>CM062809.1:291084655-292350133 GCA_031772625.1 Pinus tabuliformis | reverse complement strand
AGCTTGGTTAGTACCCCAGCGGAGTTACTTGCATCACCTCCCTGCGTAGGAAGCCTTTCTCTTCTTTCGCCTTATTCATTTTTCATTTTGAATTTTTGACTTTTCATTTTTTCATTTTCCACTGTGCATAGCACTTATTCATTTCAGAGGCGGAAGAGGGATCCCAACTTATTGAGAGTAGAAGAGGTTGTTCCAGCAGAGAAGTAGTTTATTGTATCTCTAACGTGCCTGTTAAGGTTTTACCCCTTACCTTACTCTACTTGACTGAGCTGACAAGGGTTAACCCAAAAACAATCGACTAGAGAAGGTGACACTAGTTAGTGCGCAAGCATTGTGTTTACACCAAGGTTCACTTCGAACAGTACGTATTTTCCTTCGACGTATCATGGACTAAAAGTAACAAGCTCATCATACAGAGGCAAGATGACAGATAACCAAGTAGTGATAGATGTACAAGCCCTCTTGTACTTTACCCAGCTCGCTTCAAGAGTCATACATGGTTTCATGCAAAACTAACCTATGAATGAAACAAGTGAACGAACTAACAATCAACAAAGAAAAGCAAGAGCAGAAGAAAAAATGAAAGTGAAGCAAGTAAACAAACAAGCAAACAAACAAACAAGCAAGCAAACAAATAAACAAAGCACGTAAGCAAACAAGTATGCAAGAAAAAAATTGAAAGCAAACACTGCTCCTACTCCTACACTAATAGTACATGGGCTTGATCACATGAAGTGATACTTCCAATGCAACCACCAGTGCATTGGTAGACCCACGTTGTTGAAGGCTTGGTCCGTGAGCAACCTAGTTGTGTGAACCAGCAAACAAGAAAGATATAACAATGAATACAACCACACTTCGTGTTTTAAAGTGCCCACAAGACATAAGTGAGTACATGTGCATGATGGGTAGTCCGTGGACTTGTCATGGTGTTGTGTGACACTACATGCAACTTTGAAGCATAAGCACACTCTTGACTGTGACATGCAAGCAAACGAAAGAAACAAAGATAACTTGCGTCACGCACAAGTGCTTGCAATGTAAGACTCCTCCAATGCATGAGCAATGGGATCGTGTAGTTTGAGTGGAGGAAGTAAAATATGAGTGTTAGATTGATCTTGAGTGCATACAGATGAGTGATGAGGAGCCTTGAGTGTTTGAACAATTTCCTGATCAGAAGCGAAACCAACCTCAGGATAGTGAGGGCCTAACATAACCATCAGCTCAGGCTAAAGTGCCTCGACAGTCTGTGGGGTTTCGACTTCATTGACATATGGATCTTCGTAGGCTAGTGGCTTAGACGGATTAACAATGAGTGAATCAACATCGTGACCGACTGATGAGGTGAAGAGATCACGACAACCAAGATCATAAAATTCAGGATGGTTGTCGACATCCTCATGGTTTGATGAATCACACAGAGGGGTAGATGAGGAGGAAGGATGTTCACCCTCTACGTTTCTAGAAAAGGAAGATGAAAGATCAAGTGGATTTCTAATGAATGATTGGTCCTCTCCATTGTTGGATGATGGGCTAACATACGGTGTGTCCTGCGAAAGATCAACAATGGGTGCATCTATGGATGAAGACACACATGCGAAATCATGGATGGCAGGTTCACCAATGATTCTAGGGAAGCACTGAGGGGGCTTGAACGAAAGGGAGTTATCCTTCCCTAAGTGTTGATGTTCAAGCTCCCACTCATACTCTTCATGAATGATAACGCATGTTGGTTGTGCAACACCAGCTTCGTCAGTGGGTTGTTCCTCATTCACAACAAGTGAAGAGTCTGGAATGGACGAACACAAGACAGTATCATCCTAAGGAATAGCCAGGTGCGAAGACGGAGGTCATAGAAAAGATTGCATATGAGGACTCGAAGGACTCATAACCAAATCTGTGCGGAAATTCAGTGAAGTGGTGTTGGGAGGGTGTGAAGGATGAACAGGTGAGTAAGCATGATCCTCAGCATCACTAGGTAGTGGTGGAGTTGTTGAATAAGAGGAAGGCGGACAGTCAGTTGAGACAGTGCCCGCTTCCACATGAGATTGCACAGCTCCATCAACAAAGAATGTTGAGCGAGGCTTGATCTCAAACTTCCTCTTGGGACGGGAAGGTTTCTTAAGGTAGTACTCGAACCGGTCCCAAAGATAAGAAAATATCATCTAGATCCTAGGAGCTTGAAACTACAAGTCACGGAAGCGCTACCAAAAATCAATAACAAACTCATGCAGAGCCTTTCGTTGTTGTAACAATTTCCGATCAAGATGGTCTATATCAAAATCATAGAATGTGTCTTCAATAAGATCACAGAAGTTCTCAAATGAGTGCATGGTGTCAGCCATAGGCTAAGCACCCAACGAAATGGAGATTCGCGAAGTGTGTATGCAAGCAGCAAACCAACTTGTTCGTCAGAAAACTCATCTTCCTCATAAATCATGGAAAGAAAGTTATATAAGTGTTCAAGCGAGGCCACTTCACCTTCACCATCATACGTGTGAGCGGACAAGAGGTCGAAAAGCTTCCCCGAGATGGAGACATCTTCACGATTCGAAAAACACCTCAGGGGAAGAAGAGTGCAAGACTCCATGAAAGATATGCAAAGGTTCAAAACTAGATGAGAGGGCACTACTTGTCATCACGCCCTCCTTCTAGCACCAGAAATGTTGATGGTGTTGAACCTGCTAACATATCAAGGGGACCTCCCCGGTAATAAGTCCTAATTAGACCTCAGACCATTTGGTGTAGGAGTCCCAACAGTGGGTCATAAGGTAATGCCTTGACCGCGATGTTGCACAGAGACAAGTAAGATAACTCTGTCAGTGGTAAGGGTGTGACTGATGTAGTGAGTCAGGGAAGGGGTAACAGAGGTTCCAACACTTCAAAAGGGGAAGGAGGTGAAGGTGAGTTCCAGGTTGAAAGGGATTAGTCCCAACTTAGCTAGGAACCCACAACACAAAGAACATGCACAGTTTCCGACGGAGCAATCCACTCGGATGCGGTAGTCACATCATCCAAGGTAAGATAACATGTACAACACTCATGGATCAGTCCAAGACGAGTGTGACAGTTGTTATAGCAAGTTTCAAGTGAAAGGTTTGTCTGATGCTCGACAGAGTAGTTGACACGGACGGTGACAACATTAACAACATATGCAACACATTTACAACAAGATTCATATAATTGCATGTGAATCGGTTCATACACAAGTATGTAAGTTAAACAACATATATCATTAAAGCAACCAGAGCAGTCCAACTACAATAACAACATATGCATGAAAATGTGTTGGCTCTTATTACATAAAGAAGTGTAAGTCAAAATCATACAATACATCCATGTAAACCTGCTAGCCCCAACAGTGGAACATTACAGCCACATCCACCTACTCCTCCAAAGAGATGTACTAGCTCCGTGCAGTGGAGAAGCCAAGGCACGTTTTAATACTATCCAAGCCTTCTTCAAGCTAGTCTTAGTAAAAGCTTGGCTAACCAAAAGCCTGTACAATGAGTTATGAGGGACTATTTATAGCAAAGGGTGGGGTGACCGTTGACATTCCCCTTTGTGACAGTTCAACTACCCTCATGACTCTTCACCTACTCTATGATTGTTACATCCAACCATTGACACTTGACTTACACTTGACATAACTCAACATTAAAATGCACATGTACTCATGTGAGACAACATGGCTTGAGCAAGCCTTGCAAGACATCACTGACACTCGGTCCATTGTGATGAGACCAACTCTTTGACATGCTTGTGATGGTGAAGGTGGTGAGCTGATGCCAAGCTTGGTCATCCATGATGGTGTGCATGCACCTCATGGTGACATCTTGTTGAAGCGAACTCTTGCCTCTGTTGCAACTGGTGCATTGGTTTGACCCCTTCATCCAACTCGTCTGCTAACATGCACATGGTCTTCTTGGGTATGGTTGAACCAGCAACACACTGATGCATAGTGTCTGTGTTGATATTCAAGTGTGTGCTGGTGGTCATGCGCATCAACTTGTCAAAGTACATGTTCAGCCCCAGTTGGACTTGCTTCTTGTCTTCGCCTTGGTGAGTGTGTTGAATGGGTTGGATTGCATGTGTGCGCTCAATGACATGCATGCTGTTGAATCCCTTGCATGCGATCAACAACACTGCTCACCATGTCTGCTCTGTGTCAGCTGCTGGGATGGATCCTTAACTTGTACGGGTGCAGTTTCATCAGTGAGTGCATGTTGGACCCATTGTTGTTCCTGTTCATGTTGCAACTCATTTGTCTGTCTATGCAGCTTCATGTTTTTCTTGAGTTTCTACTTCAGCATATGCAACTCCTTCCTTGTTCCATCTTCTGCCTTCGCGCGATCTTCATGTCGTGTCGTCATTTCATAGCCGGAGTCTCCAAAGTTGCTTTCATCATCAATGGACCTGCTTGAACTTGCAACCTTGTTCCGCCTCCGTGTTTTCAACAACCCCCCTCTTGCATTCATTGCATTTGGTATTATTTCTTTAGTTGTTGTTCATAATGTTGGTCGTTGTGATGCTTTTGTTGTCATACCTTGATGTCCTTGTCTACGAACAACTTGATGTATTCGTGGGTAGGCAAGTCCATAGACACTTAATCGACTGCATCCCCAAGTGTGTTCTAAACGGTGTCTCTATCTCTGCTCCCCTAGAAACCATTGTACATGTACTGCTGAGAGGCAGATGAACACCTGCGATACCTGGAGACATGGCAACACTCATGGTAAGAAATCTATCAGTCGAAAACCAAAATGAACATGAGAACTAACTTGAAACATACCTGGGTGAATGATCATGAAGGTTGCGCAATTTCGACTGGGAGGTCGGGAGACCGACTGCCAAGACTGCACAAGGCACAGTTTGGGCTGCCGGGAGACTGACTGACTACTGGAACTGTGCAATTCATAATCCAGTCTCGCTGATGACTGTTGGGATTTCGCAATGTGCAATTCCAGCTAGGAAGGACTGCTAGCCCAGGGACAGATTTACACAATTTCTTGGACCAAGCAGCCATTGTCCTCTAGAAATGCACAAATCAGTCTTGGAGGCCAGTGCTGGGTAGGAATGTGCATTTCTAGAGAGGAAGGTGAGCCTTCCTTCCCCAGATTTCGCAATGCAGCCTCGGTGGAGGCAGAGCCCGGGCCAAGGTTGGCCCGACTCACGGATGGGAAACTTAAAGCCAGTAAGTCAGTGAATGCATGGCAACACTAAGTGATAGTAGAAGTGATTAACAGTTCATGCAAAACATGAATGAAATATTCAGCAAACAGATCAACATGTATGTGGGTGAGGCAATTCGTTGGTTGGGCGAACGTCCGTGCAAAATAGTTTCGTGCATGCAACAGCAGTGAGATAGCAACGAAAACTGAAACAGAGCTAAAGCTAGTATATATGTAAGCAATAGTAAGCATTCAAAGAAATCAAGCAAACAGTACTCATACATTTGAACACCCAAAAAGCGACAAAAATGCAACACAAGGCATGGGAAACGTGCTTACCCAAAAACAATTGAGCTGAATGTGCCAACTGCTCCTAGATGTGATGTGGGATGTCAGAGTTGTAAGATTGATGTGAGGAATGACCTATGCAGCGTCTAGCTGATGAGTTTTGATAACATCGAGCTTGTGATGCGCACGCCACAAATCTAGGGAAAGTGACAGTTGGTGGGAGGTCTTAGAATTTCTCCTTGCATGTAACCTCCAACTACTAAATATAGATCCCTGAAACAAGGGATGCCTTTGCATGCTGCCTTGGGAGAAGCATCCCATGCATGCAAGTCTGTTTTGCTCAGTCCCAGAGGGAACCAGTCAACTTAGTTGCACATGCAAGAGACTGCTCGACTGTTGGAGAAAAATGTGCATTTCTAGCTGGGAGCTGGGCTGGCTACCCAAGAGATTTGTGCAATTTCTGGGCAGAGCAACTAACTGCTGCCTAGATTTGTGCAAATCCTGGGCTGAACAGCTTGCTGCTGGGAAAATTTGTGCAAATCCTGTTGGGAGTGTTGGCAGGCAGGATTGCGCAATCCTGGAGCCCAGCAGGCTGCCAGAGAGGATTGCGCAATTTCTGGAGGGAAGGTTGGTTGCCCTCCAGAAATGCACAATTTTCAAGGGGAAGCTGCTTAGCCTATAGTTGGACCAAGTCTGGGTGAACAGCCTGTGAGGGGAATGGATCAAGCTGTGACCAACAAGCTGCCTTTGTGCAAGAAAGACATTGAAGCTTGTGAACTTGACGAAGCAAGGCAAGCTGTTGTGAAGGTTGGAAGGGAGGCTCCAAAACGAGGCTAAGGAAAAATTTTGGAGGGTGGTTGTAGCTGCTACAATAGGCCCCTTCCCCTCCCCCCCCCCCCCACAACATCACTCTTAATTCCCCAATACGTGATCCATCTACTATAATATATTTGAAAGAAACACAGTAACAATCAAACATAAAAACTAGGAAAATAAAAATTTAAGGTGAACAAAAGAGAACAAACCAACTGAAAACATATAAATACATACCTCGTACATTTCAACATTTTGATATCATTGCTCTTCTTCCTCATCCAACTCATCATTTGTATCATCTAGTTCAGAATCAATGTTCAAAGGATTCGCTATATCAATGTCGTCATCATCATCTGGAATATGTTATTTGGATTCTCCACAGTATTATGCTTCTTATGTCGACGTTTCAAACCCCAAAGGGGGTCCATCCTCAGGACCAAATTTGATAAAATATGAATGACACTTATTTTTGAGAGAAGAATCTTCCGACCAGAGTATAAATACAAAACCTAAATTTTTATATATATATAAGACGACCTATGAATTTTAATTTTTATTATTATTATTATTATTTATTTATTTATTTATTTTATTTTAACTTTAATTACTTTTGTTTATTAATTATTATAATTTTAATTATTTATTTATTTATTTATTTTAATTGTTAATCTAATCATTAATCCTTTATAACTAATTAAATTAATGAGATAAGTTCCATTAATTATAGTTTTATTGTTTTAATTAATTCTATTATTTCATTATTACTTTTAAACTTAATAATCTTGAGAAGTAAATGATCTAATTATTTTAATTAATTTTTATTAATATAATTAATTAATAAATTAATTTAATTAATTAATCACACAATTATATCAATTAATTCATAAATTAATTTATTAATTAATATAAGTAATTTATAAATTGATTAATATTCATAAATTAATTAATATACTAAATTAATAAATTAATTAATATAATTTATTTATTTATTCATTACTTAATATAATTAATCAATAAATTAATTCATATCATAAATTAATAAAATAATTTATATAATTAATAAATTAATATAATTAATCAATAAATTAATTAATTATATTTTATTAATTAATTAATTAACAAATTAATTAATTATATTTTATTTGATTAATTAACTAATAAATTAATTAATTAATTAGTTAATTAATTGATTAATTTTAATTTTATTTATTATTACATATATTTATTTATTTTTATTTTTATTTTATTTTTTTTGGAACTAAGCTTCTAAAGGTTTGGAGGGATTTTTCTGTCTAATCAGGGGGAGCCAATTTCCACTAATCTCACTCCCATTGTCCCTGTTGAGGTTCTGAGGAAGCTTCATAATTTCAATAGCCTCCCTAATTTTTCTCTTTTGATAATGCTCCTCCCTTGCAATGATTCTAGCGTCTTCTAAACACACATGATGTTTTCCTAATTTTGAGAGTTTCCTGGAATGTCTTACACGGGCAATCCGACCTTTTGACTGGGCCTTCAAGGCAGCCTTAGCATCAATTATTCTCCACAAGTCCAAACTAATCATCTTGGCTAATTTTAAATGATTGGAAAGGGCAGAGCGACTGAGCCTATCCAATGCAGCACTGGTTTTCTTAATTTCAATGCGAATGAGGGCCATACTTAATTTCAGAAAAGATTTATTGTTATATTGATTAAAGAGTCTGTGTTTCACTTGGGTAAATGGAGGAATGATTTTATTGTTTCTACAATGTTTCAGGAATTGCAGGTCGGCAGTTCTTCTTTCAATTTTTATCCTTGAGATTTCGAGAAGACAGATCTCATTCCATGTATCCCCTCCGTACAGGGAAATTATGTTAGACTTTAGGCTTCTGTGGTAGTTTTTTGAAGTAGCATTATCTGGATTCTCCACAGTATTATGCTTCTTATGTCAACGTTTTGAACCCCAAAGGAGGTCCATCCTCAGGACCAAATTTGATAAAATATGAATGACACTTATTTTTGAGAGAAGAATCTTCCGACTAGAGTATAAATATAAAACCTAAATTTCTTTTATATCTATATATATATATATATATATATATTAATTTTTTTTATATTTATTTATTTTTATTTTTTGGAACTAAGCTTCTAAAGGTTCGGAGGGATTTTTCTGTCTAATCAGGGGCAGCCAATTTCCACTAATCTCACTCCCATTGTCCCTGTTGAGGTTCTGAGGAAGTTTCATAATTTCAATAGCCTCCCTAATTTTTCTCTTTTGATAATGCTCCTCCCTTGCAATGATTCTAGCGTCTTCTAAACACACATGTTGTTTTCCTAATTTTGAGAGCTTCCTGGAATGTCTTACACGGGAAATCTGACCTTCTGACTAGGCCTTCAAGGCAGCCTTAGCATCAATTATTCTCCACAGGTCCAAACTAATCATCTTGGCTAATTTTAGATGATTGGAAAGGGCAGAGCGACTGAGCCTATCCAATGCAGCCCTGGCTTTCTTAATTTCACTACGAATGAGGGTCATACTTAATTTCAGAAAAGATTTATTGTTATATTGATTAAAGAGTCTGTGTTTCACTTGGGCAAATGGAGGAATGATTTATTGTTTCTACAATGTTTCAGGAATTGCAGGTCGGCAGTTCTTCTTTCAATTTTTATCCTTGAGATTTCGAGAAGACAGATCTCATTCCATGTATCCCCTCCGTACAGGGAAATTATGTTAGACTTTAAGCTTCTGTGGTAGTTTTTTGAAGTAGCATTATCCGGATTCTCCACAGTATTATGCTTCTTATGTCGACGTTTCGAACCCCAAAGGGGGTCCATCCTCAGGACCAAATTTGATAAAATATGAATGACACTTATTTTTGAGAGAAGAATCTTCTGACCAGAGTATAAATACCAAACCTAAATTTTTTTTATATATATAAGCCGACCTATAATAATTTAGTATATTAATTAATTTATGAATATTAATCAATTTATAAATTACTTATATTAATTAATAAATTAATTTATCAAGATCAATTAATTTTTATAATTAATCACACAATTATATCAATTAATTCATTAATTGATCTTGATAAATTAATTTATTAATTAATATAAGTAATTTATAAATTGATTAATATTCATAAATTAATTAATATAGGTCGGCTTATATATATATATATATATATATATATATATATATATATATATATAGGTTTTGTATTTATACTCTGGTCGGAAGATTCTTCTCTCAAAAATAAGTGTCATTCATATTTTATCAAACTTGGTCCTGAGGATGGACCCCCTTTGGGGTTCGAAACGTCGACATAAGAAGCATAATACTGTGGAGAATCCGGATAATGCTACTTTAAAAAACTACCACAGAAGCCTAAACTCTAACATAATTTCCGTGTACGGAGGGGATACATGGAATGAGATCTGTCTTCTCGAAATCTCAAGGATAAAAATTGAAAGAAGAACTGTCGACCTGCAATTCCTGAAACATTGTAGAAACAATAAAATCATTCCTCCATTTGCCCAAGTGAAACACAGACTCTTTAATCAATATAACAATAAATCTTTTCTGAAATTAAGTATGGCCCTCATTCGCAGTGAAATTAAGAAAACCAGGGCTGCATTGGATAGGCTCAGTGGCTCTGCCCTTTCCAATCATCTAAAATTAGCCAAGATGATTAGTTTGGACCTGTGAAGAATAATTGATGCTAAGGCTGCCTTGAAGGCCCAGTCAGAAGGTCAGATTGCCCGTGTAAGACATTCCAGGAAACTCTCAAAATTAGGAAAACATCATGTGTGTTTAGAAGACGCTAGAATCATTGCAAGGGAGGAGCATTATCAAAAGAGAAAAATTAGAGAGGCTATTGAAATTATGAAGCTTCCTTAGAACCTCAACAGTGACAATGGGAGTGAGATTAGTGGAAATTGGCTCCCCCTGATTAGACAGAAAAATCCCTCCAAACCTTCAGAAGCTTAGTTCCAAAAAAAAAAAAATGTAATAATAAATAAAATTAAAATTAATCAATTAATTAACTAATTAATTAATTAGTTAATTAATCAAATAAAATATAATTAATTAATTTGTTAATTAATTATATTAATTTATTTATTAATTAATTAATTAATCAGATAAAATATAATTAATTAATTTGTTGATTAATTGTATTAATTTATTAATTATATAAATTATTTTATTAATTTATGATATGAATTAATTTATTGATTAATTATATTAAGTAATAAATTTATTTATTTATTTATTAATTTAGTATATTAATTAATTTATGAATATTAATCAATTTATAAATTACTTATATTAATTAATAAATTAATTTATCAAGATAAATTAATTTATTAATTAATTTATGAATTAATTGATATAATTGTGTGATTAATTAATTAAATTAATTTATTAATTAATTATATTAATTAGAATTAATTAAAATAATTAGATCATTTACTTCTCAAGATTATTAAGTTTAAAAGTAATAATGAAATAATAGAATTAATTGAAACCAAGTTGAAGACTCGATCTCCCGCTCAGCGCTGCTGCCCTCACAGCAATCTGCGCAGTCTGTCTGGGCGCTGCCCTCTCGGCCTCTCCACCCCGATCCTGGTCCTCCTGACTGCAGGGCTGCTTGGATCTGTCAGGCCTCCCTTCTGCTCATTTCCTAGACCACGCTGTGCCCCTGCACCAGTCAGATATGCCTGGATCGCCCTTGTCCTACAGGGTCTGATCAGATCTCCTTCTCTCCGAGCCTGAGATGCCTTGTTTCCTGTTCTTGCTTGGTGTAGATCGGGTTTGTTGATCTGTGCTTTGCCATGGAGGCCCAAGGCTCGCCTACTGGTCCCTCGCAAGCTTCACCCCTGGAAGCTGAAGCAGCCTTCTCCTCTCTCCTGGCTTCGCTGCCCAAAAAGAAGAAGCCCGAAATCTCTAAATTCGTCAAAAGGCTCGACGATGTTCTGGAGGTAAACCTTCCTCCTGAGGGTCCGATCCAGGTTGCCTTGTCCCTGGCAGATCGAGCCCTGGTGGGTCAATTCACGGGCCTTTGGCCCTCGCCAAAATTGACGGAAAATTGGGTCATCAAGAACTGGGTTCCCCTTATCGAAAACAATGTCACCTCTTATTTTCTGGGTAGAGGCTTCTTCCTGTTTGAGTTCAACACAAAGGAGGACAAAGACCTGATCCTCAGGAATGGACCATATTTCATGGGACCTCAGGGTCTCTATCTCAACAAATGGACCCCTGACTTCGACCCGACCATGGATGTCCCAATGGCGGTCCCTGTCTGGGTTCGGCTCCCTAATCTCCCAGTGCATTGCTGGAACTGGGAGTCCCTCAAGCACATAGGGAATACTCTGGGAAAATTCATTGATAGAGCAAACAACAATGACCAGTATGATTGCGCCCGAATCTATGTCAAGGTAGACTTAGAGGTGGGGCTTCCGAAGGCCATCAAATTAAAGGTCGGCAGTTGGATGCACGTACAAGTGCTGGACTACGAGCAACTTCCTTTCAAATGTCGTAAATGTCATATCTATGGCCACTTTGCAAGAGGGTGCCCGAACAAAGGGGAAGCAGAGAAAGGCAAGGAAGAGGGCTGGAACCAGGTCAAGAGGTCAAAGGCATCCCAAAAGAAATCTAGGGTTCATGTCCCCCATCCTGCCTCCACCCAGAATGCTCCCCCGCCAAAAAGTCAAGAAAACAGGTATGTGGTCTTAAGCTCCACCGAAGAGGCTCCCCAGGAAGAAGATAAGCAAGATAATCCACCAGAAAAAACGACTTCAGCAGATGCAAGACCTGAAGAAGGCGCCACGGCAAGAAACAAGGAAAAGCAAACAGAAGCATCCGAGGAGGAACATGACTCGGAGGAGTCTGAGGAGGATGGAGAAATAGGAGACATACAGACATCGGTTAGAAGATCTGCAAGAGGCCGTAAATCTGCTAGAGAAAAGAGAGATCCGGAAACTTACAAGGAAAAGCTTCAGGGTAGCCAGCCCACTCTAGAGAAACTCCTTGGGAAAAATCTGAAGACGAAAAAAAATCAAGCGCAGGGTTCCAAGGGAGCCCATCATCATAAAAATAAATGATGAAGATCGTCTCCTGGAATTGCAGAGGAATGGGGAGCAAAGTGAAACAAGAAGCAACAAGAAGTCTTATAAGAAGAGAAGCCCCAGACATTCTTCTGATCCAGGAGACCAAAATGGAGGACAAGGAGTTTCTCCAAATCAGTAAAAAAATTTGGAAAGGAAGCAGCGGACATGCAGTTTCAACACGGGGAGCCGCTGGGGGTCTGGGCTCCCTCTGGAACCCTCTCAAGTATAGGTTGGTCACCGAGTTGCACAACACCCACTGGCTGTTTTTGAAGCTCCAGCCTTTGGACTCAAGTGAGGCAGTAAGCCTTTTCAATGTCTATGTTCCAACAAATATAGGGGAGAAAAGAGAGTGTTGGGACTCCATCAGACAACTGTCGGAATCAAAAAATCTGTAAAACATCATTGTGGCAGGGGATTTAAACCTTACCATGCGCATGGAGGAAAAGCGAGGAGGAACAATCATAAGGGATCCTGCAAGGGAATGGGTGGAAGACCTCATGCAGGACTGGGATCTGCTCAACATCCCTCCAGAAAATGGTAAGTACACCTGGTCTAACAAAAGAATAGGTCCTGGTCATGTTGCTGCTAGACTTGATAGATGTTTGGTGCAGAGTTCCTTTCTTCTGCTGGGCTTAGAATCCAGATTGCATATCCTCCCATGTAGCGCTTCTGATCATAATCCCATTTTGCTTGAGATGTCGGGCCACAAAGATCTTGGTCCCATCCCCTTCAGATTCAGCCCTCTTTGGGTTAAGGAACCAGAGTTCCTGAAGTTGGTTCAAGACTGCTGGATTTTTCCAGTAAAAGGTTCCCCTTTCTTCATTTGGGAAGAAAAGCTTAGAAGATTGAAAGCGGTCCTCAAAACTTGGGCCAAATCCCTTCCCTCCCCTGCAAAAGAGAGAAAGCAGGCCCAGGATAACCTCGCCCACCATCATGCTCAAAGTGAAGATGCAGAAACCATTAAAGAAGTTCTAGACAAGGAAGCTGAGCTCCAGCAAATCTTCCATAAATCCTGCCTTTTGGAGGAGGAGCATTGGAGACAGAAGTCTAGGAGTTTATGGCTTAAAGCAGGAGACAGAAATTCTACCTTCTTCCACAAACAAGCTCAAGCCAGAAAGAGCTTCAATTCTATTGCAGAAATTAAAGATGGCAGCTCAACTCACAAAGACTTTGATAGCATAAAGAGAGCAGCTTTCAATCATTTTCAAAATCTGTATAGAGAAGAGGGAGTGACGGACCCTAACTCTAAATTCTTGGAGGCGGTTCCTCCTAGGATCTCTCCCTCAATGAATCAACAGCTCGAGGCGAAGATCTCTATACAAGAAATAAAAGATGCTCTCTCCGACATGGAGCCGGACAAAGCCCCGGGCCCGGATGGCTTCACTGCAAGATTCCTTCAAACCTGCTGGCAGATTGTGGAGAAAGACCTCTACAAAATGGTTTTGAAATCCTAAACTTGCCAGAAAATTAGGGCCAGCACCAATTCAGACTTCCTTGCCCTCATCCCCAAGGAAAAGGGTGCTAAAGAATTCAATTTGTTCCGCCCCATCTCTCTTTGTAATATTGGATACAAACTGATCACAAAGGTCATTTCCAATAGACTAAAAGGCATACTTCCAGCCATCATCCCGGAGAACCAAGGCGGATTTGTTCAAGGGAGACAGCTTGCTGACAATTTCATCCTGGTTCAAGAGGCGATCCACTCGAGCCAGCTTCGCAAAGAGAAAGGTATGGTAATTAAATTAGATTTAGCTAATGCTTTTGATCGGGTTAGACTTAGCTTTCTTTGGGAGGTCCTGAAAAAATTCAGCTTTGGAATGGGTTTTTTAAAATGGACTCGGGCTTGTATTGCTGACCCTTGGATCGCCCCTCTTGTGAATGGGAGAGCAGCTGGTTTCTTTAAAGCCTCAAGGGGGCTTAGGCAGGGTTGCCCCCTCTCTCCGCTCCTCTTCGTTCTTCATGTTTCTGTCCTGAGTTTCTACCTGGATCAGAAATTGGTTGACCAAGAGATCCTGGGGCTCAATATAGCAAGAGGTGTTAAAAATGTCAATCACACCCTGTTTGCGGATGATACCCTCTTATTAGGGGCTGCCTCCGCCAGATCTGCTTCAAGTTTCAAGGAGGTCCTGGACGACTACAGTGAAGCTACAGGCAGCAGCTTAAACAGTGGTAAGTGTAAAATCTTTTGTTGGAATATTTCAACTTCCACCCTTACAATCATTTCAAGAATTTTGGGCTTTATTGCTTCCCTCAATTGGTCCTCCTTTACATATTTGGGCCTCCCCATCTTTCGTAAATTGGCTTACAGCAGAGATTGGGTCCCTCTGTTGGACAAATTTAAGGCCAAAATCCAAGCTTGGGGGTTTTCATGGCTAAATCTCGCTGGCAAAACTGTCCTCATCAAATCCGTTCTCTGTAGCCTACCCATTTTTCAATTCTCTGTAATTCTAGCCCCTTCAGGCATCATAAAAAAAATGGAAGCCTTCACTCGCAAGTTCTTCTGGAAAGGGGGCAATCATAATGACAGGAAAGCCCCATTGGTAAGTTGGGAGAAAATTTGCAAGCCTCAGAGTGAAGGAGGCCTTAACTTCAAGGATCTCAGCCTCCAAAACATAGCCATGGGTGCCAAGATCTTCTGGAGAGTCATAGGATCACATCCAGGCTGGGCGCAAAGAGCTCTTTGGAGGAAATACTTTAGGGGAAAGAGAAAGAGATGCTTGGATGCCCCTCTACCCACCACAGGCTCGCAGCTGATCAAACTTTGCCAAAAAGCAGTCCCTTTAATCAGAGACAGAGCATACTGGATTCCAGGAAACGGTAAAGATTACAAGATTTGGGAAGATAGAATTATGATGCATCCACCCTTATCGTCTCACAGTTCTCTACAATCGTTGTGCTTGTGGTTGGACAACGCAGGCTGCAACACACTTTGGGACATCTCGCAGTGGGAAGGCAGATCATGGCTGCGCTGGAGACTCCCACCCGCCCCTCCTGAGCTGTCTCAAGCTCGTGATCAGCTTCTTGCATTGCTAAACGGGATGGCGCCTCTGCGCGTGGGTAAGAAGGATGCCCGAGGATGGGGAGCTGCCCCAGGGCTGTACACGGTGCCGCAAGGCTACAAGAGCCTACATGATCGACCTCATGTCCCCCCTAACCCAGCTGTATGGAACGAGATCTAGAAAATTAAATCCATGCCCAAGGTCGACTCCTTTTGCTAGTTGTTATGCCATAAAGCGATATTAACAGCTGACAAATTGCAGAAGAAAGGCGTTCAAGGCCCCTCCCGCTGCCAATTATGTTGTGACAATGCGGAGAATGCTCAGCATATTATGCTGGACTGTAAATATTCAAGAGAAATCTGGCAAGGAATTCTGAGTTTCTGGAAACCTGAATTCACTCTGCCCATGAATATACCTGACCTCTTTGCAAATTGGCGGAATTACTACCAACTCTCCCAAAAAACGAAAGATTCAGAGCAGCATGGCTCTCCCTGCTGAAATTCGCTTGTGGCAGATCTGGCTCGAGCGCAACAGAAGAGTCTTCAGGGATGAAAGTCTCAACTCACAGGTTATTATCATTAAAACAAAATGCCTTTAGAAAGAAAGTCTTGGGGATTATCTACCAGAGCTGAAACTGAGTCAACATGACTTAGACTGGGGCGCCTCAATGGGCCTCCATTTATCAGGTGAAATTAGGCACCACAAGGCCACAAAAGAATGGCAATTCAGGGGGAAGGAGAACAAACTGTCGGATTTGCTTCTCAGGCAATCCAGATTTTCTTTGTTCTTCGACAGAGCAGCGAAAGGCAATCCTGGATTGGCTGGGGCAGGAGGAATTATAAAAAATAAAGAGGGCATAGCAGTGGCAAAGTTCGCTTGGGGATTAGGGCAGTCAACCAACATGCAAGCTAAAGCCTTGGCACTTCTGCAAGGCCTTAAGCAAGAAAAGGCTATGGGTCTCTCAGAAGTCAGCATTATAGGAGACTCTCAAGCCATCATCAAAGTCTTAGTAGAAGATTCCTCTCTTGTAGACATCAGCCTGGCAAGAATCATTTCAAGAATCAGAACATTGATGAAATCTTTCCAGACTACAACTTCCTCCATGGCTTGAGAGAAAATAATAAAGATGTTGATATAGAAGCCAATAGGGTAGTTCCTCTTTCTGCTAGTTGTCTCTTGGCAGACAAAATTGAGAGCTGGGAATCCATTCCATAACGATTGTCATGTTTTTCTGTATTTTGTTGAATCAGTTTGTCTGTCTATTTAAGATAGGGAAAATAACAAAGATAGAATTGATAGTCTGGAATAAATTTCGCGGGTACCCAGGATTTGGGACCTATGAACAGCTAGTGGAAGAAAAGTTTAAGGGTTATGCCCGATCAAATGTAACCGGTGAAAGGCATTTTGGCCAAAGATCAATATAATCCCATACCCGTTCTTGTAAAAAAAAAATAATAGAATTAATTAAAACAATAAAACGATAATTAATGGAATCAAATAGATTATATAAACTTATCTCATTAATTTAATTAGTTATAAAGGATTAATGATTAAATTAACAATTAAAAATAAATAAATAAATAATTAAATTTATAATAATTAATAAACAAAAGTAATTAAAGTTAAAATAACATAAAATAAAATAAATAATAATAATGATAATTCATAGGTCAGCTTATATATATATAAATTTAGGTTTTGTATTTATACTCTGGTCGGAAGATTCTTCTCTCAAAAATAACTGTCATTCATATTTTATCAAATTTGGTCCTGAGGATGGACCCCCTTTGGGGTTCGAAACGTCGACATAAGAAGCATAATACTGTGGAGAATCCGGATAATGCTACTTCAAAAAACTACCACAGAAGCCTAAAGTCTAATATGTTATTTTCCATTTGGTTCAACTTCAAGTTCTTCATCCCACACAACGTCAATATCATCTAGTTCATCCAAATTAACATTGTCTCGATTAACATATCCTTGAAATTCTTCGATGTCTTCGTCTGACAGATGAACCCCCTGCTCCTCTACATCATCTTCTTCTTCAATTCCATCTTCTTCCGCTACATTATACTTTACCAGCCTTCCTCTTGGATCATATCTAACAACATATGACCAGCCCTTGGAACCTCTACCTAAAATACTTGTTTGCATTGGGTTAGAAGAACATAGGGCTCTAATCCTGCCTCAACATTCCTTGTATCAACCATGTTATATCTATTAACATGCTCAATAACAGTTCTATGAGGGGCCACATTCATGGATTCATAGCCTAAACCATTTGACATCGAACACAACTCATTTGAAGGATTTAAAGTCACACTCAAACATATCATGCAGATACCCATAGTATTGAGTACCAAAGACTTTGGATGTCTGCCACCTCTAGAGGCAACATTGATAACCTGAAATACTGCAGTTATCCCACTATCAGAAGTTTTCATCTTTTCATCCAATTTTTTGATGCGAAATTTGCGTCCATCGCACCATATTTTGTTGTGGTGTTTCAACTACAATATGTTAAACACATAAAAATTTCATTGTTGAATGATACGTATATTTAAACTCGGAAAATTTCCAAATTAAGAAAAAAACATGCCATATGCATCAATATAATTGTAAAAAAAACTTAGTATGGGGGAATATGCTTGCATGATAATCTTTTAAACCATATGTTAAATCAATTTCGCTCGGTGTAAGATTGGTATCTCCACTGCGTTCAACTTCTTTGACCAATGTAGACACACCATAACATGATAACCTAAAATTATTAACGTGTTTGCATCATTCAATCCATACCTTCATCCAATAAATATTGTTCGCAATGTATAAATGTATTGCATCCCACTCTCGACCAATTGTATTAAAATAAAACAATTCACACACACACACACAGATATAATTAGTTACCATGTTATACCTTCATAATACTGGATTGTGAAGGAAGGCTAAAAATTAAATAAATACGATATACACAAAAACAAAAAAAATCAAATGTACTATAAATCTCCACTTATATCTACTTACTCCTCACTTTCATCATTTTACCTTTCCCCAATAGGTGCTCCCCTTCAAATTTGTTCATGGAGTTGACATCCCAAATGTGATCTAATACATTAATTATTTTTCCTATTGCAGGACTATATTGATGAATATAAACCATGGTTTGATATACCATAGATCCCTCTACCATAAAACCCTTAGGATGTGCTCCTTTTCTGACCAAATCCTTCAGTGATTTGAAGTGCCTCTCAACCATCCACGTTGATTTTGTGTGTACATGTCCACACTTTTTAATCTCCTCAACTTGGTGTATGAGGTAGTGTTCTTATGCATTGAAAAATGTCGGAGGTAGATACTTTTGCATTTCACACATTAGATGAGGAATTTGTTTCCTCCAATACTTTATATCTTCTTTATCAATTTCTTTAGATGACAACCATCTACAAATGAAGCAAGCAAATCACAGGTTTCAACAAAAAAGTATATAGTACATGATGACAAGTAAAACACATGCAGTCAAATATAAGTTGTACAACAAATTATTGAACAAATTACACTTTGCACATAAATCTCCACTTACCTCATGTATTTTCCAAGATCATATATAACATGTTTGAAATTGTTGTCAAAGTTGTCTAGAAGAGATAGAGGTAGAACATATTGTACCAAAATAATGATCTATCATTATTTATTCCCAAATTAGTAGGAAAAAAAAACACTAACAAGATGCTTCACCATTGTACAAAAATATACACCGAAATAATTACCTTAATGAACGGATGTCAATCATGAGTTTTTACCACACCTAATTCACCTTTCTTTGTGAGGATATTCTTTATGTTTGAAGAAAATCCAGTTGGAAAATTAATTTTTTCAATAACCTCTTTAACATCGTTGCTTTGCTGCTCTGTCAATAACCATGGAAGGGCGCTTATATTTTGGTCGTCTCCATCATTATTTGAATGAATCACACTCTACAATGCATTATTGGCCTCCTTAATGTCATAACAAATCTTGAAATTTTTTTTATTTATCTCTCCTTCCATCTAAGATTCGCCATAAGGTCTTTGTTACATTCTTCCCGATGTGCATTGTATCAAACAAAAGAACAATTTCTAGGTACTTATAGTAGGGGAATCTATTGAATTACTTGGGATAACTTTTCATTCCTCGTGGAAGTACCATGTTATTAATGCTTTGACGACCTATGAGGTGAATCCTTGTTAAAGATATTATAACAACAACATAACCTGTCAATTAGTACAGTGAAGAAAATGAAATAAAAATATAAAATAATCCAAACATATCATGTATATTGATACATATATAATGTAACCCATACCTTGAGAGACTATATTATATTTCAACTTCCATGCATGAGGTGTCATTCTCCATGGTCTTAATCAAGTCTCTTCTTTCACATTGAAAAGATGTTTTTCAATACTTCAGTACCCATGGTTATTAAAAAGGAAGTGCATATACTCATCAAACACCTTTGTTCCTAAGCTTCTTGAATGACGAGATTTAATCATAGGACCACAAACTGGATAAGGAAATTTACCCTTTGTTTGAAGACCTGCCAGAGATGGAACAATTTTTATATCAATTATTTTAAGTACGTACAATGAAGGGACTATTTAAAAAACATATGTGAAATGAACTTCATAAAATTAAACACTATTAAAGTGCAGGGTAACATTATAACATACCACAGAAATGTATTAGCCCTGAGGCATCATGAATTGTCCACACAAGCATTACATGGAATTCAAATTCCCTTTATGCATATACTAGCTCTAGAAGTATCATACATATTGACATTGTTCCATAACTCCACTAAATCATTGATATATACATTCATATCTTTGACTTGATACTTACATAATTAGTTGACATACAATACATTATTACTACATATATGAGTAAATAAACAAAATATAAGACATAATTGAATATATATATATGTGTGTGTGTGTGTGTGTGTGTGTGTGTGCATGTGTGTGTGTGTGTGAGTAAAGAAATTAATATTTGGAACAATCATTCTCAACATTATGTGCTTCCTCTTTATTGACGTCCACGAAGGAATGTTATTGTAGTAATAAAAAAAAGGGGCCACACCAAGTAAGTAGATATGAGCTCTCTAAATGGATTGATGTTGTGAGTTTCTAATGAAAGCATAAGATTACGAGGTTTTATTTTAAACTTTGGCCACCTTTCCTCTATATTCCTAAATGCAGATCCATCTGCAACCATTCAAACAACACCATCTTCACTTTTATTCATTGCATGGTAATCCATAAATTCTGATATGCTTTTGCACCTGAATAATTGTCATAGACCTGGAATTATGGGAATGTAATGAAGAACCTTGCGAGCCACCTTTTTTTTCACTTTATCGGTTTGATATCTACTCTCATCACATTTTGGGCATTTTTCTTTCAATGCATGTTCTTTATAATAGAGAATATCATCATAAGGAGATACATGAATAACTTGATACTCCATTCTAATATCTTTCATAATGGCATGTAAATTTTGATATGTGTGATGTAAAATATTTGACAGTGATAACAAAAATTCACCTAACAATCTACAATATATATATTAAAAAACAAATAAATAAAAAATAAAAAACGTAGCACTGATTAATGTACTAAACAATATTAATCATACATATTACATCCAAATGTCACAAATTAATTAAATGATGAAAAATGTACTAACATTAATAACAGAGGAAAAGATAATTTCCTTATCACGTATATAGTACTAAATGTCACAAAATATATTATATACCTTAGGAGTTGTGTCACACATGTGTTGATTTCGCTCTCAGTTACAAGTTTATCAAAAGAACGACCATCATTCAGGTTTCCATCATCATCCATTCCAACATTATTAAATGTCTCCTAGATCAATTTATTTGTCCCATCTTCTTCAACTGTGTTATTAGCATCATTATCCTATTTCATAGGATCATTAGCTATCCTCAATATTTGCTCCATGTTTTTTAACAGGCTCTTGTATTACAACCACCTCTTCCTCGTCGAGCAATGACCTAGGGGGCCGATACTATACAATTACAATCAATAAACTAATATTAGTGTATATAGCAAAAATTTAAACGTCAATACAAACGTTTGCAAATATATTATAGGAAAACAAAGACAACAAAGATAAATAATTAGGTGAAAGCAAGAAACGTAGACAACAAATCAATGATGATGCTTGTACAATTTATTAAGATATTTAAGAATATGTTGAAAAAATATATGAAAGATGTTACTTTTCTTAACATGTAGGAAGAGAGACACTTTATGTGATATATAGTCAAAGCCATAGTAAAAAACATATTGATTTTATTTTGCATTCATCATTATAATGTCATATTCTTTCTTGATTTCACTTAGAGACCAAAATTTTTACGAGGATGGGTGAGCAACCATGAGCTTGGGTGAGTGTAAGAAACAAATACAACAAACCAATCTGACCGTGAAGCTTGTGAAATTTAGCAAGATGTTTAAGATTATGTTGAAATTTTTTAGGAACAATCACCTGACAATCATCAAACCCTTTTCATTCCATCACATTTACAAATGTACTCAAAGTACAAGACTCAAACAATAATACCAATGAATCCAGGCAATACCAATTAAGTTCAAGCAGGAAAACCTCAAGGTAAATACTACAATATTGTTCATAATGGCTTCCATAAGATAAGAGAATGAGAGGGGAAAGGACACAAAATGTATTTTATCCCCAGCTCCTCTCAAATCTTTGATTATGACAAGTGGAGGGTGGATCTTATATTATCTTTTTTAATCATTTTTTAATTAAAAATATATATATTTTTAAAGAGGATGTGGAATTTTAATCTTTTATTTAAGGTATTCTCACAATGAAAGTTACTACTAAAATTAGTTGGTGGCTAGATGGGTCTAGGAATGTACAAGAGGAAGATAAGTATTTCTTATTCTTTATTGTTTGGTCTTGTGTTTGTCTCTAATTATTCTTTCTATACCCTTTTATTCCTAATTTCCTATTTTGCATCATTGCTCCTAAATAGGTAGGTCTCATGTTGTCTAGGTTAGCTTATCAAAATCAAGACAACAATGTACTTATTGATATAACTCATTAGTTGCATTTTATTTTGGATCTTCATCGTATGTTTTCACTTATAAAATTTGAAATCAATAACCTATGTAAGAAAATTAGATATAATCCCCTTTTTTCTTTATGTGAGTGGTAGGGAACCCACTAAAGACATTTTTCATAGGAAACCCTTTTTTACTAAGGCACAACGTCAATCTCTCCTTCTACACAAAATGGGGTATTATTTCTTTTTGACTACTTAGTTGATTTGACCAAAATGTCAAAAACTCACTCCTTTGTACTTAGTGGTAAGTGAATGTTATAGAATAAAAACATTTCGCCTACTTCAAAGGACATTCAAAATGGAATGTTCTACCTTGCATGAGTGATAATAAGTAAGATAAATTTTGAAAAAATAACCATTAATGATTCATCAAACATTTCATTAATCTACAATTTTCCTAGAACTATTATAGCTTTGATATTACTTCAAGTTTTCTCACAATTTACAACAAATGAGACCCTTTACTTATCACAAAAAGAGACTTTATATAGAGAATTCTTCACTCCATATCACTCGGGCTTAAAAAGTTCATTATCACCTAAAACATTTTGAATACCCATGTCTTAAAAAACATTTGCACCGAGGATACCCATGTCATCACCAGGGTTAATCATTTCCCTTATAGGAATCTAAGAGAAGCCATCAAGATTGAAAAACATGCAATCAATCTCAACAGAGATGATGGTTGGAAATTGAGCAGGAGTTGGATCCCTGCCCTTTCCTCTTGACTGTTTTCATTTCTATCCTCTAAGTTCTATTATTTTATTTCTTTTTTCATTTTTGTCTCTTTTTCTCTTTCTTTTTAATGCATAACTAGTTTTAGTTTCTTTTTCTTTTTATTTTAAACTATAAGTTTATCTTTATTATTATTTCATCCTTATTCTATGTATAATTAATTATTTTACATTCTCTCTTTGTAAATAAAATTAATTAACAATTTAATTAATAAAACATTAATGCTTTTACTATTTAGTTTATAACCATGAAAATGAATACAAATATTTAATAAATAAATATTATCCCCTTAATGTATTATTATATTATATTATATTATATTAGAATCTTTTTTTAATTTAGTTTATAGAATACATAAATAATTATTTAATTAACTAATTAATTTTATATCCCATTAACTAATTTCTTAACAACCTTTTCCTAACAGCTAGCTCATAACGGCTATTTCTAGGCATGGATGCTTCTCTGCTATTTAATCAATTGTGAAGATTGATTTTTTCACCTTTGTCCTGAGGATGAACCACATTAGTTGGTTCAAAACATCGACCAAATCTCAAGACTGTGATTAATCCAAAAGACAATACTATTATCGATACGGATCACAAAAGTCTAAGATCTAACATTTTGAAACACCAAATGCAAGGCTTGTGTCCCATACTTTTTTCGTTTAGAAAAAAGAAGAGAAAGAGTCTCTTTTATGAGCGAAATACATTGTGGTTAGGAACATAACATTCTAATAAATTGTGGTTTATAAATTTAAATTTTTTAATAAATAAATTATTTTAATTTTTAATAGAATTTTTTTCATAAAAAATATTTTTTTATTAATTATCATCTAACCTAAACTAATAAAATGGACTCATTTTATCTTTATCCAATCATCTTTCTCTATAATAATTTTATTTTTAATCAATTTTTTATTTAATTAATTTTTTAATGATATTTATATTTTTATATTGTCTTATAAAATTTTATTACAATATATTATATAATTATTTTCTTCTTTCCTATAAAATTGTATTCACTATGTCCATCTTTTAAATGTGCATAATATACTTTAAAAACTTATTAATAATTCTCCCTAAAAACCCATTAACCTCTAAATCCTCTAGGTCCTAATTAACCCCCTAAACATACATTAATCCCCTAACACCTTAACCCCATTCCCCTAAGCCCTTAAACCCCTAACCTCTAAGCCCTTAACCCCTAACCCCTAAACCCTTAAACAATAACCCCTTATTCCTAAGCCCTAAACTAATTAATCGCTAACTCAACCTAACCCCTTAATAGACACTAACAATAATAATCAAATAATATTTCTCCACATCAAGATGGCAACATAGGTCAAATATCTCTCAAAAGAATATAACCATTTACAGTAGAAAGACAATACAATTTACACTACGAAGACATACAATCTAAAATACAATATACATATAAACATTTACAAAAACAATCTACAATACAAAAACATATAATGAATAACTTACTAATGGATGATATTCATGCCCACCTTCAGCGTGTCCATAGTCTCTATAATGCATTTTAGTTGTTTTTATTAGAAGTTTCTTTATCTTCAATCCCTTGCGTCTTTTATAAGGGAAATAACATTTTCAATCCTTTGAAGCCCCCGATGTCGATCCCACATCTTCTTGGCCTCCTTGAGGAATGTTATGTGACATTTTTCCTCACCAAACTTTTAGTGATGATTTTCTTCAAAAATTAACCTCAAAATAGGCCTATAACCTTTCAAAACAATCACAAGTAATATAGCAACTAGTTGGTTGCTACATCCATGGGAAAATCCAAGCAGATCAACCCAATGGGATCTCCCTGCCAGTCAAACAAGTAGGGCCTAACCCCAAGGGTGTCGAGGAGATTTGACCTCGTGACCTCCCAATTGGGAAGGTACTTAGCAACGAGAACTTGTTCAACTGAATCTAACCCTTGGGGTTTATATATATAATAACTAGATAATATTCTATTAATAAATATACTATTGATATTAATATTAATAATATTATATATAATTAAAATATTAATCTTATATTTATTATAATTAGTTAAACTCAACTTAAATTGGTCCCAAATTAGATGTTGTCAAATGAGAAGAAGCCATTAATGGTGGAATTGGTCATTATACAATGATTCCCTAGCATTCGTTGGATATTGGACCAAACGTCGAATATTCAACGGTAAAGGAACTCCCG
This sequence comes from Pinus tabuliformis, assembly GCA_031772625.1. Classification (NCBI taxonomy): domain Eukaryota; kingdom Viridiplantae; phylum Streptophyta; class Pinopsida; order Pinales; family Pinaceae; genus Pinus; species Pinus tabuliformis. The sequence goes on along the minus strand of CM062809.1, from coordinate 292,324,668 downwards.
TCGTATATTCGATGATCGTTGAGATTTAAAAAAAAATACATTTATCTTGCGAAAATTCTTCCAATTGTATCCCTTCCATCAATTTCCGCCATCAAATTTTCCACCCATGTGTATTACTAAAATAATTGGGCGGATTCCATTGCTTGTAGGTCTTTGATTCCCTATGCTCTTGAGAAGGGATGTGACAAATTACAAATATTTGGTGATTATATGGTCGTGGTTAATTGGGTCAAATCAGTACAAGAATGCAGAAACATATATTTGGTCAACATTGTGGAGGATATTAGACACTTATGTCTTGACTTTGCACACTTCTCTTGCAGTCACATATTCAGAGAATGTAACAGAGAAGCGGGCAGGTTTTCTAAGGAAGGCCTTCTTCTTGACAGGGGGACTTGGTAGGTGACAAATATCCAAGGACAAGAATGTTTCGAGTTCTACCATCGCCTGTACATGGATATGGGACAATTCTTTTGAGGCTTGGTCTATGATCCAAGCAATGACTGGGTTTCCTTTTTGTTTTTTTTATTCTTATGTTGAATCGGATATCATCGTATTGTAGCAAGAAGTCATATAAGCCTTGGATCTTTCGATAATGCATCTTTTTGTAGTCACTCTTAGCCAGAGGGTTGGGTTTCTATACAGACATATACATATGTTTTTTCTGTTGTGTGGTAGTACATGGACCAGAAATTTGTTTACATTATTTTGGCATATTTGATGTATGGTTTTGATAAACAAATTTTTTTGTTATGTTTCTCTGGGGTGGATTTGTAAAGCTCAATCTGAGACAAGGAAACAACAAAATATGAGAAATGCACTTATACAGTGTATGTACGAAATGTAATTTTGTTATAGCTATTAATGAAATTACGTTTTTTTTTTTTTTGGATAAAAAAAACACCTTCTTTTCTTTAACCATATATCAAACATACCTTGATGAATTTTCCTAGAGATTTAAATCTTCCTATATATTTAGAACTCCCACAGGAGGAATTATTTTTATTTCCATTCTAGGAGTGTTCCCTTACAAACAAGGCATCTTTGTTTTTCCTTTCCATGTTTTTTTCGTCTCACCTCCTCTGATAACAAGGATGTGATTATTTCATCAAGTCTTAAGGTAGTTACATTACTACCTATGGCAACAATTGAACTATCTCATGAGTTTGGTAAAGAACACAACAAACTAATACACTTATATTCATCTGAATTTTTAAAATCAACAAATACTATCTAACTTACCATAGTATTGAAGGCATCCTAATGCTTTATCACTAAGTCTCCATCCTTCATCCTCATATTATACAACTTTTTCCACAAGAAAAATTTGTTCGCTATGGACTTAAACTGATACAACACCCCTAACTTGTTCCACAAAGCCTTTGTTGTAGCTTCTCTTGTAATGCTCAATAATAATGAATTTGAGACATACAATTATATTGTGTTTTTTAACCTTTCGATCAAGCTTGGTCCAATCTTTTGTTAACATCCCCATCTGTGCATATCTAGATCCACAATGATTCATTAATCTTTGTCCACCAATAAATATTCCATTTTGAGCTTCCACAACTCAAAACTCTGCCCATTGAATTTCTTGATCTCTATCTTTGAATTGCTCACCATTTCCTTTCACCACAAGAATAGATTTTATAGATCTCCCATTGTAACAGGGTTTGTTATCACCAAATAAATAGTGATTTATTTAATTATTCTTCATGGGTTTAACTATAAATTACTTAACCAAGGCGGTTTATTAAGTAATTTCTCATAGTGAAAGCAATTTTACTATGGTAAAATTGGCTTTACATGGTGTACTTCGATCCATCTAGTAAATTAGGCCAGATGATTAATTTTTTGGTGATAACAAGATCTACCATAGGCCCAAGCCAAACCTCTTAGTCATAAAGATGTCTCCTTGAAGCCAAAACTACTTCGATACCAAATGTAGGTTTTATCCTTATACAATTAATTGCTGCAAATTGATTCCTAATAAAACAAAAAAAAAAAGTTTAATGACAAAAACGCATGTTAACACAAAGATTTTATCTTGGAAAGCCAAAATAGGAAACTAACAATATTTTCAATATATTTTATTGTATAATATTACAATAAAATATATATCCCATGGCATCCAGAAACCAGTGATCCATTTACCATGGATCAGAATACAATCATAGTTTCGTAAATGAAACTACAAAAATCATGGACAAAACCACCATGCACCAAAAAATTGTTAAAGGTAAAAATTGTGCATTGAAAACCACCAAAACATATGCAAAACACTACCAATTGTTTTTGGGGGGAATTTCTCTTGAAGCCCCATGCAGGGGGGCTTCACCACCCTGTTACCGCTAGTGTAACATACAACACACAGGGCTAGTTGTGCAAAGAATATAACATATACTCAATAAGAACTACCTAGTTTAAATTAGGCATTGCTCGAGTTTTTTATTTAGCTGAGTTTATAGATGAAACTTATGTTTGGGCAACCCTATCTCCTCCTTGTTGTGCAACCTATACAAATTCTAGGTTTGAATTCACCCTATTGACAACCATGCATAACTCCCTCATTTGGTTTCTTTGTTTTGACATTATTTATATCATCGACTACATCTGTGTTGATAATCTATCCAATTTAAATCCCATTGAGGCCATATCCATTAACTTTATTATCTCTCTATGCTCTTACTCAAACTCCGAATTATTTCCTTGGCCATGTCTATTAGACATTATTCTATCCATGTGTTGCTCTAAGGTAACTATAGAGCAAGAGAAGATGAACTTAGCGGATGAGAGGGATTAACTTGCAAATGTCAACGCACATCACCTAGGGAATGATTGATAATATTTTTTCCCATGAAACCATACATAGAAGGATTACTAATGGTTGTGCCCATAGAGCCTTTAAGAACAAATCCATTCTTGGACATAGTCGAGAGGCCTTTCCAAATAACTCTATATTGTATGAAATTCACACAACCATTCACAATCAATAGCTTGCATGTAAGTTGCAAAATGAAGTCGATGACATGGGATAAACATATCTACCGCACATGGTAGAATATCGAGTGATCACCTTAAAGTTCATGCTTATACTCTACTAGGCATCCTTTGAACTAGGGATTGCCTTGGTTTGAGTACGAAGTAATTCAATAGATATTAATGCCCAAATCCACCTACGCCTCAGGACACATGGGTTTATGATACCGCCATTAACGCATGAGTAAGCTCTCTTAAGGTTATTGTTTGATTACCATTTTATAACAAGGATTAGGGGATGGGTATTTATCATATAGTCCCATTTACTAGCAGAGTTTCAGTGGTAAGAGAAACAACATGTTTGGTGAGGGATTCAACTAGTGTTTAAATTTTTAAGGATGTGCTTCACTTGAATGTTTGGGATCATAGATGAGAGGGTTAGGATTATTTTGAAGATAGAATTGAGAGTTTTATGTTAGAGGGATATGTGCCAAGGTTGAAATGTCGAATAATATTATTTGAATCTCTTACAATGATTAGGGATTCAAGGGGCATCGTTTTGACTAAAATTAAACCTTGAAGAATACCATACATCTTTGCTTGGTTATTGGAAACCAAACCAAAGCTCTATGCATAAGATATTTCATGTTGTCCTCCAAGGCTAAAAATAACCCCCCTCACACATGCCACCTCAGGATTTTTCTAGGAAACCCCATAAATCAGAGTATTGTTAGGTAAACTTGAATTAATGAAAGAGTCAAAGTTACTTGGATAACAATGGTGGTTTTGTGCACATGGTTTTGGTTTCCCATGGTTTTGTGCTTGTGGATTTCATGTAATGAAGCCTTTAAAAGGCTTGGGAAGACTTCATTGTAATGTGCCAAGGATGTGAGCAATGAAGTCTCGCTTGGCTGACTTGGTCGAGTTTTAGCCAAGGGACTAATAGAAAATTCTCTTAGCTAGTCTTTTTTCCAAATTAGGCTTTTTCCAAGACAAACATTGTGTTCATGTGTGATTTATGTTTTATTGCTAGTAAATTCATCTTTCTCAATTATTTTCTCTCAATAATTTTTAATATAGTATCAGAACCCTAATCTTCTCTTAGTAAACTTATATTTCTCTCTAGTAATTTTAACATCGTATTACAACCACAGGATGAGGCCAAAGCCAAGAGAGAACCTCGATGGGTTTTGATCAACGGGAGTGAGAATGACAAGAGCCATAGATATTTGCAAGGAGGTGTAAAAGTAAACCCACACAAAGCCTCGTGTCGAGACTATATTTATGTCAAGGATGCACACAAAGTTTTTGACATAATGCTTCAATGAGATGATTTATCATGGTTTGTTTGCTTCACATTGTAGATTTTCAATGGTTAAATGGGTTACCTTTGGAAGAGACAAATTTTCGTTGTGTATTGTAAACAATAACAATAAAGTAAAAAAAAATATGATGATGGAGTTGAAAATTTTTAGATGTAAATGGGCATATTGTTGTAAGACCTGGTAAGGCATGGGTACCCCTAGGAAATTATCGATAAGGCTTGGAGTTAGACCTAGGTGATAAGGGTCCATGCCAAATTACATGATACCTAGGATATAAACTTTGAGGGGGCTAGGGCCTGGAGGTGAGCAATGTTGGTTCACTTGGCTGGTTTGGCCAAATTTGGTGAAGGGAACCTAGGTCAAGTTTTAAGGTGGGGCTGTTACATAAACTTGACTTGGTGAAAGAGTCAAAGTTACTTGGTCAACAATGGTGGTTTTGGGCACATGTTTTTTGTTTCCCATGGTTTTATGTTTGAGGATTTCATGTCATGAAGCCTTTAAAAGACTTGGGAAGACTAATTGTAATGTGCTAGAGATGTGAATGATGAGTGCTCACTTGGTCGACTTCGTCAGGTTTTGGTTGAGGGACTAATAAAATATTTTTTTAGTTGGTTTTTTTCCTAGATTGAGTTTTTTCTAGGATAAGTATTGTGTTTATATGTGATTTTTGTTTTATTGTTGGTAAATTTGTCTTACTCGATAATTTCTCTTAGTAATTTTTTAATAAGGGTAAATTCATTTTGAGAGCAATTCCAATCGTTGAATTGATCTTTAGAGAAGGATAACCACTAAGAATGAATTTTGATTGGGGGAGCAGGGGATAAGAGAATTGTGAGATTCATCTTTTCTCCCTCGAATCCAGTCATTGAGGTCTACACAATTTTGGATTTCTTGACTTCATGTGTTCAACAAGTAAAGTATTTTCCCTACTAGCTATCTCAAGGATGGTAAAGAGAACCTAAAACATTGTTTCATTTCTCACAAGTTGTAGTTTTTGGCATACAAATTTGGGCAATGTCGTCCAAATTATTTTGAAAATGTTTTTTCTTGGGAATGATGAGCAGTATTTCTTATTCCAAGTTTCCAACAACTAACATATTATTTTGGGCTATTTCACTGTGGGAGGTAGCTCTTTAAAGGCATGAATCCACACCTATTTAGAGAAGTCACATTCGAAAAATAGATGTTTTGTTGTCTCATTGTTAAATTTACGCAATGCACACCTTGATGGTCATTGTATTCCCCTTTTTGACAGATTATCAATTGTAAAAACTTTGTTGTGGGAGAGAGTCGAGTATAATATGTTAATTTTTGGGAGATCGTATATTGGTCCAAATTTGAGGGCGAGGAATAGGACCCTCGGGGAAGGAAAGAGATTTATAGCTTGATTTTATAAAATAAAATGATTCCTCCATCGTCTAAGATCCTCATTATAAAGAGAACTTGGGGCACATCCCGCTAGCACTGAATGAAGATTTGGAGGTAGATATTGAAGATGGGCATTGTTAATTTTTCATAGGGCTATATTGTTCTTTGCTTTGATAATTGCATATCTTCATTGACACATTAAGTTCACCCCATAACATCATAACATTATTCAGATTTACATCATTATTCAGCAGCATATGCAACTATGTAGAAGGAACAATATCATCATCATCAATGCAACGGAACATAAAGGAACAATAGAAGAAAATCATTCACACATAGAGACACTGGGATTAGTTAGAGACCAGGGAAAACCCCACTATGGGGAAAACCCTAGAAAATTCTTTATCTTCTTAGATTGTTATCAAATGGTTTAGCAAAAGAGAGTACATTGATTCATATCTTCATCTAAGCAACTAACCAACAAAACAACTACAACATTCTTGAAATGAACCCAATAATGTATATACTCAAAACCCTAATTCTAAAGTCTGTAATGATCTGTCCATGTCTATGGTCTCTGTAGTCAACTGCCGAACACTATGGTCAACAAGCAAAAACTTCAGAAGACTAATATTTTATCTTTTAGTTCCTAGTCGCACAGAGGAAAAGATATGCGAGTGACTATGGTTTCCCAGTCGCTCCCTTAAGCCTGGCAAGTGAGCGACTGGGGTCAAATCTGGATTATGAAAACCCTAACTCCCAGTCACAAGCATAGTGAGTTGTTTGTATGAATCGAAGGCTCCATTCGCACGCATAAGCCTCTGAGAGAGCGATTGTATTTGGGATCCTTCTGTGTTGTGCCCGCGACTGTGGCCCAAAACCATATATCTGAAATGCAAGCTTCAGACCCTACAATTTCACCTCAAAGTGAACCTAATCCTCTGCGGATGAGCCTTAGGTTTGTCCGAGACAAAAACCAAGATAGAAGAGTGTCTCATGATTATGCCCAAATGAGGTATAGGTCACTTGTATTTATAGCCTTCCAAGGTGGTCCACTTTGATTAAGGGTCAACCTTATCAAAAATGCACATGTGGGATGTTCTTCATAATTACACTTTCCCTTATCTAATTTGAGTGATATTTAGGTCGATTTTGGTCCTCTCGAAAAGAGGAAATCAACGCAATTATTGTATCCATAAAGTGAGGTGTACAAAGTGTAATTTGACCGCAGATGCATACTTTTAACAAGCGTGGGTGGGAGACCAATTCTGTTATTGATTCCACGTTGATAAGTTAAAGGGAGAAGATTTTTTGGCTCGAAGAAACCAATTTTGTAGTGGATAAAGGGAGGGAGAATCCATTATGTTGTCGTTCCATACATTTGTTTTCTCCCCTTTTCTAGGTATCCATATCAAATGAGACTTAATGAGGGGGGTTGCCACAATTATTATCTTTCATATTTATGTCCCTCATTTAACAATAGGAATTTGTTCCAAACAACAACTTCTCTCCCTAAATAGGTATTTTCTGTGTAGATCTTGCTTGCATTAATCATTATTACTTGTTATAAACCTCCATAATAACTTTCCTCTTGTTTTCGAATTCATAAAGGATGTGTCTTTCACACCATGGGCACCATGACTGATTGAAGCTTTCTTTGTTGCCTAATTAACTAAGTGAAATATTTTTGTGTTTGTTTTACTGCCTTTCCAAAGAAATCTCCTCAACTCTCATGATATTTTAGTACAGACTCCCATAGGGGCTACATGCTAGAAAATTGGAATATTAGAAGGGATGATAAGAGTGCCTTAAGGATAACAAGCCTCCCTATTGGGTTGAGCCAATGGGAACCCCATTTAGAAAATGGATTTGATTTTCTCAAGCTCTGTCTGCCATGAAGAGGAGATGGGGAATTTGAAGCTAATTGAAATTCCAATATACCTCAATGTAGGGCCTTCATCTTGAAGGGTCGTTTGGATAATTCTTTTAATTGCAGCCCTTTTGGCATTGGTAATGTTCCAGGAAATCAAAATATTTCTCCTCTTGATAATTAAGCCTTCAAATGCCTGGATAAACTATTTTAGAATGTGATTAAATCTTTCTATTGTGATTGATGAGACACCTACCATAAATAATGCATCATCAACAAATTGAGTATGGTCTACTTCTTTGACTCCCTTGGCTGTTAGAAAACCTAGGATATTTACAAATCTTTGTTTATGCTTAAGTTTCCTACTTAAAGAGTCAATGAAAAGGATATAGATTGAAGGAGAAAGAGGGAAACCTTACTATGACCATGAGAATATCTGGAAAATCTTGTTTATTTACCAGTAACTAAAGGAGATATCCATGGGGAGATGATGCAGGTTGCAAACCACTCTATGGATTTTAGGATTAAACACAAATCCTAATAAAACAACAAAGATAAAACTTTGGCAAACACGATCAAAGGCATTTACCATGTCTAGCATAATAACCACAAAGAGAAAAATATGGCAAACATGATCAAAGGCATTTTCCATGTGTAGCTTGATAACCATTCCTTTCTTAACTCTTTCTCTAATTGAGCGAATCACCTCCTCCACAAGAATAATATTATCTATTATCTATGTTTTATGTCCAAGCCTTCCTTGATTTTCATAAATGAGTTTTTAGAGGAGGACTTTTAGTCTTCTAGATAGGATTTTAAAAAATATTTTATATGAAAGATTACATAGAGAGATTGGGCAGAATCTATCAATGGTCAATGGGTTGACCTTCTTTGGGATTAAAGCTAGGAATGTAGAATTCATTCCTCCCCCTATTTTTGAATCATGAAAGAAATAGGAGACCATTTGAATTAGATCCTTTTAATTATTTATTTACAAGACTTGTAGAAATTCACTCAGAATCCATCAGGCCCTCGAGCTTTATAGATTCCACTATAGATAGAGCTTCCTAAATTTCCTTTTCCAAGATTTCCTTCGTCAAGATATTGTTGTCCTACTGTGTTATAAGATGAAGGATGTGTTATATATTTTTACTCACTGCCTCATCCATTGTGGGCTATTATTTAAACATGTCAACATAATTCTCCAAAGTTTCTTCTTTTATTTGATTATAGGTGTCTAACAACTTCCCACATGTTGTTGATATTTTGTTAACAGTACTCCTCCATAACCTTTGTCTTACCTATCTATGAAGGTATTTTGTGTTTCTATCTCCTAATTTTAGACATATCCTTCTTGACTTGAGCCTCCACATTTCTTGTTCTTTTCTCAACTCTTGTTGAAATTTATGGAATACTTGATTCTCTTCAAAAAATAGATTTTATGTAGCCTGGAGGGTTCCAGCTAATCTTGCATATCCTTCAACTAGAGTTCAAGAGTTGAGATATTCTCCTTAGATTTATATTACTTTGCACTTATCCAAGATTTAAGAGCTTTATTTGTCGTTTTTAGTTTTTGCTCCCATATAAAGGCCAAAGAATTGTCTCTTCATTGGTTGCAAACACTGGAAACAATACCCTAAAAATCAAGATCTTGGTTCCAAAGAGGATTATCACTAAAGTAAAGGGGGTTGCAACTCTCAGGGGAGGAAAGGGAGAGTGTGATAGGAATATGATCAAGTTTTGGGAAAGTGGAGTGTTATTTTCTTCTATGAGGAAGCTATTAGGTAGGAAATGGTCAAGCCTAGCCATAATATGACCTGGGCTAAGGTGTTGATTTGACTAAGTAAATTATTCTCTAGATGGCTTGAGATCCACCAAGTCTGGAAAGGAAATTAAATCCTCCATTTTCTTCTCTAAAGGGGTCTTTGATGGTTGAGACCCCCTTTTTCCCCAACTGTTCAAGGTGGTGCTAAAATCACTAGTTAGAATTGAATTGGATTCCCATTTAGTATCTTTTATGTTTAGTAAGGAGTACCAACAAGCTAGTTTATCAGGGTAAGAATTTGGCATGTAAACATTGATATAATTAACAATTGTATCTATGGGAAGGTCAAGAAGACAAAATTATATCTAATGTGCTAAAGAAAGGACCTAAATTAGGTGCAAATGGGAGGTGTTCGGGCCTAAATCTACCTCAGGCTGAGAAAGGCAGGATCTAGGGTAACATCAAACCACGCTTAACCTGGTAGCTAGCCCTACCAGGTCGGGAGAGGGCTCTCTCCTTGTCAATCTTAGAAGAATATGATCAATAGAGCTTGAGATGACTAATGTGAAGACTGATTTTAGGCTAGGTATATGCTCATAGGAGTTTGATTGAATTTGATGTTGGTTTGCTGGCTCAAATGTGAAAGGCAGATTTGGGTCCAGGGAAAGGACACAGTCTTGTAAAGATCTCTATGGGGAAAGGTAGGAAAATGGTTTAGTACTTTGAAATAAGTGAGATGGAGAGTCTTAAGACTAGTGAGGAGTTGGAGAGGGCATGAAAGTCTCAGGGATCCTCTTCAAACAGTTGAAAACATAAATAACTAAACAAACCCTAGGTAGAGCACTACAACATCAATGAATTCTACCTTTATCCTTGATTCATTTAGTTAAGCTGAACAGAAAGAGATGATGGCATACATAAACACATGTAAACTTGCATTATAGAAGGAAAAAAAAATACCAAATCAAATTTCCACAAGAATCCCACAAAGTGCTGCAAACCCTGGTCTATTCCTTTGCCAAACTATAGAGATGAATGTACAATAATGCTCAAAGCATTCACAAGAGTCCAACCTTTACCAATGACTGAAAAACTACTAGATATAGGCAACAAACAACTCATGCTAGGATTTAGGGGTCGAATTCATGAGTTTAGGAGTTGTTCCAACAAGATCTAAACTAAGAACTGAAAAGTAGGCAGTGGAATAGCTTGCCTCTAAAACCTAGGAAACTGATTCATTCAGTTTCAAACTACCTTTTCATGATGTATCTACCTCCATGAGTGAAATTTTAGCATATTTACATCAAATTCCATCCATTTACATCAAATTACATCATGAGTTTGACCATGGGAGAGAGAAAAGTCAAACTGAGAAAAAACTAGGCGAAAAACAGAGTTTTTTTGGCAAAAAGTCAATTTTCCATCTTGTGCGTCGTGCCTCTATCCCTGTGCGTTGCGCCTTTTTGCAGCTGATTTTGGAGGCCTTCCCGTGCACCAAATTTTCTCCAAGTGGGCTTGTTGGAAAGGTCTGTCTATCTACTTTCTAGAATAGGTGGAATTTCTAAATTTGGTGTCCATTTGCCCCTCCAAAAGTGAGTTCTCCCAACACTGCTTCCTGTGTGGCCAAAAAGGGGCAGAAAGGGCATTTTTGAGGTGTTTTTGACCCTTTTGGAAGCTCAAAACTTGACAAAATTTCTTGGCCATTTGTGGGAATTCATATTTTTTCCCGAGGAATCCAAAAATGCTGAGTTTTCCTCCAAAGGAGGTCCCTAGCAAAAGCATGCGCCAGGTGGCACAGCGCACCAGGCAGAAAAACCTGTGTTTTGCTCCAAAAATTCAAAATTGACAAAACGTATCCCAAATTTCTTGAAATTTGGGCTGAGTGTCCTACATCAAGTGCTATGTTGGGCTAAGGAAGCCTCAGCCAAAATCTTGAGCTTGTCTTTCTCTTTCTTCTTCCTCAAAGCTTTCCTCAACTTGGCCTTCAAAGTCCTAATTCTTGCTTTGCAAACTTTGTTTCTCGCCAAATAGTGATAGGCCATGTGCCTCAACATCTTTTTCTCTTTGTTGGCCTTCTCCAGCATCTTTTCCAAGTGCATGTTCATCTTCTCCAACCAAGACTCCTTGTCATTCTCTATCTCTTGTTCAATGGAAGTCAAAGTGACATGGTCCTCTTCGTCATTTTGCTTCTTCAGTTTCAACATTTCTAGCTCCATTAGGCTTTGCTTATCCTCCAACTGTTTGTTTTCTTTCTTGTTTGTCATCTATATCATCCTCGTGCATCTTCTCTTTGCCTTTGCTTTGCTACTTATCATAGTCATATTCACTGTCTCTTTCCATTGTTTTCCCTTGGTTTTGAAAAATGTGATTATATATGAATGGTTTGTGGATAATAGTATGGAATAGGATGGAGGAATGGAATGGGCAGAGTGTATGGGGAAGGGAGTGTGGAAATGTATGTATGAACAGGGTTTAGGGATGTGAGTAGGGTTTAGGGAGTGAGTAGGATAAGTGTGTAGGGTTTAGGGAGTGAGTAGGATAAGTGTGTAGGGTTTTAGGGAAAGTGTGTAGGGTTTTAGGGAGAGTGTGTAGGGTTTGGTGATGTGAGTAGGGCTTGTAGGGTTTGGGGATAGTAGGAATTAGGTATTAGGGTTTAGAGATGCCAATTAGGGTATGGGAGTAGTGGGATTAGGTATTAGGGTTTTTGGTTTTGCGGATATGGGAATAGATGAATGTGAATGAAAGAGGGAAGGGGGAAATGAGATGAGTGAAATTTAGTGAAGGGGAATGTAACTGATGCAAGGGGAGCAAACAACAACAATGACAACTTTGAAACCCTAGACAGTTTTTTGAATGTGACTGTGCAACAAACTAAGGTTTTCCTTTTCACCTATTTACACACCATGAATGATGATCAAAACTTTTGCAATGGCACTGTGGAATTCTTCACTTACTTTTTGAATGAAGATTGCACAAATTTGGAGCTTTGCAAAATGATTTGAGTGAAATTTGGGCTGAGCAGGCAAGTGCGCCACGCCACTACCCAGGTGCACCGCGCCTTTTTGAAGACCATTTTGGAGGTCTTCCCGGTGTCCAAATTGGGCGGAGGATAGCTCGTTGGAAAGCTTATTGAGTATACTTTCTAAAAAAAACTTGAATTTTTCAATTTTGAGTTCATTTTCCCTGTCAAAAATCAAATCTCCCAAGACTGGTCAAAATGTGCAAAATGAGGCTGCCTAAAGGCAGAGTGTTGTTGCAGTCAACTTTTGAAGGTCTTCCTCAACCCCAAATTGAGCTCATGATAGCTCATTGGAAACATATTTTTGATTAGTTATCATTTGACTCATCAAGAAAGTCATTTGGCCAACCAAGGTAGGAGAAATATTGATTTTCCGAAGGTCACTTCAGAGGTACATCAATTCTCCTGAGGCAACTGTATTTTTGACATTTCTCTAAAACCATGACACCTGTGTAAAAAGTGAAGGAGATTTTTCTTCCTTGGCCTATTTTGGACAAAAACCTCTCTCATTTTTCCAAAATTAATCTTTTCTTTCTCAGAAACATCATTGGAGTAAAACCTATCCCGATGTGTGGAATAGGGGATTTGTCGAAATGAAGTGAAATGAAGGGGATAAGGGGCTTCTAAATTCTTGAGAAAATTTTGAGAAGTAGGGAGGGATGTTAGGAAGCAGGGGAAAGTGGAATTTCAAATATTGAGTGAGGGGAAGGGGTCCAAAAGGACAAAACACAGGCCTAGCCTAGAAAATTGTCAAATTGTAGCAAGAAACTAGGGTTTGTGCGAAAATGAGGAATTTGAGGGATATCAGTGATGGAAAGTGTTTAATAAGGTACATTAAGGATAGGGGAAGGTGTATGAACATCAGGATACAAGTTTTGTTGATGATTTTAACATCCAAGAGACATTACTTTCAAAACCCTAAGAAAGGGAAATGAACCTTACCTAGGCACAACTGAAGCATGAACAAGGTGTAAAATGACCCATTGGAACCTGACATGATGATGACAACCCTCTGAATGATGGTACACTCAGCTGAATGGTGACATGGACCGACATTTGGACAACTTTGAAAGGAGTGAAAACAAACCCTAGACCTAATACCTAGTGACCAAATTTTGCTTGAAGACTCACTGAAATGACAAAATTTGACCTTGACACCTTAAAATCACTTTGTAAGAGCATGTTTGATCACTGGAGGAAGGTTTCAAAGACTGACACTAACATTGGCTCCAATGGGGATGGTAGCTCCTTGGAGGTGCCAAGAACTGCAGATCTTTGGGAGAGCAGACAAGTGCCTTCATCCATTGGGAAATGGAGTCAATAACTTCAAAACACCCAAAAACCAATTACTATGAAAATTTGACTCAAGACTCATAGTTGAACTAACTAATTCAAAACTGAAACAAGACTCTCAAAAGCTGAAACTAGACACTCAGCTGAAACTATCTTTAAACTGACTGAAACAAAAAATGACTCAAGACTAAAACACAACTGACAAACTGGAAAATATGCTCAAAATGGAGCTTATTCAATACAACCTACTCTAGTTGTTCCATTCATCACCTGATCAAGTGAAATGAAACAACCAATGCAACCAAGTAAGTATTTTGGCTGCTGTTTGAATTCTCCGCAAGTGCTTGCTTATGAACAACAAGAGAGAACTACTGAAAGGCAACTCCCATGAAAACTTGTGAACAGATCCGTTGAATACTATGGATTCTCTATCCGCCTCCAAAAACACTGCATAAGGATCTCGAAATTCATGCACACTGGGACTTAGCTCATCCAATGGATTACTTCTCTTCTCTTCATACCATGAATGCAAACTTTGATCTGAGCTTTGTGACGAGACTCCTACTAAAAATGACAAAGAAATCGGCTGTCGGATCAAGTTTGTATCAATACTTTTGTCAAGCTCACAGATAGGAGAAGGACTTTGACTACAGACATCATCCAACACATCAGCTATTGGATCGTGAAAAACTTGAAAAGATTGCTGCAACCCATTTTCTATTGGTTCTGATGAGATTACATGATTTCCTACAGGCTGCTCATTTGAAGATATACTATGCAAATTTCCCTTCAAAAACTAAAATGATTCAAAACAGAAAGGTACAGAATCATCTTGCATCATTTGATCGTATGTGCCAGCTTCCAAGTCTTCATCTATAACTTGACAATCAATGGCATTCGGAGGCTGCAACTCTAGATATGAAAAATCTTGAACAAGGATTTCATTGCCCTTAGAATGGTCCAGATCAAAACTTATCGACGATTGACTTCTGATTGCATGAAAGTTGTCACTGATGAACTAAAATGAACCAAAAGAAAAAGGCAAAGATCCTTCACTTACTTCAAAATTTGTTGCACTCTCCTCCTCACTTCCATAGCTGATATGTGATGGCTGAACATTGTATTCGAGCTGTTGAAAATGAACTTCCTCCTTCCATAAACTGGGTGTTGATTTGTCTGCAAGATTAGCTTCTATTTGGAGAGCATAATCATCATCATACTGATCAAACTGAGGCGAATCACCTGTAAAAAATACATCATTAAGCATACATGTCATATCAACAGATCTCTCTTCTCCAAGATGATCTATAAAATAATCATTATCAGATCTATGACAACTGGGACAAGAAAGAAGATGTTTTGGATCAACAACTTGTTCTTCTTCAATTAGCGAGCCATGGTCTTGAACTTCATACTCTTTCCTTGTGGTGATCCTTTGCATAATCTCTTCCATTTCACTTACCAAAATGTCAAGCTTTACCTCTAGAGATGTCGATTCCTCCGGATCTATCTTTTTCATCTCTTCTTCCTTCAACTTTGCCCTTCGGATAGCAAATGAGCCTCTACATCTACTGCATTGTTCTGCATCTCTTCAAGTGTTGCAAGATTCCTTTCTCTCAGCTAAAACTCCATTTCCGAATCAAAGGCACCCGGTAGTGCAAGAGAGTGGATCCAAGAGGAGGTCTTATATTAACCGGCATCAAATAATAAACTTGGTTAAATTTGGCAGAAAATTGTTGTACTATCTCCCTTGGCAGTATTTTCTGCTGGTTATACTCTTCTATAATCAAGAAAGCATTTTGTCTGACCACCCACTTGTCGAGGAAAACTTTGACGAACTGCTGGAAATCTGAGATGCTCGCATCAGGCAGGGTTTTGAACCAACTCTTGACTTTGCCTTGCAAAGAAAGAGCAAAAAGCCTAATACTGACATCTTCTTCATCAACTTCAAAAAGGTCAAGAAAGGACTCAAAATTCAATACATGTCTCTCAGCAGTGATATTGTCGCGTTCACCATCAAATCTTGGTAGATATAGATCATGATTTTTAGGGAAAGCATGGGATATAGGAGGTAAAATCAGAGGCTTGTATCAATCTGGAATTTTACAAGGTATAGGGGTATGTACAGAAAGTATAGAATCAGTCTTGGTCTCTTGAGGCTCATCAGTTTGAAGACGGTCATCACAAGATTCAGAAAAAGGGTCTTGATCAAGCTCAAAGGCATGCAAATCTTTGGTATTCACAATCTTCAAAGGGAAGGAATCAAATGCAGGTCGAGGATCTTTTCTCAAATACAATATACTTTGCAAAGCCTTCTTGACATTCTCAGGAAAAGAGAAGAAATAATTTATAACAAAGAACAAAATGTCTTGGATGAAATTCCAACTTGAATACCTGATCTTTCCATATTGTCCTTTCATGTTTCTACTGGTCAGGTTCATCCTCCAGTGGAGTCCTTGGATCTGATCTCGAAACTGATTTGGAATCACCAAGTGAATGATTTCAGCCTTCTAGTGTCTGATCGTTGTCCACCATCAACAATCAGATCTGAACTTGATTACATTTTGCTGAGGAAACCAGATGTTCAGTTCATAAACTAAACCAGAGATTGACTAAAGCAGCATTCATCTACTATGCACTTGTAGAGCAAGAGCAGTTCGAAGGCTACCTGGCTAACTTCAAGCTCCGTCTGTAATTTATAAAACAAACAACAAACTTTTCGTCTCCCCAGTATGGTCACCAATATGTTAGGGCCTAAATCTACCTCAGGATGAGAAAGGCAGGATCTAGAGTAACATCAAACCATGCTTAACCTGGTAGCTAGCCCTACCAGGTCGGGAGAGGGCTCTCTCCTTTTCAATCTTAGAAGAATATGATCAATAGAGCTTGAGATGACTAATGTGAAGGCTATTTTTAGGCTAGGTATATGCTCATAGGAGTTTGATTGAATTTGATGTTGGTTTGTTGGCTCAAATGTGAAAGGCAGATTTGGGTCCGGGGAACGGACACAGTCTTGTAGAGATATCTATGGGGCGAGGTAGGCAAATGGTTTAGTACTTTGAAATAAGTGATATGGAGAGTCTTAAGACTAGTGAGGAGTTGGAGAGGGCATGAAAGTCTCAGGGATCTCTTCAAACAATTGAAAACATAAATAGCTAAACAAACCCTAGATAGAGCACTACAACATCAATGAATTCTACCTGTATCCTTGATTCATTTAGTTAAGCTGAACAGAAAGAGATGATGGCATACATAAACACATGTAAACTTGCATTACAGAAGGAAAAACAATACCAAATCAAATTGCCACAAGAATCCCACAAAGTGCTGCAAACCCTGGTCTATTCCTTTGCCAAACTGCAGAGATGAATGTACAATAATTCTCAAAGCATTCACAAGAGTCCAACCTTTACCAATGACTAAAAATCTACTAGATATAGACAACAAACAACTCATGCTAGGCTTTAGGGGTCGAATTCATGAATTTAGGAGTTGTTCCAACAAGATCTAAACTAAGAACTGAAAAGTAGGCAGTGGAACAACTTGCCTCTAAAACCTAGGAAACTGATTCATTCAGTTTCAGACTACCTTTTCATGATGTATCTACCTCCATGAGTGAAATTTTAGCATATTTACATCAAATTATATCATGAGTTTGACCATGGGAGAGAGAAAAGTCAAACTGAGAAAAAACTAGGCGAAAAACAGAGTTCTTGGGGCAAAAAGTCAATTTTCCATCATGTGCGTCGCACCTCTATCCCTGTGTGTCGTGCCTTTTTGCAGCTGATTTTGGAGGCCTTACCATGCACCAAATTTTCTCTAAGTGGTCTTGTTGGAAAGGTTTGTCTGTCTACTTTCTAGAACATGTGGAATTTCTAAATTTGGTGTCCATTTGCCCATCAAAAAGTGAGTTCTCCCAACACTGCTTCCTGTGTGGCCAAAAAGGGGCAAAAAGGGCATTTTTGAGGTGTTTTTGACCCTTTTGGAAGCTCAAAACTTGACAAAATTTCTTGGCCATTTGTGGGTATTGTCTAGTCAATTTAACGTCTTAAATTGCTCTACATAAATTATCAATCCGGGTATCATAAACTGATGAAGTGTGGTGCACCATATGTGCTTAGTTAACCTTTTTCTTACTTCGTTGTTTTATAGATTTTATTTTGTTTTGGGGTTTTGTTTTTGTTGGTTTCCTAAAGTGTCTAATGCAAATGGAAATCCTATTCTAAGGTCTTAAGAATACTTTTAAAGGACAAGTATGGATAGAGATTTCAAGACAAGGCCTATGTCCCTAATGGTAACTTCCAAAACTTAGCACTTCAAAAGATCTCAAAACATGTTATTGGTGGAATTAGTACTTGAACAAAAGTGTAAATATGCAGCTACTTCAATCAAAATAGAATGCAATAACCAATCAATGAGCTAGTGACTATGAAACCCAGTATCCTTGCTGCTGTATAAAAAGAAAACTGAAAAAAAAAAAAAAAAAAAAAGTAAAAACTGAACTTAAAGCAACTCAAAGACTAAAAGCAAAGCAACTAATTCACACTACTTCAACTCTTCTGATCCTTTACCCTTCAGCTCAATCTACCTTATGGGAAGCAATCATGAACAAGTTAAGCAATATGATATCTAAATTGCATAAAGGAAACTAATCACACTACTTCAACTCTTCTGATCCTTTACCCTTCAGCTCAATCTACCTTATGGGAAGCAATCATGAACAAGTTAAGCAATATGATATCTAAAATGCATAAAGGAAACTAATCACACTACTTCAACTCTTCTGATCCTTTACCCTTCAGCTCAATCTACCTTATGGGAAGCAATCATGAACAAGTTAAGCAATATGATATCTAAATTGCATAAAGGAAACTAATCACACTACTTCAACTCTTCTGATCCTTTACCCTTCAGCTCAATCTACCTTATGGGAAGCAATCATGAACAAGTTAAGCAATATGATATCTAAATTGCATAAAGGAAACTAATCACACTACTTCAACTCTTCTGATCCTTTACCCTTCAGCTCAATCTACCTTATGGGAAGCAATCATGAACAAGTTGAGTAATATGATATCTAAATTGCATGAAAGTAAATGAGCAAAACAAAATTGAAAGAAATAACAATGCTGGAATTAGAACTCAAAAAAAATAAATCAGCAGAAGGACAAGATGATTCCGTCATGTCATTAGTCATTAAAAAGCTATGTGCATTATTAACCTACAATCAACCGATTGAACACACTTGCATGAATTAAAATTGCATGAATAAAAAATCTAATCTACCAACTTGAAAGCAATCAAATGACATAACGAAATCAAAGCAAAATTACAAAATGAAATCTACTCTACCTTACATTCTAATGTGCTCAATGACATCTACTTCACATCTCCTTCCATGTTGAGAACATCAAAACTTTATTCAAATTCTTTAAAATTACAAAGTACAACAAAGCTCTCCAAAGCTTTCAAAAGCCATCAAGGAAGAACTACAAACTCACAAGCTAAAAAGACTTAAGAACTCCAAACTCTAAGCTAAAGAGGACTAACTAATGAAGGAGAGAGATCTCCTATTTATACAAAAAGATGAGAGTCATCTCATTAATGAGAATCCATGAATCTCTCCCTCTACCTCTAGAGTCCTAATCAAAATAGGAACTGATAAGACACATGTCTTCTTAGAGTTACAATACAATTAGGAGATGTGACACATATCCTCATGATCCCATGATTCTTTCCACTCAAATTCGAATTTGGCCTTGGGGTGCCACATAAGGGTCTTCTAGAAGCCTCCTTTCAACCTACACATGTCAACAATCTCAACCCATTTGTTAGGTATAAGCATATGCACATTATTTTCTAATGTTTAACCACAAATTCACTTAAAAGGCTTAGAAATAATAAAGATTGGAAAAACATAAAGGTGGCCCAATGATAATGAAAGTGGGATGAATGTGGTGACATAGTGGTGAAATGGAGGTGAAATGGAGGTGATATAATGGACATAATAGTGAAAGTGTAATGGAAATGAATGACATTTTCAAGACTCAACAGACATTCATATTTTTGCCTGAGGAATCCAAAAATGCTGAGTTTTCCTCCAAAGGAGGTCCCTAGCAAAAGCGCGTGCCAGGTGGCACGGCGCACCAGGCAGAAAAACCTATGTTTTGCTCCAAAAATTCAAAATTGACAAAAAGTATCCCAAATTTCTTGAAATTTGGGCTGAGTATCCTGCATCAAGTGCTATGTTGGGTTAAGGAAGCCTCAGCCAAAATCCTGAGCTTGCCTTACTCTTTCCTCTTCCTCAAATATTTCCTCAACTTGGCCTTCAAAGTCCTAACTCTCGCTTTGCAAACTTTGTTTCTCGCCAAATAGTGATAGGCCATGTGCCTCAACATCTTTTTCTCTTTGTTGGCCTTCTCCACCATCTTTTCCAAGTGCATGTTCATCTTCTCCGACCAAGACTCCTTGTCATTCTCTATCTCTTGTTTAATGGAAGTCAAAGTGACATGGTCCTCTTCGTCATTTTGATTCTTCAGTTTCAACATTTCTAGCTCCATTAGGCTTTGCTTATCCTCCAACTGTTTGTTTTCTTTCTTGTTTGTCATCTATATCATCCTCGTGCATCTTCTCTTTGCATTTGCTTTGCTGCTTATCATAGTCATATTCACTATCTCTTTCCATTGTTTTCCCTTGGTTTTTAAAAATGTGATTATATACGAATGGTATGTGGATAATAGTATGGAATAGGATGGAGGAATGGAATGGGTAGAGTGTATGGGGAAGGGAGTGTGGAAATGTATGTATGAACAGGGTTTAGGGATGTGAGTAGGGTTTAGGGAGTGAGTAGGATAAGTGTGTAGGTTTTAGGGAGTGAGGAGGATAAGTGTGTAGGGTTTTAGGGAAAGTGTGTAGGGTTTTAGGGAGAGCGTGTAGGGTTTGGTGATGTGAGTAGGGCTTGTAGGGTTTGGGGATAGTAGGAATTAGGTATTAGGGTTTAGATATGCCAATTAGGGTTTGGGAGTAGTGGGATTAGGTATTAGGGTTTTTAGCTTTGGGGATAGGGGAATAGATGAATGTGAATGAAAGAGGGAAGGGGAAAATGAGATGAGTGAAATGTAGTGAAGGGGAATGTAACTAATGCAAGGGGAGCAAACAACAATAATGACAACTTTGAAACCCTAAACAGTTTTTTGAATGTGACTGTGTAACAAACTAGGGATTTCCTTTTCACCTATTTACACACCATGAATGATGATAAAAAAATTTGCAATGGCACTATGGAATGCTTCACTTACTTTTTGAATGAATATTGCACAAATTTGGAGCTTGGCAAAATGATTTGAGTGAAATTTGGGCTAAGCAAGTAGGTGCGTCGCGCCACTACCCAGGTGCGCCGCACCTTTTTGCAGACCCGTTTTGGAGGCCTTCTCGGTGTCTAAATTAGGTGCGGGATAGGTTATTGGAAATATTATTGAGTATACTTTCCAAAAAAACTTGAATTTTTCAATTTGGAGTTCATTTTCCCTGTCAAAAATCAAATCTCCCAAGACTAGTCAAAATGTGCAAAATGAGGCTGCCTAAAGGCAGAGTGCTGTTGCAGTCAACTTTTGAAGGTCTTCCTCAACCCAAAATTGAGCTCATGATAGCTCATTGGAAAGATATTTGTGTATATTTATTATTTGACTCATCAAGTAGGTCATTTGACCAACCAAGCTTGGAGAAATCTTGATTTTCCCAAGGTCACTTCAGAGGTACATCAATTATCCTGAGGCAAATGGATTTTTGATATTTCTCTAAAACCATGACACCTGTGTTGGAAATAATACTGAGAGGGGGGGGGGGGGTGAATCAGTATTATCAAATTCTTATCAATCTATCTTCCTTATTTATACTTTGAATAATTCTTCAAATATTGATCATTACTTTGTATGTCAGTATCATAAAATAATGAGCAGGAACAAGAAAAGCAAATAGTCACACAAAAGAATACCAGATATAAGGTGGAAACCCAATGTGGGTGAAAACCACCTGCTACAATATGTCTCTATCTTCTTTCAATTAGAAACTCCTTTTACAATGATTTTGTACTGGTGCAGTCCTTTACCAGTACACAGGCTACAACCTGCAAAGAGCTACAACCCTCTCTCGTTCTCCAGCTTCTCCTGGAAAGGAGCTACAACCCCCTAGCTCTTGTACTAGCCAAGATACTAGTACGTAGGTGCTGGCCTACTGAAGGCTACAACCTTCTCTTTCTTCCAGGGACCACGTTTCATAGATTTTCAGATTGGATCCATGAACGTCAATCAATCATCAAGTATATCTGCATCAAACAATCTCCTTTTCCCAATTAGCACTGAATCAAGTAAACACTTCTCTGACCGCTGTACCCAGAACACAGTAATAGTAACCACACACCAAATTCTGAACCCAGAATACTGTAGCAATAGACAGAGGCAGCTACATCATAATTTAAAGATATACGCTACTTCAACAACCTGAAACCTGCGTGCAGATCTATAAAGGATAATTCCTTCTTTCAAATATTCAGACACTAATTAACCCAGATTGTCAGATTTATAGATCAAGCATGCGCCTCATATAACAGATCAAAATCATGCAAAGATACTATTATTCAAGCATAAAGATTATGACCCATCAAAAGAACTTATCCTTCTTTATGCGCTAAGGTTCCTCCTTCATTCAGATCCAGATCTGCACCATAACCCAATCACAAATATTTCAGATCTAGCACTTATTAGATATTCAATTCATTCGATGATGCTTTGCCAAATGATCTCCTTCCTCTTTTATAGTCTTAGGCCTTCCACAATACCACGATCCAAAACCATAGGATCAAAAAACTGTTGGACTAATACCATGAACCAACCATGAAAGTGCGTGAGATCAACACTTTTGGATGCAATACCACGAGCCAAAACCATAGGATCAAAAACTATAGGACTAATACCATGAACCAACCATGAAAGTGCGTGAGATCAACACTTTTGGATGCAATACCACAGACCAAAACCATAGGATCAAAAACTGTCGGACTAATACCATGAGCCAACCATGAAAGTGCGTGAAATTTTCTCTTCATGAAAGGAACTTTTCTTTGCATGAAAGTGCGTGAACTTTTTCTCTACATGAAATAAACTTTTCTCTGCATAAAAGTGCGTGAACTTTTCTCTACATAAACTTTTCTCTGCATAAAAGTGCGTGAACTTTTCTCTACATGAAATAAACTTTTCTCTGCATAAAAGTGCGTGAACTTTTCTCTACATGAAATAAACTTTTCTCTGCATAAAAGTGCGTGAACTTTTCTCTACATGAAATAAACTTTTCTCTGCATATAAGTGCGTGAACTTTTCTCTACATGAAGGAAACTTTTATCTTCATGAAAGAAACTTTTATCTTCATGAAAGTGCGTGAACTTTGCTGCACTATAATTTATCATCTGAGATGAGTGGGTTGCCATCAAGTACAACATATGTATCATAATGCCAACAATCTCCCCCTTTGGACTTGATGGCAACAACAACCAATCACTCTCCCCCTTTGACATCAAGGGCAAAGGGTTATGCTCCCCCTAAGAACATGCTCCCCCTGACTATAAACCAAATCTGCAAAGAAGAACCATAATCCATCAAACACCATAAATGACCATGAAAGAGATAGAGACGTATTGCAGCAATATTCAGACCAGCATCCATGATCTCCTTCTGTACTTCCTCCATAATGCCAACAATGCATGATATGCTCCCCCTGAACCTGTGCCATTCGATCTTTGACCAATCCGCAACCCAGCACATGTACGCATATACTTCAGATGAACCTTGCGTACAACCAACAATCAGAAGAGATTCAACAACAAGATGATGCATCAACAACCCCCATCTTTTGCCTGAGGTATTCAAAGGTCTCCCTCGACAATGGTTTGGTGAGTATATCAGCAACCTGTTCCTTAGAAGGAACATACTCCAACTTGACCTTTTGTTCAAGCACTTGTTCCCAGAGAAAGTGATACTTGATTGGTATGTGCTTGGTTTTTGAATGCATGACTGGGTTCTTTGAAATGCTGATTGCACTTGTATTATCACATAAGATGGAGATGGGTGGTGTACAAGTGATTTGAAAATCCTGCAAGGTCTGCATCATCCAAAGGAGTTGAGTGCAGCAAGATGCAGCAGCAACATATTCTGCTTCAGCTGTAGACAAGGCAATCGAACTCTATTTCTTGCTGAACCAAGATACTAATCTGGAACCCATAAAGAATGCACCACCACTTGTGCTCTTCCTGTCATCCACGCTTCCGGCCCAATCTACATCAGTATAAGCATGAAGTGTGAGATCTGTATCTCTAGGATACCATAAGCCATAATTTTGAGTCCCTTGAAGATATTTGAAGATTCTCTTTACTGCCTGAAGATGAGTTTCCTTTGGATTTGCCTGAAATCTTCCAACTATTCCCACTGCATGCATGATGTCTGGTCGGGTACCTGTCAAATAAAGTAGACTTCCAATCATAGATCTGTAGGTTGGTTGATGTACTGCTGCTGATTCATCATTTGCACTGAGGCTACATCCTGTGACCATGGGTGTACATACTGGTTTTGCATCTTCCATGCCATATTTCTTCAAAATCTGCTTGAGATACTTGGTTTGAGACAAGAAGATCCCTCCTTCTTTTGTTGGATTTGCGGGCCAAGAAAATATGTCAATTCTCCAAGCAAGGACATTTCGAATTCTTTCTGCATCACCAAGGCAAAGCTTTGACTCATAGATTCTTCATTGCTGCCAAAGATAATGTCATCTACATACACAACAAGTATCAGCAATTTGTCATTTTCAATTTTTATATAAAGATTGCTATCTGCTGATCCTTTTGAAAAACCTTGTTGATGAAGATATTTGTCCAAACGATAGTACCAAGCCCTTGGAGCTTGTTTAAGACCATAGAGAGCCTTTTTCAATCTGCATACAAGATTTGGATCATTTCCAAGAATGAAACCATCTGGTTGCTCAATGTATACTTCTTCTTCTAAGTCTCCATTCAGAAAGGTTGATTTCACGTCCATTTGAAATACTTTGAACTTTTGAAAGCTTGAGAGAGCAAGGAACATTCGGATGGCCTCAAGTCTTGCAACAGGAGCAAAAGTTTTTTCAAAATCTATTCCTTCTTGCTGCGCATACCCTTTGCAAACAAGTCTGGCCTTGTTTCTAATTACTTCCCCATTTTCATTCAACTTATTTTTGAAGACCCATTTTGTCCCTATAACATTCTTATCCTTTGGTCTAGGAACCAACTCCCAAGTGTTGTTCTTTTCGATCTGCCCAAGTTCTTCATCCATTGCTTTGACCCAACATTCATCTTTGCATGCCTCTTTTACATTTTGTGGTTCAATGGATGAGAGTAATGCCAAATAGCTTGAAGCTTCTGCAATTGTTCTTCTTGTTTGTACACCTGCTTCTTTTTGCCCCAAAATCTGAGATTCTGGATGATTCTTCTGAACGTACCTGGATGGAGTCTTCTCTTCTACCCTTATCTGTTCCTCTAGTGCTTCTTGAGGTTCTTCTTCTTCATCATTCTGTCTTTGAGGGTAGTCTTCATCTTCTTCGATATTTTCATGATTTACTTGCCTAGGAATGTATCCTTTTTCATCAACCACTACATCAATGTTGTCAACAATTCTTCCAAGTCTTTTATTGTAGCACTTATATGCTTTGCTGTGTGGAGAATAACCAAGAAGAATGCCTTCATCTGCTCTAGGTTCAAGTTTGCCAAGTTGCTCATCAGTATTCTTAATATAGCATTTGCTCCCAAAGATTTTGAAGTGTTTTACCGAAGGAGTCTCACCATACCAGAGTTCATGAGGAGTTTGAGTGTTGTTCACTCGGACATTTGTTTTATTGAGAATAACAACCGCAGCATATGCAGCTTCACCCCAGAAAGTTGCGGGAGTTCCGAACTCATCAAGCATTGCACGGGCCATTTGTTGGACTGTTCTGTTCATCCTTTCCACCACTCCATTTTGCTGAGGAGTTCTAGCTGTAGAGAATTCCCTTCTTATCCCATGTTCTTCACAGAAATCGAAAAATTCATTTGAGGTAAACTCCCCACCTCTGTCGGACCTGAGGCACTTAATTTTGTAACCTGATTCATTTTCAACCAAGGCTTTGAAGGATTTGAATTTTTCGAATGCTTCGTCTTTGTGCTTCAAAAGTCCTAACCAAACAAACCTGGAGAAATCGTCAATGAATAATATCAAGTATTCTTCTCCTCGAGGTGACCTCGTCCTGAAAGGACCACATACATCTGTATGGACTAGTTCAAGAGGCCTGCCGGCTGATCCTTCCTTCTCTGGGAAGTTGGTTCTGGTTTGCTTACCAAACTGACATGATTTGCATATAGTGTTGTCTGGAATTATGATATCTGGAAGACCACAAACTGCCTGATATTTGCATGCCTTCCTTATTTGTGAAAAGCTTAGATGCCCCAACCTCCGGTGCCATAACCAATGTTCATCATCCTTGCTCAAATAGCATTGTTGTTGTCCTTCTTCAAATATGTATAGATTATTGGGAGTTCTTCTACCTTTGATCACTGTTTTCCCTGTATCAAGATCACGAACGCTACATCCATTTGATCGAAATATTACCTCGGTTCCTTGATCGCACATCTGACTGACACTCAGA
Organism: Pinus tabuliformis; assembly: GCA_031772625.1. Lineage (NCBI taxonomy): Eukaryota > Viridiplantae > Streptophyta > Pinopsida > Pinales > Pinaceae > Pinus > Pinus tabuliformis. The sequence continues at coordinate 292,298,347 of CM062809.1, read as the reverse complement.
AGGTTATGCTTCAAGCCATCAACATACAAAACATTTCCAGCTTTGACCTTTTCTTTTAACTGAGCTGTGCCTTTTCCTTTTATAGCTGCTGGAGTATCATTTCCAAAAGAAACTTTCTTTCCCTTTTCTAAAGCAGAATATGATTCAAGTTTTTCTTTATCACCTGTCATATGCTTCGAACATCCACTGTCGATGTACCATAGATTTTCCTGTCCCTCTGCATAAAAGGCTATCCCACATCTTTCTGTTTGTGGTTCCTTTATTCTCCATGTTCTGGTGCTTGAGGCTTGTTCCTTTGTCTGCTGAAACCTGCTCCTGCATTCAGAATCTTCATGACCAAAGTTATTGCAAATAGAACATTCAACTTCATTTTCAAGAGCCGAAAAGTTGTTATAGGTCCTCTTTGTAATCCCGATCATACTTCTTTGTTTCTGAGCTTCTCTAGTCATGATTGTTTTATATGCAACACATTGAGCTGCTTTGTGACCAAAGTTATGGCAAGAGAAACATTGCCCATTGAAGAAACTTCTGCGATTATCAAATCTACCGACCAAATGATTGTAATTTCTATTGTCATCCATTCTTGAAGCAAATTGAGAAGATTTTACCTGTGGCTGGTTGTAGCTTTTGTTCATCCTTAAGACAGATTGCCCCTGGTTTACATGATAGTCTTTGTTCGTTCTTGATGCAATTCGTCCCTGCTTTACCTGGTGATCTCCATTGTGCTTTTTCTCATTCCTTCTTGCTGCATCAAGATAACTCTTTGAGGTGGATGCTTGAGATGTTTCTCCATTATACCCCAGACCTGTCTTGTTTAGCAGAGAACGCTGTACATTGATGATCTCATCCAGAGTTTCAGATCCTTTGACAAACTTAAGATTAATAGCCTTTGTTTTCATTTCTTTTCTAAGGCCAACAATTTCACCTTCTAACTTTTCAAGATATTTTTCTTTTTCATCAATTTGAAATTGTAGAGTATCAATGATCATATTCTTTTCTTCTATACATGTCTTAAGTCTAGAAATCTCTTCATAAAAACTATCCACATCTATAGCATCCATGTAATCATCATCTTCAAATGCCATTAAAAGTTTATAGTCATTACCTCGTTCATCTTCATCACTATTTGATAGACCATCACTGTCTTCATGAGTGTAGTAGCTTTTCTTATTTGCATTCTGTTTCTTGTTCCATCTGGCAGGTTCCTTTCCTTTGTCAATCTTATCCTTATGAGTACATTTGGCAGCATAATGACCCACTCTTCCACAAGCAAAACATTTAAAAGGTAGCTTACCTCTGAACCTTCCAGTACCCCGTTGAAGATTTCTGACAAAATTTGATTCTTCTTCTTCTTCTGGCACGTGACTTGATTCATAGTAGTCTCCTTTGCCTGAAGCCTTAAAAGCAGCTTCTCTCCTATCTGATGGACCTCCTTTTCTCATTTCATAAGCAGTTAGAATTCCGTGTAGCTGATACATAGTAAGAGTTCGTAGATTTTCCTTTTCTTCTATTGCAGACACTTTAGATTCAAACTTGGGGGACAATGATCTTAGGACTTTTTCAACCACAACAGCCTCTTTTATTTCTTCACCCAAGTTTTTCATACAATTAACAATCTCATCTACCCGAAGGAAATAGTTAGCCACACTTTTATCATTATACATTCTGAGATTCTCATACTGAATCCTGAGGGTTTGAAGTTTTGCACGTTTTACCTGTTCATCTCCTTCGTAGCTCAAAACAATCTTGTCCCATATTTCTTTTGCGGATTTATATTGCATAACCTTCACAAATTCAGATTGAGATAGACATCCTAGAAGAGTATTAACCGCCTTTGCATTTGTTTCATATTTCTTCTTCTCAGCTGAATCTGTAGGAGTAGCTGATGGAAAAGTATACCCTGTTTCTATAATGTCCCATACTTCTGTACCCAAAGATTGAAGATAGGCAGTAACTCTTACCTTCCAATATACGAAGTTTGTTCCATCAAAAATCGGTGGCCTAATTGATGCTTCCCTCTCGTAGTTGCTCATGATGTTAGATCTTCCTTCAAGCGATCAAGCTTCTTCAGAAGGACCTGCTCCGATACCAATTGTTGGAAATAATACTAAAAGGGGAGGGGTGAATCAGTATTATCAAATTCTTATCAATCTATCTTCCTTATTTATACTTTGAATAATTCTTCAAATATTGATCATTACTTTGTATGTCAGTATCATAAAATAATGAGCAGGAACAAAAAAAGCAAATAGTCACACAAAAGAACACCAGATATAAGGTGGAAACCCAATGTGGGTGAAAACCACCTGCTGCAATATGTCTCTATCTTCTTTCAATTAGAAACTCCTTTTACAATGATTTTGTACTAGTGCAGTCCTTTACCAGTACGCAGGCTACAACCTGCAGAGAGCTACAACCCTCTCTCGTTCTCCAGCTTCTCCTGGAAGGGAGCTACAACCCCCTTAGCTCTTGTACTAGCCAAGATACTAGTACGTAGGTGTTGGCCTACTGAAGGCTACAACCTTCTCTTTCTTCCAGGGACCACGTTTCATAAATTTTCAGACTGGATCCATGAACGTCAATCAATCATCAAGTATATCTGCATCAAACAATCTCCTTTTCCCAATTAGCACTGAATCAAGTAAACACTTCTCTGACAGCTGTACCCAGAACACAGTAACAGTAACCACACACCAAATTCTGAACCCAGAATACTGCAGCAATAGACAGAGGCAGCTACATCATAATTTAAAGATATACGCTACTTCAACAACCTGAAACCTGCGTGCAGATCTATAAAGGATAATTCCTTCTTTCAAATATTCAGACACTAATTAACCCAGATTGTCAGATTTATAGATCAAGCATGCGCCTCATATAACAGATCAAAATCATGCAAAGATACTATTATTCAAGCATAAAGATTATGACCCATCAAAAGAACTTATCCTTCTTTATGTGCTAAGGTTCCTCCTTCATTCAGATCCAGATCTGCACCATAACCCAATCACAAATATTTCAGATCTAGCACTTATTAGATATTCAATTCATTCGATGATGCTTTGCCAAATGATCTCCTTCCTCTTTTATAGTCTTAGGCCTTCCACAATACCACGGTCCAAAACCATAGGATCAAAAAACTGTTGGACTAATACCATGAACCAACCATGAAAGTGTGTGAGATCAACACTTTTGGATGCAATACCACGAGCCAAAACCATAGGATCAAAAACTATAGGACTAATACCATGAACCAACCATGAAAGCGCGTGAGATCAACACTTTTGGATGCAATACCACGGACCAAAACCATAGGATCAAAAACTGTCGGACTAATACCATGAACCAACCATGAAAGTGCGTGAAATTTTCTCTTCATGAAAGGAACTTTTCTTTGCATGAAAGTGCGTGAAGTTTTTCTCTACATGAAATAAACTTTTCTCTGCATAAAAGTGCGTGAACTTTTCTCTACATAAACTTTTCTCTGCATAAAAGTGCGTGAACTTTTCTCTACATGAAATAAACTTTTCTCTGCATAAAAGTGCGTGAACTTTTCTCTACATGAAATAAACCTTTCTCTGCATAAAAGTGCGTGAACTTTTCTCTACATGAAATAAACTTTTCTCTGCATAAAAGTGCGTGAACTTTTCTCTACATGAAATAAACTTTTCTCTGAATATAAGTGCGTGAACTTTTCTCTACATGAAGGAAACTTTTATCTTCATGAAAGAAACTTTTATCTTCATGAAATTGCGTGAACTTTGCTGCACTATAATTTATCATCTGAGATGAGTGGGTTGCCATCAAGTACAACATATGTAATCATAATGCCAACAATCTCCCCCTTTGGACTTGATGGCAACAACAACCAATCACTCTCCCCCTTTGACATCAAGGGCAAAGGGTTATGCTCCCCCTAAGAACATGCTCCCCCTGACTATAAACTAGATCTGCAAAGAAGAACCATAATCCATCAAACACCATAAATGACCATGAAAGAGATAGAGACGTATTGCAGCAATATTCAGACCAGCATCCATGATCTCCTTCTGTACTTCCTCCATAATGCCAACAATGCATGGTATGCTCCCCCTAAACCTGTGCCATTCGATCTTTGACCAATCCGCAACCCAGCACATGTACGCATATACTTCAGATGAACCTTGCGTACAACCAATAATCAGAAGAGATTCAACAACAAGATGATGCATCAACAACCCCCAGCTTTTGCCTGAGGTATTCAAAGGTCTCCCTAGGCAATGGTTTGGTGAGTATATCAGCAACCTGTTCCTTAGAAGGAACATACTCCAACTTTACCTTTTGTTCAAGCACTTGTTCCCGGAGAAAGTGATACTTGATTGGTATGTGCTTGGTTTTTGAATGCATGACTGGGTTCTTTGAAATGCTGATTGCACTTGTATTATCACATAAGATGGAGATGGGTGGTGTACAAGTGATTTGAAAATCCTGCAAGGTCTGCATCATCCAAAGGAGTTGAGTGCAGCAAGATGCAGCAGCAACATATTCTGCTTCAGCTGTAGACAAGGAAATCGAACTCTGTTTCTTGCTGAACCAAGATACTAATCTGGAACCCATAAAGAATGCACCACCACTTGTGCTCTTCCTGTCATCCACGCTTCTGGCCCAATCTGCATCAGTATAAGCATGAAGTGTGAGATCTGTATCTCTAGGATACCATAAGCCATAATTTTGAGTCCCTTGAAGATATTTGAAGATTCTCTTTACTGCTTGAAGATGAGTTTCCTTTGGATTTGCCTGAAATCTTCCAACTATTCCCACTGCATGCATGATGTCTGGTCGGGTACCTGTCAAATAAAGTAGACTTCCAATCATAGATCTGTAGGTTGGTTGATGTACTGCTGCTGATTCATCATTTGCACTGAGGCTACATCCTGTGACCATGGGTGTACATACTGGTTTTGCATCTTCCATGCCATATTTCTTCAAAATCTGCTTGAGATACTTGGTTTGAGACAAGAAGATCCCTCCTTCTTTTTGTTGGATTTGCGGGCCAAGAAAATATGTCAATTCTCCAAGCAAGGACATTTCTAATTCTTTCTGCATCACCAAGGCAAAGCTTTGACTCATAGATTCTTCATTGCTGCCAAAGATAATGTCATCTACATACACAACAAGTATCAGCAATTTGTCATTTTCAATTTTTATATAAAGATTGCTATCTACTGATCCTTTTGAAAAACCTTGTTGATGAAGATATTTGTCCAAACGATAGTACCAAGCCCTTGGAGCTTGTTTAAGACCATAGAGAGCCTTTTTCAATCTGCATACAAGATTTGGATCATTTCCAAGAATGAAACCATCTGGCTGCTCAATGTATACTTCTTCTTCTAAGTCTCCATTCAGAAAGGTTGATTTCACGTCCATTTGAAATACTTTGAACTTTTGAAAGCTTGAGAGAGAAAGGAACATTCGGATGGCCTCAAGTATTGCAACAAGAGCAAAAGTTTCTTCAAAATCTATTCCTTCTTGCTGCGCATACCCTTTACAAACAAGTCTGGCCTTGTTTCTAATTACTTCCCTATTTTCATTCAACTTATTTTTGAAGACCCATTTTGTCCCTATAACATTCTTATCCTTTGGTCTAGGAACCAACTCCCAAGTGTTGTTCTTTTCGATCTGCTCAAGTTCTTCATCCATTGCTTTGACCCAACATTCATCTTTGCATGCCTCTTTTACATTTTGTGGTTCAGTGGATGAGAGTAATGCCAAATAGCTTGAAGCTTCTGCAATTGTTCTTCTTGTTTGTACACCTGCTTCTTTTTGCCCCAAAATCTGAGATTCTGGATGATTCTTCTGAACGTACCTGGATGGAGTCTTCTCTTCTACCCTTATCTGTTCCTCTGGTGCTTCTTGAGGTTCTTCTTCTTCATCATTCTGTCTTTGAGGGTAGTCTTCATCTTCTTCGATATTTTCATGATTTACTTGCCTAGGAATGTATCCTTTTTCATCAACCACTACATCAATGCTGTCAACAATTCTTCCAAGTCTTTTATTGTAGCACTTATATGCTTTGTTGTGTGGAGAATAACCAAGAAGAATGCCTTCATCTACTCTAGGTTCAAGTTTGCCAAGTTGCTCATCAGTATTCTTAATATAGCATTTGCTCCCAAAGATTTTGAAGTGTTTTACCGAAGGAGTCTCACCATACCAGAGTTCATGAGGAGTTTGAGTGCTGTTCACTGGGACATTTGTTTTATTGAGAATAACAACCGCAGCATACGCAGCTTCACCCCAGAAAGTTGCGGGAGTTCCGGACTCATCAAGCATAGCACGGGCCATTTGTTGGACTGTTCTGTTCATCCTTTCCACCACTCCATTTTGCTGAGGAGTTCTAGCTGTAGAGAATTCCCTTCTTATCCCATGTTCTTCACAGAAATCGAAAAATTCATTTGAGGTAAACTCCCCACCTCTGTCGGACCTGAGGCACTTAATTTTGTAACCTGATTCACTTTCAACCAAGGCTTTGAAGGATTTGAATTTTTCGAATGCTTCGTCTTTGTGCTTCAAAAGTCCTAACCAAACAAACCTGGAGAAATCGTCAATGAATAATATCAAGTATTCTTCTCCTCGAGGTGACCTCGTCCTGAAAGGACCACATACATCTGTATGGACTAGTTCAAGAGGCCTGCTGGCTGATCCTTCCTTCTCCGGGAAGTTGGTTCTGGTTTGCTTACCAAACTGACATGATTTGCATATAGTGTTGTCTGGAATTTTGATATCTGGAAGACCACGAACTGCCTGATATTTGCATGCCTTCCTTATTTGTGAAAAGCTTAGGTGCCCCAACCTCCGGTGCCATAAACAATGTTCATCATCCTTGCTCAAATAGCATTGTTGTTGTCCTTCTTCAAATATGTATAGATTATTTGGAGTTCTTGTACCTTTGATCACTGTTTTCCCTGTATCAAGATCACGAACGCTACATCCATTTGATCGAAATATTACCTCGGTTCCTTGATCGCACATCTGACTGACACTCAGAAGGTTATGCTTAAAGCCATCAACATACAAAACATTTCCATCTTTGACCTTTTCTTTTAACTGAGCTGTGCCTTTTCCTTTTATAGCTGCTAGAGTATCATTTCCAAAAGAAACTTTCTTTCCCTTTTCTAAAGCAGAATATGATTCAAGTTTTTCTTTATCACCTTTCATATGCTTCGAACATCCACTGTCGATGTACCATAGATTTTCCTGTCCCTCTGCATAAAAGGCTATCCCACATCTTTTTGTTTGTGGTTCCTTTTTTCTCCATGTTCTGGTGCTTGACGCTTGTTCCTTTGTCTGCTGAAACCTGCTCCTGCATTCAGAATCTTCATGACCAAAGTTATTGCAAATAGAACATTCAACTTCATTTTCAAGAGCCGAAAAGTTGTTATAGGTCCTTTTTGTAATCCCGATCATACTTCTTTGTTTTTGAGCTTCTCTAGTCATGATTGTTTTATATGCAACACATTGAGCTGCTTTGTGACCAAAGTTATGGCAAGAGAAACATTGCCCATTGAAGAAACTTCTGCGATTATCAAATCTACCGGCCAAATGATTGTAATTTCTATTGTCATCCATTCTTGAAGCAAATTGAGAAGATTTTACCTGTGGCTGGTTGTAGCTTTTGTTCAGCCTTAAGACAGATTGCCCCTGGTTTACCTGATAGTCTTTGTTCGTTCTTGATGTAATTCGTCCCTGCTTTACCTGGTGATCTCCATTGTGCTTTTGCTCATTCCTTCTTGCTGCATCAAGATAACTCTTTGAGGTGGATGCTTGAGATGTTTCTCCATTATACCCCAGACCTGTCTTGTTTAGCGGAGAACGTTGTACATTGATGATCTCATCCAGAGTTTCAGATCCTTTGACAAACTTAAGATTAATAGCCTTTGTTTTCTCAATTTCTTTTCTAAGGCCAACAATTTCACCTTCTAACTTTTCAAGATATTTTTCTTTTTCATCAATTTGAAATTGTAGAGTATCAATGATCATATTCTTTTCTTCTATACATGTCTTAAGTCTAGAAATTTCTTCATAAAAACTATCCACATCTATAGCATCCATGTAATCATCATCTTCAAATGCCATTAAAAGTTTATAGTCATTACCTCGTTCATCTTCATCACTATTTGATAGACCATCACTGTCTTCATGAGTGTAGTAGCTTTTCTTATTTGCATTATGTTTCTTGTTCCATCTGGCAGGTTCCTTTCCTTTGTCAATCTTATCCTTATGAGGACATTTGGCAGCATAATGACCTACTCTTCCACAAGCAAAACATTTAAAAGGTAGCTTACCTCTGAACCTTCCAGTACCCCGTTGAAGATTTCTGACAAAATTTGATTCTTCTTCTTCTTCTGGCACGTGACTTGATTCATAGTAGTCTCCTTTGCCTGAAGCCTTAAAAGCAGCTTCTCTCCTGTCTGATGGACCTCCTTTTCTCATTTCATAAGCAGTTAGAATTCCGTGTAGCTGAGACATAGTAAGAGTTCGTAGATTTTCCTTTTCTTCTATTGCAGACACTTTAGATTCAAACTTGGGGGGACAATGATCTTAGGACTTTTTCAACCACAACAGCCTCTTTTATTTCTTCACCCAAGTTTTTCATACAATTAACAATCTCATCTACCCGAAGGAAATAGTTAGCCACACTTTCATCATTATACATTCTGAGATTCTCATACTGAATCCTGAGGGTTTGAAGTTTTGCACGTTTTACCTGTTCATCTCCTTCGTAGCTCAAAACAATCTTGTCCCGTATTTCTTTTGCGGATTTATATTGCATAACCTTCACAAATTCAGATTGAGATAGACATCCTAGAAGAGTATTAACCGCCTTTGCATTTGTTTCATATTTCTTCTTCTCAGCTGAATCTGTAGGAGTAGCTGATGGAAAAGTATACCCTATTTCTATAATGTCCCATACTTCTGTACCCAAAGATTGAAGATAGGCAGTAACTCTTACCTTCCAATATACGAAGTTTGTTCCATCAAAAATCAGTGGCCTGATTGATGCTTCCCTCTCGTAGTTGCTCATGATGTTAGATCTTCCTTCAAGCGATCAAGCTTCTTCAGAAGGACCTGCTCCGATACCAATTGTTGGAAATAATATTGAGAGGGGGGGGGGGTGAATCAGTATTATCAAATTCTTATCAATCTATCTTCCTTATTTATACTTTGAATAATTCTTCAAATATTGATCATTACTTTGTATGTCAGTATCATAAAATAATGAGCAGGAACAAGAAAAGCAAATAGTCACACAAAAGAACACCAGATATAAGGTGGAAACCCAATGTGGGTGAAAACCACCTGCTGCAATATGTCTCTATCTTCTTTCAATTAGAAACTCCTTTTACAATGATTTTGTACTGGTGCAGTCCTTTACCAGTACGCAGGCTACAACCTGCAGAGAGCTACAACCCTCTCTCGTTCTCCAGCTTCTCCTGGAAGGGAGCTACAACCCCCTTAGCTCTTGTACTAGCCAAGATACTAGTACGTAGGTGTTGGCCTACTGAAGGCTACAACCTTCTCTTTCTTCCAGGGACCACGTTTCATAAATTTTCAAACTGGATCCATGAACGTCAATCAATCATCAAGTATATCTGCATCAAACAATCTCCTTTTCCCAATTAGCACTGAATTAAGTAAACACTTCTCTGACAGCTGTACCCAGAACACAGTAACAGTAACCACACACCAAATTCTGAACCCAGAATACTGCAGCAATAGACAGAGGCAGCTACATCATAATTTAAAGATATACGCTACTTCAACAACCTGAAACCTGCGTGCAGATCTATAAAGGATAATTCCTTCTTTCAAATATTCAGACACTAATTAACCCAGATTGTCAGATTTATAGATCAAGCATGCGCCTCATATAACAGATCAAAATCATGCAAAGATACTATTATTCAAGCATAAAGATTATGACCCATCAAAAGAACTTATCCTTCTTTATGCGCTAAGGTTCCTCCTTCATTCAGATCCAGATCTGCACCATAACCCAATCACAAATATTTCAGATCTAGCACTTATTAGATATTCAATTCATTCGATGATGCTTTGCCAAATGATCTCCTTCCTCTTTTATAGTCTTAGGCCTTCCACAATACCACGGTCCAAAACCATAGGATCAAAAAACTGTTGGACTAATACCATGAACCAACCATGAAAGTGCGTGAGATCAACACTTTTGGATGCAATACCACGAGCCAAAACCATAGGATCAAAAACTATAGGACTAATACCATGAACCAACCATGAAAGTGCGTGAGATCAACACTTTTGGATGCAATACCACAGACCAAAACCATAGGATCAAAAACTGTCGGACTAATACCATGAGCCAACCATGAAAGTGCGTGAAATTTTCTCTTCATGAAAGGAACTTTTCTTTGCATGAAAGTGCGTGAACTTTTTCTGTACATGAAATAAAATTTTCTCTGCATAAAAGTGCGTGAACTTTTCTCTACATAAACTTTTCTCCGCATAAAAGTGCGTGAACTTTTCTCTACATGAAATAAACTTTTCTCTGCATATAAGTGTGTGAACTTTTCTCTACATGAAGGAAACTTTTATCTTCATGAAAGAAACTTTTATCTTCATGAAAGTGCGTGAACTTTGCTGCACTATAATTTATCTTCTGAGATGAGTGGGTTGCCATCAAGTACAACATATGTAATCATAATGCCAACAACCTATGTAAAAAGTGAAGGAGGTTTTTCTTCCTTGGCCTATTATGGACAAAATCCTCTCTTAGTTTTCCAAAATTCATCTTTTCTCGCTCAGAAACATTATTTGAGTAAAACCTATCCCGATGTGTGGAACAGGGGATTTGTCGAAATGAAGTGAAATGAAGGGGATAAGGGGCTTATAAATTCTTGAGAAAATTTTGGGAAGTAGGGAGGGATGTTAGGAAGCAGAGGAAAGTGGAATTTCAAAGATTGAGTGAGGGGAAGGGGTCCAAAAGGACAAAACACAGGCCTAGCCTAGAAAATTGTCAAATTGTAGCAAGAAACTAGGGTTTGTGTGAAAATGAGGAATTTGAGGGATATCAGTGATGGGAAGTGTTTAATAAGGTACATTAAGGATAGGGGAAGGTGTATGAACATCAGGATACAAGTTTTGCTGATGATTTTACCATCCAAGAGACATTACCTTCAAAACCCTAGGAGAGGGAAATGAACCTTACCTAGGCACAACTAAAGCATGAACAAGGTGTAAAATGACCCATTGGAACCTGACATGATGATGAAAACCCTCTGAATGATGGTACACTCAGTTGAATGGTGACATGGACCAACATTTGGACAACTTTGAAAGGAGTGAAAACAAACCCTAGACCTAATACCTAGTGACCAAATTTTTCTTGAAGACTCACTGAAATGAAAAAATTTGACCTTGACACCTTAAAATCACTTTGTAAGAGCATGTTTGATCACTGGAGGAAGGTTTCAAGGACTGACACTAACAGGAGGGACACCATATTGTGCACAAACCTCTTGAGGCTCCTCTTGACCTAACCACTTTATCCATACTAGTTTTCTAAATTGCCATGCATTTGTGGAGGATATTTGACTCCTTCATTTTAGTTTCCTAGAGCATGTAGATTTGGGGGTTTTATGTTTCAGTTAGATTTTTCATTAAAGTCCATTTTTCTTTGCTTCCCAAACCTCTGTAGTTCTAGGAGATGCTTTCACCATTTAGAATTTGATTGGGGGATCCTCATGGGGGAGGGATATTACTGGTTTGAAATTTGGAGTTTATAGTGTTTCAATTATAACATCCTTTAATGGTATGGTGTGTGCATAATCCTTTGGCCCTATCAACTTTTTCCTCTATTTTCTCTTTGTTGAATTTCCTCCCCACAGTCCTATTGGCCTTGTTGATTGTTGAATCCTTTGTTATTCTGTCTTTTGATTACTCTTTTAATAACTCAATTTATGAGAGAATGATTCCAATGCATGGTCTTTGAATTCTTGAAATTTTTGAGGTGAAATGGATTCCCTCTTAGGAAGGGGTGATTATGGGATAAACAGGGGGGAGCAAGCATCTTCCTGTGAGGGAATCCTTATCGATTCTCATCAACAATGATTTATCAGATACTTCCTCTTGAGACAACACTACAAATCTATTCGAGGAAATGGAGGAGGATTGGAGGATCGAAAAAGGGATTGAGGGAGGAGGGGGAGGGATTTTGGGGGTTCGAAATAAGTTAGGAGGGGGCCTTTAGAGGGGGTGGGGGGTAATTTTTGGATATTCTTATTCTTGGTTTCTACCATTTCTTGCCTTTATTATCTTGATTTTCTTCTAAGGAGGCCTTCAAATAGTTTCTTTTGAAGTAGCCATATTCATGGAAAGACTTGCACTTGAAAAGGATTGGGTCATAGTTAACTTCTTGGATAAAGAGACAATTGTCGAAGTTGAGTTGGATGGTCTCCAGCAATCCTTTTTCCACACAAAATATTACACATAGCATTGCATAAGAAAACATTATATATTTTTGTTTACCTCTTCAATGTATTTCCCTAGGGCGTTACCAATATTTTTGAAGGTTTTTTCATTCCAACAATGGAGAGGAAGGCGCGGGAGTTTAACCCAAATAGGGATCATTGAAGATATATAATTTATGAGATTCAAATCAGGGCTCCATTTGTTTAAATATATCCCTTGGGTTCCCATGAGGTAAGGACCACTCCTAAATATTAAGTCCTTGCCTTCCTTCTCTTCAAAGAGAAAGACAAAGAAGACTCTTCCACAAAATGATAAGGAAAGCTTACCTTTAATAAGAGATCTCTAACTTTTATGCACCCAACTTATCAATGAATGAGGGGAGGGCCAAATACTATTGAATTGGCCGATAAGGCCTTGTTCTACAAGGTTTAGAGCATTATCCAATACTAGGCTAGTTGAACAACAACTTTGGGAATTTCCTTGAGGCAATTGATGAATTTAGATTGTGTAGTTTTCATCGTTTTTGTCTGGGCTGCAACTAGGGATGTGTTGTGGTACTCAACAACCCCCCATTATCTTTAGACTTAGGAGAAAGAATAATGGGGACCCTTTAAAAATTTTAGGATAGAATCCTTCTTTGTTTAGATAAAATAGGATAAGTTTTATTTTTACTCTTTGATTTTTTAATAAAACAAGAAATTTTATGAATAAGGTCATAAAACCTTTTTAGGAATCATTTTGTAGTTTTAGAAGATGAATTACAAGTCTAAATGAATCTCGAAATCAAAACAAATAAATGAAAAATCTATAAAAGAATTGGTCCTACTAAAAGGTACGCATGGTGTCGACGATTTCAAAGGATAACCGCAAAGCTAAACAACGAAAATCCGAAATGCGAAATTGTGAAATTGCAATAAGTCGATAAGCCAAATGTGAAAATCCAATTGTGGGTAAGTGATGAGCATATTGCGAAAAGTCGAAAAGCTGAAATGTGAAATTGCAAAATGTGAGAAGGCAATAAGTCAAAATGTGAAATTGCGATAAGCCAATATCGCAATCCATCAAGAGTTGATATCGCATTCTGTCAATTGATGGATGTTGATATCGCGTTCTGTTAAACTCCGGTATTTCGCTAATATTGATCCCACACCTATATACTTTTCGGAAATCGCAGATCATTGAGCTATGTAATGTCACCCGATACCACACGTCGATAAAAGATTTTCCGATATAATGACAAGTGTCAGTATCACGTGAACAAACGTTTGGAAATTAAATGACCACTCTGCGTAGTTCTAATTTCGAGGTTTTTGTTGATTGGTAATAATTTTTAGTTAATGTGAAAGGATTTCCATATAAATCGCATTGAATTGATATGACTATTTGCATCCTTCGAAGCTCTTGTTGCTTATCTTGGTTTGTTTCTTTACAGGTAAATTCTAATAAAGAGTAGTTAAAGGACATGTCAAGAATAATCAAGGCAAGGAGGAAGTCCGTAATACAACAAGAACCAGTCTTGCCACCTGAAGAAGTGTCTGAGATGTCTCCATTGTTTACAGATACTACATGCACTCTGGATGCAGGTTCTACCTCTTGGGAGGTGATATACAAACTATTCGAGGATGAAAATCCAAGGATAATTGTGAAACAGACTACTATTGTTGATGATTCTCCTCCAAGTAACGACACTGCATGGAATGATGTGGCCAATTCATTTCTTCACATAATTGCTACTCGCCCTAAAATTCTACCATATATAAATATGGTGAGATGGGTTGTCGACCAGCTAGACATTACAAACAAAACGTTTATAACGCCGAAGAAGACAGTTATTGGGTCTTTTAAAGCTGAGGATTTAAGGAAAATGTATCATCTACCTCCACCTCAGAAGAGGTATGATACACAATTTGTCCAGAAATTCATGCAACATATTTGAACCCTGTGGACCTGATTAGAGAATGGAGAAGGGACCTGAACAAACACAAGCGAGAGGACAGGGGTATGTATTCATTAGCCTCCATTGTTGGCCCTTTCTCTCATATTGTTGTTATGTTATGTCGCCTCTATGGTTATCCAAATACGCAAAAATTCTCTGAATAATGGGTGTCATTGATAGAAGCCTCTTTTAATGGTTATATCATGGATTGGTCGACTATATTATCCAACAATTTGACCACCCAAATCCACAATTACAGACAAAAGCACAATGTTCTTGAAAGAAAAGCTCCTCCTTTCTTTATGAGTGCCTATGTCATGGACGCAATTTGTTTTTCTTATGATTTTCCATCTCTTGGATGGAAATGGACAGACCAATTTCCTAACCCTATATTTGTTTATCTTGATATCCTTTGGGAATCAAAATACCATTCTCACTTCTACAAAATCTATCATGAGGTCATGCTCCTTATCCACCAAGAATTCTTCGGTAGAAAATCCCCTAGACTTACTACAGAAGCTAATAAATACCTAAAGCCTATAGGAAAGTGGTTTGGGGAAGAGTCATTTACCTACATTCGGGTTTTTGGTAGCCTTGCCCATCCTCATGTTTTGCCCCTTTTTGTCCCAAATAAGTTGCTGGCCAAGGAAGTCTCTTATCAAATAGTTGGTAAGGGCTTAACTAAAGTACTTAAATATGCCAAGAAATTCACCTATCCATGTTTTCCCATTTCTTGTTGTACCTATGCCTTAGAAAATTTCAAGCATTCCTCAATTTAAATTGAACAATTAAAAGCCTTTAATTTTCCAACCATACTAAACAGACCATATGACCCACATGGTGTAGCAAAATATGTTACAATAAAGGCTAAGCTCAAACCGTTTTCAAACGAGCCTGACAAGTTTGATAATTTATTTGAAATGGTTCCAGAATATTATATGGTATAGAAATTAGCATCAGATTGTCCCAATCCTGATGAATTGATTAGATTCAATCAATATCGTTAGCGAAGAATAACCCATTTTCCATAATCCCTGTTAAAGAAATTTTGACATAATTCAGAAACTTCATATGCATCCACTTCCGCCTCAAAAGCTCCAATTATTTCCCAAGTCTCCGCAACAGCTACGTTGAGAAAACAAGTGAAATCAAAGAGGAGAACAAATTGGATGAATTATGGGAGGATTTCAACCGTGTTTTGATAACAAAACAAGCTCGGGTTACAGGTGTCTCAACCAATATACAAGCAGAGCAAGTTACAGTAAGCAGAGAGACAAAGCAGGTTCCAGAGACTACAGGGACAACCTCGTTTACTATTGAGGCTTCCCAAGGGGATACTATTCCTAAAACTCCTGAGAATAATATTAATACTGAGATTGTCAATCAATCAACTGTTGTCGATGATATGGAGATAATTCCTGCATTTCCTACTGTCGAGATAGTCCTCAAGATTGAAGAAATCTCACCTTTGGACGTATTTTACAGTCCAAAGCATAAAGTAGTAATGAGTAGGTCAAGGAAGAAAAGAAAGTTGGAACGATCGCAAGCACTAGTTCTAAATGAGACTCCTTTCAAGTTCTTTGGAAAGGAACTCAAACAGCCCTAGACGAGGAATTGAACAGATTATCTCAGTTCGCAGGAGCTTATTTTAGTGCTACCATTGACAAGGCTGCAGAAATACAATTGCTAATGAAGGAAAAGGATCAAAGGATTGTCCAATTGGAACAAACTTTTCAGATAGAAAAGCAAGCGATTGAGCAACAATGGCAAGCAAATATTACCGAGCTGCAGAAAAGATTTAATGATTTAAAGATACAATTTGAATCTGAAGTGAAGGACAAGGATGAACAGATACTGTAGTTGCAACAAAGGATAGACTAGCTGAGAGAAAATCCAGATATAAATGAAGTCTACAAGGAAGCATTAGAACTGGACATACTCTTAACAAAGTAGCAGGCCATCTTCTGTCACAAATTGGCCTTAATTCATGACTTGTCAAAGACCAATGATTCTTTAGTAAATCAATTGTCCAATTTGAGGACATTTTATGAAGATATTGACGAGAAAATCTCTAAGTATATAGATTGGCAAGACAATGCTTAGGGAAGATCATCTGATCTTCCTTGGTTGAAGAATCACAAAAGGATATCATGTTTGGTGATTGGGATATCAAAATGAAACGGGCAGAAATGGCTATTATTAGAGCCAGAAATCTTGCCTCAAATTTCACCAAATACATCACAGATACCTTATTACAAGCCAATCTAATTCAGGAATTCCCAAAAGACACCTTTCCAGATGTAAAATATTTGAAATAATCTTGGCAAGAAACATTTAAAAATAAGGCTCAAGACATTCACATTTTATGGCAAGCGAACCTTGAAAGTTATTGGCATTTTCTGGTGAAACCTCATAGTTAGTGGCGCGTGCTAAGGTGTCTCTCAAACGTAGCAATATAGATTCTTCCAACACTTAATGATACAGTGTTTATGGGACAAATGCGCATGCATCCGGTACATCCCCCCCAACTAAAGCTGCTCATGGACATATACAATCTCAGAGAGCAGATAAAGAATCAATCTAGAGCACAGTGATGAGTTCTTGTTGGAATAGATCGCAAATTTAGCTTTCCTTTATCTTAGCTTAGTTTGTTAAAGGTTTTTTTGAAAACTTTCATTTTAAGTTTACTATTTTTGTAATATTAATAGGTTATTTAAACCCCTTTCATGCATTTAGAAAGGGGTCCTGAATTTTGAGAAGACAACTTTGAACTTGCACTATTGTTTGATCCAAAGTTATCTAACTAGGAAGTTGAGCCTGAAAGCTATATTTTTCATAAGCATAGCATTAATGCATTAGGTACTATTATCTTTATGTATTATTGAATTAGATAGTGAATCTCTTATGTGTTATTTCGTTATATAAATGCTTTGAAAACAATCAATCATTATCACTATTGATGTGGAGGATTGGATGATTTGTGATTATGTATGAGAAAGCGAGATCTTTTTATGTGATTGAGTTTTAACTAACTAAATTAATTAACTATTTAATTAATTTAGTTTATCACATATTCTTTATCTTCATTAAAGTATTGAATGATCTATATCGTTATTTACTTTGTGAAATCTTTCTTTGAATCACATGTGAAGATGTACTATCATGGGAAATAAGTAGAATAAGTTTATTCGGTAATTTTAACATTAGCTATACAATCATTTCATCAGTTTTCATTATGTTATTATATTAAATCTCCTTAAAATGGGAAATTGGTCCCTTTATACCCAATCAGACCCGCCAATTTCAACGGAAACGGAGTTGCTTTAAGCTCCCGACTGGGTGGTGTTCCCTGATGTTGAGGTAGTCAAGTTCCAGCCTTCAACATTTTTGGCGCTAGAAGGAGGGCCCCCGACTATGAATGGAAATAAAGTCTAATCCCAAATCAGGTCATCTGAAGAGTCATTTGCCCTCAAAATCTCCCCTAACTTCTAGATCTCACTTGAAATCTCCAACCCCTAGACTGGAAGTTGTAACCAAATCTCCTAGTACACGCCCTAAGACAACCGATCAACCTCCTTTACAAGAGTTACCTGAAGTTTAGACTTTAATTGAGAAATTAGAGGGAATCTCTATTTCCCAAGAAAAGACTCAACATTCTGAGTTATTTGAAGGTAGTGTATCCTCATCTTTTCCCACTTCACGTATTTTGACTCGTTCTCAAAGTGAGAAATTCAGGATAACTCCATTTGAGTTTCCCTTACCTTCCCACTGAAGAAGAACCCAAAAATATGAAGTTCAATCATCCACTAGTGAGATTTTATCTTCATCTCCACCAAAAACACCTTTATTTCATTCCGCCTCATTAGCTTCTTCTCATCCAATCGATCCATTCATCCCTATCGTTCATTCCCAACCAACATGTGCTAGTTCAAGTAGTATTAGCGCAGGGGCTACTTCTTCCACACAATCAACCTCTTCTACCACTACAACTTCTTCTTTTCAAATTCCCATAATGGTAGGTCGCCAAAAAACCCACCAACAGCTAGACCATGGACTAGTCCTAGAGCTGTTCAGATGGCAGCACCTATCCATCCTCTACCTAAGCATCCTGAAAGATGGTTACCAAAGTTCAATCCTAACGATGGACTTCCTGTTGAAGAACATCTCCATAATTTTATGCTCACCATTAATCTTAATGGAGTAGTAGAAGAAGATTGTGTAGTGAGGTTATTCCCATATACCCTTGAAGGATTTGCAAATTCGTGATACTTCTCATTACCACAAGCATCTATCACTAGTTGGGATATATTTGAAAAATAATTTTTAGCCAAGTTTGGTGATGATCGCACAACTACTACTCTAATCAATGATCTATCCAATCTTAAAGCCAACCCAATGACAAAATCAAAGATTTCAATTCCAGGTTTAATAAATTGTTAAATAAAATTCCAAATACCTCTAAATCTAGTGTTGATGTTCAAATTAAGTGGTATATTTCTGCTCTTCCTTCTAATATCACAATTTTTGTAGATATGGCTAATAGAGCCACTTTAGTTGATAATATGAAAGAGTCAATAGTTGTAGAAAAAAGGATTCTTGCCTTAGAGAAGAAAACTGCTCAAGAAGAGAGGAAATCTAAGAAAGTGACTTTCAAAGAGGAACCAAAGAAGAAAACTCCTAAATATCCTTTTGATCTTGAAGGATTACAAAAAGTTCTTAAATCTATGTCAAATGACATGGTAGATATCAAAAAATAGGTAGTTGAGTCTTCTAAAAAACCTTTCCGATCTTTTAGGAGATCCCAGACAACAAACCCTCAACCTCCTAATGTCATATCAAATGTTGAATTTGATCAAGAGGAGGAAGAGGAAGAAACAACATTATTTGCCGACAAATTCCAAGAAGAAGAAGAGCTAGTCGAAGCACATGGATTATGGGATTTCATCCTCACTACATCAAAAAATGAGGAGGAAGAAGAAGCCTTACCTGTAGAGACTAGAAGTAAAAAATCCATTGATTCACCTTCTTCAAGTGCAAAACAAAGACCAATTACTCCTATCAATAAGGATAAAAACACAACGAAGAAGTCTCCTCCCAAATCTACTGAATCCATCCCATCCTCTTCCAATTCTCCTTCTACATCAAAAACTCTTATTGTTTCTAATAAAGATATAGAGTATAATATTGTGGAAGATATGAAGAAAGTGAAAGCCAATATTTCCATGTATGAGGTAAGTAAACTTAAGTAGCAGCAAAATTTTTTGCTAAAAGAATTAAATGTTGTCCTTACATCTCCTTTTCCAACTGCAAAAGCCTCATTAGGAAAAGGAAATCCTCCATATGATACTCCTAACAAAATTGATGCCTCAAATGCAATTCTAATTGGAGATTGGTCCAATTCTCATACCCCTCCTTTCTTATTGACCTTTGATATTTTCAATAAAAATGTTCACAATTTCCTTATAGACTCAGGTGCTTCTTCAAATATAATGCCATATTCAGTTTGTCTCAAACTGAACATAACACCTGAAAAATCTGTTGTGCAAATTGTGCAATTAGATAGAACCAAAGTCAAGGTCTTAGGAGAATTAAATTTTGTTTTAATAAGATTATCCTCAAATTCAAGGGTTTGTCAGATTATTGATATATTGATTGTTGATATTCCTGAATTCTACAGTCTTATCTTAAGCAGAGATTGGTCTGAGAAATTACATGGTTATTTCACCACAGATTGGTCACATATCTGGCTTCCTTACAACAACAAACCAAATCAGATTTGGGTAGACAAAGAAAAGCATATGAAACACTCGGTTACTAATTTGGATGAAGAGAACGAGCCTGTAGTTTTTACGAATAACATCCTTGGCAATTATTCTTCAGAATCTTTCTTTGGAAGTTTTATAGCTTAGGAATCTCCTTTTTTAGAAAACTTTGTTTCTTCTCAAATTAAAAATTATTCGCAAACATATTTGACTCGATATGTTAATGTTGTAGATATTGTTGTAAATAAACACGAATCTTTATTTTAGATGCTTTATTTTGATGGTTCTAATTCTAGTGAAGGTGCAGGAGCAGGATGTATATTAATAAGCCCTACTGGTGAAAAACCAATGCTAGCATGTAGGCTAGAATTTGAATGTACTAATAATATTGCAGAATATGAAGCATTAGTACAAGGATTGTATAAAGTGATAAATCTTGGTGTTGAATATCTTCAAGTCTTTGGTGATTCTGAAATCGTTATAAAACAAGTTAGAAACAATATTCATTGTATTTCAAATCACCTTAGAAATTATTAGTCCTTAATTCAAAATCTTACTTCACATTTTGTAGCATTCAATATTTCTCCAATATCAAGAATACAGAATGCCAGCATTGATCTTTTGGCCAATGTTGCATCCAAATTAATCCCATCTAAAGATTTTAGTCCAAACAAATTTTCTATAGAGTTGATTTCTCGCCCATCCATTCTCGATAATGTCACCAATTGGCGAGTATTCAATGATGATAGAGATATCTTAAATTTTTTAACATCCAAAGAATCTTACCTTGACCAAGTAATTGATTAGGAAAAACATGATTCTTAATTGAATCAATCAAAGGAAAAAAATGTTGTACCAAAACCTGTAGTTAAGCTTGAGGATCTTTATGATCTTAAAGACAGATTTAAAAAGGTCAACAGCTGCAAACTTCAAAGTTCAACTTTGAAATTTGAATTAGTTAACCTAGGATCTGATTCAAAACCCAAAATATTAACTTAGGTCTTAGTCTCTTATCTGAAGAAAGAAATGCATTTATTCATCTGTTAAAGAAATATAAAGATATCTTTTCTTGGAATTATCAAGATCTGAAAACATATGATGCCTCCATCATTCAACACATCATCCCAATGGTACTAGATGTTAAACCCATTCAGCAAAAACTTAGGAAAATACATCCGAATTTGGAAACTCAGATTAAAAGCGAGTTGAACAAACTTTTAAAATCTAAAATCATCTTTCTAGTAAGACATTCTAAATGGGTTTCCAATCTTGTACCAATTAGAATGAAGAATGGTGATATTCGCATTTGTATTGATTTCAGGAATTTAAATAAGGCATGTCAAAAGGGTAATTTTCCTCCCCCATCAATGGAAAAAGTTTTGCAATGAGTTGTTGATTCTGAATTAATATTTTTTTTAGATGGATTTTCAGGATACAATCAAATCCTTGTTCATCTAGAAGACCGATTAAAAACTACATTCAAAACAAAGTGGGGAACATATGCATATCAGAAAATTCCTTTTGGATTAATGAATGCAGGAGCTACATTCCAGAGAGCTATGGACATTGATTTCAAAGGGTTTATTAATAAAACTGTTGTGGTATATCTTGACGATATTATCATATATTCAAAGAAGATAAATAATCATTTGCATGATTTAAAGCAGATATTTGAAAGGTGTAGAAGGTATGGAATTTCTCTAAACCCCAAGAAATCATTTTTGCTCTTAGTGAAGGTAAACTCCTTGGTTTCATTGTATCCAAACATGGAATTTGTATTGATCCAGAAAGAATTAAAACCATTTCAGAAATTCCATTACCACATACCAAAAAATCAATGCAGTCTTTTCTTGGCCAAATCAATTTTGTTAAGAGATTTGTCCCCAAATTTTCTCAAATTGTCCTACCATTACAAACAATGATAAAAAAAAATTCAGTTTTTAAATGGGGTGATCATGAAAGAGAAGCATTTAAAGCAATCAAACAAGTTGTTATTGATGCTCCTTCTCTATCAACCCCCAATTTTTCTGATCAATTTATTTTGTATACTTTTGCCTCTGAGTTATCATATGCAACGGTCTTAATGCAACCAAATGAACAGAAAGTATACTTTTGCTTTTTTCAGCTCAAATTTTCAAGGAGCTGAATTAAATTATTCAGGAGTAGAAAAGCAAGCCTTTGCAGTTTACAAAGCTATCAAATATTTTAGACCTTTTCTTCTAAAAACTCATGTTAAAGTTATTGTTCCTTTCTCAACAGTTAGGAAATTTCTTATTCAAAAGGAGTTAGGAGAAAAGAGAGCTAACTAGGTTACTGCATTACAAGAATATGATCTAGAAATCAAACCCGCTAAAATTGTAAAAGGTCAAGGTTTTTGCAGGTTAGTCACAGGAATGAATGATACATCAATAGATGAAGTAACAGGTAATATTGAACAAATCACAGAGGTACTCCCTGTTAATACTTAGTCTCAATATGTTGACTTAATCTTTTATTTGAAAAATGGTTATGCTCCACTTGAACTAGATGTTAAGAAAAAGAGAGCCTTGAGATTGAAAGCCAATCAATATCAACTCATCAACGATGTATTATTTAGGAAAAATTATGATTATATTTTATTAAGATGTTTGAAAAAAACTGAAGTAGAAAAGGCCTTATAGGAACTGCATGATGGACCGACAGTTGGACAATATAGTGGAGATACAACAACTCACAAAAATTTCATGCTGGATATTACCATCCAACTTTATTCAAAGATACCCACATGTATGTTAGAATATGCAAAATTTGTCAAGCCACTTCAGGAAGAGAAAGGAAACCTTCCATGGCCTTGTAATCAGTCAAAATCGAACAACCTTTTGAGCAATGGGGACTGGACATAATAGGTGAGATCGTTCCTCATTATTCCAAACAACATAGGTACATTTTGACTGCAATAGATTATTTTACGAAATGGGTAGAGGAAATACCTCTAAAGCTAGCCAATTCTAAGAGCATCATTGAATTCATTGATCAATTTATTATTACCAGGTTTGGTATCCCTCATGCTCTTATTTTTTATAATGCTTCTTATTTTTCTAGAAATGTAATGATTGAATTTGCTTTAAAGAGAGGATTTAAACTTAAGTATTCTACAAATTATTACCCTCAGGGAAATGACTTAGCAGAATCCACTAATAAAAATCTTATAAGGATCATCAAACGAACTATCAACCAAAATCAAAAGAACTACCACAAAGCTTAAGGGCTGATAGAATAACTGAGAAAACCTCAATAGGTACTTCTCCTTTTCATTTGGTATACGGGAAAGAAGCTATCCTACCTCCAAATCTAGTTATCCCCTCATCAGCCCTAGTTCAATTTATTGAAGAACAACCTTCTTCTGCTTTACAATTACGAATGTCTCAAATCCTAAAGCTGGAAGAAGAAAGAAATAAAGCTAAGCTAGTCCATGCTCACCATCAACAATTGGTCAAAGCTTCATTTGATGTCAATTCAATCAAAGATAAAAATAAAAATAAAAAACAAAAAATAAAAAATAAAATGAAATCAGAGACTTACTTTTGAAATGGGATAAAGTGCATGAGGACAAAGGAAAACATACAAAATTTCAAAAACTCTAGCTTGGTCCCTTTCAGATTTTTGAGAAGATAGGTCCATCAACTTTCATTTTGCAAGATTTACAAGGGAAGAAGGAAATTCTTCCTGTTAATGGACTTATACTCAAAAAATATTTTTCTTGAAGGAACATAAGTTCTTTTGTACAATATGTAAATATTTTTATATATCATTTCCTTTTGTTACTAAAAGTACTACACTTTTGAAAAACACATTGGAAGTTTCTCTTTATTTTTGAATTGTTAAACTTATTTAAGGAACAATTTAGAAAGCAAAACTTTAAATTGGAATCTAAGTATTGAATCTATTTTAAATCTTTGAAATAAGATAATCATTTAGTTGTGAAATCTTTTGGTTTGAAACTCTTTAAAAATCTATTTGTTGTGAATTGGTTTTGAAAAGTTATCTTTATAAAAGCATAAATTACTATGAAGTCTTTAGCATCTTTTACTTAAAGACGTCATCCAAGACTCGTAAAGAGAAAATGAAACCTCCCCATCCATTTATATTAAAAAAAATTAGAGTTTAATTCAAAAAACAAAAAACAAAAAAAAGCTATAATTTAAGAGGTCTCATCACGAGCTTGCTTACCATGATCATAGGAAACTAATAAGATTGGCATTATCACTATTGGAAACAAAACCAAGATAGTGCCTCTTGGTCACTAGACTATGATACAAGAGATCTCATCATGAGTCGGCTTGTGCAATTTTATTACAACTTGTGAATGGCATTATCATTTTCTAGCTACCAAACCATGATAATGACTTTAAAGCAATATATATATATAAGAAAAAGAAAAAGGAACTTCATTGCCTCTAAAGAATGTTATTATAATATGGATGGGATACTGGTTCATTTTGGTTAAATGGTAACCCTGTCGAGGCTATGAATGCCTGCTAGCAGCAGTGGCTCTAGCAATGACTAATAAGTTTATTCAATACGCTAAGCTTCTAATAGTTTTTAATTTATCTTTTCAACCTATTAGCTACTGATTTACACAAAAAATATTTTCATCTATCACAAACCATAAGAAGCTTTACGATAAGTCGAATTATTTCATTTCAAATTTATCTATATTGATCTAGATTTCAATCACTTTTAAATTTTCTAAAGAAATTTCTTAATAAAGATTGACATCTTACAGAGTTTAACTATTTCGTCCAGTGTGTCGCCAATTGTTGTGGTACTCAATAACCCCCTATTATCTTTAGACTCGGGAGAAAGAATGATGGGGACCCTTTATAATTTTTAGGATAGAATCCTTCTTTGTTTAGATAAAATAGGATAAGTTTTATTTTTACTCTTTGATTTTTTAATAAAACAAGAAAGTTTATGAATAAGGTCATAAAACCTTTTTAGGAATCCTTTTGTAGTTTTAGAAGATGAATTACAAGTCTAAATGAATCCCAAAATCAAAACAAATAAATGAAAAATCTATAAAAGAATTGGTCCTACTAAAAGGTATGCATGGTGTTGACGATTTCAAAGGATAACCGCAAAGCTAAACAGTGAAAAGCCAAAATGCGAAATTGTGAAATTGCAATAAGTCGATAAGCCAAATGCGAAAAGTGGATTACGGGTAAGCGATGAGCCGATTGCAAAAAGTCGAAAATCTGAAATGTGAAATTGTGAAATGCGAAATTGCAAAATGCGAGAAGTCGATAAGTCAAAATGCGAAATTGTGATCAGCTGATATTGCAATCCGCCAAGAGTCGATATCGCATTCCGTCAATTGATGGATGTCGATATCACGTTCTGTTAAACTCTAGTATTCTATAATACAGCAAGAACCAGTCTTGCCACCTGAAGAAGTGTTTGAGATGTCTCCATTGTTTATAGATACTACATGCACTCCAGATGCAGGTTCTACCTCCTGGGAGGTGATATACAAACTATTCGAGGATGAAAATCCGAGGATAATTGTGAAACAGACTACTACTGTTGATGATTCTCCTCCAAGTAACGACACTACATGGAATGATGTGGCCAATTCATTTCTTCACAGAATTGCTACTCGCCCTAAAATTCTACCATATATAAATATGGTGAGATGGGTTATCGACCAGCTGGACATTACAAACAAAACGTTTATAACGTCGAATAAGACAGTTATTGGGTCTTTTAAAGCTGAGGATTTAAGGAAAATGTATCATCTACCTCCACCTCAAAAGAGGTATGATACACAATTCGTCCAGAAATTCATGCAAGATAATCTGAACCCTGCGGACCTAATCAGAGAATGGAGAAGGGACCTGAACAAACACAAGTGAGAGGACAGGGGTATGTATTCATTAGCCTCCATTGTTGGCCCTTTCTCTCATATTTCTACTATGTTATGTTGCCTCTATGGTTATCCAAATACGCAAAAATTATCTGAAGAATGGGTGTCATTGATAGAAGCCTCTGTTGATGGCTATATCATGGATTGGGCGACTATATTATCCAACAATTTGACCACCCAAATCCACAATTATAGACAAAAGCGCAATGTTCTTGAAAGAACGACTCCTCCTTTCTTTATGAGCACCTATGTCATGGATGCAATTTGTTTTTCTTATGATTTTCCATCTCTTGGATGGAAATGGACAAACCAATTTCCTAGCCCTATATCTATTTATCTTGATATCCTTTGGGAATCAAAATACCATGCTCACTTCTACAAAATCTGTCATGAGGTCATGCTCCCTATCCACCAAGAAGTCTTTGGCAGAAAATCCCCTAGACTTACTGCAGAAGCCAATAAATACCTAAATCCTATAGGAAAGTGGTTTGGGGAAGAGTCATTTACCTACATTCAAGTTTTTGGTAGCCTTGCCCATCCTCATGTTTTGCCCCTTTTTGTCCTAGATAAGTTGTTGGCCAAGGAAGTCGCTTATCAAATAGTTGGTAAGGGCTTAACTAAAGTACTTAAACATGCCAAGAAATTTTCCTATTCATGTTTTCCCATTTCTTGTGGTACCTATGCCTTATAAAATTTCAAGCATTCCTCAATTGAAATTGAACAATTAAAAGCCTTTAATTTTCCAACCACACTAAAAAGACCACATGACCTGCACGGTGTAGCAAAAGATGTTACAACAAAGGCTAAGCTCAAACTGTTTTCAAACAAGCTTGACAAGTTTGATGATTTGTTTGAAATGGTTCCAAAATATTATATGGTAGAGAAATTAGCATCAGGTCGTCTAAGTCTTGATGAATTGATTAGATTCAATCAATATCGTCAGTGAAGAATAACCCATTTTCCAGAATCCCTGTTAAAGCAATTTCAATAGAATTTAGAAACTTCAGATGCATCAGCTTCCTCCTCAAAAGCTCCAATTATTTCCCAAGTCTCTGAAACAACTACTATAGTTGTTGAGAAAACAAGTGAAATCAAAGAGGAGAACAAATTGGATGAAGTATGGGAGGAGTTCAATTGTGTTTTGACAACAAAAGAAGCTTGGGTTACAGGTGTCTCAGCCAATATACAAGCAGAGAAAGTTACAGTTAGCGAGAGACAAAGCAGGTTCCAGAGACTACAGGGACAACCTCGTTTACTATTGAGGCTTCCCAAGGGGATACTATTCCTAAAACTCCCGAGAATAATATTAATGTTGAGGTTGTTAATTAATCAACTATTGTCGGTGATATGGAGATCATTCCTACATTTCCTACTATCACGATAGTATTCAAGATTGAAGAAATCCTGCCTTTGGATGTATTTTACAGTCCAAAGCATAAAGCAGTAATGAGCAGGTCAAGGAAGAAAAGAAAGTTGAAATGGTCGCAAGCGCTAGTTCTAAATGAGACTCCTTTCAAGTTCTTTGGGAAGGAACTCAAACAGCCCTGGACAAGGAATTGAACAGATTATCTCAGTTCACAGGAGCTTATGTTAGTTCTACCATTGGTAAGGCTACAGGAATACAATTGCTAATGAAGGAAAAGATCAAAGGATTGTCCAATTGGAATAAACTTTTCAGATAGAAAAGCAAGTCATTGAGCAACAACGGCAAGCAAATATTACCGAGTTGCAGAAAAGTTTTAATGATTTAAAGATACAATTTGAATCTGAAGTGAAGGATAAGGATGAATAGTTACTACAGTTGCAACAAAGGATACACCAACTGAGAGAAAATCCATATATAAATGAAGTTTGCAAGGAACCATTAGAACTGGACATACTCTTAACAAATCAGTAGGCCATCTTCTGTCACAAATTGGCCTTAATTCATGACCTGTCAAAGACCAACAATTCTTTAGTAAATCAACTGTAAAATTTGAGGACATTTTATGAAGATATCGATGAGAAAATCTCTGAGTATATAGATTGGAAAGACAGTGCTCAGGGAAGATCATCTGATCTTCCTCGAATTGAAGAATCATGGAATGATATCGTGTTTTGTGATTAGGATAGCAAAATGAAACAGGCAGAAATGGCTATTATTAGAGCCAGAAACCTTGCCTCAAATTTCATCCAATACATCACAGATACCTTATTGCAATCCAATCTAATTCAGGAATGCCCAAAAGACACCTTTCTAGATGTAAAATCTTTGAAACAATCTTGGCAAGAAACATCTAAAAAGAAGGTTCAAGACATTTAGATTTTATGGCAAGTGAACCTTGAAAGTTATTGGCATTTTATGGTGAAGCCTCATAGTCAATGGCACGTGCTAAGGTATCTCTCAAACGCAGCAATACAGTTTCTTCCAACGCTTAATGATGTTATTTTTACGGGACAAATACGCATGCAGCCGGTACATCCCCCCCAACTAAAGCCGCTCATGGACATATAGAATCTCAGAGAGCAGATAAAGAATCAATCTGGAGCACAGTGATGAGTTCTTGTTGCAACAAATCAAAAATTTAGCTTTCCTTTATCTTAGCTTAGTTTGTTAAAGCTTTTTTTGAAGACTTTCATTTTACGTTTACTATTTTTGTAATATTAATCATCCTCTACCTTTCATTTTATGTTGAACTCACCTTCCCACTGAAGAAGAACCCAAAAATCTGAATTTCAATCATCCTCTACCTAAGCATATTGAAAGATGGTTACCAAAGTTCATTCCTGACAATGGATTTCCTGTTGAAGATATCTCCATAATTTTATGCTCGTCATTAATCTTAATGGAGTTGTGAAGAAGATTTGTGATTATGTAGGAGATAATGAGATATTTTTATGTGATTGAGTTTTAACTAACTAAATTAATTAACTATTTAATTAATTTAGTTTATCATATATGCTTTCTTTTCATTAAAGTATTGAATGATCTATATCGTTATTTACTTTGTGAAATCTTTCTTTGAATCACATGTGAAGATGCACTATTGCGAGAAATAAGTAGAATAAGTTTATTCAATAATTTTACCATTAGCTATAAAATCATTTCATTAGTTTCCATTCTGTTACTATATTAAATCTCCTTAAAACGAGAAACTAGTTCCTTTATACCCAGTCGGACCCGCCAATTTCAACGGAAATGGAGTTGCTTTAAGCTCCTGACCAGTTGGTGTTCCCCGATGTTGAGGCAATCAAGTTCCAGCCTTCAACGGGATGCAAAAGTTGCAATATTAGGGGGAGATAGAGGATGGGGTGGGGAGGTAGACCTCATTAAAAAGAGTGCACCATAGAGCTTATAATATGTGAGCTAGGATTTCAAACAACATAGGGCCATATTTCGTTGAGTAAATTAATGATATTAATCCACAAGTCCAAGATTAGCTTATGTATTATAAGTAGTTTTTAAGTTAATATTTTTAGCAATTTGTGCTAACAATTATTTTTACTTTTATTTTTTAATTTTAATCATGGTGAGAATGTTTTATCAAATCAAAATTCGCGCTTGGATCACAACCTATACAATAGGTGAGTACAATGAAAATCCTTCAAGGCTAGTTATACCAGTAACCTCGTGATGGTCTTTATTCTCTATATCTATCAGCTATTTTACTATCTTAAAGGACACAGAGTCTTTGGAGGTGTATATTCTCCAAAAGACTTGTAGATACAGAGAAAATTTACATTGCGTAGCAAATCCATTATTAAGGTTTAGTTGTGAGGGAAGGAATACCATTTCTCATTAGGACTCCTGCATCTAAGCTTACACCTTTATTGGTTAAATCATCTACAAAGAATTGTTCGTTATCAACACATGAAAGAAGCTAATAGTAGAGAAGGCTAGTTTTAGATTCCTAATTTGATCAATAATGCTTCACAACTTGCAATCCTTAGGCAAATATCCATGAACAAGTTGATGGATAACCAGTTGTGAATCTCCAAACACCACCAAATCTTTTATGTTTGCTTCTTTGGTTAGAAGGAGCCCTTGCAGTAACCCATATGCCTTTATCACATTATTTGTGTAATTTCTTAACCCCCAACTTTACTCAATTTCAATTTTTCCTTTGGGGTTGAGAATAACCCCTCACTATAGAAATTTGATAGAATTGCAACTACTCACAAAATTTAATCTAAAATCATGAGACACAACTCTACTCTACTGATCTGCAAAATGAAATTCACAAATTAGAACAACATTCATATACATGCAATAAGCAAAACCACAAATAAACAATGATTTATAGGGGAACACAACTGGGAAAAACCCCTCAAGCCTCTTTGCATTAATCAGATGAATAGAGAATCTTTTACAATTGACAGCTCCAACTTTGAGCTCAACCTGCAAAATATTGACTATTCTCTCTGCTCAATGAACAACTCTAGCCAACACTTAGCCAAATATCAACTCACCTAGCCTCATATTTCCTTGCACAATTCTTGAGGAAATTATCCCTTATTCTTTAATAATTTCCTCCAAATTGATTGCACAATTCCCAAGGATTGATCATTGATTGCATGCAACACTTGTACACTCAAGACTAGTCTACAATTGATGTTACACTGCCTTGTCATCTCCACTTTAATTAAGTAATTTGAATTCCTTTCATGTACTAGCTATTTTGGGTTGATTGATTAGATAACTAACAAATATCTGAGTTAGAATGTTGTCTCACTAAACAACTAACCTTCAACTAACTCCAACAATAGTTAGAGGTCAGTTAACCGAATACAACTGAAAGTAACTGACCTAGATTACTAAAATTTAGCAATCACACATGCATAACTGAACTCCAAGCCCTCTAACTCGAATTCACTGAGCTAACTGAGTGCCAAGATCCTTGTCACACAAATTAACTACCTCCAAGTTGTCTTTCTCATGTGGAAATTAGATTTACTCAATTTGTCTAAGGCTAAAGTCAAATTGAGCCTTTCTTACTACATTTTTTCAACACTCCCTCTTAGCAAGAAAGGGATTTTCCACCACCCCTATCCTGCACCTGTGGAATTTTAATTTACCTCTTGGAAATGCCTTTGTCAATATGTCAACATCTTGCTCCTCATTTGGAATGTATTGTAGCAACATAATTCTCCTCTGCAGATAGTCCCACAAATGATGATACTGGATATCAATGTGATTGGATATGTCATGAAATACCAAATAATCAGAGAGCTTAATGCAACTCTTATTATCACAGTCTATCATTATCGGATCCACATCTTGGTTGAATGGTCCCACAAGTATTTTCATCATCGAGATTGCTTCACATGTTGCTTGACTTGCAGCCATGTATTCAGTATTTACTCAGTTGAATGACACAAACTTATGCTCCCTGTTGTACCAAGAAATAGTTGTGGACCCAACAATGAATATAACACGATGTACTTTTCCTATCGAATGGAATCCCTCCCCAATCTGCATTGGTGAAGCCTTGCAACTTCACTCCCTTTTTCCATTTGTACCATAATCCATACTGGGTAGTGCCTCGGAGGTACTGTAACACATGATTTGTTGCCTTCCAATACAACTTGGTAGGCCTCACCATATCTTAGCTAAGTTGGTTAACTACATAGTACATGTCGTGTCATGTGTTCACAAGATACATCAGTGAACCCACAAGCTGCCTGTAAATGGTAGCATCAACCTCTTCACCTAAAGTCACATTCTCCTTCCTCCAGTTGGTAACTAGAGGTGTGTCCATGGGCTTACAACTCTCCATGTGAAATCTATGCAGTATCTCCGTGGCATACTTGCCTTGAGATGCAAACAATTCATCATCACCATACCATACATCCAACCTAAGGAAGTAATGCATGAGGCCCATGTCTTCCACCTCTAATTCCCTTGCAAGATCCTCTTTGAAAGAGTGGATCAATTGCTCATCACCTGTCAAGATTAAATCATCAACATACAAAACAAGAATAAGAAAGTTACCATCTACCACAATGTGATAAAGGTTCACATCTACTTCACTTTTCGTGAAGCCCAATCCAATGAGATAATTTTCGATCCAAGTGTACCATGCTCGGGCGCCTGTTTGAGACCATACAATGCTCTCTTGAGTCTGCACACATGCAACTCTTGATCATATGTCTCAAATCCTTTTGGATACTCTATGTAAATTTCCTCCTCAACAACACCGTTGAGAAAGGCGGTCTTCACATCCATCTGGTGGATTTTCCACCCCATCTGTGCAACCAATGCTAGAATGGATTTGATTGAGGAATATCTTGCAACTGGTGCAAAAGTTTCCTCATAGTCCACTCCCTTTATCTGAGAGAATCCTTTGGCCACAAATCTAGCCTTGTACTTCTCGATGCTCCCATCTGCTGCATTTTTCACTTTGTAGATCCATCTCGAACCAACCACTGATTTCCCTTATGGTCTCAGCACCACCTCCCATACACTATTCTTCATGATGGATTCATATTCTTCCACCATGGCATCAACCCAAACTGGTTGAGCAATTGCTTCCTCAAATGAAGAAGCCTTTGTCTCAATGAGCTCGTTCATGAGAGTCGTGTACCCAATGTACCTATCAAGTGACCTCCTCTATCTGTGCTATGATGTGGGCTCTCCCACATTCTCCCGTGCATCCTACAACAATCTATCAACTTCTTTGGTTCCCTTTCTCCCCTCTCGGGAAGATTATGGTTGAGTGGATGTCTCCACTCAGCCTCCTGTCTGCTCCACTACATGTGGCTACTCCATAACCTCCTGAAGATCATCCTTAGGCTCCTCTTTTAGAGCTAGAAGCTCCTACTTCAGTGGGATACTTGGCTATCATTCTAGAGAACATCTCATAGCCTTGTCCTCATCAAACTTGATATCTCTCCTTACAACTATCATCCTCAGTGAAGGAAAATGCACTTGGTAATTGTGTGGAGTTTTGGTGTATCCTACAAAAAACTCCTAACTCTATTGTAGCCTCAAGTTTCTTCCTTGAATCCTTGGATACATGGTAATATATTGAAGCTCCAAAAATTCTAAAATGAGACACATCAGGATTTCTCCCAGAGAAAGCTTCCTCCGATGTGATCATACCAAGTATTCTATGCAAAGTTCGATTCTGCAAGTAGACTACGGTGTTGCATGCTTCTACCCATAGATGTAATGGCAGCCCCTAATCATGCAACATGGCCCTTGTTTCTCCCACTATGCTCATGTTCTTCCTCTCATCTACCCCATTCTACTGTGGGTTATGGGGTTTTATCAGTTCCCTTCGAATACCTTCTTTCACATAGAAATCCTTGAAGGCATGTGAAACAAATTCACCTCCATTGTCTCTCCTAAGAGCCTTCACCTTCTTCCCAGTCTCGTTCTCAACTAATCCCTTGAACTCAATAATTTTGGAAAAAACTTCATCCTTCTTCCACATGAAGAAGATCCAACATTTTCTAGAGAAATCATCGATAAAATAACATAGTACTTATGTTTTATTGTGGAGGTTGTAGAAAAAGGGTCCACAAAAATCAAAGTGGACTCGCTCCAAGAATGCATCTGCTTTGCTATCTTAGTCATGGAATGTAGATTTGACATATTTCCCCAATGTTCAACCCTTGCAAACATGATGCTGGTCAAGGGAGCCTTTAGGGAGACCAGTGGTAATTTGTTGCATGATCTTTAAGGCACCATGGTGTAGATGACCCAATCTCTTGTGACAAATTTCTCCAACATCGCGGATCTGCACTTTTCCAGCCTTACTACTCAATGTGATGCAATATCCCACCTCAAGTTTGTATGTGTTCTTCACCCAAACCCCAATCTGCTTCACCTTCCCAGTAGTTATGTGTCTCAGAATGACTTTCCCTTCACTGAAAATAACATCATAGACACGATCCTCCAAAACTGCTATAGATATTAGGTTCTTTTTCAACCCTGGTACAAACATAACATATTTGAGGCAAAGACGAGAGGCTTTATCCCTCTCAAAGGTATAAATACCAATTCTTGTAGCATTGTACCACCCATCATCCCCCATTTCAATATGCATCTGGAGATCCTTCTCCTCAAAGATGCTGAAAAACTCCTTGCACCCTATCAGATGGAATGAGGCACCGAAATCAAGGTACCACACACTCCCTATAACAGTGTTGGCCATGCATGCTATTAGGATGAAGTCTAATTCGAATTGTGAAGCCAACGCTTCACCTGCTACTCCTCCTGAAGGCTTCTTGGTAGACTTCTTGTGTGGAAATTTGGTTGCATAGTGCCCAAACTCGTGGAAGCATTTTATCTTACTCATGTCTTTCTTCTTGCCATTATTTTGGTTGGACTCAAGTTTGCTCTGGTTCTTCTTCTCTTTTCCCTTCTTCCCCTTTCCAACAGATACAAAATTTTCTTCACCCTTGGCTTTAGATGATGTTCCATCCCGATTATTTCTCCTGAACTCTTCTTGAACCAAATTAGACCAAAACCTTTCCCAATTTAGTAATTTTCCCTTCCATTCACATAGTCCTGGTAGTTGTGCCAAGATTTTGGAAGGCCTAGAAGAGTTAGGCTCATCAGGTCATCTTCTACAACATTCACCCCAACCCCTCCAAGCTCATCCTGAACTTGTATAAATTTGGAGAGATATTGCGAAATAATATCATTCTTCTGCATCTTAACATTTCAAATTTTGTCTTTCAGGACCAATAATCTATGGTCACTGTTATTTTTGAATAGCTCAGTTAGTGCCTTCCACATGGAAAATGGTGTCTCTTTGCCATGGAAGTTCGAGACCACATGGTCTCGCACACCTTCCAGAAGAATCCTCCTAGTGTTTGCAACATCCATCTTCCATTTGGCTAATTGATGTGCATCTGATTGTGGAGGTTTTGCAATGTCAATTTTAACATATTCTAACACACCATTGTCATCGATCATTGCTTCCATTTGATGATTCAAGGCTATGAAATGAAATTAGAGCTACCCTCCAGGGCATACTCTAGTCTCAGACCATTGAAAGACATTCTCTCGATTTTGAAGAAAACTTGTTGCAAGAAGGCTTCAAATTCGAAATTATTGAGAGACATGTTAAAAATATTGGATCTAATGTGAATTCTGAGGCTCTAATGCCATGTATAAATTTGATAGAATTGTAATTGCACGGGAAATTTAATCTAAAATCATGAGACACAATTCTACTCTATTGATCTACGAAATGAAATTCACAATTTAGAACAACATGCATAGACATGCAATAAGAAAAACTACAAATATATAGTGATTCATAGGGGAACCCAACTAGGAAAAACCCCTCAAGCATATTTTCATTAATCAAATGAATAGATAATCTATTACAATTTTTATCTCCAACTCTCAGCTCAACCTGCAAAATAATAATTGTTCTCTTTCCTCAATGAACAACTTTGGCCAACACTTAGCCAAATATCAGCTCACCTAGCCTCCTATTTCCTTGCGCAATTCCTCAGGAAATTGGCCCCTATTCTTTAGGAATTTCCTCCGAATTGATTGTGATTTTCCCAAGGATTGATCACTAATTGCATGCAACACCTGTACACTCAAGACTAGTCTACAACTGATGTTACATTGCCTTGTCATCTCCACTTCAACTAAGAAATTCATATTCCTTGCATGCACAAGCTATTTTGGGTTTATTGATCAGTTAACTAACAAATTTATGAGTTAGACTACTATCCCACTGCACAACTGACCTTCAAGTGACTCCAACACTAGTTAGAGGTCATTAATTGAATACAATTGAAAATCACTGGACTGGATTACTAAAATTTAGATGCATAACTGAACTATGAGCCCTCTAACTCAAATTTATTAAGCTAATTGAGTGACAAGGTCCACGTCACACAAGTTAATTGTGTCCAAGTTGTCTTCTTGATGTGGAAATTTGATTTACTCAATTTGACTAACGATAAAGTCAAATTGAGCCTTTCTTGCTACATTTTTTTCACTACTCCTGCTCCTGCCACCCCCAACAATTATTTTTATTTTCAATAAACTAACAATTGGTGCATAATTGGGTTTTGTATAGTTGAAGCCATGATACCGAGAGTTTATTAATTTAATTTAGATTTATATAATAATTAACCTTTTTTTTTTTGACAAATAAAATATATAATCAAAATCCTCAATATAACACAAAAAAATGTACTCATTCATTTAACAAAACATATATTATATATATTGACAAAATGCTCATTATAACACAAAAATATTTACCCATTGATTTCAACAAAGCAATATGTACATTATGGCAAAATTTATGGAAATAGGCAATAACATGCTCTTACTCTGTGAAGGTCAACAAATACGCATTAGATAGTGCATATATTGCATTGTATAATGAATGCATTCTATGAAAAGATTAATAGTTGTAATGCAACATGGTCCCTACCTCTACTGTTAATTAATTGATTAAGGCAGTGTGGGGTCCGTGTTTTTTTGTTATTCAAGAATGATATGTTTCCACAATCTCTCGTTATTCATGCCTCCACACTCCGCACAATGAAAGCCATATGTGGAGGTATTACTAATTACACTTCTCCGCACCTCTACACTCTGCATTGCGTAAAAAAATGTGTGCCTTCCACCTAGTCATGGTCGCAACCTCAATATTCCTGAAACCCTAGATAAGAAATACAAATTGAGCACTTAAATTTATGTGTTACAATAATTGTGTGGAGGGGAGCTAGCTTTTTTGGTTGTGCAGAGCTCCGCACCTCCAAACTCATGAAGTTAAGGTATGCACCTCTGCACTGCGTTGGAATGATAGACTTTTATGTGGAGAGCCAATGACCTTGAATTTCCCCTCACTCCCTTTCTCCTCATCATAAGAGTTACACATTATTTCCACTACTAAATAACACACTCCCTTTCTCTGCATCATAAGAGTTACACATTACTTACACTACTAAATAACACCAAAGGCTTATGGAGAAAATTGGTTCCATACCTTTATATAAGCACAAATGCATTTTGTTAAAGAATGAGCTCAAAGAGACAAAGTAAAAGTTACATAAGAAATATGCAGCCGCCCATTTGGTATGGGCCATAAAACTATTTATGTAGGTGTAAAAAAATATAATATGATCAAATTATGAGTTGGTAGTTGTTTGGATGGACCTCTTCTAGTGTAAATTTTTCAATTTTGCTCCAAGAACACACAATAAATCACTTTCATACTCATCGTTTTCAACCATATCACATTTTCAACTCTATCAACATTGTTTTTGATCTTTTGGAATGCGGAGGACGGATTTCCTCTACATTAGTCCTCCACACTCTGCACAATGAGCTTCCTCCAAAATGACAATGTAGATGCAAAGGATAAGAGTTACACGTTATTTCCACTACTAAATAATGGAAAAAGCTTATGGATAAAATTGGTTCCATAGCTTTATATAAGCACAAATGCATTTTGTTAAAGAATGAGTTGAAATAGACAAAGTTACAAAAGAAATATTCAATATCATTTTCAACTAGATCACATTTTCAACTATATCAACATTGTTCAAACCATTAGACTCTGGTGATATTGGAGTTGATATCGCTTCTTTTAAGACAATATTGTCTATTTAAGCATCTATGTAAAGGAAAAGAAAGAGATAAAGATAAAATACTTTATATATGGTGTGTTAATAAGGTGAAGCCATGAGGCATAGTGGCTTTAAAGGTTACATATACTTAACAGTAAGAGTATAAATAATATATGTAAAATAGTTTACTTATTACCACTTTTAATGCTCTGCCTGCTTAAAGTTTGTATCGGATTGTGGGCATGGACGATGGCATTGATGCAATTACTGAGACAGTGGGCATGGAATATTTATATGGCAATGCCAAATTGCAAGTGGATTAGATTTTAAGAATACTCACCATCATTAGAATGGGAGGGGTGGGGAAGTTATAATTGTTGGGAGGGATTATCTCACATTGCTAAGGTTGCAAGATCAAGGAATGCCAGTGTTAAATTATTTGTGGACCATCGAAACACTACAACGTCCTGGACATCATCACAATC
Source organism: Pinus tabuliformis (assembly GCA_031772625.1). NCBI lineage: Eukaryota > Viridiplantae > Streptophyta > Pinopsida > Pinales > Pinaceae > Pinus > Pinus tabuliformis. The sequence continues at coordinate 292,260,244 of CM062809.1, read as the reverse complement.
TAATTATGATAGATTTCAATAAGCAAAACACATTGATTTTCGTTGTCGGGACTTGTAGTTGGGTCTGTCGTGTAGGAGTGAAGAACATACTAATGAAATTCTGACAATAGACAGTGACATGCCATGCGCTAACAATTTAGGGACAAAAAAAAACTAGGTTTTGTTTTTAGTCAAATTAATAAAGAATAAAGATGGGCAATCTTCTCTCAAAATCCTTCAACGTCTCATGAGGGCTTACAATGCATGCAACCCACAAATGACATATGTGCAAAGGAAGTTCATTATTCGGGAGTGCAAAGCTCCGCACTCCCATGCAATGAACTTCCTTTGCACTTACTATCCAAGTTAGTATATAAATATTGGTATATTAATCAATGTTACGATAAATATGAATATTTAGTTCCCAATTCATAATATAAATATTTCTATGTGTTATTATGTTCAATTAACATTATAATTAATGGTAAATTTTGTTCCAAGTCATATTATATTGAACTTATCACTTTTTTGGGGAAAAATAGGTACATAGGTTACCATGATTTGATGAATTTATTTTTATTACTAGTCAATCACAACATTAGATTCACGGACTAAGATATAGTAAATAACATATGTGTGGAGGAAGTTCATTGTGCGGGAGTGTGGAGAAATGCATCTTCGGATAATTGAGTGGTAGCCATGGTAGTGTTATCAAATCCAATTTTGATTTCTACCGATGTGCGAAGAGGAAGTTCATCTAGCTCACTCCAAGATAGAGACTTGCAAGATGCCATGCGAGAAACCTTTGTTACTACATAAACTGAATTCCATGTTCACTTACTAATGATTGGAGGACTCATAGATAATGGACAAGAAGTAATAAGAGACATGGAAGTTCTCAATTATCTTGGCATGTGAGTGTTTGTGTTGATGTATTAAATTCAATGCATGGTGAATTTCATAATGCAATTGAGAAAATATCCACTTCTAATGCTCTACCTACTTAAAGTTCGTCTTAGATTGTGGGCATGGAAGATAGCATTGATGTAATAATTGAGATAGTGGAGGTGGATTATTTATATGTCAATACCGGATTACAAGTGGATTGGCTTTCAATAATACTTGCCATAGTTGGAATGGGAGGGGTGGGTAAGATTATAATTGTTGGGAGAGATTATCTCACACTATCAAGGTTGCAAGATGAAGGAATCTTAGTGTTAAAATATTTGTGGGCCATAAAAAAATTGCAGCGTCTTGAACATCATCCCAATCTAATTATGATAGATTTCAATAGGAAAAACACATTGATTATCATTGCCAGGACTTGTAGCCAGGTCTGTCATGTAGTAGTGGAGAGCATACTAATGAAATTCTGACAACGAACAGTAACATGCCATGCGCTAACAATTTAAGGACAAAAAAAAACTAGGGTCTATTTCTAGTCGAATTAATAAAGAATCAAGATGGACAATCTTCTCTCAAAATCCTTCAATGTCTTGTGAGGGTTTACAACACATGAAACCTACAAACGACATATGTGCGGAGGAAGTTCATTATGTGGAAGTGTAGAGCTCCGCACTCCCGCACATTGAACTTCCTTCGCACTTACTATCCAAATTAGTATATAAATATTGGTATATTAATAAATGTTATGATAAATATAAATATTTAGTTCCCAATTCATAACATAAATATTACCTTGTGTTATTATGTTCTATTAATATTATAATTGATGGAAACTTTTGTTACAAGTCATACTATATTGAACTTATTACTTTTTTTGGGGAAAAAACACATACATAGGTTACCATGATTTTATGAAGTTATTTTTATTACTAGTCAATCACAAAATATGATTTACAAACTAAGATATAGTAAACAACATATGTGTGGAGGAAGTCCATTGTGCGAGAGTGCAGAGAAGTGCAGAGCTTCGCACTCTCTCACAATGAACTTCCTCCGCACTCCACATAATGAACTTCCTTTGAAGGTATGAATAATGTGGAGGATAACTTTGCATGGACAATGAGAAAATCTGGTGGGCCTTAATCATCAAGGAGAGATTCAAACAAACCATAGTCCAGAAATGAGTCCCAATTCATGTCCCAATTATCAAGGTTCGTGAATGAGAAACCCGAATCACCCAGTGGAACAACTTTGCTATCAATTTTAGTGGGATTAGCCTTAGGCTTTGCAGGGGTCGTTGAAATGTAATACCTAATAACTGATGTTGGTGAGGAAACTAACAAGCAATCCTCACTAGAGGACTCCTCATCTTGGCCAGAAGCAATGTTGGGCTCCTCATAAGAGAGGTAATCCTGCTTGGCCCATTTCTTGACTGAATATGTAGTTGAATTAGGGGGCTCTACCCTTTACTAACTACAGCTCTAGATAATTGAATGGTAGCCATGGCGGTGTTATTAGACCTGGTTTCGATTTTTACTGATATGCGAGGAGTGAATTCATGTAGCTGAAGCTAGGATGGCGACTTACAAGATGCCATGCAAGAAGCCTTTGTTACTACATGAACTGAATTCCATGTTCACTCACTGATAAATGGAGGACTCATACATTAAAGGACAAGACACAATAAGAGACATGGAAGTTCTAAATTATCTCGACATGTGTGTTTTTGTTTATGTATTCAACTCAATGCATGGTGAATTTCAAAATACAACTGAGAAAATATCCACTTTTAATGCTCTGCTTGCTTAAAGTTCGTCTTAGATTGTGGGCATCGAAAATGGAATTGATGCAACTACTGAGACAGTGAGTGTGGAATATTTATATGTCAATATCGGATTGCAAGTGGATTCACTTTCAATAACACTCGTTGTTGTTGGAATGGGAGGGGTGGGGAAGATTATAACTATTGGGAGAGATTATCTCACACTTTCGACATTGCAAGATGAAGGAATGCCAATGTTAAAGTATTTGTGGACCATATAAACACTGCAACATCGTGAACAACATCCTAATCTAATTATGATAGATTTCAATAGGCAAAATACATTGATTTCCATTGTTGGGACTTGTACTCAGGTCTATTATGTAGGAGTGAAGAACATACTAATGAAATTATGATATATTTCAATACGCAAAAGTCATTGATTGTTGTTGTCAGGACTTGAACCCAGGTATGTCATGTAAGAACCGAGAGAATTAATGAAATTATGAACATACTGATGAAATTATGATATATTTCAATATGCAAAACACATTGGTTGACGTTTATGAGACTTGAACCTGAGACTAAGAACCGAGATCATTAATGAAATTTTGAAGGTGTTTGGGATTGCGGAAATGTAATAAAGTTGATTCCCAAATTTTGAAAAACCGCCAAATCGAATTAACAACAATGGCTGTGGACATTATTGAGTGATGACATTTTTAAACAAGGATTGGGATGATGTACATAGATTATTCTATAACACCCTCCTCCCGCATCTACCCAAGCAACTAGCTAACCAGGGTAAACATGTGATGAGAGGCTACTATGATTGGATTCGACCTCCTATGTGACCTTAAGGAAGTGGAATCGACAGAAACATCACACACAGTCATCCAACATAAGCTTCAATACCCACATAAACCAATCCAACATTTTAGACAGCTTTCCCTTGGGTCCTCTTGAAGTTTTGACCATCTTAGGCCTAAGTTACTCTCATGCTATGGTCATGACAGCGTTAATTTTAGATAACAATGGTATGTTCTATGCTTTAGATCAATTTACTTCATTTTTTCTTATTAGCCCAATATCAATTTCCAGATTAGCAATCACATAAACATTTATAGTAAATGTAGATATAACATAAATAATAAGCAGAAGACAAGCCAAGACAAGAGGGCACAATATTTGGCGGATGCCAGGGAAAAACCGCAATGTGGGGAAACCCTTTGATCAAGTCTTATTATTATTCTTCAAAAGTTCAATAAAGAGAGAGAGTACAATATACAAAATTCACTTGCCCAAACATAGTCAAATATGTCTAGTCAAACTGCAGTCAACACGATGCCCTAACCAGAAAGTCAACATTGGCCAAATCAACACAATTATTCCTCCAAATAAGCTTGGTCAAACCCAGTCAATTCAACCACCAAAAATAGTCCAAATCAGCCCAAAACAGTCCTGAAGAAATCGGTCAAACTTGGTCAACACATAGTGAAACCTGTGGTAAACGTTGGTCAACCTACACAGAAATCCTCGAAATCTGTGCTAAAGAATGTGACCTATCCAAACATCATTTCTCCTAATAAAATCACAGTCAAATGTTGCTCGGTCAACGCTGGTCAAATTTGCTACAACTTGGTCAACGCTGGAAAATAGAAACTACAGTCAACCCTTCGCACGTGTGAAGGAGAAGAAGGTTGTCCTGAAATTCGTACAACCCAATCAGATGAGGAGAGAGAGATATGTGAGATGATGCATGTCCAAATGAGGTAGACGATCCTTCTATTTATATGCAATGTTGAGGGTGAAGAGACATGAATTTTGGGCTTCTGAGCCTATATTAGATTGCTGGCTGAAGTGAATAATTTGTCTATAGAAGAAATAAATTCATAATTCCATTTATACATGTCAGAATGAGATGATCTTTAGATCAATCCTACACCTCTTAGAAAGAGGAATCCAACAAAAATATCATCTCCATCATATGATCTTTCCAAGGTTTATTTTGGCCCTATTTTCTAAATTTAACACTCCCTCTCAACTAGGGAGAACTCCACTTGCCAAACCATCTAACAATGTTACCATCCCTGTCATCCTTGCTATGCTGAAAAATGAAGAAATAATGAAGAAGAAATGATCGAGAGTGTATCATACCACTCTCCACTAACCCAAAGTCAGTCTCCATTGATCCTGAATCAATATTAAACATCCTAGCATAGGGAGTATGGTAGTACACGATGCGTCCATCAGTAGTACTATGGTCCCTATCCTCATTTTTGAACTCATTGGCCAGATGAGAGGTACTTCCCATGAGTCTCGGACTGCAAGGGTATGATGTATTGGCAGGAGAAGGTGAACCACTCATCCTGCTCATATGCCATAGGAGAAGGTGAACCTCTCATCCTATGCATATCTCAACCATCATGGGCTATCACAGGGGAAGGTGAACCACTCACCTTGTACATAGCACACCACTAGGGGAAAGTGAACCACTCATCCTATGGTCGCTCATCGCTCCAAGAAGTACCCCAAGCCCCTCAAAGCTCCCAGAGCTCAATATCCAACACAAACAGGACCCTCATAAGAGGGTCTCTCCACGACTCCAAGTCGTTCACGGAAGGTTAAGAATTTGACCTTCTCTAAGGGCTTCATAATAATATCTACGACCAGATCATCAGTCTCAATGTGATGGAGCCTTATTTCTCCCCATTGTACCATATCCCGAATAAAGTCGTACCTGATATCAATATGATTGGAATGGTCATGAAACACAGGATTCTCAAAAAGACGAATCCCACTTTGGTTGTCACAGAAGATCATGGTGGTATTCAGCACATGTCCAAACAGCTCACTAAAGAGCTTCCTCAATCAAACAACTTCATAGGAGGCCATACTAGCAACAATATATTCGGCCTCGGCAATGCTCAAGGCAACCAATTTTTGCTTCCTACTCATCAAGGATATCGAAGCAGAACCTAGAGAGAAGTCACATCCTGATGTGATCTTACAATCCACCACACTGCCACCCTAGTTAGCATAGAATAACCATGGAGCCTCACATTTCCATAAATGTATCTCATTCCATAGGTGATTATGCCCCGAAGATATCTCAAAAGATTCTTAGCATCAATCCAATGTATGTGATGAGGCCTGACCATAAACTAACTCAACATATTTACTGCAAAGAATATGTCCAGATGGGAGTTCACCAAGAACATCAAGGCCCCCACGAGTTGGCGATACTCAAAAGGATTTCCCAAATCGGGCCTAGCAACACTTTTGCATAACCTTTTGAAGTTAAGTTCCATGTCACGGACTTGAAATCCACCATCCCAAATCTTTCAAGTAACTTCACAATGTATTTTCCTTGAGAAAGGAAAATATCACCTGGATTTTTCAAGACCTCCAACCCTAGGAAATAATGCATAAGTCTTAGGTACTTCATCTCGAACTCGGAATCCATCTCCCTCTTACATTGATGAATGAGAGGGTCTGCACCCATCAAAAAGAGATCATCCACATAAAGTACCAAGATGACAGGTCTATCATTCTCAACCTTAAGGTAAAGGTTTGGATCAGCTTCACTTCTTGTAAAACCCATCTTCATCAGATAGTTGTTGATCCTCTCATATAAAGCCCGGGGAGCTTGCTTCAACCCATAGAGGGTTATCTTCAACCTGCATACATGTGTCTTATGATCTTGAACTTCAAACCTCTTGGGTTGTTCTACATAGACTTCCTCCTTGATTGAACCATGCAAGAAGGCAATTTTGACATCCATCTGGTGTGGGTTCCATCCTTGCGAGGCAGCAAGGGTTATAATCGAACGAATGGGCAACATCTTCATCGAAGGTGACATCATGACTTATCTCCACTTCTCTTTAACCAGGCACATAGATTTTATATGCCTTAGAAGTTTCATTGAAGCCCACAAATGTTCCTTTCTTCCCAGGTGCATCTAATTTGCTTCTCTTTTCTTTCGGCACATGAAAATACATAGGGCTACCAAAAATTATAAAGTGAGAAACATCAGGTTTCTTACCAGTGAAAACTTCTTCAGGAATTTTGGAGTCCATCGCTTGACGATGGCATCTACTTTGAACATACACGATAGTGTTGGCAGTTTCTGCCCATAGGAACTTCGGAAGGCTTTGATCATGAAGCATGGCACGAGTGGCTTCTATAATAGAATGATTATTCCTTTCAGCAACAACATTTTTCTCAGGAGTATATGTGATCGTAGTCTCCCTCTTAATGTTAGCTTCTCTACAATATTAATTGAACTTATTTGAGTCATATTCAGTTCCATTATCAGTCCTCAATATTTTGATCTTCTTCCCTGTTTGATTTTAGACCAAGGCTTTGAAACAGTGAAACCATGTGAACACTTCATCCTTCTTTTTCAAGAAATAAATCCAAGTTTTGTGAGAGAAGTCATCCACAAAGATAGCATAATATAAATATCCTCCCAAAGATGTCGCGAGCAACATACTAGATAGACCAGAATGAACCAATTGCAAAATTTCGGTAGTCTTGCTATCACTTGAGGGGAATGGTCCCCTTATATGTTTTCCTTCTGCACATCCCTAACAAACACCTTCATGTTCTAATTTAAATTCGGGCATACTTGTCACGATCTTCCTTGCATCAGATAGAGCCTTATAATGTAGATGAGAAAACCTTCGGTGCCATAATTTGGATTAAAGAGATGTGCGCAAGGCATAGTTCCCAACGGGCTTCCGCCAACTTGATATAGGCTATCAACCCTGAATCCATGAGTAAATGCTTCTTTGAAATTTATTTTTCAAACACATACCTTTCCATCAACGAATGCCACCTTGAATCCTTTGTCCTCCATTGCCAAGATGGATACCAGGTTCTTATTTAGATCAGATACATAGATTACTTCTTGTAGATGAATGGTGCTACCTTGATTTAATTGAAGAGTAGCATTTCCAACTCCTTTCATGGGATAGGTGGCATTGTCTCCAAGAATGATTTCCAAATTTGTATCTTTTTCTATAAGGTTTGAAAGAGCTTCCTTATACCCGGTAAAGTGCCTTGAGGCACCACTATCAATCAACCAATTTCCCAAGGTATATGGAGGAGAGGCAATAGAGAGGGCATATATAAGATAAAATTATTTTTTCTTGATATCTACAATATTAGATTCATCATACCTAGATTTTCTTGATCTTTTCGGAGGTCGACCATTTCCATGTTGAGTAGCAGGAGCGTTCCTTTTTTTGTTGTTGAATTTGTCATTCCTTTGATTGTTGTTGCACCTAAAATTGTTGTGGTTGTTGTTGTCATCATCCCAAGGTGTATCCCTTCTATTAGGACACTCCCTAGCATAGTGGCCAAACTTGTTACAAATGAAGCATCTACCCTTTCTTCCATCTTTGAATCTTGGTCTTCCTTGACATTACTTCTTTGAACCTGCATTGTTCTTCTTTTTAGCATGAGTGGAGGATGCAGTAAGATCATTCCTATTTGAAGGCATGTCTCTCTCCATCATCCTTGTTTATTCTTGAGTACATCTAGTCAACAATTCATCAAAACCTGGAATCCTGTCACTTTTTAGGATAGTAGTGTTGAACACATGCCATTCACGAGGGAGACCTCCAAGGGCAATGAGAGTGAGCTCCCTATCAACAATAACTTCTCCAATTGAAAGAATATCATTTTTTTTCGGTAATTCTCATGAAGTAGGATTGGATATCTTCACCTCTTCCATTCTTTATGTCCTTCAACTTGTTTTTGAGAAAGAGTACTTGGTTTGCATTGCTAACTTTGAACATGCCAACCAACTTGTCATACATCTCCTTAGATGTGTTCAAATCGAAGATGTAGGCAACCAAACGCTTGTCAATAGAATCCCTGATGATCTTCTTTGCTTTGACTTCACATTTCTTGTACTTTGTCTTAGCGGCAACCAGTGCATTTGAAGTTTTGAAGAATCTATGGCAAATTATCAATGATTCTTCCATCATTGACAACTGCTTGTGATGTCTTTTATTTTCTTGAGTTAACTTCTTTATGTTTGCTTGTTCTTTAATCATCAAATAGTTATCAAAATAATAAAACCAACAAAGTACACATACACAAAATGTTGGCTCCAAGTCAGGGCAAAACCTCTCCTCTTGAGAGTAGAACCCTTGAATCTCTTCTTATAGATATTTAAATGATGAATACCAAGACCCTTGACAAAATTGACACTAGATTACCTCTAAGATGTTTGTCACTATCCTTTGCACTGTTTGGCCTATAATCCACAGTCTATAGACTTGATATCACTGTAACCCTTCAGTTCTTGGTCACTTATACCTTCACTGTATAGCTAGATTCCTCGGTTCCTTCTTTCTCGGCTGCCATAGTTCTCTACTCATGAATAGATTACTTCGTTCATGAGACAGTACTTCATGCTCTTTGTTTATGATAATGGTCAGACAAGTCGCCTTCGAGAGCTATACCGAAAGAAGTCATTGTATATATATATACAGTTCTTCGAGAGTAATGTTCTGACTTCCGAGAGTTATCACTGTGTGTGGATATATAGACTTCCGAAATCTTGACACGATATATATGTAGAGGCTTCACTGAGATATTACCCTTGCTCATTGTGTACGTATATCTTCTTCGCTAACTGTATTATCAATTTATTTGAAGACTTGTTTATTGACTCAAGTTTCTCCTTATATATATATCGATCAGCTATGGTACATTAAGCCTACTTGAGTGTATTAACGCTACGCCGAAATATCATCAAGGAGATCTTTGTCTTTTTGTAGAGTCGACTTGCACGAGGATAGTGACACTTGTTCTTGGAGCGCAATCCTTTGACCTTATGACTTTTATAATACTTATGATGAGACATAAAATCCTAAAGACATCAAGAATAAGTCTTTGACCTATGGTAAACACATCTTGCTCATGAAACCCATGATGCAAGGAATAATAATTTTTCTTCTTTTACATAATATTATAATTACAAGTCATAATGAAAATTGAACCTAGTTACATTTTCTTCAACACTCCCTCTTAACTAGGGAGGTATTCATTAAATGGTACAAGGCTATTCAACACTAAAGAGATATCATAAAAAGAGTCTAAATAGTAATCCATCTGTATAGCATCATTATAACCAACATTTTCACATAGCAAGGCCTTGACTAACAACTCTATCTCTTAATAGATTAGAGCACAATGTTGGCGAGACCAATGATGGTAGACACCTTCATCATTGTCTCTCAAGGTACATACCCACCCGAGTGTTCACTGAGTATGACCTTCTAGGACTATTCTTTTCTTGGGTTCCCAGCCCTCAAATAATATCGATCCTCTTGCCTACTCTTATCTTGGATGGCCTACACATCCTCAAAGAGTATCGGATTCCAAATGATTACCCAATCCTCCATTCTTTCTTCCAAAGTGAAGACAAAAATGATGTGTCTATCTCTTCCTCTTAATTGAGGAAGATATACCCAAGTTTCCTCTGACCAGGAACTTGACCAAGCTCCTTTGTAATTGGGAACTTGTTAGAACTCCCTCTTAGCTAGGGACTTGTCCATTCATCAACAACTTCTTCTTCGTGGGTCCTTCAGTTGTTGGATCTCCTTCTTCTTTTGATGTCATGAAGTCTTTGTTTGAACTTCTTCTTGGTAGGGCACCGACCATCGATCACTTTCCTTCCTGGCTTGTCATGTCATTCCTTTCTTTATGGAAATTGGCCTTCTTCATATTTGGAACCTTCGTCATATGGCTACTTCTTCATCATGCTTCTTCTATCCACCACATGATTGTTAGTTTCACTTATATTTACAACTCTTGTTTGAGTGGCCCTGCATGAACTTATCTAGATATTTTTCAAGAAATCAAAACATATTAAATCAAGTAATACCTTACGAGATGACTCTTCATCATGACATATTTCTGTAGGTATCAACGTCCTGCCTACATTTAAACACATCTCCCAAAGATATACATTGTCCAAGGTTTTCATCTTTTCCATCAAAGTCTTCATATCTTTCTAGGATATTTTATAGTCAAGTCTTCTTGATCTTTTGGATGTCGATTTCCTTCATCAGGGTTGCATATCTCAAGATCTCTTCATTCCTCACACATTTAATTCCTAGTAGCTTTCAATAAGATTTTCTTCATTGTAGTCAACCACCTCATATTTCATATAAGGACATCTTATGTTGATTTCATCTGGTGAGACTTATGTCTTTCTGCATCCTTTCAGAGGAGGAGATCCTTTTCCTACAATCATGCTTTTCAAGATAGAAGTATTGATATGCAACCATATGACATGATGTTATAAAACTTAAATACAATTATGCATACCTCATTTTACCTTTAAGTTGTCCAGGCTTCTTTCAGTAGCTTCCTTGATTGAAATATCTTGAACTGCTCTTACGTCATCATATCATTATTCATGAAATCCACAGGTTGGAGTTTCTATTGAAACACTTGATTCATCCCTGGATTAGTGAATCTTCTAGTGAATATTCCATCATAGAGTCTTGAGGATCTTAAATATCCCTATCCAGTAGATGTTTCCCTTTTGTTGCATGATGAACATTCTTCAAATGTTTGAGATCTGTAAAGTTTTTGCCTACAACTTGCCTTCTTTCATAGAGACCCTAAGTTGTTGACAAAGGTATCTTATTTATCCTTGTGATTATAGTCACCCTCGTGATGATGTCAAGATATCTTGTTTCTAATACTTCCATAATGTCACATCATATCCTGATAATATATTGTAGTCACATTCTTCGCAAGATCTAGGAGCCCAAAAGGAGACTTATAGAGAGAGACTAACTTAAAGAATTCTACTCCCTCTTACAATGGGATGCATTCAACTCCTTCTATTAAGTGACATGAATTTTTCTTTTCCTCCTATAAATGTTCTTTTAAGAATAATACTATTCGTAATTCCTTTACTAGCTTCCCTAATGTCTATCTTATGAATTCAAAGGAGACCTTATTTAACGACTTTACTCATCTATGAGGACTAAGACTATCCTCCTCATTTTATGCAAGGACCTTTTCTATGAGGACTATGACTATCCTCCAGTATTTCTATTTCCTTGCAAAACAAAGTCATTAAACCAAAAACATGAAAGATACTTACTTGGCATGTGAAGAGGAGATCTTCACCTTAATGTTTCCTTTGCTTGAGCTGCCCATCATGAACCACTAGTATCCTTTGATCAAGACTTCCTTGGAGACTTTCTAGCACCATAGCATGACATTTGTGATCTTGACATTATCTTGACTCCTAATTCATCTTCAAGGTGTTTTTGACTCCTACATTTGAAAACATTGTTGATATGCTAGTGATATTTTTGTCCCACAAGTGGACTTTATCACACTCAGCATTCCTAGGAGTGCATCAGCAAACACCTATATTGAGCATTATCCAAATTATGATAGTGATATAGAAGGACTCATGTGCTAATTCGAGCACCATGCTATTGAGATCATGTTTATAGACAAGATCCAAGATTGTGACAAGTATATTGTTATGACATTGTACCGAGACAATGATGTCTATGAGCACTATATGAGTTGTGTAGAGAGGCACAGTGTTGTGAGCCCAAACTTGTCACCAAATTCATGATTGTTGCTCCATCGTTACAACTTCACTGAGATCTTCATTGTTCTTTCACTGAGATCATACCTTTACTCAACTCATCATTGTAACACTAAGATCTTGCACGGAGATATAATCAATACTTGTAACTATGTCTAGAGACCGAGATTATAACTTCATCTAGCTTGTTACTGTGTGATTCATTCATCATGAATATACCTAGACTAAGTATGCTTCATTGAGATACTTTATATCATAGTTAAGATGAGACTCAGGACATCGACAATAGTCATAGTGAAATGCCGAGACATGGTATGCCGAGATTCGATCTTCTTCATAAGCCGAGACTGTAATAGTGATTAGATATCATGCCGAGATTGTATCACGAGATCACAGGGACTGCAATTTTGTATGACTGTGACCATGATCATAGGAATGTTGAGACTGTATATTCTCCTTCTTCACCGAGACAAAGTATCTACCACGATTGTATGCCGAGATACAAACCTTCACTGTGTTAACCGAGACTTATATAGGAGTTTTCGTTACTTGCATTCCTGTGATGACCCTTTGATGATGATTGTGGAGACACAAGATCTTGTTGTTTGTAGATTGCTTGTTGTAGACTTGATCCTTCAATTTTGACAAAACCCTTCAGCTTGCTTTTGATGCCCTGCCTGACACTTGATCCTTGAATGTCTCTTTTATGCCCTTCCTTAGATTGTAACCATAGCTCTGATACCATGTTGAAGAATCTAGGGAAAATTATTAATGATTCTTCCATCATTGACAACTGCTTGTGATGTATTTTATTTTCTTGAGTTAACATCTTTATGTTTGCTTGTTCTTTAATCATCAAACAGTTAACCAAACAAGAAAAACAACAAAGTACACATACACAAAATGTTGGCTCCAAGCCAGGGCAAAGCCTCTCCTATTGAGAGTAAAACCCTTGAATCTCTTCTTATAGATATTTAGATGATGAATACCAAGACCCTTGACAAAATTGACACCATATTACCTCCAATATGTTTGTCACTATCCTATGCATTGTTTGGCCTATAATCCACAGACTATAGACTTGATATCATTGTACTCCTTCAGTTCTTGGTCACTTATACCTTTTTTGTCTAGTCACAGTCCTCGTTTCCTTCTTTCTTGGTTGCCACAGTTTCCACTCATGAATAGATTACTTTGTTCATGAGACAATCCTTCATGCTCTTTGTGTATATATATATATATATATATATATATATATATATATATATATATATATATATATATATATATATATATATAGATATATATATATATATATATATATATATATATATTATCTATATATATATATATATATATATATATATATATATATAGATATATATATATATAGATATATATATTATATATAGATATATATATATATAGATATATAGATATATATATATATATATATATATATATATATATATATATATATATATCTATATATATATATATATATATATATAGATATATATATATATATATATATATATATATATATATATATATATATATATATATATATAGCTCTTCGAGAGTAATGTTTTGACTTCCGAGAGCTATCACTATGTGTGGATATATATACTTCTGAGAGTTTTGTATAGACTTCCGAGAGCTATCACTATGTGCAGATATATACCTCTGAGAGTTCTATATAGACTTCCGAGATCTTGACACGATATATATGTAGAGACTTCACCGAGATATTACCCTTGCTCATTGTGTATGTATATCTTCTTCGCTAACTGTATTATCAATTTATCTGAAGACTTGTTTATTGACTCAACATTTCTCCTTATGTATATCGATCAACTATGGTACATTAAGTCGACTTGAGTGCCTTAACACTACACCGACATATCATCAAGGAGATCACTGCCTTTTTGTAGAGTCGACTTGCATGAGGACAGTGACACTTGTTCTTGGAGTGTAATCCTTTGACCTTATGACTTTTATAATACTTATGATGAGACATAAAATCCTAAAGATGTCAAGAAGAAGTCTTTGAACTAGGGTAAACGCATCTTGCTTGTGAAATCCATGATGCAAGGAATACTAATTTTTCTTTTTTTACATAATATTATAGTTACAAGTCATAATGAAAACGGAACCTAGTTACATTTTCTTCAACAGTCCCTCTTAGCTAGGGAGGTATTCATTAAATGGTACAAGGCTATTCAACATTCAAGAGATCTCATAAAAAGAGTCGGACTAGTAACCCATCTGTATAACATCATTATAACCAACATTGTCACATAGCAAGGCCTTGACTAACAACTCTATCTCTTAATAGGTCAGAGCACAATGTTGGTGAGACCAATGATGGTAGACACCTTCATCATTGTCTCTTAAGGTACATACCAACCCAAGTGTTCATTGAGTATGACCTTTTAGGACTATTCTTGTCTTGGGTTCCTAGCCCTAAAAAAAATATCGATCCTCTTGCCTACTCTTATCATGGGTTCCCTACACATCCAAGAAGAGTATCAGATGCTAGATGATTACCCAATCCTCCATTATTTCTTCCAAAGTGAACTTGAAATTGGGAACTCGTTAGAACTCCCTCTTAGCCAGGGACTTGTCCATTCATCATCAAATTCTTCTTCGTGGGTCCTTCAATTGTTGAATCTCCTTCTTCTTTTGATGCCATGAAGTATTTCTTTGAACTTCTTCTTGGTAGGGCACCGACCATCAATCAATTTCCTTCTTAGCTTGTCATGTCAATCCTTTCTTTATGGAAAATGGACTTCTTCATATTTGGAACCTTCGTTATATGGCAACTTCTTCATCATGATTCTTCTATCCACCACATGAATGCTCTTTGTACTTGTATTTACAACTTTTGTTTGTGTGGCCCTACATGAACTTATCCAGATATTTTTCAAGAAATCAAAACATATTAAATCAAGTCATACCTTACAAGATGAATCTTCATCATGACATCTCTTATGTAGGTATCAACATCCTGCATACATGTTGACACATCTCCCAAAGATATCTGTTGTCCAGGGTTTTCATCAGAGTCTTCATATCTTTCCAGGATATTTTCTAGTCAAGTCTTATTTATCTTTTGCATGTTGATTGCCTTCATCAGGGTTTCATATTTCACGATCTCTTCCTTCCTCACACATTTCATTCCTAGTAGCTTTCAATTAGAGTTTCTTCATTGTAGTCAATCACCTCATATTTCATATGAGGACATATTATGTTGATTTCATCTAGTGCGACTTATGTATTTCTGCATCCTTCCAGACGAGGATATCCTTTTCCTTCGATCTTGTTTCTCAAGATAGAAGTATTGATCTGCAACCATATGACATTACATCATAAAACTTAAATACAAGTATACATACCTCATTTTATCTTTAGGTTGTCCAGGCTTCTTTCAACAGCTCCCTTGATTGAAATATCTTTAACTGCTCTTACGTCATCATATCATTATTCATGAACTCCACAGGTTGGAGTTTCTATTGAAACACTTGCTTCATCCCTAGATCAATGAATCTTCTAGTGAATATTCCATAAGAGAGCCTCGAGGATCTTAAATATCCCTATCAAGTAGATGTTTCCCTTTTGTTTTTTTTTTTTTTTTAACAAAGTCGGTTGCTGTATTAATAGCTGAAAAAAAGAGGGGAGTCAGGACTCCTGAGATACATTGAGTGTTGAGGGCAGCCTGGATCAATGGAGTTACAAAACATATATCTCTCCTTGATCCTACTCCTACTTGTTCTATCTTTAAGGACTGCTAAACTACTGTAAACTCTTACATATTGGAGCAGCAAAAATTGACATTTGCAAAACATTTCTAATCTATGTTTATATGACTAATGTGCCTTGCAGTAGATTCCTCCGGCTTTTCATCCCTTTCTACTTGCTTGGCGCTTGAGGAGCTTGGGGCTGCGTTGTTGCGTTTGTCCATCATGTATTTCAGGATCGTTATGGACTCTTCCGCATGGCTGCACCTGTTTGACAAATGATTGAACTGTTCATGAAGTGAAGAGACCCTGTGCAAGAAGAGATCAATTTCTGCTCGGTATTTGTCATTAATGATGCGGTTCTGATCACTGATTCTGGCTTCCAAAATCCTCTGCTGGTTGTCTAAAATATGCTGTTGGGCTCTGATTTCTTCCATCTCAGCTTGCAGGTTCGCACAATGCAAGCAATCCTCATTGCGAGCCATAGCTGATGCTGTGGATGGGGAGATTAGAGGGCAGATGGGAACGAAGAGAGGCTGCCAGAAGATTCGATTAACAACTCGGGAAGCAGAAACCTTCCAGGAAACAGAGGCGAAAGAGGAGAGTCGGATTACGACACAGCACAAAAAAGACTTCCTGAGGACCTGGTAGTTCCACTTGTAGTCGGAGGCGGGGATGAGAGGGTCGCAGAGGGGAGCAATCGGGAGATAGATCCACCTGGAGACAGAGGCGGGGGAGAAAGAATCACAGAGAGGAGAAGTCGGATAGAACCACCAGGAAACAGAGGCGGGGATGAGTGAATCGCAGAGAGGAGTAATCTGGGGATAGAGCGTTGGAGTAAGGAGGTGGGAGTGAAGATATAGGGGGAGGCGGGAGAGGAGGGAGCCGGTCACAAGAA
Source organism: Pinus tabuliformis (assembly GCA_031772625.1). NCBI lineage: Eukaryota > Viridiplantae > Streptophyta > Pinopsida > Pinales > Pinaceae > Pinus > Pinus tabuliformis. The sequence goes on along the minus strand of CM062809.1, from coordinate 292,243,358 downwards.
AAGTGAGGGAATCCTGAGAGAGGCACGGGAAGGTCAGAGAACTATCCTGGATAGCCCGAGAAACTGGACTGAAAAGATAGAAACCGACAGAGCTATTGAGATTGATAAGAGTTTTAAGAAGATTGAATCTATGCCATATCCCTATGCGGATTGCGATCTTGCTGAAGGCCTGGTAGGGCTGATTCCAATCGTTTCTGTCAGTGCTGTCCAATTTGGTGCAGAATAGCTTGTTTCGAATCATGGCAGGGGCTGATGGATCTCCTCAGAGTTGCAACGCAGGCTACCTACTGGCCTTTCACACGCTCTGTTGGCATATCCGTCGGCCTGCTTGTTGAGATTACGAAGGATATGGTGGTACTGCAAATCGTCCATTGTCTGATGCAACAGTTGATTGCGCCTGATCACTTGCTGGAGGAGGGTATTGGGCGATTCCTTCTGGTGAACCATGAGGTGGATGACAACAGAGGAATCCCCAAAGATCTTTGCCGATTTTATCCCCAGTTTGCTTAACTGAGTTAGTCCCTGAAACAGAGCTAACGCTTCAGCTCTGTTATTCGAGACCTTCCCTAGACCCCATTCGTAATGAAGGATGCGCTCCCCATTAGCGTTGATGATCAGTCCCCCTGCTCCGGCTGTACCTGGGTTTGATTTAGATGCCCCATCGAAAAAAAGACAGAAGCAGTTGCAATTTTGTATCCAGTTGGCGAACTCCTCCTCTTTTAATCTGACTTTCCAGGAGTTGGTTTCCAGCCTGCGTTGTTCATTCGCCATGCTACCTTTCTGTGCATTGTAATTTTTTTCCAGAATGTAACTTATAAAATCTCGCTCTTCCACACTATACTTTGTTGCATCTACCCTGCTTGTAGTTTTGATTGAAATAGTTTCCAGGGTGAGATTTTTGGCCTTGTTACAGATGATTCTTGTAGCTGAGCTCTTGTCTTGGAATATCTTCCGATTTCTTGCCAGCCAGATTTGCCATAGCAAGGTATAAGGGAGAGTGTTCCATACTCTCTTCACCAGGTTGCTTCTTTTTTCTTTCCAGGGGCAAGATGTTTCCCTTTTGTTATATGATGAACATTCTTCAAATGTTTGAGTTCTGCAAAAAAATTTGCCTACAACTTGCATTCTTTCAAAAAGACCCTAAGTTGTTGACAGAGGTATCTTACTTATCCTTGTGATTATAGTGACCCTCGTAATGACGTCAAGAGATCTTGTTTCTAATACTTCCATAATGTCACATCTATCTTGATAATATATTGTAGTCACATTCTTTGCAGGATCTAGGAGGCCAAAAGGAGACTTATAGAGAGAGACTAACTTAAAGAATTCTACTCCCTCTTACCATGGGCTGCATTCAACTCCTTTGTTGACACCTAATCCTTGTGATTGGGTGAATTTATGTAAATAGATAAATAAGAAATATGAACAGTCATCGGGAGATGAACTGAACAGTCTCTCCCTCATGTATATAATGAAGACCTACCTGATGGAATAGAACATATGAATCAATTTTTGGTTGAGGAGTTACTGCCTGGTCTGACATGGTATCAGAGCCAGCTCCAAAAAATAGTTGTAACTCCATTCTGCCTACTGCTCTCTGTCCTCTGCCCCTCTGGAGTCTACCTACTGAGCTCTCTGTCCACTATCTACTGTGCTCTTTTTCCTCTTTGTCCTCTCTGTCTACTGCGCAGTCTATCTACTGTTCTTCCTGCCTAAATTCAGAAAGCGTTGAGAGAGGGACAACTTTAGGGTTGGAATATCGTCTGAAGACATTTCGGTGGAATATTGTCTTGCTGCGTGGGCTCAAGAGCCATCGTGAGGCTGTCTTTTTTGTTTCTTGCATCGATGTTGCAGTAAATGCCATCCCAGTGAAATTTCCTACCTAGAAATGTTTTCAGGTCAAAGAAAAATACTGATGCAAGAAGGACATGATACATGCAATTTAATCTGAAGGCTGGCATGTTGAGTAAACTGAAGTTTGAAGAACGCTGCTCCGGAATGCTGCGTTGAACTGTTGATTTGTCCGCTGCTCCTGTTGAAGAACGCTGGTATTATAATGTTGTTTTGGCATTGTAAAAAAAACGTTGGTATTATGAATTTGTGCGCTGCTCTTGTTTTGTAAGAAACGCTGGTATTATGAATTTGTACACTGCTCCTGTTTTGTAAGAAACACTGGTATTCTAAATTTGTACGCTGCTCCGATGATGAGGGTCTGTAACCCTTGCGTTTAGAACTCCGTTCAGGTAGATGAATTAACACTGGACCGAGAGCTTTTAAGGCCCGATTTTTGTGACCACTGCCCATCGCCTCGCCTAGCTACTAGTCACGGGTTTTGAACCCGGTATCACGTGCCCAGTTTGCAACTGTGACGTGGGAATACTCTAAGCCTATTCAACAGTGACCGCTGCAAATCCTGACGGTGATTCTTAAATTTGCATTTATCAGGTAAATGGGTTCATATCAGTTTGGGTATATAGATGTCGTTCATGGAATTGGGAGGACACTGGATGGTTTGGATTGTGTCAGGGAATTAGTCATGCACAAAGCCTATGTATAAATAGAAATGAGTATGTCAGTCCTGTCTTGTCTACCTGTCTCATTACTTTTCAATTTATGTATAAATAAGACGTCAAAGCTAGACCAATAAAGGACTAATGAATGAGTCTGAATACAGCAAATATCCCGTCTGCATTTGATACAGTTTTCCCAGCATAAGTATTTTTTTATCAGTAGAAGTGATTTTTTACAGAATGCATTCAATCATATCCATGGTGGGAATAGTTCTCACTAGCAAGGAGAACTATCCTGAATGGTCCCAGATGATAAAACACACCCTCATTTTCAATGAGTTGTGGAAAGGAGTGTGTGTCGGAGATGGAGACAATGAACTAGTACAGCCTACCTCAGACAAAGAGCTCGTCATTTGGGAAAACAAGAACAACAAAGCTTATGCATTAATTGCAGCATCTGTAAATGAAGAGGTGAGTCGCCATATTTCGTCCTATTCAACTGCCTTTCAAGCTTTACAAAAGCTAAAAGAACTCTATGACTCACATTCTGCACTTGAAGTTGTTCAACTCATGATTAAACTCTTCACTCTTGAACTGCAAAATAATGATCCTCTTGCTCTTGCATCTGAAGTAAAGTCTATAATGCATGATATCAAATCCACTAAGGTTGAATTGGATATTCCTCTTATCACTTTTCTCAAGGCACTTTATCCTACTTACTCCAATTATCTTGAGTCATTGCAAGCAAATGGAAATCTCAAAGATATAACCTTTGACTCTCTTGTGAAAAAGTTTGTTGAAAGAGAGAAAGCTTTTGGAAAGAAGACAGCCCCTGAATCTTCTGAAGAGGTTGTGTGCCTTGCTCATAAAGAAAAGCATCCTGCTCAAGATTCTACAAGAGGAAGAGGTGGTCGAAGAGGAAGAGGAAGATATTTCAGAGGCAGGGGGGGCAGACATTCTCAAGGAGAAAAGGCAGATTTGCACTGCATTCGCTGCAAAAGAAATGGATCACATGATGCCTCTACATGCAAGCTACCATGGGACAAAATTGAGCAGAAAAGAAACCAACAGAAAGGTAAAACTGATGATACAAACAAAGGTAAAGCACCTGAATCTGCTCACTATGTTGTGGCACAATGTAAAATTGGAGTAAATGAAGATTTATTTAATGCTTCACTTACTTCTTGGAAAAATGATTGGTTGTTTGATTCAGGAGAAACCTGCCACATGACTCATAGAAAAGTTTTTTTTGAAGATTTCACTCACAATGTCGATGGAGCAGTATACTTTGCAGACCAATCAAAAATCAAGCCATCAGGGCTTGGCACAATCAGGCTTAAACTGCCTGGTCTTCTAGACTTTCTTCTGCATCATGTTCTATATCTCCCACAGCTCAAGAGAAACTTTCTATCCTAGGTCCACATCTGCCAGCAAGGTCACTCCATTCATATGTTTGATGGCAAGCTTGAGGTAAGAAAAGCATCTAACTACTCACTTGTCATGAGGGGAATAGAAGAAGAAAGGCTTCTCAAGCTGCAAGGAACCTCTGCTCGTGCACAACATTTCTCATACAACTCTCATCATGAAGGTACACTTCCATCAAGTTTATTATGGCGTGCTAGATTTGGACATTTGAACTATGACAGTCTCCTCTTGTTGAAGAAAAATGGTGTTGCTGATTTGCCTACAATTCCTAGGAAACTTAAGCAATGTGATGCTTGCATTCTAGGAAAGCATAGCAGACAGTATTTTCATGATTCACATTCAAGAGCACATAGAAAACTTGAACTCATTCATTCAGATTTATGTGGTCCAATGCATGTTCCTTCTGCAAATGGAAATAAATATATCATGACATTTATTGATGACTACACCAGAATGTGTTGGGTTTATTTATTGAAGAACAAATCTGATGTTTTTCAAACATTCAAGAATTTTCATAAATGGATTGAAAATGATGCACAATCTCATATTGGGTCTATTCGCACTGATAATGGAAAATAATACACATCAAATGAATTTGAAAACTATCTTCGCCAACATGGGATCAAACATCAAACAACTGTGCCTTATAATCCCCAACAAAATGGTGTAGCTGAAAGAATGAATAGGACAATCTTAAATATGGTACGATCCATGCTCTTCTTCAAAAATGTAAAGATAATGTTTTGGGCTGATGTTGTTCTATGTGTTGCATATATAAAGAATAGATGTCCATCTAATGCTATAAGAAACAAGACCCCATATGAAATGTGGTATGGATATGTTCCTTCGGTAAAGCATCTCAAGGTCTTTGGTTCCACCTATTATGCCTTGATACCAAAGGTACATAGAAACAAACTTGGTGCTAAAAGTCGTAAGTGTATCTTTCTGGGGTATTCAAACACCTCCAAAGCATACCGCGTCTATGATGAAGTAAATAAGAAGTTTGTTGTATCTAGAGATGTAATTTTTCTTGAATCATCCAAAACTGACAATGTTGTTGAGTGGCAACTTGATCGCTTCAGATTAAGGGGGGGAATGTTGACACCTAATCCTTGTGATTGGGTGAATTTATGTAAATAGATAAATAAGAAATATGAACAGTCATCGGGAGATGAACTGAACAGTCTCTCCCTCATGTATATAATGAAGACCTACCTGATGGAATAGAACATATGAATCAATTTTTGATTGAGGAGTTACTGCCTAGTCTGACATCCTTCTATTCAGTGACATGAATTTTTCTTTTCCTCCCATCAATGTTCTTTTAAGAACCATATTGTTCGTAATTCCTTTACTGGCTTCCATAATGTCTACCTTATGAATTCAAAGGAGACCTTATTTAACGACTTTACTCATCTATGAGGATTAAGACTATCCTCCTCATTTTATGCAAAGACCTTTTCTACGAGGACTATGACTATCCTCCATTATTTCTATTTCCTTGCAAAACAAAGTCATTAAACCAAAAACATGAAAGATACTTGCTTGGCATGTGAAGAGGATATCTTCACCTTAATGTTTCCTTTGCTTGAGCTGCCCATCATGAACCACTAGTATCCTTTGATCAAGACTTCCTTGGAGAATTTCTAGCACCATAGCATGACATTTGTGATCTTGACATTATCTTGAATCCTAATTCATATTCAAGGTGTTTTTGACTCCACAGTTCGGTTCAAGGACCACTAGGCCATGTGTTTGTCATTTCAGAGATCCACCCCACTAAGCTTCAAATCCATCTGGCCATACCACATAAACCGAATATGAGAACCCATCTCATCAAAGCTATCAGGAAATGGAAAGGCTAGGCTAAAGAACACTGTCACACCTGGAAAAACCCATGCCATGATAGAAAAGAACCACATGCAATCCCATGCATGCCAAATCTAGTAAGGAAGATACACATGCAAGTTGATACCTACAATGAAGCCTAATGTAGCAGCTTTATCTTGCCTTTCCCTGCTTGATCTTTTCTTCCTCTTTCCTTCTTTTCCTTTCTTGCTCCAATGCCAAAGTTCTCCAAGAAAACTCTAAGTGTCCCAAGTGTGAGAGAGAGAGAGAAAATAAGTGTCCAGAGAGAGAGAAGAACTCAAGTCCAAGCTCAACTTCAAAATAAGGAAACCTTTCTATGAATAAGGCCTCTATTTTCTTCATTTTTCATTATTTTCCTTCATTTTCCTCCTCACATGCAACCTGTGACCTTTCACCTTCCTTTTCTCCTAATTTCCATTATTATCATAAATAAAATGCCAATAAATGCCTCATGCCTTTCCAAAGCTTTAGCCATTGCCTTTGTCAATTTCCTTAGCCATAAACAACCAAATGAACACCCCCTAGGATGTCTTGCCCACATTCAGCTTGGAATACGTGTCCCATCAACCGTGGTCTATATATATATATATATATATATATATATATATATATATATATATATATATATATATATATATATATATATATATAGATAGATAGATAATGGATTTGTTAGGGCTATAACAAAACCCTCCCCCTTGGGGGACACCGTCCTTGGTGTTCAACCACACCTATACTAACAAGACTACTGAAAATAAAACATACTACCCATGGAGCTTTATAACATAGCTTGTTGCAATATTTACAATTCATGACCCGCTCAAAATCAAAACATCATGACAACATGACCAACTAACAACCATACCGCATACTGGAGCTTTATAACACAACTCATTATGGTATTTACAATAACCACATATACACATATGCACATTTGCTAAACCAACAAATAAAGGATATGATGCCTACATCCATAACAAGGGAATCCAGAGGCTCACACCTCCACCCTCAAAGTAATACCAGGATTCACCTCCTTCCTAGGAAGTCCAGAATCCACTGCCACAGTCAAAGTTGCATCTAATGTCTAGTGCTACAATCTTGCACCACTTGTCCTCTTAGCAAATAGTTACTGACTCATTGTTTTGGGGCGCACTCCCAATGTGCATGTGATTCCATCTGGCAATGCTCATGACCAAAACCAATATATCCCTGACCTTCCCTTCTATGCTACATAGTCCCTCAGTCAATCTGGTCACCCCTTATGTGCAGTCACTCACCTTCCAAGTTCCCCGACATCCCCTCTCTTAGGTGATACATCCCTTGGCAAGACTTCCTCCATCGGAAGATCAAACAACCAAGGCATATACCTGCCTTAAAACCATCATACATGTCATAGCATGCTCATGGAAATCAATGGACATTATTGGGTACCAATTTCCCACAATGGCCTTGCTCCTGAAGTGCTTTACCAACATACTGCTACCTACTCCAATTTATTTCACTGTTGCTGCTAATTCTTGCAGTTGATTTCAACCATCCAACAAAGCATTTACATGATTCTTGTACCAAGCACATAACTTCCATTAGATTCAAAATAAATTGAAATAACTTCATAGCATACCTCATTGGTAGCTCATCAATAAGGTATACTTGCGATATTGTTTACTTCCTATCACAACAAGTTAAACTAGCATCTTTGACCAAATCATCATGTATAAACATATCACATTAGGTTAGCTCAAAAACAACCATCATAGATCAACATCATAAATCACATGTAACCATCATAAACTAGAATCATAGATCACATATAATCATCATATACCATAATCATAAATCACATGCATAATAAAACTAAATAAAATGTTGATACTTATCCTTTCATCAATCCTTAGCTTCTACCTTTGTCTTTATTTCGTACGCACTCTGGATCAGTTGCCACACTCGACAAACACCCAGTGCCTTCTCCTCAACCATGTGCACATACACATAGTGTGCATCACACACATACAATCACACACTGCATACAACACCATGCAATACATGCACCTACACCTGACATACAACACATACACTTACACCTCGACTATAACACAACACAAATACATATATAGAGTGCAACACAATGAATGCATATGTCACGATACCATGACTACACAATGCACATACATAGTACCGCATGCCTGCAACACAACATGTACGACATGCACTCAATCCCACATGTACACTAGTACCACATGTACAAAGCACCACCTACACAACGCCTCATGTACACTGCACCACTATACAACATGTACACAATACCACATGTACATAGTACCACGCACACGACAGGTACGCGACACCACATGTACACAACACCACCTGCACACAGCGTCACTTGTACAACATGTACACAACACCATTTGTACAATCATGCACGCAACACCATATGTACATAGTGCCACATGTACAATATGCACGCAACACCACTTGTACATACCACTGCATATTCAACATGTACACACACTATATATACACAACACTGCATGTGCACACATCATAGATGCAACATGTACAACATATAAAACATATGCACAACAATAGTACCACACACCCAAAACCACACTATCCTTACCAAGAAACTTTCCTTCCAGTGTCTTATCCATGCTTATCTTAGCATGTCGCAGACCACACTGTTTTCATTTCACTATTGTATCCGTCGGTATAACTTGTCCATAACATAGACATAATATCAACTCATAACCATATGATATTGACCTTGTATATTTGTCATGACTACCCTTCTTAATTGATTCCTCGTAAGACCAGGAACCTCTTCATGCTATTCGCCTACATAAGCAATCATTCCTCCACAAGAACGTTTCTTCATGATTTTTTGGACAATGACATAGATACATGGATACATACACACATATATGTAAACATTATCATAAACAATCATGATCCTGTCAGACAATGATATGTATACATACATATATATACACATAAATGTTAGCGTTAATAGTCATGATCCATGACGACCTTGTCAAACATGACATACATACACACCTACATGTATACATATATAAACATCAGCATAATCATGATCATAACATAATTACCAGATATCAAGGTCAAGGGTTAAGAGAACTTCCTTTATTCATGCAACACATGCGCAACATTAAGAATAGTCATTCCCAACATAGCCAAGGCATCTGATGCCTTAGATCAATTTACTTTACCTTTTTGGTTACCTTTCTCATGAATTTACTACCACCATCCATTTACCACAATGGACCTAGCCAATCCAACCGACTGTCATAGTCTTACCTTCCGCTGCGCTTACTCATGCATAGAGCTTCATCTGAGTCTTACATTACCTGTTGGGTACCACACGACTCTCCCCGAGCTCCATTAATTTCCTCTTTTCCCAACCAATTCCCAAGACTCTCAAAACAATAAAGGAAAGACCGAGAAGAAAACAAGAAGAAAACCATGGAAAACCAACAATAATACGACACCACAAACAAAGTGGCATGATCATGCACTAGACATAACAAAATTGCAAATCAAGTGCAAGAAAATCACAAAAGACCAAAAGCACAAGACTAACAATAAACACCATGAATCAATCCCCATGGTTCCTAGTGACTCCAAAGGAAAGCTCAACCTGATCCTTCTTCAAGATTTCATGGCAGTCTCTTTGCCATGCAATCCCCTACATCATACCACCATAAACACATAACTGTCAATGCATAAATAAACATAACAATACACCATATACCTTATCTTGTTGTGCCAAGCACGTTGCCTTGTAACTTAACACGTTCATGCCATCTCTCAAGGGACTCCAATCCCTTGACAAATCCACATGTAACTAGAGACTAGCTAATATACCTGTCAAATACATGTCCATGAATATAGCACATATCCACATAATTTTAGACAAATCAAGGTTAAGAAACTTCCTGTGTGAAAAGCACTCATTTGTTTGGAATTAGGGTTTCCAAACATAGCCCAAGGAATTCTTGCCCAATTCCTTTCTTTTACCTTTTTACCTTGTTGCAATCAAGGCTTAGTTATATAAACACATCAACTATTACCTTGTCACGCTAATACCAAGCATGTTTCCTACAACTACTCACACATGTCAACCACATGTTCCAAATATCGAGACAATAATATCTATCAATTTGAAATAAACCTTTACCAAGACTAACAATCATGTCTGTTGAGAATGCAACAAGATGATGGAGCTTAGTGGAAAGAAGTCGCCTTCACTAAGTGGGCCCGCAGGATATTTTTGGCGTAGAGTCTATTTTTAGACATATGGATCATGGTCTATGAGTTACAGGATGCTATTTGTGGATGATTGGTCATGTTGGTAAAAATAGATGGACTTCTATTTTTAGACATATGGGCAGTTTCTATTTTTAGACTGTCGGGCTAAAAATAAAACAGTCGAATATTATTAGCTCATAATAATATTTGGACTATAAACATTATCTTATCCTCTTGGAGCACTTCAGTTTGAGCTACAGATGTGGCACATGCAGCTGTCAGAAGGAAATACGCTTTTCTTATGAGCAGTTGAGCTATTGCATGGAGGACTTCAGTTAGAACTCAAGTGGTTGAGTTTGGTGGAGTTGATTGAGGAGTTGATGGAGTTGTGTTTAGTTTGACTTGGTTAAACTAGTTGTATTTAGTCTAACTACAGAATACACTAGTGATGAGTGATAACAATTAATTCACTAATTATTAACTCATAAAACAACTAAAGAATACATCAGTTAACTCAGTGCATGGACAGTTCAGTGGAGATAGGTGTTAGAGGTTGAGATTGCTATCAGTTGTGACTATAGTTGTGCATGAGATTTGCACAATCAATGGATTGAGTAATGCCAATGAGGATTGGGTGGTTCAGCCAAGGAAATACGAGTTTGCTTCAGCCATTCTCATCTATTCTCATGCAGGATTGCGCAGTGGAGGTAGGCAAGCAATGGAGGAGATTTGAACCTGTGATTGATTCAGATCTAAGCTAGTTTTGTGTGTAACAGGTGGAGATAGTACTGAGTACTTGCGAGGAGTATTGTACTATGTATTGTTACATGTTCTCAATCATTATAATATACAGATAGTGTGGGGTTTTCAGCTGTATGCTTTCCCCGGGTTACATACTGTGTTAATGTGCACATGTGATTGATGTTTCATTGTTTTTAATTCCGCAAAATTGATGATCAACGTAGAGGAGGTTATGTATTATGCATGTATTCCGCAATAGTGTATAATCGGGATAATCTCTGTAAATAAGTGTCATATTATTCAAAATTTCTACAATGTCATAATCCATAGTCAACTCATCGTCATTAGACATAATGCTACAACTGTCACCTACTACACTCAAGTACATATCAACTGTCTCAACACATATGTATAAGTACAACCATCTTAAAACAAGATCATTTGAACACATACTCACATTATGCAATTCATCAAACATTCAACCAACTTGAAACCATACCATATTAAATAAATCAACTAGAAAACGTAATCAAACAGTCAAGTACCAAATATATGGCATAAGAAAACTCATACCTTAATGTATCTCAGTGGAGGCAATCTTGTGTGCACAATCAATCTAGGTTAGCACAATACAACTTCACAACATATCAACTCAAATCTAAATCATGATATCCATAACAATATCTAACTAACATGTTCACATCATAAGATCGCAAGCATTTGTCATTCATGCATAACAATCACAGATGTACGTTCAATCTAGATTAGTACGACACCATATCGAAAATATGTCGGCTCGTATCTAAATATCGCAACCATAACCATCTGCATAGGTCAAACCAGGTTAACACAATACATATAACATCAAGATCTTCAATGCAATGAACATAACCATCACGCATATGACCAATCCAAATTACAACATCAAGATCTCAATGAAATAACCCTAATCATCAAGTTAATAGCATATAACAACAATAAGCTATATATCATGCTCATCAACAACATATAACCTAATCATCAAGTTATCTAACATAAAACAACAATAACAATGCATACAACCACAGGTTACCATCATTCTTGACTATCTGACTCATGTGCATATGACTATGCTAATCAACTATCATCTATCATGTACATAACCATAACATCAAAATACATGTACATAAACCTAATGTATATAACCCTAATGCATATAACAATCCTTAACCTACATACTTGCATGCCCAACATACAAACCTGTATGACGACATGCTCTTGCCTCGAGGTCCAATGCTGCAACTTCACTTTGATGATCTTCATCTCCTACTTTACATCATTCAACACAATAGCATCATATCATACCAATAGCACCATGATGACCTAAATTGCATACCATGACTTCATAAGGCATGTTTGACCTACTATTCATGCATAACTATAACCAAGACCATACATGCATAACGACTGCATATAGACATATAACACATGAGTACAAAACCATATACACATCCTTCTAGCTAGAGTCCAGTCATCAATGCATGACCATATCAACTTCACAAACCATGACCTCATGCATGACAACAACCATTACTCCATTGTATGCATTGCCACATGCAACCATCAACATGCATAAGAAATGCATAATCAACTACACATATGCATGAACGCATGTAGTCAAGCATAAGTGATTAATACTTGTAACCAACCTACAAGACTGATACATGTAATCAAACATACAAGAATGCAACCTAACATACAAGGATGTAATCAAGCGACATATAACAACATGTAAATGACATATAACAATATATAACCAGTCATATATTCATGACGATGCATTCCACAAAATCAACATCAAGTTCCTCATACATGATCAACATTATGCAATGCAACAAGCACATGGAATGCAAGTGTAAGAGACACACATGCAACTGACATGCATGCATGACCAACACACATCGCCCATCTAGTCCGAGGGGTGAACCATGCTCTGATACCACTCTGTAACACCCTCCTCCCACATCTACCCAAGTAACTAGCCAACCAGGGTAAACATGCAATGAGAGGCTACTATGATTGGATTCGACCTCCTATGTGACCTTAAGGAAGTGGAATCGATGGAAACATCACACACAATCATCCAACATCAGCTTCAGGAACCACATAAACCAATCCAACACTTTAGACAGCTTGCCCTTGTGTCCTCCTGGAGTTTTGACCATCTTAGGCCTCAGTCGCTCTCATGCTATGGCCATGACAACATCCAGAACCCAAATTCGCTCTCACAGGCTTATGTGCAAGTGTCCAAGGACCAAAGTTGCCAGTTCTATGCCAGCGACCCTGGGATTTAAGCCACCTTTTCAGGCCTAGAGCCCATGTCACTGCCCAAAATGGAGTGATAGCTTAAGATCAGTGAAAGAGCAAGAAAACAATGATGCCAAAGCAATAAGTTGAACAAGACCTTAACCATACCCCTACTAGCCATGACAGACATTTCGTCAAACATATCATGAACATGTAACCTACAGGTGTAAACAACAAAATTAGGTGTAGGGATCTCATACTTATCTGAGAATCGCTATGAACGAATTTTCCCTCATGTCATTTACTGCATTATCATCTATTAGGCCGTAGATACATTATCCATTCATTTACAACTAAAAGCATGCTGAGAGCCATGCATAGTTGTTGTCATGAAACATACATATAACCAACATAATAGGAACAGAAATATCATAAACATATCAACCATAAAATCCACATATACATCAGTACATTTACACATGAAAATCAAGAAAATGAATTTATCATTAATGAATGCAATAAACCAACCGTAGATGGGACTACCACGTTCCACCTGACCATAGATTCGCTGAGCCAAGTCTCTCTTTAGCCAATCACCCCCATTCCATATTCCAAGAATGAATGTGGGATTCGTAGAACACACCAAAAAATACCAACAAGCATGGATGCCACCAGAGTTCTCTGCCTACACCATGAGGAATTTGAGTGCCTCCTAGTCTCTCAAGCTTTATTGTAATCCACAGCTCGATCCAGGGATCACTAGGCCCTACACGGAGACACACTCTCCATGGTTTACCGTACATCCCATCCCGGGACTACTAGGACCAACAAAGAGAGATCCACCTCTTGGATTTATCGTATATCTCCTATTCACTAGCAAGGATTCCTAGTCCCATCGAGGCACACAATCCTGGCTTTACTGCAACCCACTGTCTGATTCAGGGGTTACTAGACCAGTGGCTTTATTGTGATCCACAGTATCGTTCAGGGACCACTAGGCCATGTGTTTGTCATTTCGGAGATTCACCCCCCTCAGCTTCGAATCCATCCGACCATCCCACATAAACCGAATACGAGAACCCATCTCATCAAAGCTATCAGGAAATGGCAAGGCTAGGCTAAAGAACACTATCACACCTGGAAAAACCCATGCCATGATAGAAAAGAACCACATGCAATACCATGCATGCCAAATCTAGTAAGAAAGATACACATGCAAGTTGATACTTGCATTGAAGTCTGTTGTAGCTGCTTGATCCTGCCTTTCCCTGCTTGATCTTTGCTTCCTTTTTCCTTCTTTACCTTTCTTGCTCCAATTCCAAAGTTCTCCAAGAAAACTCTAAATGTCCAAGAGTGATAAAGAGAGAGAGATAATAATGAGAGAGCTCCAAAACTCAACTGATCAAGCTTGTGAACTGATCCTCATAAGCATTTTTATGAATGAGACCTCTATTTTCTTCATTTTCCATTATTTTCCTTCATTTTCCTCCTCACATGCAACCCGTGACCTTTCACCTTCCTTTTCTCCTAATTTCCATTATTTTCATAAATAAAATGCCAATAAATGCCTCATGCCTTTCCAAAGCCTTAGCCATTGCCTTTGCCAATTTCCTTAGCCATAAACAACCAAATGAACACCCCCTAGGATGTCTTGCCCACATTCAACTTGGAATACGTGTCCCATCAATCGTGGTCTTATATATATATATATATATATATATATATATATGTATATGTATATATATATATATATATGGATAGATAGATAGATAGATATATCTATCTATCTATCTATATATATATATAGATAGATAGATAGATATATCTATCTATCTATCTATCCATATATCTCTATATATATATATATATATATATATATATATATATCTATCTATCTATCTATCTATCTATCTATCTATCTATCTATATATATATATATATATATATTACATGGATTTTCACTAGGGTTGTTACATATTCAAAGTTATTGGCATCAATGAACGTTATTTTCATTTTGTTTTTGTGTAGATAGATTTACTGTTACCGTTCGATATATGTGATCATTGTATTAAATGTCATTTTGCAAATTCAACAGACGATAAATTATTGGAGTTATTGCACAAAGCCAACAAACAATAAATTACTTGAGAGTATTGTGGTATGACTAGTGCAATTTCGGCTAACTTAGTTTATTTGGGTTGTTTGAGCAAAAGTATAAATCCGCACTTTGTGAGTTCTAGCAATGCGGAGGAGAGTTATCCTCAAGATTCCACCCTCACCACATTTATGGAAAATTAAATTACCCTCGACAATTAAAATAATTTTGTGTAGATTCTTACATCATTTAGAATAAATCTTCCAATGTACATAGAAAATCAACATTTTTTTTGTAAATCGACGTTCTATTCATTCATCAGAAAATAAGTACATAAGTAGCAAAATGCAGGTAGTCTCACCCCGACCAGGTTTGTTGACTACCGTGATTAGCATATGACAAAGAAACAGAAAGTAAACCAAAGATACAGTCCACAACTAAAGAGGCCAAAAGCACTAGAAAACACATAAAACAAGTGGAACACCTGTAACCATGCTAGGCATATGAAGTGATTGAAGCTAGGTTACCCAGGGCTATTCCAGGAGGAGGTGGAGGGCAGAAAGAACACTGGACATGCTCCTCAAAGTGGGCCATCCAAGACTCCAACTTCTCCACTTTCTCAGCTAACAGGTTCTAACCACGCCAGAGCACCATGACTTGCTCTCACACATGGCACTGGAAGTAGTGCATCTTGTTCAATGTGGCTATGTGCTCATCATGTTCTTCATGGCATACTCACTCAAATGTTTCCAGGCGATCAAGCACTTACTGGATCAAGTCCCTGCAATTTTTCAAACAACGTCGATGGTCATCGCTCTGTCCATGTCGTGCATGCCTTGCCTTCCCTCGTTGATCCAAATTGGATCATTATATTGTTTGTCATCCATCTTGATGCATTTGGAGTGGAAAAAGTGGAGGAATTAGCTCACGGGGTCATTTTTACGAGCGAGACCTAGTTTGGCGAAATGGGGTCTAAAACCTTCCAGGAGCGTTTTGAGGCATCAAACGACGTTTTACAGAAAGATTTCCAACGACGCAAGAATCACGTCAATCGGAGTTCATATGCAAAAGTTATGCCGCTCTGAAGTTGGCCTTCCTGTTTTCACACCTATAGTTTGGGAGGATGCCGCGTCAACCCCCATTAATCATGGAAAAGGGGCTAGCCACATGTTTGTGATGTAAAATACTTTAGAAGCATCTATTTTGTAACTCTAGTTAAGAGTTGATGTAGTCAAACTTAACCACTAGTAGGCTATCGGGCTATGTTATAACCGGGCCACTAGGAGGAAGAGGCATTCCATTCCTAAGAGAGCATTTTGTTCCATAGTTGAGAAAAAATAACCATGAGAGGTAGGAGGTAGAGCACACAGAGAGGATTTGTGCACTGTAGCAGCCCATGGGCCACAAACATTACTTCTTTGTATATGCAACCATATTTCCAAACAAAGAAAGAGAGCAAAGCAGCCTCACCTTCCAGTTGGGTTTTCTCCCGAAAGGGTTTCCTAGAGAGCATATCTTGTGTATTATGTGTGTGTGATCTTATTTTGTCATTCTCTACTTTTCTGCTTGATTTACTTTTACATGCATGCACTAATTACAATTAATTTTACAGATCTAGAAATTAAATAAAACTGTAATAGTGTAGAATCTCATATTTTTAATATAATATTATCAAATCCGTTGTGACGAACTGTCCAGTGGAATATCCACGACAGTTTACGGATCATTTGGTATCAGAGCAAGTTTCTTTGGGTATTTTTTGGAAATTGCAGGGATCTAGATCGGCGAGGTCGAAAATTGTAAAACCTTAATCATGGGCAATGAATCTGTAAAAGAACCTTGTGATCCCGCAAAGGTGAGGTTTTCATGGCTTGAAGAACAAGTCGCGGATATAAACTACAATGAAAACCTCCTCATCGAGGCCCCAAGCAATAAGCTGGGGATATTTGGAGAAGAAGAAGGGTTTAAATGCATGGGACAAATCAGAAGGGGGATCGAGAGATCGGGAAGATGCAGATAACCAACCGAGAAAGAACCCGAAAAAGATCAACCCAGTTCGAGTACTGTGAACCAATCCTTGTTTAAAGTGGAAGCAAAAGTCAATAACAAGTCATACTACGCCAAGATCGATGCTCTGAAGTTGAACCACTAGTTGCAACAACTGGAAGTTTATTTCAGTGTCCATCAGATCGAGGAAGGGTATAATATCTCATTCGCGTGGTTGAAATTGGAAGGCCATGCACTGACTTGGTGGGAGATCCACACGGAAAAATTGAGGTTGGAGGGAGAACCTCTAGTCACTAAGTGGGAGGGATTTTAAACCCTCATTAAGTCACAGTTTTATCCCATTGGGTACGTGGAAGACCAATGAATTCGGTAGCATTACTTCAGGCAAAAGTCAGGCCAAAAGCGTGCAGGAGTACACCACAGAATTTAGAAAGATGGCTATAATGTTGGGTATCTCTCCAAAGAACCCATATGTACTCCTCAAGTATTTGGCCGGTCTGCACCGCCATTTGTGTGAGCAAGTGATGTTATTCAATCCCAAAACAGTGGATGAGGCTTGTGTACAGGCATAGTACCTAGAGAACATAAGCCTAAAAAGAGCGCAATCAAGTGGATCGAAGCAAAAGAAGCAACAAGACGCTTCTAAGGAGGGGAAGAAGAAGCAAAAAGGGGGAAAAGATAAAAAGATGATAGCAACAACACACCAATGCAAAGATCCTAGCAACCATTGCAACATTGATGGCCATACAGAGGAGAAGTGCTAGAAATTGCATCCAGAGTTAAACCCGAATAACAAGAAGAAAGATAATAAGAAGAAAGAATCTCATGGCTACTTATTCGAGCAACCAAGTTGAAAGTAGCTAGGATGTGGATGAGAAGATCTTCTGTACATACGTGCAGAAGGAGGTCAATCTGAGTAGCCTTCAGCAACAGGAAGAGAAAGAAATGACCAAACTCTTCCATGTAAAGATACAGGTCAAGAAGACGAAGATTGATGCTTTGTTTGACTCAGGATCGCAAGCAAATCTCATTACAGCAGATTTGGTCAAGAAGTTGGGCCAGGAATTTCATGATCATCCAAACCCATATCCACTGGGATGGGTACATAAGGATGTAGATATGAAGGTAACAAAACAATGTAAAATTAGATTTTCTATCAGTGCTAATTTTATTGATGAAGTAGATCTGGATGTGGTTCCCCTTGATGTATGCGGAGTCGTGTTTGGGAGTCCATACATGTACATGTGTGATGCAATATTCATGAGGAGAGCTAACTAGTACTGACTCATCAAGGATGGAAAATCTTTCATCATTAACACGCACAAAGGCAAGTCGAAAATTTCATTGGTAAGTGCCAACCAAGCCAAGAAATTGATCAGTTCCAACAAGAAGTATGTTTTATTGTTTTTAATGGAAAATCAATATGCAAAGGAGTCAATAAGAGGCAAGGCATCCCTAGAGGGGTGTACTAAGAAACAAAAACAACAATTGGAGGAGTTGTTACAGGCATACAAGGACGTGTTCCGAGAGCCTAAAGGGCTACCCCCTAAGAGAGAAGTGGAGCACAAGATACAACTATTGCCAAACTCCCCATTGCCAAATATTGAGTTGTACAGGCAGTTTGTTATAGAAGCAAGTGAGGTGAAGAAATAGTTGCAGTAGTTGCTGGAACAGGGTGTCATTCGACTGAGTACATCACCATGTGGGTCACCCATCATCATTGTGCCAAAGAAGGATGGAACTTGGTAGATGTGTATATATTACAAGGTGTTGAATAAAATCACGCTTAAGAACAGATACCCCCTGCCCAGGATAGACAATTTGCTAGATCAATTGCAGCAAGAAAAGTATTTCACCAAGCTGGACTTGAAGTTTGGATATCACCAGGTTCAAGTCAAAGAAGAAGATACATGGAAGACCGCCTTCAAAACTAGGCAAGGTTTGTATGAGTGGTTAGTTATGCCATTTGGCCTATGTAATGCACCAACTACATTTATGAGATTAATGAATGATGTACTGCGCCCTTTTATAGATTCATTTGTTATTGTCTATTTGGATGATATACTGGTATATAGTGCTACATGGGAGGAGCATATTTCACATTTGACGTAGGTGTTGGAAACATTGAAGAAGCACCAGCTGCTAGCAAATCTCAAGAAGTGCGAGTTTGCGCAACAATCCTTGGTGTATTTGGGATATGTGATTAGTGGAGGAGAATTGAAGATAGATCCTTCCAATATGGAGGCCATCATGAAATGGTCGGTGCCTACTAATTTCACTAAGGTTAGGAGTTTCATTGGAGAAGCATAGTACCTAAGGAAATTCATAGCCTTGTTTTTAGTGGTAGAAGCACCACTCCACGCTATAACAACAAGTGGCAAGAGTTTCCAGTGGGGAATAGGGCAGCAAGAGGCTTTCAATGGGTTAAAGAAGAAGATCAATCAAGCACTAGTTCTGGCATTACCGAACTTGCAATGACCCTGTGAAGTGGAGACGAATGCGAGTGGTATATTATGGGAGTTGTCTTGATGCAAGGACGAAGGCCCGTTTGCTACCATTATGAAGTATTTCATGGAGTAGTTCTTAACTACCCTACCTATGATAAGGAGCTCTATGCCATGGTGCAAGCTATGAAGAAGTGGAAGCACTATCTGATGGGAAAGGAGACAATAATCCACACAAATCAGTAGTCGTTACAGTACCTGCAAGCCCATAATAAGTTACGACTGACCAGACACTACAAGTGGATGGGGTTTTTACAACAGTTTCATTTGGTGATCATATATAAGAAGGGCAACACAAACAAGTTGGCCAATATGCTTTCAAGTTCACCCACATCAAAGATTACATCTTTGGGAACTCTTATGCACATTGAACCATTCACCCATGATGCATACAGAGAGGCATATTCAGAAGATGAGGACTTCAAGGAGGTGTATCAGCAGTTGTAGAGTCAGAGTCATGTGCATGATGGCAACAACACTGTTGACTACCATCTCCAGGATGGGTTACTCTATAGGATGGATAAGCTATGTGTTCCTAAAGGTGAGCATTTGCAGCTGATTAGAGAGGCTCATGCCTCCAAGGTTGCAGGGCACTTTGGTGTAGGGAAGGTCGTGGCTAACTTGCAGAGGTAAGTGTATTGGCCCAAGATGCAAGAACGAGTAGCTAGGTTCATAAGAGGATGCATGCTTTGTTGTACCAACAAGCCTAGCAATAGGAAACAGGGTATGTATTATCCCTTACCTGTACGTACTCGTCATTGGGAAAGCATTTCCATGGACTTTGTGGGAGGTTTATCGACAACTAAGAAGGGACATGACTACATGTTCGTGGTTGTTGACATGTTCAACAAGATGTGTGTTCTCATGCCTTGTAAAAAGACCATTAGCAGACAAGAAGCAATAGACTTATTCTTTAGACAGGTCTAGGTACACTTTGGGATACCAAGGAGCATAATTTCAGACAGGGATACAAGATTTCTTAGTGCATTATGGACTACATTGTGGGATAAGATGGACATGAAGGAAGAGATCTACAACATTCCATCCACAAACAGATGGGCAAACATAAATAGTCAATAGGACTTTGGTGCAGATTTTGAGGGGATACAACCAGAAGCATCCGAAGACCTAGGATGAAAATCTAGTATATATTCAACATTCTTATAATAAAGCGGTCCACACTTCTACAGGGAAGTCCCCATTTGAAATTTCTTTTGGATATTTGCCACCTTCACATTTGGATATTGCGTATGGGCAACAAGGAGGAGTGAAGGAAGACATTACAGGAGATGCTTTGAGGGCTAAAAATTTTATAGAGAAGATCAGGCAGATCCATCTACAAGTACAGGAAACACTGCAGAAGTCACAGGTGAAGTATAAGGCCAGGCATGATCAGCACAAAACAGAGAAATCATTCAAGGTGGGAGACAGAGTATGGCTACAATTGAACAAGGAGAGGTTGCAGGGGCCTAGTAAGAAAATCAAGGCTCTAAGGTATGGTCCCTTTGAGATACTGGAAAAGGTGGGTGATAATGCATATCGACTTAGTTTACCACCATATATGCACATTTACTCAGTTGTAAATGTAGAGAATTTGAAACTGTATGAGCCTTCCATGCTAGATCACGAAGAGGAAAAGGTCCTACCTTTTGTGGAGGATTTGGTACCAAACGTTCAGGCATAGTTGATAGAATATACAATTTTGCAAAAGAGGTCAAGAACTATAAGACAAGGGCAACAAGACCTTTGACAGATTGGGTTGAAGGGAAAAATTCCAGGCAAAGCTAAATGATACAACAGAGAGAAGGTGGAGGAAAATTTTTCTCATCTCATTTAGTAAAAGCCTTTGGGGACCACCAAAAGCCTCCCAAAATGGGGACGTGTGACCCGAATTGGATCATTATATTGTTTGTCATCCATCTCAATGAATTTGGAGTGGAAAAAGTGGAGGAATCAACACACGAGACCGTTTTTACCGACGGGACCCAGTTTGGCAAAACAGGGTCCGAAACCTCCAAGAGTGTTTTGAGGCATCAAACGACGTTTTTTGGGGGGTAAAACTTTGCTGCTTAAGATCAACACATCATCATGCTATTCTGCACACAAACATCTTCCCAACGACACAAGAATCGCGTCAATTGGAGTTTGTATGCAAAAGTTATGCCACTCAAAAGTTGACCTTCATGTTTTCACACCTATGGTTCGGGAGGATGCCGTGTCAGCTCCCATTATTCATGGAAAAGGGGCTAGCCACATGTTTGAGATGTAAAAGACTCTAGAAGCGTCTATTTTGTAACTCTAGTTAAGAGTTGATGTAGTCAAACTTAACCACTAGTAGGCTATCAGGTTATGTTATAATTGGGCCACTAGGAGGAAGAGGCATTCCATTTCTTTCAAGAGCATTTTGTTCCATAGTTGAGCAAAAATAGCCAGGAGAGATAGGAGGTAGAGCATACAAAGAGGATTTGTTCACTCTAGCAGCCCACAGGCCACATACATTACTTCTTTGTATCCGCAACCATATTTCTAGACAGAGAAAGAGAGCAAAGCGACCTCACCTTCCAGCTGATTTTTCTCTCGAAAGGGTTTCCCAGAGAGCATATCTTATGTATTATGTGTGTGTGAGCTTATTTTTTCATTCTCTACTCTTTTGCTTGATTAACTTTTACATGCATGCACTAATTACAATTAATTTTACAGACATAAAAATTAAATAAAACTGTAAAAGTGTAGAATATCATAATTTTAATATAATATTATCAGATCTATTGTGACGAACTGTCTAGTGGAATATCCACGACAGTTTACCTATCACTCGTAGGCTCGAAACTCCATGTCACACCACTCCATCCTATTGGTGAGGCTGCGGAATGTGACCCCCAAGACCAACCCTCGAGCCATCACGACCACGACCACCGCAGACTCCCGACGACGCTCGACCCGATCGGCCAACACTCATGTCACCCCCACCCAGTTCCAATTTTCACCCCTTCGACCACTGTCACTTGCATTGGAGACTCCCGACCCCCTTGTCCAACCGAGCTAGGCTTCGACGAGGAAGAGGACTGACCACGACGAGGAACCTGACACATTTTTACAGAACCATCACCAGTTCGAGGGGATAGAGCAAACCAATGAACTGGTATACAAATGACAACTTCAACCACTAGAGTTCGTCCCACCCACTCCGGCTGGGCTATCGATAACCAGACCAACAATTTCCAACTGAAAAATTGGAGTTGAGCCCACGCTTTGTTGCCCTTAGCCCTTCGTTGGCAGCCCACCGGTCTAGCCACCCGAAACCCTGTACACCCTTGACGCAGAAACCGCTGAAACATACAAACCTTGAGGAAGAGCTACAAAGGAGGGCAATTCGTTTTTCACGCAGACGTAGATGGGAACCCATTGGCTTGCAACAGGACTGTCGACTGGCTTACACCACCAGAGGTTTCGCTCCTATCTCGCGCTAAGACACCAAATTCCACACACCAGAGAAGAAAGTGACCAATTTACAGACCCAGAAGCCAGGGAGGGAACGCTGGCGTTGAATTCGCCACCTTTCCCAAACAAGAACTCCTCGCCTCTTCCACCTCCCGCTCATAGAATTCCAATCGCATTCACCAAACCGATACCATACCCAACAACACACACCACCCTCCATAAACCTTTGTCATTCAACTCCTCCCACTCGATTCGAGGTTGATGGAGGTTTCACACAGATTGCCATAACGCCTCTCGTACACAAGTAGTTGTGAGAGGACAGGGAGGCCGATCCTCATACCATCATCCAGGTGGATTTCATAATTGCCCACACGTTACCTTGTGTGCCCGACTCCTCACCCCCATCGGGGAAGCCTCTTCTGATGCCACGATTCTTTTGAATTCTACAAGGTGGACGTTTTGTGAAAGTGGGGGCCAGTCTTGAAGGAGTTCCTGACCCTAATGTTCATTGCCCCAATTGGCGAGTTTGTTTGCCGCCTTGTTACCGTCACAATATACATGCTCTGTGATTACATATGCAAAGGAGGAGAGCCTAGAGTGAATATGTTCACCAATCAGTTCAGCCGCCAGCTCTTTATTACTCTGTCCGGGGAGGACCCATTTATGAGTTTTTGCAGCATGGTGATTACAATATGAGAATCTCCTGTGACCTAGAGTTTTGTCACCCCCAACTTCGCAGTGACTTGTAGCCCTTTTTCTAGTGCCAAAAATTTTGCCACATTATTGGTGGAGCTACCACATGAGGTTGCAAAAAAATCACCGCTTGCCCTTTGTCATTGCGAGTTACTTCCTCGAGACCTATTGGTCCTGGGTTTCCTTTTGAGGCACCATTGAAGTTGAGTTTAAAGAACTCGCTAGGGGGCCGGAGGAAGGTGTTTAGGTGAATTGTTCCTTATTGATGGATGGCCAACGGGTCTAGGAACAAGAGAGTCCTAGTTAAGAGCTAGAGCTTTTAGAATATCTCATTCCCTGCCTTCTGCTTTCTAGTCATCCTCCGACCAGTGAGAAATAGAAAAAGTCTCCTTGATATTGTACATAGAAAATCAGCGTACTCAAAATTGTGATCGAATTATACAAATGAATGAAAACATTTATAACCTGAAACATTAATACATTGTGCGGAAAAAATTATATATATTATACAAATGTATGTGAGAATATATCAACTAATTATTTATTTTTTTTCTAAATTTTATAATAATTATTTAATAATTTTTATCTTATAAATTTTAATTTCAATATATATATATTTTTAATTATTTTAACTTTATTTATTCACAATAATAAATAAAATATACACTTTAACATCACACGTTTTAATTTTTTATACATCTAATTTGTCTCCAAGAAAAAAAGCTTAAACATAATCACCAAAAGCTTAGTCATATGACAAATATGACAATTCTAAACTAATTTAATCATTTAAATTGTGAAAATAATCCAACCTTTAACCTTGGGAAAAAAGCTCGCTTAACATTTTTATGAACTTTATTGGTTTTGTGGAGGAGAGATGCCCTGTCAGCAAAACTCAAAGATCTGACGTGGCAATTAATTGCCAACACGACCCACGACGAGCGTGGTAAGTTTTGGGGGATTTCCTCTAATAGAGAGGATAGGTTTAGGGTTTCAACACAGCAGAGGAAGACTGTGTACTCTGAGCTTACACCGAGGAGAGCATAAGCGGCGAGATCCCTAAGGACGGAGCCGAATACCATCAGCAATGGCGGACGCTAAGGCCGTTACAGTCAGAACTCGAAAGTTCATGACTAACAGGCTTTTATCAAGGAAGCAATTTGTAAGTTTTTTGGTGCTCTTTTGTTTCAACGAAACTGTTACTTGGGTATTGCTTTCCATCCATTGGGAGTCTGAATATTAATTTTCTTCCCTTCAATCTTCCATGTTACAGGTGATTGATGTTCTTCATCCTGGCAGGCCAAATGTATCTAAGGTAAGCAGATCGATTGCAGTCATATCCTGGGTCTTGTGATGAATACAATTTATTGTGTTGCGTCACTTGGATTTCGAGATTTGTTTGTTGTGTGGGCGTTTATGGCATAGTTTTGAAGTCAATTGAGTCGTTGGATGGTTGGGTATTGAATTTGGGTTCCATTTTTGTTGAAGGCCGAACTGAAGGAGAAGCTCGCGAAGCTGTATGAGGTCAGAGATCCGCAGACAATATTTGTCTTTGGGTTCAGAACCCAATTCGGAGGTGGAAAATCGTCAGGGTTTGGCTTGATTTATGACAGCTTGGAGCACGCCAAGAAATATGAACCCAAGTACAGGCTTATCAGGGTAAGTTCCATGCGTTTTTTCCGTGATATAATGGTGGACAGTCATTCGTGCTTCTGTTGTTTCTTGGTGTAACCCTGGTTCAGATACTGTGGATACGGAGTTCTCATAAGAATTTCAAGGTTAAAGTAGGTCATTCTTTTAGATGCAAAAAATTCAAAAATACCAAAGAATGGCTGCTATGGGATGTTTATTATGTTCCCTGCCATAGATCGGCCTTGGAGCTCTAAATCATACACGCACATGGAATCTCAAATCCGATAATTTCAATTCACACCCTTTCTTTTGAAGTTCCTGGTGATAATGGCCAGAGACTTGCCCGCGGTCATGTCCCTTGGGGACTCATGCTATATGGGTGGGGCAGGCCAAAGTTAAAACAGAACACTTGTGGTCAGTGTAACACTATCAACCTCACGTTTGAACAATGTGCAATGGCAAAATTGGTGCCATTTACTAATTTCAACGCTGACTTGTTTTCCATCATGTTCGCGCACAGTATTCTTATCGATATATGGCATTAGCTCATGATATTTTTTTAAAGAATCAGGTTTCGGAACCTTAAACCTTACAAGCACTTCTGCTAGGATAGTTTTAGGCTTTTAGTAAATATTGTAACCAGTATCCTTATCTTCTTCAGTGGAATGAGTTTCTCAGTAGATTGAGTGTAACTACGGTTTTGTCCAATTTCTTCCTGTTTTTTATTTTATATCACAGTTTGCAATTGTGTTTTTTTTATAACTTGTTTCAAATACCTAATAATTTCTGTCACGTAGCGTCTCGGAAATATTAGAAGTTCCAATCAGTGTTGTATACCTAAACATGTTTTGTATGTTGTTCAACATAGGCACTGGAAGATTATAGTCAATATTAGATTTGGCAATCAAGGACACAACGATTGGAAAATTATAGTACAGAATTTCTACGTTGCTATTCTCTTATACCCCTTGCTTCTCTACTAGTTCAAAAATAAATAGTTATTCATATCTAATGCTTTGGGAAGCCTCTTTGTCATTGTTGTGTTGGATGCCTTTTGATGATTTTATCATTGTACATATTTGAATGCAGCTAGATGGACATTTAGTTCTCTACATGTTGATGTTAATTGGATGCTTGAATGTAATCAATAATGTTTCACTTTCTGTGATAACATTGATAGTAAATCTTTTCATACTATCTGATTTGTTGGCCCAATCGTCTATGACTCTGTGTATATGCCTCAGTATATAACCTGGCCTGCAAGAATGGCCGATTGACCTTAAAAGATGATGGACTGGTACTTGAACTGGTTCAGTGACTGGTTCCTTACTGAGCTGGCCAGTTCTGCTATGAGCTGGACTGGGTCCACCTGTGGCAAAATATGGAATAATAAAACAATGAAACCCTGCTGTTTATGCATTCTATTTCAGATATGTACTGCAGTTGGTGCCGTTTTGCTATATTCATCCTTAATAGTATGTACATGAGCAGATTTTTATATTTGGTTTCTAATGGTTTGGATTCACATTTATTTTAATTTTATTAAACCGGTTTATAAACCTAGTCTTTGGCCGACTCTGATTCCAGTCTGGTCTGATGCTCGGCCAGTTCAGTCTTTTAATATATTTATTATGCACTGGACTCGAAGAAACCTAGTCATTGGCTGACTCTGATTCCAGCCTGGTCTGATGCTCGGCCAATTCAGTCTTTTAAAATATTTATTATGCACTGGACTCGAAGAAAATTTCACATCTTCATGTCTAAAAGTCTTACTTTTGAAGGATTCAGTGTTGGTTTTCATCCCAGTTGGTAAAAAATCATCATCTTATAAGGTTATGAGTGACACACCTTGCGTTTTTGTGCAGAATGGGCTAGCAACCAAGGTAGAAAAATCCAGGAAGCAATTGAAGGAAAGGAAGAACAGAGCTAAGAAAATTCGTGGAGTCAAGAAGGTAATTTTGTGTTGTTAAGGCATGCTGCTTGCTAGAAATATAGTATTTGGAAGCTCTGTATTTATTGCATTATCGGTTTTTGGTTGTGCAGACTAAGGCTGGAGATGCAGCTAAGAAGAAGAAATGATGGGTTTCTGCAGTTAACCACAATAGGAGAGATTCTATACATTTATGTTGGTTCTTAAGCATGGAATTCCGTGTAAGACTTTCTAATGGTTGGATTGTTATCGATACAAGGTTGAGCATATCGATTAGTATATTATAGCAAATCACTAGAATTTCTCTTTATTAAGCAGATTTTTGTAACGTTGCGGTCTGCATTTTGTTACGTCATATTTAAAATTTAAAGAGAACTGTGATATAATGTCTTGGGAGATTTAAATATTTTGATTTATATTTCAATTGTCTACGTTTATATGCGTTTGTGATATAACTGATGCAAGCCGTGGAAATATCTTCAAATTTACGGCATTCAAATGGTTTTTTGCTAGCAGAGTTCATTGCAAAATGTTTTTTTTTTTTTTTGGCCCAAATATTTTTACAAAGTGGGTTTTATAGAGATATCTTGGCATTTGCGGTACTCAGTTATGTGTGTCTCTAGGCCATCTTTTTAGGTTGTAAAACGAAGAGTCCATG
Source organism: Pinus tabuliformis (assembly GCA_031772625.1). NCBI lineage: Eukaryota > Viridiplantae > Streptophyta > Pinopsida > Pinales > Pinaceae > Pinus > Pinus tabuliformis. The sequence continues at coordinate 292,215,304 of CM062809.1, read as the reverse complement.
GCATTTTTGATTGTGGAGCTATATGTAAGAGTATGGTGATGTAGATTGACACCAAAAGGAATATAAAAACTTGAGCTGTTTATTTAACTCTCTATTTTGATCTGTGCATTTAGTATTTTTTCCTGAGATTTGTGAATCACATTTTTCAACTTGATCACTCTAGGAGCCAGTATTTGTATTATGATCACTATTTTAAGTTTGGGGTGGGTGTATTGAAATAAGTTTATGTGCTTTCATTTTACCTCTTAAGGTTTTAAAAATAACAATTTTCCTTACGTTTTTAAAGATCAGATGCAAAATATAGTAGATATAACTTTTTAACTGTATTTTCCGATCTCATTCTGCACTTTCTCCTTGTTAGAATCATGCTAACCAAGCACAGCTTCACCGTAACTGGATAGCAGTAAAGGTTGAGTGCTATGGTAAATATAGATGTCATATTTTTTTTGTTCTTTACTATGTTAGATGGTAATATAACTTTTTGAAATGACATCTGATACTCGACATTACCATACGATTAATCTAGGACATTTATTATTGGCTGAGATCACGTGAAATTTTGAAACATTACATATCTGAGGGGATCATTCATAAGCAATAACATTACATATCTGATGGGATCTTTGCTCATTTATAAGCAATAACCAGTAAAGTGGTGCATCTCAGTATTTACATCACTAATAACACTCGTTGCGAACACTTTTTAGCGTGGCTGCATGATTTAATTTTGTTAATCTGTCATTCTAGGTGCATTGACACATCGACAGTGCGACTGCCCAGCACCTTTTCAAGTGTAGCTATATGATTTGATTTTATTGTTTGTCATTCTAGGTGCATTGATATTGTGTTGGTTATAACTGTGCACGCGTTTATTTTCCTTGAAATAATGAATCTTGTTAATGCTAGGGCCAAAATAATTTTTTTGACATTACATGGACATAAATGGCAGTTTTGCATGGAGATAACACATCCTCAGCCATTTTAAGCCACACTTTGAAAGCGCTCGTAACGAGGCTGAGTTTGAAGGCTGTAGGCACATGGAGATTCTAGATCACTGATGTCAAGAGATGTCTCATCGAATGATCAGGAGTTATATGCATTGATGCAATAGTAGATGCATTATTTGTTGTCAAAAGAGTTCATTCTGTGACACTGATCGCCAATCTCTGTTTAGGTGCACAGAGACATTTTAGATCAATGATGTGAAGAGTTTCACTCGATCATTCAAGAGTGAGGAATAACCGTTTGATTGAAAAAGATGGGGATAAATTTGAAGTGATAAAGGCTTGTTTGTCGCTCTTAATCTGTGGATACACTGATTGTTTTTGAAAGATTTCATTCTGTGACTCTGATCATCAAGCTCTTTAACACAAAATCAAACTAGATTGAATAAGAAGGCATGTTTAATTAGGTTTGGATAGACTGATTGTTTTTGAAAGAGTTCATTCTGTGACACTGATCATCAAGCTCTTTAACACAAAATCAAACTAGATTGAATAAGAAGGCATGTTTAATTAGTTTTCGTTTCTTCAAAGATATTCCTTTGTTATTAAAGTTGTTGGTTGCACTATGGTATAACAGAAAACCTGTGGGTTTTTACCTCCACTAGCATAGCATCGATTCTCTGCGGATGGTGCTATCGTGTCTTGACTTTCGAGTACTTCTAAGAGTGACATGTCCTGATCCTGGTAGAGAAACAGATTCTATAATGGGGTCCATTGATAGTCCTTGATTCCTAACCCAAAAAAAGTCTGATGGTGGTCTTTGACTCCGACCCCAAAAAAGCGGTATAAGCGGTATTGTCATTATAAAACGATGACTTCATGTTATAGAATGCGATTGGAAATTCAGTCCACATTTCCCAATCAGTGTAGAGAAACGGATTCCGGTAGCGGGTCTGTTGGTACAAGTCCTTGACGGCTTATCAATTTTATAGAATGTGATTGGAAAAGCGTGGGGAGGGATATTTCAGTGTACAGGTCCATTTGATATGATACGTAAATCTATTAATGATTCTCTTAGTTACTTTCCATTGTTTCAAATGAGTTTTTTGTTTTTGTTTCTTTATTTAAATTTATATATAGTACTCGTGCGTCAGAGTCAATTTCATCCGCTTTTCACTCCTAGATGTGCACCATGCCTTTCATCTAATGTAGATGTGGGTTAATTGGGGATCGAACCAAGGATTCATAATATTTTGCATGAAATGTTAACTTGCTTTGCCAAGTGAACAATTTTCAATATTGAATTTTCGGTTTTAATAATTATCATATATATTACAGGAATTGTGTTTTAATATAATGTGTTACACATGTGATGTGATGATTTGAATAACTTTGATTCAGATACCTAGTAACACATCTGAGCAGTTTTGAATCTTTCCCTTTGTACGATAAATTCTCCTTGCATGTAGATCATTATAGGGTTAAAAAAAAGTGTATTTTTCAATGGTATGAGGAAGCAAGGAAGGAGAACTTAATGTAGTTTACTAGCAGTTGCCTCTGAAGTTGCAAAGGACACTCGGGCAGTTGCAAAGGACACTAAGAAAATGCCGGGCGCTAAAATTTAATATTTATTGTGTGGGTTAGAATTCTGCCTAGTTATGTCCATTGAAGGCCCATTGTTTGAAGCAGCTAGTTTTTGGCACTAAATGCAGGGTTTTCATGGTTGGAAGAGAAATGTAACCATTTTCCTAGCATTGGGATGTGTGCAATTTTGAAATACATGTTTGATTGGTGGAGTGTTGTTGGAGTTCCTGTCTAGCTATGCAAGCGAAGATTGGATTGTATGGGGTGCATTGATTTGAGAAAAGTTGAGTCCTCTTTTTTATCATTGCCTGGTAGTGGGATGAGTGCAATTTTAAAATACATGTTTAATGGATTTTGATGGTAGAGTGTTGTTGTTGGAGTTGCTCTCTAGCTATGCGAGCGAAGATTGTATGGGCTGCATTTGATTTAAAAATAGTCAAGTCCTCTTTTTCAGCATCTCCTTTGCAGCCGCACCAAATGGCTCATAAAATGCCTCTCTATCTTTTTTAATTGGTCTATAGATGGCTCTAATGGAAACAAGCGTTGCTCACTCCGTACCGTCACCTTCTGGAATATTGGGATAGGGCGCATAGCTGACATTACGCTCACCCCGTACCGTCACCTTCTGGAATCTTGAGATAGGGCGCATAGCTGACATTTTTACCAAGCATTTGCCATTTCAAGTTACTCTTACATTAAGGCGTTATTGAGACCATTTTTGACACTGCATACATTCACTCTAATCAATAAATTGAATTCAATCTCATCATATTAATTATATATATATATTATTTATTTATTGACAGTAACACTGATCAAATTAACAACAGTTATATGATCGATCATTAAATATTTGCAGTCTTTGGGTATGCATTTGCAGAGGGTCTTGATTAAATAGTGGCAGTCTTTGGGTATGGTATGCATTGTAGAGTCTGGAATCTTGAGATATGGAGCATGGTTGAATTTTTACCAAGCATTTGTCATTTGAAGTTATACTTTTTTGTTGAGAACTCATTGTGTTCATTTTTGACACTCCATAAATTGTTAGTTCAATTTAATCTAATCAACCAAAGATAAATTCCAGATCTATCAAGTAACTAAGAGGGATCAAATCTCGTTTCATTCAAAAAGAAGTTTGCTTCCCAAGAAATTTGATCCTTCTTGCCTGGTGGTAAATCGGGAGTTAAGATAGATCTCGACTAGTTTGATTATTAATTATAATTATAATTATAATTATTAAATTTATTATTTAATTTTATTATTATTTTTAAAATTTCATTGATTAAAAATGTTTTACTAATAATTATAACGTGGGAAATTTTAGGGGCTAATTTTCCATGATTGTCCAAAAAAAGATTTGCCAATTTTCAATTTTTATAAAAATTATTTACTCAAATTTTACAATATAAAATTATTTTACTTTAAAAATCGTCAATATTATATAGAGAATAATATAAAATCGTTATAAATTTGAATAATTTTACAAATACATCAATAAACATTTTATATCTTGTTTTTAAACTTCAAGATAATTTTCCAACCTTCCAAATTTTCTTGAATTATAATTATAATTTGTTTTATTTTTATATTTATTTTTGTGTAATTTGATCAAAATGTTTAACAAAATACATCAAGAAACGTTTTATATTTTGTTTTTAAACTTCAAGATAATTTTCAATCTTTAATTTATCTTATTTTTGTGTAATTTGACCAAGTCAAAATGTTTATTAGAATAGACAAAATGTTCAACAGAATAAATAGGAGATTACAGCATCTCTTCTATAATAAATTTGAACATCTCTTCTATAATAAATTTGAGTTCAATCTCATCATTAAAAATATAACTTTTTATTTACAATGTTCTAAATAAAATTGACATAAAAATATAATGATCATCCAATATTAGCAATTTTGGATATGCATTTGCAGATGATCTGGAATATTCAGATATGGGTATAGCTGATTTTTTACAAAAATATTTGCCATTTCAAATTATATTTTTTACATTGCGGCCTTCTTGAGTTCATTTTTTTTATAACTGAAACGGTTAATGTATTTATAGATCAACGGTTGGGTTGTAGCCTAAACAACCGACATTACATGGGGACTTGAGTTCACTAGTCCTTAATACACCTAGCAAACTTCTCCTTCTGAGTTTTGAGACTGTCCACAGAGTTCTGTGTTAGCACAAAGTTCCATCATTTTAAAGTGAAATCAGGAAAAGAGGACTAGACCGAGAGTGTGTAGGATTTGTTGGATTTCATAAACCAACGGACAAGATCAAACCTTGGAGGAATATCGTATCGACGAATGTTGTTTACAAAGGGGTGGGCTCAAGTCTTAAAATGTTGGGATTTGTGATCCCCGAATAATCACATCGGAGAAAAGCTATCCCCAACGTTGGACCATAGACCTTACCAATAAGCGATGTGATCAGTGGAACAAATCGCATCGGAACAAGTCAAGCGGAAAGGCCTTAACCAATGGACAGCCAAAAAGCCGATTTGCGATTAAGGGGTGGGTCGATCAAGCGATGTGCCGATAGTTGATGGGTTGGAGATCGGCGATCGGGGCAAATTTTGATCGGCGCAGCGCTGTTGGGCTATGGTATGGCAATCCACACGGGCTCTTCTGAGTTTTTTTTTGAAAAATCCTTGTGTCAGACAACATCCCTCATTGGCTTTGATCTCTGCCTCCTTGTTTGAGTTGCGGAGGATGTGAAAAAAGGAGGAGGAGGTAAAAAAAAACCAGCAGACCTCGCAGTGTCTAGAGAGTATTATTGAGAGCTGGATTGCTAAAGTGATCCTCGGAGTCTAATGTCTTTATCAAGAGCTCTGAGTCCTCGAAGACCTGAAGAGCTTTGTGTCCATGCTCCTGTGCAATCTGGCAGCCTTTAAGAAGCCCGAGAATTTTGGCCTGATTGTTTGTGCTCTGTCCTAGTCCCCAGCTGTAGCTATCTATTCGGGAGCCGTCCTGAGAGTAGACCACTCCACCTGCACCAGAGATCCCTGGATTGCCTTTAGAGGTGCCATCGAAGAAAATAATTGCCTTTCCCTGCTTCTTCCACTAGGTTTGGAACTCTGCATCTAGTGTTCTAATGCGCTAAGCAGGATTGAATGTGGGGCGAGCAGGTACCTTCTTACTGTCCCGAATGAGAAGGGTTCCCAGCCAGCTTCGTTCTTCAATTATGAGGGTATCGTCTAACTTGCTGGAGTAATTTCCTACAACTTCCATCAATGATGCCTTAGCTCTGGCGACCACTGTCAAGGGGGAGGACGTTACATTTATGAATATCCAATTATTTCGGGCAAGCCAGAGCTTCCAGCAAATGAACTTGGGAATGGAGTGCCAGGTCCAATTCCACAGTGATTGCGCATTGAGAGTCCTAGAGTACCTCGCAGTCCAAGTGGAGAAGAGATCCACGACTGTGCACTGGAGAGGAGCGGGTGCGTTGAGACCATGAAGGACAAGAGCCCATACCGATTGGGCAAAGGCGCAACTTACAAAGAGGTGGTCCACGTTTTCAGATGCCGATCTACACAAAATGCACCAATGCGGCCCTATAATGCCTCTGTGGGCAAGATTTTCACCTGTCAACACTTTCTTGTGAATAAGCAGCCAAGTGAAAAAATTCACCTTGGGGATTCCGGATGCGTCCCATGTGCGCTGCCAGATGGAAGGGTTGAGAACTTGATTTTGTGTGGATTGCAAGGCTGCAAAGCCAAGCGCAGAGGTATAGACGCCTGTCTTCCCCCATCTTCAGAGATCCGATGCATGTAAGTTAACAGGTGTCGAGCCTTTTAGCTTGTCCAAGAGAAGGTGCTTTTGGTGAAGTAAATGTACTGGTAGGTTGGGGAAGACTCAGTCCTCCCAATTCCCCTGTCTGTCCCAAGCAGAAATGTCAGCAAGATTGTGCAAGCCGAGCTGGGAGAGCCAATCACGAAGATCAACTAAATCCACTGTATTTTCGAGGGGGGGAATTGTCCATGATTTTATCTTGCCATATCGAAATATTTGCTCCATTTCGAGGCACCTTGTAAAGCTGGTTTTGGAAGGTGGCAAGCCCTTTTCTGCATAGGTTCCAAAGCGGCATGCCTTTGGGAACACTGTCTGCTTGGAGGTTTCTCAATGAGACGCCTTTGAAGTATTTATTCCGAAGTAATTGGCTGACTGGATGGTGTTTGTTGGAGTAGAGCTGTCAAAGAATTTTGCCACCTAAGGCAATGTTGGCTAGGCCAGGGTCTCTAATCTGGAGACCTTGTTCCAGCTTTGGCCTTTTCATTGTGTCCCAACTAACTAAGTGAAATTTCCTCTCGTTCCCTTTGCCTCCCTGCCATAGGAAGTTTCTGAGCAACTGTGAAATCTGATCCGTGATTGTCTTTGGAGCCAGGAGGAAGGAGGCCTAATAGATAGGGAGAGAGGAAATGACAGACTTTATGAGGATTAGCTTGCCAACATAGTTGAGCCATTGCCCACCCCAAACAGCTATCTTGGTTTTGATCTTGTTTATGGCTTCAATCTAGAGTGAGGCTCAGTTTACCCCCAGGGTTAAAGGCAGTCCCAGGTATTGTATTTTGTCCCAGGAGGCATAGCCCGGAAAGTCTAGGATTCTAGCAATTCGAAGGGTGGTTTGCTTCTCTGTATTCCAACTGTACACTGCACTTTTTCTTTTATTAATGAATGCTCCGGAAATGATACAGAAGCTTTGCAAGATCCCATTGAATTCCTTTGCTATTCGTGTGGAAGCTCCTCCCAACAATAGAGAATCATCTGCGAACAAGGCATGATTGATTGGTTCTATTCCATTCGTTGGTCGGATGCCCGGGAGAGTACCTTTGTTTCTTTCCGCTATCAGTTTCCTGCTCAAGGTGTCTACCATTATTATGTACAGAAAGGGAGATAGCGGGCATCCTTGCCTTATCCCCCTTGAAGCTTGGAAATAAGAGGCAGGTCGGCCATTTACCAGCGGGGCGATCCAAGGTTTGTCAGTGCAGGCCTTGATCAGGTTCACAAAAGCTGGGCTGAATCCAAAGGAGAGAAGAACTTTGTAAAGAAATGATAGTTTAACCCAATCAAAGGCGTTGGTCATATCCAACTTGATCAACATCCCTTGCTCCTTCCTCTGGTGACTGGAATGCATGGATTCCTATACAAGTATCACATTATCCAAAATATGTCTTCCTGCTACGAACCCTCCTTGACTGGGAGAAATAAGCTTACTTAGCAGGGGTTTAATTCTGTTTGCGAGCAATTTAGCAAGAATTTTGTAAGAGACATTACATAACGAAATGGGTCTAAATCTGTCAAAGGTAGCCGGATTCACTTCTTTGGGTATTAAGGCAAGAAAGGTGGATTTGGTGTTGCCTCTCACTTTTGCCTTTTTCTGAAAAGCCTTTGCCATTCTTAGAAGGTTAGATTTGATGATTGTCCAACAAGCTCTGTAGAAATGTGCTGAGAAACCATTGGGGCTTGGGGCTTTGTCAGGTTCCATGTCCCAAATTACATTACTGATTTCCTCCTCAGTGAAGGGCTTCATAAGATTTGAGTTATTCTCCTCATTAACCAAGGAAGGGATTTGGGAGAGGAAATCATTAGAGATCGCATCATCCCCTGTTCCATCCTCTGCATATAACCGCTGAAAGTGAGTTTTACCAGCTTCTTTAACTTGGGCAAAACCTTTGGCAACTGTCCCATCTGCTGAGGTGATTTCTGAAATGTGATTCCGGGAGAGGCGGGCTCTGAATTGCTGGTGGAAGAAGGTTGTGTTTCGATCACCAGCTTTCAACCATAGGCTACGGGACTTAAGCCGCCAAAATTCTTCTTCTTTTCTCAAGGAGCTGAAAGAAGCAAGTTGGGCAATTTGTTCTTTCTCCAATTCTTGTGTGGTTATGTCTTTGCCCTCCATCTCCAACTGTAATTCTGCTTACTATTGGACAACTTCTTTTGTATATGGTGAAGGTTTTGGGAGGCGTTTTGACCCACTCTTTTAGAGCTGCTTTGGTTACTTTCAATTTTGCTCCCAAACATAATTGGGTGACTGGGTGACCATGATGGACCAAGCCTTGGCAACAACTTCCATAAACCCATCCTGCTCTATCCACAAAGGGCTGAAGCGAAATGGTATAGGCCCCAGGGTTTCTTCCGAAGTGAGCTTTGGTAGGATTCTCAATGACACTATTCTCTTATCCATGAAAAGAGTGCTCTGCATTAGGAATCTGTCGAGCCGGGCTGAGATATGGGCCGCCCTTGTTCTGTTGTTGGTCCAAGTGTATAACCCCTTCTTGGGTTTAAGATCAAGAAGATCCCACTGCTGGATTATGTGCTCCACAAGGGGAAGCATTGGATCTCTGCTATTGTTACCCTCTCTTTTTTCTTTTGGTTCAAGAACAATGTTTAGATCTTATGCGATTACAATGTTCATGGGAGAATCGCTGTCTACAAAATCGAGAAGTGTTTGCCAACACTCTTTTTTCTCAAGGTAAAGAACAGGAACATAAAGATTAAACAGGGCGAAAGTGAGTTTACTTGCTTTATGTCGGAGCTCGATGTAAATCCAATGTTGAGTCTCGATGGAGTTTTCCAGCTGGAACAATTCCTCCATCCAAACCGTGGCAAGTCCTCCTAAGGTGCCCCTTGTACTTACGACCATCCTCGCTTTGGTTTTCCAATTCGTTCTGCTTAAATCTAGCAGGGCTTCCCCTTCGATTTTTGTCTCTTGGAGCATGAGGATCTCTGGGGATTCTATTTTCATGAGATCTTTAACAGCTGCAGGCTTCGTGGGGTTCCCCAAGCCTCTACAGTTCCAAGAGACTATACGCATTATTTAATTGGGGTAGTGGAGGAGAGGCCTCCTTTTGGTGGCCGTGCTCTGGTATTTCGACCAATGGACATTTCTAGAGTGGACTGGCTTCCTTGCATTTTTTGCCTCTCTGCTTCTTCCTCTCTTGCTTCCTTGAGGGATTTCCTCCCTGCCCGCTTCGAGGGCCTTTCAAATGTCTCATCTTCAGATGAGCTTGTTAATTCTGAGGGCTTCTTTCTTGTCATGTCTGCATAAGAAGGTGGTGAAGAGTCTCTTTTTGAGGAGTCTGTTTGAGCAGGGGGAACCCTTGCGTTTCCTTCTTTGTTTAATGAGGGATTGGCTTGCTGTTCTGCGTCACTTGCTATAATAGGGGATTCTTCTTGTGTGCTGAGAGCTGCGAAGGAATTTGAGGGAAGATCTGTTCTAGGGGGTGCTGCCCTTTCCGACTGTAGCTCTGTGGATGGCACAATGGGTCCCGCTTGAGCCCCTTTTCTTCTCGGCTTGCTGGGCTGCTTTGATGAGGTCGTCTTCTGCACCGTTGTCCATTGATCTCCTTTCATTTTCTCTGCTTCTTCTTCAATTTTCCTTTTATAGATTCTTGCAAACTGCCTGTATCCATGGCAATGCTTGCACTTGAAACGCAGTTGCTCGTAATCCAGTTCTTGCATGTGAGACCATTCTGCCACTGTTGGTTTTATGGCTTTTGGAAGCCCAATTTCCATATCAACCTTGACACATATTCTGGCACAGGAGTATTGTCCCTTCCTGTCTGCTTTGTCAATGTATTTTCTAAGTGTGTTTCCGATGGATTCTAAAGATTTCGGACTCCCATAGTGCAAGGGTAAATGAGGGAGGCGCACCCAGACAGGGACAACCGAGGGCACATCTTGCGTTGGGTCAAAGTCTGGTGTCCATTTATTTAGTTACAGACCCCGAGGACCCATAAAGTATGGCCCATTTCTAAAGATGAGGTCCCTATTTTCAATGCAGTCAAAAATGAAAACGAAATAACCCTTACTGACGAAGTGGCTTTTTATTCCTTCTGAAACCAGCGGTCTCTAGTTGCGTTGCACCCACGATTTGATGGCTCTTGGTGATGGCCATAACTCAGTGAACTGGCCGATGAGTCCTCTTTCTGCGATATTCAAGGCAGCACGACAGGGTTCTTCAGCTGGAAGAGCGACGGTCGGGATTGCTTCCATTTTCTTGACGAACTTTTGCTGGGAGGCTGAAATTGGACGCTTGCTGCAGTTGCCTACCCGCTACTTGAAGGCAATGAGCTCAGAAGGGAGGGAGGAAGGAGGCTCAGAGCCTCCCTCTGAAGCCATGGCTGTGAGGAGAGGTCGCAAAGGGGCACATGCAGAGGCAGCAGCGGCGCGCGGGTGATGCTCAATCTCAGGAGTGATTTTTAATTGAGTTCATTTTTGACACTCGTACATTCAGTTCTATTTAATCCAATAAAAACATTTATATTTTTACATTGAGGCCTTGTTGAGTTCATTTTTGACACTCGTACATTCAGTTCTGTTTAATCCAATAAAAAAATTTAAATTCAGTCAGATCATGGTCGATCATTAATTTTTGACAGTCTTGAATATGCATTTGCAAAGGGTTTTTGACACAGCGTACATTTAGTTCTATTTAATCCAATCAATAAATTTAAATTCAGTCTTATCGTTAACTGTCTCATTAAAGATCATGGTTGATCATCAATTGATGGTCTTGAATATGCATTTGCAAAGGGTCTGTTGGACCAAAATAAAGATTCACAATATGTTGGAAGTGGCAGGCAAAGGTTGGGCTTTTATATGAAACTCAAGGGATTATCAATGTGCTTCACTGATAAGTCCATGAGACTTCTGTACCCCACAAAATTTCTACAGGGTGCAAGTTCTTAGCATTGAAATTTCTAATAACAATTTTGAAATCTAAAATTTAGGTAGAAATCATTTTGATGACTCCCAAGATGGCAAAGAAAACACCTGTCTCCTACGCCCACCTTGCACTGGATTGGTAAGGAGTGATGATTTTGGTCAACGTCCACACCAGTGTATTCTTTTGAGTATAGGGGTAAGCCTTTTATTTTATGCAACGGTTCGTCTTAAGCATATTTGGTTTGGAAATATATATGTTGGGTAAATAAAAATTCCATCAAATTTATGGGATGAGATTGAAATAGAAACTAGGTTCACAATTCTAATTAGAGTTCTGGTATGGTAGATGAGATTGAAATAGAAACTAGGTTCACAATTCTAATTAGAGTCCTTGTATGGTAAGAGGGTAGAGAGATATGGTCATTTTTGTTTAGTGAATTTCAATATTGGATAGAAAAATGATTCGTTTATTTCTATTTTTAAGATATGTTATTAGGATTATGTGAAGTTTCATAAAACTTAACCTAAATACCAAGTAAAGCAATTATATCCCAATAAGTAAGAACCATCTCTAATCCTATTAAAAACACATAAGCCAAAATTCTATTCAATGGAGGGGGTGATAATTAGATAGAAATAAAATGTTAAAACATATATAAAGATTGTTTTCAGTGGGCTAGGGACAAAAAGCTGAATGGTGAGATTACAACACAAATATGTATTTTATGACCTTTGCTTCATCACCTAGGGACAAAAAGTTAAATAGTGAGATTACAACACACGTATGTATTTGATGATCTTTGCTTTATCACCTTCATAGACTACTCACATATCATAGATTGCTGCCAAATTTTGGTGTGCTCAGGTTTCAGAGACGCCTACCAAACTTACTTTAGTTGAGTCCTCTAAATCCACTCTACTTCAATGGTAACATTGACTAGTGTTTTGACACTTAATGCCACCATGCTGGAGCTTCTCTGAGCTCTTGAAGGACTTGGTAAGGCCAGTCAATTGTGCTGCAGGTCCTGAATAAAACCACTCTTCAACGGCTACTTCAACATGCATTTATGCTCTCTTTGATGGTTATTAACAATTAAAATAATCTCTAAAATAACAGATCGTTTGCCTCTCAAGCTCCTCTTTAATGGTCTCATGGTTTCCAAACCAGTGCTATCATTATTCTTATTGATATTTGAGTGAGGTGGATCTGATGGGTTGTAGAATTAAAGACAATGGTGTAATAGTGGTATTTTAGGTAAAAGGTACGGGATTTGGTCGGCCAGTTAAAAGGAAAGTTATAAATATATTTTTTTATTCTATAAAATAAATTTGGTTAGGGTTTATTTGTGTATTTTAATTTTGGAATAGGTTTTTAGAATTTTAATTTAATTATTAATGAATAATAAATGAGTAGTAGGGATTTAATCTATGTGAAATATCTATAAAATATTTTAGTAGTAATTAGGATGGAGGGTTGAAATTTATATCCAAAGTAGTTATGTAAATTTTGCTTTTCAATTTAATTAAAAAATATTATAAAATTAAAGTGAAATAAAATATAAATAAGATATTTTGATTGTGAAATGAGTTATGGTTGTTTGGGCATGTGGTATTAATAAGCCATGGTATTGGCCCATAATATTATAACAAAGCCTATTTACAGTTAAAAATCTCCATCGCAAGAATCTTGTTAGATATTTTTATAAATGTATATATGTTTAACTCATATTGATTTTTTTATTTTTTATTTTATATATAATTAATAATAATAATTTAAAATAAAGATATTAGAGAATGCAAACTTTTGTGATTCATAAATATACTAGTTAATATTTATGATATTTATCAATTTTGGTAATGTGAAATATATTATAAAGTTAGTATTATAATGTCTATCAACCTTTACTAGCTATTAGTTACACTAGTTATATTTTTGATATAAATTACAATTTTTGTTTATTTTTTAAATTTTAATTTCATGCAACAAATTTGTGATCTATTCTTTTACAATTAAATTTTCTTGTATTGAAATTCATAAATGATATGATTGATTTATTTTTAAGTAATTAAATCAAGTTCTCAAGTAAAACTAAATTCTTTTTATTTTGATGTTTAAAAATTTTGTTGAACCTACCAATTTCCCAATTTGATGAAAGATAATAAATTTACTTTGCATATTGCAAAATTCTAAAACCAATGAAGTTATTTCTCATAATGTAAAATTATGATTCTATTCACCACTAAAATAGAACTATAACAAAATATCTATGATACATCAAATGAATGTCTTTTGCAATACTACAAATGAATTTGTTTGATTTTGTGATAATGCTATTGCAATACCATTTTATCTATTTCATTTGAAAGGAAAATCGCTAACATTTTTTGTTTGTTAGGTAATGTGAGTCTTGATATGACTGGCATGCTTAACTTGTGACTTGAGTAGCCATGACCCAAGGGCATTTAAGCCGTCAAAAGCAATGATGGATCACACCTAGCCTAGGCCACACCAACCTTTAGCATGGTTGGATTTTTGCCCACGGGGTTTTGAACTGTGAACTTTTCACTACAGAGTGCCTTAACATAACACCCTATCACCGTCTATTCTACACTCGGTGAGCAAAATGAATGACATCTTATTAACATATATATATATATATATATATATATATATATATATATATATATATATATATAAAGCTTAGTGGTACCTTTTCATTAATTTTCTAATATAAAGCAGGGTACATCCCTATGTCTGAAATGTTAGGTGGCCTCAACTTGCCTTGAGGGAAACCAATTCTGTTGGCCATTTAACCGCAAAATATGTCATCCAGAAACAAAAAATAATAAGTCTAGCCGACCATGTTATATATGTCTGAGAGTCTTTGTTCTGCCTATTTACTAGATATTTATAAACAAAACTACTAATATATTTAAACATTTGAAATTGCTTAATACAAAATTGTAACAAGAGATGTACTATGACTACTCATCATCAGCTGAATCCATCGGAGCAGGGTCCTTGGCAGCTCAGTGTGTGGACTGCAAAGGATGTGTTGCTCTATGCGGTTGAGCCGACCATTATGCTTTACAGTGGAACTTGGCAGCTCAGTGTGTGGAATACAAGGGATGTGCTGCTCTCTACGATTGAGCCAACCATTCTGTTGATGCAATTGAAGTTGAATCTGTTGAAACTCTTTGGTGTAATCCAATATTTTTGATATATTTTAAATTGAACATTATAGACATTTTTAAAATAATTTAAATTAAAGATTATTTACATTAATTATCATTTTCCTTTAAAAATAATAATAATATCCCATTAAAATATTTAATCATTTATGATGCATCAAATAAATGTGTTTAATTTTGTGATAATGCTATTGTAATATCAACTTATCAATTTTTCCTAGAAAGAAAAAATACTATCTTATTGACATACTTTTGATACGATTTAAATTTAACATCACATATAACTCAATGTTTAAAACACTAACAATCAATTTCATTTTAAAAAGAAAATGATAACATTCCATCAAGATACTCTTTAAATGGGACATTATAAGTATATTTTAAATATAATTAAATAAAAAATTATTTGCATTAATTATTAATTTCTTTTTAAAGAGAAAATAATGATATTCTATTAAAATATTCAATAAATTATTTTATAAAACAAAATATTTATGATACATCGAATAAATGTGTTTAATTTTGTGATACTGCTATTGTGATATCAACTTTTTGAGACACTGCTATTGTGATATCAACAATGTGTGATACTTCTATTGTGATATCAATTTATTAATCTCTTCTAGAAAAAAAAAATACAATCTTTTAACATATTTTTGATAGGATTTAAATAAAACTCATCTATAACTCAATGATTAAAACATTAACACTCAATTTCATTTTAAAGAGAAAATGATATAATTTAATGATTAAAACACTAATCATCCATTTCACTTTAAAGAGAAAATGATAACATCCCAGATATAATTATTTAAATGGTATGTTATTTTTTTAATTTAAATGGTATATTGATTAAAACAAGTTTATTGATAGAGCCACAAGGGTTAGCTCAATTAGTCAAGTCCTTGTTGTTAAGTACCTTGCCGATCGGGAGGTCATAGGGTCAATTCTCCTTGACGCCCTTGGGGTTAAGCCCTGCTAGTTTGGTCGATGACCTTTAAAAGATTCCCTTTAGGGTTGATTTGCCCAGATTTTTCCAAGGGGAGAAAACATGTTTATTGATTTTGATATAATTACTTAAATTCTATGTTATTTTTTTGATACAATTTAAATGGTATATTGATAAAAAAATTGTTTACATTATTAAATATTAAAAATGAATGGATAGATTTTATAATAAAATATTAAAAAAATATAAAAAGTGTAATCAAATTTATTAAATGTTAATGTATTAAGACATTTCTATGATTTCATCGTGAGTCTTTAGTGATGTCTTTGGGCCTTTACAATGCTCCATCAACTTTCTAGAGCTTTATCATTATGAGTTTTTAGTGATGTCTCTGGCCTTTACAATGCTCTATCAACCTTCTAGAGCCTAATGAACACGATCTTTCAACCATTCATCCACAATTTCATGCTAGTATTCTTTGATGATATTTTGGTTCACAACAAAACATGAGAATACCATATTGAACATGTTGATAGAGCTTTGCAACTCCAATAGGACAACCAAATATTTGTAAAACACTCCAAATGTGCCTTTGGGCTTCAAAGGTTAAATACTTAGGTCACATTTTAAGCTAGAAGAGAGTATGAGTTGATACCAAAAAAGTCGCAACTATGCAAGATTGGTCCTCTCCGAAAATCTTGAAGAACTTGTGTGGATTCCTAGGCTTACAGGGTATTACATGAAGTCTGTGAAAATTTATGGAAAAATTGTAGATCCATTAACCTTGCTACTTAAAAGGTTGTGGAACACACTTTCTTAGCTTTAAAAGTTGCCATTTTCACAACTCTAGTATTACTAGGGCTAGATTTTTCTAACAATTTTGTCTTGGAATGTGATGCTTTGGGAAAAGGCCTTGGAGTAGTATTGATGCAAGAAGGGTGCCCTTGGTATTCACTAGAAGCAATTAAATTTAAGTAGATCCACATATAAGAAAGAGATGATGGCCATCCTCCATGCTGTAGAGACTTGATGCTCTCAACATTGACCATCATAGTTTGAAATACTTTCTTAAACAAAGATCATTCGCTCTAGATCAACATAAACAAGCCACAAAACTATTAGGGTATTACTATGAGATTATTTATAAAGAAAATGCGGTTGCTAATGTTTTATCTTAAAAATTTTAGGATGATGGATCTCTTTTCACCTTATCTTTACCCAATATAGGTTGCATCGAGGAAGCCTAGTGAGAATAGTTGGTGAATGATACTACCATTCAACTCATAAATAGGCTTCAAGAAGATCCCAACCCTCCTTAGGGGTATACATAGAAGTTAGGCATATTGTGATATAAATGATGCATTGTTCTAGTAAAGAACTATTCTTTAAATAAATAACCTTAGAGGAATTTCAGTCATCACCTAAAGTAATTCACTTTGGATTTGATAAAACATACGAAGAGAATTAAGTGCTCGTTTTTTTGGAAGGGGATGAAAACTGACATCTAGCATTTTGTGGCCAGATGTGACACTAGCTAAAGAAACAAAGGGGAGAGAGTAAAGACACTAGGGGCACTGCCATTGCGGTCAATCCCCACACACATATGGCTTGACATCACTATGGATTTTATAGTGGGACTCCCTTGGGTGGAAAACAAGTTTATAATCATGGTGTTAGCTGAAACTCTCTCCAAATATGCCCATTTGTTCCCTAGAACATCCATTTTAGGCCACATGTGACACTAGCCAAAGAAACAAAGGGGAGAGAGTAAAGACACCAGTGGCACTACAACCTCTATTGATCCCCACACACATATGAACTAACATCATTATAGATTTCATGGTGGGACTCCATAGGATGGGAAACAAATATGTGGTCATGTTGGTAGTCGTTTGTCTCTCCAAATATTCTCATTTATGCCCTACAACATTGATTTACCCCCTTCTTAGTTGCCCAAGTTTTTCTTGATCATATGTGTTAGTCATATGGCATGCCCACTTCCATTGTCTCGGATTGGGACCCTACCTTCACTAGCAAATTTTGGCATGCACTATTTAAACTACATGGTACCTAACTAAAAATGAACACTGCATATCACCCCAAATAGATGGTTAAATTGAAGTGGTTAACAAGTGCCTAGAAACCTATTTGATATGCTTCACCTTTGAAAAGCATCTCCAATGGTCACAATAGCTTCTCTTGATGAAATGATGCTACAATCCCTCCTCTTGTTAAGGAGCTACCAAAATGACTTCATATGAAGTGGCTTATGATAAAAAACCATTATTAGTCACCTCATATTTACGAGGTGCTTCCAAGGTTTAGGCAATGGATCACACACTCCACACTAGAGGAGGCATTCTTTGCACACTAAAGGATAATTTAATCATGGATCAAAATAGAATGAAGTAACACGTGAACTAACATCACATATAACACACTTTTGTAATAGGGGATCATGGGTTTTATCGACTTAAATTATATAAACAACATCATCGAGAGACAAAACATCTCAGAATTAACACCCAAGTTTTATGTACCCTATGCAATCATCCAATGTATAGGACAAGTGGCTTACAAACTAGCTCTTTCAAACCACTCCAAGATTCATTTAGTAATTAATGTGTTTTTTTGAAAAAAGTTGTGGGATCAAAGTGAAAGGTATGAACCAACCTACCAGAACTTGATGAAGAAAACTCCGTTTGGTTTTAGTTGGGAATAGTATTAGATACTAAGGAGCATATATTGCACCATTGTATGATCAATAAAGTATTGATTTAGTGGAAAGACACACCACCTAAAGATGCTACATGGGAACTGACCATGATCTTGCATCAATTTTCTCATTTTAAATCTTGAGACAACATTGCATTTGGAAGTTCCTATTCTAACCTGCACACTTTAGACTACTTAGGAGTTAGTTAATCATTATAAGGAACCATCCTATTTGAATAAGACCCATTGGATAGTAGTGGATAGGTATGCAATGTAAAATGATTCATTTTATAAGGTCTATTAAGTCGTTGGTGCTCAATTGTGATGGGACAACAAATAGTTAGGGTTTTTGATATAAAACTCTATCTAAATATGTAAGAGACTATGAAATGTTTGCCTTGTGTTGTTTATTTAGAGCTTTGCTTAGTGAAAGGTTGCCCCACCTTAAGAGGCACGCAAACATTGTATTCTTCTTTGTAGTATCAATATACAAGAGTATTTCTACAACTTTTATCTTACTATCCCTTGTTTCTAGTTAAACTTGCAATTATATTCTTTGTATACTTGTTGCATACCAATTTTCAAAGGTTTAGGAACACTATAGTTTCACTTTGAACTCAATGTATTTGAAAGTGGAATTCTCTTGATTTGTCAATCTATTTCAATATTTTAAAGCTATTCTTTGAGATTTTATTTGGAAGTCATGTACAATTACAATATTGTATGATACAATTATTGAATGGTGTTGTCAGTAATGCCAACATTGGTCTTGAATGCTCTTAATATAAGCCACTAATTAAATTAATTGGAAACTCCAATGGACGAGAAGCCCTGGAAGAAAGGAAGGGGAGTTCTAGAAGCCCCACATTTGTTGAAGATTTTGAGGATGAAGATCAATATATTTGATCTCATGATCGTCTTCATTTAATGATCCTCATCACGCCAATTCCAACGATATATGACATGCCTCATGGTTCTTCATGATTGTAGAGATATGCTTGATTAAAGATCAGTACCCCTTTCATGTGGTCAAAGCCCCCAAAAATGAGATGATGTGACATCTCATCATTGGCTAGAAAATCACTCAAATCATGAGGCCAAGGACTTTTTATGAAAGAATTTAAGGGTAAAAGTATTAAAAAATATATTAAAATTGGTTCTAAAATCGTTTGGGGTTTTTGAATGTTAAATTTTAAAATTCAAAATTTTCCCTCCAAGAGATTTGGGCAGCCCTCCCTCTTCAAGCGATCCTCTTCAACACTAAAAATGCAAAACAATATCTCCAGAAGATGCACAATTAAATCGCTATCTGTGATCGACCTTTTGCGGCCCTGTGGAGCAACAAACTATCTCAAGGTGCTCAAAGTTTTGAGCAGCGGGTTTGGAATATTTTCTTTGTTTTTCTGGTCACAGGCTTCACTGGTTTCTAAGGTCAGTCGACCTCTCTTATGGGCTAATCCGAGTTCAATATGAAGCTACGTAGTGCCATTTGTTGGACGTCTAATCTATATCTAAGGACATTCAGACTTCCTTATGAGCAAATCCGAATGCCTTTTAAAGTATTTTATGAAGTACATATGAGCTAGAGCGCCTATTATTTGAGGAGTTTCTGTATCTGTGGCCCTCTTTGAAGGTTGATCTGTGGCTTGTACAGTTTTGGAGTTTAGGGCATGGTTGCATAGGGCTTAAAGCCTGTACAAGAGCCAAATTGAGGATCTGTTCAGTTCATCAACTATTGATTCTTCTTGTGACAATGTTGAATAAAAAAGGGGGAGTCCTAAGCTTTATTGTATAATAAAAACGTGAGTGCTGTAGTGACGAAGAGAAGTTCTGTGTATGGTCTGGTATGAGTTATTGACATTCTGGAGCAAGCTTGATCATCTCTATTCAACCCGCTTTTGATCAAGTCCTGTAGCATATACCCGATCTGGTTTGTGGGCAATCTATCTGTTAGGTTCCTATACCAATAGGTTTCATTTTTCATGATTGACCAGGGAAGTGCCAAATATGTTCATCTTTTCATGCTGCAAAGGTTCCATATTTTGTATACAGATAGGGAAAATTAAAAAAACGTAAAGAGGGTATGCCCTAAAAGAAAAATCAAAGGGAAAAAAGAGTAAATTGGTCAGAAAAAAGTAATAGAAATGAACCCCAAAGAAAGACCAGGAAAGTGGCCAGTCAAAAATGCCACTGCTATCTTATTTGCAAGTTCACAATGTGCAAATATTGTTGTTTATTACACTTGATGGATGGCCCAACAGTTCAATCTGGACCATGCCATGTTTAAATTTGCTGTTGCAGAATAGAGAAAGAATATCTGTCCAAACAGTTCAAATTTGGCAGATGAGTAGATAGGCAGAGAAATTAAGGAGCCCAACTGCTTAATCTGGGCCCTTGGAAGAGATAAGGGTACATTTAGATAGGAGGGCAGTCAAAAGAAAAGAGGAACTTCAGGGTTTTCTAGTCCAAATGCACCCGTACCCGTTACGCGCCAAATTACGTCATGCTGACGTCATCCCCGAAAAGCGCCAAAATGTCCAAAATTCGATAAAAAGTCGTGAAAACGACTATTTTGTTTGTTTTCTATTGTGCGCCCGTGGAGCCTTTTGCATGAAATTTTATGTCCAAATCGCCCAACAACCTGCACAGTGCATCACCTGGTGAATTCGCCTCCATAGTCCGACCTTGCAGCTCGAAGTTGTACCTGCTAATAGTTCTCCGCGCCATATAAACAGGTATTTACCATCTGTTCACCTGCAAACCCTGTTTTCCGCAGTTTATCCATTAAAGTTGTTTGAACACCTGCGAATTCAAACCAAAAAGGCACTTGAGCTCCTGAAATTCCACCTGTTAACTCACTTATTGACCCTTTGTTCAAGTGCAACCCGGCAAATTTTCCCTCCTCTGCAAAATCGCCATTGAGGCTCGAAATCCAGCTCCAGTTAGCCTGCAAAACCACTAAAGACTATCTGCAAAATCCATGCTATCTCCATTCCTTGCAAGCTTACTTGTTTCAGAGCCCTGCATACTCTTTATTTCCCTTAAACTCTACTCAGCAGGAACATCTTTGCACAAAACTCAAAACTGTAAATTCCTTGCCAAAAAACCACTGCCAAGACTCTGTTTTCCTGTTGAAGTATACACCAAATTCAATTATAATCCCAGTAAAATCATGGAGGCCCCAGTTGCCCTCAATATTGCACCACTAAATGCACCCCATAAAGAGTTATAATGGATACCTCTGGTAGACAGAGACTATCAAATTGCTGATATGGAGGGAATCAAGCCTCACCTTCACGCTTTCTATGAGATAAATTCAGAAACAAAGCTGACCTATTGGGAATGGGGGAATCCAACATGCCAATGTACTACTTGCCCTCAGTAAATGTCTTCCCTGACCTCATCCATCAGTGTTGTGCTAACTATGAGCCCTCTCAAAGGGCAGTGATGGACCCTGCTGGAAATGTCCTTTTTTACATTACTCCTCAGTCCATAAATGAGATGGTGCAATTCAAGCCAACTCAGCCTTTGGTCCCCCTTTCCATGAAAAATCTGCTAGATCAAGCCTCAAAGTTGCCCTCTACAGAAATTGACCGAGTTGCCAAGCTGTTTATGCCATCAGACTGTTACTCCAGATTCACAATTCCCTATCACCATGCTTGGTTTATTGAGGAGGGAAAATTGCTCATAGATATGATCTCCTACATCCTGGGATTTAGAACAAGTGAAATTGTAGATGAAACTGTCTTTGCCTTGATGTCTATCTTCACTCCAGGACAACCCCCTGCTGTTAAGTATGACTATGCCACCTTCATAGCCAATAAGATTCATGAGCAGTTCATGAACTTAGAGAGGGAAAGGGTATTCAAATACACTTCATATATCTATCATTTGCTGCTATACTATCAGTCTGAAAGTTTCCCGGTTTTCCTTAAGAAATTGGATGCTAGGGGGAGCGAAGGTCTGTCATATTTTGGTCCTTAGTATTCCATCATGTTAATCTCTCCCCCTACACATACTGTGAGTTCATTGACCTCTTTGTTTACCCAGCCACTTGCCTTTTATCAACAGATCCTCCTCTTAGGCTCACTGCTGAAATGCAGAGAATTCTGCACCTCTCAAAAGGATACAACATTGGTGACTGGTACTACTACCAAAACCACACTGTAATAAGGATCTATGGCTGTGAATTAGCCCCATGCAGACTACCAAAATATGTCCCCATGAGACTCTTTGCCTTGGAATAATACAGGCAGTTCAACAGTGTAGACTTAAAGCACTTCTATGGTGCTAGAAAAAGGCACAGCTTAAAATTAGACATCAATTGGGCCCCTTTATCTTTAATAAAAGGGAAGAAGCATGGAAGGATGCTGATGAGATTCTGAGAGAAAAACTCAAGCTCAAACTGAGTTTCTATTGGTCACCATATGACCCTGAACACTTCATAAGCTTTAGAAGAGTTAAGAACAAGCTCACAGGGTATCCCCACCACAGAATCCCTGAAATTGAACAATATGCCAACCAACAAGAATGGGTAGAGGGCACACTAGTGGAAGAGCTTACTGAAGAAGAGATAACAGAAAAAGAAATCAAGAACCTTGAAAAATCAGTTGACTTGGAATCTTTTGGACATGTGTTTTTCACAGCTCCTCGACACCTTGGAGAAGGCACCTCATCCGCCACGGCTTCCCAACAGCCTGCCCAAGAAAGTGCTCCACTAGCAGGAACATCTAAAGGTAAGGAGGTGTAGGATTCAGAACAACAAGTGCATAATTCTGAGCAGCAAGAGACAATGGTAGACCGGCCGGTTTCTACAGATGAGCAAAGTCAAGGGCAAGACCCTTCAACTCAAGCAAAGGTGATGGAAATTCCTGTATTACAGACTCCTCTTAATGAGGAAAGGGCCAAGAAAAGAGATAGACAGGAAGAGACTCCTACAGGGACATCCGCAGATCAACAAGGAGAAAAGAGACAGAGATTAAATCCTTATTCAAAAGAAGAAATGCCAGAGGGGCCAACTGAACAACAAGTTCCCCCAAGTATGGAGACATCAGCCATCTCCTTCCAACGAGAGGTAGAAAGACAACAAGGGGTGGAGGTTAAATCTATGAGGAAACAGAGCAGACATGGCTCTGACATCAAAAAAGCATTCACTGATATTAAGGCTAGAAATGAGCCAGTGAGGTACCAGCTTTACAACCAGTTGCTAAGGATGGCTCCCACTAATCAGCAAAGGCTAATGGCAGCCTATGACATCCAAGAAGGGAAAATGACTCTCAGTCATTTCAGACCTATAATGCAGCAACCACAATCAGCTGCTGACTATATCAGAACCAATCTGGAAGTGCTCTCCAAAGACATCCATCTGATGGACCAGATTGAATTACACAAGCAGACTGGGGAAATGGTATATTCTACCTTGGCAGACAAAACATTGTTGGCCCATAGATTGCAAAACTCTCTGCACAATACTTTTGCCCAACTAGAATTGGAGAAAGCTTCATCACAGGCCAAGGACAATAGAATCAAGTCCTTGGAGGAGATTATTATAGAGTTGGGACATGATCCCCAGGATCCGAAAGGCATTCAAGCCTTGATAAAAAAGAAAGAGGAAGACATAGCAGCCCTCAAAAGACAGCTCAAGCTGCCATCAACACTACATCCTCAAACCACAGAGATAACACAACAAAAAGAAGAGCAGGATGTGCTTATGAGCTTGCACAAACAGAGAGTGCCTTGGAGGCATCATTGCAGGGAAGACAGGGAGAGTTGGCCTCTCAGCCAATTCAAACAACTCACATTCATACAGTTGCTCCTACTACGGCCACCACAACAGTCCCTCCCACTAGTCCAACATCAAAAGCAGGTACCTCAAGTTCAGCACCACTTTCAGCAACTACAGCAACAGCAGAGCAAGAGACCAGCTTGAGTATGGAGGGGATGATGAAAGAAATAAAAGCCCTAGAAGTGCAGATGGCAGAATTGAAAGAGGCCAAAGAAAAGCTGGCTAAAATTGAGGAAAGATATGACAAGTCAAAGCAGGATGTAGCTGAGAAGACAAGGGAAGTAAAAACCCTAGAGAAAAGGATAAAGGAGCTAGAGAAAGAGCTTACTCTTGATAGGACCCTAGCTGAGGTCAAGAAAATTTTGTGGGCCAAGATCGGCCAATCCATTACTGACCAGTGGCAATTGATTGAGACCATACATGAGCAAATGGACTTGATAGGCTTAGCTCAATTTGAAAATCAAAAGGCTAGAGCTTCTTTAGGAAATATGCCTGAGCAAGCCAACATAATGATCCAATTCCTCAACACTCATACCAAAGAGCAGTTGGCAGCAATAGGTATCAGGAACAGGACTGATACTATCTTACTAGTAAAAAGAGTGTTGACCCTAAGTAATTTTGTGCAAACTCTAGAAAGAAAATGCCAAGAAATGCAAGAAGAGGTGAATGAGTTCAGAATAAAGTTTGCAGCATTACAGAGCAGAGGGCTACCAAGTTTAGTAAATAGCACTGGAAGTGTCACATGAGCATTATGCCAACAGGGTAAACAACTATGCCTCCAATCAAATCACAACGTCCTCGAGCACATCAGAAGAAACAGGGCCTCCATCTGGACAGAGTCTCTATGACAAACTAGAAAACCTGTTTTACATTGAGCATGAGATAAACCACCTATTTGAAGTCCAGCCCAACTTTTACAGATACACTGAAGCTGATGAAACACTGATAAAGATACAAAGACATCAACTGCCTACAGAGGATTGGTGGAAAGGAATGATGGAGACATTGGTCAGGTGATCTTGTTTATTAATTCTTTTTTGATTAGCTACAGGTCAGCACATGCAGATAGCACGGTCCACCTGTCAAGGGGAAGAAAAAGCAGCGTAAAGCAGAAATGGAATGGTGATCACAGCTCGTTAAATGCATAAGAAATCGAGCACTGATGATAAAGGCCAAGACAACAACAAATAGCATAGCAGCATCAAGGCAGCAAACGCAGAATGAATGCGCATCAACCAGCCGACTCACACAGCCCAGAAAAGTCAAAATATCTCTGACAAATTGGACAGCTAGCACATTCATGTTTATTACAACATTTATTCCCTCATTTACTGCTTCTTAAGAGTTGGTAAAGAAAGTTATGAGTTTAAAGACTTATCTTCATGATATTTTGTATCTCCCTTTTGTATAAATACCTCCCCATAATATGTATTTGGGGTTGGTGATTTTATCTTTAAGCTACGCTGTAATTTCTGAGACTTTATAATACAAATGCCTGTTGGAGTTCATGGTTTCTGCGCTGTCTGAATGTGCAAATGATGTTCTCGGACCTGCTACAGAATTCCTGCGTCCTTCAATGGAACAATAAGTTATTCTAACTGTCTTACATGTTTTCTGTGTTTGCAAATTTCATAAGTATTCCATAATCTTAGTGACAGAGAAGAAGAATAGCCCAGGATTTGTTTAGATACACCCTGTACTCAATCTCTGTTATTAACTATGTTTTCTTCAGGATTAGTCATAAATATGAATTCTTAACTGCTCATGTTTGCACTATTTCTCTTATTTTGAATACTATTTAGGAATTCTGAATTTCTCCTGAATAATGTTCATGCACTTTCCCCTTGCCAGCATGATGAAAGATTCTTGATTGCCTTTCATTCCCTGACTTCATTCCATCAATTCTTGATTTAAAAATTGTTCCTAGATTGCCTACCTTGCTTTGTGGCATTACCATTTACCCGAGAGACACTTTCAGCTGTACACCATCATTGACTCCATTGCCCAATGGAACAGACTGTCTTGGACTTGCATCCCAGCTCTGCCTGAAAATCACCATCCAACAAACTTCAAACAAAAACCTGTGCGTTATAACTAGCCTAAAATATTACAAAACAAAGCTAAATTACAAAGAGAGAGCCCTCTCTGGTTGCAGGTAGGCTAGGACCTGCAACTAAAAGATTGGTTAGTGGTTACCTCGGCCGTATTCCCTCTAGGAGGCAGGGAACAACCTGAGTGATAACATCATTGGCGACTCCACTGGGGACCTTAAAGAAGGACTATTTGTAACTGCGGTCTATTTTCTAAAACTACAGATGGGATCTGAAGTTAGCCAGGTAGCCTTTGAAACTGTCTTTGCTCTGCATTGACAGGAGTAGATAAAAGCTGCTTCAGTCAATCTCTAGTATAGTTTTAGGCTTTAAACAACTGTTCCAAAACATTTGATAAGTTTCCTCTGCTTCAACACATTCAATGGAAAGCCCAAAGCCTCCTATATTTCAACAAAGTCCTTGTAGAATATTGTGAAAAAACTGTGATCTTAAAACATTCTTAGAAAATACCAAAAACAAATTTAGAAGCTGGCTCCAAAGAAGAAAACTCGGTACACCAGGTCAAACCCTGACCCAGATCCTCCAGCTGTTTTTGAAAATCCCAATTTAATTGCTAAGACCCTTAGGAAGCAAGAAGAACAAGGAAAATTTGCTGATTCAGACCTTGAAACAGGTCAACAGAGCTATATCCCAACTCCTGCTAAACCCTCAATCCATCTTCACATTACTGCTGCTTCTCCTAGTTCTTCATCCACCTCTCAAAGCACCTTCTCCACACCTCCGTCCGCTACACATACTTCTACTTCAGTCCCTGCTATTTCAGCTGTCCCACTTCTCCCTGTTGCCCCATTTATCCCTGTAAATATGGCAAATCGTTATGCCCCTCTTCAGTTGCCTGCAAATCCAGAGGCTATGCCTCAGGATTATCAAAGTAAAATCACATATTTTGATGGTACTGGCTCTTATACAGCCCAACAACACACCAAGAAAATGCAAGATTATATTGAGAATTATGAAATAGATGATGATGATGTGAGAATGAATATTTTTGTCCAAAGTCTAACAGGTGATGTAAGGACTTGGTTTAGAGCACTTGCTCCAAATTCTATAGCTAATCCAAATGCCCTCTACCAATCCTTTCTAAACAGATGGGAAAAGAAGAAAGACCCTTTATACATTTTGACAGAATATGATAATCTGAAAAGAGGCCCACAAGAAGCCGTCCAAGACTATTGTGCCAGGTTCAACAATGTCTATAATGCTATTCCACAAAACCTTAGACCTCCACCCGATCTAGCTTTGATCAAATTCCCAGACGGATTTGATTCTGATATGGCATACCAATTGAGGGAAAGGGCCCCTCCAAGCCTAGCAGACATGCAGAATATAGCTGTTAGTGTGGAGGCAAACCTAATTGCTAAGCGAAATTGAGCAAGAGCTGAAAGAAGAGCAACTTTCAAAGAAGAACCTTCAGCGTTTGAACAAAAACTTGATGCAATCATCAAAGGCATGGACAAACTTGGAGATAGAGTGGAAACTATTGAAAGGAAATCATCATGGGAAGGTCAACCAAGTAACACTGCAAGAAACCCAAACTTTAGAAAAAATCAAAATCCAAATGTTGGGAGGGCTGGCCCGGACCAAAACATCAGACCTCCATTTCAAGAGAACTATGCCGAGGCCTCAACATCTAGTGAACCAATAGAGGACATCCAAATCAACCTAATGGGGTTAAATAGTGATCAACAAATATTCTTGACCCAAGATGACCAAGAAGCTCACAACATTAATCAATTTCAAACCAAATCCGGAGAATCATTTGATTTCAGGGAAGGCTATGATGCAGCAGTCTATGAGGTTCATAAACAGTACAAATTAAGAAGCAGAACCATAGATGTGCCTGAACCTACCAAGGTCAAGGATACTAAACAGCCAAAGAAGACAAAGGAGAACACTGTCCAGATGGAACCCTCTAATAAAATAGATCCAGACCCAAAGGAAGTCACTGTGGAAAATGTATCAGATTCACGGTATTTAAAAAAACAGCCATACACATCCCATTCTTCGAAGGAAAGTCCAAACTGTTCTCCTGAAAATAATTCCAAATCAGATGTACCTCAAAACAACACTCATAATCAAGAGAATATCACTGAAAATCCGGTTGAAAAGGAAAAGCCTGCTGTCCATAATGCAAAAATGCAAATAGAAAAACATTTTAACTTAGAAACAGAAATTGGCAAGCTCAAAATAGCTATTCCTCTCTCTGAATTAGCCAAACATGAAGTTTACAGACAACAAATCAATCAGTCACTCCAAATACCAGAGAATAAGGATGCAGTCAATGTTCTAGATGATCAACCAGAGTTGATTTTCGATCCGGAAGTCAATGGTAAAACAGTAGATGGAGGAGTTCCTCCATTCTATGTGAGCTTGAACATTCATGACAAAGTCCTACATAATGCTATGTTTGATTCGGGAGCTTCCCATAACCTAATGCCAAAATCTGTGATGGAAAGACTGGACCTGGACATCACAAGACCCTACAAAGATTTATTCTCATTTGATTCCAGCCAGGTCAGGTGTCTAGGCCTAATCAAAGACCTTTGTGTATCCTTAGTCCAATATCCAGCTAAGACAATCTTGATGGATGTGGTGGTAGCTGATATTCCACCCAAGTATGGTATGCTTTTGTCAAGATCTTGGGGTGCAAAACTCCAAGGATCTTTGCAACTAGACATGTCCTATGCCACTATTTCAGTCTTTGGCTAGCCAAAGAGATTATACCGGGAAACACTAATGAAATATGTGGTTAGCAGTCAAGAAAAACCCCAAAACTTCCCCATCTATTCTATGCATTCCGATATGGATTCATTCATTTTATATAATGCTGGGATGTGTTCCAAAACTGATGTCAAACTCCTAGAAGCAACACAAACACAAAGCACAGATGAACAGTCTAATACTCAAGATCAAAAAACTATTGTTATGATTGATGCAACAAAGGGAAATGATATATCATGTGACATACAAGAGCCAAATCTGCCCTCTGAACAAACTTCCAAAACTCTTAAGACAAGTCATAACCAAGAGATCTTATGGTACTTAGAGTTTGATGGCTCGGTAAACAAATTAGGAGCAGGGGCAGGGGTTTGGATCCACAACATGCAAAATGACCATGCTCAAGGTCATGCATATAGGTTAAATTTCAAATGCACAAACAATATGGCTGAGTACGAAGCCCTGCTGTTAGGACTCAAACTGATCAGAGCTCTAGGGGCAACCAAGGTTTCAATTCTAGGGGATTCAGATCTGATCATACAACAGATGAAGGGAAACTTTGTTACAAATGATCTAAGGTTGAGGGCTTACAGAGGGGCAACCATTGAAATACTTAACACTTTCTCAGAATCTCAGCTAACCAAAATCCCTAGAAAGCACAATTTACATGCACATAGCTTGGCAACTTTTGCCAGCACTTGCAAGCTGCCTTTTGAACCCAACCACTACTTCACTGCTGAAATTAAACATAGGCCTGCTGTCCCAGATAATGTCAAAAATTGGCAGGTCTTTGAAAATGATACACAGATAAATAATTTCCTGACTCTGAAGGAGGAATTCTCAAGTATAAACATTGATACAAGTACCATGGATGATCAACAACAGATAGACCAAATTGAACAAAACATATCAGCTGAAACAACAAATCTAATTTTACACCCAACAACTTTTGATGACAAGAATTTGCAAGAGCTGAAGCAAACAGACCTTGATGAAATAGCTGAGGCAGAAGCTGAAGTAATTGAACTAAAAGACAATTTTCTGCCCACAGGCTTAACTCCTTTAGAGGACATATTTGATTCAAATGACATTTCAAGGAAGCCAAAAATGCAACCTCTAAATGCAGAAATTGAGGACTGCAACATTGGAACCACAAAAAATCCCAAAATGGTAAAACTCTCCAAAGCCTTGCCTATTGATCAGAAATTGAAATACATAGACTTGTTTAAGGAATTCCAAGATGTGTTTCACTGGAGTTATGAGGACCTCAAATCTTATGATACTTCAGTCATCCAACATACTATACCCTTGAAAGAGAATCAAAAACCTTTTAAACAAAAGCTTAGAAGAGTGAATCCTGTCCTCCTTCCCTTGATTGAAAAAGAAGTTAAGCGTATGTATGAAGCTGGAATCATTGCACCTATCAGGTTCTCAGAGTGGATTTCAAATCTAGTACCCACTAGGAAGAAAACGAGAGAGATAAGACTGTGTGTTGACTTGAGAAATTTGAATAAAGTCTCCCTCAAAGACCATTACCCCTTACAAAAAATGGACCATATCCTACAAAGGGTAGTGGGAGCCTCTAGGATCTCATTGCTAGATGGATTCTCAGGATTTAATCAGATTTTGGTTCACCCGGATGATCAAGATAAAACTGCCTTTACAACACCTTGGGGTACCTTCAAATATGTCAAAATGCCTTTTGGACTCAAAAATGCAGGGGCTACTTTTCAAAGAGCAATGGACATAGCCTTTGCCAAAGAGATCCATGATTTCTTAGTCATATACCTTGATGACCTCACTGCTTTTTCAAAATCAGACCAAGAACATTTAGAACACTTAAGGCAAGTGTTCCTAATTTGCAGAAAATATGGCATATCATTGAACCCAAAGAAATCACTGTTTGGCCTAGAAGAAGGTAAACTCCTAGGTCACATAATTTCAAAAGATGGCATTAGGATTGACCTGGACAGAATTCAAGCTATCCTTCAAGTGCCTCATCCAAGAAACATCAAAGAACTGCAAGCTTTTCTAGGAAAGATCAATTTCCTAAGAAGGTTCATTCCCAATTTAGCCGAGCTAATAAGACTGTTGAACAACATGCTGAAGAAAGATTCTAAAGTCAAATGGACCATGGAAGCTAAACAAGCCTTTGAGGACATCAAAATAGCCCTAACAAAAACACCAGTCCTCACAAGTCCCAAGTTTGATAGAGATTTCATCATTTTTTCCTTTGCATCTGAGCATACTATTGCTGCTGTCCTATTACAAAAAGATGACCAAGGATGTGAGAAGCCCATTGCTTTCTTTAGCAAAGCCCTTAGAGATGCTCCCTTGAAATACCAGATCATGGAAAAACAAGCTTATGCCCTTGTAAAAGCCATCAAGGATTTCAGAGTTTATATCTTATACTCTCATGTGATAGCCTATGTTCCAAATGCTGTGGTTAAAGACATTTTAACTCAAGAAGGAATTGAAGGTAAAAGGGGCAAATGGATAGCCAATATCTTAGAATATGACATTGAAATCAAGCCCACAAAACTCATAAAAGGACAAGGATTAGCTAAACTGATGACTGAAACCAATTTTCAAGCCCTTGACATCAATGAACTGGACAACGAACAGGAGATGGCGACTCCACAGATCAATCAAGCCTTTTTACAATCCCCTTGGTATGCTGACATATGTTTTGTATTATTAAACCTACAAGCTCCTCCAGGGTTGTCCAGGACTAAAAAGAGATTCTTGAAAATGAAGGCATCAAAGTTTTGTATTATAGACAATGTTTTATTTTGGAAAAATCATGAAGGTATTTTGCTTAATTGCCTAACATTGGATGAAACTGACAAAGTACTCAAGGAATTTCATGCAGGGGACTGTGGAGGGCACTTGTATTGGAAATCAACAGCTGATAAAATCCTAAGAGCTGGATTTTATTGGCCCTCCCTGTTTGCTGATGTGAAAAAATTTGTAATGTCTTGCCATAAATGCCAGATCTTTGAAGGCAAGAGAAAGCTGTTACCTTTACCCCTCAAACCTATTTCAACTGAAAGACCATTTCAACAATGGGGTTTAGACTTCATTGGTGAAATCCACCCTTCATCCTCTGGCCAACATAGGTGGATTTTGACTGCCACAGACTATTTTACCAAATGGATAGAAGCCATCCCTTGTAGGCAAGCCAATGACTCAATCATCATGCAATTCTTAGAAACCAACATCTTGTCTAGATTTGGCTGTCCAGAAAAAATTATTACAGACAATGCTGCTGCATTCAAATCCAAAAGAATGATCAACTTTTGCCATAAATACCACATTACCTTGGGCCACTCCACAACCTATTATCCTCAAGGTAATGGCTTAGCTGAGTCCTCCAACAAAAGCCTCATCAACATCATCAAAAAGGTCTTGGAGGAGAACAAAAAGAATTGGCATAAAAAACTTGTGAATGCACTATGGGCAGACAGATTGACCACCAAAAGATCTATTGGTACTAGTCCATATGAGTTGGTTTATGGAATGGAGGCAAGATTCCCTTCATCTTTGGGAATCCCTGTGATCAAGTTGCTGCAAGAAATACAAGCAGAGCCTAATGATATTCAAAGAAGGATCAATCAAACTATTCACTTGCAACAGACTAGAGAAGAAGTATATCAGAGAACCCAGGTTCTACAAGATAAACTCAAGAAGATCTTTGATAAAAGAACAAAGGCTGATGACTTCTGCATAGGAAACAAAGTACTGAGATGGGATTCTAGAAGAGAGGATAAAGGGAAACATGGGAAATTTGATTTTCTTTGGAAAGGACCATATGTTATTCATGCTGTACAAGGTAACAACACCTATTTTTTGAAGAGTTTAGATGGCACAGATACTGAGGACGTCCCGGTCAATGGGCGAATGCTCAAGCACTATTTTGACTCCCTTTGATCAACATAACATGACTGTATATTGTACATAAATACTTGTATTTCCATCAGTTTTTATTTTACAGCAATTAGATAAGGAACAAGATGCAGCAGATTTTGAGCTAAAAGTCAAGGAATTACACCACTTTGGGTGTGTATTTTGAAATTACAACAAAGGATCAAGAAGAAAGCTTGGGATTTATAAAGATGATGATAAATACTCAGAAAAACCAGCAAAGCACAGAACTGTAATTTTGCACGGATCAGCTCATAAGCACTGCACACATGCTACAAAGGTTCAGATCATCGATTCCCAGGAGAAGAAAATTTTGAATTACAACAGCCAACTGAGAACAAGGCAATCTGACCTGCTGTTCTTGGCTTTTCACCAGGAAAATCCATCCCCAAGTGGAGCCACTGTTAGGTTCCTATACCAATAGGTTTCATTTTTCATGATTGACCAGGGAAGTGCCAAATATGTTCATCTTTTCATGCTGCAAAGGTTCCATATTTTGTATACAAATAGGGAAAATTAAAAAATGTAAAGAGGGTATGCCCTAAAAGAAAAATCAAAGGGAAAAAAGAGTAAATTGGTCAGAAAAAAGTAATAGAAATGAACCCCAAAGAAAGACCAGGAAAGTGGCCAGTCAAAATGCCACTGCTATCTTATTTGCAAGTTCACAATGTGCAAATATTGTTGTTTATTACACTTGATGGATGGCCCAACAGTTCAATCTGGACCATGCCATGTTTAAATTTGCTGTTGCAGAATAGAGAAAGAATATATGTCCAAACAGTTCAAATTTGGCAGATGAGTAGATAGGCAGAGAAATTAAGGAGCCCAACTGCTTAATCTGGGCCCTTGGAAGAGATAAGGGTACATTTAGATAGGAGGGCAGTCAAAAGAAAAGAGGAACTTCAGGGTTTGCTAGTCCAAATGCACCCAATCCAAAGGAAGAAAAAATGTTAGGTGTATTAGGCTGGGTAGGCAGTTTGAGGTTGCAGAAGCAGGTGGGTGCTCACTTTTGGTCTTGTTAACAAAGACTCATCTCATAAATGGCATTGGTACCATGGCAGTTGTTTGTTTGCAGAACAGTGGAAGCATGACTAATTTCCCCTTCATTCCCAAGAAGTTATTTGCTAACATCCCCTCAACGACCTTGGGATCTGCCCAATAGTCCTATTTTACTTCATTCTATGAGAAATACTAAGTTAAACTCTCAGTTTGCTTAGTAGAAAGAAGCCACATTTCTTGTGTAAAAATCATCATTCCACATTCCTCTCATTTTCTTATGCCTAAGTTTTCACTTTATAAACTTGGCATTTACTTATGCAGTCTCACTCCGTAAAATCATATTAACACCTAACTCTATTATTTAGCTCCCTAAGTCATTTTCCCACCCTTATTTTTACAAAAAACTATATTAAAAACCCAAAAAATGTAAATATCCCCACCCCTTGGCACTATAGCCATATAATACAAAGTTTGGGAAATGCTAGGTCCATTTGGGGCCTTGGTATTAGCCCTTCCGCATCCAAAACTTGGGGTTAATTTAACATTTGGTTAAATTAATAACCATAGTCCGCCCCCACACATAAACCTAGCCTCAATACCCTCCGCGCTTGTATATTTTGGGATCGGTTTAATATTCGATTAAACCAATAACCACGCCCGCGCAAACATAAAACCCACAATCCAAAGTTTTTAACCCCCCCGCGGCATATTATAATATTAAATACGGGCGGGTCCCCACGCCGTATCGTACCCACAACTATGCATCCCGTCAACCCTCCGATCCGCCCTCCCAGATCCGACGGCCCTCGCCGATATCGGAGCGACCCCACTGTACGAGGGTTAGCTCCCGATAGAAGGCGGTTTTGCTGCCGTACGCGGGGGCGCGTGGTCCCTTTTGATTGCATCGGGCTCGCGCTGACACATACCGCCCCCGTACCAAAGGCGGTCTGATACCAAACCACTTACCGCCTGTCCTCCCCACCGCTCACGTCACCACCCCGCCAACGTGTCATCCGCCACGTCACTATCCTCATCAGCTTCCACGTCACCATCCCGTACCCGTTACGTGCCAAATTACGTCATGCTGACGTCATCCCCGAAAAGCGCAAAAAGCGCCAAAATGTCCAAAATTCGATAAAAAGTCGTGAAAACGACTATTTTGTTTGTTTTCTATTGTGCACCCGTGGAGCCTTTTGCATGAAATTTTACGTCCAAATCGCCCAACAACCTGCACAGTGCATCACCCGGTGAATTCGCCTCCATAGTCCGACCTTGCAGCTCGAAGTTGTACCTGCTAACAATTCTCCGTGCCATATAAACAGGTATTTACCATCTGTTCACCTGCAAACCCTGTTTTCCGCAGTTTATCCATTAAAGTTGTTTGAACACCTGCGAATTCAAACCAAAAAGGCACTTGAGCTCCTGAAATTCCACCTGTTAACTCACTTATTGACCCTTTGTTCAAGTGCAACCCGGCAAATTTTCCCTCCTCTGCAAAATCGCCATTGAGGCTCGAAATCCAGCTCCAGTTAGCCCGCAAAACCACTAAAGACTATCTGCAAAATCCCTGCTATCTCCATTCCTTGCAAGCTTACTTGTTGCAGAGCCCTGCATACTCTTTATTTCCCTTAAACTCTACTCAGCAGGAACATCTTTGCACAAAACTCAAAACTGTAAATTCCTTGCCAAAAAACCACTGCCAAGACTCTGTTTTCCTGTTGAAGTATACACCAAATTCAATTATAATCCCAGTAAAATCATGGAGGCCCCAATTGCCCTCAATATTGCACCACTAAATGCACCCCATAGAGAGTTAGAATGGATACCTCTGGTAGACAGAGACTATCAAATTGCTGATATGGAGGGAATCAAGCCTCACCTTCAGGCTTTCTGTGAGATAAGGAATAAATTCAAAAACAAAGCTGACCTATTGGGAATATGGGAATCCAACATGCCAATGTACTACTTGCCCTCAGTAAATGTCTTCCCTGACCTCATCCATCAATGTTGTGCTAACTATGAGCCCTCTCAAAGGGCAGTGATGGAACCTACTGGAAATGTCCTCTTTTACATTACTCCTCAGTCCATAAATGAGATGCTGCAATTCAAGCCAACTCAGCCTTTGGTCCCCCTTTCCATGAAAAATCTGCTAGATCAAGCCTCAAAGTTGCCCTCTACAGAAATTGACCGAGTTGCCAAGCTGTTTATGCCATCAGACTGTTACTCCAGATTCACAGTTCCCTATCACCATGCTTGGTTTACTGAGGAGGGAAAATTTCTAATAGATATGATCTCCTACATCCTGGGATTCAGAACAAGTGAAATTGTAGATGAAACTGTCTTTGCCTTGATGTCTATCTTCACTCCAGGACAGCCCCCTGTTGTCAAGTATGACTATGCCACCTTCATAGCCAACAATATTCATGAGAAGTTCATGAACTTAGAGAGGGAAAGGGTATTCAAATACACCTCATATATCTATCATTTGCTGCTATACTATCAGTCTGAAAGTTTCCCAGTTTTCCTTAAGAAATTGGATGCTAGGGGGAGCGAAGGTCTGTCATATTTTGGTCCTCAGTATTCCATCATGTTAATCTCTCCCCCTACACATATTGTGAGTTCATTGACCTCTTTGTTTACCCAGCCACTTGCCTTTTATCATCAGATCCTCCTCCTAGGCTCACTGCTGAAATGCAGAGAATTCTACACCTCTCAAAAGGATACAGCATTGGTGACTGGTACTACTACCAAAACCACACCGTAATAAGGATCTATGGCTGTGAATTAGCTCCATGCAGACTAACAAAATATGTCCCCATGAGACTCTTTGCCTTGGAATACTACAGGCAGTTCAACAGTGTAGACTTAAAGCACTTCTATGGCGCTAGGAAAAAGGCACAGCTTAAAATTAGACATCAATTGGGCCCCTTTATCTTTAATAAAAGGGAAGAAGCATGGAAGGATGCTGATGAGATTCTGAGAGAAAAACTCAAGCTCAAACTGAGTTTCTACTGGTCACCATATGACCCTGAACACTTCATAAGCTTTAGAAGAGTTAAGGACAAGCTCACAAGGTATCCCCACCATAGAATCCCTGAAATTGAACAATATGCCAACCAAAAAGAATGGGTAGAGGGCACACTAGTGGAAGAGCTTACTGAAGAAGAGATAACAGAAAAAGAAATCAAGAACCTTGAAAAATCAGTTGACTTGGAATCTTTTGGACAGGTGTTTTTCACAGCTCCTCGGCACCTTGGAGAAGGCACCTCATCCGCCACGGCTTCCCAACAGCCTGCCCAAGAAAGTGCTCCACTAGCAGGAACATCTAAAGGTAAGGAGGTGCAGGATTCAGAACAACAAGTGCACCATTCTGAGCAGCAAGAGACAATGGCAGACCGGCCGGTTTCTACAGATGAGCAAAGTCAAGGGCAAGACCCTTCAACTCAAGCAAAGGTGATGGAAATTCCTGTATTACAGACTCCTCTTAATGAGGAAAGGGCCAAGAAAAGAGATAGACAGGAAGAGACTCCTACAGGGACATCTGCAGATCAGCAAGGAGAAAAGAGACAGAGATTAAATCCTTATTCAGAAGAAGAAATGCCAGAGGGGCCAACTGAACAACAAGTTCCCCCAAGTATGGAGACATCAGCCAACTCCTTCCAGCCAGAGGTAGAAAGACAACAAGGGGTGGAGGTGACATCTAATAGGCAACAGAGCAGACAGGGCTCTGACATCGAAAAAGCATTCACTGATATTAAGGCTAGAAATGAGCCAGTGAGGTACCAGCTTTACAACTAGTTGCTAAGGATGGCTCCCACTAATCAGGAAAGGCTAATGGCAGCCTATGACATCCAAGAAGGGAAAATGACTCTCAGTGATTTCAGACCTATAATGTAGCAACCACAATCAGCTGTTGACTATATCAGAACCAATCTGGAAGTGCTCTCCAAAGACATACATCCGATGGACCAGATTGAATTACACAAGCAGATCGGGGAAACGGCATATTCTACCTTGGTAGACAAAACATTGTTGGCCCATAGATTGCAAAACTCTCTGCACAATACTTCCACCCAAATAGAATTGGAGAAAGCTTCATTACAGGCCAAGGACAATAGAATCAAGTCCTTGGAGGAGATTATTATAGAGTTGGGACATGATCCCCAGGATCCGAAAGGCATTCAGGCCTTGATCAAAAAGAAAGAGGAAGACATAACAGCCCTTAAAAGACAGCTCAAGCTGCCAGCAACACTACATCCTCAAACCACAGAGATAGCACAAAAAAAAGAAGAGCAGGATGTGCTTATGAGCTTGCACAAAAGATTGATAGAAATAGAGAGTGCCTTGGAGGCATAATTGCAGGGAAGACAGGGAGAGTTGGCCTCTCAGCCAGTTCAAACAACTCACATTCATACAGTTGCTCCTCCTACGGCCACCACAACAGTCCCTCCCATTGGTCCAACATCAGAAGTAGGTACCTCAAATTCAGCACCACTTTCAGCAACTACAACAACAACAGAGCAAGAGACCAGCTTTAGTATGGAGGGGATGATGAAAGAAATAAAAGCCCTAGAAGTGCAAATGGCAGAATTTAAAGAGGCCAAAGAAAAGTTGGCTAAAATTGAGGAAAGATATGACAAGTCAAGGCAGGATGTAGATGAGAAGACAAGGGAAGTAAAAACCCTGGAGAAAAGGATAAAGGAGCTAGAGAAAGAGCTTACTCTTGATAGGACCCTAGCTGAGGTCAAGAAAATTTTGTGGGCCAAGATCGGCCAATCCATTACTGACCAATGACAGTCGATTGAGACCATACATGAGCAAATGGACTTGATAGGCTTAGCTCAATTTGAAAATCAAAAGGCTAGAGCTTCTTTAGGAAATATGCCTGAGCAAGCCAACAGAATGATCCAATTCCTCAACACTCATACCAAAGAGCAATTGGCAGCAATAGGTATCAGGAACAGGACTGATACTATCTTACTAGTAAAAAGAGTGCTGACCCTAAGGAATTTTGTGCAAACTCTAGAAAGAAAATGCCAAGAAATGCAAGCAGAGGTGAATGAGTTCAGAATAAAGTTTGCAGCATTACAGAGCAGAGGGCTACCAAGTTTAGTAACTAGCGCTGGAAGACTGCTGTCACATGAGCATTATGCCAACAGGGTAAACAACTATGCCTCCAATCAAATCACAGCGTCC
Organism: Pinus tabuliformis; assembly: GCA_031772625.1. Taxonomy (NCBI): domain Eukaryota; kingdom Viridiplantae; phylum Streptophyta; class Pinopsida; order Pinales; family Pinaceae; genus Pinus; species Pinus tabuliformis. The sequence continues at coordinate 292,176,514 of CM062809.1, read as the reverse complement.
TCGAGCACATCAGAAGAAACCAGGCCTCTATTTGGACAGAGTCTCTATGACAAACTAGAAAATCTGTTTTACTTTGAGCATGAGATAAACCACCTATTTGAAGTCCAGCCCAACTTTTACAGATACACTGAAGCTGATGAAAAAATGATAAAGATACAAAGACATCAGCTGCCTACAGAGGATTGGTGGAAAGGAATGATGGAGACATTGCTCAGGTGATCTTGTTTATTAATTCTTTTTTGATCAGCTACAGGTCAGCACATGCAGATAGCACGGTCCACCTGTCAAAGGGAAGAAAAAGCAGCGTAAAGCAGAAATGGAATGGTGATCACAACTCGTTAAATGCATAAGAAACCGAGCACTGATGATAAAGGCCAAGACAACAACAAATAGCATAGCAGCATCAAGGCAGCAAACGCAGAATGAATGCGCAGCAACCAGCCGACTCGCACAGCCCAGAAAAGTCAAAATATCTCTGACAAATTGGACAACTAGCACATTCATGTTTATTACAACATTTATTCCCTCATTTACTACTTCTTAAGAGTTGGTAAAGAAAGTTATGAGTTCAAAGACTTATCTTCATGATATTTTGTATCTCCCTTTTGTATAAATACCTCCCCATAATATGTATTTGGGGTTGGTGATTTTCTCTTTAAGCTGCGCTGTAATTTCTGAGACTTTCTAATACAAATGGCTATTGGAGTTCATGGTTTTTGCGCTGTCTGAATGTGCAAATGATGTTCTGGGACCTGCTACAGAATTCCTGCGTCCTTCAATGGAACAATAAGTTATTCTAACTGTGTTACATGTTTTCTGTGTTTGCAAATTTCATATGTATTCCATAATCTTAGTGACAGAGAAGAAGAATAGCCCAGGATTTGTTTAGATACACCCTGTGCTCAATCTCTGTTATTAACTATGTTTTCTTCAGGATTAGTCATAAATATGAATTCTTAACTGCTCATGTTTGCACTATTTCTCTCATTTTGAATACTGTTTAGGAATTCTTAATTGCTCCTAAATAATGTTCATGCATTTTCCCCTTGCCAGCATGATGAAAGATTCTTGATTTCCTTTCATTCCCTGACTTCATTCCATCAATTCTTGATTTAAAAATTGTTCCTAGACTGCCTACCTTGCTCTGTGGCATTATCATTTACCCGAGAGACACTTTTAGCTGTACACCATCATTGACTCCATTGCCCAATGGAACAGACTGTCTTGGACTTGCATCCCAGCTCTGCCTGAAAATCACCATCCAACAAACTTCAAACAAAAACCTGTGAATTATAACTAGCCTAAAATATTACAAAACAAAGCTAAATTACAAAGAGAGAGCCCTCTCTGGTTGCAGGTAGGCTAGGACCTGCAACTAAAAGATTGGTTAGTGGTTACCTCGGCCATATTCCCTCCAGGAGGCAGGGAACAACCTGAGTGATAACACTATCTATGGTTTTTGTCACCTCTGGGCAAACTCTGAGGTTTTTTCATATAGATTGTTACACCTTCAGTCCAGAACCTGTGATACCTTGATTTGAAGCGTAGTTCAAGGCTGCAATCCAAGTTTAACTTGGCATCTGTGATACATTTGTTGCATGTTATTGAACTCAATCTACTTCTTTGAGGCAGACCTGAAATACACCTCTGTGGCAGATCCGAGAAGACCTATTCTGGAGTAGCACGTGAGTCTATCCAAGGAATGTGACAATAGCATTTAGCTTCTGGACATTTCTGGATAAAGTTCACATAGACATCTTAGAAGATCGAATCTAAGTCTATTGTGCAAGATCAAGGAACGTATAATCTCTTTAGTGTTTGGAACTGACTGATACAAATAGACCTATTCGGCCCTCAAAAGGAGATAATTTACAGACCCCCCTCTTTGGTGACTTTCACTCACATCATATCTGTTATTCAACGATGAGATTTTGGTGCTGATCTCTGAAGAAATTTGCAACCTATTCCTCACTTCTATGCTCAATCTTTAAGGCATTTTTTTGGTTTTTTTTTTTTTTGGTTTAATAATTAAAAACACAGTAGTAGAAACTTTGAAGTTGTACAATCTGGTAGCATAATTACAAATATGGAGCATTGTTTCTGAGTCTTGGAGAATCTACTACTCATAAATAATTGTCTGTGACAAGAAGAGGTTCCGGTCCATAGAAAAGAACAGAATGCATTAGTAGCATGCACTGGGTTGAAATTCACTCTTCAGTGAAGATTAATGCAATAATAACTTTAATGACCTAGCTGGTGAACCTAATTTCCTTACTGCTCGAGGTTTTTAGATACTATTTTCATCACATAATTGTATTGAGTCAGAGCACTTGCGAGAGTATACATGAGTCTGCTAATTGTTTTATGAATATTGTTGAGTGAGAGTATGTGAGAAAAGAATATGTATGTGTTCATCAAGGCAAAGGATGTACAGAAATAGCTCAGTATTGAAGCACATGTTACTAATGATGGATTGTGGTCGAGTAGAGCTACTAGGGCTTGATAGTGGGAATATGTTGGTGATTATGAATTGATGTCATTCAGGGGTAGAGGGTGATCTGAGATGTGTTTGATGACTTAGGGCTTGTGCTGGAGTCTACACCAATGAGCAGTTAATATATCAAGTAAAGTTGACCTTGTTTGTTGGATCTGGGATTGTTGATCTGTACTAGGAGACTCGATTGACTATTGAGAAAAGTCATTGTTAATGCACATTTATGATAGGCTTGTATGTTTGATGCACATTAACGATATTTGATGTTAGCGTTGAAGAATGAAAGTGTTTAGGTTTTGAGCTAGGGTTTCAGCTGCAGAAGTTTTATGCCATTTGAAGTGCAACATTCGTATTGATAGTGAGGGTTTGGTATTGATGTTGAGCAGAGGCAGATTTGATTATGATAGTGGACTTGATAGACTTTATGCTATTAGGGCTTGATCTTTATTGCTATTGACAACCTTATGTCAATATTGCAGATCGACAAAGTCAACAATGTCTTGATATTATTTATTTTGTTATTGAGTCCATGTGGATCTAGTCTAAAAATTGTGAAACACGGTCCATTGTGGTGAACTAAAATTCAGAGTCTTCAGAGCAAGTGGTAGCTTGTTGAGTAGGGTAGCAGGGTGGTGCAAGGCGGAGAGTGGAGTCTCCTTTAGGTTGGAGCTTGAGAATGCTTTGGGGTGACATGGTGGTGCTAGGGCAGGTTAGAGCCTGCACAGGGTGTTGGAGAATCGTTCTAGTTGGAGCTGGTAAACCAAGGTATTGAGTGTCCTTCCAGTTGGAGTTGATAAATCAGGGAGTTGGAGCTTCCTTTAGATTGGAGTCTCTAAACTAGGGCATTGGAGCACCCTTCTAGTTGGAGTTGGTAAACTAGGGCATTGGAGTGTCCTTTAAGTTGGAGTTGATAAATTTGGAAGTTGGAGTTTCCCATTGATGTAATCATTAAAGACCTATATTAAGAAGCATTCGATGTTTTTCTCCCGAAAGGGTTTCAACCTAAAAAATCTCTTATGTACTGTGTTTGATGATTGTGCATTGTTGAATGGTATTGCTAATTGATATTTTGAACTAATGCTAATAATGTTTAATGCTCTATGAAGATAAAATTAACTAATTGAGGAGAAATACTGATTCACCACCCTATTAGTATTTCCAACAATTGACATAAGAGCATGTTTTTTAAGTTGTAGCTTAATAGCTGGAAGGTAAATCCTTGAAGTACAAAGATGGGAAAGTCAAAGAAGCACACATCCAAATGATCAGAGGAAGTCTTAGGTATTGCAGTAGTCTCCAAATATGAAGAGAATCAAGTTGGTCTACCAACTCTTGAGTTTGATGATTTCGAAAATGAATGATGAGAATCAAGAATGAAAGTCCATTTGCAAGCTCAAGGATATGATAGATGACACTTTATTGTTTTTGGAGACATATCTACTGATGAATCTAGAAGGTACAATACAAAAGCTATGAATGTCATTCTAGGAGATTTGCTAGACTTTGTAGAAGGCAAAGTAGATCAATGTTCATGAACCAAGAATATTTCGAAGAAGCTCCATAAACTCTTCTCAAAGAAGCATTAGGGGAATTTTGAGGTCTAAAATGAGCCTCCTAAGAAAAATGTACAACGAGAATAAACTTTATAAGAACCAATAGGATTCAAAATGATGATGTCAACCATGGGGGATGATTCACCATTTTTGGAGTAAAAAAGGAAAATGATTAAAAAATAATAAAATAATAAAATTACTTTTTCAATTTGTATTTTCAACTTATCTCTCTAAGGTTTTACTCAAATTTTGAGTGAGAAAAGTCATTGGATGCAAAATTTAATTCCTCATCCAAGGAGTACCCATGTTACATACTTTAGATGGACCATGCTACATGAAAAATGAGAAATACATGAAAACACATGATTTCAATAATTTTTTCCATGTATTTCTCATTTTTTGTGTAGTGGGGTCCATCAAAAGTATGCAAAATGGGTACTCCTTGGATGACAAATCAAATTCTGCATCCAACGAGTGTTTCTGCTTGAAATTTGAGTAAACCCATAAGAAGTTAAGTTTAAAATATGAGTTGAAAAAAATATTTTTTTTTTCTTTTTTCCTTCTAAAATTTGATGATGTAATCTAATATTATTTTATTATTTCCACTATTATTTTATAATTTCCTTATGAGGCCCATTTTAGACCTAAAAATTCCCCTAATGTATGCAGGTTAAAAAGAAGATGATAATGACCATGATTTAAATAAAGTAGATTCTTAGGTCAAAGAATTTGACAATGATGATGAAGAAGTAGTAGTCGATATGAAAGCATAATTAATCAACACCTTATGTGATATTAACAAAGCAAGGAAGAGAAATCAGATACTTCAAGAAGAATTTTTCCTTCTAAGACTTCAAGTGCAGGATGCTGAAAAGAATAAGAAAAACTTGACAAGCCAGTTAGAGGAATCTGTAGCAGAAGTCAGTAAAAAACAAAAGGAACTTGATGTATTTCTAGCAGAAATAAACATGCTTAGAAAGGAAAGTGAAAGGCAAAAGGAATAAATGCAAGCTTTTAACAAGGCAATAAAAGAAGTCACCCTTCTAAAACTGCAAGTAGAGGAGGCATAAGAAAGAAGAAAAGTCTTGAAAACCTAGTTTTAGGAAGATTTTGCTCAAAAGAAAAAAGAACTTGATGATGCCCTAACTAAAATAAACAAGCTCATAAAGTGGGAGAAGGAGAAATTGCTAGATGAAGAAAGGAAGGATAATGATATTTCTCAATTGAAGATGAAGGCGAAAGACGCAGATGAAGCCCTATGCCATGAAGGCACAAGCTCCAATCCCCAACAAGGCAATATTGACGAGAAGCCTAACAACGAGATCCTTCAAAGGACAAATAGAGTTGAAGGAAATAAAAAGTAATGCTCAACAAAGGGTTGTACCTCCTCCAAGGAAGAATGTCTATAGGAGTCTGTCAAGACAAAGTATCTCATCCAGGTGCCTTAGTATGTTTAATGGTTATTGTTTCTCATGTTAGAACTTCAGACATATGGCTAGGGATTGCATAGGCTATAATAGGGATGTTTATCAAGATCATTATCAAAACCCTAGAAGAAATTTTGCAGGAACACAAGATAGATATTCAAATGGCTTCATCAGAAGAAAGTATATGTTAGCTACCCCATCCTTCAAGGGTCATATTAAATCTTCAAATGCCATAAATATGGTCACATAGCTTGTGATTGCAGATACATGATGGAATCCTCCATGGAGGAGAACTCTAATATCGAGTACAAGAAGGTTTGGAGAAGAAAAGCAAGAAGATCAGTTGGATGAAAATGTCTTAGCAACTGTGCTCTTAGGTTTTGTAAAGTCAAAGGGTCATGACGAATCTAAAATAGTATGTCAAGAATGATTCAACTGCAAAGTCGGTTCACACATTATTATGAAAATCCAACTTGTTGACTCATTGTCCCGTGAACGTTGAAGAAGGGGAGACTAAGTAGTAGTGATTGCAAATTTGAAGATCTATCTTTCAACAGTTTAATTTGGCAGATGACAAGATGTGAAGAATTTGTCAGAAGAAGTATAATTAGGGTATGGAATGGTATATTTCGACATGGACAATTTTCTATAGGGACTCGTTGTCTTGTTGACAAGCAGAATCAGCTGTCGCAAACCATGAAAAGCATAACAAGTCAGGGGAAGAGAAGTATTCAAAGAAAAAAAGGAATATTTCAAGAAGATAGAAGAAGGCATTTCGTTAGGGGAGTAACCCATTCCCATTGATGTCAAATGGCGAGAAAAATCAAGAAAAGAAGATTAGAGGCATTTCGTCAGAGGGAGTAGTGATTGGAGGGGGAGTTTGTGTGTTTCCATCAAAGACAAAGGGCGATATTGTTGAATGGTGTTGTCATTGATGCCAACATCAGTCTTGAACGCTATTAATATATGTCATGGATTACATTAGTTGGACACTCAAATGGAAAAGAAGCCCTCGAAGAAAGGAAGGGAAGTCCTAGAAGCCCCACACTTGTTGAATATTTAGAGGATGAAGATCAATATATTTTCTCTCACGATCATATTCATTTGATGATCCTCGTCGCGTCCATTCCAACGATATATGGCATGCATCATAGTTCTTTTCAGTTGCAGAACTATGCTCGATTAAAGATTGGCTCACCTTGTATGTGGTCAAAGTCCTAAAAAATGAGACGATGTGGCAACTCATCATTGGCAAAAAAATCGCTCAAATCATGTGGCGAAGGGATTTTTATTGAAAAATTTAATGTAATATTTTGAGGTCAAAAGAAAAATATTAAGGGAAAAGGTATTCAAAAATAAATTTAAACGTTTTAAAATCATTTGGGGATTTGGGGTTTTTGGCTCCAATGTTAAATTTTAAAATTCAAAAATTTCCCTCAAAGAGATCTGATTGATCCCCTTCCCCCCCTTCTTCAAGTGGCTCTCTTCAACAAGATGCATACTTAACTCTCTATCTGTGATTGACCTTCTGTGGCCCTGTGGAGCAACAAATTGTCTCAAGGTGATCGAAGTTTTGAATATATATATAATCTGATCATATGCTTCACTAGTTTCAGAGGTCATTCAACCTCTCTTATAGTCTAATCCGAGTTCAATTTGAAGCTACTCAGTGCCATTCACTAGAGTTCTAATCATTTTCTAAGGCCATTTAGACTTCCTTCTCAGCTAATCTGAATGCCTTTTAAAGACTTTTATGAAGTAAATCTAAGCTAGAATGCCTATTCTCTAAGGAGTTTCTGTCTTTGCAACCCTCTTTAAAGGATGATATGTGGCTTGTAGAATTGTGGAGTTTAGGGAAGGGATTAGAGCCTGTACAAGAGACAAGTTGAGGATCCGCTCAGTTCATCAACTATTGATTCTTCTTGTGACAACATTGAAAAAAAATGGGGGAGTCCCAATTTCTATTGTATAATAAAAACTTTGGTGCTGTAGCGATGAAGAGAAGTTCTATGCATGGTTTGCTATGAGTTATTGGCATTTTGGAGAAATCTTGATTAATTCTATTCGACCCCCTTTTGATCAAGTTCTATGGCATACACCTGATATGGTTCGTGGGAAGTCTATTTATGGTTTTCGGTTCCCTATGGGCAAACTCTAAGGCTCTTTTTGTATAGATTGTTACACCTTCAGTCCAAAACCTATGATACCTTGATTTGAGGCGTAGTTCAAGGCTACAATCTGAGTTTAACTTGGTATTGATTCGAATTTAAATAGGAATGCAACAAATTACAAATATAACCATAAATACAGAGATGCAACAAAAATAACACTATCTTTAATTAATATCAAAAAATGAAATATGCTTACAAACAGAATGGAAATGAGACTAGCTCGGATGATGGTAGCTTATCTCTGAGAAGAGATGTAGTGACTACATGCCTCTGAACTAAGTTACAATGAGGCTCAAGGGCCTTTTCATTATTGAACAATAAGACAAAACCCTAAACAACCAAAACCCTAACCCGAGGGATGTAACACCAAGAGTTTATGGGCCCCGTCGGGGTTAGTTGGGCAACGAACTTCCTGGGGTTGTAACTTGGTCATATTATCTACGTTTGACGTGCATGATACCTCGTTGGAAAGATCTCTTCGAAAATTACAACTAAAAATGCAATTTTGGTTAAATCGCGCCAAAAAAACATCATTTAGGGCCTCAAAACGGCTCCATAAGTTCAGGACCCGAAAAACTGCCAAAAATAGTAAGCTGTGCTACAATTAATGAAACTGAAAAACTGAAAGAAACAATGGTGGGGGTCCAGATGGAATAGGCGAGTGGCCAACAATATCCACCTAGATTATTCCTCCCCCCTTAGGAAGCAATGGTCTCCATTGCATTGAGTTCCTCCATGAGATGAGGAAACTTCTACTGAACTTGGTCCCTAGTGAGCTATTTTCCTTGGTGCAGGAGTTGGCACAACTTTGACAACTCGATACAATTGGATCTTCTGCTGGCGAGTGTTCTTGATATGCGTGTCCATGATCCGATCAGTTGTAGCTTGTTCCATGTAGTCTGGATTTAACTCTGTTGGTGTGAGCTGTTCTGCAATGTCGGATGCGTCCAGACCGAAGTGGGCGAATCTTATTGTGGGGCCCAGTGAGGCACTCCTTCTGCAAATGTCGCCAAAATTTGTCGCCTACCTGGAATTTGTGTGGCACTCGATGCTGGTCATGCCGTTGCTTGTACTTAGCATTGGCTTTGTCCAATATGTTATGGACCTGTTGGCGTATGTGTTGAATGTGCTCAATGAAGCTATTTGCCTTGTCGGCTTCGGACTGGACATGAGCCAAATCTGCCTGAGTTGCTGCAAATGGTGTGGCCACATCAATGGGACATAGTGGTTGGAATACCAAGCCACCCGAAAAGGGTTGTGGGCAGTTGAGCTGTGGAGAGCCTGGTCATAGCTGCGTTGGACATAGGGGAGGCTCTCATCCCATGTGAGTGGATGCTTTGAGTTGTACATGTGCATAATGTGTACGATCATCCTGTTGATGACCTTTGTCTGGCCATTAGTTTGGGGATGGAAAGTAGTGGACTTAGTGAGCTTGGTGTCCAACATCGACCAGAGACTGGACCAAATTTTATTGAGGAACTTGCTGTTCCGATCTAAGATGATAGACTATGGGATCCAAAAGTGTATCCACACTCGTTCAAAGAAGATTTTAGTAGTGGTGTCTGCTGTGATACTCTTCTTGTAGGCCGCCATAATGGCCATCTTTGAGAATCTATTGACGACCACAAAAACACAATCGTTTCCATGCTTAGTAGAAGGAAGGCTTGACATGTAATCCATGGAGATGGATTCCCAAGGTTGACTAGGGGTAGGTAACAGAGTATATAGACCTTACTTCTTGATGGTCGGTTTGGCAATGGCGTAGGAAGTGCAGGATTTGATGTACTTCTCGACATCATGTTGAAGATTCGGTCAATAGAAATACTTTTGCAGTACTGCCATCGTTTTCTTAAACCTGAAATGCCTAGTGGCCCAATTGTAGTGCGCTTCCCAAATCATCTTCGCACGCTTGATTGGAGGAACACAAAGGTGTCCCAGGTGGCATAATAGAGAATCCTGGAGGTGAAAATATGGAACTTGCTGACCCTCCAAGAGCATATGGTATGTGTGGCCGAATTCTGGGTCACTTTTGTAGAGAAGTGGCCAATCAGAAGTCTCGTTCCCACAAGAGTTGAGCACAGTGGTTGACGCAATGATCGGTGGTCAGCTAAGGCAGTCTGCAACATTATTTGTGCAACCCTTCTTGTACTTGTTATCCAAATGGAACTGTTGCAGGTATGTGGACCACTTTTTATGGCGATCATTGTGCATCTTCCCTTGTGTCTGTATGAACTACAGGGGTTGGTGGTCTATGTGGATGACTATTTCCTTCTCCAAAATGTAATGCTTCCATTATCGGTAGGCCTACATAATGGAATACATCTCTTTGTCATAAGTGGGATACTTCCGGACTGTGTTTGAAAGTGTCTCATTATGATATGCCATTGGATGCCCTTGTTGAGTAAGGACTACTCCAATAGCATAGTCAAAGGCATCTGTCTCGATCTCAAATATTTGTTTCAAGTCTGGTAATGTGATCACTAGTGCAGAGCAGAGGTGATGTTTCAACTCTATGAATGCCTTCTGTTGAGATTCAGACCAAAAGAATTTTGCTTTCGCTCCTCCTTTGGTGACTTGACTCAAGGGCCAAGTGATATGAGAGAACCCCAGCACGAACCTATGGTAGAAATTGGCAAGACCTAGAAAGATGCGGAGCTTCGTTAGAGTGGTTGGGGCTGGCCAATCCCAAATGACTTGGATCTTGGATGGATCCACATGCACCCCCCGTTCATCAATAATGTATCCTAGATACTGAACCTGGGTCATGTCAAAAGTGCATTTTTCCAAATTGGCACACAAATTGTGTTGCCACAATGTTTGGAGAACCTATCGGATGTGGTGGAGGTGCTCTTCCCAACTTTGGCTGAAGATAAGGATGTCATTCAAGTATACCACTACAAATGAGTTTGTTATTGGCCGCAAGATGTCATCCATAAGCCTCATGAAGGTTGCAAGAGCATTCGTCAACCTGAAAGGCATAACCAACCATTTGAAAAGGCCCTCCTTGGCTTTCAAGGCAGTCTTCCACACATCGAAGGGTTTGATTGGTACCTAGTGATATCCGGACTTCAAGTCGATCTTTCTGAAATATTTCACCCCCTTGAGTTGGTCCAGAAGGTCATCAATCCACAGGATCAGGTACCTATTCTGGATAGTGATCTTGTTCAGCGCCTGATAGTCAATACAGAGTCTCCAAGTACCATTCTTCTTCTGTACCAACACGATCGGGCTCCCACATGGCGATGAACTCGGTCGAATGTGGCATTTCTTTAGCAACTCCTAAATTTGCCTCTTGATTTCATCATTCTCCAGAACGGAGCGCCGATAGATTATTCCACTGGTTAATGGTGCACCTGGGGTCAGATCTATGGAGTGCTTGACCTGACAGTGCAGAGGCAGCCCTGTAGGGGAGGTGAAGATATCCTTGTACTCCTCCACAAACTTGTCCATCTGTTGTTGTTGTACGGAGTGGCCCTGTCTGGAGGTCGCGGCCACCGTCTTCTTCTTTTCTTGAGAGTGTATCATCAGGAAAACAAATTTCTCGGTTTTTGAAATTAGTTTATTGCATTGTTTTGTAGTAACCAGAGAGATGGTGGTAGGTAGTGCTACCTCCGGTATCCTGTACAACTTATTTCCCAATGTAACAATAATAGCGCGAGGCCTTGACTCATACACAACATGTCACTTCCACAAGAATGCTTGGCCTAATAAAACATCACAAACATCAAGGGAAGAAACGTCACATAATACCTCATTCGTGAAGTGCTTGATGCTGTATGGAAGGTGACATTGTTGGCTCACGCGCAGATCCCATCCTTGGTAAAGCCACCTGATGGTGTACAGTTGTGGGTGTACTGTGGTCGGTAAGCCCAGCCTCTTCACAACCTCTGCTGCAATGAGGTTCTTTTGGCTCCCGCTATCAACAATGAACTATAGTGGGGAACCCTTTACCCACATTTGGGAGTGGAAGAGATGCTCCTCCTCCTTTGGATCTTAGGGTTCCTCCTTTTGGATCATTTTAGTGGTGACAGTGGCGTTGAGCTCCACATCAATAATTTACTTCCCTTTTTCATTCCCCTTTTCGGGTTCTGATTCAGAGTCAGTACATGCGTCGAATTTTGAAGCCTTCAGTTCGGCCACCAGTGACTGTTTGGCCTGACACTCACTTGTGTTGTGGGTGGAGCTCTTATGGAACTCACACCACTTTCCCGTGTCCTTCTTTAGCTTTGTAGTTTTGTCCTTTGCTTCTGGCCTTGGCGGGTTCTCCTTGGATTTGTCCTTTGTTCTACGGTTTGGGGGCACCTTTCCCTTGCTTCGGTTTCACAGATCCAAAGGCTCGCTTCTTTTGTTTAAACTTCTGCTCGATCTTGACGACATATTGGTATGTTGTGCTGAGCGAGGAGATGTCCAGGAACTCCATCTCGTCCTGGATGTATCTATGTAGGCAGTCGGGGTACTTGAGTGCCAAATGTTTCTAAGAATCCTTGATACCCAACTTCGTGTGAAGGGTATGAAGAAAATTGGTAAACTTTGGTACATCTTGGTCCCTTCCCTGCCGCAGCGTGGTCCACTTTATGTATTTGTCCTCATAGCTCCCGACAGGGTAGTACTTCTCCTTAATGGTGTCTAAGAATGAATTACAAGTGGAAGCGACTGAAAACAGTGAGGTCGTACTTTTATCCTTCTTCTCACAATAGGTTTCCCACCAGTCCTTGACGTGGGGGGCAGCTATGAGAAGAGCAAAAGTAATCTTTTCTCGGTTGGAAAAATCATGAATAGAAAAATATCCTTCTAGTATATTCAACCATTTATCTACTGCATCTGCATCTATTTGGCCCTCAAATATGGGAATGTCAAAGTTTACTTGTACCTTAAAAGGTGTGGAGCCTCTAGAGTGGCTATTGGATGTGGATGCACCGCCGGTGGGAAACTGTTGAAGGATCTGGGAAAAGTTGTCCATCATCGCATTCCTTTGTTTCTCAAGGGTCTCCTCGAGCAATATTTTGATAGGATCTCCTTCTCCCTCATGTTTCTTTTCATCCCCCATGGGAGGCCGTCGAGATTTCTGAGGTTGTTCTTGCAAAGGTTCAACCAGTTCAAGCCCTAACTCCTTATATCCCGACCTTGTTGGGGACATGCAAATAAAAACAGAGAAAGAGAAGACCACTCTAATACCACTGATCCGAGTTTAAACATGAATGCAATAAATTACAAATATAACCATAAATACAGAGATGCAACAGAAATAACACTATCTTTCAATAATATCAAATAATGAAATATTCTTACAAGCATAATGGAGATGAGACTAGTTTGGGCGATGGTAGCTTATCTATGAGAAGAGATGTAGCGACTACATGCCTCTAAATTGAGTTACAATGAAGCTCAAGGGAATTTTTATTACTGAACAATAAGAGAAAACCCTAAACAACCAAAATCCTAACCCAAGGAGATGTAACACCAAGACGTTTTGGGCCCTGTTGGGGTTAGTTGGGCAGCCAACTTCCCGGGGTCGTAACTTGGTCATATTATCTATGTTTGACGTGCATGATACCTCGTTGGAAATATCTCTATGAGGATTACAACTAAAAATGCGAAATCAATGAAATCACGCCAAAAAATGTCGTTTAGGGCCTCAAAACAGCTCCAGAAGCTCAGGACCCGAAAAATTGCCAAAAATAGTAAACTGTGCTACAATTAAGGAAACTGAAAAAATGAAAGAAACCATGGTGGGGGTACACATGGAATAGGTGAGCGGCCATCAATATCCACCTAGATCATTCCTCCCCCACAGGAAGCAATGGTCTCCATTGCATTGAGTTCCTCCATGAGATGAGGAAACTTCTGTTGAACTTGGTCCCTAGTGATCCATTTTCCTTGGTGCAGGAGTTGGCGCGGCTTTGATAACTCGATACAGTTGGATCTTATGCTGGTGATTGTTCTTGATCTGCGTGTCCATGATCTAATCAATTGTAGCTTGTTCCATGCAGTCTGGATTTAACTCTGTTGGTGTGAGATGTTCTGTAATGTCGAATGTGTCTAGTAATGGTGGAAAATATGGTTGAAGGTGATCCACATTGAACACTGGGTGTAGGCCAAGTTATGGGGGAATGTTGAGATCAAAAGCATTATCTCCCACAGCCTTTGTGATGGTGTATGACCCATATCGAAGTAAGCGAATCTTGTGGTGGGGCCTAGCAAGGCGCTCCTTCTGCAAATGTAGCCAAACTTGGTCACCCACTTGGAACTTGTGTGGCACCCGATGCTGATCATGTCGCTGCTTGTACTTAGCATTAGCTTTGTCCAATATGTCATGGACCTATTGGCGGATGTGTTGAATATGCTTAATGAAGCTATTTGCCTTGTTAGCTTCACACTGGATGATCCAGATTTAAATAGGAATGCAACAAATTATAGATATAACCATACATACAAAGATGCAGCAGAAATAATACTTCATTTCATTACTGTAAAATACTAAAATATGCTTACAAACAGAAATGGAAATAAACTAGCTAGGGCGATGGTAGCTTATCTCTAAGAAGAGATGTGGCAGCTACATGCCTCTTAACTGTGTTATAATGAGGCTCGAAAGTCTATTTATTGTTGAGAAACAATGGAAAACCCTAAACATCCAAAAACCTAACCCTAGGAGATGAAGCACCAAACTATGGGCCCCGTTTTGGGTAAATTGGTACATCAACTTCCCGGGGTCGTAACTTTGGCATACGATCTCCGTTTAACGCGCACAATACCTTGTTAGAAAGATCTATCCGAGGACTACAACTTTAAGATGAGAAACATTAGTCCGTGGACCCATGTTGCTCCCAATTTTCCCCAAAAACGTTGCTTAGGGCCTCAAAACAACACTGGAAGTTTAGGACTCGAAAAACTGCTAAAACTAGTAAATTGTGCTACAATTAAAGAAACTGAAAAACTGAAGGAGACAGTTGTGGGGATCCAAGTGGGATAAGTGGGTGGCCACCAACATCCACCTGGATCATTCCTCCCCCCTTAGGAAGCAATTGTCCCCATTACGTTGAGTTCCTCCATGAGATGAGGAAACTTCTGCTGAACTTGGTCCCTGGTGAGCTGTTCTGCAACCTATGATGTTTCCAGTAATGGTGGGAACATTGGTCGAGGGCAATCCACATTGAACACTCGATGCAAGTGAAGTAATGGGGGAATTCTGTGCTCCAAAGAATTGTTTCCCACAACCTTGGTATTGGTGTAAGGACCATATCAGAGTGGTTTGAGCTTCTGATGGGTTCTTGTAAGGCGTTCTTTCTGCAAATTCAACTAAACTTTGTGACCCACCTGAAACTTGTGTGGTACCTGATGCTGATCATGTCACTGCTTGTACTTGGAATTTTCCAGAATGGAGCGATGATATATCGACCTATTGGGTAGAGGTGCTCTAGGAGTCATATCGAATGAATGCTTGACCTGACAGTGCAATGGTACCCCTGTGGGTGAGGAGAAGATGTTACTGTATTCTTTCATGACCGTATCCACTTACTTCTACTGTGTGGGGGAACCCTTCTCGGGGGTCATGGATGTGGCGAAGATAATCCCCTTACTTTGAGAGCGAACCAGACAGAAAATAAATTTCCTAGTCTGGGAGATGATCTTACTGCATTTCTTAGTAGAGATCAAAGAAATGGCGGTAGGTGGGGCTACCTCCTGTATCCTGTATAATGAATTACCCAAAGAAATAATAAAAGTGCGAGGCCTTGAATCATACAGAACATGTCGCCTCCACAAGTATGGTTGGCCTAATAATACATCACAAACATCAAGAGGTGCAACATCACACAATACCTCATCTATGAAGGGTTTGATGCTGTAGGGAAGGCGACATTGCTGGCGGACTCGAAGATATCGTCCTTGGTGAGGCCACCCGATACTGTATGACTGCGGGTGTGGTGTAGTTGGTAAGCCCAACCACTTCATGACCTTTGCTGAAATGAGGTTCTTTTGGCTCCCACTGTCAACAATGAGTTGTAGCGGCGAACCCTTCACCCACATCTGTGAATGGAAAAGACACTCCCCCTCCTCTAGATCTTCGAGCTCAGTCTTTTGGATCTTGGTGGTGGAAACAATGGCGTTAGCATTCATGTCAATGATCTTCTTCCCTTTGTCATTCCCCTTGTCGGTTTTTGACTCAGGGTCGGAACATGCATTTGATTCTGAAGCCTTCAACTCGGCCATCAACGATTTCTTGGTTCGAAACTCACTTGTGTTAGGAGTGGGGCTCTTATGGAACTCACACCACCTTCATGTGTCCTTCGGTGTTGTTCTTTTCTTGGTGCTTCAACGGGTTGTCTTGGGTCACCTCGCCTTGGCTTTGTCCTTTTTTCTTTGGATTCACAGATCCAAAGTCTCGTTTCTTTTGTTTAAACTTCTGCTCGATCTTGACAGTGTATCGGTATGCCGTGCCAAGCGAGGAGATGTTTAGGAACTCCATATCATCCTGGATTTATTTATGTAGGCAACCGCGGTATTTGAGTACCAAATGCAGCTCAGAATCCTTGATACCCAACCTTGTTCGAAGCGTATGAAAACTATTTGTGAGCTCTGGCACATCTTGGTCTCTTCCCTGCCACAATGTGGTCCATTTTATGTATTTGTCCTCATAGCTCTTGACAGGGTAGTACTGCTCCTTGAAGGCATCTCGGAATGAATTCCAAGTGGGTGCGACTGAAAATAGTGAGCCTGTACTTTCATCCTTCTTCTCACAGTAGGTTTCCCACCAATCCTTGACGTGGGGGGCTGCTTTGAGAAGAGCGAAAGTAATCTTTTCCTGGCTGGAAAAATCATGAACAGAAAAATAACCCTTTAGCATATTTAACCATTTATCTACGGCATATGCATCTATCTGACCCTCGAATATGGGGATTTCAAAGTTAACTTGTACCTTAAAGGGTGTGGTGTTTCTAAAGTAGCTGCTGGAAGTTGTTGCGTCGCGCCTGGGTAGCCGCTGAAGGATTTGGGCAAAGTTGTCCATCATTGCATTCCTTTGTCGCTGAGGGCTTCTTCGAGCAAGATTTTGATAGGATCTCCTGCCCCCTCATATTTCTTTTCATCCACCATGGGAGGCCGTCAGGATTTGCGAGGCTGATCTTGCAAAGGTTCGACCAGTTCAAGCCCTTACTCCTTATATCCGGACCTTGTTGGGGACATGCAAAGAAAGACAGAGAGAGAAAAGACCGCTCTAATACCACTGATCCAGATTTAAATAGGAACACAACAAATTACAGATATAACCATACATACAAAGATGCAGCAGAAATAATACTTCATTTCATTACTGTAAAACACTGAAATATGCTTAAAAACAGAAATGGAAATAAACTAGCTAAGGCGATGGTAGCTTATCTATGAGAAGAGATGTGGCGGCTACATGCCTTTGAACTATGTTATAGTGAGACTCGAAGGCCTATTTATTGTTGAGAAACAATGGAAAACCCTAAACATCAAAAAACCTAACCCTAGGAGATGAAGCGCCAAACTATGGGCCTTGTTTTGGGTAAATTGGTACATCAACTTCTTGGGGCCGTAACTTTGGCATATGATCTCCGTTTGATGCGCACAATACCTCGTTAGAAATATCTTTCCGAGGAATACAACTTTGGGATGAGCAACACCAATCTGTGTTTCACAAATTGGTATCAAAGCCTCGTTTCATTGGTGTTGAGTGAAGATCTACCTATTATAGGCGAAAGCTGAAGGTCGCACTGTGATAAGTCCCGTTGAAGAGCAGGTTGTCGTGTTGGGTGTTTTAGGCTGCAGACCACGATTGCAAGTTACTCTGAAATTTTCAGGTTTTTCTAGTCTATTTGATAGTAGAATGGATCCTAAGTATACTTTTCTTACATCTACACAAAGGAAGGCTGCTCATGAGAAAATATGGTCATTCATGAATAGCTTGCTTAATAAACTAGATAAAGATGTTCTGTATAATGATAAAGTAGTATTCCAAGATCATGATCCACAACCTAATTGGTCTCTTCCAGAGGTAGATATAGATAAGATCTACAATATGCCTTTATTCAAATTCTGCGCCGCTAGTCTGTTCAGATTTTTCTCAGTGAATATTCCAATCTCATTATCACAACAGATTTATCAAGTCCCACTTATTAATAGTGAAGATGTGGAATGGGGTTTAGAGAATGGCTATAAATATATCCACATTGGTTTGGTTCAATTTGGAATCAATCCACTTGTAAGGCCAAGACTAAATACATCTTGCCTAACATGTGTCCTAGATTCTAGAGCCAATGAATTTAGTGACGCATTAATAGGAGGTTTTTAGAGCCCTCTTAATAATGGTCCGGTTTGGTTATCTATTATTCCAAGATATCAAGTCTCTTTGACAGATCCATACATAAATGAATTCCTACAAGCTTTCATACAATTTCATGTTTTTAACTTTGCTCCAAATACCCAAATAGCTCAATTACATACCACAGTTTGCATTCATTTTGTGTCATCTAGCATGCCACCTATCAATCCCAAACTTCAACAAAGAGCTTTAAAAGAAGGAGTAATTTTTGGCCCTGGTAATGCCACTCCTCTCCAAGTTGGATTCAATGAATTAACCCTACCAGATGAATGGTCTAGTAATTATGAATCACTCTCTCATAAATACCCACAACTAGCCAGTATAGCGAACCAACTCAAAGTTGTGTCTACAAGAGATGGCCACACTAGCCTGAGATTTCAGAATCCTAATTCGAGTCTTCGTTCTCAAAGACCAAGACGGATTGAAAGAAGTATTTCAATAGCACAGGAAAGAAATATCATCCCTCCGAGATTTTCAATTTCTTCTTTTAGAGCTGCAAATTTCAGTAAATATACAGAGAAGGACAACCCTTCTAGAAAGTCATGTGAATATTGTTTATATATACCAGAAAAATCCAAAAAATATCAAGTCATTTCAAGTCCACAGTCACATCATGGCCAACATCCAAATTGCCCCGATTGTATAATGGTACCAACTCTTGATATCAAGATGATAAATCTTCCAAGAGAAAAGTCTAGTAGCAAAATTATGCTTCTAGAAAGGAATTTAGAACCTATTAACTCTGTTCCAAAGTTTAAATATGGTTCTATGCAAGGAGATTTACAATTTCTGCATTATAGATCTCCAACAGAAGCAGAGCCTTCTGAGCCAGTGAAAATGCTAAATTACAACAATTATCAGTCAGTATGTTTGTCCCAAAATATTGATGATTTAGCTAAAGATGTGATTGAAGTCAAAGAACATGTAAGATGCATACATATGACACATGATATGATGTATGCTCGCCAAGATAACCAGGAAGAACAACTGAAAGAAATATTGTGTCAATTAGAAGCTATAAATAGAGTTGTTTCTACTTTTAAAGATGCTCTCTCCAGGCCAAGATCTCCCCCAGACTATGAAGAAATAGAAGCAGAAGGTCCTAAATTTTCTTATTTTAAGGCATCCCAATCATCCTCTACACTAAATCTAAAAGTTATCTCTGATGACTTTATAGATATGAGTCAGCTAGAAAAAGGGATTAACGTAGAAAAAAAACAAGCTTGTCTACTCAAAGATAAAATAAATCGGCTAAGAACTTTTGAAATTAAGATGTCTGGAAGAGAAAGTGTGGGTGAATCCTCTAAGAATAAAAGAGATGACCCCTTTAGTTTCTCTTACAAGGAAGCAAGAACCATAGGAGATGATGTTGTCTCCCAATCTTAATCAAGTCAATTCTATAAATGGGCTAAACACATATCAACAACAAAAACTCATGATGATTCAATCACTACACCAAGCTAGCTTGGTTCTACATTCTTCATAAATTTTGACTATTTAGACAAAGAGCAAGCATTGATTCTTCTTCAAAAGATTAATACTTGGGCTAGCCAGAGAAAAGCAGACCTAAAGACTACATGGAAAGAAGTAGTTATACAGATAACTTGGGATTTGATAGGAAATGCAAAATTATGGTGGGAAGTTTTATACAGGTCAGACTAGTCAAGAATTTTAGAAGATGAAGACCCACTTAGAGCCATATTTATGGCACTAGCCCACGAATTTATAGGAATATTTCCAACAGACAATGAGCACTATGAACAAATGTTCATGAGACAACGTCTATGTAGTATTGACATGCTCAGTGAATATTATTGCACAATGCAAAAGATCTATTACAAGATTCCTAACCATCAAAATATTGCATATCTACAACATTATATAGCATCTATGCCAGGAAGGATTCCAGAGTTTGTCCACCAAAGACTCACATCACAAAGTATCTCTATAGATACATTGTCATTAGCTTCATTACATCAACATATTCTCTAGATCTTAAGAAATGAATGTGCAACTTACAAGACTAAGAAGAATGTGAAAAAAAATCTCAGCTTTAGCCTAGACTTTTGTAATACCTTTAAAGAAACTTACCACTTTGGTTGTTTCAAAAATTCTAGTATGAAAAAGGCTAAGAGATCTGAGAAAACCCATAGCCAAAATTGTAAGTACCCAAAGTCATATAAAAAATATGATAAATGACCTGACAGATGAAATCGACAAAACAAAATACCTCGGTTCCAAAAGAAAAGATATTTGTTCAGAAAAAGGATATCGTCAGCCAAGCAATCCAAATGTTTTATATGTGGGAAAGATGGCCATTGGGAAAACAGATGTCCAGAAAAGGGCAAACAAAAAATTCATACAAAGGTAATGGAAATATTTAATTATGTTCACAATCCTGCAAACTGGGATGCTGTTTCAAATTCAGACTCAGAATATGAACATTTCTCTGTACACAGTGAGTTAGATGATGATATTGAGAATTCTTTCAATAAGATATCTCTATCAGATAGTGAAAATTGTAGCTGTACATATTTATCAATTTTTTTTTTTTTTTTTTTTTTTTTTTTTAATGTTTTCATCATATATTGTTCAGCAACAAATAACCAACCTCCAAAGGCAAAAGGAATCTCTCCATCTAGGATATCTCCTTCTAAGAAAAAATTCAGGAAAAGATAGATGCTCTAGAAAAATCAATAACCCAAGATGAAAGCTTTTCTGATATACATTTCCAATCAAAATACAAATCTACTAGCTGTCAAGACTCTATACTGGAAGAGATAAAGAGAATTGAACAAAGTTTGCAGGAAGATAGGTAACTCCTGGTAAATGTAGCCACCCAAATACAGTCTAAAGTCCAACAATTGGAGGACTTGAATTCAAAATTAGTAACAGAAGCTTTCTCCATTACAATGACTCCATTTGAAGCTCTTATCCAAGGATAATCAATTAAAGAAATCAGTGGTATAGGAGACAAAATGATAATACCAATAACCATTAAGGTGCCAGGTTACAAAGCCTATACACTAGATGCCCAAATAGATATTGGTGCTATGAGTAGTTGTTGCAAGTATAAAGCCATACCATCTTATTACTAGCAACCTACTACAGTCCATTTCAAAGTAGTAAACAAGCAGGTAATGAATATCTCTCATGTAGCCCCAGACTTCCCAATTGGTTTGGCCTCTCAAGAAGTCTATGTTACATTGTATAATTATGACACAGGATCTGACATGTTGCTTGGTCAAGATTTTGTAAAAAGATACATGTCGATGACAGTTGACAGGAACTAGATTAATTTTAGCATACAAAAAGAAAAGGTATCAGTTCATGTGACAAATACTTATACAATCAGGGTCCCTCCTGATGATATAGATATAGTCTCTGAGACTATAGAAGAGCTTACAAAAATCAAGAAAATTGTGAAGCATGCTGATCTTCATGGGAAAGATGCATTGAAGGATATTACAGAAAAACTAAAAAATGATTGTACTTCTGACTATCCTGATGCTTTCTGGTCTAGGGAAAAATATTTTGTTTCTCTTCCATACAAACATCAACAGGAACAAAGACCTCAGAAAGCCTCCACCAACCATATGATCCCTACAGAGCAACAATTATGTCAAGAAGAAATCAAGCAGCTGTTGGCTAAAAAATTAATAGAACCATGCAAAAGTGCATGGCCCTGTCCGACTTTTTATGTAAATAAACATTCTGAGCAAAGAAGAGGGAAAAGGAGGCTTGTCATCAACTACAAGGCTTTGAATGAAGCATTAGAACCAATAAGGTATCCTCTTCCCAGTAAGGATACACTATTTTCAAAAATTTTGGGAGCAAATGTTTTTAGCAAATTTGATTTAAAAAGTGGTTTCTGGCAAATTGGCATTAACCCTGAAGATAGGTACAAAACAACTTTTGTAGTACCTGGTGGACAATATCAGTGGACGGTTATGCCGTTTGGTCTAAAAAATGCACCATCCGAGTTTCAGAAGCGAATGGAGGATATATTTAAATCATATGATTTTATTATTGTATATATTGATGATTTATTAGTCTATAGCAAAGATATTCAACAACATAAGAAGCATCTGGAAATTTTCTATCAAGTGGTTTTTCAACATGGTTTAGTACTCTCAGCTTCTAAAGAAAAATTTGTGATAGCACAAACTAAGATTGAATATCTTGGAATGATCATATCTTTAGGAAAAGTGCAGCTACAACCCCATGTTTTACAGTCATTGCTCAATTTTCCAGATATATTACCTGATGTCAAGATAGTACAAAGATTCCTAGGATGCCTAAACTACATCAGGCAGTTCTATCTAGAACAAGCTAAAGATACCAAGATCCTCCAGCAAAGGTTGAAGAAAAACTCAGCCTGGGTGCCACAAATGACAGAAGCTGTACGAAATATTAAGAAAAGAATTAAAGACCTTCCATCTTTATCATTACCACAACAAGACCTACCTTTTATCCTAGAAACTGATGCATCTGAGCATACTTGGGCCGCTATTCTCCTACAAAAACATTCTAAAAAAGAAGAAGTTTGTGCTTATGCTTCAGGTACTTTTTCAAAGGCTGAGAGGAAGTATCCTTCATCCCACAAAGAAATATTGGCTGTGAAAAATGGAATCAAAAGATTTAGGTTTTTCCTAAAAAGTGTTTCTTTCATTGTAAAGACTAACCTTAAACATATGAAAGGAATGTTGCAGAATAGAAAACTACTAGAGCAGGGAAATTCAAGAGTACTCTGATGGGCACTCTGGCTTGAAGGATTTGACTTCAGCATTGTTTACAAAGCAGGAAAAGAAAATTATCTTGCAGACATGTTGACTAAAGAAGGAACAGGAGGACAAAAAGAGTTTACTGTCAAAACGTTTGAAGTAGGAGAATGTTCTTCTTCGAGATCAAGATCCCAAGTTAGTCTTTGCAACTCTTTTCGTTACCAGTTTTGTTGGGAATGTTTTTCTCAAAAGATCTTAGCCCTGCCTAAAGATATTCAGAAAATAATCCTAGGAAAGTGGTATAACTATGATGAAGGGAGATTTAGTTATAATATTGATTGGAATATTATCAATAATTACCATCTCTATTTAGGACAGGCACGAGCCAGACATCCTAGAATTGTATACATCTTTGATCCAAATTTATCCTGGATGGATTATTATGGTATTATGCAATATGCTAGAGCATGGAGAGAAATTTTCATAGTTATGTATTGCGAGGATGTAACTTCCCCTTTCAGGTTTTGGAGCCAATGGATGGATCTACTTATGCATTCTTTCCCTCCTTGGAAGAAAGAACTTAATGGGAAAAGCCCAAGATGGACTTTGTCTGTTTTACATGGAGATATGGAAGAAGGAAGTTCTAGGTATAATATTTTTGGATTCAACCTCCTTTTCCGTGGCACAACAGTCATTCCCATTCTAGAAGAATCTCAAGAAAAAAGTAGTTTTATCTTAAGCCTTGATTATTTTGGAGAAATTGGCATCATCCCAGAAAATCGTGACCCGTTTATGTCATCATCTGCATTTTTTGCTTGTTTTGGAAATGAACCACCTTGGCTAGCTCAAATTGTACCTGGTATCAATCTTGATCCACATAATGAGGTATTCCATCAGGAGTCATCTGACAACTATGCTTCAGACTATCGACCGATGTTGCGCCTAGTTTTCCCAAAAAACGTCGTTTAGGGCCTCAAAACGGCTTCGGAAGTTCAAGACCTGAAAAACTGCTAAAAATAGTATATTTTGCTACAATTTAGGAAACTGAAAAAATGAAAGAGACAGTTGTGGGGGTCCAAGTGGGATAGTTGGGTGGCAACCAACATCCACATGGTTCATTGGACATGATCCAAATCTTCATGAGTCGTTGCAAATGATATGGCCACATCAATGGGACATAGTGGCTAGAATCCCATGCCCACCTAAAAATGGCTGTGGCTAGTCGAGCTGTGGAGAGCCCGGTTGTAGCTATGCTGGACATAGGGGAGGATCTCATCCCATGTGCATGGATTCTTTAGTTGTACATGCACAGAATGTGTACGATCATCCTGTTGACGACCTCTGTCTGGCCATCAGTTTGGGGATGGAAATCTATGGACTTAGTGAGCTTGGTTCCTAGCATCGACCAGAGACTGGACCAAAATGTACTAAGGAACCTACTGTCCAGATTTGAGATGATAGATTGTGGGATCCCAAAGTGTACCCACACTCGTTCAAAGAAGAGTTTAGTAGTGGCTTTTGCTATAATACTCTTCTTGCAGGCCACCATAATGGCCATCTTCGAGAATCTGTCGATGACCACAAAAACACAATCGTTGCCATGCTTAGTAGAAGGAAGGCCTGACATGTAATCCATGGAGATGGATTCCCAAGGTTGACTAGGGGTAGGAAATGGAGTATAGAGACCTTTCTTCTTGATGGTTGATTCGGCCAATAGAAATATTTCTACAGTACTGCCACAATTTTCTCAACCCCGAAATGCCCAGCAGCCCGACTGTAGTGCACATCCCAAATCATCTTCGCACGCTCGCTTGAAGGAACACAAAGGTGTACCAGGTGGCATAACAGAGCATCCTAGAGATGAAA
Source organism: Pinus tabuliformis (assembly GCA_031772625.1). Taxonomy (NCBI): domain Eukaryota; kingdom Viridiplantae; phylum Streptophyta; class Pinopsida; order Pinales; family Pinaceae; genus Pinus; species Pinus tabuliformis. The sequence continues at coordinate 292,151,934 of CM062809.1, read as the reverse complement.
ATCTGGGACTTGCTGAACCTCCAAGAGCGTATGGTATGTGTGGTTGAATTCTGGGTCTCTTTTGTAGAGAAGTGGCCAATCAGAAGTTTCGTGCCCACAAGAGTTGAGCACGGTGGTTAACACCATGATCGGTGGTCGACTGAGGCAGTCTGCAACATTATTTGTGCTACCCTCCTTGTACTTGATATTAAAATGGAACTGTTGCAGGTATGTGGACCAATTTTGATGGAAATCATTCTACAAATTCCCTTACATCTGTATGAACTGCAAGGGTCGGTGGTCTGTGTGGATGACCATTTCCTTCCACTAAATGTAATGCTTCCATTGTTGTAAGGCCTGCACAATGGAATAAATCTCTTTGTCATAAGTGGGATACTTCCAGATTGTGTCTGAAAGTGTCTCACTGTGATATGCCACTGGATGCCCTTGTTGAGTAAGGATTGCCCCAATAGCATAGTCAGAGGAATCTGTCTCGATCTCAAATGGTTGTTGCAAGTCTGGTAATGTGAGCACTAGTGCAGAGCAGAGGCGATGTTTCAACTCTGTGAATGCCTTCTGTTGAGATTTAGACCAAAAGAATTTTTCTTTCACTCCTCCTTTGGTGACTTGACTCAAGGGCCAAGTGATATGAGAGAACCCCAACACGAACCTGCGGTAGAAATTGGCAAGACCCAGAAAGCTACGGAGCTCTGTCAAAGTGCTTGGAGCTAGAAAATCCCGAATGACTTGGATCTTGGATGGATCCACATGCACCCCCCCCTCATCAATGATGTATCCCAGATACTGAACTTGGGTCATGTGAAAAGTGCATTTCTCCAAATTGGCACACATCTTATGTTGCTGCAATGTTTGGAAAACCTGTCGGATGTGGTGGAGGTGCTCTTTCCAACTCTAGCTAAAGATTAGGATGTCATCCAAGCATACCACTAAAAATGAGTTGGTGAATGGCCGGAAGATGTCATCCATAAGCCTCATGAAGGCTTGTAGGAGAATTTGTCAAACTGAAAGGCATAACGAACCATTTGAAAAGGCCCTCCTTGGCTTTGAAGGCATTCTTCCATACATTAGAGGGTTCGACTGGTAGCTGGTGATATCCGGACTTCAAGTCGATCTTGCTGAAATATTTTTCCCCCTTGAGTTGGTCCAGAAGGTTATCAATTTGTGGGATCGGGTACCTATTCTGAACAATGATCTTATTCAGTGCCTGATATTCAATACAGAGTCTCCAAGTCCCATCCTTCTTCTGTAGCAACACAATAAGGCTCCCACAGGATGATGAACTCAGCCAAATGTGGCCTTTCTGCAGCAAATCTTGAATTTGCGTCTTGATTTCATTGTTCTCAAGAACGGAGCGCCAATATATTGGTCCATTGGGTAACGACGCACTTGGGGTCAAATTAATGAGGTGCTTGACCTGACAGTGCAGAGGCACCCCTGCGGGGGAGTTGAAGATGTCCTCGTACTCCTCCACGACCTTGTCCATCTGTTGTTGTCGTGCGGAGAGGCACTTTCTGGAGTTCGTGGCCACCGTCTTCTTTTCTTTCCTGGTTTTTGAAATAATCTTACTAGATTGTTTTTCAGTAACCAGAGAGATGGCAGTAGGCGGTGTTACCTCCAGTATCTTGTAAAACTTATTTCCCAATGTAACAGTAATAGGGTGAGGCCTTGACTCATACACAACATTTCGCTTCCACAAGTATGGTTGGCCTAATAATACATCAAAAACCTCAAGGGGATCAATGTCACATAATAACTCATCAGTGAAGGGCTTGACTCTGTATGGAAGGCGACATTGTTGGCTCACACGCAGATCCCATCCTTGGTGAAGCCACTCGTTAGTGTACATTTGTGGGTGTGCTATGGTCGGTAAGCCCATTTGCTTCACGACATCTGTTGCAATGAGGTTCTTTTGGCTCCTGCTGTTAACAATGAACTGTAGCGGGGAACCCTTTACCCACATATGGGAGTGGAAGAGACGCTCCTCCTCCTCTGGATCTTCGGGTTCCTCCTTTTGGACCGTTTTGGTGGAAACGGCGGCATTGTGCTTCACATCAATAATCTGCTTCACGTTGTTTTCGGGTTCTTACTTAGAGTCGAAATATGCATTTGATTCTGAAGCCTTCATTTTAGCCACCAATGATTGCTTGGCCCAACACTCACTTGTGTTGTGGGTGGAGCTCTTATGGAACTTACACCGCTTTCCCATGTCCTTCTTTGGCTTCGTAGTGTTGTCCTTTTCTTGTGGCCTTGGCAGGTTGTCCTGGGCTGTCCCGCCTTAGATTTGTCCTTTATTCCGAGGTTTGGGGGCACCCTTCCTTTGCTTCGGATACGAAGATCCAAAGTCTTGCTTCTTCTGTTTAAAATTCTTCTTGATCTTGACGGCGTATCGGTATGCCGTGCTGAGTGAGGAGATGTCCAGGAACTCCATCTCATCCTGGATGTATCTATGTAGGCAGCCACGTTACTTGAGTACCAAATTTTTCTTAGGATCCTTGATACCCAACTTTGTGCGAAGTGTATGAAAAAAATTAGTAAACTCTACCATATCTTGGTCCCTTCATTGTCGCAGTGTGGTCCAATTTATGTATTTGTCCTCGTAGCTCCCGAAAGGGTAGTACTGCTCCTTGATGGCATCCTTGAATGAATTACAAGTGGGAGTGGATGAAAACAATGAGGTCGTATTTTCATCCTTCTACTCACAATAGGTTTCCCACCAGTCCTTGATGTGGGGGGTAGCTTTTAGAAGAACAAAAGTAATCTTTTCTCGGCTGGAAAAATCATGAACATAAAAATACCCTTCTAGTAGATTCAACCATTTATCTACTGCATCTGCATCTATTTGGCCCTCAAATATGGGAATGTCAAAGTTTACTTGTACCTTAAAAGGTGTGGAGCCTCTAGAGTGCCTGTTGGATGTGGATGCATCACTGGTGGGCAACCGTTTAAGGATCTAAGTAAAGTTATCCATCATCACGTTCCTTTGTTTCTTGAGGGCCTCCTCGAGCAATATTTTTATAGGATCTCCTACTCCCTCGTCTTTCTTTTCTTCCCCCATGTGTTACATATCCATTTGGGCACATCAAATCTCAACATTCATATCAGTGTTTTAGGGCTCATCAAACCCTAAATTCAGTTGCTACATGCCCTAAACAAGTCACCCTTTTGAATGCCTCCTTCCCAGAAATTTTCATGACCTTAGACATCCAAAAATGGTCTCTAAAGGGACCAGCGCAGGTAGATACACTGCCAGGGTGCTCTGCAGAGCAGGTAGATACACTGTCAGGGTGCTCTGCAGAGCACCTAAGCCCTCTTTAGGCTACGCTGGGTGAATTTGAGTGAAATTCAATTGGGGTTTGGGGAATATTCTTATCTCTTGGAGTCATCTAGAAGCTTCCCTCAGTTATCTACTCCTATGAGCTCGAAAATGGATGAGGAATGAGTTAAGGATCATCCTATCCTCTCATCCCTTCCTCCATGGAACTAATTCTAAGTATGGAAGGCCATTCAATGTCACCATTAATGAAAAAACCTCCTTCATCCTCCTATAAATTGACCACTCATCTAAGTGATCAGGGGCTAGCTGGATTATGTTGAATTGTAAGGAGATAATGCTGCTATGAGACTTGACTTTGGAGCAAATGATGTGATGCCACAAGCTTGTCTTGCTTTTGATGTGATGTGGATGGGATCCAAGCTGGAGGAATGACTTTGAATCAGACACTGATGGTTGTAATTCCTTCTTCTATCTAATAAAGTGTTTGAACCTTTTTCCATATGTTGTGTTCTTTCATAATGCTTATATGTATGAATTGCTTCTGATTCCTTTCATTTATATTCAATGGATCGTACACTTTGATCGGTTTTCGTATTCTGTTGTGTTTATAGGGTACTTTTCAAGCAGATTAAGTACGAGGGGCGATGGAATCAATACAAGGGAGACACGAGGAAAGTGGAACTACAAGTAGGTCTTCTATCCTCTCTTATTATCTATTGCTTATAGGGAAAGTCTACAACACTTTAAACTGTTGTTCTAGGAACATCTACTTGTCTAGTGAATTAGTGTTTATCCGTAGATGCTAAATTCTCCAAACAAATTTGCAAACATACTGGGGAAGAATCCTCTTTCCTAGTAGCTTATCCACCTCCTAAGACATCCTTGAAGACTTTATTTTTGCTCGTTGATTATATTTCAGCCCTTTTGCATTGAATTTTGGTCAAAAACTGAGGTTAGATGACTCTTGAGTGGCCTCTCAGAAATCAGCGTAGGTTTGGTCAGGGGACAGTGCTTTGCAAAGCACCCTTGAGTGAGAGACAGTGCTATGCAGCGCAGTTAGGCCCTCTTTGACCTGCGCTGATCAATCTTAGGTCAAATTCCCACCTTTGGAAAGTGTTTTTTGCCAACTTTTCTCTGTTTGTTTGCTTGTTGATTGATCAATGAATGTCATGTCTCAGAGAACAAATTTTTATCTCCTTTGCCAACCCTACTTTGATTTGATTGATTAATGTTTCTTTAATGTTTTCTTTGTCATTATCAGTCTATAGTCAAAGTTAGAATATAGTTGATTAATCTTTGTTCGAAGGAAAGTGTCGTAAAGTCTTCTTTTCCTTCGAAACAGAACTGTCGTAAAAGTCTTCGTTCTTATGAAAGATTGATTGATTGTATGTGCATATTTTCTTTTTGTTCATCATAAAATTAAGGGATTCGAAAAGAAAAACTTGCATCATTCATATTGTAGTTTGTGAATGCTTGAAAGGAATAGCTAGGGAAATTGCATTAGTCATGCTCTTTGCTCTTTGTCAAAGATCTGATTGCTCTATTCCTACTAGCTAAGGATTTTCATTGTTAAATTGAAAGGAAAGAATGCTTATCATATTAGTTGCATTTTAGGAATAGCAAACATACATCATGTGGTGAACCTTGAAAGGAAAATTCTAAAGAAGATCAACTTAAAATTTATCTGAATTTACCTAATGAAGCATTGTCACCTAACGAAAAACATTTAGAGGTCTGGGCTAGAGATGTGTTTCGACGTTGTAAAACAAAGCAGCTATCACTAACATGTCTGCAGTACATCCTGAGTGTGATACCTCATCCACGTACGTGAGTATATTGTAGCTTGTCCACGTACCTTCGGGTATATAGGGCGGTGTTACAGTACGTAAAGTATATGGGAATGCTCTCACTGTGCGGTTTTGCATTAGACAACGCTTATACGGACAGGGCCTCCACGTATGTTCAGGTATATATGGGAGGAAAACTCTAGGTTGCTATCCATCCTTAAGTATCCAAGTCGGCCGCCTTGTAAACTGTGATACACCGAGCACAACATTCGGGGAGATTGCCTGCCCGTACTTCCTGGTTTGCCAGGAGGTATTTTGCAATTCATAGTTGCTTGGTAAACATTTTGCCTAGATTATCCCTCTTTTGTTTTGTTATGTTACTTTGATTAAAATAAAATTAATTGACCGTGGATAACATCCTCCACACTCACTCCTTAGTTGATCTTAGGTTGAAACCTATGGTGACAAATCCGGAGTCCACCGATCAACGAATTCCTTTTGATGGGAATCCTAGTCCTTTTCCTCCTTTCGGAAATATTGGTGCTCCTTACATGGATACATTGTCCCTTTCAGGATTTACCATTGTCTTGCCAGTATGGTTGTTTTCAACCTCCTTGGTTCAAAATGTTGTGATTTCTCCGCAATCAAGTACTCCTCCAACTGGACAAAATCAACCTCTAGTTGATCCTAAAGTTGACCCTTTACCTTCTTCCTCGGTTGTTTCTTCCTCCCTTTCTTCCTCTTCGCCTGGTGAAAGTATTGGTACTAGTAACCAGGTGGCTAAGAAGAAGAAGAAAGGGAAGAAGAAGAAGAAAGGGAAGAAGAAGAAGAAGAAGAAGAAGAAGCAAATTCAGCAGGGGGGCAACCAAGCAACCATTGCTTTGAATGCAACATCTGATGAGAAATCGTCCATCAAGCCTCACAAAGTTCGATATCCATGAAAACTTTGTGTGGGAGACCATCTTCTTTGAAACTGTCCTGATATTCCTCAGATCTTAGAAGAATGGTCTTCTCGTTCACATCATCCTGTGTCATCAACTTCTGGAGATCATGTTGGTGACATACCATCAACTAGTGGTAGTAAAGTTCATGGAAGCAAGGGTAAAGTTAAGTTTCCCTGTAGGTTATGTGAAGGGAATCACCCCATTCACCTTTGTCCCTATCTGGATGAAGCCAAAAAAGTGTTGGATAACCATCCTGCTTCACTGCAGTGACTTCCATCTGGTTACAGGAAACTCTCCCTTAATCCTTCAGTAGCTAATAAAGTGACTGACTCAAATAAACCGTCAGTCAAACCGACTCTCTCTGAAAGTGAATCCTATGAGTCTATACCCGACCCAAATCAACAGGTTGAGGTAACAGTTGACCCGATTTCACCTTCAGTAAATCGTACCTTTCCCAAAGAGAGTGAATATGATACCACTCAGGTTCTTTTTGTTTCTTCAGATTCTAATGATCTTGGGGGAAGTCCTCCTGTTCCATCAAGACAGGAGGAAAATCCTCTCGCTCTCGTAACTCAAGGGGTTAATTCTCCCGTTTCTACGGTACCCACTCCAAGTAGTATGGTCACTTCCTTTGATTAGAATAGACTGGTAGGATTTCATCTTCCTTCTTATGTGCCTTTCCAGATCATATTACAAGTTTGTAATATGATTGTATCAGGCACTATTATAGATGAAGGTGCATCAGTGACTATCCTTTCCTCAACTGCTTGGCAAGCGCTCGGTTTGCTGCCACTTGTGCCTGTTACCCATAATCTATTGGCTTTTAACAGAGGAACCAATCAACCATTAGGGATCCTCCCTTAGTTACCTATTACTTTGGAAGGAAAAATCATTTATCTGAATGTGATGGTAGTCCCAGGCCCTTTAGATCACAACTTACTTGTTGGGCGTGACTATGTTTAAGACATGGGAGCTGTTGTTTCAACACTCTTTCGAGTGATTTGTTTCCTGCATGAAGGCATAATTGTCACCATTGACCAACTTTCATTTCTCGGTCCAAATATGGCTTCCAGTCAACCATCTTCCCTAAGTGGTTGTTATAGACATTTTTGTGCCTTACAGCTCTAAGCATGAAATGTTCATAAACCAAGGGCTCCTAAGTCCCTAAAAGTGTTGTTCTAACCCCTAAAGGAACAAGGTCAACAAATTACAGCTTCTCCCAGAAGTTCTCCACTAGAAACTGCTCAGAATAAGTCAAAACAGGATCATTTCAGCTGCTCCACTAGCTAAGTGCGTTGCATAGCACCTAAATCCACTGGCTAGGTGCATTGCAACACACCTAAATGCACTATGAGGGTGCGTTGGGCGAGAAATGACAAATGGCAGTGTCATTCCGCGAGGTGGAGAGACAATGGAAGCTTCCGAAATCTTCTCCTATGACACTTGCCTCACTGAATTCGACCAAGGATGAGTAAGAGGCCTTCAGTCTCCAAGTGGAAGCAAGAACTGACAGAGAGAAGACACTAATCAAATCACAAGCTGATTCATCCTCCTTGCATACATCTATATATGGATCCCTCATCCCAGAGATCCAGAGGCTGGAATTTTGCACATTGTAAGGAATTGCTGTTGGTTTTGAGACAAACATCAGAGAATTGGGTGATCTATGCTTTGTTGGAGGTGAAGAGGGGCTTCTTTGCTGGGAGGTTGATGCTGGGTTAGGAATCATCGGTTGTAACTCCTCCTGGATCTTCTTGTTTATCAATAAAAACTATTTGAGTTTCTCCTCCATGCTTTTGTATCTTTGATGCTTGTTACATTTGTATGGTTAACTTAAATATGATCCTAAGTTATTTATGAATATAGATCCATGTCTTTGTATAGTTTTCTTCTTCTATGATCTTACAGGTACTTGGTGAAGCTGGGCAAGTAAGGGAGCAGGTAGCTGGAAGCTGTCAAAGAAGAGAGGGATTGGATCAAAAGATTAGCGCAAGACACAGGTTGGTCCTTTCTATTCTTCTCTATCTATAGTTCATAAAGGAAATACAAAAGTAGTTTTCTCTGTTTGTTTCTAAGGCAGCTGTCACACCTTAGTGGGATAGAGCAGTTCTAAATAGACACTTTTCCCGGCAAACAAAATGGCGACTCCACTGGGGAGAATGTCTAATTAGTTTGTTTGTGTATCTCTTGTTGTTTGTTTCATAAACTTATAAGTAGCATTCGAACTGCATTTGCCATAACAAATGCAAAGTAGACATCTGCTGCTTCAATCCATTCACCGGATCTGTTTATGATTTGAACCGCTGATTCACAGACTATCTGATTGCCCTTGTGATAGCTCTTAGACCCTCCTTAGATCTACTGCTGATTGTGCATTACTGATTGCTTTTACTCGGCCAAAAACCAAAGACTAAACTGCAAACTGTGACACAGAACCCTGATAGTATTCTCGTTTCTGGCCCAGCACAGGTACTATGAAGAGATCCTGCATTTCAACGCACTTCCCGAAAGGGCAACCTGCGCTGCAATGCAGTTTCTCTCTATTACAGGTGCGCTGATCAGCCTAGCCCTGTGTAGTTGAGGTTCTTGTGCTTCATTCTTTCCAGTTTTGTCTCTGAATTTTGCAGCCTGTGATCAGTATATGTCTGTTTAAAACCCCTTTTCCTTACTGATATTCCGCCTCCTTTGTACAAAAGAACTGTAGATGTTTTTGTGTGTTTGTTGAGTCGTTTACAGTTTTCCATTACAAAAGTAGAATAGTCGTACTGTCGTCCTTTGATTTAGATCTGTCGCAAGTGTCGATTTCGATCATAGGAGAAAGTTTGCTTGCTGTTGATGGTCGACTATACTTTTACTATTGCCTTTGGTCTGAATTTGTGATTTTCTAGTGTCAAAACGAGTATTCATTTCAAAATCGTAAAGTGTCGTAATCATCTCTATCTTTTGATTTCGAAAAGAAGCTTGTTTGTGTTTGTCGCTTGAAAGCAAATTCAGATTTGTACATCAACTTTCTTTTTAGCATCAATACTAAGAAAGTGAAAAACAAATACATGCATGTGCATTTGCATATAGACAGTCTGTTTGGCTTGATTTAGGAAAGTGCATTTACAGTGTGCTCTTTGCTCTTTGTGAAAATATTGTGTCTTTCTTTTCCCCTAGTAGCTAGGATTTTCATTGCAGAAAAGAGATAAAAGTTTGTTTATCATCTTTAGATTGCATTTTAGGAATTACATCTACATCTCGTGGTGAACTCAAAAGGCAAACTTCATAAGCAAGATCAACTTAAAATAAATTCAATGAATCTAACAACGCTTTGGAACTTAACGCAGAACATTTAGAGGTCTAGGCTAGAGACGTATTCCGGCGTCGTAAAGCCTGGTAACTGTTGTCCTCACTGATGGTTGGGTGATTCCTCCACTTTGAGACGATAAGTGCCAGTACGGACTTGTGCTCCCACGTACCGTCGAGTATATTTTGGGAGACCCCTATAGGCTTAAATCCTTTATCCATAGGAAGCCGTGTCTGCCACCCTATCGATCGCAATGCACTGAACACAACATTCGGGAAGATTGACTGCCGTACCGTAAAAAGTATTCTGCAGTTTTGCAATTGGTTTGGTACTCCCTCTACCTAGACCTCCAGAGCAGTCCCTTTCATTCCTTTTCAGACTCCTTAACGGAAAAGGTCCATCTGAGCACTTGTCACTTCAGGCTCATTAAAAATTGAAGGAGACTAGAGTCATCTTTTGTTTTTTCTCGACTCTTAAAAACTGAAAAAACAAGTTGTGTCAAAGCGTATAAAAATTTATTTTAAACGGAATATTCATTACCCCTTTCCTACGTTGATCTTGGGTTGAGAAAATGGAGTCTACCAACCAAGGAATTCCCCTTGGTGGAAATCCTAGTCCCTTCTCCTCTTGGGGAGATGTTGGTGCACCCCATATGGCCACATTGTCACTTCCAAGGCTGACAATTGGTTTGCCTGTATGGCTCTTCTCAACTTCTGTCGTTCAGAACACCACTATTCCTGAACAATCGAATCAGCAATTAGATGAATCCAGAGTTACCCACCAGCCTTCTACTTCCTCTAATTCTTCATGTCCTCCTTTCTCTTCGCTTGATGGGGCTGGTAAAGCCAAAGGTCAAGTTCCTAAGGAGAAGAAGGAAAAGAAGAAGAAAGAGAAGAAGAAGAAGGAGCCAACGGCGAATGGGGGAAAACGAGTGTCGTCTAACGAAAATCCACACACTGCACCGACCAGGCCTAAATCGCCATGTGTCATTTGCAAAGGAGACCACTTTCACAGAGATTGTCCTTGCATCCCTCTGATATTAAGGGACTGGTCTCCTCGTTTGCACAACCCGGTGCCGTCAACCTCTGATGATCATGTTGAAAGCACACCGTCGACTAGTGAAAGTGAAGCCCCAAGACAAAAAGGAAAATGTAGATTTCCTTGTAAACTGTGCGAAGGCGATCATGCCGTCCACCGTTGTCCCTTCTTAGACGAAGCTAAAATAGTTTTGGATGATCGTCCGGTTTCACCGTTACGACTTCCTCCTAGATATAAAAAACTCTTGCCGAGTCCGTCACTAGTTGAAAATCCGGCTGGCCCGCTCAGGTGGTCGGCTGAAGCACATATCATTGAAGATAAACCATCTGGATCCATACCAGATGAAAGTCAAAAGGTCGAGGTCGCAGTTGACCTGGTCTTGCCTTCAGAGGTTTCATCTTCAGATGATACAATCACTGAAGAGAACAAGGATGACACCGTCCAAATTCTTTTCATAAGCACAAACTCTAACGAACATGGGGGCAATTTACCCGTTCCTTTACCGCAGGAAGGAAGTTCGTCAGAGTCGTACCCGGCCGTCTATTCGGTCCCACCTCCAAGCAACCTAGTTGTCTCCTTCGACTGGAATCAACTAGGCAGACCCCGTTTACCAGCTAGCATACCATTCCGAATTATCGTTCAAATATATAGAATGGTTATGGCTGGTACCATCATAGATGAGGGGGCTTCTGTGAGTATCCTTTCCTCAACTGCTTGGAAAGCGCTTGGTTCACCATCGCTTTTGCCTGAGATGAGAAATCTGACAGGCTTTGATAAAGGAACCAGTCGACCTTTAGGGATCCTTCCCGATGTGCCCATAACATTGAGAGGGAAAACCGTTCACATGAACATAATGGTAGTTCAAGTACCCCTAGATTACAATCTACTCCTTGGACGAGACTATATTTATTGCATGAGAGCCATTGTCTCATCATTCTTTAGAGTGATGTGTTTTCCGCACGAAGGAAGAGTGGTCAAGCTCGTGGACCAGCTTTCATTTCCCGGATCACGCATAGCAAATAGTCATATACCATCCCTAAATGGTCTTTTCATGCAAGAAATGTCTCAATCTCCAGTCCGTCCTCCCGATGAGCGCGAGTAATTCGGAGGGATATGACTGAAACCCAGGGGGCATGCATCCTGGTCTGCTTCGGCAGGAAAACTTCGGGTATAGGGTAGGTTTCCACGGGAGAATATGACTAGTCTGTACCCCCGTCCGTGATTGGAAGAGGGGGTTATTCTGGAACAAGATTCTCTTGTCAAAGTTATGTGAGTTGGCGAGCGCCGCCACTCACCTTTGTTTATTTCGGTAGACATTGCCAAAGAAGTGTTTTATTTGCGCCGCGAATAGAACAATCTTTGGGTAACCTGTAAGAGGTAGGCCTCTCTCGGTAAAACAAATGTTTTGGCGGATAGAAGTAGAGGTAACCTTGAAACTCTGTTTTATACCTGGGGGCATGCAAACCTTTTAGAGTGCAAGCGAAGGGCGACTATTTATTTTTTTAATGGAAAACTGTAAACGACTCAACAAACACACAAAAACATCTACAGTTCTTTTGTACAAAGGAGGCGGAATATCAGTAAGGAAAAGGAGTTTTAAACAGACATATACTGATCACAGGCTGCAAAATTCAGAGACAAAACTGGAAAGAATGAAGCACAAGAACCTCAGCTACACAGGGCTAGGATGATCAGCGCACCTGTAACACAGAGAAACTACATTGCAGCGCAGGTTGCCAATGGCGAATGGGGGAAAACGAGTGTCGTCTAACGAAAATCCACACACTACACTGACCAGGCCTAAATCGCCATGTGTCATTTGCAAAGGAGACCACTTTCACAGAGATTGTCCTTGCATCCCTCGGATATTAAGGGACTGGTCTCCTCGCTTGCACAACCCGGTGTCGTCAACCTCTGATGATCATGTTGAAAGCACACCGTCGACTAGTGAAAGTGAAGCCCTAGGACAAAAAGGAAAATGTAGATTTCCTTGTAAACTGTGCGAAGGCGATCGTGCCATCCGTCGTTGTCCCTTCTTAGACGAAGCTAAAAGAGTTTTGGATGATCGTCCGGTTTCACCGTTACGACTTCCTCCTGGATATAAAAAACTCTTGCCGAGTCCGTCACTAGTTGAAAATTCGGCTGGCCCGCTCAGGTGGTCGGCTGAAGCACATATCATTGAAGATAAACCATCTGGATCCATACCAGACGAAAGTCAAAAGGTCGAGGCGCCAGTTGACCCGGTCTTGCCTTCAGAGGTTTCATCTTCAGATGATACAATCACTGAAGAGAACAAGGATGACATAGTCCAAATTCTTTTCATAAGCACAGACTCTAACGAACATGGGGGCAATTTACCCGTTCCTTTACCGCAGGAAGGAAGTTCGTCAGAGTCGTACCCGGCTGTCTATTCGGTCCCACCTCCAAGCAACCTAGTTGTCTCCTTCGACTGGAATCAACTAGCCAGATCCCGTTTACCAGCTAGCATACCATTCCGAATTATCGTTCAAATATATAGAATGGTTATGGCTGGTACCATCATAGATGAGGGGGCTTCTGGGAGTATCCTTTCCTCAACTACTTGGAAAGCGCTTGGTTCACCATCACTTTTGCCCGAGATGAGAAATCTGACAGGCTTTGATAAAGGAACCAGTCGACCTTTAGGGATCCTTCCTGATGTGCCCATAACATTGAGAGGGAAAACTGTTCGCATGAACGTAATGGTAGTTCAAGGACCCCTAGATTATAATCTACTCCTTGGACGAGACTATATTTATTGCATGAGAGCCATTGTCTCATCATTCTTTAGAGTGATGTGTTTTCCGCACGAAGGAAGAGTGGTCAAGCTCATGGACCAGCTTTCATTTCCCGGTTCACGCATAGCAAATAGTCATATAGCATCCCTAAATGGTCTTTTCACGCAAGAAATGTCTCAATCTCCAGTCCGTCCTCCCGATGAGCGCGAGTAATTCGGAGGGATATGACTGAAACCCATGGGGCATGCATCCTGGTCTGCTTCGGTAGGAAAATTTTTAGGACCTCTAACCCTTTAAACTCGTAGGATTGGTCGTCACCTAACTTGCACGAAGAAAGGATGTGGGGAAAAACTCTAAAAGTTGCCGTTTTTATATGAGACATTCTTATCATATGACTGGATTAATTGAGCAGTGTTACCGCAAGGTTCAAGCTCGTTAAAAAATAAACCCGCACCGAGCAAATGTTTCCACCCGCGTTTAAGCTCGTTAAAAAGTGAACTATTCCCTGGTAAATAACCATCATGAATGTAGTACTTCAGCCATTAAAGCCTTGGTCGTGTTTGCACCGTCACCTCCACTTTTTCATTGGCCGATCATTCACCTCCATTTGATTGTTTACCCATTTTGAGGAACAGCTGCGAAGAGTGATTTCACTAGCCATCCTTGTGACACTACCGTGATTGGAAAATTCCAAACCTTACCTGGAATCAGCTGCTACCCATTTTATCACTCGTTCCTCAAAAGACGAATCTTATTTAAGCTCTTTTCAACTGACTTGTAAAATATGAAAAGATTGCCGAGCCATTGGCCTCTCCAGCTCATTAAAGGGACAGGAAGTGCTATCCCTCCTCTAGATTTTAATCTTTTTGGACTTGAGAGATTATTGCACAAAAAGATCGAGCGCTTGTTTTGTTCGGCTCGTTAAAGCTATAGAAAATTCATCCCTTCTGTATTGTTTTATACTTTTTCGGACTTAAGGGATTAGATGACGAAAAAGGAATTTTGGAGTTACCTTTACGTACCTTTTCAGACTCTCTAAAAATGAAAAGGACCGAGTTATCTTTGTCGTTAAACTCGTTAAAAAGATTAATAGCGACAAACTTGTCTTTAGACGAGAATGAGTTTCACTATCGCTAGGCTCGTTAAAACATAGCGATGGGTTTTCCCGAAGGGCAAATTATAGAACAAGCATATGTTATCCTCCTCAAGCTTGACAAAAATAAAGAGGTACTGGTCAGCAATGACTGGGGAAAAATTGGGAAGAAAACTCAAAGAATCTTTATTGGTAGCAAGTCGCTCTTGAACATGACACTTCCGCTCCGTGTCCGAGTCGGGTTGGGTTGTTTCATTCACCGGTCACATCGCCATGGTCACACCATACCATCCACATTTGGGGTTAATGCTACCAATCCATCACATCAGTGTCGCCGACATGTTCAAGAGAAGTCATCCAGAGAAGCCACCTGTGTCCCACCCACTACCATACATTATACTCCAGTCTTTCATGACCGCCACCCTGAACCGTATATCATCAGATCGTTTTCACCTCCATCAAAATCATTTGCTCCATTCCGTGTCATTGATGTGGGATTCATTAAGGCCCTCCTATGACGGATCACTTCTTGTCGACATCAGCTCATTATCCAAGAAGTTGGTCTAGGAACACCCCATTCAGTACTTTGAAGCTTGCATGCCTCAATGGCAAGTTTCTCACCTCCGGCAACAGGTTCACATCAATGACCTTCGACCGAAAGATTTTGCGTGGTGTTCAACGCCAAGTCCTTTATTCACACCACGTGAATTGTACGCCAGTACCTTGAGGATCATTATCATTATCGGTGATCCCTCTCGCGCTTGTTAACAGTTTACATCATTGACTGGTAATCAAGCGATGTCTTTCCATGTTCGACTTCAAAACATTTCTCACATGGATCGACTTGTACTTCGAGTGAAGATCAGACGAGATTGAAGACCCCGGATCTAGTTTCATCCATCCGGGCTGCGATATATATTCAGGGAAATAAAGACATTAAAATGTACAGCATTGCAGCACAGATAATCATCCTACCAAAAGGATGATGGCTCTATCAGAATCATCAGTCTACAATCAGACGATTGTCTGTCTTATGTACATGAAAATGAATTTATAAAGCTGAGCATGGGAATGCCTGCCTCAGCTAGATCATGAAAACAGTATGAAGATAATGTATTGTATTGTATCTTATTACAGGTCTCCTCCCAACATTGAAAGAACTTCGGATCCTCATAATAAAGCATTTCACCCGATTAACGGCCTCATACTTTAGGGGGCAACTGTTATAGACATTTTTGTGCCTTACAACTCTAAGCATGAAATGTCCATAAACCAAGGGCTCCTAAGTCCCTAAAAGTGTTGTTCTAACCCCTAAAGGAACAAGGTCAACAAATTACAGCTTCTCCCAGAAGTTCTCCACCAGAAACTGCTCAGAATAAGTCAAAACAGGATCATTTCAGCTGCTCCACTAGCTAAGTGCGTTGCATAGCACCTAAATCCACTGGCTAGGTGCGTTGCAACACACCTAAATGCACTATGAGGGTGCGTTGGGCGAGAAATGACAAATGGCAGTGTCATTCCGCGAGGTGGAGAGATAATGGAAGCTTCCAGAATCTTCTCCTATGACACTTGCCTCACTGAATTCGACCAAGGATGAGTAAGAGGCCTTCAGTCTCCAAGTGGAAGCAAGAACTGACAGAGAGAAGACACTAATCAAATCACAAGCTGAATCATCCTCCTTGCATACATCTATATATGGATCCCTCATCCCAGATATCCAGAGGCTGGAATTTTTCACATTGTAAGGAATTGCTGTTGGTTTTGAGACAAACATCAGAGAATTGGGTGATCTATGCTTTGTTGGAGGTGAAGAGGGGCTTCTTTGCTGGGAGGTTGATGCTGGGTCAGGAATCATTGGTTGTAACTCCTCCTGGATCTTCTTGTTTATCAATAAAAACTATTTGAGTTTCTCCTCCATGCTTTTGTATCATTGATGCTTGTTACATTTGTATGGTTAACTTAAATCTGATCCTAAGTTATTTATGAATATAGATCCATGTCTTTGTATAGTTTTCTTCTTCTATGATCTTACAGGTACTTGGTGAAGCTAGGCAAGTAAGGGAGCAGGTAGTTGGAAGCTGTCAAAGAAGAGATGGATTGGATCAAAGGATTAGCACAAGACACAGGTTGGTCCTTTCTATTCTTCTCTATCTATAGTTCATAAAGGAAATACAAAAGTAGTTTTCTCTGTTTGTTTCTAAGGCAGCTGTCACACCTTATTGGGATAGAGCAGTTCTAAATAGACACTTTTCCCGGTAGCAGTGGTCCTTTGGTACCAATGGTATCATCCCCGCCACAAGTTAATTATGTGGAAGCCTATTCCATACCTACATCAACTGATGATCAATTCAGTGATGTTGTACATCATGTACGGGGGCATTGGAAACAGATATCTCCTTCATGACATCTTATGAGTTGTGATCCAAGGAGCATGAGGATAGTTCTTTTACTGTGTCAACCTCGTTAAAAAATGAAACAAGGAATATGAGGATAGTTCTTTTACTATGTCAACATCGTTAGAAAAAATGAAACAGGCCCACAAGGACAGTTCCTTGTCTTGTGTCAACCTCGTTAAAAAATGAAACCAAGGGTATGGACAGTTCTTTTACTGTGTCAACCTCATTAAAAATGAAACAGCTCCCACGAGGATAGTTCCTTGTCTTGTGTCAACCTCGTTAAAAAATGAAACCAAGGATATAAGGATAGTTCCTTGTCTTGTGTCAACCTCATTAAAAAATGAAACAAGGAATATGAGGATAGTTATTTTACTATGTCAACCTCATTAAAAAATGAAACAGCTCTCTGAGCAGAGTTCCTTGTCTTGTGTCAAACTCATTAAAAAAATGAAACAAGCTCCCAAGTTCCAAGTCGAGTCTTTGATTAGATCTCGTAAAATCCCAGTAGAGTCTTTCACTTGATCTCGTAAAAGAATATTCATTCCATCCACCTGATAGCCATGAGTAATATACTTAGGTGAATGTAATGAAGCTTGGGGGGCATGCACTTAGTGGTAAAGATAAGTTTCCCTATAGGTCATGTGAAGGGAATCACCCCATTCACCTTTGTCCCTATTTGGATGAAGCCAAAAAGGTGTTGGATAACCATCCTGCTACACCGCAATGACTTTCATCTAGTCACAGGAGACTCTCCCTTTCATCATGCTGGGGGCATGTAAACCATGTTGGCATTATGATACAGGTGTTGTCCTTGATGGAAACTCACTCAGATGACAGTTCATAGTACAACAGCAAAGGATTATAGATCAGAGTCCAAAGAATGAAGAAAGAGAGGTATATGCAGGTTCACTTTGTCCAAGGAGTGTATACACGCGGGTTAACAGAAAAAAAGGGGCGTATAATGTATACACACACTTTCACAGGAGGAAAAGCACATACATGTTGGAAAACCAAGTTTTTGGTCTAAGGTATTTGGTCCAAGGTATTGGTTCGAGGTATTTGGTCTAAGGTATTTGGTCCAAGGTATTTACCCTAGGTATCTGGTCCAAGGTATTGGTCCTAAGTAGTTTTGGTCCAAGGTATTGAGAAAGGCCTAAGAGTATATAAGGAGGAGAAGATCATTAGGCCAAGTGTGCAAGTATTGAATATCTAATGAAGTGTGAGATCAAGTATGCAGGTTATGGGTTTCTTATCTGAACTAAGGATGCACCTATGTGGTTGATGATGGATGATGGATCGGGATCATAAGACCTGAAATGTATTATCATTATGTGGTTTGATCATGGATAGTCTAGATCTGAATACTGACGCATGTTTTATTCTGCAAATGTTGTGATATGGGTATTATTGAATTCTGAAATAGCTGTGAAGTTTTTAAGTTAGTATTTGCAGATCTATATGCTAGTTCGCTTTGGAAAAAGTGCGTATACATGCTGGTTCGGCTCATTAGAGCAGCGTATATATTATGAAATATGATATTTGAATCTGCAGTTGGTTCTAGTGGCTGTTGCAGAGTTTTGGGTTCTACTTTGTGTTCTGGTGACTGTGCTTTGATGACAGTATTCTGAATCTTCAGATTGGCTGATTGTGATTTTCTTAAGTGATGATGGGCCTTCAGTGATTCAGTTGTGGGTGATTAAGAGATTGATGATTGAGTTTCAATGATTGGTTAATGCAGATGTATTTGATGGTTGTATTGCAGTGGTGATTGATTTTGAGCTTCAATGTTGTTGATGGGTCCAGTGTGAAAATTTGATGAAACGTGGCCTTCAGATTATGGTGTTGTGTTCTAGGAGTATCTAGTCTAAAAATTTATGAGACGTGGTCCCTGGAGGAAGAGATAAGGTCGTAGCCTTCTGTAGGTTGGAGCCTACGTATTGGTAAACATATCGGCCAGTATAAGAGCCAGGGGGTTGGAGCTCCCTTCCATAATAGCTGGAAAATGAGTGAAGATTGGAGCCTTCAGTAGGCCAGCGCCTACGTACTAGTAAACAGATCGTCTAGTACAAGAGCTAGGGGGTTGTAGCTCCCTTCCAGTAGAATCCAGAGAACGAGAGAAGGTTGTAGCCTTCTGCAGGTGGGTGCCTATGTACTGGTATGAGTCTGCACCAGTGCAAGATTGTAAACATGTTTTTCTTATATTAAAAGAAGACAACAGCAGGTGGTTTTTGTCCTGCATTGGGTTTCCACCTTAAATCTTGGTGTTCATGTGTTTCTTATGTATGATGGTTTGTTTTGATATTATTTCACATGGTTACCATTTATATGGTTAATGAAGTACTGATTAAAGATCAACATATGATGAATTAACTGAATCATAAGTTTGCTGGATATACGTTGGTTGCCTTAAACACAATTGCGTGTACACGCGAGTTACCTTCATTGAAGTAGCATATATAAATTTGAGTATGAAAAGAAAAATATTATTGACTTGACTAATATTGATTCACCCCCCCTCTCAGTATTATTTCCAACAATTGGTATCAGAGCAGGTCCTTTGTTAAAAGCTTGATTGCTTGAAGGAGATCTGTAGAAAAATGGGAAAGAAGCTAAAGAAGAAAGCGCCTCAGAAGAAGAAGACAACTTAAAGGAACAATGAAAACAGGAGAGACAATTGGCCGTTAGGTGGAAGCAAGTATTCAGATTCCGAATCACCTAAGATTGAAGATGGACAAGCAAATGAAGCATCAGGTACAAATTGTTGGTCTTCTAGTGATACTTTTCCTTGTTCATGCAATATTGAAGATATTGGAAGTGATCGTGAAAGAAACATAGAGACAGAAGTTAAAAGACTTGGAGATAAAATCAGAGATCAACAAGATCTATTTAACAAAAGGGAGTGTGCCTTCAAAGAAGAAGTTACCATATTAAAATCTCAGCTAGAGGAAGGAAACAAAGTAAGGAAGCAATACAAGGAAATGGAAGATCAATGTCAAAAACTGTAGGATGGAGTGACCCAATTAAGAAATGAAATAAATGATCAGAGTATTACAATCAAGAGACTTAAAGAAAGATCCAGTTACTATGTAAGTCTTGAAGCTAAGATCCTCTCTCTAAAAGGAGATCTAGAAAATAAGCAGAATGAAGAACTACCTCAAGTAGATGAAGAACAAGAAAATGAGATTCTCAAATTAAGGCAACAAGTGGAAGAAGGAAGAAAGGCTGAAGAAATCTTGAAGAAGCAATATCTGGAAAAGGAAGAGCAATATCAGGTTGAGGTAAATATCTTAAAAGGTAAATTAGAAGAAAAGGATAAACTGTTACGATTTCAAGACAATATTAAGATTTTGGATAAATCAAAACTGGTCTTGTTTTTCATGAATCTGTTGAAGGTGAATCTAGCTCACAAGGTGAGGTAAGGAACTCTAATGCAAAATCTGAAATTCTCAACAAGGAGATGAGAGGTAAACCCCATAAACAACCAAGGAAAGAAAGTCTTCAAAGAAAATCTTTTACTCCTAACTGTCTAAGTGATAGTCAATTATTTCCTTTGATGAATAATGTTGAATGTTTTATATGTCATAATTTTTTACATGTTGCAGTGAGATGCAGAAGTAGAATTGTTCAAGAACGTCACACAGAAAGATCATTAGCTTCCAGGTACTTTAAGGGATATTTTTTTTCTTGCAATATGTTTGGTCACAAAGCCATTGACTGTTATATAAGGAATATGAAACATGTAAGATGTTATTCTTGTAACAAGTTTGAACATATAGCAAAGGAATGCATGAGCAAATTTCGGCCACCATACCAAAGGGAGAAAACATCATCACACTCAAAGATATAAAAGAAAAAGAAGTACAGTCAGAAAGATGTGGCATAGCAGAGTATACAAATATAACAGACTTAGAGGGAGCTGAAAGTATGAAACCTCATTGTTCTAATTCTCATACACAAGTTTCGTGAAGACAAGTCGTGTATAGACATGAGTTAGAAGCTGCACAGTCGCGTATGTGTGGTTTGAGGAAAAAAGCAGTGGGACATACTCAAAAAAACTGATTTGATATGATTCAGACAATTATCAGTTATATTTTCTGTCATGATGATAGATGACTACAGTCTGTGGATGTTATTTAGAAGTGATTTTGATCCTCACAAGTTGTTGATAACTTGATGTATATCTGATTGATGATGATGCCTTGATACTTCTTACTGATATATGCAATGATCAGATCTAACAGTGAATAGGTGGAACAGGTTTAGGGGGAGAACATGCTATTCTTCTAATAAAGCATTGTTGGCATTATGTTTAGAAGTCTTTGGTACCTAATAAATGATGATGATGCTTATATGGCTAAATGATACATCTTGCTATGTTACGGTTATGAGTTTCCCATGATAAAATCTCAGATGATACTTGGGATCACATAGTTGGTATTCAGATAAGATTTATGGATGATTGTGAATGCCTTTTTGATGATGCATATAGTACATATATGTTGCTTACATGGTTATCTTCATAAGGACAAGGAGAAGTACAAAGATTGACTACACAACTTCATTATTTGATGACGAGCCACATATTTCTTTTATGCCGCTGTCATCATGCCTTCAAAGATGGATAAAGTTCATATGGTGCAGTTATGATGCATGATTCCTATAGTTCTTGGCTCTCACATGGTTGAGGATTGTTGCTGTTGATGATATCAAGAAATCTTGACAAATGACCATGAGCTCATGGTTTGCTAGATACATATTTCTATCTCTTTGATGGATATACAATATGTTGGATACATGGATGATTACTTAAGTTGCATATTGATAAATATTGTTGGTTGGCCAAGAGAATGGTGTTATTGCAAGTCACATGAAGA
The DNA here is from genome assembly GCA_031772625.1 of Pinus tabuliformis. Lineage (NCBI taxonomy): Eukaryota > Viridiplantae > Streptophyta > Pinopsida > Pinales > Pinaceae > Pinus > Pinus tabuliformis. Next base: position 292,130,483 of record CM062809.1, on the reverse strand, counting down.
CATAGCTATTTGAAGACATGGCTTACTTAGACACATAATGATGATGAGTTCTTACCTTATGATGATAGGTTGATACTCACATATGTTGATTATCATGGTTGATGCTTATCAGATGTGGGATGTTCCCTAGTGATGATACATGGTTGATATATTAAGGGTTCTAGTGAAATATCATAATGTGATGACTATGGTGTTTTTACACATGATATGATGCGAATGATTTTATGTTACTGCTTGGAGATATGACATATGCTTAGTTGATTCATGGAAGGTTATGATAAGGCTCTTTCTAATAAGGAAACAAAGCAAGTTGATCTTGATGAGATCAAGAGGATGAGTTGATATCTATATACAACATACTTAGTCACAGGTTGATGATATTTATTTTTTCATATCTTTGGAACTGATGATGGACATATACAGGTTACAGGTCTGGATGCTGTTGACAGATGCTTATGGTGCAGATCATACATGGTGTATGATAGTTGCTGATGACTATCATGGTCTTGTTTAGATATTTGGTCTCTGTTATAAATGTCATGTATATCATTCGATGTAAAGGTCATATAAAGACCCATGATGTAATAATTTGTCTCTGCCTTTTGATGAGTCCTTTTTGGTCATATGATGTAATTTGTATCCCCACTTTGCATGGGATGGATGATGTAATTATATTTCTGTCATGTATAAACAATTGGTATATCCCCACTTGGTTGGGAGGATGAGTCAAATTCAGTATATCCCCACTTGGTTGGGAGATTGATATATGTATGAGTCATTGGTGATAGGAAGGTCAAAGTCACTTAGTTGAGTTATAGATTCATGTTATTATTTTAGAGAATATTTTTGCAGATTCTGCATGTGCTTAGGGGAAGCATGGACAGTTTCAGTGCATCTTAGCAGGAGCTCAATCAGAGAATTCAACATGTACTTAGGGGGAGCATGGACAACATAATGTATATCAAAGGGGAGGATATCTTGGTCTGCCCTTTTCCCTTGATGTCAAAGAGGGAGAGTGTCTTGGTGTTGTTGTTGCCATCAAGTCCAAAGGGGGAGATTGTTGGCATTATGATACAAGTGTTGTCCTTGATGGAAACTCACTCAAATGACAGTTCAGAGTACAACAGAAAAGGATTACAGATCAAACTCCAAAGAATGACGAAAGAGAGGTATACACAGGTTCACTTTGTCCAAGGAGCGTATACATGCGGGTTAATAGAACAAAAGGAGTGTATAACATATACACGCACTTTCACAGGAGGAAAAGTGCGTACATGTTGGAAAACCAAGTTTCTGGTCTGAGGTATTTGGTCCAAGGTATTTTGATCCAAGGTATTGGTCCAATGTATTTGGTCCGAGGTATTTGGTCCAAGGTATTGACCCTAGGTATTTGCTCCAAGGTACTGGTCCTAAGTAGTTTTGGTCCAAGGTATTGAGAAAGGCCTAAGAGTATATAAGGAGGAGAAGATCATTAGGCCAGGTGTGCAAGTATTGAATATCTGATGAAGTGTGAGATCAAGTATGCAGGTTATGGGTTTCTTATCTGAACTAAGGATGCACCTATGTGGTTGATGATGGATGATGGATTGGGATCATAAGACCTGAAATGTATTATCATTATGTGGTTTGATCATGGATAGTCTAGATTTGAATACTAACACATGTTTTATTTTGCAAATGTTGTGATCTGGGTATGACTGAATTCTGAAATAGTTGTGAAGTTTTTAAGTTAGTATTTGCAAATTTGTATGCTGGTTCGCTTTGGTAAAAGCGCGTATACATGCTGGTTCAGCTCATCAGAGTAGCGTATATATTATGAAATATGATATTTGAATTTGCAGTTGGTTCTAGTGGTTGTTGCAGAGTTCTGGGTTCTGCTCTGTGTTCTGGTGACTATGCTTTGATGACAGTATTCTGAATGTTCATATTGGTTGATTGTGATTTTCTTCAGTGATGATGGGCCTTCAATGATTCAATTATGTGTGATTTAGAGATTGATGATTGAGTTTCAATGATTGGTTAATGCAGATGTATTTGATGGTTGTATTGCAGCTGTGATTAATTTTGAGCTTCAATGTTGTTGATGGGTCTAGTGTGAAAATTTGATGAAACGTGGCCTTCAGATTATGGTGTTGTGTTCCAGGAGTATCCAGTTTGAAAATCTATGAAATGTGGTCCCTGGAGGAAGAGAGAAGGTCGTAGCCTTCTGTAGGTCGGTGCCTACGTACTAGTAAACATATTGGCCAATACAAGAGCCAGGGGGTTGGAGCTCCCTTCCAGTAACAACTAGAAAACGAGTGAAGGTTGGAGCCTTCAATAGACTGGTGCCTAAGTACTAGTAAACGGATCAACTAGTACAAGAGCTAGGGGGTTGTATCTCCCTTCCAGTAGAAGCTGGAGAATGAGAGAAGGTTGTAGCCTTCTGCAGGTGGGTGCCTGTGTACTGGTATGAGTCTGCACCAGTACAAGACTGTAAACAGGTTTTTCTTATATTAAAAGAAGACAACAGCAGGTGGTTTTTGTCCCACATTGGGTTTCCACCTTAAATCTTGGTGTTCATGTGTGTTTCTTATTTGTGATGATTTGTTCTGATATTACTGCACATGGTTACTATTTATATGGTTAATGAAGTACTGATAAATATCAACATATGATGAATTAACTGAATCATGAGTTTGTTGGATATACGCTAGTTGCCTTAAACACAATTGTGTGTACACGCGGGTTACCTTCATTGAAGTAGCGTATATAAATTTGAGTATGAAAAGCAAAATATTATTGACTTGAATAATATTGATTCACCCCCCCTCTCAATATTATTTCCAACAAACCAATCTCAAGCATAGTTCTTCGTTTTAAGCTTGTGTAAAAATAAAACTGAATCCAAGCATAGTTTTTCATTTCAAGCTTGTGTAAACATGAAACTGAATCCAAGCATAGTTTTTCATTTCAAGCTTGTGTAAACATGAAACTAAATCCAAGCATAGTTTTTCATTTCAAGCTTGTGTAAACATGAAACTGAATCCAAGCATAGTTTTTTGTTTCAAGCTTGTGTAAACATGAAACTGAATACAATCCCTATGGGTCAAGCTTGTCTAAAAATGAACCCATTTCCATTTTAACCCTCGTGATTGCCATTCTATCAACCTCTTTCATTAGATAATCCTTGGTTGTTTTCATCCCATCACCACCATCCTTTTGGCCGATCATACACTTTCACTTGGTTGTTTTACCTTTTTTGAGGAATAGTTGCAATGAGTGGTCTTATTAGCCAACCTCTTCACATAAATCAACATGTTTTGAGAAGTTCCAACATCACCAGAACCAGTTGCTATCCTAGACACCACTCATTCCTCAAAGTGGAGTCCTCTTTAAGCTCTTTTCAGACTCTCTAAATATGAAAATATTGCCGAGCACTTGTCCTTTCCAGCTCATTAAAGGATTGGAAATGATATCTCTCTTGTATTATTTTACGTTTTTTTCGGGCTTGAGAGATTAATTTACGAAAAATAACTTGCGTTTTCTTTTTGTACCTTTTCAAACTCTCTAAACATGAAAAGGACCGAGTTATCTTTGTTGTTAAACTTGTTAAAAACATCAAATAGCGACAAACTTGTCCATCTAGACAAGATCGAGTTTCACCTTCACTAGACTCGTTAAAACATCAAATAGCGATGGATTCACCCGAAGGGTGAAATTATACAACAAGCATATGTTATCCTCCTCAAGCTTGATAAAAATAAAGAGGTACTGGTCAGCAATGACTGGGGAAAATGGGAAAAAGGGGAAAACCACTTTATGGTAGCAGGTCGCTCTTGAACATGACACTTTCACTTCATCTCCGTGACTATTTGGGTTGGGTTATCTGCTTGACGGTTATCATACCTATGGTCTATCACACCATCCATCACTTTTGGTTTTGGGTCAATGCTGCCAATTCATTCAGACTATTTGGGTTGGGTTATCTACTTGATGGTTATCATACTTATGGTCTATCACACCATCCATTACTTTGGTTTTGGGTCAATGTTTCCAATTCATTCAGTGTTGTCGATATGTTCAAGAGAAGTCATTCAGTTGCAATACTCATAAGCCTTCATTTTCATGACCACCATTCCTAAGCCTTGTGTCATTAGTCAAATTCCATCTCTAAAATCACTACACTCATTTCGTGTCGTTGATGTGGGATACATCAAGGCCCTCCTGTGATGAGTCACTTCTTGTCAACATCAGCTCATTATCCAAGAAGTTGACTTAGAAACACCCATTCAGTACCTTGAGGCTTGCATGCATCAATGGCAGGTTTCTCGCTTTTGGCGATAGGCATACATCAATGGCCTTCGACCAAAAGACTTTGTATGGTGTTCGACATCAAATCATCCATTCACACCATGCAGAATGTACTGCAGTACCTTGAGGATCATTATCATTATCGGTGATTTCTCTCGCATCTGTTAACAACTTACATCATCGGCTGGTAATCAGATGGTGTCTTCCCATGTTCGACTTCAGATCACATATTCACATGGTTAGACTCATACTTGAGCGAACGGTTGAACAAGATTGAAGACCCCGGATCTAGTTTCATCCATCCGGGCTATGATATTAGGAGTACTAAATCATATGTACAATGGCTTTACATTGATAGTCATTCCAATCATGGGTCTATATCTGTAGATAACTATTTATGTACATGTAATGAAAGTTTATAAGTTGAGCATGGGTATGCCTTCCCTCAACAATTCATGTAAAATCAAATATCATGATATATGTATTTTAATTGATGCAGGTCACCTTCCACTTCGATACCTCCTCATCACATCGTAAAGCATTTCATTCAGCATTGGTATTTTTCTGACTCATGCTTTAGGGGCAGCTGTTACAGATCCATTTGGGCACATCAAATCCCAACATTCAAATCAGTGTTTTAGGGCTCATTAAACCCTAAATTCAGTTGCTTCATGCCCTAAACAAGTCACCCTTTTGAATGCCTCCTTCCTAGAAAGTTTCATGACCTTAGACATCCAAAAATGGTCTCTAAAGGGACTAGCGTAGGTAGATACACTACCAGGGTGCTCTGCAAAGCAGGTAGATACACTGTCAGGGTGCTCTGCAGAGCACCTAAGCCCTCTTTAGGCTGCGTTGGGTGAATTTGAGTGAAATTCAATTGGGGTTTGGGGAATATTCTTATCTCTTGGAGTCATCTAGAAGCTTCCCTCAGTTATCTACTCCTATGAGCTTAAATATGGATGAGGAATGAGTTAAGAATCATCCTATCCTCTCATCCCTTCCTCCATGGAACTAATTCTAAGTATGGAAGGCCATTCAATGTCACCATTAATGACAAAACCTCCTTCATCCTCCTATAAATTGACCACTCATCTAAGTGATCAGGGGCTGGCTGGATTATGTTGAATTGTAAGGAGATAATGCTGCTATGAGACTTGACTTTGGAGCAAATGATGTGATGCCACAAGCTTGTCTTGCTTTTGATGTGATGTGGATGGGATCCAAGCTAGAGGATGTTAGAAAAATATTATATATGACAGAGAAATGTAAGACATATAATATGCGGAAAAACACAAACACATAAAACCAGAAAGACACAGATATATGTGGTTCACCCAGTTTGGGCTACGTCCACCTTGAACAGCCAGTCCTTCCTTTCTATTATCCAGCAAAATGAAGAGACACAACCTACATTAGATCCGCTGTAATATCCTTTGTTTTCTCTCAGAATCTCACCTCTCTGTTTCTCGCTCGGAGAATACACATCTATTACATAGCCTCAATACAATACCCTCATTCAAAGAGAGGGGTTTTCTTCTAGGGAAAAAAACCCTAAACTAAACATAAGTTCTATCGTCAGATCATCCACCTAATGAACGACCCAGATTGACTAGAAATTACTGTACTTTTACAAGGAAATTTTACATCTGTTTTTAGCTAACCCCCACCAGGGGAATGCTAGCCCTCGGACCCCCCACCAAGGGGGATTAGCCCCCCCAAACCCCTGCGAGGGGGATAAGTCCCCCTCGCACCCCCCCGCGTGGAGGGGTGTACAATCTTCCTGGGGTATACATCCGGCTGAAACAAAGACCTCTAAATAATCATGCTCTAAACCCAACAGAGGAATGATTTTGAATCAGACATTGATAGTTGTAATTCCTTCTTCTATCTAATAAAGTGTTTGAACCTTTTTCCATATGTTGTGTTCTTTCATAATGCTTATATGTATGAATTGATTTTGATTCCTTTCATTTATATTCAATGGATTGTATGCTTTGATCGATTTTCGTCTTCTATTGTGTTTACAGGGTACTTTTCAAGCGGATTAAGTACGGGAAGGAGCGATGGAATCGGTACAAGGGAGACGAGAGGAAAGTGGAACTACAGGTAGGCCTTCTATCCTCTCTTCTTATCTATTTCTTATAGGGAAAGTCTAAAACACTTTAAACTGTTGTTCTAGGCACAACTACTTGTCTAGTGAATTAGTGTTTATCCGTAAATGATAAATTCTCCAAAACACCATGGGAGGCCGTCAGGATTTTCGAGGTTGTTCTTGCAAAGGTTCGACCAGTTCGAGCCCTAACTCCTTATATTCCGACCTCGTTGGGGACATGTAAAGAAAAATAGAGAAAGAGAAGACCGCTTTGATACCACTAATCCGAATTTAATCTGGAACACAAAAAATTACAAATATAACCATAAATACAGAGCTGCAGTAGAAATAACACTATCTTTCATTAATAACAAATAATGTAATATGCTTACAAATATAATGGAAATGAGACTAGCTCGAGCGATGGTAGCTTATTTCTGAGAATAGATGTAGCAACTACATGCCTCTGAACTGAGTTACAATGAGGCTCAAGGAAATTTTTATTATTAAACAATAAGAGAAAACCCTAGAAAACCAAAACCCTAACCCGAGGAGATGTAACACCAAGAGTTTATGGGCCCCATTGGGGTTAGTTGGGTAGCCAACTTCCCGGGGTCATAACTTGGTCATATTATCTCTGTTTGACGCTCATGATACCTCGTTGGAAATATATCCCTGAGGACTAAAACTAAAAACACAATTTGGAATATTTCCAAAAAAACATTGTTCAAGGCCTCAAAATGGCTTTGAAATTTCAGGACCCAAAAAACCGCCAAAAATAGTAAACTGTGCTGCAATTAAGGAAACTGAAAAACTGAAAGAAACAATGGTGGGGGTCCACATGGAATAAGCGAGTGGCCACCAATATCCACCTGGATCAGGCACCTGCGATACATTTGTTGCATGATATTGAACTTGGCCTACTTCTTTGAAGCATACTTGACATACGCCTCTGTGGAAGATCTGAGAATACCTATTCTAGAGTAGAACGTGAGTCTATCCAAGGAATGTGACAATAGCATTTAACATATTGACATTTTTGGATAAAGTTCACATACACATATTAGAAAATCGAATCTAAGTCTATTGTGCAATATCAAGTAACATATAAGCTCTCTAGTGTTTGGACCTGAATGCTACAAATAGACCTATTCGACCCTCAAAGGAGATATTTTAAAGACTCCCTCTTTGGTGAATTTCACTCGCATAATATTTTTTATTTAATAATGGGATTGTGGTGCTAACCTATGAAGCATTTTACAAACTAGTGCTCACTTTTGTGCTAAGTATTTAAGGCATTTTTGAGGTTTTTGAAAAATAATTAAACACATAGTAGAAAAACCTTTGAAGTTGTACAATCTGGAGCATTGTTTCTAAGTGTTAGAGAATATACTACTCGTGTAAATAATTGACTTTGGCAAGAAGAGGTTATAGTCCATAGAAAAGAATAGAATGCCACATAATGAGTTGAAATTCCCTCTTCAGTAAAGATCAATGTAAGAATAAATTTAATGACGTAGGTGGTGAACCTAATCTCCTTACTACTTAAGATTTTTAGATACTATTTTCATCACATAACTTTAGAGTCAAAGAACTTTCCATAGTATACATGAATCTGCTAATTGTTTTATTAGTATCTTTGAGTGAGAGTACGTGATATGAGAAGATGTATGTATTTATCAAGGCAAATGATGTAGATAAATAGCTCAATATTGAATCACATGTTATTAATGCTGGATTGTGGTTGAGAAGAGCTACTAGGGCCTAATAGTGGAAATTTGTTAGTGAGTATTAATTGATGTCATTTTGGGACATAACGCTTAGGGTTTGTGCCTGAGTCTACACCAATGAGCTGTTAGTGTATCAAGCAGAGTTGACCTTATTTGTTGGATTTGATATTGTTGATCAGTACTAGGAGACCATATTGACTATTGAGAAAATTCCTTGCTGATGCACATTTATGTCAGGCTTGTATGTTTGATGTACATTAATGATATTTGGTGCCAGGGTTGAATAATGAAAGTGTTAAGGTTGTTGAGCTAGGGTTCATCTGCAATATTTTTTATTTATTTTATTTTTATTTTTATTTTTTATTATTATGTAGCATTTGTATAGACAATCAGGGTTTGGTATTGATGTTGAGCAGAGGAAAATTTGATAATTACAGTGGAATTGATAGACTTGATGCTATTAGAGTTTTTTTTTTGTTATTACTGCTGACAACCTTGTGCCAATGTTGCAGATTGGCAAAGTCAACATAGTGCCTTGACGTTATTTATTTATTTATTGAGCATAGGTGTATCTAGTACGAAAATTTTTAAATGTGGTATGCTGTGGTGAATTGAAGTTCAAATCCTTCAAAGCAAGTGGTAGCTGGCTAAGCAAGGTGGAAGGGTGATGCAAGGCGAAGAGCGGAGTCTCCTTTAGGTTTGAGCCTGAGAACACTTGAGGGCGATAGGGTGGTGCTAGGGCAGGTTGGAGTTTGCATAGTTTGTTGGAGCATCGTTCTAGTTGGAGATGGTAAACCAGGGCATTGGAGTGCCCTTCGAGTTGGAGCTAGTAAATCAAGGAGTGTGAGCTTCCTTCAGGCTGGATCTTGTAAACTAGGGTGTTGGAGCATCCTTCTAGCTGCAGCTGGTAAACCAAGGCATTGGGGCGTCCTTTTAGTTGGAGTTGATAAAATTTAAAGTTGGAGCTTCCCATTGACGTAATCATTAAAGACATGTATTAATAAGTGTTTAGTGGTTTTTCTCCCAGAAGGGTTTCCACCTAAAAAAACCTTGTGTGCTATCTTTATGATTGTGTATTGTTGAATGGAATTGATAACTGTTGTTTTGAACTAATGATAATGATGTTTAATACTATGCGAAATTAAAATTAACTAATTGAAGATAAATACTGATTCACCCCCCTCTTCGTATTTCCAAAAAATTGTATCAAAGTAGGTTCCTTAGAAGGCGGATCTCAAAAGTATAAGATGGGAAAGTCAAAGAATCATGCATCAAAACAATCAAAGGAAGTCTCTGGTATTACAGTAGTCTCCAAATTTCAAGAGAATTAAGTTGGTGTACCAGCTCTTGAGTTTGATGAAGCCAAATATGAAATATGGGAATCTAGAATGAAAATCCATTTTCAAGCTCAAGGATATGATATATGGCACCCTATTGTTTCTAGATATTGATCTAGAAGGTACAATCCAAAAGCTATGAATGTAACTCTAGGAGCTCTGCTAGACTATGGAAAATCCAATGTAGATCAATGTTAATCAACTAAGAATATTTTGAAGGAGTTCCATAGCCTTTACTCAAAGAAGTATGTAGGTCAAGAAGAAGATGATGATGGTTGTGATTCAAATAAAGTAGATTCTTAGGTTGAAGAATTTGACAATGATGATGAAGAAGAAGTAATAGTTGATATGAAGGAAAAATTGATCAGTGTCTTATGTGATATTAACAAAGCAAGCAAGTGAAATTGGATACTTGAAGAAGAAGTTTCCCTTTTAAGACTTAAGTGTAGGAAGATGAAAATAAAAAGAAAAACTTGAAAATCTATTTAGAGGAATCTTTAGGAAAAGTTTGTTAAGAGAAAAGGGAACTTGATGTATCTGTAGCAGAAATAAATAGTCTTAGAAAGGAAAGCGAAAGGAAGAAGGAACAGATGCAAGATTTTAACAAACCAACAGAATAAGTCACCCTTCTAAAACTGTGGGTAGAGGAGGTAGAAGAAAGAAGAAAAGTGTTGAAAATCTAGTTTCAGAAAAATATTGCTCAAAATAAAAAATAACTTAACGATGCCCTAACTGAAATAGAAAATCTCAAAAAATGGAAGAATGAGAAATTGTTGGATGATGAAATGAAGGATAATGTAATTTCTTGAATGAATATGAAGGTGAAGGAAGTAGATGAAGTCCCTTTCAATGAAGGTACAGGCTCCAAGCCTCTGTAAGGAAAGAGTGACAAGAAGCATAACAATAAGATCCTTCAGAGGCCAAATAGAATTGAAGGACAAAAGAAGGTTTAAAATGTTGTTTCTCTAAGAAGTGATGCTCAACAAAGGACTATACCTCCTCTGAGGAAGAATGTCTATAGAAGATCATTAATAAAACACATCTCATCTAGGTACCCTAGTATGTTTAATGGTTAATGTTCCTCATGTTCAAAATTTATACATATGGCTAGGGATTGTAGTGGTTATATTAGGGACGATTATCAAGATCACTATAAAAAATATAGAAGCAAGTTTGCAGGAACACAAGGTAGATATGCAAATGGATTCGTCAGAAGAAAGTATATGTCAACTACTCCATCCTTTGGGGGTCATATAAAATGCTTCAAATTCCATAACTATGGTCACGTAGCTCGCAATTGCAGATACATGTGGAATCCTCCATGAAGGAGAACTATAATATTAGGGACAAGAAGGTTTGGAGAAGAAGAAAAAAGTAAGAAGATAAGTTGGATGAAAAAGTATTAGCAATTATGCTCTCAGGTTTTGTAAAGTCAAAGGGTCATGATGAGCCTACAATAGAAGATGTCAAATATGCTTTGATTGCAGATCCGGTTCACACATTATTCTGAAAAATATAGCTTGTTGATTCCTTGTCTTGTGAATGTTAAAGAGGGGGAGTCTAAGTAGTAGCGATTGGAAATTTGAAGATCGATCTTTCATCAATTTGATTTGGAAGATGGAAAGATGTGAATAATTCATCAAAAGAAGTTTATTTAGTGTACAAAATGGTATATTTTGACATGGGAAATTTTCTAGAGGGACTCATTGTCTTGTTGATAGGCATAATTAGCTGTGGCAAGCCGTGAGAAGCATAACAATTCAGGGGAAGAGAAGCAGTCAGACAGCAAGGCATATTGCAGGAAGACAGACGAAGGCATTTCCTTAGGGGGAGTAACCATTTTCCATTGATGTCAAATGGGGAGAGAAATGAAGAAAATAATATTAGAGGCATGGAGTCAAGGGGAGTAGTGATTGCAGGGGGAGTGTGTGTGTTTCCATTAATGAAAAAGGGGGATATCATTAATGGTGTTGTCATTGATGCCTACATCGGTCTTGAATTATCTTAATATACATCATAGATTACATTAGTTGGAAACTCCAATGGACAAGAATCCCTAGAGGAAAGGAAGGAAAGTACTAGAATCCCCACACTTGTTGAATATTTTGAGTATGAAGATCAATATATTTTCTCTCACAATCCTCTTCATTTGATGATCCTCGTCGCGTTGATTCCAACGATATATGGCATGCCTCATGCCTTTTCTTGATTGCAGAGATATGATCGATTAAAGATTGGTTCCCCCTTCATGTGGTCAAAGTCTCGATAAATGAGATGATGTGGCAACTCATCATTGGGCAAAAAATCACTCAAATCACGAGGCCAAGAAGGATTTTTTTATTTAATAATTTAATGTAATATTTTAAGGTCAAAAAAAATTTTTATTAAGGGAAAAAGTGTTCAAAAATAAATTAAATTGGTTCTAAAATCGTTTGGGGTTTTTGGCTCCAATGTTAAATTTTAAAATTCATTTTTTTCCCTCCAAGAGATATGGTTGACCATCCCTCTTCAAGTGACCCTCTTCAACACTATAAATGTAGGATGGATTATCCAGAAGATGCAAAATTAACTTGATATATGTGATTGAACTATTGCAGCCTTGTGGATCAACGAGCTATCTCAAGGTAGTTGGAGTTTTGAATAGTGGGTTTGGGATATTTTCTTTGTTTTTCTGGTCATGGGCTTCGTTGGTTCCTGAGGTCATTCGACCTCTCTTACGGTCTAATTTAAGTTCAATCTAAAACTAGTTAGTGCCATTCAATGGAGGTCTAATCTTTGTCTAAGTCCATTCAGACTTCCTTCTGAGATAGAACACCTATTCTCTTAGGAGTTTCTGCCTCTATGACCCTCTTTGAAGGTTGATTTGCGACTTGTAGAGTTGTGGGGTTTAGGACATGGTTGCATAGGTATTAAAGCCTATACAAGAACCAAATTGATGATTTTCTCAGTTCATCAACAATTTATTCTTCTTGTGACAACATTGAATGAAAAAAGGGAGAGCCTGAAGTTCTATTGTATAATGAAAACTTGAGTGCTGCAGTGATGAAGAGAAGTTCTATGCATGGTTTGGTCTAAGTTTTGGCATTTTGGAGAAAGATTGATTAGCTCTATTCAAAACCCTTTTGATCAATTTTTATAGCATGTACTTGATCTGGTATGTGGGAAGTCTATCTATGGTTTTTGGTCCCCTCTGGGAAAACTCTGAGGCTCTTTTCATATAGATTGTTATACGTTCTGTCCAGAACCTGTGATACCTTGATTTTAGGCATAGTTTAAGGCTACAATCTGAGTTTAACTTGGCATCTATAATACATTCATTACAGGGCAATGAACTCAACCTACTTCTTTGAGGCAGACCTCACATACACCTCTGTGGCAGATCCGAGAAGACCCGTTTTGGAGCATAACGCGAGTCTATCCAAGGAATGTGATAGTAGCATAAAACATCTAGATATTTTTGAATAAAGTTCACCTAGAATCTTAGAATATCAAATCTAAGTCTACTACACAAGATCAAGGTTTGTATAATCTCTCTAGTATTTGGAACTGACTGACACAAATAGACCTATTCACTCCTCAAAGGAGATATTTTACAAACCCTGTCTTTGGTGACTTTCACTCGCATCAAAATTTTTTTTAGCGATGGGATTTTGGTGTTGATCTATGAAGCAATTTTCAACCTTGTCCTCACTTCTATGCTTAGCCTTTAAGGAATTTTTTATGTTTTTGAAAAATAGTTAAACACACAGTAACATAACCTTTGAAGTTGTACAATCTGGTAGCGCAGTTACAATTTGGAGCATTGTTTCTAAGTGTTAAAGTATCTACTACTCATATAAAGAATTGACTGTGACAAGAAGAGGTTTTGGTCCATATAAAAGAACAAAATGTATTAGTGGCATGCTCTGAGTTGAAATATCGATGCAACAATAAATTTATTAACCTAGTTGATGAACCTAATCTCCATACAAGTCAAGGTTTTTAGATACTACTTTCATCACATAACTTTATTGAGTCAAAGCACTTGCGAGATTCTACATGAGTTTGCTAATTGTTGTCTAAATATTTTTGAGTGAGAGTATGTGAGAAGATAAGATGTATGTATTCATCAAGGCAGAGGATGTAGAGAAATCGCTCAATATTGAAGCACATGTTACTAATGCTGGATTGTGGTTGAGCAAAGCTACTAGGGCCTGACAATGGGCATATGCTAGTGAGTATGAATTGATTTCATTCAAGAGAAGAGGATGATTTGATATGTGTTTGATGACTTAGGGTTTGTTCTCAAGTCTAGACCGGTGAGCAATTAATTATCAAGTAGAGTTGACCTAAGTTTGTTCAATCTGGCATTGTTGATCAATACTAGGAGACAAAATTGACTAATGAGCAGAGTCCTTGCTGATGCACATTTATGAGAGGTGTTTGATGTACATTAACGATATTTGATGCCAAGGTTAAACAATGAAAGTGTTGAGGTTGTTGAGCAAGGGGTTTTAGCTATTAAAGTTTGTGCTAGTTGAAGTGCAACATTTGTATTGATAGCGAGGGTTTGTTATTGATGTTGAGCAGAGGAAGATTTGATTATGAAAGTGTGTTGTACATTGGATAAACCAACACTCCCCATGTGTTTCACGACATGGATTAACTACCTCTCATGGATCCTTATCTCTGGTGATGCGATCGCTGGCTAACACCTGCGGGTTTTGGTCTAACGACAATTGTGATACCCAACAAGTGGTATTAGAGCGTAGGTCACGAGTTCGATACACACTCGACTTGCGTTGGGGGGGAGATTGTTGGACATTGGATAAACCAACGCTTCTCGTGTGTTTTGCGACATGGACTAATCGCCTCTCGTGGATCCTTATCTCTGGCGATGCGATTGCTGACTAACACCTACGGGTTTTGGTCTAAGGACAATCATGATACCCAACATAGTGGACTTTGCAGACTTTATGCTATAAGGGTTTGATATTTATTGTTGTTGTCAACCTTGTGCTAGTATTGTAGATCAACAAAGTCAGTAGAGTGTCATGACATTATTTATTTTATTATTGAGCATAAGTGGATCCTATCTGAAAATTATGAAATATGGTTTGCTATGGTGAATTGAAGGTTAGAACCTTCAAAGAAAGTGGTAGCTTGTTCAATATGGTGGCAGCGTGGTGCAAGGTGGAGAATGGAGTCCTTAGGTTGGAGCCTGAGAACGCTTGAGCGCGACAGGTTGGTGCCAGGGTAGGTTGGAGCCTGCATAGAGTGTTGGACCATCCTTTCAGTTGGAGTTGATAAACCAGGGCGTTGGAGTGTCCTTCCAGTTGGAGTTGATAAATCATGGAGTTAGAGCTTCCTTTAGGTTGGAGCCTATAAACCAGGATGTTGGAGTTTTCTTCTAGTTGTAGTTAATAAACAAGGGAATTGGGGCATCCTTCCAATTAGGGCTAATAAAGAAGTTGGATATTCCCATTGGTGTAATCATTAAAGACCTATATTAAGAAGCGCTCGGTTGTTTTTCTCTCGAAAGGGTTTCCACCTAAAAAATCTTGTGTAATGCATTGATTATTGTGCATTGTTGAATGATGTTGCTAATTCATGATTTGAACTAATGCTAATAATGTTTAATGTTGTTTGAAGTTAAAATTAACTAATTGAAGAGAAATATTGATTCATCCCCTCTCAATATTTCCAACAACAATGTGACTTTATTTTGTATCTTTTTGTGGTACTGGTTATTTTTTTTAATTGTTATTATTATTGTTGTCTCAGTTAACTTATATTTAATTTTCTTCTAAAAGTAATATTTTTATAAAATATGCATAAAGAACCAACTTATTTATAATTTCTTTGTGTTGTGTGATGTTTCAACATTTATAAAAGCAATATTCACTTTGTAATGTTACAGGTATAAATTTTATAAATAAAAAAAAGAAAAAAAATGTTTTTTATAAGTAAAAAACAAAATTCATTGGAAATTACTATGATTTTTAATGATAACAATAATACTAATTACAATAATTATACCAATAATAAATAATAATAATACTAATAATAAATAATAATAATACTAATAGTAATAATAAGACTAATATTAAGAAAAATATTAAATTATCAATTATGTTAATCTTAACAAAAGTGAAAAGGGAGTATTATCCTCTCCATCCAAGAACAATTTATAATAAGTGACATGTTGAGTGCTTAATTAGTGTATCTTTGTAATGAACTTGAAGCGTATTTCATTGAAAATAATAATAATATTATATTATTAAAAAAAATAATAACAATACACTATGTGTGAGTGTTTTTTGGACTGTGAGTTCTTAGCCAATCACGAAGTTCAAGAATACAATTGTCATGAATTGTAATTATTATCTTGATTAGGTGTAGTGATGATCCATGAGTTGTCAGTGTGATCTAGATTTAGATCTAGAAGATATAGAATGGTCATTGATGCATTACAAATTCATATTTTTGAAATCAATAAAATACAACATAAGGGCTTTAAGGGTCTTGTCTTGCTCTTGCCAATTATTAACATGATATTAGAACTTAAGGGTGTAAGTAAGAAATAATAGTGATCCATGGAAGGTGAAGTGTAAAGATATGTCTCATTGATTCAACCATTGACAAATACAAATATGCACAACCACACGAATCCGTGAGGAATTAATAATCACGCTAAAAGGATATTGCTGCATACAAGGTCATAACTAATTAGATTTCTTTTTTATTTGAAGTCATTATGATTTATTTTCTGCGTATGTTGGAGTCTAAGTAGTAGATCATATGAATGGGATATTTTTCTCATATTCATTGAAAATCATGAGACATATTACCTGTGCTTGTGATTGCCAATAAGAAGTTGACAAAGCATGTCTGCAACTGCTAGTTGGGCATTATGATTGAATTATCTAAACTGCAATATTTACGGATGAAAACTGCAATATGTTCGATCTTCCATCGGTTCATAGATTTTTCCATCGATAAAACCTAGATTTATACTGAAAGAGATCAATATGCCAAATCACAATATGAGTACATTGCCCAAAATCTGAGTACATGTGTTACATTGAATATTTTAAAGCAAAGTTGTGCCCATGAAATCACAATATACCAAATCTAACTTAGAGAAATTGCTCAATAACTTGACCCTCCTTTATTCAACATTAAATAATTATTTACACCCAGAATGATTGTTTTTGTATAGCTCTCAATGCTAATGTTTTAGATCTACATTAAAATAAAGAATTTTTCTTGGATTTGTTGCTATTAGTGGTACATTTTGACAACATTTGGATGTTGTTTTTATCCAAGCAACTTCAAGATTTGATATACCTATGTATCTCGTAAAAATTTTCAACCTTGGAGAGATATATCTAAAATTATTTATGCTATCGAGTGGAATAAAAAATATGAATAGCCCACATAGCAGTGGATAAGATTGGAGGCCAAAGGCTCATGTTATTTGATAATCTAACAAAAAAAAGGAGCCTGTAATGTATTGAATCATTCAAGAAAGATACAGGGAATGAATATAAAAACAACAGACAATATGGTAATACTTTGTTAATTACTTGAATGTTACCATCTGTGTAGCAACTAGACAATGTAAAAGCAGATCAAGGAAACCGAGTGATTCCAGTCTCCATCTTGAGAATTGAAAGGGTTTGCCATATTAACAATGCCTTTCTTAAGAGGAACTTAATGTTCATTCTTTGACATGGAAGGTAGTTTCTATGTTTCTTTTTTGTTTTCTAATGTCTCTTAGGTCCATAGATTGAAACCCCATAGGAAAAGTGTTGATAAATCTAGGGGCAACTAGATTATGTGATTTCTCTTACTTTGATAACTACTTGTGATGCATTTTTTCTTATCTTGATTATAATCTTTTTCAATTTAATTATTATTGTGTTATTTTCATCAAACAACTACCAACCCATAAAGAAAAATGACACAATATATAGGTGATCAACCAAGGCCAAAACCTCTCCACTTGATAGGAAAACCCACAAGAATTCTTCTCTTCTCATAGAATCTTCAATTCAAAAATTCCAAGACCTATGACCCTTGACCAAGACCCTACAAGACCAAGTCCCTTGATGAGCTTTCCTTCTAGAAGTTCCTTAGCAACTACTATAATTTTGATGTCCAACAAATTCTTCTGCAACTTTGACTAGCAGATTCTATTGCAACTTCTACCTCTCCAGCAAATTCACAACTTCAACCTAGTTGCAACTTCAAAACTTTGATGCAGCTTCACAACTTCAATGAAACTTCATAACTTTGATGCAACTTCACAGATTCAATGTAGCTTCACAACTTCAATGCAACTTCAGAACATTTATGCAACTTCAGAACTTTTATGCAACTTCACAACTTCGATGCATCTTCATAGCTTCTGTTAGGCCCCTATACTACTAGTGTAACCCCTTATTGTTATTAGTACAACCCACTTATTATATTGATGTACCCATGTAGTGCCCATATTTTTACTATTGTGCCCCATAGAAGCCCACTATTGTTATTATTGTGCCCTTACATTATTATTGTTATGTCGGCTCTGATTATGTTATGACACCTTAGACTCCTATATATAGAAAGGAGGTCTTTTCATTTCTATCATCCAAGAATTGCTCATTTATGTAATGTAAAGGAGGTTTCTCCCTTGAAGAGGTTGAATTCTAAGGCGTGGATCTCTCTTTTCTATCTTTTTGTGAGCTGGTTTCATAACATTTGGTATTAGAGCTTTGGATTCTAGGGTTTCATTGCTCAAAACAGGTCATCGTGGAATTTTCGCTATAACTTTTTTTCTGCAACGTTTCAGAAGCTAAAAAAAAAAAACCATTTGAGATGAGACCGCACTGAAGCTCGTGTCCGAATTTCAGAGCTTTTCGCGCTATATTTACGGAGATATGATCTGAGGAAGTTGGTCTTTCTGCAGACTCCTGAATTACATTCCAAACACGTGACCTGGGTAAAATCGTCATAAATTTCTCTCTGAGCATCGTGTTATCACTCAGGTTGTCCCTTAGCTCCTTAAGGGATACGGTCAAGGTAACCACAAACCAATCTTTGGACTGCAGGTGCTAGCCCACCAACAGTCAGAGAGGGCTCTCTCTTTAGGATTTAGCTTTGTTGATGATGATTTTAGGCTAGTTATTGAGTACAAGGGGTTTTGTTTTAGTTTTGGTGGGATGGATGTTGCTTTCAAGTAAAGAGGTAGGGATAGCATGAAAGTTTTAGAACCATTGGGCGTGGATTCAAGGAGTAGGACTGCTGGTGCGTTTTCTTGGTCACAAGAGGGAATATGGAGCAAGCTAGCTGCACATGAAACAATCATTCAAGCTAAAGGATGGAGTGAACGCTAGGAATGAGAGGCAGTTAAGAATCTCTCGTTCAGCTTAGCAGAGGGAAGGTGAATGAGCTCTATCTAGGAGCAGTGAAGAATCCCTAGATAAATGTCAAACATGAGTGAATTAGGGGAAATATGAGCCACAGGGAATTCATATTTATTTCTAATTCAGATGAAAACATATAGAAACAACAGAAATTGAGCATAGAGGGCAATTAAACCAATTCTAAACTATTCATTCTTTCTGCTATTTTGGATGGTACATAAATGGAAAACAAAGGTAAGAAACACTTATTGAGTCATGTTGCAGCACAAGAATTCCACATTCAATTCTTCAAAACATTCATACACAACACACAGTCATTCCTCCAAGCTTTTCAGCAGTCTTTGATTAAGTAAAACATCAGGTATACAGAGCGAGTCTCTCTTGGAGCTATACAACCAACCAACCCTTTAAACAGTTAATTCCGGTGGTTTTTATAAGTAAAATATCTATAAAGATCAGATCTCAGACAGATCTGCTGTAATAAGTGTCTTTAACCTAACACATGTCTGAAATAAATGCGGGAAAATATCCTCGAGCTGCGCTGGGTGCAGCTGTACCAAAAAGGAGTTTAATGTGTTGTCTTTATGGCTCTGTGCTGATCACTTAGCCATAACTGTGCTTTGGGTTTTGATCCATGCTCTTGAGTGGTTCTGAGGTGCATTAAGTGTGATGGAAGAGCCTTGATTGGCTTTTACTGCTTTCTTTGACTTTGTTGGAGGTCATTCGATGTTCACCTGCATTGGGAATAAAGGTTTTCATTTAAAACTTTTGACTGATACCCTTTGCCACTTCCTTGATATGCTTTGGCACTGAATGTGTGCCTTTCTCACTTCTGATACTCTTTAAACTGTTGCATTGACCTTTCATGACTACTGTTCGACCCTCTGTTTGCTTTTAAAACTGTGTTTGCCCCTTTCTAAATGCTGCGCGAAGAAATTCATGTCATTCTGCGCCTTTCGGGCCTGTTGGGGGCCGAGCCACGAAAGGGATTTCCATTTTGGCCTATTTCCCGTAGTGATGCACGATTAGCGCCTCTCGCGCTTTTTGACAGTGACGTCAGCATGACGTCATGCGGAGGGACCCAGCACGGCGGGTTACGTGGCAGGGTGACGTCAGCAATACGACGGGTGACGTGGCGATACGGTGGGGGAGGTGGCGTGGTGGTGACATGGCAAGGACACGGCAGCAGGAGGCTGATGCAGGATGATGACGTCAGCATGACGTGGCACTGACGCAGGAGGAGGAAAGGCGGTATCCGATTTCGGGCGCACCGCTTTTGTGCACAGGCGGTATCGGAGGAGGGGGCTCCGCCACAGCCGAGGGGGTGACGCATGGCGGGAGTACGACGGGAAAACCGCCCATCTCCCGGGTGTTAACCCTCGGCACGTCGGCATGTGAAAACGCCCGCCCACCGTTGATCTACAGCGCGCCAGATCTGACGGCCGACGGGATAGACAAGGCGGCGGAGGGTTAGGGACGGGGCCCGCGCGCTATTATTTGTTTTATTCATACGGCGGGGGGGGGGGGGACTTTAGGAAAGTGGGTTTTTATGGGTTAATGCGGCATGGGTGTGATTCGAACCAACTTTATCACAAAATATGAACGCGGATGGGTTAAATATAGGTCCCAGATGGACTTAATATTTCCCCAGACTTGATAAATGTGGCTAAAATGCCAAGGGGTGGGAATATGTACATAGGGGAGTTATTAACATATTTTTAGTAGGGGAAGGGGAGATAGATAGGGAGCTATGTAGTAAAATTAGTAGTTAATATGACAAGTGATAAGAAAGCGCTAAGTATGTGAATATTAGGCTATTAGGGGGGAGAATGATTCATAGAAGAAGTATGAACATGCCTTGAGCAAAGCAGATCTTTACCAAGGCAAATGATATGGAAAACGATGAAAGTAAGAGGTATCAAGCAGATCTTGACCCCTTCAGGGAAGTTAGTGAGTGATTTGGGAAATGAGAAGAAGGGGGAGTTAAACATGCCTCACTTGAGCTCCTCCGAATGGAAAACTACATCATAACTGTGATCTATGAAGATATAACACCTGAAAACATGAAATGGACCACATAACTTGATTCTGCAACACAAAACTACCTACCCAGCCTACTTACCTAACATTTTTTCTTCTTTTTGCATAGGTGCACTTGGACTTGCAGACCCTGATTGCTTTTTCTTTTTGCTGTCCTCCTATCTAAATGTACACTTATTTCTTCCAAGGGCCCAGATTAAGCAGTTGGGCTCCTTTTTTCCTCTACCTATCTACAAATCTGCCAAGATTAAACTGTTTGGATAGATAATGATTCTCTATATTCTAAAACAAGAAATTGAAACCTAGGGAAGCCAAGATTAGGCTGTTTGGACTTCCCTTAACAGAAACTTCTTCAAAAATGGATAACTCATCAAAATTGGGATACAATAGTGGCATTTAGACTGGCACACTTTGATGGTCTCTTCTTTGGCCTCTTTTCAGGAAATATGGAGCATTGCAGCATGCAAAGTATGACATATTTGGCATGAAAAAATGTCAATCATGAAAGATGAACACCTGTTGCAACAGGAGGCTAACAGTGGCTCCACTTGGGGATGGCTTCTCCTTGTGAAAAGCCAAGAACAGCAGGTCAGACTACCTTGATCTTCTATTGTTGCTGTGGACTGAAGAATTTCCTTGTGCTGGCTGCTAAAAATGTGAAACTCTGAAATAGGAGCAGCCATCTCCTTCATTGAAATATTGTGAAATACATAGCACTGCCTACTTTCTTCTGCATGCTTGCTATTATATACCATATTTCTTGAGCATTGCCTTTGAAATAGAACCAAACATGGATCAAAACTGATGTATTTCCCTTAGCTTCTGGTCTAGAAACAGTTGCTGATGTGAAACTAAACAATGCTCCTCTCTTATTGATACTTTTTGATTGGATACTGCAAACTGCAACCAGTTTCCTTTTATCATGAATTGCTGTGATATGACAACGCTACTCCTGCTGTTTTACTGAGACTAATGCAGAGATAGAGCCTTAAAAATGGAGTACTTGCACTGGCTGTGTCTTAGCAAACTTTGCTGCTGCTCCTCTAACACTCAGACTGCTAAAAAAATAAAACAAAGTGCTAATATATACAAATATTAATGTACAAAGAGATATGTACAGAGCTGCATTGTACCCCTTAATAGGGATCATGGTAATGTTTTAGCATTCGGCCATTAACAGGGCCTTCTTCAACAGTGCTGCCCTCTACAGACTTGAGGAAATATGTGTTATTTCCCTGAACAATAGAAATAACAAATGGCCCTTTCCATAAAAAATCAAATTTTGCATGTTTGCCCTTGTCTTCTCTTCGTGAGTCCCACCTTAGAACTTTGTTGCCAATGTAGAAATCCTCAGCCTTAGCTCTTTTATCAAACATCTTTTTGAGTTTCTCTTGTAATATTTGAGCTCTGTTATAAACTTGCTCTCTGGTTTGCTGAAGATGAATGATCTGATTGATTGTTCTTTGAATATCATTTGGTTCTGCTTGGATCTCTTGCAACATTTTCATGATAGGAGTGCCCAAGGAGGATGGAAATGTGGCCTCCATGCCATACACCAGCTCATAAGGGCTCATCCCAATGGATTTTTTTGTTGAAAGTCTGTCTTCCCATAGGGCATTTGTGAGCTTTTTATGCCAGTTCTTCTTGTTTTCTTCTAAGACCTTCTTGATAATATTAATCAGGCTCTTGTTAGATGACTCGGCGAAGCCATTACCTTGGGGGTAATAGGCTGTGGAGTGGCCCAAGGTAATGTGAAATTTATGGCAAAAATTGATCATCTTTTTGGTTTTGAAAGCAGCAGCGTTGTCGGTGATGATCTTCTCAGGGCAGCGAAATCTAGAAAGGATATTGCACTCAAGGAACTAGATAATGATGGAGTCATTGGCCTGTCTGCATGGGATGGCTTCAATCCATTTAGTGAAATAGTCGGTGGCTGTTAAAATCCACTTGTGCTGGCCTGAGGAAGAGGGGTGGATCTCTCCAATGAAATCAAGACCCCATTGCTGAAAAGGTTTCTCGGTTAAGATGGGCTTAAGGGGCAAGGGTAACAACTTTCTTTTGCCCTCAAAGATTTGGCATTTATGACATGAGATAGAAAATTTGTTTATATCTGCAAATAGAGAGGTCCAATAGAAACCATCCCTTAAAATTTTATCAACAGTGGACTTCCAATATAGATGTCCTCCACAGTCCCCTACATGGAATTCTTTCATGACATTGTTAGTTTCATTCATGGTTAAACAATTAAGCAATATACCTTCATGATTTTTCCAAAATAATGCACCATCTATGACACAAAACTTTGAAGCCTTCATTTTTAAAAATCTTTTCTTGGTTCTGGACAATCCTGGGGGAGCGAACAGGTTTAACAATACAAAGCATATATTAGCATACCATGGGGATTGCAAAAAGGTTTCACTGATCTGTGGAGTCACCAGCTCCTGTTCATTGTCCAGTTGGTTGATGTCTAAGGCTTGAAAGTTTGTTTCGGACATTAGTTGGCTAAACCTTGTCCCTTTATGAGCTTGGTTGGTTTAATTTCTATGTCATACTCAAGGATGTTAGCAATCCACTTGCCTCTTTTGCCTTCTAGCCCCTCTTGGGTGAATATGTCTTTTACAACAACATTTGGGACATAGGAAATCACATGTGAATACAAAATGTAAACTTGGAAATCTTTGATTGCTTTAACAGGGGCATAGGCCTGCTTCTCCATGATTTGGTATTTCAAAGGGGCATCTCTTAAGGCTCGGCTGAAAAATGCAATTGGATTTTCAGCTCCCTGATCATCCTTTTGCAAAAGGACAACAACTATGGTGTGCTCAGATGCAAATGAGAATATGATGAAATATTTGTCAAATTGCGGACTGGTGAGGACAGGGGCTTGGGTTAAGGCAGTTTTGATACTCTCAAAGGCTTGCTTGGTCTCAAGAGACCATTTTACCTTAGCATCCTTTTTTAACATGTTGCTTAATAGTCTTATTATCTCGGCTAGGTTTGGAATAAATCTTCTTAAGAAGTTGATTTTTCCAAGGAATGCTTGCAATTCTTTTATGCTTCTTGGATATGGGATTTGGAGGATGGCTTGGATCCTTTCCGGATCTATTCTAATACCATCTTTTGAGATGATATGGCCAAGGAGTTTGCCTTCTTCAAGGCCAAAGAGGGATTTCTTGGGGTTCAAGGAAATGCCATATTTCCTACATGTCATGAATATTTGCCTCAAATGTTTTAGGTGCTCTTGATCGGATTTGGAGAAAGGGGTTAAGTCATCAAGGTAGACAACTAGGAAATCATGTATTTCCTTGGCAAATGCAATATCCATTGCCCTTTGAAAGGTAGCACCAGCGTTTTTAAGTCCGAAAGGCATCTTCACATACTTAAATGTTCCCCACGGTGTGGTAAAGGCTGTCTTGTCTTGGTCATCCGGGTGAACCAGTATTTGATTAAAACCTGAAAAGCCATCTAGCAAAGAGATTCTAGATGACCTCACTACTCTTTGTAGGATGTGGTCCATTTTTGGCAAGGGGTAGTGGTCTTTTAGGGAGACTTGGTTTAAATTTCTTAGGTCTACACATAGCCTAATCTCACCTGTCTTTTTTCTTGTGGGAACAAGATTGGATACCCATTCAGAGAATCTGATGGGTGCTATGATACCTGCTTCAAACATCCTTTTCACTTCCTTTTCAATTAAGGGAAGGAGTACGGGATTGATTCTTCTAAGTTTCTGTTTGAAGGGCTTTTGGTTTGGTTTTAAGGGAATGGTGTGTTGGATCACTTAGGTGTCATAGGACTTCAAGTCCTCATAACTCCAAGCAAATATATCTTGGAATTCTTTGAACAAATCAATATATTTGGGTTTTTGATCGGGTGGTAAAGTTTGAGATATTTTGATCATTTTGGGCTTGTCTGCTGTCCCAATGTTGTGTTCTTCTATAGCGGTGTTTAGGGGCTGTATTTTTGGCTTTTTGGGAACACCATTCGCATCAAACATATCTTCTAATGGAGTGAGGCCAGCAGGGAGAAAGTTATCTTTCAGATCAACATCTCAGCCTCTGTTTCTACTATATCCTCCAAATGCATCTATTTCAGCTCTTCTATGTTTACATTGTCAAAAACTTTTGGGTTTAGGATTTGCTTGGCTGTTACAGTGGTTACAGCCTGCTGATTTTCATTTGTTTGCTGTTGTTCATCCGTCATAGCATCCATGTCAATGTTAATATTTGAAAACTCATGCTTAAGAGTGAGGAAGTTGTTAATCTGGGCATCACTTTCAAACACTTGCCAATCTTTAACATTATTTGGGACAGCCGGCCTATGTTTTATCTCAGCAGTAAAATGGTGACTTGGCTCAAAGGGAAGCTTGCATGTACTAGCAAAAGTGGCTAGGCTGTGTGCATGAATGTTATGATCTCTTGAAATCTTGGCAAGCTTGGATTCAGTGAATGCATTGAGTATATTAGTAGCAGCAGTCCTATAGGCCCTTATTCTATTGTCATTGGTGACAAAGTTGCCTTTCATTTGTTGTATGATTAAATCAGAGTCACCTAGAATAGACACTTTTGTAGCTCCTAGAGCTTTGAGCAGTTTAAGGCCTAAAAGGAGAGCCTCATACTCTGCCATGTTATTGGTGCATTTGAAATTTAGCCTGTAGGCATGACCTTCTGCATGATTGTTATGTGTATTGTGAATCCAGACACTTGCCCCTGCTCCTAACTTGTTAACAGAGCCATCAAACTCTAAATACCATGTGATTTCTTACTTGTGGTTAGTATCAAGAGTTTCAGTCACTTTAGGATTGGGCAGATTTGAAATTTCTGTTTGGGGAGGTTTTTCTTGTATGCTGGTTGCCTTGATTGTTTTGACAGTTTCATCAGTATGGGCAACCAATTCTTCATCGGTGTGTGTGTTCAATTCTAAAGCCAAGGGCTTGTCATCAGTGAGAGTATTTGTTTCATCATTAAATAGAATAAAAGAATCCATATCAGAATGGATTGAGTGAATAGGAAAATTTTGGGGCTTATCCTCACTAGTTACCACATACTTCATCAGTGTTTCTCTATATAGTCTCTTTGGTTGCCCAAAGATAGATATAGTGGCATAAGAGAGGTCTAATTGGAGGGATCCTTGGAGTTTTGCTCCCCAAGATCTTGATAATAGCATGCCATACTTTGGTGGAATGTCAGCAACCACCACATCCATGAGGATAGTCTTGTTGGGATATTGGACTAAGGAGACACACAAGTCTTTGATAAGGCCTAAACACTTGACTTGACTTGAGTCAAAGGAGAATAGATCTTTGTAGGGTCTTGTAACATCAAGGTTGAGTTTTTCCATTACAGCTTTGGGCATAAGGTTGTGTGAGGCACCTGAGTCAAACATAGCATTGTGCAAGACTTTGTCATGTATGTGTAAACTGACATAAAAAGGTAGAACAGATCCATATGTTGATTTTCCATTAACTTCAGGACCGAACAACAGTTCAGGTTGATCATCAAGAACATTCACATGATCCTTAACCTTTGGCATTTGAAGTGATCTTTGAATTTTTTGCCTATACACTTCATGTTTGGCAAGTTCAGATAAGGGTATGGAAATCTTCAGTTTACCTATTTCTGCCTCTAAGTCAAACGATTTTTCAGATTGGGTTTTAGTATTTTGGGAGGCAGGCTTCCCTTTTTCTATTGGAGTATCAGCAGTTTGGTCTTGTTTGTCAGTGTTAAGGGAAGTAATTGCTTGCGGTTTTCAGTTTTAGGAGGGCTTTTTGGAACGTTGTTCAAATTTTCTTTCGAGGAAGAAGGTGGCAGAGGCCGATCATTAGAAGATTGCATTTCTGTTATGTCCTCTATGGTGACATCCTTTGGATTAGGGACTGTTTTACCAGCAGTTTCCATGAAGGCAACCTTTTCTTTAATCCTCTTTGGCTGCTTGGTATCATTTGCATTAACCTTTTTAGGCACATCTATGGTTCTTGTCCTCAGCTTATATTGTTTGTGGACCTCATACACAACAGTATCATAACCTTGTTTAAAATAAAAAGACTCACCAGACTTAGTCTGAAATTGATTAAGGTCATGTTCATCTTGGTCTTGTTGAGTTAGGAAAATTTGTTGCTCAGCCTTCAAATCCACCAAGTTCATGTGAGTATCTTCTGTCTGTTCACTAGATGTAGATTCTTCAATGTAATTTTCATGAAAAGGAGGCCCTACATCATGGTCTGGGCTAGACCTACCAGCATTTGTATTCTGAGTTTTCCGGAAATTTGGGTTCCTTATGGTATTAGGTTGTTGTCCTTCCCATGATGATTTCCTCTCAACACTCTCTACTCTGTCTCCCAGCCTGTGCATGCCAGTGATAATAGCATCCAGCTTTTGGTCTAAGGTTGAAGGTTCCTCTTTAAAGGTGGTTCTTCTCTCAGTTCTAGCTCTGTTTCTTTTGGCAATTAGATTTGCCTCTACGCTAACAACAACATTTTGCATGTCCGCAAGGGTTTGAGGGGATCTTTCCCTTAACTGATAAGCCATGTCAGTGTCAAAACCATCAGGGAATTTATACAAAGCAAGATCAGGTGGAGGTATTAAGTTCTGTGGTATTGCATTATAAATATTATTAAATCTTGCACAATAGTCCAAGACAGATTCTTGAGGGCCTCTTTTGATGGTGTCATATTCAGATAATATGTTCAAGGGGTCTTTCTTTTTCGCCCATCTGTTGACAAATGACTAGTATAAGGCTTCTGGGTCTGCTATGGAATTGGCTGTGAGTGCTCTAAACCAAGTTCTAACATCACCTGCCAAACTTTGGACGAAAATCTTCATTCTGACGCTATTGTCATCTATCTCGTAGTTCTCAAAATAGTCTTGCATCTTCTTTGTATGCTGAAGGGCTGTGCAAGAACCAGTTCCATCAAAGTATGTGATTTTAGTTTGATAATCCTGAGGCATAGCCCCTGGATTAGCAGGTAACTACAGGGGTGCATATCTATTAGCCATGTTTACGGGGATAAGTGGAACAATAGGAACAGCTGGAACAACTGTAACAACAGCGGTCAAGGGAGGATGTGCAGTAAATGGAGGTGTGGAAGGAGTGCTTTGAGAGGTGGATGATGAACAAGGGGAAGTGGGGGTTGAACGAAATAAAACCTTGACAGGGGTTGGAACACAGCTTGGCTGAACTGTTTCAGGGCTAAAGTCAACAAAATCTTCTCTTTGCTCTAGCTTCCTGAGGTTCCTTGGGATTAAATTAGGATTTTAAAAAATAGCTGGGGGGTTTGGGTCTGGATTTGACATTGTATACCGTGAATTCCTTTTGGGAGCCAGATTCTGAACTTGTTTTGGTATTTTCTGTGAATGGTTTTTTAGAATTAGCAAGGAACTGATCAAATTTTGGAATAGCTATCTATAACTTAAAACTAGCATGAAGTTTGACTGAAGCAACATTTGCTTACTCCTGTAAATGCAAAGCAAGAACAGTTTCAAAGGCTTCCTGGCTGACATTCAGGCTTCATCTGTAGTGTTAAGGGATATGCGGCAATTGGAAAATTCATTGTTTTTTCCCCAATGGAGCTTTCCAACTTGATTTGCAAGATTTAACCGAGGATGTTCCCCAGTCGAGTCACCATTATGTTATCACTCAGGTTGTCCCTTAGCTCCTTGAGGGATACGGCCGAGGTAACCACAAACCAATCTTTGGACTGCAGGTGCTAGCCCACCAACAGTCAGAGAGGGCTCTCTCTTTAGGATTTAGCTTTGTTGATGATGATTTTAGGCTAGTTATTGAGTACAAGGGGTTTTGTTTTAGTTTTGGTGGGATGGATGATGCTTTCAAGTAAAGAGGCAGGGATAGCATGAAAGTTTTAGAACCATTGGGCGTGGAGTCAAGGAGTAGGACTGCTGGTGCGTTTTCTTGGTCACAAGAGGGAATATGGAGCAAGCTAGCTGCACATGAAACAATCATTCAAGCTAAAGGATGGAGTGAAGGCTAGGAATGAGAGGCAGTTAAGAATCTCTCGTTCAGCTTAGCAGAGGGAAGGTGAATGAGCTCTATCTAGGAGCAGTGAAGAATCCCTAGATAACTGTCAAACATGAGTGAATTAGGGGAAATATGAGCCACAGGGAATTCATATTCATTTCTAATTCAGATGAAAACATATAGAAACAGCATAAATTGAGCATAGAGGGCAATTAAACCAATTCTAAACTATTCATTCTTTCTGCTATTTTGGATGGTACATAAATGGAAAACAAAGGTAAGAAACACTTATTGAGTCATGTTGCAACACAAGAATTCCACATTCAATTCTTCAAAACATTCATACACAACACACAGTCATTCCTCCAAGCTTTTCAGCAGTCTTTGATTAAGTAAAACATCAGGTATACAGAGCGAGTCTCTCTTGGAGCTATACAACCAACCAACCCTTTAAACAGTGAATTCCGGTGGTTTTTATAAGTAAAATATCTATAAAGATTAGATCTCAGACAGATCTGCTGTAATAAGTGTCTTTAACCTAACACATGTCTGAAATAAATGCAGGAAAATATCCTCGAGCTGCGCTGGGTGTAGCTGTACCAAAAAGGAGTTTAATGTGTTGTCTTTATGGCTCTGTGCTGATCACTTAGCCATAACTGTGCTTTGGGTTTTGATCCATGCTCTTGAGTGGTTCTGAGGTGCATTAAGTGTGATGGGAGAGCCTTGATTGGGTTTTACTGCTTTCTTTGACTTTGTTGGAGGTCATTCAATGTTCACCTGCATTGGGAATAAAGGTTTTCATTTAAAACTTTCGACTGATACCCTTTGCCGCTTCCTTGATATGCTTTGGCACTGAATGTGTGCCTTTCTCACTTTTGATACTCTTTAAACTGTTGCATCGACCTTTCATGGCTACTGTTCGACCCTCTGTTTGCTTTTAAAATTGTGTTTGCCCCTTTTTGAATGCTGCGCGAAGAAATTCATGTCATTCTGCGCCTTTTGGGCCTGCTGGGGGTCGAGCCGCGAAAGGGATTTCCATTTTGGCCTATTTCCTGTAGCGATGCGCGATTATCGCCTCTCGCGCTTTTTGAAGGTGACGTCAGCATGACATCATGCAGAGGGACCCAGTACGGCGGGTGACGTGTCAGGGTGACGTCAGCAGGGTGATGTCAGCAGTACTACGGGTGATGTGGCAGTACGGTGGGGGAGGTGGTGTGGCGGTGACATGGCAAGGACATGGCGGCAGAAGGCCGATGCAGGATGATGACATCAGCATGACGTGGCGCTGATGCAGGAGGAGGAAAAGCGGTATCCGGTTTCGGGTGCACCGCTTTTGTGCGCAGGCGGTATCAGAGGAGGGGGCTCCGCCACAACCGAGGGGGTGACGCGTGGCGGGAGTACGACGGGAAAACTGCCCATCTCCCGGGCGTTAACCCTTGGCACGTCGGCATGTGAAAACGCCCGCCCACCGTTGATCTTCGGCACGCCAGATCTGACGGCCGTCGGGATAGACAAGGCGGCGGAGGGTTAGGGACGGGGCCCGCGCGCTATTATTTGTTTTATTCATACGGCCGAGGGGGGGGAAACTTTAGGAAAGTGGGTTTTTATGGGTTAACGCGACATGGGTGTGATTCGAACCAACTTTATCACAAAATATGAACGCGGATGGGTTAAATATAGGTCCCAGATGGACTTAATATTTCCCCAGACTTGATAAATGTGGCTAAAATGCCAAGGGGTGGGAATATGTACATAGGGGAGTTATTAACATATTTTTAGTAGGGGAAGGGGAGATAGATAGGGAGCTACATAGTAAAATTAGTAGTTAATATGACAAGTGATAAGAAAGCGCTAAGTATGTGAATATTAGGCTATTAGGGGGGAAAATGATTCATAGAGGAAGTATGAACATGCCTTGAGCAAAGCAGATCTTTACCAAGGCAAATGATATGGAAAATGATGAAACTAAGAGGTATCAAGCAGATCTTGACCCCTTCAGGGAAGTTAGTGAGTGATTTGGGAAATGAGAAGAAGGGGGAGTTAGACATGCCTCACTTGAGCTCCTCCAAATGGAAAACTGCATCATAACTGTGATCTGTGAAGATATAACACCTGAAAACATGAAATGGACCACATAGCTTGATTCTGCAACACAAAACTACCTACCCAACCTACTTACCTAACATTTTTTCTTCTTTTTGCATAGGTGCACTTGGACTTGCAGACCCTGATTGCTTTTTCTTTTTGCTGTCCTCCTATCTAAATGTACACTTATTTCTTCCAAGGGCCTAGATTAAGCAGTTGGGCTCCTTTGTTCCTCTACCTATCTACAAATTTGCCAAGATTAAACTGTTTGGACAGATAATGATTCTCTATATTCTAAAACAAGAAATTGAAACCTAGGGAAGCCAAGATTAGGCTGTTTGGACTTCCCTTAACAGAAACTTCTTAAAAAATGGATAACTCATCAAAATTGGGATACAGTAGTGGAATTTAGACTGGCACACTTTGATGGCCTCTTCTTTGGCCTCTTTTCAGGAAATATGGAGCATTGCAGCATGCAAAGTATGACATATTTGGCATGAAAAAATGTCAATCATGAAAGATGAACACCTGTTGCAACAGGAGGCTAACACATCGGATTGAAATTTCGTAAGAAGGTATAGAAAGAGGACAAACTGTAGTTTCTTGTGTATATTTTTCAGAGCCAATGGTCGAAACAGTGACTCGTGGCACATTGTACAAGTTTGCTCTACTGAACTAGTCTATAATCAAGTCATCTTGGGAGATTGTGCATAACTCTTCCTTGGAGAATCCAATTTGGATCAAACTGGTGGCATTGGAAAGAGGACACAGAGGGCTACTACATATCGCAATTTAAGAACTTAAAGATTCGAAAGTACAGAGTTACAGTTGTTTCAATATCGAGCTCCTAAAATCAAGAAAAAGCAAGATGAGGAAGTTTGATGGCAAGGATCCAGTAAATTGGATACTTCAGATGGAACAATATTTTGATCTACATGGTGTACCATTGTTACAAAAGGTATGTATTGCATCTTCATATTTAGAACCGGATCAATTTTTATGGTATGAAGGGCTTTGTTCTCGTAAACAACTTGTTACGTGGTGAATTTTCACGGAGGAAATAATAGCACATTATGAGGATACAAAGAGCAACACCTTCTTTAGAGCATCACCACAACAATTGGAAAGAGTAAAAGGGCTTTGTGACATAGTGGAAACAAAAATTATGGAAACCAGGAAGCCTACCCCTCAAAACTATAAATATGGAAGTGTTGTTCTCCTATCCTTCCACAACCTACAAGGGTTACACCACAACAATTGGAAGAAAAAAGAGAAAAATGGCTTTGTTACAATTGTGATAGCAAATGCACTAAAGGTCATAAGTGTGCTGAGAAGAAATTATTTTACATAGAATATGAAGAGGAGGAAGAAAAGGATCAAGAAACATCAAAAGAAGAGGATATACGCCAGGACCCCACCCCAGAGAAAGAAGAAATGAATTAGACCATATCTTGTAAAGCATTGGCAAGAATTACCACTCCTCAAACTCTCAATATAGAAGGACATATCAAGAAGAAAAAGGTGCAAGAAGTGAAAGATCACATCGAGAAAGAAGAAATGAATCCAACCATATCTTGTAATTCATTGGTCAAAATTACCACTCAAACTATCAAGATAGAAGGTCATATCAAGAAGAAAAATGTTCAAGAAGTGAAAGATCACATCGAGCATCAAGAAATGAATCCGACAATATATTGTAAAGGATTGGAAGAAATTACCACTCCTCAAACTCTAGAGATAGAAGGACATATCAAGAAGAAAAAGGTTCAAGCAGTGAAAGATCACATCGAGCATCAACAACAAGTTCTCCAACTTTTAAAGAATAACGCCACTTCAGTGCAAAATCAAACGAAAGAACAAGTAGATCAACATTGTAGTGAAAAATGTTTTGATGTAGGTGATTGGGTATTTTTATTGCTACATCCCAAGCAATCTATTTATGAGAAGGAAATGTTGGCAATACTACATGCACTTAAAAAATGGCGACCTTACCGAATGGGAAGACTCTTCAAGGATGAGGATGTGGAAACATTGTTTTGTGCTATTTCTATTATCCAACCAGATTGGATAAACGAAGCAAGGGATGAATGGAAAAAGGATGAAGAAGTATGGCCACTTATTCAAAAGTTGCAAAAGATCCTAATTCAAACAATATTGCCAGAAATTGAAGAGGAAGGAAAAATCATATTGGAACCTAGAGTAGTCACAGAAACAACAACCCGACAGCTACGAAATCGATCAATTTCAGAGTATCTCATCAAGTGGAAGAACTTACCCACTGAAGATTCCACATGGGGGGACAAGAATTTTATACAGAAGCATCAAGAACTACTCAAGCGTTGAGGACAACGCTTTTTGAAGGAGAGGGGCATGTTAGGCCCCTATACTACTAGTGTAACCCCTTATTGTTATTAGTACAAACCACTTATTATATTGATGTACCCATGTAGTGCCCATATTGTTACTATTGTGCCCCATAGAAGCCCACTATTGTTATTATTGTGCCCTTACATTATTATTGTTATGTCGGCTCTGATTATGTTATGACCCCTTAGACTCCTATATAGAAAGGAGGTCTTTTCATTTCTATCATCCAAGAATTTCTCATTTATGTAATGTAAAGGAGGTTGCCCCCTCGAAGAGGCCGAATTCTAAGGCGTGGATCTCTCTTTTCTATCTTTTTGTGAGCTGGTTTCATAATAGCCTCGATGCAACTTCACAACTTCGATGCAACCTCAAAATTTTGTCTTGCCCAGTAACTGTAGAAACCCCAACAAAAGAGAGAGAGAGGCCCAAAACTTTGATCTTTTTCTTCTTCTTCTTCTTCATCCTTTTCCAACTTTTATCTCGAGGAGATCGCACTTGCTTCAGAGTGTGTCGAAATGAGGTCAAGTTCCTTCTTATTTATAGGTTTTCGAGGGGTACAAATCGCTATCTTTAGGCCGACTTGTCCATTAATGTAGGCCATTTGATCTTTGCACCATGACGAGGTCTTGGAGCGAATTTTGACTCAAATAAATTTTCTTTACAATATGTAACATTCGCAAAAGGGTCTTTCATTCATGACAATGACTCAATTGACTTGTAGACTCAATGACAAGCCTTAGAAGCACTCAATCAGTGCTTGACTTAAAAATAAATTTCCCTTGAGCATGAAACTCACTCCTCAAGAATAACAATAATAAATTTATTTTTCTATTTTCATTAAATACATAAAATCATGATTACATATGTCATTATAAAGACCGAACCTAGTTACATATTTCAACAATCCCTCTTAACTAGGGAGGTAATGATAATCCATACAAGGTACTTGGACATTCTTAATCTGAAGAATTCACATAAGAAGAGTCAGATTGGTAACCCATCTGTTTAACATCATATCATCCATAATTTTCACATAAAAAGGCCTTGAATAACAACTCTATCTCTCCACAAGATCACAACAAAATGCTTACAAGATGAATGGCTTATAGACATTATCATCATTGTCTCTCAAGTTACTAACCCACTTGGGTGTTCATAGAGTATGTCATTCCAAGACTATTCTTATCTTGGATTCCCTATCCTCAAAGAATATCGGTCTTATTTGACTACTCTTATCTTGGATTCCCTACCTCATCCTCAAAGAGTATCAGATGCTAGATTCTTATCCAATCCTCCATTCTTTCTTCCCAAAGTGAAGACAAAAATGATGTGTCTATCTCTCCCTCTCAACTAGGGAGGATATATCCATTCCTATGAAGGAATGCACCCATTCCTATAAAAGGAATGTACCCAATCTCCCTCTTATTAAAGAATTTGTCCAAGCTCCCTCTTAATGAAGGACTTGTTTCCAACAACTTTCTGCGCTAGGTGGAGATCATGGGACTATTAGCTCCTTGTGGGGATTCTTCTTTCGATTTCATGAATTTCATCTTCAACATTATGGAGCCTTCATATTTTGTAGGGCATCAACCATCCATCACTTATGAGCCACATTGATCATGTCATCCTTCTCTTTGTCGGAAAGTGATCTTCTAGTCTCCATCTAGTATTTTCCTCATACAACTACCTCTTTCAAGTCATGTTTCCTCCAAGATATTTCATCCAACCACATGAGTGCTAGTTGTAGGTGACATCCAAAAATCTCTTTTCAGTAGCATTGTATCAACCCATCCATATGTTGTTCAAAAATAAAAAAATGAACATCAAATTAAAGTTACCTTTTGTGATGGCCTTTAATCATGGCATCTTACTTGGCTGCTACATCCTACACATTCATAAAGACATCTCCAAGACTTCATATGTCAAGGGTCACATTTCTTTACATACCTTATCATGATCTTCTTCTCAATGGAGATGCCATGATCAATTATTCTAGTCGCCATATGTTGACTTCGTGTGATCGTAGTTACATCTTTCACGATCTCTTATTTTTTTCTTCACATATTGCTTCCCATGAAATTTCCATACATAGTTCCTTCATCTTTGTCAACTACCTAATATTCCACATGAGGACATATTATGTTGATCTCATATTATGTGAACCATGCCTTCATGCATATTTTCAAAAGAAGAGATCCTTGAACATGCTCATGAGGTAGAGCATTTACCCATGCTATTTGCAACTATATGATGTCATGACTTAATCTATCAAATATATACATACCCCTTTTCTCCTTTTGGTCATTTAGAACTTCCTTCAACAACTTCCTTTCCTTGATTGAGATTACTTTGTTGGGTTGTGTTATATTCTTTCCACGACTAGCCCACGTAGTTAACCAGGGGGTTAGAGGGGGGGCAGAGCCCCCCCTTCGTTGCGTCGGTTGTGTAACCGGGGGGGGGGGGGGGGCATCACAGGGGGTTTGAGGCGTACTCGTAACCCCACTTTATGGGGTCCGGGGCAGTGCCCTAGAAAATTTTGGTTTTGGACCCTATGTTAGGATGGGCGGACCCACCTATGGTTTTGTGCATGATTTTCACACATGTTTTTGGACGCGATGGTTTTCGGTCCATGGTATTGGATGCGATGGTTTTTCGGTCCATGGTATTGTACGTGATGGTTTTCGGTCCATGGTATTGGATGCTTCGGCATGTATAAATATGTATTATAACATTGGAAGGAACATAATGAAAAAATCAAGCTAGTAGTCCCGGTTTTGGGATCCAGGGGAAAATCTCTGTGTATATGTGTTTTATGTGTTATGCTCTCGCATTGTTTTTTTTTTGTGTTTTAGAATGTGTATGCAGGTAATTTCTATACGGGGTTAAAACCTACATTTGGTATTAGAGCAGTTTTGGCTTCAAGGGGACGCCTTTGTTGCTGAGGGGTTTCGCTCGGGCCTGTGGTAGACCCTGTTCAGTGGGAGATCTGCAAGATCGATTCTGGTGGTGAAAGAAGATGGCGAGTAGTGGAAAGATAGAGATCGAGAAATTTAATGGTTAGAGTTTTGAGTTGTGGGAACTCAAGATGGAGGATCTGTTGGTGGATAAAGATCAGTGGATTGTGGTAGATCCGGGTACTAAACCAACGAGAGCGTCCGTTGAAGAATGGAAGAAGTTGGAACGGAAGGCAAAGAGCAGAATATGATTGTGTGTCTCAGATTCAGTATTGCTGAATGTATCAGGGAAAGCTACGACGAAGGCTTTATGGGACAAGTTAGGGACTTTGTACCAATCTAAGTCCCTGGTGAATAAACTGTTCCTGCGGAAAAAGCTGTATAACCTGAGGATTAAAGATGGACACTCGGTGACAGAGCATCTGGATGCATTTAATATTGCGGTAAGTTAGTTAGCATCTGTTGATATTAAAATTTCAGATGAAGATAAGTGCATCAGTTTGTTGTGTTCTCTACCAGATTCGTGGGATAGTCTGGTTATTGCAATAGGTAGCAATGCAACTACCTTGCAGTTTGATGAAATAGTCTCATCCTTGTTGACGGAGGAGATGAGATGGAAAAGTATGGAGAGCTTGAATGGTGATGCCTTGTTTGTACGAGGACAGTCCCAGAATATAAACAAAAACAAGTCATCGAGTGGGAGATCTAATTCTAAAGGGAGATCAAAATCTCCAAGAAAACCTGTAAAGTGGTGTGCTGGAAATGCGGAAAGGAAGGGTACTACAAAAGGGACTGTAAATCTAAAGCTCTTGATAAAGGAAAGGGATCTAATGATGCTCCTTCTGCAGAGGCAAAAACCACCTCAAATGAAGGTTGGGATGTGTACTTGGCTTTTTCAAGTACACATGTAGATCATGAGGCATGGTTAATTGACTTAGGTGCATCCTTTCACTTCACTCCCCATAGAGAGTGGTTCTGCGAGTATGAAAAATACGATGGTGGTGATGTCTTCTTAGGGGATGATAGGAAGGCTAGAATCATTGGTCATGGAAAAGTAAAGTTGAAGCTACAAGTTGGAAGGGTTGGAACACTTCTGGGTGTTCTGCATATTCTTGTATTGGCCAGAAATTTGATTTCTATAAGCAAGCTTGATGATGCAGGTGTAAAAACAGTGTTCGAGAAGGATACTTGCAAAATGGTTTGGAGAGCACTAGTATTGATGTGGGGAGTTCGAATTGGAACTCTATACAAGCTGCAAGGTAGCACTGTTATTGATGGGTGCAACAGTTCTGTGGTTCCTGAAAGTGGAGCAGAAAATCTAGTGGTCTCTGGAGAGAAGACCATGTTGTGGCATCAAAGGCTTGGACATATTCGAGAGAAGGGCCTTCGAATCCTTCATGGTAAAGGTATGGTAGAAGGTATGAGTAATAGCTCTCTGGATTTTGATTTATGTGAAAATTGTGTATATGGGAAGCAGAATCGAGTGAGTTTCCCCTCTAGTAGTAAGAGGGCAAAACATATATTAGAAATTGTGCACAGTGATGTGTTTGGACCTGTGAAGGTTCCATCATTGGGTAAGTCTATGTATGTTAAGTTATGGTATGTTCTATGCTTATACCAATTTACTTCTTTTTTTCTTATTATATTCCATAGATTAGCAATCACATGTACATAAAGTAAAGTGCAGATAGAACATTAAATGATCGACAGAAAACAAGCCAAGACAAGAGACACAAGATGTGGCGGCTAGCCAGGGACAAACCCCACAATGTGTGGGGAAACCCTTTGATCAAATATTCTTTTATCTTAAATAATTCAGCAGAGAGAAATAGTACAATAAATCTGATTTATATCAGCAGTAGCAAACCCTATATCAACAGCATCAGCATTAGCGACTTCATCATCAAACTAGGGAAAAAAATATCTCACAAACCGACCGTCGGATCGGCTTGATTCCACCACAAAAAGTTACGGCTTCCAGAGGAGGTTCAAATGAACCTACAAAACAATTTAGATGAGGAGATATTTTGGTCCACACAGGTCAAACTTCATTTTTACAGTTGTAGCTTTAGTTTCAGCAGCTTCCTTCAAACTAGGGCAGTCGATATCTTGCAAACTGTCCGTCAAATTGACTTGATTCCACCACCAAAAGTTGCGGTTTTTAGAGGAGGTTCAGATGAACCTATAGCACAGTTCAAATGAGGAGATATTTTGGTCCACACAGGTCAAAGTTTGGATCTGCAGTTGCAGCTTTAGTTTCAACAGCTTCCGGCTTCACATGTGTGAGAGAGAGAGACCCTTTTCTGCGCAGTAGAAAAGAGACTCTTTTCTGCATAGTAGAGAGAGAGAGATGTGATGAGATGAGTGAGTGAAAACGAGGAAAATTCCTCCTATATTTATACACAATTTTTGATGTTTGAATAGATGCGACTATTGGGCTTCTGAGCCTACATGAGTTGTAGGTCGGCTTGATAATAATTCCATAATCAAAATAAATTCATATCTTCATGAATACTTATCGGAATCGGATGATCTTTAGATCAATCCTACACCTATCGACGAGAGGAATCTAATGAAAATATTTTCAGCCATGAATAATATGAACCACATGAAGTTTGGACATAGTTTCCAATTTTAACACTCCCTCTCAACTAGGAAGAACTTCATCTCCAATCTGTCTATCGGTTGCTACTATTCATCCATCAAATGCACTGCCCTGTACAGCTTGACCCTTGCCCTGCTATGCTCTATTATGTTCTGCTATGCTTTTTTCTGAATTATGAAGAAGAATAAATGATCAAGGATGTATCATACTGACTCAAAGTCAATCTCATAGTATGTACCACTGGTCCCAGACCAGTCTCAATGAACCCGAAGTCAACGTCATAGTGAGTACAACTCCTACCACTGGTCCTAGACTAGTAACATCCTCCACTAACTCAAAGTCAGTCTCAGAGTGCGTACCACTGGTCCCAGACCAGTAACAACCGACCTGAAGTCAGTGTCATAGAATGTACCACTCCTACCATTGGTCCCAGACCAGTATCATTGATCCCAGATCAATGGAGGTCATCCTAGCGTAGGGAGTACGGTAGATACAACAATGCATCCATCGGTACTACTTTGGTCCCTAACTTCATTTCCCTGCTCATTGATCAGATGAGAGGTACTTCCCATGAGTCCCAGACTGTATGGGTAGGATGCCTCGACAGGAGAACTAATCAATCCTGTCCTCACAGGAGAACACATCAATCCTGCTACAATCGCCATGGAGAACACATCAATCCAGGCCTCACAGGAGAACACATTAATCCTGCTACAATCACCACGGAGAACACATCAATCCAGGCCTCACAGGAGAACACATCAATCTAGGCCTCACAGGAGAACTAATCATCCTGCTACAATCACCATGGAGAACACATCACTCCAGGCCTCACAGGAGAACACATCAATCCTGCTACAATCGCCATGGAGAACACATGAATCCAGGCCTCATAGGAGAACTAATCATCCTACTACACAGGAGAGCGAATCATCTTGTTCCACAAGAGAGCAAATCATCTTGTACCACAAGAGAGCGAATCATCTTGTTGCAGTGCGCACCACCAGGGGAGGGTGAATCACCCTGTGGTCGTATGTTGCTCCAGTAAGAACCGCAAGCCCTCAGAGCTCCCAGAGCTCAATGTATGCAACATGCAGGACCCTTGTACAAGGGTTTCTTGATGACTCCAAGTCGTTTGGGAAAATCATAGATTAGATCTTTCCTCGGGGCTTTGACAAGGTGTATCAAACTGTACATCATCTTAATGCGATGGAACCTCCTTGCTCATTGACTTACCATATCCTAGATGATGTCTATCTGCTAGAGAAATCGACGAATATAGGATTCCTCAATAATCGAATCCCACCTCTAGTTATTACAGAGAATCACAATGGTATCTAATGTAAATCCAAATAGCTCATTGAAGAGCTTTTGCAACCAGACTGCCTCATAGGAGGCCATGCTAGCAGCAATATATTCTACTTCGGCGGTGCTCAAAGCCACCGAATTCTGCTTCCTGCTCATCCAGGATATCAAAGCAGATCCCAAGGTGAAACAACACCCAGAAGTTCTCTTACGATCCACCACACTGCCTACCCAATAAACATCAGTATATCCAAGTAGTCTCACATCTCCGACAGTGTATCTTAACCCACTAGTAATTGTGCCATGAAGATATCTCAGAAGATTCTTGGCATCAATCTAGTGAGGCTCAACCAAATATGAGCTCACAATGCTAACTGCAAAACATATGTTCGAACGGAGGTTCACCAAGAACATCAATGCGAATGAGTTTATGAAACTCAGAGGCATTTCCCAAATCTGGTCCGACATCACTCACATATAACTTCCAAAAGTTAAGATCCTCGAGGTAGTCACAGGCTTGCAGTCCATCATACCAAA
This sequence comes from Pinus tabuliformis, assembly GCA_031772625.1. Taxonomy (NCBI): domain Eukaryota; kingdom Viridiplantae; phylum Streptophyta; class Pinopsida; order Pinales; family Pinaceae; genus Pinus; species Pinus tabuliformis. The sequence goes on along the minus strand of CM062809.1, from coordinate 292,089,778 downwards.
TATTTCCAATATCTTTACCACATATTTTCCTTGAGATAGGAAAATTTCCCTAGGCTTCTGCCACACTTCAAGTCCTTGGTCCTTCATTTAAAATTTAGAAGCCAACTCCCTCTTACATTTGTGAATGAGAGGGTATGCACCTGTTAGAAAGAGGTCATCCACATACAACACCAGTATGAGAGGCTTGTCATCTTCAACCTTAAAGTAAAGGTTAGGATCGTCTTCACTCCTAGTGAATCCCAGCTCCATCAAGTAGCTATCGATCCTCTCATACCATGCTCGGGGTGCTTGCTTCAACCCATAGAGAACGTTCTTCAACCTGCATACATGAGATTTTCGATCATAGATCTCAAATCCTTTTGGTTGCTCCACGTAGACCTCTTCTTTGATCGAACCGTGCAAGAACGTTGTCTTGACATCCATCTAATGCAGGTTCCGTCCTTGTGAAGCCGCAAGGGCTATGATCGAGCGGATGGTCGTATATCTGGCAACAGGTGCAAATATCACATCATAGTCTATACCTTCCTTCTGGGAGAAACCACGAGCAACAAAACGAGCCTTATACTTTTCCGTACTTTCATCTGCTGCATGCTTTATCTTGTAAAGCCATTTAGAAGTGACAATTGTCTTGTCTTGGGGTCTGGGAACTACTTCCTAGACATCATTCTCCATAATAGACTCATATTATTTGGTCATAGCATCCTTCCATACTTGATGCTTGACAGCATTTGAGAATGATGGAGGCTCATTTTGTATGATCATGCTCATGATGGTCAGGTATCCCTGATACTTGTTAGGTTTCTTACTTTCACGGAAGGTTCCTCGGGGTGCAGCATGTCCTTCAGCATCATCAAGTATCCCCCTAAGCCATGAAGGCCTCTTCTTAGAAGAGGGAGGCTCAGGTGGATAAATAAGATCCATGGGTTCCTCCACATTAGGCATTGTTACATCATCTACCCATAGAGACAGCTTCCACAATCGTACGGTTCTTCCTTTCTGCCACACCATTCTGCTCAGGAGTATGTGGTGTAGTAGTCTCCCTCTTAATGCCAGCCTCAGATATGCCTGAGTGAACCAACTGTAATATATCGGAGGTCTTGCTTTGGTTTGAGGGGAATGGTCCCCTTTTGAGCTTTCCTTCAGCACATCCTGGACATACACCTTCTTTCTCTACTCAGAATTCGAGCATCCCTGTCACCATTTGTCTTACACCGGGTAGAGCTTTATAATGAAGGTGGGCAAACCTCTGATGCCAAATTTCGGATTGAAGAGATGTGTCATAAGATATGACACCTGGTGGACTTCCATCGATCTGATATAATGAATCAACACAAAACCCAAGAGTAAAGGCATCTTTAACATTATTTTTTCCATATACGTACCTTGCCATCACTAAAGGTTACCTTGTAGCCTTTGTCTTCCATTGCTGAGATGGACACCAGGTTCTTTTTGAGGTCAGGTACATTTAATACATCCTGGAATTTCTAGCCTTCTTGAATGGTTGTCCTCTTCCTTGATTCCCAACTCTCCTCTTACCTTTGCTATTGAATTTGTCATTTCTTTGATTGCCATTAGAGGGATTTTGATCATCGTCCCGGTGTGAGTCTTTTTTATCAGGGCATTCCCTTGCATAGTGACCTGCTTTATTGCAAATGTAATATCATCCTTTTCTTCCACCCTTAGGTCCAACCTTTCCTTTTGATTTAGTCCCGGAATTATTTGTTTTCTTAGCATGAGAAGAAAAGGTAGCAGGAGGACCTTAAGGCATGGGCATTTCTTGCTCTTCTACCCTTGTTTCTTCTTGAATGCATCTAGCCATTAATTCCTGGAAACTAGGAATTACATTATTGTTCAAAAGAGTAGTCTTGAACACGTACCATTCAGATGGTAATCCTCCAAGAGTTGTGAGTTCCATTTCCCTGTTAGTAATAGTTTCCCCAATAGATAGGAGATCATTATTGATCTCGGTGATTCTTAAGAAGTATGCTTGCATACTCTCATCTTTACCCTTCCTGATTTCCCTCAGGTTATTTCTAAGAAACAAAACTTGATTTGCATCATTAACTTTAAATAAACTCACCAGTCTATCGTAGATTTCCTTGGAGGTGTCCAGTTCAGAGATGTAGGCCACCAAGTGCTTGTCGATAGAGTCCCAGATGATATTCTTTGTTTTGACTTCTCCGGTTTTCCATTTGTTCCAGGCAGCAGCAAATGCATTTGATGGAGGCTCAAAAATATTGCCTCTTACATGGTCCAACACTCCTTGATCTTCTAGGGTTAGATCGATAGACATCTTCCATCCGTCATAGTCAGCTTTCTCACGGAGCTTGTATTCGGCAGGAAAGAGTGTTGAGGACCCCATAGTTATTTTAGGATAGCCTTGCCAATCTTCTCTTCGGTGATTGCTCTTGCTCTTGCTCGGGCTTTGTCTTCACCTCAGCGCTGATTCCATGTTAAGTTATGGTATTTTCTATTCTTATAACAGTTTACTTCTTTTTTTTCTTATTATATTCCATAGATTAGCAATCACATGTACATAAAGTAAAGTGCAAATAGAACATTAAACAATCGACATAAAACAAGCCAAGACAAGAGGCACAAGATGTGGCGGCTAGCTAGGGACAAACCCCACAATGTTTGGGGAAACCCTTTGATCAAATCTTCTGTTATCTTCAATAATTCAGCAGAGAGAAATAGTACAATAAATTTGATTTATATCAGCAGTAGCAAACCCTAGATCAACAACATCAGCACTAGCAGCTTCATCATCAAACTACGGCAGATGATATCTCACAAACCGACCGTCGAATCGGCTTGATTCCACCACCAAAAGTTGCGGCTTCTAGAGGAGGTTCAGATGAACCTCCAACGCAGTTCAGATGAGGATATCTTCTAGTCCATGCAGGTCAAACTTCACTTCTGCAATTGCAGCTTCAGTTTCAGCAGCTTCCTTCAAACTAGGGTAGTCGATATCTTGCAAACCGTCCGTCGGATTGACTTGATTCCACCACAAAAAGTTGCGGCTTTTAGAGGAGGTTCAAATGAACCTACAACGCAGTTCAAATGAGGAGATCTTTTGGTCCATGCAGGTCAAAGTTTGGATCTACAGTTGCAACTTCAGTTTCAGCAGCTTCTGGCTTCACATGTGTGAGAGAGAGAGACCCTTTTCTGGGCAGTAGAGAAGAGACTCTTTTCTGCGCAGTAGAGAGAGAGAGATGTGATGAGATGAGTGAGTGAAAATGAGGAAAATTCCTCCTGTATTTATACACAATTGTTGATGTTTGAATAGATGCAACTGTTGGGCTTTTGAGCCTACATGAGTTGTAGGCCGGCTTGATAATAATTCCATAATCAAAATAAATTCATATCTTCATGAATACTTATCGGAATCAGATGATCTTTAGATCAATCCCACACCTCTCGATGAGAGGAATCTAATGAACATATTATCAGCCATGAATAAGATGAACCACATGAAGTTTGGCCCTAGTTTCCAATTTTAACAGTGTACTATGTATCATTTATAGATGACTTCTCAAGAAATACATGGATATATTTCCTTAAGAAGAAATATGAAGCCTTTGACAGCTTTAAAGAATTTAAGGCTCTCATGGAAAATCAGACAGAGAAGAAGATAAAGGTGCTGAGGACAGATAATGGTGGAGAGTTTTGCAGCAAGGAATTTGAAGAATTCTGTAAGAAGTGTGGTATAGCACAACAGAAGACTACTCCATATACACCTCAGCAAAATGGAGTTGCAGAAAGAATGAATAAGACGTTGATGGAAAGGGCAAGAAGCATGCTCAGTGGTGTCGGGTTAGGACAAGAATTCTGGGCAGAGGTGGTGGATACTGCATGTTACCTGGTCAACAAGTCACCTTCATCAGCATTGGAGGATAAGACTCGATAAGAGGTATGGACTGGTAAGAAACCCTCTCTTTCACATCTAAGGGTATTTGGATGTGATGCATATGTACATGTTCCAAAGGAGAAACAAACCAAGTTGGATAGTAAATCTGAAAAGTGCATCTTTATTGGGTATAAGGATGGTTTAAAGGGGTATAAGCTTTGGAACCCAATCACATTGAAGGTTGTGTACAGCCGAGATGTGGTGTTCAGAGAGGTAAAAGATGTTATTAAACATGAAGTCCAACCAAAGGAACCTGAGAAGATAGAGTTTGAGGTTAAGGAGGAAGAATCAGAATCTACAACAAAGGAGGAATCAAAATATGAAGAGCCACAAACTCTGGGTGTGAGAAGATCAGTTCGAGAAAGAAGGTAGCCAGAAAGGTATAGTCCATCTACTTTTTGTTCAAATTTTGCTTTATCTATTACTGACGATGATCCCAGAACTGTGAAGGAAGCAGTAGATTCAGAGGATGGCAAACTCTGGAAAGAGGCCATGGTTGATGAAATGGCATCTTTGCACAAAAATGAGGCTTGGAATCTGGTGGAGTTGCAAGCTAAAAGGAAACCCATTGGCAGCAAATGGGTGTTCAAGAAAAAGACAAATGCAGAAGGAAAGGTGGAGAAATACAAAGCTCGGTTGGTAGCAAAAGGTTATTCCCAGGTGCCAGGAATTGATTTTGGTGATATTTTTTCTCCTGTTCCCAAGGTAACACCTATTAGATTACTTTTATCTGTTGCTACTGCTTTTGCTTTTGAGGTAGAACAGATGGATGTGAAGACAATATTTCTTCATGGGGATCTGGAAGAGGAAATATACATGAAGCAACCCGAAGGCTTTGCGGTGAAGGGTAAGAAAGAACTAGTATGCAAGTTAAAGAAGTCTCTGTATGGGTTAAAATAGTCACCAAGGATGTGGTATCAGAAATTTGATACATTTATACGGGGACTTGGCTTCACCAGAAGCAAAGCAGATCACTGTGTGTATTTTAAATTAATTGGTGACCCTGTTATTTATCTGGTCTTGTATGTGGATGATATGTTGCTGGTTGGAAATGACAAAGAAATTATCCAGGATTTGAAGACCCAATTGTCTTCCAAATTCGACATGAAAGATCTTGGTGCTGCAAACTATATTTTGGGCATGGAAATTAAAAGAGATCGGGAAAAGAGGAAGCTCTGGTTAAACCAGAGGAAGTATGCCGAGACAATACTGCAGAGGTTTAATATGCAGGATAGTAAACCAGTGAAGGTTCCTATTCCTGTAGGTGTGAGGTTATCTGCTAAACAGTGTCCCAAGACACAAGAAGAGGAAGAGGACATGTCCCGTGTTCCATATGCAAGTGTAGTCGGTAGCCTGATGTATGCAATGGTCTGTACTAGACTAGACATTGCATATGCAGTGGGAGTATTGAGCAGGTTTATGTCAAAACTAGGGAAGGAGCACTGGACAACAGTGAAGCGGGTTTTCAGGTATTTGCGTGGCACTAGTGATTATGGTTTGTACTATCGAGGAAGATCAGGATTGGACAGAATGTTGGATATTCATGGCTTTGTTGATGCAGACTGGGCTGGAGATTTGGATCAGAGAATATCTACAAGTGGGTATGTGTTTAACCTATTTGGAGGTGCAGTCAGTTGGATGAGTAAGAAATAATCTGTAGTGGAACTATCAACTACAAAGGCAGAATACATGGTAGCCACTCATGCAAGCAAGGAAGCAGTTTGGTTGCAGAGATTGTGTTCAAGTATGGGGTTAGTACAGGGAGCTATAAGGATAGACTGTGACAGCCAAAGTGCAATTTTCTTGCCAAAGAACCCCGCATATCATTCAAAGACAAAGCACATTGATGTTCAATATCACTTTGTGAGGGATATGATAGAAGACAAAAAGGTGGACACTTTGAAGAATACTGTAGATGCATTCACAAAATCTGTGAGCTATGAGAAGTTCTCTTGGCGTAGAGAGACAATGGGCATTTCAGGGTTGGAAAAATGACTAAGCTCTCTTGTGGCCCCCTGTGGAAAGAAAACAACAAGTGGGAGAATGTTGGGTTGTGTTATATTCTTTCCATGACTAGCCCACGTAGTTAACCAGGGGGTTAGAGGGGGGGCGGATCCCCCCCTTCGTTGCACCGATTGTGTAGCCAGGGGGGGGGGGTGTCATAGGGGGTTTGAGGCATACCCGAAATTTTGGTTTTGGACCCTATGTTAGGATGGGCGGACCCACCTATGGTTTTATGCATGATTTTCGCACACGTTTTTGGACGTGATGGTTTTCGGTCCATGGTATTGGACGCGATGGTTTTTTGGTCCATGGTATTGGACGCGATGGTTTTTAGTCCATGATATTGGATGTTTCGACATGTATAAATATGTATTATAACATTGAAAGGAACATAATGAAAAAATCAAGTTGGTTGTACCGGTTTTGGGATCCAGGGGAAAATCTCTGTGTATATGTGTTTTATGTGTTATGCTCTCGCATTGTTTATTTTCTGTGTTTTAGAATTCGTATGCAGGTAATTTCTGTATGGGGTTAAAACCTACATACTTCAATGATCTTGACCTTATGCACTCCTTTGTCACCATACCATCATCATTCTGAACAATGTATCCCACACAAGGTAGAATGATCAGTGAGACACTTGCTTCTTCCAAGTATAGCTGAACCTTCTAGTGAAGATTCCAACAGAGAATCTTGATTATCCTCATCCAAAAAATGCTTCTTTCTCATGATGATGATGTATCAAGAATTCCTTCTATCATGCTATATTAATTTCTTTCAACCATATGCACTTTATATGGTTTCAATGAGGTTTCCAAGAGCTACTTCCTTTATATGATAACTACTGATGGGCCTCAATATTGCAATAAAAATGTTGCAACTCCCAAGGCTACCAACTTTAATTGTCAACCCGGTGTTTGTACAAACTTAACAGGTATCGGTAGTATATGTGCAACATACAATGTTTCCTTCCTTTTCTGTCATGATGTAATGGAGTGCATGTAATGAAATCAAATCCTAACCAATTACAGAAAAGGAAATGTTTGAAATGGAAACCTTAACCTATTTTAAGAAAGAAAATACAAGGAAGGAAAACTATTCTAATTGCATAAAGTAAATATTATTAACTAAATATCAATTATTACATTTCAAAGAGTTTAGATCCATTGAAAGAGTTCATTGGATGTGGAAATCAAGAAAATCATTATTGTATTATCCAATTCATAATTTTTTCCATTAACCCAATTCGCTCATATGTTTTGTGTTGTCACTCACTGCATTATGAGTTTTCAGTTGATCAAAGTTACCAAAGATAAGTGAAGTTTGAAGCCATTTTCTAGACTATAGAAGAAATAAAGGCCAAATCAGACCCTATCCATTGCATAATGCTTAGAACAAGCTTTTAAACGGTAAGTTGAAGTCCAAAAATGGGCTCTTAGATTAGAAGTTAGAGCAGCTTGAAGATACCCTTTCAAAGCCAGAAAACATAGAAAAACAACTAAGGGTCAGGCTCATCGCAATTAGCAAATCGGGGCCTTTCTAGAACAATAGAAGTGGAAGGAAATGAAACCTGTGATTGGCTGATCTCTGATATTGCAAATCACAAGTCGGCGGTCAGAGTCCCACGACACATAGAGTATTGATGGTTCACGGGGTAAAGCGCCAATATCGCATATCGACGATCGACGATTCCAAGATTCAGGATTATTCGCAGTGGGAAAGTCCCACATCCTGCAGTCCGATGATATCGCAGTCCCACATATCAACGATCCCACACATCAGACCCCGCTATATCGGCAAATCGGCGATCGGCGGGCCCAACAGACCATTCTTAAGGAATTGTAGGGGAAATACATCCATACTTTTAAACAATAGGGAAGGGGCCAATTTCATTTTACAAAGGAAATCAGTTGCAAAATCAGAGGCAGACAAGCCTTTTCTCTCTCCTCTAGGGGGCCACGTAGCAAAGCACCATTGGTCTAGATGAATCCACATGGTAGTTAACGTCAGCATGACGTGGCAGTACAGAGGACATCTGGAATGCAGAGTCGACATTTTCAGGGGTCCTATGGGAGCATTTTCGGGTGACACGTGTCAACACTAAGGAAGTGCCACATGGCATTGATGACATCATCAATCTGGCAATTGGTTATCGCACAAAGCAAAGCCCATCCTCCACTGAAGTCCCTTCTTGCTTGCGATTGTGATATGCGAGAACTCCCTAGATGCGATATTTTATACAATGGAGATAAAAAGCTGTCAAGTCTGTCCATTTCAAAAGCCATGTTCATTGAACACCGCCATCTCTGGATGGCCCAGATTGACTTTGCCTAGATCAATGGCTCCCAGGCCTTTTCGCCTCCCCTCGCCATGTTTTCGTTTATCAACGGGGGGGGAGTTCGAAAGGTGGTTTCCCTGCCAGGCCCCTCTACTACGTGTCCCTCTCATATCATTTCGCACCTCCCTTCACTTACCACTTACCACTCATGCCCCCCTCCGAAAACCACTTGTCCTCAAAACTCTCTCCCGCAGTGCGATTCCGATATCTCGGGTGGGCCTGATCCCGTAGATCAATTATTGCAAGTGTTAAGGGAAATTGCCAAAGGTAAGGTGTTATAAATCACCGGTATGCGGGATTACAAGTTAAAAAGGAAAAAGGCCCGGACAAGAGTCTAGAGTCTCTAACACCTTAGGGCTAAGAACTCGGTTCTAGACCCTAGTCATATGAAGAGAATTACAGAAAGGGGCTAAAGCAAAGGGGCTTAAAGGAGATCAAAACTCGCTTGTTTCGTAAGGTTTTAGTGATAAGGGCCAGCACCGGAAAGACCTCCATATTACACCATAAGTGCATCACTAGGCATATCAGGGCACCGATAGTGTTTTGTAGAACTTTAAAGGCGTGGTGGGTTGGTAGTTGAGGCATTTAATAAGGGAGATGGAGCATTCAAACCCGGCATGGGCTGATCCAGAAAGGCTCTTTGAGACACGGAACCAGGGTCGATGTTGAAAACATTAAACAAGGATTTGGTAGCTCGAGAAGACTTGATTACTCAGCATGGTGTCCCATATAGAAGAAATGTGAAGTACTGTCTAGGGGTCCTCTGCTCCAGTACTACAACATGAAACTAATAACACCCACTCCCAACTTTAAAGGATGAATGGTTCAAGCAGTAAAGGCAGAAGTGACAGGAGTCGGTTGAGCAGCACAAGAGGCCATACCGAGAGAAAACTACAACCTGAGGCAGTAGCGATCACATGGATGGGCATGAAGATATTTTGTTGGCATTCTCATCTAATTGATTGACTTGTTCTATTCCTGTAATGTGTGGTCATTCAATGAGGCAATTAATGTTTTGTAATGATTTTGGGCCACAGAGCCATCCCTAGTTGAGACAGCTAGTCGATCTGACAGCTAAGACTCGACAAAAGATATTATGTTGTAATGAATGTTTAGTGCTCCCCCTCTCCATATAAATAGGGGGAAGCAACACTTCAAAAAGGTTCATAAATTCTAAAGAAAACTCTACATGTTATTTTTAGACTGTATAACTTTATAATATAGATCTTTCATAATATCAAGGAAATGGTGGTGATTCCCCCTTCAAGTATTACAGTATGTTATCCCTCTGTTAAAACCCATTATGTTCATGATTCTTCTATGAATTCATGCAATTACAAATACTAGAAATATAATTTTCATACTTCGTCACATATTCATTTGTAGTGAATTATTAATGCATGTGCTGTATGGATTGCTGAAATTATATCTTTAAATCTACGCTATATGAATCATAGCATTTCGCCCCTCTTTCGTCCACTAATTCCACCTATAACTCAAATAAGTGTAGAAATCCTTAATCCTTCAAATCTATGTGTTAAAGGGTAGAATTATTTATGATTTAAGCTCTATGTGATGAGTTATTCCTTCTCCTTATCCTCTCTCATTACTTTGCAAAAGATTATTAAATTGTAAGTCCTTGAACTTCTCGACCTCCTCTATTTTATGCACATATTTCTGTGATTTGTATATGTAAAGAAGTACCAGAAATTCATGGCTTGCCTCTTTAGATGAATGAAAAAACTAATTTCATTTAAATATATCTATAAAATATATGTGATGTCTCCATCTTCCTAAGAATCATTTGAGACACATGAAATCTAGATGTGCCCAGGCACTAGTCTTGTAATGTGGTTGTGAATTTTTTTGTACAATCCCTTGATGGAGAAGCCAGAAAATGGTTTAAAGCCCTACCCAATGCCTCCATCACTACCTGGGAGGAGATTGAGAACTCTTTCACATAGAAATGGGATGAAAAGAGAAATCATTAGTACCTCTTCACAGAGTTTAACACCATAAAGAAGAAGCCAAAAGAGGATATCTCAGAATTTACAAAAAGGTTCAATAAGAAGTACAATAACTTGCTAGCTGAGACAAAGCCTCCTCTAGTTGCTGCTTGAGTAGCTTTTTTGGGAGCCTTCGAATCTAACTTTGGCTTTACTCTAAGGGAAAGAAAGTCTCTTACTTTAGATCAACTCCAAATCGATGCGCTTGAGGTGGAAGAAAATTTCACCTTAGCAGGAAAGTCAAGTGGAAAGCAAGAACCTACTAAAGGTAAAGGAGGGAAAGAAGAGGTATCCTCCTTTGGTCAAGATAGAGAATCACTAGACCTAAAGTGGGATGAAATGAATAAACTCATCAGGACTTTTTCACATAAGGTTGGAAAGCTTGAACTTGAGAACAAGAATATCTTCAAACACACTGCTCAAATAAACATCCGGGGTTATAACCCACAGTATAGAAGGCCTCCATTGCAAATACTTCCAAGGGAAAGAAAGGAACAACTCAATCAGATCCCTCATCCTCTATATTTAGAAGATTATCTCGATGAAAAATCATCAGATACACATGAGATGCAGGGAAATTTGTATTCCGCTTTCTCTAAAGGAGAACATGAAAATATAGCTCACTAGGAGATCGGTCATGATAGAGAAGAAGTAGCAAGTGAAGAAGATACATATTATTGTAAATAGTTTGAGGACTTCATGCAAACACAACCACACCGAAAATATGATCTAAGATCTTCAAAGAAGAGGTCAAGAGAACCAGAACAACAAGAGGGAACTACTCCCCAAGTTGTTCCCCTAGTACTAAATAAAGGGAAAGATAAGATAAATCCTAACCCTTCCAAGATAAAGGTCTCCTCTAATAGGGAAAGAAATTGTTCAGAGCAACACACAGAAAAGGAGGCTTCTGTTCTGCTAAAAACGACCAGTGGTAAGGAAGAAGGAATAGAGCCAGGAGGTATAGAAAAAGTATAACCCACATTCAATCTTCAGAAGGAGCTTGAAAAGGTGAAAATTCTTGTTCCTCTGACTGAGATTCTAAAGAAGCCTACTTATAAAGCTCAAGTCTCTCAATTCATGCATCCATCAACCTTAGCACTAACCCATGACAGTTTAAACCTCTAAGAGGAGAGGCCAATGGTTGTTTTTGGGCCACACGTGGAAGACCTTGATCCTTCTACCACACCCTTCTACATGACCATAGTAATCCATGACATCTTGCTTCATAATTGCATGTTGTATTCTGGAGCCTCACACAACCTCATGCCATTAACCGTGATGGAACAACTGGGCTTGCAAATCACTAGGCCCTACAAGGACTTGTACTCCTTTGACTCTATGAGGGTCAAATGCTTGGTATTGATAAAGGATATAGTGGTAAACCTAGCTCAAATCATTGTGAAGAGCGTGGTAATGGACATAGTAGTGGCAGACATTCCCCCTCGGTTCGACATGCTCCTATCAAGATCTTGGGATTCCAAGGTGGGGGGCTCTATCAAGTCAGATCTGACTTATGCCACTATTCCCACTTCCGAAGGAGAGCAAAGGAGGTTGTACAAAGAGTCTAGGTTGTAAAAACTGTGACCCCAACTAAAGGCTAAGAAAATTCCCCAATGCATGGGAAGGAAAGTGACCTCTCCTGCCTGTTCCTAGAAGAAGATGAGACCATCTTAGAGGAAACATTGGTACATCTAACAAGGTAGTCAAAACCCCAACATGCAAGTGAAAACAAAGTATGGAAATTATGCTTTGACGGAGAAAACTCAAAATAGGGAAATGGAGCCGAGGTATTATTGGTATCTCCTGAGGGCAACCTGATACCCCTCTCATTCAAGATGGAGTTTGAGGTGACCAACAACGTGGCGGAGTATGAAGCACTTCTCCTTGGGTTAAAAATGGCAAAGAATATGAATATTGAGTGCCTAATAGTCTATGGAGACTCTGAGTTGGTCATAAGGCATATCAAAAATTAATCCCAGGCCAAACACCCTAGACTGAGGACCTACCGAAATGAAGTGTGGGATCTAATCGATAATTTATTCCTGGCCTTTAATATCCAATTTATGCCTAGGGAAGGAAACAAAATGGTTGACTCCCTTGCTGTAGTTGCAAGCAGTTTTAGCCCCCCTCAAAATTCGCTCCTTAGGTATGAGGTAGAAGTTAGATACAGACTCTCAATACCTAATAATGTCAAGCACTGACAATTATTTGAGGATGACGAGCAGGTGAAAAGATTCATAGAAGTCACTGGGGAGTTCTCCCACTCCACCGTCGATCAAGAAGAAGAAGAAGCAGATCAAGAAGCCACTTTGTGGAAAGACACAGTGGTTGGGTGCAAAATTTTTCAACTGAAAGGGAATACTATCCCTCATCGACTAGTCCCACTTGAAAGGATTTTTAATAAGGACTACATAGTCTCCAAACCAATGGCTCTGGAAATAGAAGATCAAGTAGAATACTGCAACATCAGCTCAGAGGAGGAACATGCTATCAAAAGGAATCCCCTTGAAATACAGACAAAGGTATTTAAATATATTCAAAATCTACAAGGATATTTTTGCTTGGTCTTATAAGGATTTGAAAGCATTTGATACTAACATCATTCAACATAAGGTTCCTTTGAAAAGCAAAATAAAGCCATGCAAGTAGAAACTCAGACAGATAAATCCACTCTTACTCCCCTCCATTGAAAAAGAAGTGAGAAAGCTACTACAAGCAAAGATCATAGTGCCTTTAACGTACTCTGAGTGGGTGGCAATCCTCGTCCCTATCCAGAAAAAGAGCAGAGAAATAAGGCTATGTGTAGATTTTTAGAATCTAAATAAGGCATTGCTGGATGACAACTACCCGCTACCTAAGATGGATTATATATTGCAGAAGGTGGTTGGCTCGACCAACATCTCTATGATGGATGGGTTCTCTGGTTAGAACCAGGTGGCAGTCCACCCTGATGATCAAAATAAAACTCATTTCACCACCCACGTGGGGAACATTCATGTATTCTTGCATGCCCTTCGGTCTTATAAAAGAAGGGGCCACATTTCAGAGAGCCATGGACATAACTTTTGTAGGGGAGCAAGACAAATTCGTTGTGGTTTATTTAGACGATATCACAGTCTTTTCTAAGAATGATGAAGAGCACATCCTCAACTTGAAGCTCACCTTTGAAAAATGTAGGAGGTATGGTCTTTCTTTGAATCCTAAAAAATCTTAGTTCGCCCTAAGTGAGGGGAAGCTACTAGGACACATAGTAGTGCAGGAAGGTGTGAAGATCGATCCTAAATGAGTCGAAGCCATCAGTCATATTCCTCTGCCCAAGAATAAGAAAGAGGTCCAAGCCTTTTTGGGGAGAATAAATTTCTTGAGGAGGTTCATACCCAACTATGCAGAAATAGTCAAGGGTATTACGGACATGCTTAAGAAGGAAAATGAAGTCAAGTGGAGCCTTGCCCCTAGAGATTCTTTCATTAGAATTAAAGAAGCTTTGGTTGAAGCCCGGTACTAGTCAGCCTCGACTATTCAGTGCCTTTCTATATATTTTCTTTCACTTCTTCACATACTATTGCCACAGTGCTACTACAAAAAAATAAACATGGGTATGAACATCCCATCACTTTCTTTAGCTAAGTCCTAAGGGATGTTGAGATAAAATATAACATCTTGGAGAAAAAATCCTATGCACTAGTCAATGCTTTGAAGGCATTTTTTTTTATGTATGTGCTACAATAAAAAATCACAACATTTGTCCCAATGATAGCAGTGAAGGACATCCTGGTGCAAGGAGATAGCGAGGGAAAAAGGGGTAGGTGGATAGCAAATATACAAGTATACGAGCTAGACATCAAGCCCACTAAGCTCATAAAAGGTCAGGGGTTGGCCAAGGTATTATCCGAATCAAATTACCAAGCTTTAGGGATAAACCTAATGACAAAGGAAGGAAAACTAGAGGATCATCAGAAAGGGATTAAAACATTTGAGCAAAAAATCTATGCTAAATATGAGGGATCACCCTGGTATAAGACATCATTCATTATCTCTCATTCCCGAGGTGCTCGTTGGGGATGGAAAATACCGAAGTTTGAGATTGAAAGAACAAAAATATATCATATCCAATGGCCTGCTCTACTGGAAGGACCTGGTGGGGGTATTTCTGTGATGTTTGGTGGAGGGTGAAACCCATAAAGTGATTGAGGATTTTCACAGAGGAGTTTGTGGAGGTCATTATAGCTGGAAGACCACAACACATAAAATCCTCAAGGCAAGATTCTACTGGCCTACACTATTTGTGAATGTTCATTTCCAGGTCAGGTCATGCCAAAAGTGCCAAGTGTTTGCTGAGAGGCAAAATCTTTCTTCTCTCCCCCTGATTCCAGTACATGTGGAAGAACCTTTCAAATAGTTGGGACTAGATTTCATAGGGGAGATAAACCCACCATCCAGTGGCCAACACAAGTGGATATTGATGGCCACGGATTATTTCACCAAGTGGGTAGAGGTCATCCCATCCACAAATCCTACAGACTCAGTGGTAATCAAATTTATGGAGAAGAACATATTATCTCACTTCTGTTGTCCCCTCAAAATTATCAGTGATAATGCTCAGGTCTTCAAATCTGCTAAGTTCGCCAGCTTCTACCATAAATTCAATATCATCATCGGGCACTCCACTACCTACTATTCTCAAGGTAATGGCTTGGCTGAGTCCTCAAACAAAACTGTGGTGAGGGTGCTGAAGAAGACCATCATTGAGAATCAGAGGAACTGGGACTCCCAACTGAATTTTTCCCTATGGGTCAATCAGGTAACTCCTAAACCATCCACGGGGAAATCTCCTTTTGAGCTAGTTTATGGTAAGGATGCAGTATTACTGATCCAATTAGCGATGCTGATGGTGAAGTTACTACAAGAAGCTGAGGAAGAGCCAGGTGCCTTGACACAAAGGATAAATCAGCTGGTAGAGCTTCACGAGAACAAACAACAGGTGGGGGCCAAATTTTCAAATTACCAACAAAAGATGAAATCCCTGTTTGACAAGAAGGACAAGGATCGAACTCCTCAACCAAGAGATTTAGTTCTCCGCTGGGACGTTTGACAGAAAGACAAAGGAAAACATCGAAAATTCGATCCACTATGGTTCGACCCTTTCAAGATTGCAGAAGATAGAGGAAATAACACATACATGCTTGAAAATTTGGACGTGAATCTATAGAACTACTGGTAAATGGTTAGTTCCTCAACCTTTATTTCCAAAACTAGAGGTACCTGTCTTGCACCATTGTAAATACCAGTGTGTGTATTGTAATTGTTATATGAAATTTCCAGTTATGTTGAAAAGTACACTTTCACAAAATTATTGTTTATTTAGAAATGACTCCATGCCTAATGGAAGGAAGGCTACTGGTCTGCAAGTTCTCAACACCTTTCCGGTAAGGCACTATCCCTAGTTGAAGCCAATGTTGTCACTCACGAAATTACGAGTTTTCAGTTGATCAAAGTTGCCAAAGAGCAGTGAATTTTGAAGCCATTTTCTATACCACAGAAGCACTCAAGGCCAAATCAAACCCTCTCCATTTCATAGTACTCGGAACAAGCTTTCCAATGGTAGGTGGAAGTCCAAAAATGGACTGCTGGATTAAAAGTTAGAGCAACTTGAAGATACCCTTTCAAAGCCAGAAAACAGAGAAAAATGGCTAAGGGTCACGCTCATCACAAATCGTAAATCAGGGCTTTTCTGGAACAAAAACAGTGGAAGGGAGTGAAACCTATAGTTGGCTGATCATCGATATCACAAATCGCAAGTCAGTGGTTTGAGGCCCATGACACATAGAGTATTTGCGGTTCACGCAGTAGAGTGCCGATATCGCATATTGGCGATCGACAATTCCAAGGTTCAAGCTTATTGGCGGTGGGCAAGTCCTATATCTCGCAGTCTCGCAATATCGTAGTCTCGTAGCCCCACATATTAGCGATCCCACACATCAAACCCCGCTATATCGACAAATCGACAATCGACAGGCCCAATGGACCATTCTTAAGGGATTGCAAGGGAAATACGTCAATAGTGTTAAACAACAGGGGAGGGGCTGATTTCATTTTACAAAAGAAATCAGTTGCAAAACTAGAGGTAGGCGGGCCTTTTCTCTCTCCTCCAGGGGGCCACGTAGTAGAGCACCATTGGTCTAAATGAATCCACTTGGAAACTAATGTCAGCATGATGTAGAAGTTCGGAGGACATGTGGCACGCAAATGCAACATTTTTCAGGGGTCCTATGGGGGCTTTTCCTGGTGACACATGTCACCAATCAAGAGGTGCCACGTGGCACTAATGATGTCATCAATCTCACAATCGGTGATCGTACAAAGCAAAGCCCCTCCTATGCCGAAGTCCCTTTCGGCTTGCGATTGCAATATGTGGGAACTCCCTGGACACGATATTTTATACAATGGAGATAAAAATTTGTCGGGTCCATCCCTTTCAAAGGCTGCATGCTCATTCAACACCCCAATCTCTGGACGACCCATATTGACTCCGCCCAGATCAATGACTCTTAGGCCTTTTCGGCCTCCCTACCATGTTTTCATTTATTAGCGGGGGGCGGGAGGGGGGGGATCTGAAAAACGGTTTCCTCACTAGGCCCCTTGGCTACGTGTCCCTCTCATATCATTTTGAACCCCCCCTTCACTTACTACTTACCACTCATGCCCCCCTCCAAAAACCACTCATCCTCAACACTCTCTCCCGCAGTTGGATTGTGATATCCCGGGTGGGCCCGATCCCGCAAATCGGCGATTGAAAGTGTCAAGGGAAATTGCCAAAGGTAAGGTGTTATAAATCACCAATATGTGGGATTCCAAGTTACAAAGGAAAAAGGCCCCGGACAAGAGTCTAAAGGCTCTAGCGCCTTAGGGATATGCACCCAGTTCTAGACCCCGGTCATATGAAGAGAATTACTGAAAGGGTCTGAAGCAAAGGGGCTTAAAGGAGATTAGAATGAAGAGAATTACTGAAAGGGTCTGAAGCAAAGGGGCTTTAAGGAGATTAGAACTCACCTATTTTGTAAGGTTTTAGTGATAAGGGCCAACACCAGAAATACCTCCATATTACACCATAAGTGCATCACCAATCATATCAGGGTGCTGATAGTGTTTTACAAAACTTTAAAGGTGTAGTGGGTCTGCAGCTGTGGCATTTAATATGGGAGATGGAGCATTCAAACCCGGCATGGGACGATCCAGAAAGGCTCTCTGAGACATAAGACCAGGATCGACGATGACAGAAGTAAACAGGGATTTGGTATCTCGAGAAGACTTGATTACTCAGCACGGTGTCCCATATAGAGGAAATGTGAAGTACCGTCCAGGGGTCCTTTACTCCAGTACTACAGCATGAAACTAATAGCGCCCACTCCCAAATTTAAAGGATGAATGGATTAAGCAGTAAAGGCAGAAGTGACAGGAGTTGGTTGAGCAGCACAAGAGGCCATACTATGCAAAAACTACAACCTAAAGTAGTAGCGATCACGGGGTGGGCATGAAGATATGTTGTTGGCATTATCATCTAACTAATTGAATTGTTGTATTCCTATAATGTGTGGCCATTCAATGAGGAAATTAATGTTTTGTAATGTTTTTGGGCTAGAGAGCCATCCCTGGCCAAGACAGCTAGTCAATCTGACAATTGAGACTCGACAACAGATATTTTGTTGTAATGAATGTTCAAAACCCCCCTCTCCAGATAAATAGGGGGAAGCAACACTTCAAAAAAGTTCAGAATTTATAAAGAAACTCTACATGTTATTTTTAAACTCTACATGTTATTTTTAGACTATATAACTTTAATAAAAATCTTTCAGAGTATCAAGGAAATGGTGGTGATTCCCCCTTCAAGTATTACAGTATGTTATCCCTCTGTTAAAACCCATTATGTTCATGATTCTTCTCTGAATTCATGCAATTATAGCTGCTAGAAATATTTCATACTTCCTCACAGATTCATTTGTATTGACTTATTAATGCATGTGCCTATATGGATTGCTGAAATTATATCTTTAAATCTATACTATATGAATCATAGCATTCCGCCCCTCTTTCGTCCACTACTTCCACCTGTAACTCAAATAAGTGTAGAAATCCTTAATGCTTCAAGATATATGTGTTAAAGGGTAGAATTATTGATGCTTTAAGCTCTATGTGATGAGTTATTCCTTCTCCTTATCCTCTCTCATTACTCTACAAAAGCTTATTAAACTGTAAGTCCTTGAACTACTCGGCCTCCACTATTTTATGCACATATTTCTGTGATTTGTATATGTAAAGAAGTACCAGAAATTCATGGCTTGCCTCTTTAGATGAATGAACCAACTCATTCCATTTAAATATATCTATAGAATATATGTGATGTCTCCATCTTCTTTAAAATCATTTGAGACACACGAAATCTAGATGTGCTCAGGCACTGGTCTTCTAAGTAATCAGAGGCTGTCCCTGGGAGCGACAACATTTTTCATGGGTAAAAAGGAAAGTCCTAAGTGATTTTTATTCCTCCTCAAACATTTATTTAGAGCCTAGGGGTCATGATTCAACCCTAAGGGATAAAAACCAACCTTTTTGAGCAAATATGGGCAAGTATATACATATTGGAAGAGTGCTATAGGAATCTGCTATAGGGAACAAGTTTGCTACAGGAAGATATAATTCACTGAATGACCAAGAAAATAAAGTCAAAATTGGATGGGAAATTTTTTGTTATTGACTATAATGTCTTAGGTCTCCAATATAAGTGGAATCACTCAAAAATACCCTTGTTAACACATGCTAAAAAATAGCAGAAAATTACTACTTTAAAATCTAGAAATTCGAGAACTAGTGAGCTAGTTAATCTTTCAAATGCATAACCTAATTAAGTTTGAATGAAATGGGGTAATTTTTTTATTAACTATAATTTTTTTGTGATATAATTTAAGTGGAATAAACTTGATTGAAGCTCATTAGCATGTTTTAAAAAATAACATAAATTTACTACTATTTTCCATAAGGGACTTCCAGAAATTTAGGTTTGGGAATAAGCAAACTAATCCAAGTAGCTCAATGATTACTATGACCTTATAAAGTTGTTCAAAGGATGAAATCATCATTTTGATCCCGCAAAATAACTTAATTCAAACATTTAACCCAATCCTAGAACAAGAAATCATCAATACTAAATGCCGAAATAGAAAAAGACAAGAACAAAAGATGCATGTAATAAGAAGTGAAAGGAAGAGAAGTAAATGATAAAAAAGGGCTATGAGGATCCTGAGATGGCCAAGCCCAAGGAACTCAAATTCCTATGAAGGAGACCAATATTTAGAATCTGAACATGGCACCAATATTCATTATTTCCATCAATACAATTACATCCCTGCAAGAAATGAAATTGGAGCTGCAAAAATATGAGTTCTCTCCGCAAGAAGACTAATAGAAATCATTTCCGAGAGGAAAATTCGACTTGGTACTTATAAAAAATGATTAGGAAGCATTCCCCATGAAAGGAGGAAGCTTTCCCCTCCAAAATCCCTCGAATAGTGGATCTGGTTCCCAACACTAGGAATCTGCATTAAATGACAAGGAACACATTCCTAGATTTTCTCAATCATTGGAGCTCAAGAATTTGTGGAAAAATTTTCAGAATATATTGTTGATTTATTATCCAACATTGATCCTCCTGAAGTAGGGAGCAAGTCCCTAAACTATCTCCTTCTCCAAATCTCCATAATCTGCCCAATATTCTCGCAATATTCTACAAAACTAAATAATATTAGGCACAAATATGCAATTATCCATAAACCTTCCTAATGAACATATTAAAGCTAAAAAACATTATTAAGTGTAGAAGGAGAGGTTTAATATAGCTTTCATGTTCCTAAAAAAGGATAGACAGACCTTAATTTATGTCTAATTTGGAGGCCCATCATACCCCTTCTACGTGCAACCTATTCATCCTGCTCACCTTATTGTTCTTCATGTATAACGAAATGTTTCATGCTTTGTTTTCTAGTCTATTTGATGCTCTTTCTCCTACTCTTCTTGCTACTGCATTTTTCTATCTCAGTTTCCCAAGGAATCCCTATTGTAGGTTGGGGTTGCTTCTTTCCCTTAGGTGGTTCTGCAACTGTAATGAGTTGCACACAACTTGAATCCTGTAGAAACCAAATTTTGATTTCCAAGAGGTGATGGGTCCACCTTTTATTTCTTTTTCATTTTTTTCATTATTATTATTATTATTATTTTCTCTTTTCTCTATTTTTTTTATTGCATGGAAAATAAACTCAAAGTGCTTTGAGTTAACTGGGTTGGACCTCACCTACCGCTTCACACTCCTTGTCTTCCATCATGACTAAATGATTACATCCCACTTTCTCAAGTCCTTTTCACTTTTGTCTTGTCCTCTCCCCCATGTGTGGGTGTCTTGGTGGAAAAGTGAAGTTAATTGCTAAATAAGGCTGAGGTTGCTCTGCTACTAATCTTGGTTATAAAAACCTTTTCCTTCATACACTTGCAATGTTTTTCAAGCTAAATAAGTTTGTAGGAAAGGTTTAAAGGATTTCATACCTGAGCCTTACCCTTGATGTGTTTTTGCAGACGATATTGAGGCTGTTGATATGAATGTTGAAATTTCCTTTAGTGGTCTTGAAGCTGCTGCTAATGATATTGAAGCTGCATGGGATAATCTGTTGGAGGTCCTATTGCTGATAACCTTGAATTGGGAGGTCTCCTAGGTTTTTGTTGTTGTTTTTGTTGCTGCTTCACATCCTTGGCTAAAATGTTGCTGCCGAGGTTCATAACATGATGATTTCAGAGGTGTTGACTTCCTTTGTTTGATGATGCATAGATCTTCATAGCATGATGATTTTTCTGGCTGATGTAATATTTTTTGTGTGCATGACTCTTTTTGGTGTTCAATCTACTTTTGTTGGAGTTGATGGATGCCATCCCACATTCTAAACCTCTGTCTTCCAATTACTGTGAATAAGCTGTCTTAGTCAAATTTGACCTTCTTGGAGTGCTGGGCTTGGCCATGGGTGATGTTCACCTTCCCCACACTTTTTAAAACTATCATACACCCTTCCAAAAATTCATATCACCATTATTTTCCTCTAAAACCTCTCAACCAACTTCCTGTAGCAATTTAGGACATCTTGTAGCAGTACAGGGAATCCTGTAGCAACATCCTGTAGTAAGCCTGTAGTAGACTTGTTTTTACCATATCTTCCAAATGGTATATTGTATTGACATGAAATTTTTTGAGCATGTTGTCATCATCCTTATGCACCTCCCCATAAAAAAATCTTGGCCAATGGATGCACAAATCTCGATAAAAATTAAAAATGGCTGTAGGTAATGGGGGTTGATTTCTCAAAAAATGTGCACTAGAATTTGCTGAAATTTCTTGGGCATGTTACCATTATCCATATGCATCTCCCCATGAAACAACGTGGAAAATGGATCCATGAATATCGATAAAATTTAAAAATGGTTGTAGGTGATGGAAGTCAATTTCTCGAAAAGTGTGCACCAGAATTTTTTGAAATTACCTAGGCATGTTACTTTCATCCATATGCATCTACCCATGAAACAACTTGGAAAATGGATGCACAATTTTCAAGATATGAAAAAAATAATTTTTTGATTTGTGTATTTTTACTTCCTATAGCAAAACAAAGCTTTCATGTAGCATTTTAGGACAACAAGGAAAATGAGTGGTAAAAGCTTAGGAATGTTGAGTAGATGGTGGAAATAGATGAGGGTTATGGATTGACATGGCCTTGGTCCTTCTGTAGCATCTGATCAAAGGAGGAGAACGTTCAAGTTTGACTAGACTTTTGATCAACTTTTCTTTTTGTGGCTAATTTGTTTTTGTTGCTTTCAGAGGTTGGAGAGTGCATGCATTCATGAGAGAGAGATACATGGAGCAAAGATTTTATTATTTTCTTTTCTTTTCTTTTTTCCTTCTAGGCCTACTAGCTGTATCAATGAGGTTTTCAACTACTAGGTCTACCTAGGGGTTGGCTTAGTGGGTCTTGACCCAGGTTCAGAGTTTAAGTTTTCCAAACAAATCCCTACACTACTGTCCTTTTTGGCATCAATCCACAGAGCACGAACTGAAGTGTCACCCAAAGCAGTATGGGGGGATGCTGGAACCAAGTTTCCGCACCCAGAGATGGTTCTGATGTCATTTTATGCCCTAAACCTTCCTCTGCGTAGATCGATAAGCCCTTGATGCTTATCGATATAACTCTCTCTTTCCAGCTTCTAAACCTGCGCAAAGGTCTATGACTATCTTTCGCAGACCCTAAACAGGTGAATCAACCACTCATGCACCTCTGTAATCACTCCTAAGGCTATTATTACCCAAATTGGCTTAAGTGTCTTATATCTTTAGCATGCATTAATATATTCTTTGCGTAAACAGATATGATTACTTGTGTTCATATAACAATGCAAACCATGTAAAATCGCGCATCAATACAATATTAAAGCATAAACCCAATATTCATCATAACATAAACACATTCATTCATAACAAAAGTAAATGGACAAAACACAGATATTTCCAGAATAACCTCTTTATTGATGCTTCAAATTTGTTTACAAACTCAAGACTACCTTGCGCACTCAGCTACAAAGGTCTGCGCACTCAGTTGTAGACTCTCTTCTAGGCCTCTATGCACACAGTTGCAAAGCCTCTCTTCTACTCTAAGACTCTTCACTCTTCACTTCTAATGACCTATTACATTCCTTGATCTTTTAGTTACCATCCCTTAGAATCTCTAATACTCTCCTTTTTATACAATCCCATGGTTCGTGGACCATGGGTAGGTCTAGACAAGCCAACACAACTTACATAAAAGAAGGGAAAATCCATTTATGACACATACTATCTACCATAAATTACAGAGAATTTACACTATACATCACAAAAATTGGGCTTTTGAACCAAAATTGACCGCAGGCGACCCTATCCCAACAAGACCCCAACACAAATATCGTGACTTGCCCCTGAGTCACTTTGCTGGTGTGGAGACCTCCCGCTCGACTTGGGTCACTGCTACCTCAGCCGCACTCTGTG
The DNA here is from genome assembly GCA_031772625.1 of Pinus tabuliformis. Taxonomy (NCBI): domain Eukaryota; kingdom Viridiplantae; phylum Streptophyta; class Pinopsida; order Pinales; family Pinaceae; genus Pinus; species Pinus tabuliformis. The sequence continues at coordinate 292,066,412 of CM062809.1, read as the reverse complement.
TGGCTGCCTGCTTGAGCTGCTCAACCAACTGCTTGGTCACTGGTCCTGCTCTATCTTTTTTGACCTTCTGCTGTGTCCTCTTTAGGCCTATCAACTTTTCTTCAATGGTGGCAGAGATAACATATGCCTCGTCCAACAAAGGCCCCAATCTGGCCTTGAGGACTGCCTCTTTACGTTGTGTGGCCTCCACATGTTCGAGCAACTACTTTGCCTCATGCAGCTTAGCGAGTCGTTGTGAGATAGCGACGATGCGTGTCGTCGCTCTTGCTTCGTCATACTGCTGCTGCAATTCTTGGGCCTCTGTGTTCAACCTATGTAGGTTAGGATCCTCCTGCAGAGTCGTAACAACCTCCATCGACTATTGAAAGAGCGTGGTTTAATCCACCACAGCAACCTCAACTATCGCTACTGCATTCTTTACAACTGCCTCACACTGTTCTCTAACCTCCGGTGGAGTTGAAGGTTGTGACTTCAACTAGAGCTCTGTGATTCTAAGGTTTAGTTCAAACTGAACCTTGGCCATCTCTGTCCTTGCATCGCACACACCTGCAACCAACTTCCTAATCTTGGCCTCCACCGGTGCTTCTTCTAGGATATGTAGCTCTGGAACGGTCCTGCATGCTTCGGCTACCACTGTTGCGGTGCACTCATTCTTCTCCTAAAACTTCTTCCAAGCTTCTAGCGCTGCTGTCTTCTCAAAGAATATATGTTCATTGTTGACTTTCTACTTGCTGATCATGCTTAGTGCGCACTGCTCTCGGGCCTTATGTTCTTCAATCACACATGCTTGTAGTGTGTGAAGGAAACCATTGGGGAGCGCAGCCAAGTTGAGGCCAGCATTCCTCAACGCGCTGACAGTAGCCTTGTCAGCTTCTGTCTTCACCCTCAGAGCTCCATCTGGCATTGCGACTGCCCAGAGATCCAAGGATCAAACCAATTCTGCAGCTTGAGTGGTCCCCGATGCCAAAATAGTTGATGCTGCACCGCTCTGCCCTACACCTGCCTACAGTCTAGTTGTTTGGATCAGCATCTCATGCAGACCCATTTGTATGACACTTAATGCCTGCTTCTGCTGCTGCTTGAACTACTATAGCAGTTCCGCTGTCGTTTCATTACCTTATCTCCAATATCATCCAAGTCACCCTCCGTCGGAGTGATTAGATCTAGCGATAATTTGGAGGCCTTGGTATTCTTTCGTTGCCCCTCCTTTTCTTGTTCTCTATGTCACTTTACGCAAAAAGGAGTGCTCTCCAGATCTCCACCTCCCTTTTCCGACTATTCATCATTCTCCATTTGGGACGAAGGATACTTCTGACTTCTGTTAGAGCCGCGCTCTTCCTGCTCTGCTTTCTCCTTTGCGGTGCACTCTGCCTCTCCACTGGCCTTCTCCTCAGTCTCCTTCTTCCGCTTTTCTACCAACTATTGTACCGTTAGTTAGGCCGCTTCCTTTTTCTTCTTCTCTGCGAATTTTCTAGTCCTAGTGGCAAAATCTGATGGTGAGTGCCAGTCTGCTAGCCATCACTTGAGGACCTCTGCGATGGCATCATCCGTAGCTAAGTATGGTAAATCATACCATTTTTGGTTTGGATCCTTTTACACCCGGATGTAGATACAGTGGAAATCCATTTTGAACTCTACGTATTCAGACAACTGATTAAAGACGGTTGCTGACAACTGCGGTTTTTTGTTGATGTCCATATGAAGGCTCATGTCCATCAATACCCAAAAAAATTTACTTTCTTGGATGTGCTCAACATTCTTGGTAGCCAATAAAGACACAAATTTTTTCACTTCTGGAAAATCTGTCTCAATCGAAGGAAATTGGCTGCCCTCTAGCAATTCCCACGCGACCAACACAATTGAAATTAAGAGTCACAAGTAATGAAATGTCTTGTTGTGGTCCTATGCCTCCCTACAGTTTGCGAGGAACTCACTGCACAAGTAACGCACCCAGTTGAATTGTACGCCTTTTGCGCACTGGGCCGCTAGCGAAACCACTGGTGCCGACACCTCATCCGCAGGACACTTTCTCATTATTTTTCCAGCCAAAATTTGGGTGGCCACCTTCACTGTGGGGTCTGTAAAGCTGGAAATTGAATGTTTGCGAGCCTTTTTGACAAGTTTGAACTTGTCCTTCATCTTCTCGGAGAGGTCATGATCGCCCATCTTTCCGCCAAATGCTTTGGCCGGATTCAGTCCAAAATCAAATAACAATGTGATCCAATCGATTAGCATGTCGGTTATAGGAATTGGCTCACCTAGCCATAGGCACCTGTCTTGCACCAGGCACAACAATTGCTTGATGACAATCAAATTTATTGGGGCGTGATGGTAATGCGACACCCATAGAAGATTCAACAATCTTGCCTTTTTCACCTTGCAAATCCATTCGACCGGCTCCAGCACAGTGACACCAGATTCCTTGTAGAACACCCTTTTCATAAAAGTACCAGTAGCCAGGTGAGGAAACCACTCAATGTCTCCCAAGTCCCAATCCTCAAGCTTCAGATGTGGGATGCACGCCAAGCGTGGACCTTCAAAAGTTATAGCTTCTGGCAGCAGGGGTGTGTGAAGAAGGATCTCTCCCTCATCTGGGTCCTTTGGGACTTTCACCTTACCTCGGTGCAGAGGGATGTACTCTGGCAGTTTTTAGACAGGGTCTACCCCCTCAATATTGATGTCTTACATGCCTTCATCGGCCTCCAGGTCTACCACTTTTCCCTTTCTTGCACGGTTGGCTTTTCCTTTCTCTCAGCCTATGTAGCTGGATGTTTCCTTAGTGATTCGCGCACCGGAAACATCTTCTTCTATTTATATTTATTCGGCTTGGGGACCTCCCTTATCGGCGTAGGATTCGGCCTAGGTGACCTTGGTGACTTAGGCACTGCTGCGGGAACCTCTATACTCACAACCTCAGGGGCAACTCCCTTAGAGGCAACAGAACCTCTGGCACTAGCGGTCTTAGCTGGTGCAAACATGAAGTTGTTAATGAGCTGTTGGGTTTCCTCAGGTAACCTCTCAAATACAGAACTAGCAACCAAGTCCTCAAAGAACGCACAGTTCATGCACACCAGACAACATGACACATAAACTCTCAAAATGCAAAGTGTCTCTCGTTGGATAGCCATCTGTAATTTATAGGCAAATTCGAATTCAAATTCAACCGTTCCCCCCAAAATTCACTCATAAATGCTAGATTGGCGGCAGATTTTCAAAGATCTCGCTCTTAAATTCAACCTTAAATGCCGCCCCTGCTCCTCTTATCCGTTTTCTCACTGTCAAATCATGAATAGTGACAGTAACAATCACTTTCTGGCTACATTGCATAGTCTCTCGTCCCGGATCACAGCTCCCTTTGCGTGTCTGCTGACACTGTGACACCCTTCTATTTTGCGCAGGCCCCTCATCGCGTAGCTCTACAACCCGAGCAGTGTAATTTATAGTCTCGCGCCTCCTTGCAGCTGTCTGGAGCACTAAGACTGTGTTATCCTCATATAGTCATATGGTTGGATCCCCAGTGTATGGATTCAACCGACTTCCATTGACCTTTCCCTGAAATGGATCTCCATTCAATTTCACAAGCTGAACTGTTCCACCATCAGTAATCTCCTTGATAACATATGGCCCCAGTCAATGCATCTGAAATTTTCTTGGAAACTTATCAAACTTGCTGTCATATAATAAAACTAAATCATTTACCTTGAAGGTGCACAGTTTGATGTGTCGACCATGCCATGCCTTTTCGCACTCCTTCTAAACTTGTTGATGGAATCCAACCAAGAATCTATCTTCCTCGAGCTCTGTCAGCTGCGCGAGCCTCTCTTCTAAGGGTCCACGATCCGCCATACCCGTGAACGCCACTATGCGTAGATTAGGCACAATGTATTCCATCGGCATCACTACTTCTACGCCATAGACCAGCCTAAATGGTGTCTGTCCAGTCAGATTTTTATAAGTAGTTTTATAAGAACATAACACCAGTGGTACACACACGTCCCAATCATGCCTATGCGTGTTGCAAACCTTGGTCAGCGTGTTCTCCAATATCGTATTAAACGCCTCCACCGTCCCATTAGCCCGAGGATAATATGGTGTTCTCTTTTGATGATACACTTGGAATTCTTCCATCAACATGCTGATCATTTCATTAAGGAAGTGCGTACCATGATCACTCATCAAAATCTTCGAGAAACTGAACCTAGCCAACAAATATTCAAACATGAATTTCACTATTGTTGCCCCTGTACAATCCTTTACAGGCTGCGCCTCCACCCATCTGGTCAAATACTGAGTCGCGGTGATGATATATTGCGCAACCTTCTTCTTTCCTGGAGGCTGAATCAACCCTACAAAATGAATCACCTACTTTTCAAATGCCTGCAATAACACTCATAGATTTAGAGGCAGATCATCCCTTCGCAATGGCCTACCTGTCCTCTGACATGCATCACACGCCCTACAATATTCTTTCAAATCCTTATGCAATGTCGGCCACCACAATGCAACACGTAAAATCTTATGTGTTGTTGCTTTTCCTGCATAATGGCCTCCTGCAACCCCTCCATGAGCTTTAGTGAGGATACTTCTTCATTCAAAATTAGGCACATAGCATCGCAATATCTTATCCGCTCCCATCTTATACAAGTGACCTGCAATAACAGAAAAACCTGTCGCGCACACCACCAATTCCTTCTTCTATTGACTAGTGTACCCCTCTGGATTCATTCCCTTAGTTAGGAAGTGGATAATGTTTGCAAAATGATTGTCTACCACGTGCACTGCAAATAGCTATGCGTCTGGTAGTCCTTCCTCCAAATTAGTAGGCTCCTCTCTAGTTTCAATGCGTGACAGATGATCTAGTTAGACATTCAATATCCCTGATTTCACAATTACTTCGAAATCATACTCCTGAAACAACAGCAACCATCTGCATATTTTCCCCCCCAACACAGGCTTGTTGACCGGGTACTTTAATGTAGAATGGTCTATGTACATCTTAAAGTGTCTACCTAGCAAGTAATGCCTGAACTTTTGGAGCGTATACACCATAGCCAACCCTTCGTGCTCCATCATCGAATAGTTCTTTTTAGCCTTCGACAACTTCCTGCTTGCAAATGTTATCGGGTGATTCAGTTCTCCTTCACTGAACTATGTCAGTATTACTCCCAGCATAATACATGACGCATCCACATGCACATGAAATTCCTTCTTCCAATCCGGGAAGACTAGGATCGGTGCAGTGACCATCTTTTCTTTTAACACATCTAGGCTCTGCTGACATTCCTCATTCCAACAGAATGTAGCATCCTTTTTCAACAGTTTCTCCATCGACACAGTAATCTGAGCATAACTCTTGATGAACTTTCGATAATAACCAGTATGACCCAGTGTTGCACGCAGCTGTTTAACACTTCTAGGTGCCTTCAAATTGATTATAACTACGATATTAGCTGGATCCACCATTAATCCTTGTCTTCACATTACATGACCCAGAAAGATTCTGAAAGGAATGAAAAATAGACACTTCTTGAAGTTTAGCGTGATCTGATACCTCCGGCATGTATCCAACATCAAACGCAAACTAGCTACATGGCGTTTGACCAATCCAAACACTGTCCAATCATCAAAGTATACCTCCAAAAACTTGTGAATGATCTCTTTAAACGCCGCAATGACTACACGCGAAAGGATTGTCGACGCATTCTTTAGTCCAAAAGGCATTACAGTATACTGAAAACATCCCCACTCGGTTGCAAAGGTCGTCTTACTCCTATCTTCTAGCGTGATCTTGATCTAATGGTATCCAAAGAACCCATCAGTAAATGAATATGCTTCCTGTCCGCCAACATTATCCAATACCTTATCTGTGAACGGAGTTGGAAAAGGATCATGCACACAAGCATCATTCAGCTTCCTGAGATCTACGCAGATCCTTATCTCATACTTCTGATTCTTTTCTTGAACTACCATAGGAATTACCCAATCGGACTCCTCCACTGGTTCAATAATACCTGCTACCAACATCTTGTCCAACTCCAAGCAAACCTTTTCCTTATACTTCACAGGCTTCGCGTCTAGTTTCAACATTATCTTCATCACTCCTAAATCGCCTATTATCCCTTTCAGGTCTGAAAAATTTGTAGGGAAAAAATCAACGACCTTATCCACTGTAGCATCATCCCAATAGTCCCCTATCTTCACAAATGTTGGCTCCGCCTCTGTCCCAATGTTCACTTGTCAAGTTTTCAACAGTGTGGTGATATCTGGGTTCTCTATCTGCGGCCCCTCAACTTTGCGGTGACCTTATGTCTCTAGGATATTAATGTTCCTTGGATCCTCCTCTTCTTCTTCAGTAGTCACATTGTAGCACTCTAATGCATGGCGCAGCTGGGTGGTCCAATCTGGTTGAATTAAATCTTAGGGATCCTGCAGGATTCTGAAGATCTTTACTTTGACCTCCTGCAACGCTTCATCAATGCACTCGAATCCATCTTCAAAGCTGAATGTAATCAAGAATACCTGTTTCAAAATATGCCATTCATCCGTGCCATGGCAGAGCTCTATTTCCAAGTACCAATTCATTGGTATTACATCTAAAGTGTGACATTACAAATGCACCTACTCCAGTTGCGGTTCTTTTCCACAAGCATCAGTCCATTTTTCCAAGTGGTCGCATGGATCACTCCTTCCATTGTATTTTTCTGTCAATCTCACCTTTGGGCAACCAAACCACACCTTCATCAGTCTTATGTATTCGTGCCATCCTTCGAAATTGTCTTTATGTGTAACCCACCATCTTACAGGGGTAACGCGCAGCACCAAGTCCAAGGCTTGGAAGCGATGTTTCTCTGGCACTGCCCTTTCAAACGCATCCAAAAATTTATCAACATCAGTTAGACCATCATAATAAGGCAGACTTCTTACCTCCAATGATACACAGTGCAATGATTTGGTCATCATGTTACATCATAGCGTAGACACTTTTTGCAATCTATTCTGCCAGTGTTCCAATTCCTCATCTGAATCTGATATGTAGGAGCTTTCATGCTCCCACGCAATACGTCCATCAACTGTAAGATTCACCCAATCTTGATCTCGTGCCATTATCTTATAAATTTGGTCCAAATCATCATCACTTTCATAATCGCGGACTGGTTCAGTATAGCGTGGTCCTTCTACAGGGTCCAAAGGTACTACTATGTGGAGCAATTTTATTTCAAATGACATCGTCCTCTTCCTCAAATTGATCACCCCATTCATTTCGATATCCCAGCTGATCCCAAGAAATGCATGGTAGGGATTGCTGTCATCGACAATCTCTATTACTTCGAAATCTGCCAATGCGCTCGCGCCTTCAATATCTACTGTCACTCCCTGCAATCTTCCCATGGGGATAATATTTTGCTAATTCGCCATCCTCAATTGAATAGGAGACCACTGTAGCATAGGTCTCCCCATTCTTTCCCATGTTTGTTTTGGAAAAACATTCACATCTGACCCAAGATCCAAAATAACTTGGTCCATTTCATACTCTCCTATTTGCGTGGTGAGCCTCATCTCACGCCCTGTTCTTGCCTTATGCTTACCAATTTTCCTGACCACGCGCGGTCCCTCAGGAGCATTACCAACACATTTATTGATCAACTCTTGTAATCCCTTTATGGCCTTTCTATCGCGTAGTAGCTTCATACAAGTCTCCAAAAAGGTAGTAAGCATGGATGGGTCTATTTCTTCAGACTACTGATCCTCACTTCCTGAGGTAGAAGCTTTAGCGAAGCTTTTCTTCACTTCCATGAAGGTTTCCTTCGCGCGCTCCAAATCAAAGCCGACCTCCTTCTCAAGAGCTTTGTGGACCCATTCATTTTCTTTAGGCTGCTTTCACTTATCTTCTCCACTCTTCATTCCACTACACAACACACTATTCACATTAGGATCCTCTTCATGGGGTTCAACCCTCATCATTTGTAGGTTCTAGGTAGGCTGCTGAGGTTGTGTCCCTTTCTCACGCATCTTAGCTATTGATACAAGGCAGTCTTCTGTCATGTGGTCAAACTGAGTACAGTATCGACACGACAGGTGCGTTGGATTTGTGAATTCTCGCGCACAGTGTCCTAGCCCTCCAAAATTGTAACAAATAACTTGCCCCCGGACCTCGTGTAGGTCCTCCTCCTCCTCGGCCTTGTTTGTGCCCCTGATATCCTCATCGAGCTCCCCCTACGCCTTGATATGGAAGCTGAGTTTTTGTCTGCATTTGATAAGCGGGCATTCTCTCCATCATTAACTCGTAACTATAGTAATTTCACTCCTCGTGACCTACTGATTTGTAGAAGTTTTAGAAGAGCTGTTGCGGTGTATGTACAAATTTATGCAACAAGTGGCAATTATCTGTTGTATGTTTTCCATCTACCTGAAAGATAGCACACCATAGCATGGGCCCTGTACTTGGCCCTGCTTGATCTTCAGGTCTCAGAGGCATCAAACCTCCTCCTGCAACATAATTCGCAAATACAGGGCAATGATCTTTATCATGCCCTTGACTCTTACATTTCAAACACCAAACTTGCTTGCGCACTTCTAGCCGAGCCACTCTACCCTTCTTCAAACTTTGGAATTCTATGCAAAGGTTCTATAACTCTGCGTGAATATGCTGAACTCCCAAAGAATCATCTTGAATTTGTGTCTCGTGCAATCTCATCGCAATCTCCAGGGCCTCCGCCTAGGTCCTAATATTTTGTTGTGATAAAGCAACCCTCAGATGAGGCAAGAGAGAATCCACAAACCATTCGCAGTGTTGCCCATCCATAAGATTCATGTTAGCTTCATGGATCTTGCACTTCAATCTCTGATCCATCTCCCAAGGTGTCTCACTAGGCTTCATCATGATCTCCTTGAATCATTGAATCCAACGATCAATTGCGCTTCAAATTTGGGCCTACTGAATTCCTTATTCACCGTAGTCTGAATTTTTTCCAACACAGTCGTCGGGTTATTAGTGCAGTACTTAATGTACCACGTTAGCGCGTGTTCCTGTAAAGCAGTAACCAATGTTTCTTTCTTCATCTGATCATTTGTAATGTTTTGGGCTTGCCACATAACCTTCGTGACGAACCAAAAATGGTCCGGGTCCTCATTTCCCAAGCCCTTGAAAATGGGAAACTTTATTGTATTCACCATCTTGAATGGTGGTGGAGGTGGTGGCGGTGTGGGCAAAGGTGTATGCAGTAGAAGTGAAGGTGGAGGTGGTGTAGGTGGATGGGGTATTTGCAAGAACCCTCGCCTTATTAACTAGACAACGCTCTATGTAGAAGCCTGTGCTACTTCTTCGTCGTCACTCAGAGGAGGCTCAATCAGCAGGCTATATTTAGGTCTTGTTCCCCTTTTATCCCTGAATAACTTTCCACTTCGCGTAGCTCCAAACATCAAGGTAATTACATATCCCACTTTTTACATAAGAGAATTTTAATCCAAGTATTCAAAGTCCTTAAATACTTACATCACGACCCTTTGAAGAAGCGTCACTCTGCTTCACTGTAGCTGACCGAGGTATCGACCGCGAACTCTGTCACAAATCCTTCGAGGACACAATCAAGCCAATGATCAACAACGCATGCGATCTTATCTTCAAAGGCTTCCAATCTTCGCACTAACTCCGGGGTCCACACTATTGGACCGTCAAGTCTCCACCTTCCCTAGCTGTTTGCCAATTTAGAGATCCACTCATATAATTCGACCGGGAATGAACAAAAGGAAATTTCATGTATCTCTATGTACAGATACCTATCCAACCACTATTCTTTCGTCAATTGTGGATTATGTTTTCTTGCGCTGCGAATTCGTGGATCTTTCTATCCAGCCAATCTTCAATTTCCTTTTTAGTTGGATTCTAGTGATGTGACACCACACATCTCTCTATGCAGATCCCAGTCCCGAAGGCCAACACAAAAGGCCCAGACTCCTATCATGTTATTCCATGCTAATGTATTCAAAGCATAATATTGCTTTGAGCACTCTAATTTTTTCAAAGTAACAATGCAGGACCAGCGACCGAACAACTGGTTGAGTAGCTCAAGCAAGCAGCCATGCAGAGTGTGGATGAGGTAGTAGTGGCGCAAGTCGAGCTGGGAGGTCTCCACGCTAAGATATCTACACCAACAGAGTGACTTTGGGGTGAGTAACGATATTTGTGTTGGGGGCTTGTTGGGACAGGGTCCCCTGCGGTCAATTTTGTGGCAAAAGCCCAAGTTTTGTGATGTAAAGTGTAAAGTATTTGCAAGTTATGGTCACAGAGTGCGTAGATAGTAAGTGTCATAAATGGATTTTCCCTTCTTTTATGTAAGTTGTGTCAGCTAGTATAAACCTATCCATGGTCCGCGGACCATGGGATTGTATAAAAAGGAGAGTCTTAGAGAGTCTAAGGGATAGTAACTAAGAGATCAAGGAATGTAATGGGTCATTAGAAGTGAAGAGCAAAGAGTCTTAGAGTAGAAGAGAGGTCTACAGCTGTGTGTGCAGAGGCCTAGAAGAGAGTTCACAGCTAAGTGTGCGGACCCCTACAACTGAGTGCGCATGGTAGTCTTGAGTCTGTAAAAAAATCTAAAGCATCAATAAAGAGGTTATTATGGAAATATCTGTGTTTTTCCCATTTAATTCTATTATGTATGAATGCATTTATGTTAGGATGAATATTGGATTTATGTTTTAATATTGTATTGATGAGCGATTCTACATGGTTTACATTGTTATATGAACGCAAGTAATCATATCTGTTTACGCGAAGAATATCTTAATGCATGCTAAAGATATCAGACACTTAAGACAATTTGGGTAATAACAAACTTAGGAGTGATTATAGAGGTGTGTAAGTGGTTGATTTTCCTGTTTAGGGTCTGCAAGAGACAATTGTAAACCTTCACGAAGGTCTGGAGGCTAGAAAGAGGGAGTTATATCGACAAGATTAAGAGCTTATCGATCTACACAGAGGAATGTTTAGGGCATAAAATGACATCATAACCATCTTTGGGTGCAGAAACTTGGTTCCAAGAACCCCCCATACTGCTTCGATTGAGACTTAGTGGGTCCTGACCCAGGTTCATAGTTTAAGTTTTCCAAACAAATCCCTACACTACTAGCCCTTTCGGCATCAATCTGCAGAGCGTGGACTGAAGTCTCACCCGAAGTAGTATGAGGGGATGCTGGAACCAAGTTTCCGCACCCAGAGATGGTTATGATTCCATTTTATGCCCTAAACCTTCCTCCACTTAGATCAGGCTTATCGATATAACTCCCTCTTTCCAGCTTGTAGGCCTTCGCGAAGGTCTATGACTGTCTTTTGCAGACCCTAACCATGCGAATCAACCACTTATGTGCCTCTGTAATCACTCCTAATTATGTTATTAACCAAATTGGCTTAAGTTTCTGATATCTTTAGCATGCATTAAGATATTCTTCACATAAACAGATATGATTACTTGCGTTCATATAACAATGTAAACCATGTAGAATTGTGCATCAATATAATATTAAAACGTAAACCCAATATTCATCATAACATAAGTAAATGGGCAAAACACAGATATTTCCAGAATAACCTCTTTATTGATGCTTCAGATTTGTTTACAGACTCAATACTACCCTGCGCACTTAGCTGCAGGGGTCTGTGCACTCAACTGCGAACTCTCTTCTAGGCCTCTGCACACACAGCTGCTGTAGAATTTTGTAGAATTTTTCTACAAATGAGCTAGCTCTGATACCATGTAGAACTTTTGCTACTTGTAGATCACCTGGTAATGCAAAGTACTAAAGCAAAACACTTGATCTACTTCTACAAAAAATTTAGCGGAAGCTTAATCAACCATGATCAACATCAATAAGAACACATATAACTGATAAGAAGGAATCAATCACACATAACACAAAATTATTTACCTGGGGAAAGCACTTGCCTAAAACCCCATCTCTGTATTATCATACAAGTGGAAATATAGTCCGGATTACACAAAGCCTTAGCTCATAAGCTATCTAGCTCTCAGTACAATCCCTCTACTACTGATAGACAGTCAAAGGCTTCTCACAAACCTTCTCCTCTACCCTCCAAGCCTCCTATTTCTATTCACATTTTTCCTGGGTCCTCCAGCTGCAACTTGTGTGATTCTCACCTCACACACAACACTGACCTCTGAAATAACTGCACAAACCTGAAGGAGATAAATCCTCATCATGGATGAGCTTCCTTTATAGGAAAAATATTCATCCAATTGATAGTAAATTGTCCCTTCTCTGATCTCAACTAGGTCTCTGTCTGAACTGACATGCATCAGCTATCCATGAGTGAATACACAGTTATCTGAAAATAATAGTTGTCACATGCATGCAAGCATCAAAAAACTATATCTCATTAATTTAACAAATTGTTAAATTAATCTAACTGAACTTGACTAAGTTAAACTAAGTTAATTGATCCTCTCAATATAGAACTCATCCTTAATTCCTCAATCAGTGGAGTAAATCAAGGACACATTCCCCAATTAGTGGAGAAATAATTCCATGTTCTCACAAAGACTTCAATTTTCCTTTTCCTTAATTAATTAACTCATGGAAAATTAATTAATTAATATTCCAAACTGCTGGTAAGACCAAATTCGAATTTACTTCCTATAGATAGACCAGGGATTGCTATAAATAGGAAGGGACCCAGAAATGCTATTTTTAGAAGATGCTATTTTTAGCAGTTTCATCTCTCACCCAAGGTGGCCAAAATGCTTATTGGCCAAACTGCTCTTTGGCCAAATTAGTATTTTTAGAAGTGCTATTTTTAGCTGTTCTATTTTTAGCACTTTCTAATTTTAGCATTTCCTGTTGCACACTTTTCAACAACTACAGAGCCTCTCTTCTACTTTAAGACTCTTCACTCTTCACTTCTAATGACCCATTACATTCCTTGATATTTTAGTTACTATCCCTTAGACTCTCTAAGACTCTCCTTTTTATACAATCCCATGGTCTGCGGACCATGGGTAGGTCTATACAAGCGCACAATTTACATAAAAGAAGAGAAAATCCCTTTATGACACTTACTATCTACGCGCTCTGCGACCATAACTTGCGGGGAATTTACACTTTACATCACAAAAACTTGGGCTTTCTGCCCCAAAACTTGGGATTTTGCCCCAGAATTGACCACAAGGGACCCTATCCCAACACTAGGTGCCTCAAATGAGGTTTTCACCTAGGATCTTTTCTTTTTTCTTTTTTCTTTTTTTCCCAACCCATTGACTGCCTAATGGAGATTTTCAATCAATGAGCTAATCTCAGGCGCCTCAAAGGAGGTTTTCACCTGAGAATTTTTTTCTCTCTCTCTTTTTTATTTTTATTTTTTATCCTACTCTACTTGAAAAATAAAATCTCTTTCAAGTATAAGAATACTTCCAATGGAGCCATGTGCACATCAAAATGACAGATAAACCAATATGTAGGCTTGAAATATATGCTTTGACATGTACCTGAATTTCAGTGACCAAATGAATTGATTGAGATGAGATCAAGAATTTTTGAAGAAGAGTGTGTGGTTGAAAATTACTAATTGTTTGGAACCATATTTCAATATAGTTTTGATGCCCCTGGTTCACTTGTTGATTTGGATCATCTTGGATGTCTTATTCTTCCACGAAGTTCAAATATGCTTATTTTTGTTGATTATTCTCTTGAATACATGGAGGATCTGATGGTAAACATGAGGGAAATTTCTCAATATCTAATTTTGATGTCTTCTCTTCATCAAGTGCATCCCATGATGGTTTGGTCTTATCATTTAAATCTTCTTTTTCTAAATGTTGTCCTTCAATGACATCAAGAGAATCTCTTTTTTGCAATGCTCTTCTTGAGCTAAGATGAATACCATTGAGATCAAGAGGATATGTTTGGAAGTGTTGTGCCTCAACATTGTAAGTGGGTTGAGCTACTTCCTTGTGTGGGTTTGGAAATGGTGGTACAAGTAGTTGAGTGGGAATGGATCTTTGAGATGGATGTGGTTGGGGTTGTGGTTGTGGTGGAGGTGAATGGTAGGGATAGAATGGATTTGGGTATGGAGGATATTGAGGAAAATATTCAAGATATTGTGGATGAATCCCATAAGTTCCTTTCCAACCTTGTTGCCATGATTGGTTTTGGGGTTGAGGTGGTCAAGGTTGCCAAGGAAAGGGTGTGTTCCAATTACTTTGAGATGGATTTTCATAAGCTTGAAATTGTGAATTTGGCTCTTGCATCATATTAGGTTGAATAGGCTGCCATGGTACTCTTGGAGCTACATAACATATCTGCATTGGCAATTGACTTGATCCATTGTCATCTTGGTAAACTTCCTTCAACCTTGGTAATGAAGGGAAATATTTAACATTATGTGATTCTGTGTGGACAACACAAATATCAACATATTCTTTTTTCTCATTTTGTATTCTTAACATTTCTACTTATTCACTTAGATTGCTAAGAATTTCTGTTTTAAAGCTATCAAGCAAATTTCCAAGTTTAGCTTGACTTACCGATCTTGATGTTGATTGACTTACTCTTGCCCTTCCTCTTGATATGTGTTTGCATGTTTCACAAATTTCTTCAAATGATAATTGGTATACATCACCTCTACTTATGAGATCAAGGAGATCAATCCATTCATCCCTAATTGTTCTAAGTAAGAGGGTTTTTAGTGTGTCAAATCCTAAATGATGTATTTTTTCCCTCTTAACATTATACATGAACCTATCTATTATATCCTCAAGGCTCTCATCTTCTTTTTGATTCATTCTAAATAATTCTTCTTCAAGATCATGATCTTTATATTTTCTAGAAATATCTTCTGCATATCATTCCATGATATTATTGAATTAGTCCCTAAACGCATGAAACATTTAAGAGCTCTATCCTTCAATGTTGCCGGAAACAATCTCAATTTGTGAGTGTTTAATAAGTAACCATAAGATCTACAAACAATTTCGAATTCATAGAGAAAGGTTTATGGATCCTTTGACCTTAAACCATGAAAGTTTGGAAGAAAAGATGGAGGGATGTTATTCATGTGCACACTAACATCAATATATTGAATGGTAGATGTTCAGGGCCTTCGTAGTGAGATAGTAAGAGAGGGGCAGAGTACTTGACCGACTAATGTTTCCCCCTTCTGGAGATTCTCCCAGCCTATGAAATCATGGCGTGGTTTACTTAAGGTTTCACCTTTTAGTGTCCAAATGAGTGGACTTAAGTGGGAAATGCTTTGCCCCCTCAAAAGTCATGATACCATGTGTGAAAACTAGAGAGATAAGAAAGAGAAGACACCACACCATAAATAACTTCTGTGCCACCTCTTCTTCTTGTCCCTGCAAAAATGAACGGTGATGTGTCTCTTATTGCACAACATGATCAAATGGGAGGGCCGGTGTTGGAATTTTTTTTTTTTGTGAATAAGAATGTTAATGGAATGCAATTTTCTGTTCTTGAAATGAAAGATTCCTAATGCATTTTTTTTTTATTTTTTTGCAAAAAGTAAAAAGAAATGAATGAACAAGGGAAGAAAACAAGGCATACTTTGACACCTCCTCGACAATGACGCCAAAAAATGATGAGCCTCAGTATTGCAACAAGAATGCTGCAACTCCCAAGGCTACTACTTTAATTATCAACCTGAGGTTCGTACAAACTTAAGAGGTATCGACATTATATGTGCAACATACAATGTGTCCTTCCTTTTTTGTCATGATGTAATGGAGTGCATGTAATGAAATCAAATCCTAACTAGTTGCAGAAATGGAAATGATCGAAATGGAAACCTTAACCTATTGTAAGAAAGAAAATACAATGAAGGAAAAATATTCTAATTGCATAAAGTAAGGATCATTAACTAAATATAAATCATTACATTTCAAAGAGTTTGGATCCATTGACAGAGTTCATTGGATGTGGCAATCAAGAAAACCATTATTGTATTATCCAATTCATAAATTTTTCCATTAATCCAATTCATTGAGATGCTTTGCATGGATAAAAAGGAAAGTCATAGGTGGTGTTTATTCCTCCTCAAACATTGAATTAGAGCCTAGGGGTCATGATTAAAGCATAAAGGGACAAAAACAAACCTTTTTGAGCAAATTTGGGCAAGTATATACATGCTGGAAGAGTGCTACAGGAATCTTCTATAGGAAACAGATTTGCTACAGGAAGATATAATTCACCGAATGATCAAGAAAATCAAATCCAAATTGGAAGGGGACACATTTTTTCATTTAATAGTATGTCTTAGGTCTCCATTCCAAGTGGAATCACTCAAAAATACCCCTGTTAACACATGCTAAAAAATAGCAAAAAATTACTAGTCTAAAATCTAGAAATTCGAGAATTAGTGAGCTAGTTAATCTATCAAATGCCTAACTTAATCAAGTCCGAATGCAATGGGGTGAATTTTTTTATTAACTAGAATTTTTTTTTGATCTAATTCAATTGGAATTTACTTGATTGAAGCTCGTTAGCATGTTCTAAAAAATAGCGGATTTTTACTACTATTTGCCACAAGGGACTTCTAGAAATTTAGATTTGGGAATAAGCAAACTAATCCAAGTAGCTCAATGATTAATATGACCTTCCAAATCTGTTCAAAGGATGAAATCATGCTTTTTATCCTACAAAATAACTTCAACCATTTAACCCAATCCTACAATATGAAATCATCAATACTAAATGCAGAAATAGAAGAAGACGAGAACAAGAGATGTATGTGAATAAGAAGTGAAAGCAAGAAAAGTAAATGATACAAAAGATCTTTGAGGCTCCTGGGATGGCCAAGACCAAGGAAACTTAGATTCCTATGAAGGAGACCAAGATTTAGAAGCTTAACATGGCACCAATCTTCATTATTTCCATCAATACAATTACGTCCCTACAAGAAATGGAAGTGGAGTTGCAAAAATATGAGTTCTCTCCACAAGAAGACTAATAAAAATCAACCCCTAGAGGAAAATTCGACTTGGTACTTATAAAAAATGATTAGGAAGCATTCCCCATGAAAGGAGGAATTTTTCCCCTCCAAAATCCCTCAAATAGTGGATCTGGTTCCCAACACTAGGAATATGCATTAAATGACAGGGAATACATTCCTAGATTTTCTAAATCAGTGCAACAATTTTAGAATATCTTGTTGATTTATTATCCAATATTGATCCTCCTGTAGTAGGGAGAAAGTCCCTAAATTATCTCTTCCTCCAAATCTCCATAATCTACCCAATATTCTCACAATATTCTACAAAAATAAATAATATTAGGCACAAATATGCAATTATCCATAAACCTTCCTAATGAACATATTAAAGCTAAAAAACATTATTAAGTGTAGAAGGAGAGGTTTAATATAGCCTTCATGTGCCTAAGAAAGGTTAGATGGGCCTTAATTTATGTCTAATTTAGAGGCCCATCAACTGCTACATCTCTGTAGACTTATATTTTAGCTATTCTTTCAAGCTTCTCTAATGATGTCATGAGCTCTTGATTTAATTGTATGCTTCTAGTATGATGCCATCTTCTACTAAGATGCATCTTGTCATAATAATTCTCATCTTGACGGCCATGGTGGAGATCTTTTCACCTCCTTATTCTCCTTGTTATGCATTGGAGAAACCCTAATAGTGAAGATCTATTGCTTTGGATTTATTCTCATCAGGTTCTTCCACTTCTTCAGAGATTTGAGATTCATTTCTTTCTTTCCTCTTATTTTCCTTCTTGAACTTCAAACAATCTCTCTTGTAATGCCCATATTCTTGACAACCATAGCATTGGAATTTTGACATATTCTTCTTCTTTTTATGAGAACCAAATTTCCCAAACTTCCATTTTCTCTTAGCCTGGTAGAAGTTGCTTGAACTTGTTCACCTAGTCCCACATCGCTCTTTTCTTTCAACCTGGTTTATTCAATTTTACACAATGACCAAAGTTCACTGAATGGGGTGGCTTCCTTCTTTCCAAATATGCTAGATGTGGAGTTGCCCCATTCCTCTAGAAGTGCATTAAGCACTATGGTGGTCATTTATTTATCGAACATTATTTCTCACAACTCTTGTAGTTGGTCTCTTATTTATGATACCTTAATAAAATATGGGGCTATTCCATCTTCCTTTGAGATCTTCATTTTGTACAACTCGTTCCTAAAATACATCACTTATCTTGCAGTAATTACGGAGAACAATTATATTAACTTGTCATTTATTTCTTTTGATGTCTCCAACTCTAATACATAAGGTATGAGGGGATCCTTGGTCGAAATGAGAATCCCTTGAGCCCTTATTTCCCGTTACATATAATTTTCTAGAGTTTGAGCTTGTTCCTGTAGAGGCTTATTAATTGATCCCTTAACATGTTCAACGACTTCATTTTTTATGAGGATCAAATCTGTCCTCTTCTTCCATGCAAGAAAGTTTGACGACCCAACCAATTTGTTGCTTTCCTTGCAAAATGAAGTCATTTTGATAGAATATTCAATGATAATATAAAGGTACTAACTTGTCAAGTGAAGATGCTCCTTGATGACAATATCTTCAACTTGATGCCTTCTTGATTTTGATGATGATGTTGATAATAGAAGATTTATTCTTGATGAATATGTCTTCCCTCAAAAGTGATCCTTCAAAGAGATGGATATCACCTTGATTCCTTGATGATGATGACAACGCCTCTTCTTGCTTCCCTTGAATGTAGAGACTTAAATATGCTTCAATGAGTAGTCCTTCTTTAAGTGGAGGTAGGGTCCTGTAGATCTTATCTTTGTGATGATGATGTGAGATTATCAAGAATGCTTCAAGTGTATAACCCTTCTCTGGCTGAGCTATGGTTTTTATGTCTTCTTTCTTTGGGATGTGATAATCCTTGAGATGAATGGTTATTTTAATGATTTATTCTCTTGATGATCTTCTAGTGCTTCATGTTTATTTTTGAGTAGCTTGGTAGGTACTCCAAGCCCTAGGGTTTGTGGTTTGGAGGGTGAAGCTCTACAAAAGTCATTTGTTGGCTTGGAACCAGAGGATGGGGTTTTTCACCCATCAATGTTTGGGCCAAAACCATGGAGAATTTTGGACATGTGATGGATGGATATGATAGAGTATGGAGAGGAGAACCCAACGCATCAAGAATCATTGAAATTCGAGATGTCCTTGATGAGATATGAATTTTTGAAGTTGACAATGAAATTTTGGACAGTCAAGTCATGTAGGATTGAAATGATTAAGTCCAAAAGATATGTCTATTGGGTAATTCGTGAAGCCCTAGTATTGGTATAAGTAAAAGGTGAAATGAGTCATTTTAAGACATCCAAATGTGCATCAATTCATAGATAAATCTCTGAATTAAGCCGAGCTCAAGGGAAGGAGGACGAATTTGTTTTAGGGTCTTTGTTTGGGTGAGTTTGACTCCTGTGATAAGGCCAAATTGCTACAAGAGGACAACTGCAACCTTCATGGAAAATCTAGGTTGAGTTGTGATGTGTTTTAATCCTTGTAGGTCCAAATTCTGAGCAAGAAGGTATGCCGCATGCCATAAATAAGATATGGGAGGTTGTGTCTGAGTTTTGGAGGGTATTCTTCCTTGTTTTGGACAACCACAACCCTAATCCCTATGCAGACCTGACTGCAATCCTGAAGATGAGTTTTGTGAGGATTGTTGTCCTTACCAAACTAAAACAGGGAGCCAAATGAAGCAGTGAAGGTAGTAGGTTCCTATGGAAGGAAGGCCAAAATTTTCTAGGTGACTGTTGGAGCAGTTTTAGGGCTATAACATATACTGTGGGTGCCCTAACCAATGAAGAGATATAACAACATGCACAATGAAAGGTATGTATGATGAGTTTGTGTTGAATTGATTTCTAGTTGAGTGGTGTCTAAGAGTGGACAATTTGCAGCCTGTGGGAGCCAATTGTTGGGGTTGACTTGGGTGGTTAGAGACCCCAATTAGGAGCAGATTTCATAGTGACATTGAGATAGAGGTATTGGGCATCATTGGACTATTGGAGGGTAGTGTGTTGGTGACCCAAAGTAGCCCTTGAAAAGCAGTCATAAAGGGAGCTTAACAACTAAAGTCTGGGTGAAGTTGTTGGAGCCTAATGTGCAGTACATTGATGGACTAGTGGTCTACTAGATTGGCAGATTGGAGCTCAAGTATGGGCCAGCCTACAGGAGCAGATTGATGAGCCCATGTTCATTGGAGAAAAAGTGACTTGCAGCAGTGATAGGTGGAAACCTTCATGGAGTCTCTTTGTGTTGTCTCTTAATGGACTAAGGGGAAGCTAGAGAGTAGAACAAAAGTGAAGGACCGACACGACAAGATATGAAATAGATGTTGACCTTGTAGCGAGATTGTCATTGTAACCTATATTCTTGTACTTGTGGATAATTGAGGGTCATTATACCTTGTACGAGAGCCCTAAACTATTGTACTACTCAGTTGGTTCAATATAACTAAGATTGGGTTGTTGTACAATATTTTGTAAAAACTCGTCTATACTTGTGCATGTGTGATTTACTGCTATTTATATTCCATTGTATAAAGTAGCTTTGTTGAGATTCATGGTTTGGTAGCGTCAAATATTTTAATATTATATCCTAGATCCAAAGATCATGGAAATTACACACTTCAACCTTAAGTGTCCTTATTTAAGCTTCCTTTCCTTTATATAGTCACCATAGCTCTGATACTAAGTTGAGAAATCTAGGGGAAACTAGATTATGTGATCTCTCTTACTTTGATAACTGCTTGTGATGTATTTTTTCTTACCTCGATTATACTATTTTTCACTTTAATTATTATTGTGTTCTTTTGATCAAACAACTACCAAACCATAAAGAAAAAAGAAACAAGATATAGCAGATCAACGAGGGCCAAAACCTCTCCACAAGAATACTTCTCTTCTCATAGAATCTTTAATTGATGAATTCCAAGACCTATAACCCTTGACCAAGACTCTCCAAGACTAAGTCCCTTGATTAGATTTCCTTCTAGCAATTCCTTAACAACTACTACAATTTTGACCTCCAACAAATTCTTATGCTTAGCAGATTCTTCTACCTAGCAAATTCTTTTGCAACTTCGACCAAAAAATTCTACTGCAACTTTGACCTCTCCGAAAAATTCACAGCTTTGACCTAGCTGCAACTTCACAACTTTGATGCAACTTCACAGCTTCGATGCAGCTTCACATTTTTGATGCAACTTTAGAATTTTGTCTTTCCCAGTAAGTGTAGAAACCCTATCAAAAGAGAGAGGGACAGAGGGCCAAAACTTTGATCTTTTTTTTCTTCTTCTTCTTTGTCATTTTCCAACTTCTATTTGGAGGAGATCGAACTTACTTGAGAGTGTGTCCAAATTAGGTCGAGTTCCTTCTTATTTATAGGATTTTGCGGGGCAAAAATTGCTATCTTTAGGCCGATTTGTCCCTTCATGTAGGCTGACTTCATCTTTGCACCATGATGAGGTCTTGGAGAGTCTATTGACTTTATTTTGACTCAGATAAATTTTCTTTACAATATGTAACATGCCCAAAAGGGTCTTTCATACATAACAATGACTCAATTGACTTGTAGATTTAATGACAAGCCTTACAAGCACTCAATGGGTGTTTGACCTAAAAATAAATCTCCCTTGAGAATGAGACCCATTCCTCAAGAATAATAATAATAAATTTATTTTTCTCTTTTCATTAAATACATAAAATCATGATTACATATGTCATTATGAAGATTGAAGCTAGTTACATATTTCAACACAAAGTATGCAAATTTAGTTTATATTGCATAAAACTTCAAAAGTTCAATGAAGTTATTTGAAGAGAGTTGCATCTAGATCGAGATGACATACCATGCAACCAATGTAATGTCCCTCATCAATAATTTTATGTTAGAAGAGGTCTAGCATTTTTTCCATTTTGGAGCTAACTCAAGTTTGGATACCAACTTAGGGAAAGTGGGTAAAATATTAAATTTGGTGGAATGTGGGGGCCACCCCTCAAGGAATACACACTTATTTGGAGAAAAATTGATTTTGTGAAGGGAGGTCGAAATATTTGGAGGAGGGACCCACAAGGAAAGGTAAGGAAACAATTATAAATAGAAGGTTGAGGGCAACAATTGGCACCTTTTGCTAATTTGACAATTACACCATTGTTGATTAAGTTGTTTAGGATAGTCACAAGTGTTGTTTAGAACTAGATATTTCTGAGGGAAAATCTCACCCTTTCTTTGGTGGACCTTGAGTGCCACCCTATGAAGGTATTGCCATAATTTTTGTGGAGGCTTGGAGAGAAGTTTCTAGGTGGTACGAGTTGCCTTGCTTCAAATTGGATGTAGAAGAGGGAGCCACATAGTCTTGTGGGAAAGTATTTTAGAGGCGAGAGCACTGAGACATTGTAGGTCCATTCCTTGGTCAATTTTCAATAGATTTCGAGTGAAATTGAAGGCTTCGAGAGTGTTCTTTACCCATGTCAAATTTATCTTGCAGGGCCTGCATAGTAGCTGTCCTGGGATGCGTAGTTCTTGGTGGAGATATTTGTGGGGAAAGCTTGGCCGAAGGATTTGGGTCTGAATTGAGTTGGGGGTGCCAAAGAGTTTATTATGGGATATTTCTCAACCTTTTGGAGGGGTTGTAGAGGCATATTTCCTGCAGGTCATATTTTCCAAGCAGTGGAGGAGCCCATAGAATTTGGGGGTGATTTTGGAGCGTCAAAACTAGGCCAAACCCTTTTTGGGTTTTTCTGGGTTTGTGGAGGAGAGGCCACATTTAATTTAGAAGAATTTTCTGAGCACCCTAGAGGGCTCAAACAGGTGTCACTTTCCAGCCAACAGTTGCTGGTAATTTGCACTATTTTGTGGGTTTTCCGGTGTGGAGGATTGGGACCAATTCCTTTCTGGGTCCTATGGGGGAAATTATTAGGAGGCTACAACAACGATTTTAGACCATTCTGGGCATCCCAGTGGGTGATTCGAGCTATTCTCTAGCAGCAACAACAACTAATTTCCTGGTTCAACGCAGAGGCCATTTGGAGTCGAAGTTTCTACTCATTGGAGACATCTACCTCACCTGGGTTTGATTCAGCTTGCTTATGCAAGCCCAAGTTCACTTATTCCTTGCTATATGTACTCTTTATAGTTCATAATCTAATAAAATGGCTAAACTTATTCACCTTGTTTCTTGGTGTTTTTCAATGGTGCATGCTGAATTGTCATTTTATTTGCTATAGCCTAGTTCATGTGTCTATTATTTGTTGTAAATTGTAATTTGGAACATTACAGTGGTATCAGAGCCATGATCTTGGCTAGCTGTGGGGTAGCCAACTGGAACATGGGATATTTGGGAATGTATGCAAAATGATGGGTTAAACCATACACAACCCATATCTAAAGGGAGTTTCAGTATGCATGAATGCTAGGGTGGAATTCACTGGAATGATGAGAGGTTGGGATAGTTGAGGAATATGATAGACCAAATCCATCCTCATCCTTATAACAGAGACACTAGAGGTACATGGGTCATGGGGGCACAACCATCTACATCATGTGGGAAGAGTTGAAAAAATCAGGGCACCAAATCTCCTCAAAAGGAGCAGACACAACAGGGATCGTTTGAGGGTGAGACCAGGGGGTCCTATTGTTGGTGGATACCTAGATTTAGATATTAGGAACCTGAGGAGGAGGTTGAGCAGGAGGACATGTAGGATGGTGAGGGGCACAATGATATACCTGGTGTGGCACAAGAATTATGTTTTTTGGAGATACCTTTGTGAGATCCGGTCGACACCTTAGTTCAAGGAGTAGGGCATACACTTAGACGATCAACTGTTGGTGAGGTACCAATCACTGATGAGAGGTCATCCATCGATGAGGCACATGTTGATGGGATGTCCAGGACCGTGACCAATTTTCTAGATGATGTCCATCCTCAACCGATCCGACAACTTAGTACATGGAGGTGTGGTAGCAAAGATGGCGATTCTGACAGGATGCAGGTTGTTGCACACTGAATCAATCCCTGACCATGGCATTCTGTGGAGTATAGAGATATGTGGTGATGAGAACCTCTTGAGTATATGCATAGGGACTTGCACACAATCATAAAGGCACGGGTTTTTGTCCCTTGATTCCCTCATCATGTGCAATAAGGCACAAGAGACTCACCTGAGGCGATTGGATGTGACCGAGAGCATCATGGATAGGAGAGGAGCTTTCTTGTCGGGGAAGACAAACTATGCGTGTGTTGGCACATGGAGGCGTAGGGATGACATGGTATGTTGCAGAGGTAGCATATGCTTTTCCCCTGAGTCGCCACTTGAGGGTATGATTATGGGGGATCTATATGATAGACCTTCGACATGGAATTATGAAGCATTGTAGGGGCACGCGCTACAGGGGATGATATACCTTTTCTATAGGAGGGCACGTAGGCTTCTACCAATTTTTGGGTACACCATCGAGAGATAGGATTGTAGAATTCATTGTGTGACTAGGTAGGAGCAGGGCTGTGGGGTATACACCAGATTGTCCCTTAATATATGGAGCCTATACCCAATGGGACTAGAGGTGAGGCGTGGATGGATCCCAACAATTGTCAAAATTATGTCACCACAGACTTGGGAGCCAAGGGTTTGGTTGATGAGTGGTACACTCTACTTCAATATGAGAAGGGTCCCTACAAAGAGTGATATATCTCATTCCTGGGTTAACAAATTAGGGATCGCTAAGACTTCCACCATGTGGTGAGGCAGGTATTCACTATTTTTGTGCACAATCGGGCTAGCCATGGGGTGGGAGATTCATGAATTTCCTACATGTACTCATAGGTTTGGTATATCTTTGATCATTACTTGTATGGCGGTCGATAATTCCAGGAGAGGAGGGCCCAATATGAGCATGTTACACAACCGATTATGACTAGAGAGACGTAGTGTCAACATGGCAATTTCTATTTGCTATTACCACAAGATATCGAAATCTCAAGGATTAGCATTTAAACCACATTCAGGGATGCACTAGTTTATGCAGGGGAGGATCGTGGAGATATTCCACTGGGTTTCAGTTGCATGGAGCATAGTTCGCCCCTTAGAGATTCACTGATGACTTGGGGCACTGCGCTAGTATGAAAGGATGATTGGCAAGTGTGGTTCTTGGTGGCCATTGGAACTACTCAGTGGAAGGAAACATAATTTGGGAGCGATGGGCCTCTAATATGGTTTTGGGATCCAAGGATCCATTGGGTTAGAGGGCTACCTTGTTTTGGGAGGATCATTGGGATGAAAGAGACATGATTGCGTCCTCTTTGGGGTGATCACTACAGGTCGATGAAGGCCTTTATCACTATTGTTTCGACATGAGATTGGGCGTGGATTGATAGATGGTGACCTTGGAAGGGTTCCCTAGTAGGATAGACCTACGGAGATTGGAGTTTCCCCTTATTGGATTTATGGCGAAGATTCACCGAAGTGGATGAATCTACAGGAGCATGAGAGGGTCATAGTTATGATCAGACCTATGAAACATACACTTGGTGGACTCACTTTGAGATTACTTTGGGACCCGAGAGCTACAAGGTTGAGAAATTATGTTACAGATTGGGGAGAGTGGGTTCTCATAGGGGAGGTCACTCGGATCTTCCATTGGGACCCCGTTTGATAGTAGGCACTTCACTTCCCTGGGAACAATTGAGATAGGATAACACCTCACTTAGATGGCTATATGACTGATAGGAGCTGGCTATGATTGGCACGCTAGGATGAGGGATCTATTTTATGGGACTCAGGTTGTATCTTCAAGAGTTCCCTCTTGAGGTACCCAAGATTGATTTTTTGGTGGGACAACTTCCTGAGGAGTTTACATGGGTTCTGCAACATCGAGGTGCTTTACTTATTGGCATGAGGTGGGAGGACTTTTGCGCCCATACACCTTGGGATTTTGCATGGAGCGAGGGTTGCTTCACATTGAGTGGGATGGATTGGGTCCATAGTATCTGGGGACTCCTTTATGATAGGTCAGCACATGGATCGGGAGTGGCTCAATGACAAAATTGGGACCCCAATATTGCTTGCACTGATAGTTGGGTCAATTGGGAGAGAGATCTTGTTTGAGCATTGCTTGAGGACAATAATTTTTTGGCAGGGAGGACTGTAATGTCCCTTCTCAATAATTTTATGCTAGAAAAGATCTATCATTTTTGCCATTTTGGAGCTAACACATTTTTGGATACCAACTTAGGGAAAGTTGGTAAAATATTAAAGTTGGTGGAATGTGGGGCCACCCCTCAAGGAATACACACTTCTTAGGAGAAAAATCGAGTCTGTGAAGGGAGGTAGAAATATTTGGAGGAGTGACCCATAAGGAAAGGTAAGGAAACAATTATAAATAAAAGGTTGAGAGCATCGATTGGCACCTTTTGCTAATTTGACAAATTACACCATTGTTTCTCAAGCTATTTTGCTGAGTCACAAGTGTTGCTCAACACCAGATATTTCTGAGGGGAAATCTCACCCTTTCTTTGGTGGACCTTGAGTGCCACCCTAGGAAGGTATTTCCATAATTTTTGTGGAGGCTTGGGGAGCAGTTTCCAGGCAAGACAAGCTGCCTTGCTTAAGATTGGACGTAGAAGAGGGAGCCACACAGTCTTGTGGGAAAGTATTCCAGAGGTGAGAGCATTGAGACTTTGCAAGTCCATTCCTTCGTCAATTTTCAATAGATTTCCGGTGAAATTGTAGACTTGGAGAGTGCTCTTTGCCCAAGTCAAATTTATCTTACACATGCCTTTATAGTAGCTCTCCTAGGCTGTGCAGATCTTGGTGGATATATTTGTGGGGAAAGCTTGGCCGAAGGATTTGGGGCTGAATTAAGTTGGGGATGAATAAGAGTTGATTAGGGGAGATTTCTCAGCCTTTTGGAGGGGTTGCAGAGATAGATTTCTTGTATATCATATTTTCCAAGCAGTGGAGGAGCCCATAAAATTTGGGGGTGATTTTGGAGCGTTAGAACTAGGCCAAAACCTTTCTAGGTTTTCTGGGTTTGTGGAGGATAGGCCTTAGCAGAATTTTCTTAGCACTCTAGAGGGCTCAAGCATGTGTCACTTTCCAGCCAAAAATTGTTGGTAATTTGTACCATTTTGTGGGTTGTCCGGTGTGGAGGATTGGGGCCAATTCCTTTCTGGATCCTAT
The DNA here is from genome assembly GCA_031772625.1 of Pinus tabuliformis. Taxonomy (NCBI): domain Eukaryota; kingdom Viridiplantae; phylum Streptophyta; class Pinopsida; order Pinales; family Pinaceae; genus Pinus; species Pinus tabuliformis. The sequence goes on along the minus strand of CM062809.1, from coordinate 292,039,210 downwards.
AGGGAAAATTAAGAGGAGGCTACAACAACGATTTCAGACCATTTTGGGCATCCCAGTGGGTGATTCGAGCTATCCTCTAACAACAACAACAACTAATTGCCTGGTTCAACGTAGAGGCCATTTGGGGTCAAAGTTTCTACTCATTAGAGACATCTACCTCACCAGGTTTGATTCAGCTTGCTTATGCAAGCCCATGTGCACTTATTCCTTTCTATATGTACTCCTTTCAGTTCATAATTTAATAAAATGGTTGAGCTTATTCCCTCAGTTTCTTGGTGTTTTTCGATGGTGCATGTTGAAGTGTCATTTTATTTGCTATAGCCTAGTTCATGTATCTGTTATTAGATGTATATTGTAATTTGGAACATTACAACCAACAAATATTTTATTACAGAGGTATGTGAGAGGTATAAGAGTAAATGTGATTATTTATTTATTGATAAAGGTATAGATGTTTTCATTGAGTATAAAGATTGAATTCTTCTTTGAAGAGGGTTTTTCATTAAAATTCTCTAATGGAAGATTTGAATACATTTTTCATCTCAAGGATATGAGAATTATAATTTCAAATTTTAAAAAATTGAAAAGAGTGAAGCATTTATTTTTGTAAAAAGAGATCATTGAAGACATGTGATCCTAAGAGAGAAATCATTTAACAAAATTATTTTCTTCTCTTTCCATCTTATCCTAGACCACCTTGAAATTGAGTAAGGGCATCTAAGGACAAATTGTATGCTCTTGTGTGTGCATTAATGTATAATTCCTTGAAGGTGGCCAAGTCAAGTGATTCAATCATTGTCATCAAAATTCAAGTCATAAGTTACTAAATTCAAGTAAGTCATCAAATACAAAATTGTAATCAAACTTCAAGGTGCATGATTGGTAGTGCTCGACACCCTTAAGTAACAAAAAAAACAAGCGATCATGATCAAAGGACCAAGTGAAAGAAATTATGTATAAGCTAGCATGTCAAGTGCAAATGGGTAAAGGAGGAAAGCATCTATAAAAGTATTATAAAAAATTTAGAGATTTGCAAGAGTGCAACCATGAATTGAAAAATAAAATCAAAGTACTTGAGTGGAAATTACAATAAAATAAAACCATAATTGATCAAGTGGCTAACACTAACATTTGCAAAAGATTCTAAAAAAGAAATAAATATGAAGGATCAATTATTTGATGCACTTCAAAATAAAATAAGAGATAAGCAAGATTAGATTGATGATATGGTTGATGCAACATCTACAATGAAGGTAGACACAATTTCTAATATGGAAGATCTAGTAGAAAAGGCTAATGCATCTTGTGATACACATGAATTCATCTAGATTGTTGATGCAAGTTGTGGAACAAAAGAGATAATAAAGAAAAGTAATGCAACATGTGATACATATGACATTGTTTAATGGTTTGATGCAACAAGTGATACAACTAAACTAATAACAAAGGTTGAAGGAATAAAGGTAATTGATGTTTAGTGTGTTACAAATGACTTGATGAATCAATGAGTGAAGCACATAGTAGCAACAAAATTAGTAGCATAAACAATTGATAAGAAGACAAAGAAAAATAAAATGGTCTTTTCAGGATGGTCGTCAAACCTTGAAAATAAATATCATTCAAAAAATATAAACATAGCTTAGGATACACCAAAGAAAACAACCTCATATTCCATATTTCTCCAAACTGGTTCAGTTTGTGAGTGTAAGATTTCTTGATGAAATTAAGAGTATTGATAAAAAATACCAGCACTGTTAAGGAGTTGGTCAGATGGAGAGTCATTGTTTTGATCTCCATCCTTGTCTTCATTGTGGGAAGGAAAATCGCTTATCAGAGAAATGTTGAAAGCAAACTAATGCTTAAAAGATAATTAATTAAGGATGGATAAATTCTTAGAGATGGAATCAAGAATTGAAGAAATTACATCAATCTTACCGCATAGTCAAAATAGAGATAAAGACCCAAGAGTGAAACATTTTACTCTCCACACCTAAAGAAACTATCCCGCACCTTTAAGGGAGGATTAAATTGATGAAGTGGAGTGGTTAGTGGCCCTTAAACTACCACATTATTCAAAGTAGGCAATTAGTGGTACACTAGAAACCACCGATTTTCATGAAAGATGGTTAGTGATCAACTATAAAAACCACCGCCTAAAGAATCCAAAGCCACAACTTGGATCCTTCCAAGAATCAACTATTGAAAAATTGCCAACCTTGCACCTGATAGGGGAGAATATTAGATATTAGGCTTCGAGTTTCGAAGTTTTATTAATCAAATAAATCAACAGTCTTTTAAAAATTAGGAATTCCAACATAGTAACTAGTCTCCTCAACCGAAAATCATTTCAATTATTCAACGAAAATGTTCAAACATAGTAGTTGTTCACTTCCTGATATTCAGTCAATGGAAATGTTCAAACATAATAACTGTTCACTTTCCGATATTTAAATATTGCCATTTTTTCAAGCATATCATCATCGAAAGTCAATTCAACAATTTAATATTGAAGATAACAATAGTTATTGGTACAATTATTTGGACTTGTGATTGAGGGGAGGATGTTAGATAACGAGTTCTTATAAAATCAACAAGTTCGAGAATACAAGTTTCATGACTTGTGATTCTTATCTTGACGATGTGTCGTGATGATCCACTGGTCAATTGTTAGTGTGGTCTAGATCTAGATCTAGAAGATCTAGAATGATCATTGATTCATATTTTGAGATTAATACAATACAATAGAATGGATTTATGCCTTTTCTTCTAGTTCATTTGTCTTGTCTCTCTCTTTCCAATTCTTAACAATATATAGAAACACACTTGAAATTAAACTTGACCCATTTTTATATACTTATGTACAGAGTAGTGTTTGTTTGTATCTTTCTAGCACTATTACAATAATGTGCTTGAAGGTTACATAAATAATGTTGAATATAATTAAAAACCACATTTTCCAAACCCCATGTTGGGTAAGAGCATCCTTGTTAGGATTTCAACTTGGGTGATTGTCACAACAACTATGCCAAGGTGTTGTTAGACCATAGCTTGATATGGTAAAATATTATGTTATATATTTAAGAGAGGAGAAATGAAAAGAGGGAAGGGGTTAATTTTTAGGATATTTTAGGGTTAGGGTTTTTTAAAGAGCTAGGTTTTTAGGAGTCCTAGTTATAAAGGGTTAGATTTAGTTTTGGACCCCTTGGAGGATTCAAGGTTGAAGGATGTATTGGTTAGGGAGTTAGAGTGGGTGAAAAAAATCTCATCATATTAAGTAATAGGGTGTTAAAATTTCTATTCCAAAAATATAGGAAAATTACTTATGATTTCCTTCTTGAAAAATTAATTTAGATTGAACTTCAACTCATATAATAAATTACAATTGTTGAAAATTTAACTAAAAATATATATACAAATAGAGTACACAGGAAACCAATCTCCAAAATAGACATAAAAATTTCTTCCCTTCAAAGATCTATTTTTCATTAAAATTACTCAAAGCTTACAAGGGATCCCAAACTGTGAAAATATCCCCTTGAGAAAACAAGAAAAAATTATAGTAAAACTTGGTTGTTCAAGTGCACTGTACAACTTATGTGGGCCTGATAAAACCTATTGTAAAACCCCTCTTGCTACCATTGGAAATCATCCAAAAAAATTATATGGTTTCCCTTTTATTTTTCTAGGTTGTATGGTCCCTTGAAGTTGCCTCTACACATGTTGTGGATAGCCCCTTCAATTTCTGAGAGCTGGGTTAATTTCTCTTTGTTGTTGACATTGTTTCTTCTTTTCTCCTTTGGATTCAAACACTCAATGAAAATCCTTCGTCACTTTGTCACTTGTTTTTTTCTAACACACTTTGTGTCTTTCCTTTTACTTTGTATTTTATTTTATAACATTGAGTTGATGAGAAAATATTCATAACCCAAATCTCTCAATGATATGGCAATTGAGATTAAATTTCAATTGATGGTGGGGATTACATCTAAATCACTAATGTACATACTTTTCATTTTATTAGAAATTAATAGGCTTACTAATAAAATACTCTTCACTTTAATAATTAACTCTAATTAAAGTGAATTACAAGAAGAAAGAACCTTTTTAGATGACTTCCACATGTCCGACACAAGATTATGTAGAAGTTACTATCTGATGCTATAAACATCAACACTCCCTCTTAGCGAGGAAGGACCTCCTTGTTGGAAGAATTTTTCATTGATGTTAAAGGGTGAATAGTCCAATATTTTGGTTGATGATAAGAATGCAAGAGATATTGAATTTGGGAACAATGACCTCCTATATTGATAGTCCCAGTCATGCCATTTCATTTGATAGGTGACACTTTTTGTTGGTCCACCTAGATGGAGATATATTAATTTTTAAAGTCTAATGCCCCAAACATGGGTTTATCACCGACACCTTATCCCTAAAGCTTTATGAATTTATCACTCCATTGCTACCCTTAAACAAGGTCTAACATTGTAAATTAAATTGCCCCAAATCCATTATCAAAGTCAACCTTAAATTATGCATATTGAAAGACACAAAATAATTAATTTTAAAAGTAGACTTAGCCTCTTTGTTCAGGTCGGCTCCAATAAAATACATGTCTATTGAAAGGTCATGTTTTCTGCATAATAGGCCCTCCAATGTGTATAAAACTGTACTATTTTTGGACATTCAAGGTAGCAAATTCATGAAGCAATCAAAGTGATCAGATGAGCTACAAAAGTAGAATTCATATCTATGGTAGAAGTGGAATTTGTTCACATCTCGTCAACCTAGAAACAAACTGAAGGAGAAATCCTTGGACTTTATTTTTGTTCTTGACTAGGGTTTCTTGGAGGGTATCTTGATCGAAAATTGGAAGCATTTCTCTGCATAATATTTTGTTAACAAGGACTAGTTGAGAACTAATGTGTGTGAAGAAGCTTTTGGCATAAATTTCTCAGGGTCAATTATGACACAATTCAACATCCTTGAGGCAAGTTTAAAATAGAATTTTAGAAGTTTGATTGGTCCTGTAGCAAACTATCAATATAGCTTATTGTGGCACTGATTTCAGCCCCTTTATGAGGAAACCAAATTTTAGCCCATTTCTGAGGCCAACCTGAAGGTTTCTGAAGCCTAATTCAGTCTTGCTATGAGGTTGAACTCTAGGCACTGTTTAGGGTATTTATGGAGTAGAATTCGACCTTGGTTAGTGTAGAACTAAGGCAATTTATTGAATATCATTTGAAAGTTGTTTTGTGAGGTGGAGTTCTTTTTTTAGGGAAAAATTGAGGCATCATTATTTTTGGAGCAGAGCTTGAAGTTTTGTAGTAGACTTCAAACAAATCTTATTGATGTTTTTTACTAAGCTTTGTTTGGAAAATCCTGAAGTCTTGGAGTAGATTTGGAGCATCCCTTGTTGAAGTCTTGAACCTGTTGAGAAATAAAGGATAGAGAGATGAGGCGATTTCTCTTGCAATGATAATTGTTTGTGATGCAATTTTTATTAATATTTATTAGTTTTTTTCTTCCACTTTATTATGTTAATGTTTTTTATCATCAAACAATTACCAAATAATCATGAGACAAAGGACACAAAATGTAGGCGATCATCCAAGGCCAAAACCTCTCCAACTTGAGAGGAAAACCCAAACGAAATATTCTTCTTATAAGATCTTCAATTGATGAATTCCAAGACCAAGACCTTTGACCTAACAACCTCTCCAACATCAAGTCACACGAACTTTTGAACAATTCTTCTTCTTTTCCAAGTCAATGCTTGTCAAACTGACTTCTTGCACTTCTATTCTCAGATTCCCTGAAATTCAACCTCTTTTTATAGTCCTGCAATTCTCGGCATGCCTGAAACCATTGCAATTTCAAACGTGTGAGTTAATTGGAGGGGTTCAGTGAGTCTTTTCTTCTTCGCTCGACTTGGGGACTTCCCTTTGTGATATTGTCTAGCAAGTATGATTATTTTGTGACCCCTTTCTTGGCTTCTTCAAGGAATGATATGACCTCACTGCAAAAACCCTAATTTCAATCACACGTGTGAGGAAGATGACCAAAAGAAATTCCAAAACACTTCGATCTTCTTCTCTTTCCATTTGCTGGATGGGAGGCTTATGTCTATTTTTTAATCACACTTCTTCTTCAATTTTTGGATGCTTGATGGATTCTTTCCAAGTAGGACGAGTCCTTCTTTATATAGTGATCTGTCCATGCAAAATAAGCTGAATTGTGCTTGTGTCTAGGCCGACATCTCCTTCTAGAACGATCTATAGCTTCTTTGGAAGGCCGACATGATTTTATACTTGTGATGAGGTCTTGGAGGGTTTATGTCTCTTATAATGACTCAAATAAATTATCTTTTACAATATGTAACATGCCAAAATGGGTCTTCAATACATGACCATGAATCAATTGACTTTATGACTCAATGACCAATCCTAAGAGCTCACAATGAGATCTTAACCTAAAAGTAATTTTTCCTTGACCATGAACCCCATGTCTTAAGATCAATAATAATAATAAATTTATTTTTCTCATTTCATTAAATACATAAAATCATGATTACACACGCCATTACGAATACTGAACCTAGTTACATATTTCAACACTTCCTCTTAACTATGGAGGTATTCATAATCCATACAAGGTACTTAGACATTCTTGACATGAATAATTCTCATAAGAAGAGTCAGATTAGTAAATCATCTATATAACATCATATCATCCAACATTGTTACATTGAAAGGCCTTGACTAACAACTATATCTCTCCACAAGATCAGAGCACAATGCTGGTGAGACCAATGATTTATATACACCTTCATCATTGTCTCTCTCGGAACATACCCCACCTGGGTTCTCTCAGAGTATGTTCCACCAAGACTATTCTTATCTTGGATTCCCAATCCTCAAAGAATGTTGGTCCTCCATGACTACTCTTACATTGGATTCCCTACCACATCCTCAAAGAATATCATATGGTAGATTCTTACCTAATCCTCCATTCTATCTTCCCAGGTGAAGACAAGAATGACGTGTCTATCTCACCCTCTCAATTAGGGAGGATATTCCCATTCTAGTGAAGGAATGTACCCATTCCTATAAAAGGAATGTACCCATTCCTATAAAAGGAATGTGCCCAAGCTCCCTCTCAATCAAGGACTTGACCAAGCTCCCTCTTGACTGGGGAATTGCTTCCAACAACTCTTTTAGGTGGATATCATGGGACAACCAACTACTTGTAGGACTCCCTCCTTCGATGTCATAAATTTCTTCTTTGTTATGGAACCTACATCTTTTGGGTCTTTTTGTAGGGAACAAACCATCCATCACTTTCATTCATGAACCTTTAGGGGAATTTTGAGTTCTAAAATGGGCCTACTAAGAAAAATGTACAACCAAAATAAACTTTATAATAATCAATAGGATTCAAGATGATGATGTCAACCATGGGGGATGATTCACCATTTTTGGAGTAAAAAAGTAAAAAGAATAAAAAATAATAAAATAATAAAACTACTTTTTCAACTCTTATTTTCAACATATCTCCCTAAGGTTTTACTCAAATTTTGAGCGAGGGTACTCGTTGGATGAAAAATTTAATTCCTTATCCAAGGAGTACTCATGTTGCATACTTTTGATGGATCCTGTTACACGAAAAATTAGAAATACATGAAAAAATGTGATTGCAATCACGTTTTTCATGTATTTCTCATTTTTCGTGTAGCAGGGTCCATCGGAAGTATGCAACATGGGTACTATTGGATGAGGAATCAAATTATGCATCCAATGAGTGTTCCCGCTTGAAATTTGAGTAAACCCATAGGGATATAAGTTGAAAATACGAGTTGAAAAAATAGTTTTTGCTTTTTTCCCTCTAAAATTTGATGATGTAATCTAATCTTATTTTATTATTTCCACTATTATTTTATAATTTCCTTAGGAGGTCTAGTTTAGACCTCAAAATTCCCGTATTGCATGTTAGTCATGTCATCCTTATTTTCATCAAAAAGTGATCCATTAGTCCATATCTAGCCTTCCTCCATACCTTGCTACCTTCTTCATATCATGTTTCCTTTAGGATCTTTCATCCTACAACATGAATATCATATGTAGATGACATCTACATTTCTTCCCTTGGTAGCCCTGCATTATCCCATCCATATATCATTCAAAAATAGAAAATGAACATTAAATCATAATTACCTTTGTGATGGTCTTTCATCATGGCATCTCCTTGTTTGCATCAACATCCTGCATATATTTTGAAACATCTCCAAAATATATACAATGTCAAGTGTCTCTTTATTTTTCATACTTTATGAGTATCCTCACATTTTTCCCATGGAGATATCATAGCCAAATATTTTAGTCCTTGGATTTTGATTTCCTTCTCCATAGTTACATTTTTCCATGATTTCTTCCTTACACATTTCTTCCAGGAACTTCCAATCATAGTTCCTTCAACCACCTCATATTTCATATGCGGATATATTATGTTGATTTCATCTAGTCAATGTGTGAACCATGCCTTCATGCATCCTTCCAAAGGAGTAGATCCTTTCTTTTGATTATGCTCATGAGGTAGAGCACTTATCTTGCTACCTGCAACTATATGACATGACTCAATTTTATTAAATACAAGCATGCATACCTCATTTTCTTCCTTTAGGTCATTTAGACTTCCTTCAACAACTTACTTGATTGAACAAACTTAAATTTCCTTAACCTGCTTCAATTCTTATGATATCATACCATCATTCAATGAATCCATACAAGGTGGAATTCTCGGCGAGACACTTTCTTCTTCCAATAGGTGAATCTTCCAATGAAGATTCCAACGGGGGATCTTGATCATCCTTTTCTAGCAAATACTCCTCTTGAATGATGTATGAAGAGATTTATACTAGATGAATTTTCTTCTTCTCGTAAGTACTACTTATGCTTCTAATGAGGTTACTGAGAGCTACATCCTTCTATGGGTGACTGCCATAGACTTCTATTTCATCTATCCTACATGCTTTTCTAAGATGATATCATGAGCTCTTGCTATCAATCATATGCTTCTATGATTCCATGATGCATCCTATCATGCTTCTTATTGATTCCAACCATGGTAGCCATACAACAGAAAACTTTAGAAGAACTAGGTGGGGAAGACTATTTCAATCATAGTAGAGATATTTTACTTCCTCTTTCTTGGATTTTTTCTTTTCAACTTCCTCCACTTCTTCAGTGATATGGGCTTCTTCCCCTCCTCTTTTGTTTTTGTCCTTATTGAGATTAGTACAATCTCTCTTGTAGTGCCCATATTCTTGACATCCATAGCATTGAACCTTCGCCATATTCTTCTTTCTTTTTGAGGACCAAATTTCCAAAACTTTACTTTTATCTTTGCCATGGCAGCATATGCCTGGGTTTGCTCATTTGATCAAATTTATCCTTCAACCTGGTTTCTTCAATTTTTCATAGTGACCATAGATCATTTAATGGAGTAGCTTCCTTCTTCCCATAGATACTTTATGTGAAGTTTCCCCATTCTCCCAGTAGTGCATTGTGAACTATGGTATTCGTCTCTTTGTCAGACATTATCTCTCCCAATTCTTGTAGTTGATCTCTTATTTCAGATATCCTCATAAAGTATGAGGCTATTCCTTCTTCTTTTGATATCTTCATCTTGTAGAGTTATTTCATTAATGATATTACTTCTGCTGTAGTTATTACAGAGAAAATTTATACAAGTTTGTCATATATTTCTTTTGATGTTTCTAATTTTGATACAGAGGGAATGAGAGGATCCTTGATGGATTCTATGATAATCCTTTCAGCCCTTACTTCCCCTTTCATATACGTTGCAAGTTCTTGAGAAAATTACTTTGGAGGTTTGGTGATTGAGCCCTTAACATGTTCCATGACCTAATTTTCTATGAGGTTCACATTTGTTCTTTTCTTCCATGGAAGAAATTTTGAAGCCCCAAACAGTTTGTTGCTTTCCTTGCAAAAAGACATTTTGACAAATTCAAATGTAGACATAAATATACTTACTTGTGAAGATGATCCTTCAACCTGATTCCTTCTTGAATTTGATGATGATATAGATAATAGATAACTTATTCTTAATGCATATGGTTTTCTTCAATAGTGATCCTTGACTCCAAAGAGAGAGATATCACTTTGAGTCCTTTGTTGATACAAAAAACTCCTTTCTTCTTGATTCCCTTGGATGAATATACTTCAAGATGCTTTGATTTGATGATTTCTTCAATTCAAGTAGAGTTAGGGTATTTTGAGGTCTCCTTCCTTGTGATGCTGATTTGAGTGAGGATCCAATAATTCTTTAATTGTGGACTAATTCTTTGACCAATCTAGGGTTTTGACACTTCATTCGAGATGATGATGTAGCCTTTGTCTTCAAAATGCCTTGGAGATGAGAGGATATTCTTGATTCTTTGATGCCCTTGATATCCTTTGATGAGCCCCAATTTTTGGTAACAATTTGGGCTCATTTGGCCTACTTACCTTGCTCAACCCTTCATCTTTTATCACTTATGCATTCATTTCTTGGTATATTCGTGTTATTTGTAGGAAGAAGGGCAGGCATTATATCCATGTGGCTAATACATGATGATTTCAGGTTTTTTGGCATTAAAAGGAGCAAAAGACCACGCAAATGGAGACAAGGAGACAGCCAAGGTGGCATTGCGGGTTTTTAGGGAGGTTGTCCACAGTCTTGATGACCTTCCTCGTGATTTCCACCCTAACTCCGAGCTCCAACAGCTCTCCCCACCGAGCTTAAAGGTAGCCAACGGATTCTATAGGAACAGCAGTTTAACTTTCAGTTGGACAGCCAAGCTCCACTAATTGAGGAAGCCAGCGTGGTCCTCATCATGTATAAATATTAAGGCCGTAGCCTTTGATAGGAGCTTTTTGAACTTTTGAACTACTGTTGCAATTTCTAAGCACGAGCTCCAGCTCGGTTTTTGCTTTTTGTAAGCCAGTTTTGGCATGATGTTAGACTCATGATTATTCAATAAAGGCAGGCAGCTTTGGATTCAATTCTGAGTTTTTAAGGGAGCTATAGCTCTCAGGTTAGGGCCCAACCTGAGAGCAATAGACCTCCTTTTCCTTGTATTGTTACTTGTCTTTCCTTTCAGCACTTCATTTCTTTGCTTTGACATGCATTTGAAAAACACAGTCTGCTGATTTAATTTCTTTAATGTGATTGAGTAGGATTAGTTCATGGTTAAAGTGCTTTCAATAGCTTAGATTAGAGTAGGAGGATTAGCATTCATTAGAGCTCCAAGAAAAGGTTGACAGTGCACTCACTGCCATCTCTGTTTAGAGATTGGGGTGTAGACCGTACCAACCACCAAAAAAACGCAGTCTTATACGTTCATGCAAGCTGCAACACAATCATTTCAGTCATAGAACCGTCCATGCATTCTGATCTTGAGCAATACTTTTTCATTCCAACACCATGCACGATTTTTCTCTGAAGCTTACATTGCTGTTCGTTGGTTTAATAACACAGTTAGAATAGGTGAATGAATTCTCGGTTTTGTGCAGATTTGTTTCCTTTACACTGCGTTGCATCACTCTGTTATCTTCTTCTTCTTCTCAACCGCGCCCAAGTCACCTACCCATCCTCTGTTCAGCTCGTTTGCCTTCCAACCCTTCTACTTTTCACGTAGCTCCATCTTTTTAACCTTTCGTTGCTTCCACCCTTCTACTCACCAACCAACTGTACCCACTCTTTCTCCATCTCATATCTCTATCCCTGAGCCATCACAAGCTCCCTTTTCATCCTACCTATCCACCCATACAGCTCCTCGACTCCTCCATCACCCAAAACTCCAACTATAGCACATCCTATAGAAGTTAGCAGACTTCCTGTAGAAATCCCGAGCTTCCTGTAGGATCCCCTGCAGACATCCTGTAGAAGCCTGCAAACTCGGTTGCCGAGCACCTGAACATTGTGGACTTCTGTGGAATGATGTTTTGGATCCCCTGGAACCTCTCCTAGCCCTCCTGACCTTTCCCAAGCTTTCTTTCCCTTCAAACTACCCCTGTACAGTCAAAACCCAATCAGAAACAAAATCATAATAACTCCAACCACTTAAGCAACAATATAAAAACATGTTTTCCTCAATGGAAGTAGTTTAAATTCATGCATCTCATATCACTAGAAGTAATGGCATCATTGTTAGAAGTTGCATTCTCATCGTTGCATTGTAAGGATTAAGCTAGTCAGATTAGGGTTTACTAGGGTTTCCATGTTTGGTTGGCTTTTGGTTCATTCTTGCAAAGTAGGTTAATTTCCTTTCAGATGGTCTTCGTTCATCATTTAGAAAGCTTCTTCTGAGAACATATAGAAGTTGGCTTGAGCCCTAGCGGACTTGTGCCAGCTGACCAAGTGACAGCTGCGACAAGAGCTAGTACTTGTGCATACAGAACCGTCGCTTCCAAGTTTGTTACGAACTACCGGGTTGATAAAATTAGAGAAGGAAGCTCCAGGAGTTGTAGCATTATTGCTACAATACTGGAGCCCACCATCCTTCTAGAACCTTGATCTTTGAGAGCTTGAGCTTCCCTTCCTTGACTTGTTACCTTAGCTCCGATCCCATGTTGAGAAATCTAGGGCAGATATATGAGGTGATTTCTCTTACAATGGTAATTGTTTGTGATGCAAATTTTCTTAATATTTATTAGATTATTTCTTCCACTTGATTATATTAATGTTTTCTATCATCAAACAACTACAAAATAATCATGAGACAAAGGACAAAAAAGGTAGATGATCAACCAAGGAAAAAAACCTCTCCAACTTGAGAGGAAAACCAAAATGAATTATTCTTCTTATAGGATCTTCAATTGATGAATTCCAAGACTAGGAGTTTTGATCTAAAAACCTCTCCAAGACCAAGTCACAAGACCTTTTGAACAATTCTTCTTCTTGTCCAAGTCAATGCTTCTCAAAGTGAATTCTTGCACTTATATTCTCAGATTCCCTGAAATTAGGCCTCTTTCCACAGTCCTGCAATTCTTGGTCTGCCTAAAACCACTGCAATTTCGCACGTGTGAGCTGATTGGAGGAGTTTGGTGAGGTTTTTCTTCTTTTCTTGACTTGGATACTTCCATTTGTGATCTCAATTAGCAAGAATTCTTGTTTTGTGACCGCTTTCTTGGCTTCTTCAAGGACTGGCATGACATCAGCAGAAATCCTAATTTCAATCACACATGTGAGGAAGATGACCCAAAAAAATTCCAAAACACTTCAATATTCGTCTCTTTCCCTTTGTTGGATGAGATGCTTCTTTCTATATTTTACTCACACTTCTTCTTCTATTTTTGGATGCTTTATGGATGCTTTCCAAGTGAGGTCGGGTCCTTCTTTATATAATGATCTGTCTATGAAAAATAAGTCGACTTGTGCTTGTGTATAGGTTGGCATCTCCTTCTAGAATGATCTATAACTTATTTGGAAGGCCGACATGAATGTGTACTTGCGACGAGGTCTTGGAGAGTTTATGTATCTTATAATGACAAATAAATTCTCTTTTATAATATGTAACATGCCCAATTGGTCTTCAATACATGACCATGGCTCAATTGACTTTATGACTCAATGACCAATACTAAGAGCTAACAATGGGAGATTGAACTAAAAATAATTTTTCCTTGAGCATGGAACCCATGTCTCAAGATCAATAATAATAATATTTTTTTTTTCCATTTCATTAAATCATAAAATCATGATTACACGTGTCATTATGAAGATTGAACCTAGTTACATATTTCAACAGGACCCAACTATTACACAACATTTTGTCACTATCCCTGTACTCCACTTTCCTTCATCCTGGAGGACCTCTACAGTGAACCCTGCATGCTTTGCCTTCATGGAGATACTCCCACTATGTTCCTCTTCATGAGCAGATCATTTCCCTTTTGCACCATGTCCCCTGAAACTTCTGTTTTACCCAATTTACAAGAACGACGCTAATGCCTTTGTCTCCCCTGCGTCGATGTGCAGAGATTAGCACTACTCCTCGCGCTGACCGCAGTGACTGAGCTGTGTTTCAGTCACACCGGTCCTGTTATGGAAAGTTTTTTAAATTAGAGCCAAAGCTTCCAACTCTAGAAGCTCCGTAATGGAAGTTTGGTAAATGGTTTGGCCGGATGGGGTCGAGGATGACAGTTTGGGCTCCTTTCCCTTATAATGATGGAACTACCTCAAGGGATACATCTCCCATCAATATTTCCTATATAAACCTCCCTTCTTCCCAAGAAAAAACTAGTGTGAATGTTATAGTCACAGTTGATAGTTTTGGCAAAGTTATTGTTGAGTGTTGATACTATTTTGGAGTAGACAAGCAAGCTATTACTAGTTGTAGCTATCTAGTTGTGTGAGGGAGAAGTGTGATTTGGTTTGGAGTGAAGCCTAAAGGGAAGAGATTTAAAACTATTGTCGTTTGAAGCCATCGTGGAATGCTAGCAAAGGCGTGTGGGAACCTGGTCTTGTTAGAGGAAGACTGCAGCGTCAAGACGAATGGCTGTAATCTCTCCTTGATATTAATATAAGCAACTATCGATTGATTTCCTACATGTTTTGTAATATTACATATCCATGACTTAATGCTTCTTGACTCGTTAAGTAGGTTGAATTGCAATTTGTCTATTATTATGTTTGTGTGCTGTTGTTGTTTACTTGTTTCAGGAACTTGAAGAAGGAAGCGAGAGATTGCTGGAGAGAGAAAGCGAAGAATTCATCAAACAAGTTAAGCGACCAAGACGTAGGCCCTCTTGATTGATTCTAACCTAAGGAAATCTTCCATAGAAAGTATCTGTTGTGGCTAGACCCATTATCGAGATAGAGGAATTCGTTCATGTCCGCACTTATAATTTTACTTCACCACAAATTGGCAACTCCACTGTGGATCCCAATCCTTTTGTTTGTTTTGGATTTCATAATTTCATGAGAAATTTTCTAGTTTCACATTTTCCCTTTGGTTATTTTTCTTTTCTCCTGCTTACTGGCCTAAGTCTAAAATTCATAGTAGTAGATCTGGTCCCTGTGTTGAATTTTTTTTATTTTTCCTTAGTTACCTCGGCTAGCGCGCTTAATCCACTAATAGTCGTGCCAACCAATGTGAATTGGCGAGGAATAGTCGCACCGACCAGCCTCTGGCACTCATTGTCAGTTAGGCAGTCACACCGATGCCTGTAAGTGAAGATTAGGGCTTGACCCCAATCTTGGCCAGTGTGTTATGCTCTTGTGTTTTGACCCCGTGAGCCTTTCTGACTGTTTTCTCCCTGATTAGAAATCTACTTTTCATTTGGTTTTTCTTGCTTGTTGGCTTGTCATCTTCCTATTTGATTGATTGAGTCAATGAGTGGCCGGCGACACTAGGGCATCTAGTTGGTTGCCCATTCAGCAGTTTTTGAACTCACCAAGTCAGATTGTAGGTGTGTTTACTCCTTGCATTTGTCTTTTGGTCCTTTTTATGACTTTGACCTCTTTTTGCACAAGTTTGAAAAAGTTTCGTTTACTAGCTTGAACGTCTCTTTCTGGCATAGATTACATTGTTGGCCTTGTGTTTGGCAAAGTTGGTGTTTCATTGATCTGAATGAACTTCTCTTTTCGTGTTTTCATCTACTTGAAGAGCTTGTTGTCTCAAAAACATTTTCATTGAAAGATTGTATGCGAAAAGTTTGTTTCATTGTTTCATGAGAAAGCATGAAATTCTAGCTTGTTGCATCATTGTGCTATAAAAATTTGCATCTTTTTAAAGACAAGAATTGCATCAACATTTGAAAAAGGAAGAGAATTTTTCATTTTGAAAGGACTAATAGATAAGTGCTTGTCAGGAAATTAGAAATTGGAATGCATTTTTCATTAGTTTTTTTTTTTTGAAAAAGTAATATAGTGAAAGATCATTTTGGTTTCAGTTGCTTGATTGTTTGCATTTGATTGAGTAGTTTCTATGCTCTCTAGTGTAGGCATTTCATCGAATTGAAGGGTCTTGTCTCATTTAGTTGCATTTTAGGTTTTTCGAGTAGGATCGATAAGACTTGAAAACTGAAACTTAACTCAATATCAACTCTAAAATAAATTCAATTAACCTAAGGCGCACTTGACATTAACGATCATATCTAGAAGGTCTAGGCTAGAGACATGTTCCGGCGTCTTTAAACCTAGCAGCTGTCGTTAGCTTCGTCATTAGACAACGCTAGCACGGATTTGTGCTCCCCGTACCATTGAGTATATAACAAGAGATCCCACTAGGCTGCAATCCTTTTATCCTTAGGAAGCCAAGTCGGTCGCCTTGCGAACATGATACACCAAACACAACATTCAGAGAGATTGCCTGCTCGTACTTCTTGGTTCGCCAGGAGGTATTCTGTAGTTCATGGTTGCCTGGTAATCCTATTTACCTAGATCATCCAGAGCAGTCATTTGATATTTTTGACTCATTAAATTTAAAATATCATTTGAGCACTTGTCCTTTTGAGCTCGTTTCCAATCGAAAGTGATAGAGTCATCTTTGTTTCTTTCTCGACTCTTAAAAAATGAAAGAACATTAGTCTTTTATGCATCTTAATAATTGATTTCCCACGATCCAAAACATCCTGTTAGTCTTTTTGACCAAATCGTGAGTTCCCTTAAAAGGACATTTTAAAGCCTTGAAGTTATTTGTTCTGTCGACTAAGACAAGGTCATCGTGGTTGAACCATTTGGTTCACCCAATTCCTCTTCCTCTCCTCCGTCTGAAAGATTGTCTGAGGAGTTGTTTCCTGAGTTATCAGAGTCACTTGAGGACCAAAATGTTGAACTCGCAATTGTTTTGAGTGTTCAACCATTGTCATCTTGTCCTCTGCCTACTTTTGATTCAAGGTCATCTGTTGATCTTGGCCCGAAATCTCCAGACAATCTCGTTCAAACTCCAGAGAACTCACTGACCACTGAAGGTCAGCTTGGACTGGTTATCTATCCTCTGAACCCTATGTTTTATGTTGTTGAGATATCACCGTAGTGTCCTTATAGTCCATACGACCAGCCGAGTGTTCCTTTGGAACTATCCCCTAGTACACGTTTGGCCATTCATCGTCGTTTGTTTTCAAACATGGAACCCGAAGGCGATGCTCCAGTCACATCTCCGGATGAGTCTGAAGTTTCTACTCCACACACTGTTGAGGGGGAAGAATTGCAATTGCAGTTCCCTCTCGAGGGTTTCCCTTATTCAGAAGGTATTCCCGCCAATTTGCCACCCAACTATGTGTCTTTGGGGCACTTAGTTTCAGGCACATTTAGTCCCTCATCACTCTACCATAATCCTATATGGGCGTCAGGCATCAGGTTTGTTTGTCACGAACATGTCTTCCCAACAGGTTGTTAGTCCCAGTGCAACCCACCATTCCGAATACCCTTGTATCATCGATCCCAGTTACATGTCAGTCACAACCGATAGTTTCAATGGTTATCTCTATCAATTCCTCTATCCCATTAGTCAGTGGCCAGATTGTGCCACCGCCTGGGGGAAGAACCTGAATGTCTCTATGGTGTTAGGTGCCACTAATGTGAGTTGCTCACAAGCTCACATGCTTGGTATAAACCAACCCTCTTCTGGTATTATTTATAACTCTGCTGACCCTAATGGATCAAGTAATGTCTAGCACCAACAGTTTCAGAATCCCATTGGTCAATCTGGATCGAGCAATGTTCAGTATCAACAGTCCTATGGGGCTCAGGTCTAATACCAAAATCCTTACATTCCATATGGTTCTCAAGGATTGGTTAATCAACCTTACACCCTCCAAGCTGGGTAGTACAACCAGCCTAGCTACAGCCAGATTCAGTTCGGTAATTTCCTAGGCACTATTCAAGTACCCTTGCAATAACAAGGATAACCTTTTCAACAACCAAGGCATCCTTTGTTACCACAAGGGCAACCTTTGTTTCAACAAGGGATCTCCACACAACAACAAGGGAAAATTATCCCACAACAAGCTCTCCTGCAACAGCCGCAAGGTCAATCCTTACAGTAGTTGCAGCAAGCTGCGCAACAGTAGATGCAATATGCTCTGCATACCTCTCAACCCATACCCTCGTAGGGCCAACCTATGCATACCCAGGGACAAATTTTGCAACCGCAAGGTCAGCCCTTGCAATAGAAAACCAACCAGGGTGGCGGCAACCCTTGTATACATACCAACAAGGTCAACCCTTCCAGGGGCAGGGTTAAGGTCAAGTCCTGCAGCAGTAGGCCCAAAATCCTCTTGTCCTAGGTCAACAGGTTCAGAATCATACTGGCCAATGTTACCATGTACAAAACCCCTACGTCCAAGGGCAACAAGCGTATCAACCTTATGCCCAAGGACTGCAGGTCCAGAACCCTCTTTTTCAGGGACAACAGGTTCATCAGCCCTATGTTCTAGGACAATAGGTCCCATATCCATATGTCCAAGGTCAACAGGCTCAACAACCTTTTAACCCATATGTTTCCTATAAACAACCTATGCCTAGATAGTTTCAAGTTATTCAAGGTCAAAATCCTCCCCATGGTCAAGGTAATCCGTAATGGGGACAACCTCAGATGCCATATGGCCAAAATCCCCCATTGTGGGGCCAAAATCCTTACTAGCAGGGATGGGCTCCTCCTTATGGGCCAACTTATCAACCTTCCATGCCTTTTAACACTCAACTACTTTTCTTGGCTACACTCGAGTTGCTGGAGCTATCGCGCCTTACGAATGATCTGATCCTTCATTTGTCGTACTGGCCTTCGGTGTCGTCCAATATACCAAGTGATTTCCCAAAGTTCGATGGAAAAGCTAAAGAAGATCCTCAGGCCCATGTGATGACATATCACCTCTAGTGCTCGTCGAACACATACGTGGATGATTCCATTCATCTTTGTCTTTTCCAACGAACCCTCACGGGTGCCGCAGCGAAATGGTACATCGAGCTACCTCGGAGTAACTTCCATGAATTTAATTTGTTAGCCATGGATTTCCTCATGCATTTTCAATTGCCGGTTTGCTATGAAAATGGCACCTACTTGCTCACATCTCTTAAGCAAGACACTGCGACACACATCTCTGATCATATCCACGAATGGAGACGTATACGTCGCCTGATCAAATTCGAGATAGCTGATCAGTTTCTTACTGAATGGTTTACCAAATCATTTGTAGCCCCAATTGCTCGAAATATAGCTACGGGTAGATGCGTCACTGAAGAGCAAGCCACCGCTCGTGCCCAATACTTGGATCTGGTTTACACTCAGTCTGGCACTTTATACAAGTTGTTACCCAATGCTTCGCGGCCATCATCTGATCCCACAACATTGAAGTCACCAGTTGTTCCTCGCATTGATGGAGTTATTAGTTCAGTATCCAAGACCCCTAAAACTTATTCCAAACAGAATTCGGTCTCAAATTCTTCTTCTAATAGTTCATCTCAGAATCCACCTGGCCCTAGTAAAACCTTAGAGGTCCATGTTGTCTAGTCAACTGCAGTGGACAAATCCTCGAAAGGAAAGAAGAAAGGCAAAGGAAAAGTTAAAGCTGATGCCCCGAAATAGGGTCCTCCCAAATCGTCTATTGGTGAATCCTTGCAATGGAAACCCAAGTATCCCTGCCTCATTTGTGAGGAGGATCACTACACTAAGGATTTTCCTTGACGATCCGAAGTTAGTCGCCTACTCAAAGGGACCCCTACTGTCCTTAAAGAGCCATTTCCTTCTCAGCAGACCCAAATGGTAGACCAACCCCAATTTGATTCCTCCAAATCTCAAGTGTTCATGATGAGCACGCCTATTAATGTGGGTACCCGGTCGAAATATTATCAAACTCCAACTCCAGTAGTTGGGAAATAAAAAGAAGTTGCACCTTCTTCTTCTTCTACCCTGAGTTCTGGCCCTCTGCAAATTGAGCGCCCTAACCCTGATTCCACCATGCGACCACCCTCTCTAGGTGTGCTGTGGAAATCCTCGTATAGTCCCAATGCCCAAGCCGCTCAACACTACAATATTGTTGAGGATTTGGCTTAGGCGCCGTCAGCCATGTCGGCTCTCGAGGTACTCCCAAGCTACCCATCGCAGCGGAAATCTTTGCTATCAACTATTTGGGGCATCGATCCCACCAATTCTAATTTGATATGTTTCGATCTATAGAACCATGTTCGACGGCTCCCTCATCAAATTTCCTTTCTTATTCAGGTAATCATTAATGAGAAGACCATCCACCACACTGTCATCGATGAAGGTGCTTCCACCTGCACTATGTCAACTGCATGTTGGAAGGCTATTGGTTCCCCTGCACTGAACCAGTCTTCGAACACTTTGGAAGCTTTCAATGGGTGTGATTCGCAACCCTTCTGTGTCTTACCTAACCTTGCCATCACCTTGGAAGGCAAGACAATGCAAGTCGAAGTAGAGATTGTTGACGCCAAACTCAATTATTATATTCTACTTGGTTGAAGTTGGACTAATGCCATGCATGCCGTGGCCTCCTCTTTGTTTCGCGTGATCCGTTTTCCCCATCAAGGGAAGATTATCATCGTCGATCAGCTGTCTCTCTTTGCGTCTTCCTCCTCGGATGGAAATGTTTCGTACGTCAAGCACTCTGGTGCTCCCTATGAGAGTGTGGGGGTGGGTCTCTTCAAAGATTCTGCCTTAATGGGAATTTTTCCACTCCCACCTCCTCATGTTGCCTTTGTCAATATGGTATCGGTAAAATCTGATCCCTGGGTCATACCTGCACCAGATCTTGTTGATACTTGGGGTGAGGTTATGCCACTTAGTCCCGCCGAAGTCAATTACGTGGAAATTGTTTCAGCTTCAAACTCTGCATCCTCTAATTCTCATATGTCAAAGACCTCTCTCGATATGTACTCTCAATCCCCTTGGCTTGGCACTTTGGAATCATTTGATCCCTTAGCCGAGACCTTCCTCGCTGATGAAGGTATCATGGAAATCATGTCTCTTAAGGAACCACCTTGGATCGATACTCATCATCGCTCCTCATTCCTGCCTCGCCTGGTGGTCATGTCTACCTTTTTCGAAGAATGCTCTTCTCTGCTACTCATTGATGTGTCATTTTATCCTGACATAATCAAGATATTTCAACTGAGGGCACCTTTATCCCTTCATGGATTCAGGATTTTTCACCCTCCCCGAGTTTTCATCGATTTTCCTCTAACTCGTAACCCTCCCTCACCCAAGGGGCATGGGGGCAAAGCCTTATATGAGTTCTACTCTATTATTTGCCTGAGGCAATGCTTACTCATCATGGCAACAGTAAAACTCTGGTGTTCATCTGTGTTGATTGATTACCTGAGTCCTAGCATGGACTCCCTCAAAAAGTACTATGCTTAGGTCATCTTGCATGGTTACTTATGTACATTAGTGTGTGATTCATTTTTGTACAACGTGGTTTTGTGTGATAGTTTTCAAACAACTTTCTTGTTTACTATGCTTTTCTTGCTTTGTAGATGTCTGCAACTCCTCACGTTGGTTTCGCCAATGGTGCTTTCCATAGTACCCGGAACCTATCATCTGCGGCATGGGCTATCTATGACCCTAACGGTGAGTTGATTGACCTTCAAGGTATCTTCCTAGGTCGCACAACCAACAACATTGCTGAATACAGTGCGGTCATCGAACTGTTGTCAGAAGCCGTGGCTTTGAGAATCAGAGAATTGGTTGTCAACTTGGATTCACAACTTTTCATCCTTCAACTAAATGGGCAATATTCCGTCAGGAACCCTCAAATATTATGAATGTATCTCCGTATCCATCTATTGGAAGGGAATTTTGATTATATTACATATCATCATATTCCTCGGCGCATGAATACATTGACAGATGCATTAGCTAATTACGAGTTGGATAGAAATTTACGAAACATGTAAAATATAAGACAAACCATTTGTACCATAATAGATAGGAAAATACAACATATATATATATATATATATATATATATATATATATATATATATATATATATATATATATATATATATATATATATATATATATATATATATATATATATATATATATATATATATATATATATATATATATATATATATGGTGAGAATGTTTGATACATCAGAACCCCAAAAAATAATATGTGCATCTGAAATAACATCAGCGGCTTGCAGGCCTCATACATCCGTGGCACGCAGGTGTCAAGAAATATATAAGTGTTGGACCTAGGAACTACTCAGCATGGTGGTCATGATAGCATGAGACAACTCATGCAACATGACTCAGCAGTCGGTGGAGCTGACCTGAGACTCCCACCATGTGTCTCTGGTACCGACGGGGCATGTCTCCTATCCGAGCATACTCTGGGATACCATGAGTTAACCCCTCAAGGTTCCTCACGATCTCCTCCTTGTTGTCACTCCCTTCCTGATAAGGGGTGACAACGTCAATAGGGCGGGGTATGCGCTTGGCTATTGAGGACATCCCGGCCAACCGCTCTGGTCCAACATCTGCATAAACAAGAGAAATGTTATAAGCATGCATATACCAAAAACAATTAAAAATCTCAAAATTAAAATTTTGATTTTTACCTTCGTCATCGAAGTCCTCTCCATCTGGTAAGGGAATATCTGGATCTCCATGAAATCAGTTCCGCTGTATGGCTAGTCCTCCATGACAATCTTCTATCATTGTAGCCATGAGAATAATGCAGGTTGGTATGACATATGCTGAACCCCAGTGATGCTGGGCATCAAACAACTCCAGCGGGCCATCCGCCGATCACGTGGCACAGGAGGATCAACCTTAGTCAACTGATACTAGAACAGTGGCACTCGTTCCAGGAAATAGGTCACAAGTACTGATCCAAAGCCAAATTGCTTCAGATTCCTCACCTTGGCCTTAGACAATTGGCACTTGATGTTCATCTTCATGGCCTTTGCCCAGTTGAAGATCGTAGGAGCTGTGCAGTCAATAGCATAAAGGAACTTCAACTTGTTAGTCTCATGTTCTGCTGGGACCCTGCCACTCTGTTGATAGTCAACAGAAACACCCTCAGTGTCAAATCCTGCACACTGGAAATCTCTATCTTCCCACTCTTGAATTTCAAGGCCTCAGGGCAGTGTTCGACAAGCAGGGAAGATATGCTTGCCCCAATCAAATGTGACCCATACAGGTTCACTCACTCACCTCTGTGAGATAGTCCAGTGATGAAGTAGATATCTAAAGTTGTCAACTCCAGCTCCTGGTCCCCAATGACAAAAATCTCCCGATTAATGTCCCAAAGGCTTATCAAGTATCGAAGCAACTTGGGTTGGGCCCACATCCCTAGTGTAAGGAAGAATTTGAGGAGCCCGCAAGCCCTCAAAGCCTCTAGGAAATTTGGATCATTCATTTCCTGGGTGTCAACATCTTCATGTTCCCTTTCCTTCCAATCCACCATTTTCGACAATTTCTCTCCTGCAAAAGCCATTAATTTGAGTCAATAATCATCCTTGGCACATAAAATTCAAGATTAAACGGTCAATTTTTGAGAAAAAAATGGTTGTACCCTATCCAAGGCACCAGCGTGCCTATTTTAAAAATAGTTACGTTGATCGGTGCGGATGGTTGTGCAAATCACCCTCAGCCGATGTGATCCCATGCCAGGAAATCGCGTCGACTGAGGGCGATTTTTTTAAAAAACCTTCCTAAAAATCCAAAAAAATGGCTAAAAACATAAATGACTTGCATGAAAATGGAGCTCAGGGTTTCAGATGTTACTTGGAATTGACGTCTTGTCGATTAACCTCCCAAATCTCCTGTAATCTGCTCCGGGACAACTAGGGAAAAAGTGGGTAAAAAGTCTTCACTGCAAAGGTAAAATGGTAAATGGTAAAAATATATTTACTTTTCCTGTTTTTATTCATTTTTTCATGAAAATATTAGGTTTTGTAAATATTTTTGACCTATTTTGCCTCAAGGACTCGCTAATACACTTTGCCTTACTTGTGCAGCAACAGGTGATGGATGTTCGACGATGACGATGAGTCACATTTCAACTCTTTTCTCAACTCGTTAAACTTATATGAAAATATTGCTGAGTATTTTTCCCTTTTTGACTCGTTAAAGAGAATAAAAACAGGAGGTCCGCTTTCAGCTCTTTTCCGACCCTTTAAAAGCGAAAAGATGGCCAAGCCCTTGTTGTTTCAAACTCGTTAACAGATGTGAAACGTCATGCGCCCAGTATAAATTTATCCATTTTTTGGGCTGGGAAGCACTATTTACGAAAAAGGTACTCCTTGACTGAACTGGTCAAGTGGTTCTCTCAAGTATTATTTTCTACCTTTTCGGGCTTGAGAGACACAAATGTACGAAAAGGGACCATGTGGAGTTTTCTTTTACGTGTCTTTTTCAAACTCTCTAAACATGAGAAATATACCGAGTTACACCTTTGTCAGACTCGTTAAATTATTAAATGACATCGGATTCATCATCATGACAAACATGAGCTTCTCCTTCGTAGGGTTCATTAAACTTACTAGGTCAGATTCATCCGAAGGATGAACTTACAGTGCAAGCATATGTTATCCCCTTCAAGCTTGCGATTAAAAAATAATTGGGGTACTCGGTAGAAATGGTGGGGGAAAATTTGGAAATCTATCAGTCGTGTCAGCATCTCACTCTTGAACATGACACCCTTTTCTTTGTGTTGGGTTGGGACATCCTCCTTTGTATCATTGACCTTCCTGGGTTTGGGCCGTCCATTTTTACCTTCCATCTGATCTCTGCCATGTCGTCATGACCACCAATCCTATGGATCCAAAAGTTGCCAAACTTCCAGTTGTGTCACTGATATGTTCAAGAGTTGTCCTTCTGCAGTTACACTTACCTCTAATTCTCTATATCATCCAAAATCATTTTGCATCCTCTCGTCTCGCTCGATGATGTGGGATTCATTATGGCCCTCCTTCGACACAGTCGCTTTCCGTTGACTTCAACTCATTATCCAGGAAGTTGACCGAGAGACTCCCTTCTAGTACCTTAGAGCTTGCATGCCCTAATGGCAAGTTCTTCACACTTGATGACAAGTTCACATCATTGGCTTTCGATCGAGTGATTTCACAGGAGTTCAACTTCAGTTCCTGTATTCACATTCCATGAATTGTGATGATAGTACCTTGAGGGACATCGTCATTATTGGTGGTTTCTCTTGCGCTTGTTAACAATTTACATCATTGACTGGTAATCAAGCGACTTTCTAGCATGTTCGACGTCAACAAATATATTCACATGCTAGGATTTGTACTTTGATCGGGTCATGTTGGAGCGCAAGACCCTAGACTCAGATCACAAAAGTCTAGGTTGCAAAGTGGTATGACATGGTTGTGATGATATGCATGTCTCTTTCAGATGGTTGGCTGCGGTCAAACCATGAGTTATTATATGTGATCCTTCTTATTATTAGATGGCTGCAACCATACCTTGGTTTCATTATGATCCTCTTTGACGGATGGCTGCGCCCATACCTAGATCCGTTTACATGATCATTCTTTGGATGGTTGTGTCCATGCCATGATTCATGTATCATTTGACAAAGATCTCAATTTATGTATATGTATCTGTACTTGCTTGCAGTTTTTCCGACGGCAGACCGGTTCCCTGCATTGATTTATAAAGCATTTCATCCCTCACTCCAGCTCGGCCTTCACGCTTTAGGGGGCATCCGTTACACAACATTTTGTCACTGTCCCTGTACTCCCCATTCCTTGATCCTGGAGGACCTCTACAGTGAACCATGCATGCTTTTCCTTCATGGAGAAACTCCCATTATGTCCCTCTTCATGAGCAGATCATTTCCCTTTTGCACCATTTCCCCTGAAACTTCTGTTTTGCCCAATTTATAAGATCGGCACTAATGGCCTTTGTCTCCCCCGTGCCGATGTGCAAATATTAGCACTACTCCTCGCACCAATCGGAGCGACTGAGTTGTGTTTTAGTCCCGCCGGTCCTGTTATGTAAAGTTTTTTAAATTTAGAGCTGAAAATTCCAGCTCTAGAAGCTCTGTAACAGAAGTCTAGTAAATGGTTTGGCCGGATGGAGTCGAGGATGACAGTTTGGGATCCTTTCCCCTATAATGATGAAACTACCTCAAGGGATAAATCCTTCTCCCATAAGAAGAGGATCCATCTCCCATCCATATTTCCTATATAAACCTCCCTTCTTCCCAAGCACAAACTAGTGTGAATGTTATAGTCACAGTTGATATTTTTGGCAGAGTTATTGTTGAGTGTTGATACTATTTTGGAGTATACAATCAAGCTATTACTATTTGTAGCTATCTAGTTGTGTGAGGGAGAAATGTGATTTGGTTTGGAGTGAAGCCTAAAGGGAAGAGCTTTAAAACTATTGTTGTTTGAAGCCATCGTGGAATGCTAGCAGAGGTGTGTGGGAACCTGGTCTTGTCAGAGGAAGACTGCAGCGTCAAGACGAATGGTTATAATCTCTCTTTGATATTAATATATGCAACTATCAATTGATTTCCTACATGTTTTATAATATTACATATCCATGTCTTAATGCTTCTTGACTCGTTAAGTAGGTTGAATTTTAATTTGTCTATTATTATGTTTGTGTGTTGTTGTTGTTTACTTGTTTCAGGAACTTGAAGAAGGAAGCGAGAGATTGCTAGAGCGAGCGAGTGAAGACTTCATCAAACAGGATAAGAAACCAATAGGTAGTCCCTCTTGATTGATTCTAACCTAAGGAAATCTTCCATAGAAAGTATCTGTTGTGGCTAGACCCATTATCGGGATAGAGGAATTCGTTCATGTCCGCACTTATAATTTTACTTCACCACACCAACTTTGTTGAGAATAACTTGAAGTATTGTAACATATTTGGAGCAACTCTTATTGAAGTTATGGACCAAGCTTTTATGAGCATATCTGGAAGTCTTTTAGTAAATTTGGAGAGACCCTTGTTGAATTCCAGGGCCAAGCTTTGTTGAGTAGACCTTAAAAATTTTTGAGTCATAATTAAAGGTCACAGTAAGGGAACTTATAATACTGATGATCAAAGTTATGAACTAGAATCAATTTGTTGCATTAAAGGTTAGAATTACAGTGGAAAACTTACTAGAGCAGTACTAGAAGTTGAATATGTTCAGGCAAAGATAACAATAATTATATATTGTTGTATTTGGGTCATTATCCTTTGTATGAGAACCTAATTTTTTTAGTTTTACTTGTCTTTTATTATAGAGGCGGAAGGGTGGTGCTAGAAAAGGAAGTTGTAACTTCCTTCAGGAGGTTGTTGCCCCCTTCTAGTGGATGTTGATAAACCATGGGTTGTAGCTCCTTCCAAAATTGGCTGGTAATTTTCTTGGGGTTGTAACCCTTCCAGCTGTAGGTTCCATTATAATATAAACATATTGTTCATATATATCTTGTGTTCCTTTGATGTGATGTTATTAGTTAATTGTTTTGATACTTAAATTATTGAAATTTATGAAATACTAATTCAAACCCCCCTCAGTATTTCCAACACTGCTTGAAGAGCCACCTGGGATTGGTTCTCTCACCATTCTTGGCATAATATCCCACACATCATCCTCCACCATGGAATTCCTTTAAATGTGGTAGTATGAAACTTATTCAATGATGCTACTTATTAGTGCCATATAGTCTGAAAACTTCTTCCAAGGCCTAATCTCCCTAAATATGCTCCTAGGACCCTCCACATGCTCCTGAGCATATTTCAATGTATGCTTGAACCATTGGGGTCTCTTGAAAAAATAGAACATGATGATCTCTCCTCCTCCTCATCTTAAGGTTGACTTCTAGATTGGAAGATGTTGATTTAGAATCAACCTTCCAAGCTTCATGTTTCTCATTCTTTGTCATTGGTAGGGTCTCATGTGACTTCCTAGATGTAAGGTCATCCTTGAACTTCACATCCTGTCTCAACATAGTACTTTGTTGTGCTCGAATGAAAATATTGCAAGCCTCCAAGCTATTGTTGTATCCCAAAAACATGCCCTTTATTCTATAGTGATCCATCTTGGATGCATTATCTTATGGTACATGTATATACACTAGAGAATTAAAGATATGTAAGTGGATCACCTCTAGCTTCACACTAGTGGCTGCCTTGTTTTGTTTCTTTTCCTCCAAGATCTTGTGAGGATTCTTGTTCAAGATGGAGATTTTTGTATTGCATGCCTCTACCCAAAGGAACATGGGAAAACCTTGAGCATGGATCATGGACTCAATAGCCCCTATTATTGACCCATTCATTCTCTTTGCAACCCAATTCTGTTGTGGGTTGTAAGATACCATCAAATTTCTATTAATTCCTTCCTCCTTGAATAAATCATTGAAGTCATTAGAGGTATACTCACCCTCATTGTTTAACCTCAGGACCTTAATGTTCTTCTCTGTTTAGTTTTGCACAAGAGTCTCAAGCTCTTGAAACTGATTGAATACCTCATCCTTTGTCTTCATGAAGTAGATACATGTCTTCCTAGAGAAGTCATCAGTAAAGGACACATATTACATACCTCCCTATATTGATGTTATTGACATTGAACCAGTTACATATGAATTATTGTATCCCAAATATCATTGGATCTTCACTCGTTGCTTAGGAAAGCAGTCGTGGCATGCTTGTGAAGAATGCACTCTTTTCACACCCCATACTCGTCAATATTGAAATATAAAAGACCAGTGACAATCTCACTCAAAATTTACAACAAATTGAAATGCAGGAGCCCCATCCCCCCATGCCAAAACATACATAAGTTGTCATTGTTATGAACCAAGTCTTGGACATTCTCACCCCATAAATTATATACATTTTTATCTTTAACCCCAATAACCTAAGTTGTGTTAGGGTTAGATCCTTCTAGTATGATATGCGCTTTCCCTTTTTGGAACTACATGACAAAATCATTGTCTTCAATGATCGAGATTGAAAGTAAGTCCTTCTTGATCCTTGGAACATACAACACATCCTTCACTTCCTACGAGCTCCCTGACTCAAGCTAAAACAAAATTGTTTCAAATCCTTTTATTACATACTTGGAATCATTACATGATATACATGCACTCCTGAATCTTGCTTCTTTAGAATAGTAGAAATATCCCCTACATATGTCATATGGTGAGATATACGACCATCCATGTAGCACACACTCCTAGAAATTATGCTCGTAAAAATCCAAGAAACAAATGAAAAATCCTACTGAAATTTTACACAAAACTCACTCATTTGATTTATTGAGGTTACTACCTTCTATTGCTGCAACTTCCCTCTGCCCTTCTTCCTATTTGTAGACTCTAATTCATAGTGACCATCCTCATAACATATGAAACACTTGATTTTAATCAAATATTTCTTCTTCCCCTCTCTATGAGGATGACTCCTCACTCTTTCCTTTCCTTTACACTTCCTTATTTGACTGAAAATGGAAAGGTTCTTATCACCTTCCTACATGTTGTATTTAGTCTCCCCCCAATTTTCTCCTGTTAGGTTGCGAGTCCCTATACAATCACAAAGTATAAGACTACCTTGGTATGATTTGTAAACCTTATCTTTTATAAGGTGTTGTCATGATCCACTAATGAATTTCTAGTGAAATCTATATATAGAATGATCGAATTATAACACTATAAAATCATATCATGAGATCAATATAGTTGTATTTATGTATACCAAAAGCATGCCCATTATTCTATAGTGATCCACCTTGGATGTATTATCTTATGGTACATGTATATACACTTGACAATTAAAGATATGTAAGTGGATCACCTTCGGCTTCACACTAGTGACTGCCTTGTTTTATTTCTTGTCCTCCAAGATCTTGTGAGGATTCTTGTTCAAGATTGAGATTTTCGTATTGCATGCCTCTACCCAAAGGAACATGGGAAAACCTTGAGCATGGATCATGGACTCAATAGCCCCTATTATTGACCCATTCATTCTCTTTGCAACCCAATTTTGTTGTGGGTTGTAAGATACCATCAAATTCCTATTAATTCCTTCCTCTTTGAATAAATCATTGAATTCATTAAAGGTATACTCACTCTCATTGTCTAACCTTAGGACCTTAATGTTCTTCTCTATTTAGTTTTTCACAAGAGTCTCAAGCTCTTGAAACTAATTGAATACCTTATCCTTTGTCTTCATGAAGTAGATACATGTCTTCCTAGAGAAGTCATCAGTAAAGGAAACATATTACATACCTCCCTATATTGATGCTATTGACATTGAACCACTTACATATGAATGTACTATATCCCAAATATCCTTGGATCTTCACTCGTTGCTTAGGAAAGTAGCATTAGCATGATTGTGAAGAATTCACTCTTTGCACACCCCGTACTAGTCAATATTGAAAAATAAAAGACTAGTGACAATCTCACTCAAAATGTACAACAAATTGAAATGCAGGAGCCCCACCACCCCGTGCCACAACATACATAAGTTGTCACTGTTATGAACCAAGGCTTGGACATGCTCATCCCATAACTTGTATACATATTTTTCTCTAACCCCAATAACCTAATTTGTGTTAGGGTTAGATCCTTCTAATATGATATGCGCTTTCCCTTTTTGGAACTACATGAAAAATACTTGTCTTCAATGATCGAGATTTAAAGTAAGTCCTTCTTGATCCTTGGAACATACAACACATCCTTCACTTCCTACGAGCTCCCTGACTCAAGCTGAAACAAAATTGTTTCAAATCCTTTTATTACATACTTTGAATCATTATCACGATACACATGTACTCCTAAATCCTGGTTCTTTAGAATAATAAAAATCTCCCCTACGGATGTCATATGGTGAGATATACCACCATACATGTAGCACACACTCCTAGAAATTATGCTTGTAAAAATCCAAGAAACAAATGGAAAATCCTACTCAAATTTTACAGAAAACTCACTCATTTGATTTTCTATTGAGGTTACTACCTTCTATTGTTGCAACTCCCCTCTGCCCTTCTTCCTATTTGTAGAATCTAATGCATATTGACCATCCTCATGACACATGAAACACTTGATTTTAATTAAATATTTCTTCTTCCCCTCTCTATGAGGATGACTCCTCACTCTTTCCTTTCCTTTACACTTATTTGACTGAAAATGGTTAGGTTCTTATCACCTTCCTACCTGTTGTATTTAGTCTCCTCCCAATTTTCTCCTGTTAGGTTGTGAGTCCCTATACAATCACAAAGTATAAGACTACCTTTGTATGATTTTTAAACATTATCTTTGATAAGGTGTTGTCATGATCCACTAATGAATTTCTCGTGAAATCTATATCTAGAATGATCAAATTATAACACTATAAACTCATATCGTGAGATCAATATAGTGGCTTGAATATGACTTAAAGCCTCTTCCACCATTTTCTTTTCTTCTCTTGCATTCTCCAATTCTTAATAAATCCATGGTAAAGAGAGCCAAATAATATCAAAGTGATGGTAAAAAGATGATGAAAATATTAGAGCACTTGTAGTTCTTAAGGGCCTAGTATCTTCTCAAAGCAATCATCCATGAGTGATGAGAACAATATCATTAGGGGGATTTTGAGGTCTAAAATGGGCCTCGTAAGGAAAATGATAAAATAATAGTTAAAATAATAAAATATTACTCTTTTTTTTTTAACTTATCTCCTTGTAGGTTCACTCAAATTTAAAGCGTAAACACCCTCTAGATACATAATTAAATTCCAAATCCAAAAAGTACGCACTCTGCATTCTTCTAAGTAGATCAACATAAAAAATAAAAAAATAAAAATAAAAAAATAAAAAATTGAACACACATCCAACAAGTACACACTTATCATTTTTATGAGTAGATCGACATTGAAAATATTGAACACGCTTTTTTCATGTATTTTCAATTTTTTGATGTCAGTCTAATAAAAAATATGCAAAATGGGTACTTTTTTGATGTGGAATTTAATTCCGCATCCAATGGATGTATACTCTTGATATTTGAGTGAACATACAAGGAGATTAGTCAAAAATACAATTAAAATAGTTTTCTTCTTTTCCCTCGTAAATATATTCCCCTAGGGATAACATCACCATATTGAATCCTATTGGTTATTTTAAAGTTAATTTTGTTAGTACATTTTTTTTAAGGCCCATTTTTTACTTCACAATTACCCTAATGAAATTCCAATCACAACAAAGTGATCCATTATGATTGGAAGGCAGGTTAATTTGTAAAACAAATATGCACATATTTGCCAATGCTAATTTGTGATTTTGAAGGCTTGGTAAGTTTTTGCTTTAGTTTTATTAAGGAAAACAAACATATGTCTATTGGTTCATGTTATTTTGAATCTATTTGTCCTTGTTGATATTTTTAGTCTAGTGGTGGAAGCAAATCATGATTCCATGATCTGCCTTTAAAATCCCAATTGAAAACTTATGTAAATAACTTGGTGATAGATTTAGAAGCTACATTTGTTTGCTCACACATAATCACTCAAATCTATGATATCTATTGTTCAATATAATATATCTAAAATATCTATTGGACTATAGTTTGTAGTATCATTTTATGCTAAGTTGCACATATTTGCATATGACACTTATGATGTCTCATTCTTCCATATTGTTGTGATTTGGATGAGATGCTTATCATCTCTCATTTCATAGTATTGAAGGGTTGTTATTTATATTTTATTGTCATAGATATGATCAGAAGTTCATTGGAAAATAAATAATTGATTTTTTTATAATATAGAGTATGTTTACTAATGCCGAACTTATTATGATTGCATATTTTGGCAATATTTTGGAATCGGATGGATAATAACGAATATCTTAGAATTGAATGAATTGACCTCACTGCCAATTGTCTAATTATGGGAATCTACAATTGAGATAAGTATGTCCCTTTACTAACACCACTTGTTGCAAATTTCACTACTCAATAGGTCACAAATTTCAATAGCTTGACTGTCCTCCACTATGCTTTGAATAATTATTTACACCTAGATTGATGGTTTTATCATATATCTATACGCTAATGTTTCAGAGCCACATTTCAAGGAAGCAATCTTTATGGATTTATTACTGATAGTGGTAATTTCAGACAACATCATGGATTTTCTTTTTCTTAACCTCCGAAACCATAAGATCTTCAGATTTGGGTACCCCATGTTATTTCACCCCTCAACCCTGTATCCACACTGTTGGGATAAGATTCATGTGGACTGAGAAACAACTATCAGAGGTCGGCACTTTGAAACCAAAGATTTCAAAGGTCAAATCTCAAAACCAAGCTATATATTATTTCTTGTAGAATTTGCAACACCAATTCACTTTGAACCCTCTCTATTTTTGAACATGGACTATCTCTCAAATCACTATGTGCGCATTCAATGTCACATGGTTTGGGTTTGAGTTTGAGTTCAAGTTCGACAATGATAAAGTTAGATTGGAATTCGAATTTATCCATTAGGTTAGCCATTAAATTCTATTATATAAACAATTTAAATTAGATATAGATACACAATTAATTAATTATTTTTTTCATACATAATGTATTAATTTATCATATGTATTATATACCAAATTAATAAATTTATAATAATATTCAACCCATTATATATATATATATATATATATATATATATATATATATATATATATATATATTCCGAACAAATAATCGTAACTTTCTATTAATGAAAAAATACTACATATAATACATGCATCGAGTGTATTCAACCACTGTCCCAAAGGACTAATAAAGACAAAAATGGGTTGCAAAAACTAGCCTTGAAATCATAAGAAAATAAAGCATATCATCCAAATATATGGAATCCAGGGAAGTGCTTATATGCCAAAATCAGTCAAAAAATAGATAGATTGTTTTGTAATGTTTGTTGTCATAAGCTTTTACTATACATAAAATAAAAGATTGTTGCATATAGATATCATGTTCATCAAATCAGAAACCAACTTATTCTATAAAGATAAGACAATAATAAAACATTAGACTTCAATGAAATACTCATGCTAGTAATTCTAAATTGTCCCATCTAAATGCTTCATGACATGCCAAATTCCCAAATGTTGTCTAATCCCTTCCTTAGACAGAATATCCACTTCGAAATTTCTTTCCTTGTAGATGTGACAGCGAGATATAAATTCAAAATCTTGCTTAAACTAAAATATCTCTTCAAGTATCAGAAGCAATGTGTGATTGTGGCATCTTTGTGAAGAATTAAACCAATTTATAACCTTTAAGGAGTCCTCTAATACTTGGAGAGAACAACAATTATTTCCACAACCCAACATAAAATAAGTTTAAGAGAAAGTAGTTTTGCATAGTTGTTGGAGCCCCTGCTTAGAACAATTTTTTATTTCATAAAATTCCGATCATTGATGAAAAGAAGAATACTTCCCCCATAGATACCATCATCATTTGAAGCTTCATAAAAATAATACACTGGCATTTTTCAATTGATCTCTTCTTCAAAGAAGATGCGCAGAACATGATGTGATTCCTTTGTAGGGAAGAGAACATAAATCACTCTGATTTCTGTTGAAATGAGGTTAGGAATAGATGGAGTATCCTTGAAAGTGGATTTATTACTAGCCAACCAAACCCCCCAACAGATGAGGGGTGGAATGTTCCTAAGATCTTCTCAATTTGATGAGTCCCACCAAGACTTCCATGCCTCAATGAAATAATTACCTCTCCAATCCATATTGCAACCCAAAAGTTGTTTAATTTTAGCCCAAATACTCAAAGTGAAGGGACAAAATATAAATAGGTGTGAGACTGAATCCTCTGCATTCTTTCATAGGATACACTATCTAGGACCTTCTTTGTGTCTCTTTTGTAATTTTTTTCCATGTTGGCACTTTGTTTTAGATTAAGCACCAAGGGAATAGTCTCATCTTAGATGGGCACATGAGCTTCCACATAAACTTCCACCACCAATTTGGCTTAATCCTTACTCTAGCAGCAATCTAGAAACTGTACCCAAATTTTGGGGTATAGGTCTCTGAAGGGGAATGTACAGAACATAGGGAATCCTCTCTATCTTTGATTATAATGTGCGACCTTTTGAGAGAAATTATACAATTAGTCCACAGGTCAACAAATTCTCCATGAATGTCTAGTTGGTTAGCACTCTTCCATGCCATTTGACCAAAAATTAAATTGACCTTCTTTAGCAATATGATTAAGGAAGGTGATCCCTTGCTCATCTAGGACTGTCAAAAGGTCTAGGGGAAGCCTCAAATTTTTAGGGAAACCAACCTAGGGATCCAATCCAATTATGAATTTTTCCATATTTCCAACTTTCTAAGAAAATCTACAACTGACTACATTAAAAGAAGCGATGGAAAATTTCCAAATAACAGAGGAATTTTGCATCCTTTTATTTGGAATTCTAATCCATTTGTGAAGAGGGAGAGTGCATATTTATTTTTGTACACCACAATTGTCCATAAGATCCCTATTGAAATAAGCGTCCACCCAACCTCAATCGAGAGAGATTTTGCAAACATGGGAAGATCCTTTAGCTCCCAACCATCCTGTGCTTTATTCAATCAAATATTATCCCAGATCGTCCACAGGAGAGAAAATTCATCTTTGGATCCAACCCACAAAAACCTCGCACAAATTTTTATTATTGATTCTAAAATGCCTTTAGGAAGCCATGTGGGAGCCATCCAGTAATATGGGATGGCTTCAAGGATGGATTTAATCAATATAAATCTCCCTGCTCTCAAGATCCATTTATAGCTCCAATGCTTAAGCCTTTTCTCCACCTTAGCCAATAGCCACATCTAGTCATGGTTCATGTATGAGTTGGGTTTTAAATGGAAAATCATATATTTTAAAATACCTTGGAGAGTCTTAATAGTAAAGGGGAATTAGCTCTATGCCCTTTGTACCTCTCTATGAGATAGTCTATCATATGATAAATTATACTTATGAACATTGATAATCATGTATATTGCTTTATGAAAAAGAACGGGATATTCCTTGATTATTTCCAGATCCTATCTCAAGCCATTACAAAAAATCAGAATATGATCTACAAAAGGTAGGTGAGTGATAAACAGGTTTTTAACCACCTCAATTCCCTTAATATCACCCACGTCATTTTGCTTCCAATAACAATATGCTCAACCATTTCGATACTAAAAGGAAAAGGAGGGGTGACAGAGGACATTCCCACCTCAAGCTTCTCTAGGCATGGAAAAAAAGGAGATGTTTATCCATTAATCAAAACTACAAAAGAAATAATTGTTATACAACTCGTAACCTAGTTAATAAAAGAAACTTCAAACCCCAAGTGTGTAAGAACCATTCGAATAAAAACTAAACTGACTTTGTCATATGCTTTTGACAAGTCAATTTTGGCAACAATCCATTTCAACTTTTGAATCTTAATGATATGTAAACCTTCTTATGCGACCCCAATATCTTCATGTATCTGATGATTCTCCATAAATCCAAATTCTTCTCTAGACACATTTCTGGATAAAACAGGCGAAGAAGAATGGCTATAATCTTGGAAATGATTTAGTGTATGCAATTACATAAAGAGATAGGACTATATTTGTCACAAGATTAGGGTTCATATACCTTCAGGATAAATCCTATAAAGGTCAAATTGAAAGGGTCGTAAATTCTCCCATTTTGACAAGAATCCTCAACAACTCGAAGTAGTTCGTCCCCAATCACATCAAAAAGTACTACATAGAATTCCATAGTCTAGCCAGGACTTTTATCTGTTTGTATTCCTTTGAGAACAACCTCTATTTCACCTTTTGAGATAGGCTCCATCAAACTCTAATTATCTTCCTCGTCCGCAAGCCATGGAAAGAATTGAGCTAGTCGAACCACTTCAACAATTGTGACATCCTTCAATGCCTTGAAAATATTTTTGAAGAGGTGTTTCCCCAAGGATGCAAGCTCATCAAATTTTTTTTCTCTTCCCCTTTTGGTTTTCACATTTCCTAGATCATATTACATATTTTTCAGTATTTGGCGTAATTTTGGAAGAACTGTGTATTCTCATCCCTACTTTTTGACCACACCACTCGACTCTTCAACCTACATTGTTCTTCCTTCTCAGGGAACAAATTTATCTTTTAAGCTTACAATTGCATGATCCTATGGTTTGCATCCACCGAAACATTCCCTCCACCCTTAGGGGATTCAAGTCTCTCCAATTCCTCTTCAATGGATTTGAGATCCACCTCATATTTGAATTTCTTCTGCAATGCCCATTGAATGGAAGTTTGCTTTACCTTTTTAAAATTATCCACAAACTACTGAGAAATCGAGACCTCTAGATTCTTATTATAGGAAGACCATGTATCTTTAACCATTTTCACATAGTTTTATTCATTCATCTAGGAGGGGTTAAACTTAAATAGTTTTCCAGGTTTCCAATTATCACTTTTCAACTCCAAGAAAACTAGATTATGATTAGAATCCCCACCAATTCTAATCCACTAATGAAATAGGGGAAGTTTACCAACCAAATATTACTCCATAAGAAATATATCGAGGAATTTGGCCACCATAACGTTTCCTATTAAATTATTCCTCTAGGATGGTATATATTTTATGAGATTAACATTGATGAGATGACTATTGACCAGATTCCTTTTAGAAAATTCCACCTTAGGGTCCAAAAGAGCTTGAGGTCCCAAAACTTCTAAGGAAACCAAAGAGAAATTCCCCTTGATGATATGATTGTCTCCCTTCATAAAGGATTTGGCCAGTAGATTATTCAAAAAAGGGGCTCTTTCATGGCAGGGTCCATATATGTTAACAACAATTAACTCCATACTTAATTTTGATGAGTAAATGTTCAGTCCTAGAACCATCTCTAAAACCCATGTGCTAGAGACTCTAATAGACTTCATGTTGAATCCCATGGCCAAACCCCCCGAGTGACCTCTCACATCAATAGAGAAGAAAGACCAATCGGGAAACATCTTATTCAGAGCTTCAATTATCTTATCTCTTTCTCCCAATGCTTCCTAAAGCATTAATATGCTCAGATTTGAAGAAAGAATCAATCTTCTCAAAGCTATTTTTTTCTTGGGACTAGCTATTCCGCTACAATTGAAGGAAATGATAATCATGGTAGAAATTGTTCGGGGGCCTACACTACTATAAGCACCCCATCAAGGTACTTTTTATTCCATTTAGAAATATCCATATGAACCTTTAATGGTTCCTTAGAAAGATGAGATTTTATGCCTCTGGTTTTGGATGGGAGGATGCCAAATCCCCCACCCCTTTCAAGGATTCTCCCTTGGGATGTATGGGTCTAAGGTTGTAGTGGGGATCCATAAGAAGTTAGGAGTCATGCTCATATGAGGGAAGGGTAGAGGTATTCAAATGGGAGATGGTAAAAATTAGACTATCATGAGGGTAAGTTTGCAGAACCAATGTAGATGGTATACAAGAAGTGAAAGAAGGCCTAGAGGGACCAGGCCCATTCTCCATAGAACATTCAACATTAAAAATAGATACAGGGAAGGGAGAGGGAGAAATACATGTTCCCATGGAGATAAAAGTCTGGTCTTCCTTGAGGTTGTCCTCTCACTCATCTGATTTTCCTCCCTTTTGTCCTCCAACACTATGTTCACCTCTGCATCTTTGACCATAGTATTTTCTTAAGGAAATGATTCCACCTCTGAAGATTCCTACCTGATATTTCCTATCGAAGCTTTGTATACTCCCTTCAACCAAGAGATTTCTACTTTATCCTTTGGCGTTGAACATGGTCGTCTTTTTTTCTTGTAACCCAATAAACAGTCCTACACCGAATGACCCTCGCAATGGCATCGATGAAACTGAAAGGGAAATTCCTCATATTAAATTTGCTGAAGATGTATAAAACCTCTATATGTGAGGTTAATATCTTCAAAAGGCCCTCCTGAGGATCCAATTTGATAAAAATCCTTGCAATTTTCCTTAGCTTAGTTGTCTTGAAAGTCATATTGGCTCCCGAAAATTCCCCCATCTTGTTTCCAATCTCTCAGAATACATCTATAATTCAAAATTTAGGTGGGGGGGGGGGGGGCCGGGGCATAATTGTTGGCATTATGTTTCAGGAATGGCTATATATGTTACAGATGTTGTACTTGATGGCAACTCCCATGGCAAGGCTCTCTTTTTATTGAAAACAAAGAAGGACGCAGGAAATCAGTTCAAAAGATGCGTACCCGCAGGTATACCATGCAGAAGCCGCATCCAGAGACGCAGGCCAGCCGTTCAGGAGGTGTGTCCACCCAGTGCACACATTTTAAGGCAGATAAAAGCACACGTGGGGGTTTCTTGTGTTTTACTCTTGGTATCTAGCCGACGGTATTGTGTTACTATGGTGTCGGCTCGTGGTATTGTTCCATGATTTGAGGAGGAGCTTGCCTATATAAAGCAAAGGAGATCATTTGGTTTGAGCATGTCTTTGGTTGAATATCTTATGAGGCTAGATCTGGTCTAGATCTAAAAAGGCGAATCTTCTGAAAGACTGAGATCTCTTTGGCGCATGATCAGATCTGTAGATCTGACTGTTTGGGTTACTCTTGAAGTCTTGAAATCATCTATGTCCGGATGTACGCAGGTGCAGTAAGGGTTCAGGTGCGCCGGGACGCATGCGCAGAAGGGTTCAGGTGCGTCCGGGACGCAGTGCAGTAACAGGAGATCTGCGTGGGGACGCAGAGCGACTAAGGTTCAGGTGCGTCCCTGGAGCAAAAGGACGTGGCGCGATAGCATTTCTGGGTGCGTCTCTGAAGCAAAGTACGCGGCGCGATAGTGTTTCTGAGTGCGTCCCTGCAGCAACAGGACGCAGTGCAGTTCAAGGAACAGTGCGTGGGCACGCAGCGCAGCAGAAGGATCTCTGCGTGTGGACGCAGGGGAGCAGAAGGTTAACTACGTCTGGCCGCAGGCCACAGAAGGGAAAACTGCGTCTCTGTCTTAAGATGTTCTGTTGATTGAATTTCTCTGTTGATAAGGTGTTTTGGGTTAGTTCTGTTATTACTGATCTGATAACTGTAGTGGACTGTAACTGTTATGTACTTGATGATCATTTGATGCTTTATGAAAAGAAGTAGGGGGTTGTAGCTCCCTTTCAGGAGAAGACTGGAAAACGAGAGAGAGAGAGTTGTAGCTCTCTGCAGGTTGCAGCCTGCGTACTGGTAAAGGACTGCACCAGTACAAAATCATTGTAAAAGGTGTTTCTAATTTGAAAGAAGATAGAGACATATTGCAGCAGGTGGTTTTCACCCACATTGGGTTTCCACCTTACATCTTGTGTTCTTTGGTGTGACTATCTGTTCTCTTTGTTCATGCTCATTATTTTATGGTACTGACATGCAAAAATAATTCAAAGATCAAATAAGGAAGATTTATTAAATTGCTAGATAATACTGATTCACCCCCCCCTCTCAGTATTATTTCCAACAATTGGTATCAGAGCAGGTCCTTCAGAGAAGCTTGATCGCTTGAAGGTAGATCGTTCATCATGAGCAACTACGAGAGAGAAGCATCAATCAGGCCACCGGTTTTTGATGGGACAAACTTCAATTATTGGAAGGTAAGAGTTACTGCATATCTTCAATCTCTTGGTACAGAAGTTTGGGACATTGTAGAAACAGGCTACGCTTTTCCTTCAGCTACTCCTACAGATCCAGCAGAGAAAAATAAGTATGAAACAAATGCAAAAGCAGTCAGTACTCTGTTAGGATGTATATCCCAAACGGAATTCATGAAGGTAATGCACTACAAATCCGCAAAAGAGATATGGGACAAAATTGTCACAAGCTATGAAGGAGATGAACAGGTAAAGCGTGCTAAACTTCAAACTCTCAGGATTCAGTATGAGACTCTCAAGATGTATAATGATGAAAGTGTGGCTAACTATTTTCTTCGGGTAGATGAGATTGTTAATTGTATGAAAAATTTGGGTGAAGAAATAAGAGAGGCTATAGTGGTTGAAAAGGTTCTAAGATCATTGTCCCCCAAGTTTGAATCTAAAGTATCTGCTATAGAAGAAAAGGAAAATCTACAAATTCTCACTATGTCTCAGCTACATGGAATTCTAACTGCTTATGAAATGAGAAAGGGAGGTCCATCAGACAGAAGGGAAGCTGCTTTCAAGGCATCAGGCAAAGAAGATTATTATGAAGCAAGCCATGTTCCAGAAGAAGAGGAAGAAGAATCAAATTTTGTCAGAAATCTTCAAAGGGGTTCTGGAAGGTTCAGAGGTAAGCTGCCTTTTAAATGCTTTGCTTGTGGAAGAGTAGGTCATTATTCTGCAAAATGTCCTTATAAGGATAAAGGAAAGGAACCTGCTAGATGGAACAAGAAACAAGGTGCAAATAAGAAAAGCTACTACACCCATGAAGATAGTGATGGTTTATCAAACAGTGATGAAGATGAACAAGGTAATAAATATAAATTGTTAATGGCGTTTGAAGATGATGATTATATGGATGCTGTAGATGTGGATAACCTTTATGATGAAATTACTAGACTCAAGAGATGTATAGAAGAAAAGAATGTGATCATTGATACTCTACAATTTCAAATTGATGAAAAGGAAAAACACCTTGAAAAACTAGAAGGTGAAATTGTTGGTCTTAGAAAAGAGATTGAGAAAACAAAATTTATTAATCTTAAGTTTGTCAAAGGATCTGAAACTTTGGATGAGATTATCAATGTGCAGCGGTCTCCTCTAAACAAGACAGGTCTGGGTTATACTGGAGAAACCTCTCAAGCATCCACCTCAAAAAGTTATCTTGATGCGGCAAGAAGAAATGAGCAAAAGAACAATGAAGATCATCAGGTAAAGCAGGGACGTATTACAAACAGAAACTATCAGGGGCAATCCATCTTAAGGGTGAAAAAAAGCTACAACCAGCCACAGGTAAAATCTTCTCAGTTTGGTTCAAGAATAGATGAAAATAGAAATTACAATCAGTTGGCTGGTAGATTCAATAACCGCAGAAGCTTCTTCAATGGACAAAGCTTTTCTTGCCATAACTTTGGTCACAAAGCAGCTCAATGTGTTGCATATAAAACAATCATGACTAGGGAAGCTCAAAAACAAAGAAGTATGACAGGGATTACAAAAAGGACCTATAACAACTTTTCGGTTCTTGAAAATGAAGTTGAATGTTCTATTTGCAATAATTTTGGTCATGAAGACTCTGAATGCAGGAGCAGGTTTCAGCAGAAAAAGGAACAAGCCTCAAGCACCAAAACATGGAGAATAAAGGAACCTCAAACGGAAAGATGTGGGATAGCATTTTATGCAGAGGGACAGGAAAATCTATGGTACATTGACAGTGGATGTTTGAAGCATATGACAGGTGATAAAGAAAAACTTGAGTCTTATTCTACTTTAGAAAAGGGAAAGAAAGTATCTTTTGGAAATGATACTCCTGCAACTATAAAAGGAAAAGGCATTGCTCAGTTAAAAGAAAAGGTCAAGGCTGGAAATGTTTTGTATGTTGATGGATTGAAGCATAATCTTCTAAGTGTCAGCCAGATGTGTGATCAAAGAACCGAGGTTATATTCAGATCAAATGGATGTCTTGTTCGTGATCTTGATACAGGTAAAACAGTGCTCAAAGGCAAAAGAACTCCAAATAATCTGTACATATTTGAAGAAGGACAACAACAATGCTATCTGAGCAAGGATGAAGAGCACTGGTTATGGCATCGAAGGTTGGGACATCTAAGCTTCTCACAAATAAGGAAAGCATGCAAGTATCAGGCAGTTCGCGATCTTCCAGATATCAAAATTCCTGACAACACCATATGCAAATCATGTCAGTTTGGAAAACAAACCCGAACCAACTTTCCAGAGAAAGAAGGAACAGCTAGCATGCCTCTTGAGCTAGTACATACAGATACATGCGGTCCCTTCAGAAAAAGGACACCTCGAGGAGAAGAATACTTGATATTATTCATTGACGATTTCTCCAGGTTTGTCTGGTTAGGTCTTATGAAGCACAAAGATGAAGCATTCGAAAAATTCAAATCTTTCAAAGCCTTGGTTGAAAATGAATCAGGTCACAAAATTAAGTGCCTCAGATCCGATAGAGGTGGGGAATTTACTTCAAATGAATTTTTCGATTTCTGTGATGAACATGGGATAAGGAGAGAATTCTCTACAGCTAGAACTCCTCAGCAAAATGGAGTTGTTGAAAGAATGAATAGAACAATCCAACAAATGGCTCGTGCTATGCTTGATGAATCAGGAACTCCCGCAACTTTCTGGGGTGAAGCCGCACATGCTGCGGTTGTTATTCTCAACAAAACAAATGTCCGGGTGAACAGCACTCAAACTCCTCATGAGCTCTAGAGTGGTAAAACTCCTTCAGTAAAACACTTCAAAATCTTTGGGAGCAAATGCTATATCAAGAATACTGATGAGCAGCTTGGCAAACTTGAACCTAGAGCAGATGAAGGCATTCTTCTTGGTTACTCTCCATATAGCAAAGCATACAAATGCTACAATAAAAGACTTGGCAGAATTGTTGACAGCATTGATGTAGTGGTTTATGAGAAGGGATACATTCCTAGGCAAGTACATCGTGAAGACATCGAAGAAGATGAAGGCTACCCTCAAAGACAGAATGATGAAGAAGAAGAACCTCAAGAAGAACCAGAGGAGCAAACAAGAATAGAAGAAAAGACTCCATCCAAATATGTTCAGAAGAACCATCCAGAATCTCAGATTATGGGACAAAAAGAAGCAGGTGTACAAACTAGAAGAACAGTTGCAGAAGCTTCAAACTATTTGGCATTACTCTCCTCGACTGAACCACAAAATGTGAAAGAAGCATGCAAAGATGAATGTTGGGTGAAAGCAATGGATGAAGAACTTGAGCAGATCGAAAATAACAACACTTGGGAGCTAGTTCCTAGACCAAAAGATAAGAATGTTATCGGGACTAAATGGGTCTTCAAAAACAAATTGAATGAAAATGGAGAAGTAATTAGAAACAAAGCCAGACTTGTTTGTAAAGGATATGCGCAGCAAGAAGGGATAGACTTTGAAGAAACCTTTGCTCCTGTTGCAAGACTTGAGGCCATCCGAATGTTTCTTGCTCTCTCAAGTTTTCAAAACTTCAAAGTATTTCAAATGGACGTAAAATCAACCTTTCTAAATGGAGACTTGGAAGAAGAAGTGTACATTGAACAGCCAGATGGGTTCATTCTTGGAAATGATCCAAATCTTGTATGCAGATTGAAAAAGGCTCTCTATGGTCTCAAACAAGCTCCAAGGGCTTGGTACTACCGTTTGGACAAATATCTTCATCAACAAGGTTTTTCAAAAGGATCAGCAGATAGCAATCTTTATATAAAAGTTGAAAATGACAAATTGCTAATACTTGTTGTGTATGTAGATGACATTATTTTTGGGAGCAATGAAGAAGCTATGA
Source organism: Pinus tabuliformis (assembly GCA_031772625.1). NCBI lineage: Eukaryota > Viridiplantae > Streptophyta > Pinopsida > Pinales > Pinaceae > Pinus > Pinus tabuliformis. The sequence goes on along the minus strand of CM062809.1, from coordinate 291,994,757 downwards.
GTCAAAACTTTGCCTCGGTCATGCAGAAAGAATTTGAAATGTCTTTGCTAGGAGAACTGACATATTTCCTTGGTTTGCAAATCCAACAAAAAGAAGGAGGAATCTTTTTATCTCAAACCAAGTATCTCAAACAGATTTTGAAGAAATATGGCATGGAAGATGCAAAACCAGTATGTACACCCATGGTCACAGGATGTAGTCTCAGTGCAAATGATGAATCTGCAGCAGTACATCAACCAACCTACAGATCTATGATTGGAAGTTTACTTTATTTGACAGGTACCCGACCGGATCTCATGCATGCAGTTGGAATAGTTGGAAGATTTCAGGCAAATCCGAAGGAGACTCATCTACAGGCAGTGAAGAGAATTTTCAAATATCTTCAAGGGACTCAAAATTATGGCTTATGGTATCCTAGAGATACAGATCTTACACTTCATGCTTATACAGATGCAGATTGGGCCGGAAGCGTGGATGACAGGAAAAGCACAAGTGGTGGTGCATTCTTTATGGGTTCCAGACTGGTATCTTGGTTCAGCAAGAAACAAAGTTCGATTGCCTTGTCTACAGCTGAAGCGGAATATGTTGCTGCTGCATCTTGTTGGACCCAACTCCTTTGGATGATGCAGACTTTGCAGGATTTTCAAATCACTTGTACACCACCTATCCCCATCTTATGTGATAACACAAGTGCAATCAGCATCTCAAAGAATCCGGTTATGCATTCAAAAACCAAGCACATACCAATCAAGTATCATTTTCTCCGGGAACAAGTGCTTGAATAGAAGGTCAAGTTGGAGTATGTTCCTTCTAAGGAACAAGTTGCTGATATTCTCACCAAACCATTGCCCAGGGACACTTTTGAATACCTCAGGCAAAAGCTGGGGGTTGTTGATGCATCATCTTATTGTTGAACCTTTTCTGATTGATGGTACAGGTTCAGGGGGAGCACATAATGCATTGTTGGCATTATGGAGGATGGTCAGAAGGAGATCTTGGAAATAGCTGCAATATGTCTCTATCTCTTTCATTGAGGATTATGGTTCTTTGTTGCAGATCTGGTTCAGGGGGAACATGATCTTAGGGGGAGCATACCCTTTGCCCTTGATGTCAAAGGGGGAGAATGAAGCAAAGTTTGTGAGGTTGCCATCAAGTCCAAAGGCGGAGATTGTTGGCATTATGTTTCAGGAATGGCTATATATGTTACAGATGTTGTACTTGATGGCAACTCCCATGGCAAGGCTCTCTTTTTATTGAAAACAAAGAAGGACGCAGGAAATCAGTTCAAAAGATGCGTACCCGCAGGTACACCATGCAGAAGCCGCGTCCAGAGACGCAGGCCAGCCGTTCAGGAGGTGCGTCCACCCAGTGCACACATTTTAAGGCAGATAAAAGCACACGTGGGGGTTTCTTGTGTTTTACTCTTGGTATCTAGCCGACGGTATTGTGTTACTATGGTGTCGGCTCGTGGTATTGTTCCATGATTTGAGGAGGAGCTTGCCTATATAAAGCAAAGGAGATCATTTGGTTTGAGCATGTCTTTGGTTGAATATCTTATGAGGCTAGATCTGGTCTAGATCTAAAAAGGCGAATCTTCTGAAAGACTGAGATCTCTTTGGCGCATGATCAGATCTGTAGATCTGACTGTTTGGGTTACTCTTGAAGTCTTGAAATCATCTATGTCCGGAGGTACGCAGGTGCAGTAAGGGTTCAGGTGCGCCGGGACGCATGCGCAGAAGGGTTCAGGTGCGTCCGGGACGCAGTGCAGTAACAGGAGATCTGTGTGGGGAGGCAGAGCGACTAAGGTTCGGGTGCGTCCCTGGAGCAAAAGGACGCGGCGCGATAGCATTTCTGGGTGCGTCTCTGAAGCAAAGTACGCGGCGCGATAGTGTTTCTGAGTGCGTCCCTGCAGCAACAGGACGCAGTGCAGTTCAAGGAACAGTGCGTGGGCACGCAGCGCAGCAGAAGGATCTCTGCGTGTGGACGCAGGGGAGCAGAAGGTTAACTGCGTCTGGTCGCAGGCCACAGAAGGGAAAACTGCGTCTCTGTCTTAAGATGTTCTGTTGATTGAATTTCTCTGTTGATAAGGTGTTCTGGGTTAGTTCTGTTATTACTGATCTGATAACTGTAGTGGACTGTAACTGTTATGTACTTGATGATCATTTGATGCTTTATGAAAAGAAGTAGGGGGTTGTAGCTCCCTTTTAGGAGAAGACTGGAAAACGAGAGAGAGAGTTGTAGCTCTCTGCAAGTTGCAGCCTGCGTACTGGTAAAGGACTGCACCAGTACAAAATCATTGTAAAAGGTGTTTCTAATTTGAAAGAAGATAGAGACATATTGCAGCAGGTGGTTTTCACCCACATTGGGTTTCCACCTTACATCTTGTGTTCTTTGGTGTGACTATCTGTTCTCTTTGTTCATGCTCATTATTTTATGGTACTAACATGCAAAAATAATTCAAAGATCAAATAAGGAAGATTTATTAAATTGCTAGATAATACTGATTCACCCCCCCCCCCCTCTCAGTATTATTTCCAACAATAATATCTTCACCCAAATAGGTACAACCTCTAGTTGTTCACGTCGTGCATCAAAAAAGGTATTTAACTACTTTAAAAGGACCAAAGAGGAGTCAATGCACCAATTTTTAGCGAGGACCCATGGAGCTGCTTCTGATGATTCAAATTGGCATGAACCAACCATGAAACCATATAATTACCTCGACCATTTTTGTTGTTGTATCATCCCATGTATTATTGGTCCATTCAAATAATCCTTCAACTTTAAAGGATCACCCCTTTGCTCTACCAACCATGATGTGATCTAACGTTTCCATAGTTGTGTCAAACTAAATGTCCTCACCAAGTGCCAAATTTTGATCTTCTGTCTTTGGGCGTTATTGTTGCTGCTACAACACCCTCTAAATTTTTTCTACATTCAGATTTTGGAGCCTACCTATTATTATATCACGTGTCGCTTTCGGTCACCAAGTGTCATATTATGTTATTTTATATGTTTCAAGAGTCCTTGTTCTTTCCTAGGTGTCATCACATCATTAAGAACATCTATAATGCACTTCAGAATCTTAATACACTTTCTAGTAAAAAAACACTTTTGGTCGCAAATGCACACACTTTGTCTGTAGAAATTATGGTGTATATTTTGAACCGATCACAAAGTTTTAATCAAAATCACAAGACACAAGCCTACTCTATTGATCTACAGAATTCAATTCACAATTTATAACATCAATCACAAACATGCAATGAGAAAGAACACACATGCACACAATATTTTTTCCAAGGGAAAGAAATCTACTAAAAACTCTTTGCCTGCTTACATTAATTTGATGAATAGAGATGTATTACAATTGATTTTCTCAATTGAGCACAACCTACAAGTCAATAACCTATCTCTCTACTCACTGAGAAGCTCTGAAACTGACTTAGGCAATTTCTGCCTCTGCTTGAGCCCCTATTTCTTGTGAAATTCCTTGAGAAATTAGGCCCCTATTATTTAGGAATTTCTCCAAAATGGATTACGCAATTCCCAAGGTTGATCATCTGACTGCATGCAACACCTGTACACTCAAGGCTAGTCTACAATTGATGTTACACTACCTTGGAATCTCCACCATAGCTAGGGAACTCGAATTATCTGCATGCACTACCTATTTTGGCCTAATTGATCAGTTATATGGATGATCATTAAGTTTTAATGAGGCCCCACCACACAACTTACCTTCCAATAGCTCCAACAGTTGGAACTAGTTTAACTGAAAATAACTTGAGATAATTGATCTTGATTGCTACAAATTAGCAATCACACATGTTTAACTAAAATATAACTCCTCCAACTTGAATTTACTGAGTAAACTGGGTGACACAAGCCATGTCACACAAGTTAACTACATCCAAGTTGTTTGTTGATGTGGAAATTCAATTTTTCTCAATTTAATCAAGGAAAAAACAAATTGATAATTTATTGCTGCATTTTTCAACACTCCCTCTCAGCCAAAAAGGGATTATCAACCACCCCTATCTTGCACTTGTGGAACTCAAAATTCCCTCTTGACAAGGCCTTTTTCAAAATGTCAGCATCTTGTTCCTTTGTCGAAATGTATTGTAGCAACATTATCCACCTCTAGACACAATCCCGTAAATGGTGATACCAAATATCTATATGATTGGATCGATTGGGAAATAAATGGTTCTTAGAGAGCTTGATGCAACTTTGATTATCATAGTAGATCACAGTTGGATCCATAATGTGACCAAACAATCCAACAAGTATCTTTCTCATCCATATTGCCTCACATGTTGCTTGACTTGCAGTCATGTATTATGTTTCTATCAAGCTGAGCACTACAAATATTTGCTTCTTGTTATACCAAGAAACAACTATGGACCCAACACTGAAAATTCCACCCAATGTACTCTTTTGGTTTGGTGGAATCCCCACCCAATCTGCATCTGTGAAGCCACACAACTTCACTCCCTTTGTCCTTTTGTACCATAGTCTAAATTGGGTAGTTCTTCTAAGGTACCATAAAACATGCTTAGTTGTGTTCCAAAATAATTTGGTTGGCCTAACCATAGCTTGGCTCAACTGGATGATTGCATAACACATATATGGTTGTATGTTCACAAGGTACATCAGTGAACCCACTAGCTGTTGATAAATTGTAGCATCCACTTCCTCACTTGAAGTGGCATCCTCCTTCCTCCAGTTGGTCGCTAGAGGTGTCTCCATGGGTTTTCAAATCTCCATAAGAAATCTATGTAGTATCTCATTTTCATACTTACATTGAGAGAAAAATAGTTCTCCATTGCCTTGCCATACTTCCAACCCAAGGAAGTAGTGCATGAGACCCATGTCCTTCATTTCAAATTCCCTTAGAAGGTCCTCCTTGCAAGATCTGATCAGTTGCTCATAACCAGTTAAAATTAAATCATCAACATATAATACAATAATAAGCAATTTACCTTCTACCAATATATGATATAGGTTTTCATCCACTTCACTTTTGGTGAAGCCCAAACTGGTGAGATAGCTATCGATCCTGGTGTACCAAGCACGTGGTGTTTGTTTGAGACCATACAACACTCACTTGAGTCTTCACACATGAGACTCCCGATCAAATGTCTCAAAACCTTCTAGTTGCTCGATGTACACCTCCTCCTCAATAAATCCATTGAGAAATGTTATTTTTACATCCATCTGGTGGATCTTCCACCCCATCTGTGCAACTAGTGCAAGAGTTGATCTAATGGATGAGTACCTTGATACAAGAGCAAAGGTTTCCTCATATTCAATTCCCTCAACTTGAGAGTACCCCTTGGTGACAAATCCAGCCTTATAATTCTCTATGTTTTCGCCTTCTACATGATTAACCTTGAAGATCCATCTCAAACCCACAACTAGTTTATCTGCTGGCCTTGGGATCACTTCCCAAACATTGTTATGTACAATGGATTCGTATTCCTCCACCATTGCATCAACCCATACAGTTGTCTCTACTGCTTCCTTGAAAAAGGATGAATCAATCTCTACAAGCTCAATCATTAGAGCCATGTAGCTAGTGTACCGATCAGGTGACATTCTCTTCCTGTGCAGATTTGAAGGAGCTCACACACTCTCCCTCACATCCTACAAAATTCTATCAACTTCCCTGGTCCTTTTCTTGCTTTCTCTGGATGGTTATGTATAATTGGATGTCTCCACTCTCTGCTCCTCTACTTGTGGTTACTCCACAATTTCCCGAGGCTCCTCCTTTGGAGCTAAAATCTCCTCTTCTGGTGGGATCTGAAACTCCGTCTCAAGAGATCACTGCATGTCTTTCTCCTAATCAGATTTTACATCCCTTCATACAACTATCATTCTAAGGGATGGTAAGTACACATGGTAGTTGTGGGGAGTTTCTGTGTAACCCAAAAATACCCCCAATTCTGTTATCAAATCAAGCTTCTTCCTTGATTCTTTGGAGACATGGTAGTCAACAAAGGCTACAAAAATCCTGAAGTGTGACACATCTAGATTTCTCCCCGAGAAATCCTCTTTTGGTGTAATCATGCGTAGAATCTGGTGACCAATCTGGTTCTGTAAATAGACTATTGTGTTTCACTCTTCATCCCATAAATGCAGAGGTAGGCCTTGGTCATGTAACATCGCCCTTACTACTCCCACAATGCTACAGTTCTTTCTCTCAACCACCCCATTCTGCTATGGGTTGTGGGGTGCTGTCAACTCTTGTCGAATGCCTTCTTTTGCACATAAATTTTTAAATTCATTCGACACATACACACCTCCATTATTGGTCTTGAGAGACTTCACCTTCTCATCAGTTTCTTCCTCAACCGGTGCCTTGAATTCTACAAACTTGGAGAATGTATCATCTTTATTCTGCATGAATAAGATCCAACACTTCCACGAGAATTCATCAATAAAAATAAAAAATATTTGTGTATGGCAGTGGAGACTATTGAGAAAGGTCCACAAACATCAGAGTAGATCCTTTCTAGCAATGCATGTGCTTTGTTGTCCTGATCATGGAATGTGGATTTTGCGTACTTCCCTAAGGTACATTCTTTGCATACATCCTACTTCTCAAGTGCTCCTTTAGGGAGATTAGTGGTTATGTGTTGAATAATATTCAAGGCGCCATGGTGAAAATGGCCAATTATTTTGTGCCAAAGTTCACTGACATAGTGACACTGCACTTTCTTCACCTTAGTGTGTAATGTAACACAATTTTCCACATCTATCTTATACAAGTTCTTCACACAAAACCCTATTTGCTTCACAAGCAGGGTGAAATACAAGAGGACTTATACAACTATCAAAATTTGGTTATTTTTCTATTCCCTCTCTTTGTGAAGATCTTGCATTCCTTTTAGTTGATGATACCTTGATGGAAAATACGTTCCTTTTAGAGTGAGTGTTGGTGAAATCACAACGCTTGCATTTTTAACTAGTGTTGCCTACTCTAATCAGTTTTCTATATTCGGTTAACCCTTGTCAACTCAGTCAAGTAGAGTAAGGTGAGGGGGAAAACCTTAACAAGTATGTCAGAGGTATATATAAGCATCCTTCTCTGAAGGAACAACCTCTTCTTCTCTCAATAATTTGAGATCCCTCTTCCACCTCATGAAATAAATAAGTGCCTATGCACAGTTCTTTGAAAAATGAAAAATGAAAAAATAAAATAAAGGTGAAAGAAGAGAAAGGCTTCCGACGCAGAGAGGTGAAGCAAGTAACTCAGTCGAGGTACTATCCAGGCTCGCTAACAGTGGAGAAATTCTTGTGTTCCTAAAGTGACTCCGTCGGGGTACTGTCTAGGCTCATTGGCAACAGAGCAATGCTTGTGTTCCTGAAGTGACTACACTGGGGTACTATCCAGGCCTGCTGGCAGCGGAGAAACACCAGAGATGAAACTAAAGCTATGACAATCTATATTACTTGTGCATCAATATACCCCTCATCTCTAATCAAAACAACTCAGTTGAGTTGGCTTGGTATGTGTGTTGTTGATAAAGAGAATGGTAGGGACTACATCTTTAACTCAAGCTAGTGAAGTAGCCATGATGATTAAAGAATCAAACAATACTTCCGGAAGAGTTAGACTTTCTTTACACAAGACAAGGTCCATATAAAGAGCTGGAGTTCTACCAGTGTGTCGCCAATGTTGTAGCGCCTACAACCACCCTCTGAAATTTTTCCTATGATTTGTTTTGGAGCCTCCCTTCTAAAATAATAGCAACTCATCTTACACTGGCCCAGGTACTTGTGCTTTGATTAAGATTTATCTTTTGCTTACGACTGTTGTTTTCTAACTTGCTTTACTATCTAACCCACAAGCCGATCTCTTCACTTGGTTTCAACCCGGTTCTAGGCTTGCCTTTATTAAACTATGTAATCCTTAAGGGCAACTAGCTTTGCTCTCAGGAATTGCACAGTCCAATCCCGTAGTGAGCCTTTAGGTCCAAAAATGCACAGAGCTAGCTGACATCCAACTTTCAGCTAGGAAACTATGCTGATCATGAGAGGCAGCCTGAGCCACTCAAGCCAGAAATTGCGCAGAAGCTTTCCCTCAACAGTTTCCCGATGCATGAGCTAGTGAGTTATCCATGTCTCCTTGGAACTGCACAATCTATTCAGGAATGCATGGCATCTTTTTCCCGAAAAATAAAAGAAGCAAAAGGGAAAAAATCATCCCTAAAAATAGGGATCTATTTTTAGCAATCAGAGTTGCACTTGAGTTATTTTTGGAAACTAATGCCAAGTGTCACTTTTTCCTATATTTTTGGCCTTCGTGTCATAAACCCTAAATCGACCAAATATGTTTAATGGATGGCCCCAGATCTCATTTTCACATTTGAACTTGGAGCTATGGCATTCCAGAGGAGATCTAGGAACCTTCGGCATGGTCCGAATAGCTTTTCTGGGTAAGTCTTGCTTTTCTATTCTTTTGCTAATTTTTCTGTCGCTTTTGTTTGCTTACCTTGTGAGAGTGTTGTTTTACCCGTTTTATTGAACGATCGTTAACGTTTTGATTTTTTTTAGATTCTAGAAGTTTTGATTTAAGTTTTGCATTGCCTTTCCCAAGTGTCGCATGCATAACCCATTTTTTGCACTAACAGTCGTCATTGCAGTGACTCTCTCCATGTGCTTCATTTTTCTTCAGTTTGATTGATTCTTGCACTCGTTTTATTTGCATGCATCATCATTCACTCAGATCTGCACCCACCTTCACTTCTACTTTTAGATTTGCTCATTTTCATGTTTCCATTGGGTAGATCTGGGCTTTCTTGGCCCGGATCTAGCTCTGTCGGGCATGCACTGCGCATTTCTGAATCTCAAGGCTTTGCCTTGGCTCCAGGAATTGCGCAAAGGTTGTCAAGGCCTGGCTCCAACTGTGCACTGCGCAGTTCCAAGAGCCAATCCTAAGCCTTGGACACTAGGATTGTGCAATGCGCAGTCCCAACTGGCTTAGGCATGACTAAACTACCATAGCACAGTTCCAGTCAGCAACACCTCCCCACTGGCAGTTGGGACTACGAAATGCATAGGACTAGCTGGAATTCAGTCACCTCTGAGAGCCAGTATTGCACAATTCTTCCCTACAGTTGCCCAGATTGTTGTTTAGTCTGTTCTTTAAGTGCTTTTGGTTTCACACTAATACATTACAAGACTTTTGAGGTCTAAAATGGGCCTCCTAAGGAAATTATAAAATAATAATGGAAATAATAAAATAATATTAGATTACATCATCAAATTTTAGAGGGAAAAAAGAAAAAACTATTTATTCAACTCATATTTTCAACTTATCTCCCTATGGGTTTACTCAAATTTCAAGTGGAAACACTCATTGGATGCAAAATTTGATTCCTCATCCAAGGAGTACCCATGTTTCATACTTTCGATGGACCATACTACATGAAAAACATGATTGCAATCACGTTTTTTCATGTATTTCTCATTTTTCGTGTAGCATGGTTCATAGAAAATATGCAACATGGGTACTCCTTGGATGAGGAAATAAATTTTGGATCCAAGGAGTACTCCCACTCGAAATTTGAGTAAAACCTTAGGGAGATAAGTTGAAAATACAATTTGAAAAAGTAGTTTTATTATTTTATTATTTTTTAATATTTGTACTTTTTTACTCCAAAAATGATTAATCATCCCCCATGGTTGACATCATCATCTTGAATCCTATTGGTTCTTATAAAGTTTATTTTGGTTGTACTTTTTTCTTAGGAGACCCATTTTAGACAAAAATTCCCCTAATGATTTGCATGCCATGAGTGTCCTCTCTGTCTCCAAGTACGAAAGTTATTGACAAACCCTCCAACAATTATAGGTAACGTGGCTTCTAAGAGAGATGCATCAAAGGGTACTATTGAAAGTAGCACTGGGGATGCAGTTGAGCAGGTGTCAGTAAATTTTCCAGTTTACACAAACACTCAGTTTTTCATTGGCAAGGGCATGAAGTTAACATGGCAGGAAATCAAGGATATCTTTGTAGGGGACTTCAAGGAAGATCTAGAAGATCGGTAGGTGTATGTTAATATCCATCGGTCAAGATTACATAAAGTTACATGTAGGTACCCCATCTTCCCTTTTGTGGACATAAGCCACTAGATTGTCTCACACACAAATCCCAAGACTATGACATTGAGCGGTACTAGTGTAACACAGCTTGCTACCTTCAGGACAAAGAATTATCATCAGATGTATCACTTACCTCAGTCGGTGAACCACATGGATACACTTGTCTATGCCACCCACAACTATGTAAACACTATAGATATTATAAAGCATTGGGTGAAAGAGCCATCGAAGTTCAGGTCAACACCTAATCATGTTTACAAGTGAAGTCACTTAGAAAGTCCTACCAGTTCTTGAGCATATTTTCATGTAGAATTAGTGGTCAAGAGAGCACGAATACCTTTCCACAGAATTGGGTGGTTGTGTTGGACCAATTGGTGAATGATGGAAAACCACTCAAATGGTTGGATCTATTGGCTCATTAGTTGAAATTCCATGTGACTAACACCTGGAATCTACACAAGGATGAGCAAGCGAGATTCTAAATGTTTGTGTATTTACTTGATTCAATCTGTGCCCAGCATTAGTTTCCTAGTATGGGTTAGATATGGACACCACAGGAGCATGTCTTCAACATTTATTGCAAGTTTCTTTCCAATTGCAGCTACCGAGGAGTTATGGTGAGGCTAGCTAACCATTTCATCACCCCGATGTACAAATTGATCTTTGAGCAAGATCCACCTTGCATGTCCCAAGAAGTGATGGAGGCATTACTTAACATTTCAGATTGGTATGCCTCACCCAGTGGCACCTTCATCAAGATGTTTGGTGGAGAGAAGCCTCTGCATGTTTTACCAAGGTATGCCATAGACAAGTTGGTCATGAAAGAGGTCACATATCACATCTCCACAAGGTTATCAGCAGGGCTGCATAGGAGGAAGAAGGAACCATGGCCTGCTCTTCCTTTGTGGGTTGGATTGTATGATATTAAGAGCTTAAAGAATGAGAATGTCGAAGCCAAGGAGATAGTGAAGTTTGAATTCGGCATGATATATTACAATTTTTATGATCCCCACAAGATTTGCAAGAACCACTGTGTGAGGGTGTATTATCCATGGATCCACAAGGCATGTCATTAGGCAGAGGAGGACCCTTGGAGGTATTGTTACAACCACTCCAAGCTCAATGAACTACTCAGTATAGACACAAAATGGAAAGTTTCTCTATAGGCAGGAACACCACATGAAGCAACAACAACAACACCAATAAGCAGCAAACAGACGCAAAACAAGGGTAAGAGGAAGGTTGTCGAGAACCCAGAGGTTGAGAAAGGCTACAAGTTCAAAGAATATCCTCTAATTGAGAAAGAAACTTTTCTAGTGGAGGCAAAGAGGAAACAACGCATAAAGAGAGCAGAATGGAGGAAGAGAGAAGAAAAGGTTGGAGGAAGCAAAAAGGAAGTTGCAGGAAACAAAGAAGAAGTTGAAAGAAGAATGGGAGCTAAGAAAGAGAGAGAGGGAAGAGAAGAAGAAATAGGAACAAGAAGAAGGGAAAGGCGTGATGACAGAGCAAACTGCCCCCATACAGGTTGAGGAGTCATAATAGCCAGATGAAGAAGAGAGTGAGCAGATGCAGGATCAGGAGCTTGCTCAACAGATTGAGAAAATAGTTGAACCAACAGATGCAGAGTTGGTAGAGGAGCCACAGGACCAAGATACTGACCTCATGCCAAGAGTATCCGAGGTCGCCCCATAGTCTCCACCACCTCTAGTATCATAACCAGTCCCAAGTGAGCAAGGAGAGGTTGTTATCCTTGATGATGATTGTTTAGTCAATTTAGTGTTCCTAAATTGATGTCATTAATTGTCAACCCGGGGCTCGTAAGCTGATGAAGTGAAGGTGTACTATATGTACTTAAGCAACCTCTTAGAGTCTTTTTGTCGTTTGGGGGCGTTGTTTGTGGTCAATTTATCTTCCTAAGATGGAATGGAGTTTTTATAAACAGATGAGTGAGTGTGTGTTGTTGGTGGTTTCTAACTACCTGCTGAATTTGCAAAGGAGAAACTTTAAAGGAAATAAATAACTTGAAATGAACTGAAAGCAAAGAACCACTTTCTAATGGCACTATACACCATTCATGCTGCTGCAAATAAAAGGTAAGAAAATCACTTTAAAAACCAATGATAATGTTTATCTCTTCCTAACTCTCTGCTTCTAACATATGGTACTATGTAAAACACGATTAGGAAGTAGTTAGAGATGAGTTTAAAAAGTGATCAAAAATGAGAAAAATCTACTTTAAAGACTAGTTATAATGTTCAGCTCTTCCCAACTCTCTGCTTCCAACATATGGTACTATGTAAAGCACGATTAGAAAGTAGTTAAAGATTAGTCTAAAAAGTACTCAAAGCCAACTGTAATTTATTAGTATTCTGATCTCTAAAAGATGAACAATTTATGATAAAGAGACCATCAATATGTTAGCAGACAACTTTGAGAAACTAAACTAGAAATCAGCTATGAAAATAAGGTAAAGGCAGCAACTTTGAATCTGTCAACTGAAAATACCATCAGATATAAAGCAAATACACAAAGACAAAAACAATCCCGGGTTAAAAACCTGCAAAAGACAATACTGATCAGTTTAAAATAAGGGCTGGAAATGAAATGTCATGAAATCAAATGGTATGCTATTATACATGATAAAAGAAATAAAGATTGCTGAAAGCATGAAAATGAAACCAAACACTATGTACACGGGCTATCACAGATGGGGGCCCTCCATCCACGCAGCCAACTTGAAAGATCAGCTACTAAAAGGTGAACAGAACAGTCTTCTTTTATAAAAACAACATGTCAAAAATACAGTGAAAAGTGTTGTAGGAACAGCCTTCTTAAAACAGAGTTTTTATACAAAATCAGTGCAGCAATTACAATAATCCAAAAGCTAATCTAAAAGCGTTGGCACACGCTTATTTATAAGCGCAGAGGCAACTACTCTCTGCGTGAACTAAGCAACTACAGCTTAACCTATTAACTACGCAGCAACACGCAGTCATAGCTAATTAACTTGTGCAGCAAAAACGTAGGTAACCCCGTGCACTTTTGAGGGAAACGGTCATCATGGGAGACAAATCTATGCTTGGATCCTGTCTTTAGCTATCCTCGTGGCATGGAAGAGGTGCCAGCTACAGTTCCGTGTCCCAACTGCTCACGGCTCCTGTGCCACCGTTCAGAACTTGATCGTTTGACCGAGGGAATACCTGCGTTGACCAAGGGCATTCGTGACTGGTTTGGCTCAACCAATAGCATACAATCCATGTGTACATCCAACCCAACATGCCCATGTGGCTCGTTCCTTGAGAGGACACGTGGAGCATATCAAACAACAAAAAGGCTGCGGGATCACCAGATGGCTGCGGAATCGCTGAATGGCTGCGGAATTGCCAGACAGCTGCAGAATCTCTGTAAATATGTCAAAATCTAAACAAAACAGTCACACATTAGCAAAGTTCACTTGATCATGCTTAAAGACATCTAATGTAATGATCTGGGTAGGTTTACAAGGAAAATGAAGCAAAAGAGAGAGATAAGTGAGGAAAAACTGTAGGTAATAATGGATGATTAGGTGCAAGTTAGAGGCTCTACAATGATATGGTGATGGATGTGTATAATCTGTCATTTGATGAATTATAGTAGAATATTGTACAAGCACGGAGAAATAATTTCCCAGATGATCACATGTCACCTGCATTTATGAAGGAAAGGGCGATAGTGCCAATTGTCAGAAAGCATCCACTCGCCATGGTCGATGCCACTATGGCTTATGCATGAGACACGAGATTAAATTTCAAGTTCTTGCTAGTAGAGAATGAACAGATGGTAAAGAACTTGCAAGTGGCCAAGTAGAAAGCATAACAATCCGCAGGATCCACAATGGCAGAAATGAGGAATGCGATACTTGCTGAAGTATCAACTCTTGAGGCCACCATGCAGAAAATCTATGACATATTTGTCACCATGCATAAGGTGGTTGTCCATCTATTTGGTTTCCAACAGCATAGCCGAAAGATTGTCCGAACTCTCAGAGACATACAAAATTCTATCTCCCATGTGCAGGAATGGACAGTGAGATACAAAGGAGCCTTGCTTCACTTTGCCAAGATGATGAAGCTGTAGGCAGAGCTAGAAAAAGAAAATATTTGGATGCAGACCTAGAACTATGAGAAGCTCGCCCCATTCATCAGTAGCATACAGGCTTCATATGCACAGTTGTTCAACAGTTTGGATGTCATGGTGAGAACGCACAGGATCCCGTCAATTGGTTCCCTCACTGTAGTCAAGGAGAATAACCAAGTCTGGCTAGAGATTGATAGGTACATGGAGCAGCTAAGGCGAGAGGCCACCAATGATGACTTGGAGATGAGCACAGAAAACATGCAGAAGTACATTGGTGGTCCTGTTGTAGTTAAGACCATGTTGCGCATGCTTCAAGACAAGTTGGACAAGGGTTCCAAGACCATATACCAACAAGTTATGGACGAAAGACTCTGCTACCAGAAAGACACTATCAAGAAGTATGGGGACACCATAGCATGGTACCAAGCTTGGAATTAGTAGGTCACCGAGGGTCATCAAGTAGATGTTGCCGAGTTGGTCTTTCCCCAAACATCTAAGTCATAGTGTTTTGTCTTGATAGGTTGTCTCTAGCCTATTTTGTCTCACATGGGTACATGTGGAAAATGTATATTATTTGTAAGTATGTTGTAAGTGAAATTCCAAGTGCCATTAGTGGAATGTGAACAGTCACTCTGTAATGATGTATGAGTTATTTGTAAATAATTTGAAGAATCATGAGGGTCTTCAAAGAGTTAAAGGGGAATGTCAAGGGTCACCCCACCCTTTTCTATAAATAGAACCCCATAACTCATAGAAGAGGCTTTTGGGAGCCAAGCTTTTGGCTAGGCTTAGGCTTAGAAAAGGCTTGGGAGTATTGTGATGAGCCTTGGCTTCTCCACAGCATAAGCGAGTATACTTCTTTCGAGGAGCAAGTTTTCATGACTATAATGTTCCACTATTGGGGCTAGTGGTTGTTAATGGTGTATGTATGGATGCACTTATAATAATAATAACTGAGCCAACACGTTTCCATGCATATGTTGTTATTGTAATTGGACTATTCTGGTTTCTTTAGCGATATATGTTGCTTAAATTACACATTTGATTATGAACTATTTTGTATGCAATTGTATGAATCTTGTTGAAGGCGTGTTGTTGGATTAACCAGTCACTTTTATTTGTGGATTATTCTGCATTGCAAATTGTCATGTCATTCCGCTCGTGTGTTCCTTTCGGGCTTTGTACTGTTACAGGCTTCTAAGGGACACACTTCCTTTTCCCCTATGTTTGTTATAACCCCCATTCATATCACTTGACTTGCTGCAAGGTAACACACTTGCTTCCAACCAAAGTCATCATACTTACCTTCGCACGCTACCGTGGTCAAGGCACTACATTAACCCCACTGTTGGGACTCCTACTCCAAACAGTCTGAGGTCTAGTTGGGACTTCTTACTGGGGAGATCCCTGTAAATGTTGGCGGGTCCAACACCGTCAACATTTTTGGCGCTAGAAGGATGGCCATATGACAAGCTAAGCCCTCAAAGTTTGTTTTGAATCTCTGCACATCATTCATGACTTACATCACAATCTCAAACCCGACATGTTTTTCTCACACTCTTGATTTCGAAGTGTCGAAGGATGTTATAGATGACTTGTCATGACTTAAATATGATGGTGAAAGCGGAACAGCCCTATGAATTCACGGGGTTTACTTTTTGGGTTTTTGTGACAGGAATGAATCCCCTCGGACGACATTGCTTGTGGATTGTTCGCTTACATGTTCGAAGGGTGCATTAAGCAATGGTGTCTCACATTGCCCGTGACCTCTATTCACTCTTTCAATCACATGATTAGAGAGTTAGATCATGCTTTCTCCTTTTATTATCATGAAGCACTTAACTGCAAAATTCTACATTTGCGAAAATCACTTGACAAATATGTTGCACACTTTTATGAACGCTTTTGTCATCTTTGTTTTGAATTTCCAGAAGATGAAGTTGACTGGAAATTTATCACAGAAAGATTTAAGTATCTTCTTCACATCTCGAAAAATCCACATGAGTTAAAATATTTCAAACCCCTCCCTGCATACCTCGCTGTTAGATATTCTAAATCTAAGATGGACAAGGTGGCTATCACAAGTGACCCTTCGTCCTCTTCTCATCAAATAGCTCTAGCTCGATAGGACGCAGTGGGAGAAGTTACGAATCCACATGTTGAACTGTCACCTCCTCCCACCCCACCTACTCTGGATTCTTGCACAGAATTGGACTGCAAGCCTAACTGTTGTCAGATGGTCTCATCTACTTTGCCTCCATCCACTGGTTCCTTTGATCCTCCAAATTTTTGTGTATTGTGTTCATCCGTTCCGGATTCCACATGTGGTGTTCATGAGGATCAAGTTATGGACGGAGTTGGTGTCGAGCAACCAACATGTGTTATCATTTTTTATGAGTATGTGTGGGAATCTGAAGAAGAAGTTATGGTGAAGGATGACCTCCTTATATCCATGCCCCGTCCGTTTTATCCTAACATCTTCTGCGATTCTTCCATTTCTGATCTTTCTTGTGAAAATTTATCCACAGATGTTTCTACTTCAGATCATTCACAGAACGTACATGATTTTATTATGTCATTTGATTGCGGAGAGGACAAATATTTCTTCCTAAATCCACTTGATCTCTCATCTTTCATTTCCGGAAATTCAAAGGGTGAAAAAATTTGTTTCTCATCAACCCCTCTGTATGATTCATCAGATCATGAGGATGTCGATGTCTATCTCAAATTTTCTAATCGTGGTTGTCGTGATCTTTTCACTCATTCGTTTGATCACAATTTTGATTCACATATTGTCGATACTTTTAAGCCACCGATATTTGATGATCCATCTTCTGATGAAATGGAAACCCCTCAAGATGTCGAGGCACTTTAGCCCAAGCTTATGGTTATGTCAGGTCCTCATAGCCTTGAGGACAGTTCCACTTCCAATTAGAAATCTGTTGAATCACCCCAGGCTCCTCATCACTCTCCTGTTTACATTGAAAATAAATTTGGTTTACAATTTTCACATCCTGCAATGGAATCACACGATCTTATTTCTCATGCATTAGAGTCATGCATAGCGAGAATTTTTGCGAAAGGAAAATTTTCTTTATTTTTCATGTTTGCTCGTTTGTCACGTTCAAAAGAGTGTACATCTTTGTCGTCCATGCACAATGTGACACAACACCATGATACGTCTATAGGGTGCCTTTCATGTGATTTTAATCATTTATTTTCTGTGGACACGTTCAAGCTTCAAACCTTTTGGTTTGAATCACCTTATCTTTCTTGTTAGTCACGCCATCACCTCATGGGTCAACCAATGCGCTAGTGGCTGCATTGGAAAATCACTTCATGTGAGTTGGCCCATGCCCTACTTAGCTTAGGAGTAGGAGTAGTGTTTGGTCACTCAGTTTTTATTTTGTCTTGCTTCTTTCCTTTCCTTGTTTGTTTTTTTACGCACCCTTAGGATTAGTTTCACCATGAATCCATGTTTGGCTTCCTGAGACAAGCAGGGTGAAATACAAGAGGACTTGTACAACTATCAACATTTGGTTCTCTGTTTATTCCCTCTCTTTGTGAAGATCTTGTGTTCCTTTTAGTCGATGATACCCTGATGGAAAATACATTTCTTTTAGAGTGGGTCTTGGTGAAATCACAATGCTTGCATTTTTAACTAGTACCGCCTACTCTAATCGATTTTTTTATATTCAGTTAACCAGTGTCAACTCAATCAAGTAGAGTAAGGTGAGGGGGAAAACCTTAACAAATATGTCAGATGTATATATAAACATCATTCTTTGAAGGGACAACCTCTTCTTCTCTCAATAATTCAAGATCCCTCTTTTTCCTCATGAAATAAATAAGTGCCTATGCACAGTTATTTGAAAAATGAAAAATGAAAAAATAAAATAAAGGTGAAAGAAGAGAAAGGCTTCCTTCGGAGAGAGGTGAAGCAAGTAACTCCTTTGGGGTACTATTCAGGCTTGCTGGTAGTGGAGCAATGATTTTTTTCCTGAACTGACTCTGTCAGGGTATTGTCCAGGATCGCTGGCAGCGGAGCAATGCTTGTGTTCCTGAAGTGACTCTATCAGGGTACTGTCCAGGCCTGCTGGAAGTGAAGCAACACCAAAGATGAAACTAAAACTCTAACAGTCTATATTACTTGTGCATCAATATACCCCTCATCCCCAATCGAAACAACTCAGTAGACTTAGCTTGGTATGTGTGCTTCCAATAAAGAGAATGGTAGTGACTAAATCTTTAACTCAAGCTAGTGAAGAAGCCATGACGATCAAAGAATCGAACAATACTTCTGAAAGTGTTAGAATTGATTTACATGAGACAAGGTCCATATAGAGAGTTTAATTCCTAATAGTGTGTCACTAATGTTGTAGTGGCTACAACCACCCTCCAAAAAATTTCCTATGCTTTGTTTTGGAGCCTCCCTCCTAAAATCACAACAACGCATCTTACACTGACTCAGGTACTTGTGCTTTGATTGAGGTTTATCTTTTGCTCACAGTTTGTGTTTTCTAACTTGATTTACTGTCTAACCCACAAGTCAATCTCTTCACTTGATTTCAACCTAGTTCTAGGCTTTCCTTAGTGAATTACACAATTCTTGAGGGCAACCAACTTTGCTCTCGGGAATTGCGTAGTCCAAGCCCGCAGTGAGCCTTCAGCTCCAAAACTACACAGAGCCAACAGATAGTCATTCTTTAGCTGGGAAACTACATAGAGCATGAGAGGCATCCTGAGCCACTCAGCCCAGAAATTGCGCAGAAGCTTTCCCTTAGCAGCTTCCTGATGCATGAGCTAGTGAGTTGTCAAGTTCTCAGTGGAACTACGTATTCTCTTTGGGCATGCATGGCAAATTTTTCCTGAAAAAATAAAAAAAAATCAAAAGGTGAAAAAGCATCCCTAAAAAATAGGGATCTATTTTTAGCAGTCGGAGTTGCACTTGAGTTATTTTTAGAAATTTCCACCAAGAGTTGTTTTTTCCTAGAATTTTGGCCTTTGCATCATAAACCCTAAATCGACCAAATCTATTTAATGTACGCCACCATATCTCATTTTCACATTCAATCTTGGAGCTCTGGCATTCCCGAGGAGATCTAGTAACCTTCGGCACAGCCGTTGCAGATTTTCCAAGTAAGTCTTGCTTTTCTAGTCTTTCACTGCTTTTTATCTCGCTTTTCTTTGCTTGGCTTGTGAGAGTGTTGTTTTACCCATTTTATTGAACGACTAATGGCCTTTTGATTTGTTTTAGCTTGTAGAAGTGTTGTTTTAAGTTTTTCATTGCCTTTCCCAAGTGTCGCATGCATAACCCAGTTTTTCCACTAATGGTCGTCGTTGTGGTGACTCTCTCCACATGCTTCATTGTTCTTCAGTTTGATTGATTCCTACACTAGTTTTATTTTCATGCATCATAATTCAATCATATTTTTGCCCACCTTCATTTCAACCTATGCCTATGCAGAATATTGCTATACAGGTTAACCAATATCAACCCACGCAAGGTGGCCAATAGACTCCCATGCAAGGTGGCCCATAACCCCCTAGGAACGTCGAAGCAATTCCCCCTTCGCAGAACTCATATGCCAAACAGGGACAAGGGAACCAATATTTCTCTTTCCCCACACCTCAACAGAATAACCCACCATCACAGGCTAATGCAGGGGTTAATCTAGTGCAGCATTCTCTCGCTCAATAGTAACAATTGGTTGAACAGTTGAACACAACTAACCCACATACCGTTTCTAAGAAAAAACCAAAGAGTAAGTTAAAGGGAGAGCCTAGCCAAGGAGGTAGCAAGCAAAAACAACCTCTACGAGCACCGATTGGGGGGCAACCCCAACCGGAATAAAAACCAAGGACCAACCAATAGCAACCCACAAAGGAAAAACAAGAACATGAGTCTACATATTAATCACGCTTTTGCAATTTGTGGTGAATATGGTCATTACACCCATCACTATCCTCAACTCCCTGAGTTGAAAAGGATGAAAGGTCATGGGGGGGGAACCAACAACTTGCAGTGATGCAGCATCCCTTCCCCCATCAAGGAGTGGTAAATACCTAGCAGGAACACTCCCAACAACACTAGAACCCTCTTGGAGAAAATTCCCAAATTGCATCAAACCGTGATATTTACATGGTAGGGGAAGAAGTTCTCCTGTAGACGTGAAACCGAGAGTATGAAACTCCAACAGAAACCAACCCTTCCATCTCAACTATTTCCACACCTACAACGCCTTTGACAATCCCTCGATACACCATAAAACCCATCCAAAAGATGGTTAAAGTCCCTTTACGGTGAGCTAGACAGAACTCAAAGGCCACTCATAGTTATAGCATAGTCGATGCTTAACTCAAACCCCTTCATCTATGTCAGCATTGGAAGTTTTTCAATCATTCTTAACCCAACATAAAGCATTAATTTCCTCATTAGGAGCAATCAATCCTGCCAATTCTCATTTAATGATATTTGACCTGGATAAAGCCACCATGTGCCTGCCAGCAGCCTTCGTTTTTAAAATTCAAGTCTCAGTCGAGAAAATCACCATCCACTATTGCAAAGTCGATAAGCGGTATCCACACGTATTATGTCTAGTACAGTTTGGAAAAAACTTGGATCTCCCGAACTCAAACCATCTAGCATAGCTCTTAGAGTGCATGACAGACGCCCTTCTGTTCCCATGGGCCTATACCAAGGCGTTCCAGTACAACTGGCTAGTAAAATCGTGCTCATAGACATCGAAGTATTAGGTGCATAGTTGGATAATAATATCCCTCTTGGCCGAAGTTATATGTACAATATGTTAGCAGCAACATCTTTCGTATTCATGGCAAAGATGTTCCCCATGACAGGAAAATTATTACAATTGACCAACTCACTTACTATGAGAATAAGACATTAACTGCCCCTGATAGTGTGCTACCTTTCGTCAGATCTTCTCCCAAATTGGTCACAACTTAAACTCAATTTAGCCCCGGGAAATTTAAGCCATCAACTCTCCTCGGGAGATTTCCAGGAAACCCACCTGTGATAGAGGATACCCCTTCAGCCACAGGAGCCCCAATGTGCATGATGAGTTCATCAAACACCCATCAATGTCAAGAACCAATTCAATATACCAACAACACTTTTGTTCTTGATCCTTCATTCTTACCATAAGTTATCACCCAAACACCCTTTTTATTCCCTCCACTTGGTTTTGTCTCGCACCAAGTCATTGCAACACTCTCGTTGCCCAATATGGCTCTAGCGATACTGGTCTGTTATCTAACCCCTTAGGCCATGTTGGAAAACTCAGGTATCAACTCGACAGGCGTCATTCATGCAGCCCCTCCTCAAGATAACACCCCACAACAAGCAATGCCTGCATTGACACTAATCGGTGCCAGAAAAATGGATAAGCAAAAAAGTAAGAAGGTGGAAGCTTCAAATGCTTCCTCCTCTAGGGTACCTCCACCCTGTACTTTGTCTGAATTAATTGGGAACACTACCAATATGTTCCCTGAGTTAGACGAGTTAAAATATCTTCTGCATGCCCCAAAAGTGCCAGTCAATCCTCCTCCCCCTACTAGAAAAAATACCACACTTGCACATTATAAGGCATTGTGCACCAATCATTCATGCGCCATATGCGCATAATAGAGGAATTACACTCATCATTTCCCTGAAATATGTCGATATCGAGATGTGTTAGGTGCACTCGCCCAATCCAATATTGTGACCCCATAACTACCAGCCACCCCAATGGCAGATGATGGGTCTAAACCCATTTTTTATGCTACGAGGGAAGAAGCTTCATGCTCATATCCCTCTTCAGGTCGCTCAACCTCCTGCCATGCACGGAGGCAACCAAAACCAGTGACACCCCAACATACCTCCACGTGTGGTTTATCCAACAAACCAAACCATTTCATAAACCAACATCCAAGGCATTTAGGAGGTATTACCCTAACCTACAAATCAACCTAAGTAATAGACCTAGACACAAGAGTCATAGTTGCCACATTTGTGCAGGAAACCATCTTACCTGGTGTTTCCCACACCTTTCCTAATTTTGTGAACTTTTGGATTTCATGCTTTGATTCATCGCTGAGAACTTCGATCTAGTCGGACCAGATACCCAATCCTTGGATAACACCACACCAATAGGCGATGAAAGATATAGGTCCATCTTTTGCGTATTCGAGGACAAAACCCCTCCTGAGACAAATTCAAGCACCCATCAATGTGTCAACCCCCACCACCATCGGTATAGATCTAGAAGAAAGACAAAATGGTCTTAGGCCACTTTGTCAAAATCACCCCACACATGCGCCCTATATAATAGGCCCAACCACCTGGGAAATCAATGTCAGGAATTGGGCAAGATTAAATTCATCTTTCGCTTGTTGGTCCATACTCCATGACTTAATCACACTAGAAATTCATGCCATCAGTGTCACATCTTCTCTCAAGCACACCATACATGGAATTGTCAATACCTTCCATGTTTTCAAGCAGTAAGAGCAGCATTGAGACAACCTTACATTGGGAACACACCTCATGTTGATACTATGATCCAGAGTTTTCCAGCACCCAAGATTGCCCCACCTCATGACACCAACCATGCATCATCGTCTCACGTTATTAACGATATTGAAACCCACACCATTTATAGTGTTAGCACTAATTCTATGTGCAGTATTTGCACCAGTAACTCTCATAGTTATGAGACATGTCAGATGTTGCAAACATTTAGACAACTTAGGATTCATCATCAACTTTATCATGAAGAAGATAATTTTTCCCCTTGGACACCACCTAGGTTTCAAGAACTTCCTTGCACTCATTATCAACCCGTCATTATGGAAATTCTACCACCACCTAATGTTTACGACACACAACATCACATACGATTTATTTCCCCGTCCGTAGGAACCATAATTTGTGTTGTTTTCTCATCATTTTTTGGTGTCGAGACTGCTAAACCCACCACACTGGTGGTACCATCACCGATGGTGCAGACCCATCCCATATACACATTGTCAAATTCACCAGGTTCTATGACATCAACCACCCAATCATGTTCTTTCTTGTTGACCAGCACAATTAGGCCTGAGCTCCACCCTCATGGCCTCGCGCAACCTAATTCAAAACTAGATAATATTTTTCACTCATATGAACATATTCTAGAGGCCATGACGAAACCTAAATGTCCATGGGATGCCATGCACCATCACTCGTACTTCCTATCTGAAAAAGCATGTGTACCTACTGACGCACCTAGCCCTTATATTTGCACCATAGAATCAAAATATTTCCTACCTCCAGGAAAGGTAGATTGGTTTAAGAATCCCATTCTGGAACTAGATGCATTCAAGGAAGGGAACATGTCAAATATCTCACTTGCCATTAAGGTCAATATTTCAAACAAACCTGGCATAGTTGAAGAGATCTCACTTGGGGCGGATTTCTCTTAGGAAGAGGTGGCCTCATACACTTCCTTGTTCCAGGAATATAGGGATATCTTTACATGGGCTTACTCTAAAATTCTAGACATCAGTCCCACCATTGTGGAACATCATATTGACACTTGGCCTAACGCCCACACTGTTAGGCAGAAACAACGTCAACTACATCCCTCTAAGGCAAAAGCGATCAAGCAAGAAATTGAGAAAGTCCACAAAGTTGGTTTCATATATCCTATCGCTTACACATCTTGGGTTTCTAACCTTGTACCCGTCATGAAAAAACAATACGCCATTCGAGTTTGTACCGATTTTCAAGATTTGAATCGAGCATGTCCCAAGGACAATTACCCTACGCCATTCATTAACTAAGTTACTGATGCTTATGCAGGCCATGAGGTCTTATTGTTCATGGAAGGGTTCTCTAGGTCTAATCAGATTCAGATTCACCACAGCGAATAGTATAAAACAACCTTCATAACCCCATATGGTACATTTTCATATCGAGTGATACCCTTTGGACCTGAAAATGTTGGTGCCACATTCTAGTGAGCAATGAATTATATCTTCCATGATCTAGCTCATCTCATTCTCACTTATTTAGAAAACCTTACTATATGATCCAAAAAGCGTTATGACCATTTGGAGGACCTTCACCTAGTGTTTCAAAGATGTCGACAATATAGCCTACACTTGAAGCCTCTCAAGTGTGTCTTATGCATTAACGCAGGACAAATACTATGATTCATTGTTTCCTAGCAAGGTATTAGAGTTAACCCTCTCAAATTCCAGGCCATCAAGGAAATTTTACCTCCAAAAACTTTAAAGCAACTCCAATGCTTTCAGGGTAAGGCCAACTTCTTATGTCATTTTGTGTAGAAATTCCCACTATAGATCAAAATATTATGCAATATACTAAAACACAATACAAGATCTACTTCTACAACACTTTGTGGAAGCTTAGTCGAATTGAGCAAGATCAAGAGAACACATATAACTGAGAATGAGAAATCAATCACACATAACACAGAAGAAATATCATGGGGAAAGCCTTAGCCTAAAACTCCAACTCTGTATTATCATAGAAGTGGAAATCTTGTTCAAGTTACAAAAAGAATCAACTCTCAAGCTATCCTGCTCTCTCTGCAATCAAACAATACAGCTCACAGACTGAATAGACATTGTATATGTCCTCCTCAAGCCCTCCAAGCCTCCTATTTCCTTGCGCAATTTTTCTTGGGGTCCAATGATGTCACATGTGTGAATTGGCCTCATCACACTCACTAAACCTGAAGAAGTAACTGTGCAATCCTCAAGGAAAGAATTCCTTCTGCATGCAAGGAATATTCACAATGGAATATTCTAGCAATTGATAGTACACTGCCCCTCCATCTGATCTCAACTGGGTCTCTATCTGAACTGACATGCATGAGTTATTTATGAGAGAATACTCAGTTACCTGAAGTGTAGTAGTTACATGCATGCAAACATTAACTAAATGAACTTACATTAATTCAACAAACTGTTTGAATTAATCTAACTGGACTTGAGTCAGTTAACTAAGCCAACTAATTACAACTCATCCTTATCTCTTTAACTAATGGATAAATTCCTCAATTAATGGAGAAATTGTTGCATGTCCCCACATAGACTTCATGTTTGATTTTCCTTAACAAATTAACTCAAGATGAATTAATTAATTAATTTACAAACAGTTGCTAAGATAAAATTCAAATTTTACTTCACTATTTTAGTTTAGGGACTGACTAAAATAGGAAGGTATCCTGAAATGCTATTTATATAATGCTAATTTTAGCACTTCCATTTTTCCATCCATTGTTGCTAAGATCAACACTGGCTAAATTGCTATTTATAGTAGTGTTATTTTTAGCAATTCTATTTTTAGCATTTCTTGTTGCTATTTTCAACACTCCCTCTCAACAAGAAAGGGATTATCAGTGACCCCAATCTTGTCTCTGTGGAACTCGAACTTGTATTTTGACAGTACCTTATTCAAAATATCTGCATCTTGTTCCTTAGTCAAAACATACAGCAACAACATGATCCTCTTGACTACACAGTCTCAAAGATGGTGATACCGAATATCTATGTTCTTGGACTTCTCATGAAAAACTGGATTCTCAGAGAGTTTGATACAACTCTGGTTATCACAGTAGATCACTCTAGGATCCATGCTTTGACCAAACAATCCCACTAGAATCTTCCGCATCCAAATGGCCTCACATGCAGCCTGACTATCAACCATGTATTCAACCTCTGCTGAGCTAAGTGCAACTGATCCTTGTTTCCTGCTATACCAAGAAACTGCAGTTGAACCAAGGTTGAAGATTCCTCCAGAAGTTCTCTTCCGGTCTAATGGACTCCCTGCCCAATCCGCATTTGTGAAGCCTTGAAGCTTCACTCCCTCTATCCGTCTGTACCACAATCCGAACTGAGATGTGCCTCTGAGGTATCTCAGCACATGCTTCGCTGCCTTCTACCTCTGCTCAAGAAGATAAATTTGAAACCATGGAGAAATTGATGGACCAATTAGCACTTGGGAATACTGCTGCTCCCCAAGCACAACAAGAGCCTCGGTTTAGGAACCCTCAATTAGAAGGCCTCAAAATCAGCAAAGGCCAAGAAACAATAGAAATCAGCAGGCAGATCCTCCAGTGAGACCTCCTTTCCAACAAAACATGGTGGATGAAGAAGAAGAACCTGAAGTACCTGAGGAATCTATTCATTGTTTTGGTGAAGAAGATTCAGAAATTTTCTTAACAAAGGAGGAACATGATGAGTCTAGCCAGTTAAAAGCAGAAGAGGAGCCTTCAGATTTCTTAAAGGGTTATCAGCATGCCATATTTGAGATTCAGAAGCAATACAATCTCAGAAACCGAGATGTCCCTATTACAGCAAATAAAGCACAGCCTAAGAAGAATATTTCAAAGGCAGTTGAAGATAAAAAGGAAAAGTCAAAGAAGATTGATGGTAAAGGTGATTCCCCTCTTGATAGGAAGGATATTCAAACCCCTGCTCCTCCTAAGGAAGTTGAAAAGTCTACTTCTGTTTTTAATATAGAAAATGAGATTGCAAAAATTAAAATATCAGTCCCATTCAATGAAATCCTGAAAGTAGACAAATATAGAAGCAAGATTGTGGAAATGCTTAATTCTCCACCAGGAGGGGCTGATATTCTAAATGTGCAAGAGGATAATCCTATTATCTGTTTAGGTCCAAGACTTGAGGATGAACAAAATGATGAGTTTCCTCCTTTTTATATAAGCATTAATATCCATGATATGACTCTACATAATGCTATGCTGGATTCAGGGGCATCACATAATCTCATGCCTAAGGTAATCATGGAAAGATTGGGATTAGAAGTAACTAGACCATACAAGGACTTATTTTCTTTTGATTCAAAGAGAGTTCATTGTATTGGGTTGATAAAAGATGTTGTTGTGGCACTCACACAAATCCCAGCAAAAACAACTGTCATGGACATTGTTGTTGCAGACATTCCACCTAAGTTTGGGATGCTTCTTTCAAGGTCATGGGCAGCAAAAATCAAGGGTACCATGCAAATGGATCTGACATATGCTACCATTCCAGTGTTTGGTGAACAAAGGAGGTTGTATCGTGAAACAAGGATGGCATATATGGTAAGCAGCAAGGACAAGCCTCAGAATTTTCCTATTTACTCTTGTGATACAGGCCTTGGATCAGCTATTCTTTTCAATGAATCAGTTGGAAAAGAATCACAAGATGAACATGCAGAAAATCAATGTCAGGAGGTACAGCAAAGAAATGAAAGAGACATCACTGGTTGCTGGTCCCTATACTTTGATGGAGCAGCAGGAAAAGAAGGCGCAGGAGCTGGGATTTGGATCACTAGTCCAACTGAAGAAAGTAAGTTTCTGTCATACAAACTTAACTTTGATTGTACCAATAACATGGCTGAGTATGAGTCTCTGGTATTAGGCTTAGAAACCTTGATAGAGTTGAAGGCAGAGAACATTGCTGTTTGTGGAGATTCTGAATTAATTATAAAGAAAGTTCAAGGTGCATATCAAACAAAGGATGCAAGGATGAGAGCCTACAGAAATTTAGTGTTGGAATTGTTGGAAAAATTTCAATCCTATACCTTCAGTATAAAAACCAGAGATCAAAATTCTGTTGCAGATTCTCTTGCTGTTGCAGCTAGTCTTTTTATTATTCCTAAACATTCTTCTGATAGCTATGAAGTGAAGGTTCGCCATAGACCAGTCATCCCAGACAATATCATAAACTGGCAAGTCTTTGAAGATGATCAGCAGGTAAGAAATTTTCTTGAATTGAAAGAGGAATTTGAGCATAATCAAATAGATCAGCAGAATATGTTAACAGAGACAAGGGAAAAGTCTGAAGTGTTGCAGCTACAAAACAACCTAATTCCTAAAGGCCTTGTTCCACTTGAAAAGTTATTTGATCAAAATGATGTGTTTAAAGCACCAAGATTGCAAGCTAATGAAGAGGAAATAGAAAGCTGTAATTTAGGTGACTCAGTTGTGCCTAAATTAGTCAAGATTTCAAAGTTCTTATCAGCTGATATGAAGGTCAAATATGTTGAAATGATGAAGAAGTTTATTGATGTTTTCGCATGGAGCTATGCTGATCTGAAGCAGTATGATTCTTCAATCATACAACATACCATCCCAATTAAGCAAAATGAGAAGCCTTTTAAGCAGAAATTAAGGAGGATTAATCCCCTTCTGATGCCACTAATTGAAAAGGAAGTGAAAAATCTTTTTGATGCAAAAATTATTGTTCCAATCAGATTCTCAAATTGGCTTGCTAACTTGGTACCAGTCAGGAAAAAGAATGGGGAGATTAGAATTTGCATAGACTTCAGCAACTTAAACAAGGCTTCACTGAAAGATAATTACCCTCTTCCTAAAATGGATCTCATTTTGCAAAATATTGTTGGTTCCCAAAGAATGTCTATGCTGGATGGCTTCTCAGGGTATAATCAGATCCTTGTTCATCCAGATGATCAGGAGAAGACAGCTTTCACTACACCATGGGGCACATTTATGTATGCAAAGATGCCTTTTGGCCTCATGAATGCAGGAGCGACCTTCCAGAGGGCTATGGACATTGCTTTTGCTGAAGAAAAAGATAAATCAGTGGTGGTATATCTTGATGATATCACAGTCTTTTCAAAAAGGGAAGAAGATCACTTAAAGCACCTTGAAAGGATCTTACTAAAGTGTAGGAGGTTTGGTATTTCTTTAAACCCAACCAAAAGTATCTTTGCTTTAACTTCTGGCAAATTGCTTGGACATATTATTTCTGAAGAAGGAATTAGGATTGATCCTAATAGAGTCAGTGCTATTCAAAGGTTAGATCTGCCAAGGAGCAAGAAAGAGGTTCAATCCTTTCTTGGTAAGGTTAATTTTGTTAGAAGATTCATTCCTAACTTTGCTGAAGTAGTCAAACATATAACAAAGATGCTAAGGAAAGGAGCAGATTTTAAGTGGACAACTGAAGCAAAGAATTCATTTGAAGAGATCAAAAAAGCACTTACTCAAGCACCAGTCCTCATCAGCCCGGATTTTACCGAGGAGTTCCTGATCTTCACATTTGCTTCTGAAGACACAATTGCTGGAGTTTTACTGCAGAAAGGAAGTCAAGGTACTGAACAGCCCATTTCTTTCTTTAGCAAGACATTGGCTAATGCTGAATTGAAATATAATATCTTAGAGAAGCAGGCATATGCATTGGTGAAAGCAATTAAGGATTTCAGAATTTATGTGTTGCACTCTCATATTGTTGCATATGTGCCAAGTGCTGTTATAAAAGATATTCTTACACAAGCAGACCCGGATGGAAAAAGAGGAAAATGGATAGCCAAGCTGTTGGAATATGACATTGAGATCAGGCCCACCAAGTTGGTAAAGGGTCAGGGCTTAGCAAAATTGCTGACTCAGTCAAATCTGGACTGCATTGGTATCAATTTTAGCACAGAAATATCAGAAATTTCTGAGAATGAAGAACAATTGATCCAAATCAATGAAAAGTTTTTGACATCAGAATGGTATAAGGATGTGGCATTTGTCTTGTAGTACAATAGAGCCCCTGATAGCCTTTCCAAATCTAAAGCTCAGTTCACCAAGTTGAAGTCCCTCAGATATTTTGTATATGAGCAAAATTTATTTTGGAAGGATGCAGGAGGAATTTTGCTAAATTGTCTCATTGAAGAAGAAGCTGATAAGGTAATTGATGAATTTCATAAGGGAGATTGTGGAGGCCATCACTATTGGAAAGCCACTGCAAACAAAGTTTTAAGAGCTGGATATTTTTGGCCAACTATGTTCAGAGACATTTATAAAAAGAGCGCATCATGCCATGAATGTCAAGTATTTGAAGGAAAGAGAAAACTCATGCCTATGCCATTGGTTCCTATTTATGTTGAAGCACCCTTCCAGCAGTGGGGATTAGATTTTATAGGGGAAATCCATCCTCCTTCATTAGGGCAACATCGTTGGATTCTCACAGCCACTGATTATTTTACAAAGTGGATAGAGGCAATACCTACCAGGCAAGCAAATGATTCAGTGATAATTTCCTTTTTAGAAAATAACATCTTATCAAGGTTTGGTTGTCCACTCAAGATTATCACAAACAATGCCCAGGCTTTTAAGTCCAAAAGAATGATAAATTTCTATCATCAGTACCATATTTCCCTTGGTCACTCCACTGCTTACTATCCACAGGGAAATGGCTTAGCTGAAAGTTCAAATAAGAGTCTTGTGAGGATTATCAAGAAGCTGCTGCAGGAAAATAAAAAGGCTTGGCACTTAAAGCTGAAGTATGCCTTGTGGGCTGATCGAATTTGCACAAAGAGGTCCATTGGAACATCACCATATGAACTTGTGTATGGAGCAGAGGCTATTTTCCTAACATCTCTTGGGGTACCAGTTATGAAGCTAATTCAGGGATTAGAAGAGGAACCAAATGCCATACAGCGAAGGATTAATCAGTTGATAGCTTTGCAGGAGAAAAGAAATGAAGTGTTTGAAGGTCATCAACAGAACCAGAATAGGGTCAAGAGAGCATTTGACAAGAAGATCAAAGAGGTTACATTTCAGATTAATGACAAAGTCCTGAAATGGGAAGCAAGAATTGAAGAGAAAGGTAAACATGGCAAATTTGAAAATTTATGGAAGGGCCATATCAGATTTCTGCTTTCCATGGAAATAACACCTACATTCTGCAAGAAGTTGATGGAACACCATATGCTGGAGGACCTGTTAATGGCAGGTTCTTAAAGCATTACAATCAGTGAAAGTCTGCCAAGTATCTCATGAGCATTGTATATAACCGTTTTATGAATTTTTCCTGTTGAAAATAAATGACAAGCTGAACAGAAAAGCTTTAGCCCGAGGAGAAGGCCCACAAAGCTAGAAAGGAATGCTTGTCAACTGTGTGTATGTTTTATAAAATGGACAAAGCACTGGTTCTACGAGTTCTTAGTGTGCTACAGGAGCACACTATCCCAAGTGGAGCCACTGTTATCACCTAGAACTACAGTCACATGTATATAATTTTTGTCCAAAGTTCACTGTCAAAAATTGGTGTCAAATGGGTTTTGTCTTATGTTTCTTACTTAGGGGTCATGTTTCTAAAGGGTCTTGATGTGAATCATTATCTAATACTATTGGTCATCCTCCATCATGATTGCATAAGCCATGTCTTATCTTGTACATGTCACTGGTCCTTCCCGTATTTTCGCAGCGCAGTCTTATTGGTTGATTTTGCAGCGCAATTATGTTTTAGCCATTTCGCAGCGCGTCAGCATCCAGCCGTTTCGCAGCGCATTTTGCTAATTTATAACTATCTGCGCTACGAAATCGCAGATTCGGGCATTTTGCAGCGCAGATTCCTAAAGGGTCACGTCTGGGGATGAGTCATTGTCTCCGTCCGGTTATTGTCAGTTGGCGTACCTCCCAAACACTTATGAGCCATCACTCCACCAATAGATTCATAGGCATGCACATAAAAATCATTCAAACGGTTTTATCATGCATGGGTGTTTTATGATGTTTGTTAATGATGCATAAAGTGGCCAGCTTGTGTGATAACATATTCGAATTGCAAACGAGCCCGAGTTTCTTTTTCAAGAGAGCCTGAATACAAGCGAGCCTGCGTTTTAAAAAAATTTGAATTTGCCATTTGAGTTGAAGCTGGTGGTGATTCTCTGTGCAAAAATTGCGAAAGCGGAATGGAGAGGAAGGAGCATCGGTCTGGAAGATGTCAAAGAACAGAGCCTGAAGGATTGGACCTTGCATTGAGAGATGAAGGTGTGAGGAAAGCTTTCAAGGATGCTGGCTGTTGGAATTTCTGTGAGAAGCTGCAGGGTGGCCATGCTCAGGTAACAAAAGAGTTTGCCTTGAACTTTACAGGTTTAAATTCTAAAGTATCTATGTTAGAATTTCAAGTATCTCCAGAGGCAATTGCTAATGTAACTGAGATTCCAAGAGGGGGGCAGGAGTGGTTTAAGAACTTTAAATTTGATTTGAACCCCTGCAAAGAATTTCTTAAAGAGGCATATGTGAATGAGGATTTAACAAAGGCTGTGCCTAGAAGCTATGTTAAGGAGCACTATGCTCTTCTTCTTACATGTATTCAAAAGTATTTAACCTGTGAGGGTAGATATAACAAGGTTTACTCCTATCACTTCAAGTTGTTGTTGCATTTTACTGGTAAAGCATCCATAGATATTCCATTTTACCTGTTTCGTAGTCTCAGCAAAATGTGTGATAAAGTGCAATTAAGAAAGGATGACTGTGAGACATCATTATTTCACCATGGTTTAGTGAAACTGTTAGTGCTGGATGGTCTTCAGAAAATTGGTAGGGATTGGAACTCTTTTATCTTTATGGCTGGTTTCCAGAGTAAAACAGGCCTTACTCCACAACCGGTTAGAGAAAGAGAAGAATCAGTTGAGGAACCCACAATAGCTGAGCTTAGAAAGGAGGTAAAGGATAAAAAGAAGACCAAGTCTAAATTGAAAAAATCAGTGAAGCCCTTGGTTATTAAAGAGCCACCTCAGCCATCATCAAAAGAAGAGGTCAAGCACAAGAAAGATGTACCTGGATCAAGTGGGTCTGAAAAAGTATCAAGAGTTAAGACAAGGAGTCAATTAAGCAAAGAGAAGGGCAAATCAGTAGCTGTTGAGGAAAGTCCAATATCTAAGGCCAGTTTGAGTGATTTGCTTGAGGCAATTGAGTTTGAGCAGGCTGAACCAGTGCATATTGAACCAATGCACATTGATTTGACTCAATCATCACCGGAGAACACTAAAAAGTCCAAAGCTTCAAAGAGACTAAAGTTTGATGAACCTGGTGAGGAATTTATTTTCAAACCACGAAGGCCGGTTACAAGGAAACAAGTAAGGGAAGCTGAGAAGCTGCATAAAGGAGAGAAAGTTTTAAAAATGCCCAGAACAGAGGTAGTTGAAGAGCTGTCTAGAACAGAGGAGGCAAAACAAATCAAGCAAAAAGGCAAGAACAGAACAGTCATTATTTCCCAAGGGGGAAATATCATAGCTATAAAGAGCCAGATGGAGACAGCAAAAGATGAAATTGCCAAAGCAAAGAATGTCACTAGGGAGCGTGCAGTCAGGTATGCCAACTATCGAAGAGCTGTGTTAAAAGGTAGTAAAAACCTAGTGGGACAAGTGGATTCAGTGGCTGATGTATATACATGGACAGTTCCAGCTCTCAAACAAGCTAAACTCATCAGAAAAATGAACATGAGTTTAAGAGCTGAAAACAAAGCTTTAAGGAGAGAGGTTGCAGATTTAAAAGCACAGCTAGGTTAACTGGCTGCTCATTGATGGTGAGAAAGGTCATATTCTTAATTTTGTCAAATTTTGTTTAAGTTCCATTATTCTGAAGGCATATAGGTCTCTGCCACCTGTAAAGGAGGTTTAAAAAGTCAAAAGTCCAAGCAAAAAATTCCTTAAGGCAAATACACTCTGTTTTAGCAAAAACAGCAGTTTCGTAGCGCGCTACGAAACTGCTGTAGGTGTTGTTTTATGATGAAGACAAACAGTTTGATGGTAGGATCAGAAAATTATCAAAGGAAATACCTAAGGAACATTAAGGAGACCACATGAGGCTAGCATAGCCATTCAGATAATGACAAGTGTGCCTTTTTGTAAAGGTGAAATATTTTGTCTTAAGTTAAAGCTTTGATAAAGGTACTTTATTACCGGTTGTTAGGGTTTTGGAAGGAGATGCATACGAAGAATTTTGGCTTATACACCTGTTCAATCAACAAAGCTTCCAGCACATTTGGGAATATGGTGATGTTCGTTATTTTTGGGGTATTAAAGAGCTGGGAACATGCTGCTTAATTTTTGAAGAATGGTGGGAGACAAGGACCGGAAAAACAGGGGTTTTATCCTTATGATTAATGAACCATCAGCGCATTCAGTATCCAAAGCTAGCTTGTTCATTGCATCCTTCTCTCAGCTATCTCGGCCAAAATCAAAGGAAACAGGTGTCAAGGATCAAGAAGAATCATTCTACGAGGAGGATAGAATTAGAGTTTTAGTTAAATTAGGACTCTTTAAAATTCCAGTTCAGCACTTATTGTATTTAATGAGTTAGTTAATAGTGGATAGGGGTAATTAGTGCAGTCATCGAGCTCCCCTCATGCTGGAGGAGGAAGCTCAAAGTAGTTAAAGTTATGTTTCTATATATAGATCAAACTTTTATGTAATGAGGGTTGGATATTTGAGAAAACAGAGTGTTATTTTGGCTTATGTAAAACTCATTTTTTCAGTAATACAAATGACTGCTTTTCTTCTCAGGATTCATACAGTGTTTCAGATGCTCAAGATATTTGGTTTTGTTTTATCCTTTATGTTTTTACAGCTTTATAGATACACAATCACTCAGAATTCACTTTGCTGCTCTGATTTCCTGTGTGTATTTGTAAGTTGAGGTTTCTTGAGAGGTGTTTTGAGTATTTAAACATTACATGCCCTGACTTCTATGAATGAGTAGTGTTATAGTTTGCTGAAAGGATGATTAACTCCATAAGCCCAATGGAAGTCTTTGTAATGTCTATCCAGCCAACATATGTGTTAAATTTACTTTGCAAGAGTTAGCCATCTCATCAATATTTAAAATCAATAACCCTTTGAGAGAGCCCTCTCAGGCTAAGGAGGCTAAGCCTTAGTCAAAAGTCTGGTTTGAAATAGTTACACAGAGTCTGACTGATTAGCAGCCTTCAGTGCTTGATTTTGTGATAACATTTTGGTGCGTCTGCCGGGAGCCTGAAGATTACTCATTCCCGAAATTTTAAGATTGAACTTCTGAAGGTAGCAGGAGCTCAAAAAGGTTTTCGAGGCTGCATTCTACCTTGGTGACTCCATTAATTCTTAAAGTTTAAAAGGTGGCTTCGAGAGGAAGATATACAAGGAGTAATCCTGACCCAAACCCACCTAGTCCTGTGGAGAATCCTAATATCATCTCAAGGAGTAGACAAAGATTTTCTGATATACCAGGTACTTCAAATATTTCAAAGTCTTTGTTTCCTGAGTTTTCTAGAAGTCCTGAAGATAAAATTGTTGATGATAAAATTCAAGAAGTTTTGTTGAGGTCTGAAAACGAAGAAGAACTTATTGGTATCATTTTGGATTTACAAAAGAGAGGCATTGATACTTCATCTTTAGTGTCACAAAAAGATAAAGAAGAGTTTTGGGAAATTGTTACTTCTGAATTGTTATTAGAGGAGGAGGACTTGAAACAGCTCAAGGAGCTTGACCCTTTTGAAGTTTTGCTTAAGTCTAAAACTGGTTTACCTCTCCCAAATTGGAGTTCTTTTGTCAGTGGTTTACAAAGTCCCAATAGCCCTTTCCGTACTCATACTTTATCTTCTGCCTCTGCTAGTCCAAATAGTCCTCAGACAACATCTCATACTAGTTCTGGTCCTTCTGGTCATACAATACCTGTTGTCATTGTTCCTCCATTCATTATGGCTGTACCTGCTAGGTATGCTCCTCTAGCTCTCCCTGCTGTTTTGCATGATCTCCCTAGTAAATATGCTGCTAGAATTCCAACATGGGGAGGAGATGAAGACATTACAGCTGAAGAACATGTGGATAGATTCAATGATTTTATTGACAGGGAAGAAGTGGATGATGAAGATGTAAAATTAAGACTGTTTGCTCAAACTTTTATTGGGGAAGTCCGAAAATGGTTTAAAGCCCTGGGAGCTGGTAGCATTCATAGTTGGGCTGAGTTTGAAGATAGTTTTCTGAGGAAATGGGGAAATAGAACTAATCCTGTTCAAGCCCTCACTGAATATAATAGTCTAAGAAGAGCTCCAGATGAAACTGTTCAAAACTTTTCTAAGAGGTTTAATAAAGTATATAATTCCATTCCAGCACATTTGAAACCTCCTGGAGCTTTGGCACAGTTAAGATATGCTGAGTCCTTTGACTCAGATTTCTCTCTTTTACTCAGAGAAAGAGAGTCTGCTACTCTGGCTGAAATGCAAAATGATGCAATCAAGGTAGATGTGAATATGCTTGCTGCTAAGAAGTCGAAGATGGCAAAGACTAAGATAAAGGAAGAAGAGAAGCCTTCTACCTCTGCTCAAGAAGATAAATTTGAAACCATGGAGAAATTGATGGACCAATTAGCACTTGGGAATACTGCTGCTCCCCAAGCACAACAAGAGCCTCGGTTTAGGAACCCTCAATTTAGAAGGCCTCAAAATCAGCAAAGGCCAAGAGACAATAGAAATCAGCAGGCAGATCCTCCAGTGAGACCTCCTTTCCAACAAAACATGGTGGATGAAGAAGAAGAACCTGAAGTACCTGAGGAATCTATTCATTGTTTTGGTGAAGAAGATTCAGAAATTTTCTTAACAAAGGAGGAACATGATGAGTCCAGCCAGTTAAAAGCAGAAGAGGAGCCTTCAGATTTCTTAAAGGGTTATCAGCATGCCATATTTGAGATTCAGAAGCAATACAATCTCAGAAACCGAGATGTCCCTATTACAGCAAATAAAGCACAGCCTAAGAAGAATATTTCAAAGGCAGTTGAAGATAAAAAGGAAAAGTCAAAGCAGATTGATGGTAAAGGTGATTCCCCTCTTGATAGGAAGGATATTCAAACCCCTGCTCCTCCTAAGGAAGTTGAAAAGTCTACTTCTGTTTTTAATATAGAAAATGAGATTGCAAAAATTAAAATATCAGTCCCATTCAATGAAATCCTGAAAGTAGACAAATATAGAAGCAAGATTGTGGAAATGCTTAATTCTCCACCAGGAGGGGCTGATATTCTAAATGTGCAAGAGGATAATCCTATTATCTGTTTAGGTCCAAGACTTGAGGATGAACAAAATGATGAGTTTCCTCCTTTTTATATAAGCATTAATATCCATGATATGACTCTACATAATGCTATGCTGGATTCAGGGGCATCACATAATCTCATGCCTAAGGTAATCATGGAAAGATTGGGATTAGAAGTAACTAGACCATACAAGGACTTATTTTCTTTTGATTCAAAGAGAGTTCATTGTATTGGGTTGATAAAAGATGTTGTTGTGGCACTCACACAAATCCCAGCAAAAACAACTGTCATGGACATTGTTGTTGCAGACATTCCACCTAAGTTTGGGATGCTTCTTTCAAGGTCATGGGCAGCAAAAATCAAGGGTACCATGCAAATGGATCTGACATATGCTACCATTCCAGTGTTTGGTGAACAAAGGAGGTTGTATCGTGAAACAAGGATGGCATATATGGTAAGCAGCAAGGACAAGCCTCAGAATTTTCCTATTTACTCTTGTGATACAGGCCTTGGATCAGCTATTCTTTTCAATGAATCAGTTGGAAAAGAATCACAAGATGAACATGCAGAAAATCAGTGTCAGGAGGTACAGCAAAGAAATGAAAGAGACATCACTGGTTGCTGGTCCCTATACTTTGATGGAGCAGCAGGAAAAGAAGGCGCAGGAGCTGGGATTTGGATCACTAGTCCAACTGAAGAAAGTAAGTTTCTGTCATACAAACTTAACTTTGATTGTACCAATAACATGGCTGAGTATGAGTCTCTGGTATTAGGCTTAGAAACCTTGATAGAGTTGAAGGCAAAGAACATTGTTGTTTGTGGAGATTCTGAATTAATTATAAAGCAAGTTCAAGGTGCATATCAAACAAAGGATGCAAGGATGAGAGCCTACAGAAATTTAGTGTTGGAATTGTTGGAAAAATTTCAATCCTATACCTTCAGTATAAAAACCAGAGATCAAAATTCTGTTGCAGATTCTCTTGCTGTTGCAGCTAGTCTTTTTATTATTCCTAAACATTCTTCTGATAGCTATGAAGTGAAGGTTCGCCATAGACCAGTCATCCCAGACAATATCATAAACTGGCAAGTCTTTGAAGATGATCAGCAGGTAAGAAATTTTCTTGAATTGAAAGAGGAATTTGAGCATAATCAAATAGATCAGCAGAATATGTTAACAGAGACAAGGGAAAAGTCTGAAGTGTTGCAGCTACAAAACAACCTAATTCCTAAAGGCCTTATTCCACTTGAAAAGTTATTTGATCAAAATGATGTGTTTAAAGCACCAAGATTGCAAGCTAATGAAGAGGAAATAGAAAGCTGTAATTTAGGTGACTCAGTTGTGCCTAAATTAGTCAAGATTTCAAAGTTCTTATCAGCTGATATGAAGGTCAAATATGTTGAAATGATGAAGAAGTTTATTGATGTTTTCGCATGGAGCTATGCTGATCTGAAGCAGTATGATTCTTCAATCATACAACATACCATCCCAATTAAGCAAAATGAGAAGCCTTTTAAGCAGAAATTAAGGAGGATTAATCCCCTTCTGATGCCACTAATTGAAAAGGAAGTGAAAAAGCTTTTTGATGCAAAAATTATTGTTCCAATCAGATTCTCAAATTGGCTTGCTAACTTGGTACCAGTCAGGAAAAAGAATGGGGAGATTAGAATTTGCATAGACTTCAGGAACTTAAACAAGGCTTCACTGAAAGATAATTACCCTCTTCCTAAAATGGATCTCATTTTGCAAAATATTGTTGGTTCCCAAAGAATGTCTATGCTGGATGGCTTCTCAGGGTATAATCAGATCCTTGTTCATCCAGATGATCAGGAGAAGACAGCTTTCACTACACCATGGGGCACATTTATGTATGCAAAGATGCCTTTTGGCCTCATGAATGCAGGAGCGACCTTCCAGAGGGCTATGGACATTGCTTTTGCTGAAGAAAAAGATAAATCAGTGGTGGTATATCTTGATGATATCACAGTCTTTTCAAAAAGGGAAGAAGATCACTTAAAGCACCTTGAAAGGATCTTACTAAAGTGTAGGAGGTTTGGTATTTCTTTAAACCCAACCAAAAGTATCTTTGCTTTAACTTCTGGCAAATTGCTTGGACATATTATTTCTGAAGAAGGAATTAGGATTGATCCTAATAGAGTCAGTGCTATTCAAAGGTTAGATTTGCCAAGGAGCAAGAAAGAGGTTCAATCCTTTCTTGGTAAGGTTAATTTTGTTAGAAGATTCATTCCTAACTTTGCTGAAGTAGTCAAACATATAACAAAGATGCTAAGGAAAGGAGCAGATTTTAAGTGGACAGCTGAAGCAAAGAAGTCATTTGAAGAGATCAAAAAAGCACTTACTCAAGCACCAGTCCTCATCAGCCCGGATTTTACCAAGGAGTTCCTGATCTTCACATTTGCTTCTGAAGACACAATTGCTGGAGTTTTACTGCAGAAAGGAAGTCAAGGTACTGAACAGCCCATTTCTTTCTTTAGCAAGACATTGGCTAATGCTGAATTGAAATATAATATCTTAGAGAAGCAAGCATATG
Organism: Pinus tabuliformis; assembly: GCA_031772625.1. NCBI lineage: Eukaryota > Viridiplantae > Streptophyta > Pinopsida > Pinales > Pinaceae > Pinus > Pinus tabuliformis. The sequence goes on along the minus strand of CM062809.1, from coordinate 291,955,165 downwards.
CATTGGTGAAAGCAATTAAGGATTTCAGAATTTATGTGTTGCACTCTCATATTGTTGCATACGTGCCAAGTGCTGTTATAAAAGATATTCTTACACAAGCAGACCCGGATGGAAAAAGAGGAAAATGGATAGCCAAGCTGTTGGAATATGACATTGAGATCAGGCCCACCAAGTTGGTAAAGGGTCAGGGCTTAGCAAAATTGCTGACTCAGTCAAATCTGGACTGCATTGGTATCAATTTTAGCACAGAAATATCAGAAATTTCTGAGAATGAAGAAGAATTGATCCAAATCAATGAAAAGTTTTTGACATCAGAATGGTATAAGGATGTGGCATTTGTCTTGCAGTACAATAGAGCCCCTGATAGCCTTTCCAAATCTAAAGCTCGGTTCACCAAGTTGAAGTCCCTCAGATATTTTGTATATGAGCAAAATTTATTTTGGAAGGATGCAGGAGGAATTTTGCTAAATTGTCTCATTGAAGAAGAAGCTGATAAGGTAATTGATGAATTTCATAAGGGAGATTGTGGAGGCCATCACTATTGGAAAGCCACTGCAAACAAAGTTTTAAGAGCTGGATATTTTTGGCCAACTATGTTCAGAGACATTTATAAAAAGATAGCATCATGCCATGAATGTCAAGTATTTGAAGGAAAGAGAAAACTCATGCCTATGCCATTGGTTCCTATTTATGTTGAAGCACCCTTCCAGCAGTGGGGATTAGATTTTATAGGGGAAATCCATCCTCCTTCATCAGGGCAGCATCGCTGGATTCTCACAGCCACTGATTATTTTACAAAGTGGATAGAGGCAATACCTACCAGGCAAGCAAATGATTCAGTGATAATTTCCTTTTTAGAAAATAACATCTTATCAAGGTTTGGTTGTCCACTCAAGATTATCACAGACAATGCCCAGGCTTTTAAGTCCAAAAGAATGATAAATTTTTGTCATCAGTACCATATTTCCCTTGGTCATTCCACTGCTTACTATCCACAGGGAAATGGCTTAGCTGAAAGTTCAAATAAGAGTCTTGTGAGGATTATCAAGAAGCTGCTGCAGGAAAATAAAAAGGCTTGGCACTTAAAGCTGAAGTATGCCTTGTGGGCTGATCGAATTTGCACAAAGAGGTCCATTGGAACATCACCATATGAACTTGTGTATGGAGCAGAGGCTATTTTCCCAACATCTCTTGGGGTACCAGTTATGAAGCTAATTCAGGGATTAGAAGAGGAACCAAATGCCATACAGCGAAGGATTAATCAGTTGATAGCTTTGCAGGAGAAAAGAAATGAAGTGTTTGAAGGTCATCAACAGAACAAGAATCGGGTCAAGAGAGCATTTGACAAGAAGATCAAAGAGGTTACATTTCAGATTAATGACAAAGTCCTGAAATGGGAAGCAAGAATTGAAGAGAAAGGTAAACATGGCAAATTTGAAAATTTATGGAAGGGGCCATATCAGATTTCTGCTTTCCATGGAAATAACACCTACATTCTGCAAGAAGTTGATGGAACACCATATGCTGGAGGACCTGTTAATGGCAGGTTCTTAAAGCATTACAATCAGTGAAAGTCTGCCAAGTATCTCATGAGCATTGTATATAACCATTTTATGAATTTTTCCTGTTGAAAATAAATGACAAGCTGAACAGAAAAGCTTTAGCCCGAGGAGAAGGCCCACAAAGCTAGAAAGGAATGCTTGTCAGCTGTGTGTATGTTTTATAAAATGGACAAAGCACTGGTTCTACGAGTTCTTAGTGTACTACAGGAGCACACTATCCCAAGTGGAGCCACTGTTATCACCTAGAACTACAGTCACATGTATATAATTTTTGTCCAAAGTTCACTGTCAAAAATTGGTGTCAAATGGGTTTTGTCTTATGTTTCTTACTTAGGGGTCATGTTTCTAAAGGGTCTTGATGTGAATCATTATCTAATACTATTGGTCATCCTCCATCATGATTGCATAAGCCATGTCTTATCTTGTACATGTCACTGGTCCTTCCCGTATTTTCGCAGCGCAGTCTTATTGGTTGATTTTGCAGCGCAATTATGTTTTAGCCATTTCGCAGCGCGTCAGCATCCAGCCGTTTCGCAGCGCATTTTGCTAATTTATAACTATCTGCGCTACGAAATCGCAGATTCGGGCATTTTGCAGCGCAGATTCCTAAAGGGTCACGTCTGGGGATGAGTCATTGTCTCCGTCCGGTTATTGTCAGTTGGCGTACCTCCCAAACACTTATGAGCCATCACTCCACCAATAGATTCATAGGCATGCACATAAAAATCATTCAAACGGTTTTATCATGCATGGATGTTTTATGATGTTTGTAAATGATGCATAAAGTGGCCAGCTTGTGTGATAAGATATTCGAATTGCAAACGAGCCCGAGTTTCTTTTTCAAGAGAGCCTGAATACAAGCGAGCCTGCGTTTTAAAAAAATTTGAATTTGCCATTTGAGTTGAAGCTGGTGGTGATTCTCTGTGCAAAAATTGCGAAAGCGGAATGGAGAGAAAGGAGCATAGGTCTGGAAGATGTCAGAGAACAGAGCCTGAAGGATTGGACCTTGCATTGAAAGATGAAGGTGTGAGGAAGGCTTTCAAGGATGCTGGCTGTTGGAATTTCTGTGAGAAGCTGCAGGGTGGCCATGCTCAGGTAACAAAAGAGTTTGCCTTGAACTTTACAGGTTTAAATTCTAAAGTATCTATGTTAGAATTTCAAGTATCTCCAGAGGCAATTGCTAATGTAACTGAGATTCCAAGAGGGGGGCAGGAGTGGTTTAAGAACTTTAAATTTGATTTGAACCCCTGCAAAGAATTTCTTAAAGAGGCATATGTGAATGAGGATTTAACAAAGGCTGTGCCTAGAAGCTATGTTAAGGAGCACTATGCTCTTCTTCTTACATGTATTCAAAAGTATTTAACCTGTGAGGGTAGATATAACAAGGTTTACTCCTATCACTTCAAGTTGTTGTTGCATTTTACTGGTAAAGCATCCATAGATATTCCATTTTACCTGTTTCGTAGTCTCAGCAAAATGTGTGATAAAGTGCAATTAAGAAAGGATGACTGTGAGACATCATTATTTCACCATGGTTTAGTGAAACTGTTAGTGCTGGATGGTCTTCAGAAAATTGGTAGGGATTGGAACTCTTTTATCTTTATGGCTGGTTTCCAGAGTAAAACAGGCCTTACTCCACAACCGGTTAGAGAAAGAGAAGAATCAGTTGAGGAACCCACAATAGCTGAGCTTAGAAAGGAGGTAAAGGATAAAAAGAAGACCAAGTCTAAATTGAAAAAATCAGTGAAGCCCTTGGTTATTAAAGAGCCACCTCAGCCATCATCAAAAGAAGAGGTCAAGCACAAGAAAGATGTACCTGGATCAAGTGGGTCTGAAAAAGTATCAAGAGTTAAGACAAGGAGTCAATTAAGCAAAGAGAAGGGCAAATCAGTAGCTGTTGAGGAAAGTCCAATATCTAAGGCCAGTTTGAGTGATTTGCTTGAGGCAATTGAGTTTGAGCAGGCTGAACCAGTGCATATTGAACCAATGCACATTGATTTGACTCAATCATCACCGGAGAACACTAAAAAGTCCAAAGCTTCAAAGAGAATAAATCTTGATGAACCTGGTGAGGAATTTATTTTCAAACCACGAAGGCCGGTTACAAGGAAACAAGTAAGGGAAGCTGAGAAGCTGCATAAAGGAGAGAAAGTTTTAAAAATGCCCAGAACAGAGGTAGTTGAAGAGCTGTCTAGAACAGAGGAGGCAAAACAAATCAAGCAAAAAGGCAAGAACAGAACAGTCATTATTTCCCAAGGGGGAAATATCATAGCTATAAAGAGCCAGATGGAGACAGCAAAAGATGAAATTGCCAAAGCAAAGAATGTCACTAGGGAGCGTGCAGTCAGGTATGCCAACTATCGAAGAGCTGTGTTAAAAGGTAGTAAAAACCTAGTGGGACAAGTGGATTCAGTGGCTGATGTATATACATGGACAGTTCCAGCTCTCAAACAAGCTAAACTCATCAGAAAAATGAACATGAGTTTAAGAGCTGAAAACAAAGCTTTAAGGAGAGAGGTTGCAGATTTAAAAGCACAGCTAGGTTAACTGGCTGCTCATTGATGGTGAGAAAGGTCATATTCTTAATTTTGTCAAATTTTGTTTAAGTTCCATTATTCTGAAGGCATATAGGTCTCTGCCACCTGTAAAGGAGGTTTAAAAAGTCAAAAGTCCAAGCAAAAAATTCCTTAAGGCAAATACACTCTGTTTTAGCAAAAACAGCAGTTTCGTAGCGCGCTACGAAACTGCTGTAGGTGTTGTTTTATGATGAAGACAAACAGTTTGATGGTAGGATCAGAAAATTATCAAAGGAAATACCTAAGGAACATTAAGGAGACCACATGAGGCTAGCATAGCCATTCAGATAATGACAAGTGTGCCTTTTTGTAAAGGTGAAATATTTTGTCTTGAGTTAAAGCTTTGATAAAGGTACTTTATTATCGGTTGTTAGGGTTTTGGAAGGAGATGCATACGAAGAATTTTGGCTTATACACCTGTTCAATCAACAAATCTTCCAGCACATTTGGGAATATGGTGATGTTCGTTATTTTTGGGGTATTAAAGAGCTGGGAACATGCTGCTTAATTTTTGAAGAATGGTGGGAGACAAGGACCGGAAAAACAGGGGTTTTATCCTTATGATTAATGAACCATCAGCGCATTCGGTATCCAAAGCTAGCTTGTTCATTGCATCCTTCTCTCAGCTATCTCGGCCAAAATCAAAGGAAACCAGGTGTCAAAGCTTCAACGAAGAATCATTCTACGAGGAGGATAGAATTAGAGTTATAGTTAAATTAGGACTCTTTAAAATTCCAGTTTAGCACTTATTGTATTTAATGAGTTAGTTCAATAGTGGATAGGGGTAATTAGTGGTAGTCATCGAGCTCCCCTCATGCTGGAGGAGGAAGCTCAAAGTAGTTAAAGTTATGTTTCTATATATAGATAAAACTTTTATGTAATGAGGGTTGGATATTTGAGAAAACAGAGTGTTATTTTGGCTTGTGTACAAACTCATTTTCAGTAATACAAGTGACTACTTTTCTTCTCAGGATTCATACAGTGTTTCAAATGCTCAAGATATTTGGTTTTGTTTTATCCTTTATGTTTTTACAGCTGTATAGATACACAATCACTCAGAATTCACTTTGCTGCTCTGATTTCCTGTGTGTATTTGTAAGCTGAGGTTTCTATGAGATGTGTTTTGAGTATTTAAACATTACATGCCCTGACTTCTATGTATGAGTAGTGTTATAGTTTACTGAAGTGATGATTAACTCCATAAGCCCAATGGAAGTCTTTGTAATGTCTATCCAGCCAACATATGTGTTAAATTTACTTTGCAAGAGTTAGCCATCTCATCAATAGTTAAAATCAATAACCCTTTGAGAGAGCCCTCTCAGGCTAAGGAGGCTAAGCCTTAGTCAAAAGTCTGGTTTGAAATAGTTACACAGAGTCTAACTGATCAGCAGCCTTTCAGTGCTTGATTTTGTGATAACATTTTGGTGCGTCTGCCAGGAGCCTGAAGATTACTCATTCCCGAAATTTTAAGATTGAACTTCTGAAGGTAGCAGGAGCTCAAAAAGGTTTTCGAGGCTGCATTCTACCTTGGTGACTCCATTAATTCTTAAAGTTTAAAAGGTGGCTTCGAGAGGAAGATATACAAGGAGTAATCCTGACCCAAACCCACCTAGTCCTGTGGAGAATCCTAATATCATCTCAAGGAGTAGACAAAGATTTTCTGATATACCAGGTACTTCAAATATTTCAAAGTCTTTGTTTCCTGAGTTTTCTAGAAGTCCTGAAGATAAAATTGTTGATGATAAAATTCAAGAAGTTTTGTTGAGGTCTGAAAACGAAGAAGAACTTATTGGTATCATTTTGGATTTACAAAAGAGAGGCATTGATACTTCATCTTTAGTGTCACAAAAAGATAAAGAAGAGTTTTGGGAAATTGTTACTTCTGAATTGTTATTAGAGGAGGAGGACTTGAAACAGCTCAAGGAGCTTGACCCTTTTGAAGTTTTGCTTAAGTCTAAAACTGGTTTACCTCTCCCAAATTGGAGTTCTTTTGTCAGTGGTTTACAAAGTCCCAATAGCCCTTTCCGTACTCATACTTTTTCTTCTGCCTCTGCTAGTCCAAATAGTCCTCAGACAACATCTCATACTAGTTCTGGTCCTTCTGGTCATACAATACCTGTTGTCACTGTTCCTCCATTCATTATGGATGTACCTGCTAGGTATGCTCCTCTAGCTCTCCCTGTTGTTTTGCATGATCTCCCTAGTAAATATGCTGCTAGAATTCCAACATGGGGAGGAGATGAAGACATTACAGCTGAAGAACATGTGGATAGATTCAATGATTTTATTGACAGGGAAGAAGTGGATGATGAAGATGTAAAATTAAGACTGTTTGCTCAAACTTTTATTGGGGAAGTCCGAAAATGGTTTAAAGCCCTGGGAGCTGGTAGCATTCATAGTTGGGCTGAGTTTGAAGATAGTTTTCTGAGGAAATGGGGAAATAGAACTAATCCTGTTCAAGCCCTCACTGAATATAATAGTCTAAGAAGAGCTCCAGATGAAACTGTTCAAAACTTTTCTAAGAGGTTTAATAAAGTATATAATTCCATTCCAGCGCATTTGAAACCTCCTGGAGCTTTGGCACAGTTAAGATATGTCGAGTCCTTTGACTCAGATTTCTCTCTTTTACTCAGAGAAAGAGAGTCTGCTACTCTGGCTGAAATGCAAAATGATGCAATCAAGGTAGATGTGAATATGCTTGCTGCTAAGAAGTCGAAGATGGCAAAGACTAAGATAAAGGAAGAAGAGAAGCCTTCTACCTCTGCTCAAGAAGATAAATTTGAAACCATGGAGAAATTGATGGACCAATTAGCACTTGGGAATACTGCTGCTCCCCAAGCACAACAAGAGCCTCGGTTTAGGAACCCTCAATTTAGAAGGCCTCAAAATCAGCAAAGGCCAAGAGACAATAGAAATCAGCAGGCAGATCCTCTAGTGAGACCTGCTTTCCAACAAAACATGGTGGATGAAGAAGAAGAACCTGAAGTACCTGAGGAATCTATTCATTGTTTTGGTAAAGAAGATTCAGAAATTTTCTTAACAAAGGAGGAACATGATGAGTCCAGCCAGTTAAAAGCAGAAGAGGAGCCTTCAGATTTCTTAAAGGGTTATCAGCATGCCATATTTGAGATTCAGAAGCAATACAATCTCAGAAACCGAGATGTCCCTATTACAGCAAATAAAGCACAGCCTAAGAAGAATATTTCAAAGGCAGTTGAAGATAAAAAGGAAAAGTCAAAGCAGATTGATGGTAAAGGTGATTCCCCTCTTGATAGGAAGGATATTCAAACCCCTGCTCCTCCTAAGGAAGTTGAAAAGTCTACTTCTGTTTTTAATATAGAAAATGAGATTGCAAAAATTAAAATATCAGTCCCATTCAATGAAATCCTGAAAGTAGAAAAATATAGAAGCAAGATTGTGGAAATGCTTAATTCTCCACCAGGAAGGGCTGATATTCTAAATGTGCAAGAGGATAATCCTATTATCTGTTTAGGTCCAAGACTTGAGGATGAACAAAATGATGAGTTTCCTCCTTTTTATATAAGCATTAATATCCATGATATGACTCTACATAATGCTATGCTGGATTCAGGGGCATCACATAATCTCATGCCTAAGGTAATCATGGAAAGATTGGGATTAGAAGTAACTAGACCATACAAGGACTTATTTTCTTTTGATTCAAAGAGAGTTCATTGTATTGGGTTGATAAAAGATGTTGTTGTGGCACTCACACAAATCCCAGCAAAAACAACTGTCATGGACATTGTTGTTGCAGACATTCCACCTAAGTTTGGGATGCTTCTTTCAAGGTCATGGGCAGCAAAAATCAAGGGTACCATGCAAATGGATCTGACATATGCTACCATTCCAGTGTTTGGTGAACAAAGGAGGTTGTATCATGAAACAAGGATGGCATATATGGTAAGCAGCAAGGACAAGCCTCAGAATTTTCCTATTTACTCTTGTGATACAGGCCTTGGATCAGCTATTCTTTTCAATGAATCAGTTGGAAAAGAATCACAAGATGAACATGCAGAAAATCAATGTCAGGAGGTACAGCAAAGAAATGAAAGAGACATCACTGGTTGCTGGTCCCTATACTTTGATGGAGCAGCAGGAAAAGAAGGCGCAGGAGCTGGGATTTGGATCACTAGTCCAACTGAAGAAAGTAAGTTTCTGTCATACAAACTTAACTTTGATTGTACCAATAACATGGCTGAGTATGAGTCTCTGGTATTAGGCTTAGAAACCTTGATAGAATTGAAGGCAGAGAACATTGCTGTTTGTGGAGATTCTGAATTAATTATAAAGAAAGTTCAAGGTGCATATCAAACAAAGGATGCAAGGATGAGAGCCTACAGAAATTTAGTGTTGGAATTGTTGGAAAAATTTCAATCCTATACCTTCAGTATAAAAACCAGAGATCAAAATTCTGTTGCAGATTCTCTTGCTGTTGCAGCTAGTCTTTTTATTATTCCTAAACATTCTTCTGATAGCTATGAAATGAAGGTTCGCCATAGACCAGTCATCCCAGACAATATCATAAACTGGCAAGTCTTTGAAGATGATCAGCAGGTAAGAAATTTTCTTGAATTGAAAGAGGAATTTGAGCATAATCAAATAGATCAGCAGAATATGTTAACAGAGACAAGGGAAAAGTCTGAAGTGTTGCAGCTACAAAACAACCTAATTCCTAAAGGCCTTATTCCACTTGAAAAGTTATTTGATCAAAATGATGTGTTTAAAGCACCAAGATTGCAAGCTAATGAAGAGGAAATAGAAAGCTGTAATTTAGGTGACTCAGTTGTGCCTAAATTAGTCAAGATTTCAAAGTTCTTATCAGCTGATATGAAGGTCAAATATGTTGAAATGATGAAGAAGTTTATTGATGTTTTCGAATGGAGCTATGCTGATCTGGAGCAGTATGATTCTTCAATCATACAACATACCATCCCAATTAAGCAAAATGAGAAGCCTTTTAAGCAGAAATTAAGGAGGATTAATCCCCTTCTGATGCCCCTAATTGAAAAGGAAGTGAAAAAGCTTTTTGATGCAAAAATTATTGTTCCAATCAGATTCTCAAATTGGCTTGCTAACTTGGTACCAGTCAGGAAAAAGAATGGGGAGATTAGAATTTGCATAGACTTCAGGAACTTAAACAAGGCTTCACTGAAAGATAATTACCCTCTTCCTAAAATGGATCTCATTTTGCAAAATATTGTTGGTTCCCAAAGAATGTCTATGCTGGATGGCTTCTCAGGGTATAATCAGATCCTTGTTCATCCAGATGATCAGGAGAAGACAGCTTTCACTACACCATGGGGCACATTTATGTATGCAAAGATGCCTTTTGGCCTCATGAATGCAGGAGCGACCTTCCAGAGGGCTATGGACATTGCTTTTGCTGAAGAAAAAGATAAATCAGTGGTGGTATATCTTGATGATATCACAGTCTTTTCAAAAAGGGAAGAAGATCACTTAAAGCACCTTGAAAGGATCTTACTAAAGTGTAGGAGGTTTGGTATTTCTTTAAACCCAACCAAAAGTATCTTTGCTTTAACTTCTGGCAAATTGCTTGGACATATTATTTCTGAAGAAGGAATTAGGATTGATCCTAATAGAGTCAGTGCTATTCAAAGGTTAGATCTGCCAAGGAGCAAGAAAGAGGTTCAATCCTTTCTTGGTAAGGTTAATTTTGTTAGAAGATTCATTCCTAACTTTGCTGAAGTAGTCAAACATATAACAAAGATGCTAAGGAAAGGAGCAGATTTTAAGTGGACAGCTGAAGCAAAGAAGTCATTTGAAGACATCAAAAAAGCACTTACTCAAGCACCAGTCCTCATCAGCCTGGATTTTACCAAGGAGTTCCTGATCTTCACATTTGCTTCTGAAGACACAATTGCTGGAGTTTTACTGCAGAAAGGAAGTCAAGGTACTGAACAGCCCATTTCTTTCTTTAGCAAGACATTGGCTAATGCTGAATTGAAATATAATATCTTAGAGAAGCAAGCATATGCATTGGTGAAAGCAATTAAGGATTTCAGAATTTATGTGTTGCACTCTCATATTGTTGCATACGTGCCAAGTGCTGTTATAAAAGATATTCTTACACAAGCAGACCCGGATGGAAAAAGAGGAAAATGGATAGCCAAGCTGTTGGAATATGACATTGAGATCAGGCCCACCAAGTTGATAAAGGGTCAGGGCTTAGCAAAATTGCTGACTCAGTCAAATCTGGACTGCATTGGTATCAATTTTAGCACAGAAATATCAGAAATTTCTGAGAATGAAGAAGAATTGATCCAAATCAATGAAAAGTTTTTGACATCAGAATGGTATAAGGATGTGGCATTTGTCTTGCAGTACAATAGAGCCCCTGATAGCCTTTCCAAATCTAAATCTCGGTTCACCAAGTTGAAGTCCCTCAGATATTTTGTATATGAGCAAAATTTATTTTGGAAGGATGCAGGAGGAATTTTGCTAAATTGTCTCATTGAAGAAGAAGCTGATAAGGTAATTGATGAATTTCATAAGGGAGATTGTGGAGGCCATCACTATTGGAAAGCCACTGCAAACAAAGTTTTAAGAGCTGGATATTTTTGGCCAACTATGTTCAGAGACATTTATAAAAAGATAGCATCATGCCATGAATGTCAAGTATTTGAAGGAAAGAGAAAACTCATGCCTATGCCATTGGTTCCTATTTATGTTGAAGCACCCTTCGAGCAGTGGGGATTAGATTTTATAGGGGAAATCCATCCTCCTTCATCAGGGCAGCATCGCTGGATTCTCACAGCCACTGATTATTTTACAAAGTGGATAGAGGCAATACCTACCAGGCAAGCAAATGATTCAGTGATACTTTCCTTTTTAGAAAATAACATCTTATCAAGGTTTGGTTGTCCACTCAAGATTATCACAGACAATGCCCAGGCTTTTAAGTCCAAAAGAATGATAAATTTCTGTCATCGGTACCATATTTCCCTTGGTCACTCCACTGCTTACTATCCACAGGGAAATGGCTTAGCTGAAAGTTCAAATAAGAGTCTTGTGAGGATTATCAAGAAGCTGCTGCAGGAAAATAAAAAGGCTTGGCACTTAAAGCTGAAGTATGCCTTGTGGGCTGATCGAATTTGCACAAAGAGGTCCATTGGAACATCACCATATGAACTTGTGTATGGAGCAGAGGCTATTTTCCTAACATCTCTTGGGGTACCGTTATGAAGCTAATTCAGGGATTAGAAGAGGAACCAAATGCCATACAGCGAAGGATTAATCAGTTGATAGCTTTGCAGGAGAAAAGAAATGAAGTGTTTGAAGGTCATCAACAGAACCAGAATCGGGTCAAGAGAGCATTTGACAAGAAGATCAAAGAGGTTACATTTCAGATTAATGACAAAGTCCTGAAATGGGAAGCAAGAATTGAAGAGAAAGGTAAACATGGCAAATTTGAAAATTTATGGAAGGGGCCATATCAGATTTCTGCTTTCCATGGAAATAACACCTACATTCTGCAAGAAGTTGATGGAACACCATATGCTGGAGGACCTGTTAATGGCAGGTTCTTAAAGCATTACAATCAGTGAAAGTCTCCCAAGTATCTCATGAGCATTGTATATAACCGTTTTATGAATTTTTCCTGTTGAAAATAAATGACAAGCTGAACAGAAAAGCTTTAGCCCGAGGAGAAGGCCCACAAAGCTAGAAAGGAATGCTTGTCAGCTGTGTGTATGTTTTATAAAATGGACAAAGCACTGGTTCTACGAGTTCTTAGTGTACTACAGGAGCACACTATCCCAAGTGGAGCCACTGTTATCACCTAGAACTACAGTCACATGTATATAATTTTTGTCCAAAGTTCACTGTCAAAAATTGGTGTCAAATGGGTTTTGTCTTATGTTTCTTACTTAGGGGTCATGTTTCTAAAGGGTCTTGATGTGAATCATTATCTAATACTATTGGTCATCCTCCATCATGATTGCATAAGCCATGTCTTATCTTGTACATGTCACTGGTCCTTCCCGTATTTTCGCAGCGCAGTCTTATTGGTTGATTTTGCAGCGCAATTATGTTTTAGCCATTTCGCAGCACATTTTGCTAATTTATAACTATCTGCGCTACGAAATCGCAGATTCGGGCATTTTGCAGCGCAGATTCCTAAAGGGTCACGTCTGGGGATGAGTCATTGTCTCCGTCCGATTATTGTCAGTTGGCGTACCTCCCAAACACTTATGAGCCATAACTCCACCAATAGATTCATAGGCATGCACATAAAAATCATTCAAACGGTTTTATCATGCATGGATGTTTTATGATGTTTGTAAATGATGCATAAAGTGGCCAGCTTGTGTGATAAGATATTCGAATTGCAAACGAGCCCGAGTTTCTTTTTCAAGAGAGCCTGAATACAAGCGAGCCTGCGTTTTAAAAAAATTTGAATTTGCCATTTGAGTTGAAGCTGGTGGTGATTCTCTGTGCAAAAATTGCGAAAGAGGAATGGAGAGAAAGGAGCATAGGTCTGGAAGATGTCAGAGAACAGAGCCTGAAGGATTGGACCTTGCATTGAAAGATGAAGGTGTGAGGAAGGCTTTCAAGGATGCTGGCTGTTGGAATTTCTGTGAGAAGCTGCAGGGTGGCCATGCTCAGGTAACAAAAGAGTTTGCCTTGAACTTTACAGGTTTAAATTCTAAAGTATCTATGTTAGAATTTCAAGTATCTCCAGAGGCAATTGCTAATGTAACTGAGATTCCAAGAGGGGGGCAGGAGTGGTTTAAGAACTTTAAATTTGATTTGAACCCCTGCAAAGAATTTCTTAAAGAGGCATATGTGAATGAGGATTTAACAAAGGCTGTGCCTAGAAGCTATGTTAAGGAGCACTATGCTCTTCTTCTTACATGTATTCAAAAGTATTTAACCTGTGAGGGTAGATATAACAAGGTTTACTCCTATCACTTCAAGTTGTTGTTGCATTTTACTGGTAAAGCATCCATAGATATTCCATTTTACCTGTTTCGTAGTCTCAGCAAAATGTGTGATAAAGTGCAATTAAGAAAGGATGACTGTGAGACATCATTATTTCACCATGGTTTAGTGAAACTGGTAGTGCTGGATGGTCTTCAGAAAATTGGTAGGGATTGGAACTCTTTTATCTTTATGGCTGGTTTCCAGAGTAAAACAGGCCTTACTCCACAACCGATTAGAGAAAGAGAAGAATCAGTTGAGGAACCCACAATAGCTGAGCTTAGAAAGGAGGTAAAGGATAAAAATAAGACCAAGTCTAAATTGAAAAAATCAGTGAAGCCCTTGGTTATTAAAGAGCCACCTCAGCCATCATCAAAAGAAGAGGTCAAGCACAAGAAAGATGTACCTGGATCAAGTGGGTCTGAAAAAGTATCAAGAGTTAAGACAAGGAGTCAATTAAGCAAAGAGAAGGGAAAATCAGTAGCTGTTGAGGAAAGTCCAATATCTAAGGCCAGTTTGAGTGATTTGTTTGAGGCAATTGAGTTTGAGCAGGCTGAACCAGTGCATATTGAACCAATGCACATTGATTTGACTCAATCATCACCGGAGAACACTAAAAAGTCCAAAGCTTCAAAGAGACTAAAGTTTGATGAACCTGGTGAGGAATTTATTTTCAAACCACGAAGGCCGGTTACAAGGAAACAAGTAAGGGAAGCTGAGAAGCTGCATAAAGGAGAGAAAGTTTTAAAAATGCCCAGAACAGAGGTAGTTGAAGAGCTGTCTAGAACAGAGGAGGCAAAACAAATCAAGCAAAAAGGCAAGAACAGAACAGTCATTATTTCCCAAGGGGGAAATATCATAGCTATAAAGAGCCAGATGGAGACAGCAAAAGATGAAATTTCCAAAGCAAAGAATGTCACTAGGGAGCGTGCAGTCAGGTATGCCAACTATCGAAGAGCTGTGTTAAAAGGTAGTAAAAACCTAGTGGGACAAGTGGATTCAGTGGCTGATGTATATACATGGACAGTTCCAGCTCTCAAACAAGCTAAACTCATCAGAAAAATGAACATGAGTTTAAGAGCTAAAAACAAAGCTTTAAGGAGAGAGGTTGCAGATTTAAAAGCACAGCTAGGTTAACTGGCTGCTCATTGATGGTGAGAAAGGTCATATTCTTAATTTTGTCAAATTTTGTTTAAGTTCCATTATTCTGAAGGCATATAGGTCTCTGCCACCTGTAAAGGAGGTTTAAAAAGTCAAAAGTCCAAGCAAAAAATTCCTTAAGGCAAATACACTCTGTTTTAGCAAAAACAGCAGTTTCGTAGCGCGCTACGAAACTGCTGTAGATGTTGTTTTATGATGAAGACAAACAGTTTGATGGTAGGATCAGAAAATTATCAAAGGAAATACCTAAGGAACATTAAGGAGACCACATGAGGCTAGCATAGCCATTCAGATAATGACAAGTGTGCCTTTTTGTAAAGGTGAAATATTTTGTCTTAAGTTAAAGCTTTGATAAAGGTACTTTATTACCGGTTGTTAGGGTTTTGGAAGGAGATGCATACGAAGAATTTTGGCTTATACACCTGTTCAATCAACAAAGCTTCCAGCACATTTGGGAATATGGTGATGTTCGTTATTTTTGGGGTATTAAAGAGCTGGGAACATGCTGCTTAATTTTTGAAGAATGGTGGGAGACAAGGACCGGAAAAACAGGGGTTTTATCCTTATGATTAATGAACCATCAGCGCATTCAGTATCCAAAGCTAGCTTGTTCATTGCATCCTTCTCTCAGCTATCTCGGCCAAAATCAAAGGAAACCAGGTGTCAAAGCTGCAATGAAGAATCATTCTACGAGGAGGATAGAATTAGAGTTATAGTTAAATTAGGACTCTTTAAAATTCCAGTTTAGCACTTATTGTATTTAATGAGTTAGTTCAATAGTGGATATGGGTAATTAGTGGCAGTCATCGAGCTCTCCTCATGCTGGAGGAGGAAGCTCAAAGTAGTTAAAGTTATGTTTCTATATATAGATGAGACTTTTATGTAATGAGGGTTGGATATTTGAGAAAACAGAGTGTTATTTTGGCTTGTGTACAAACTCATTTTCAGTAATACAAGTGACTACTTTTCTTCTCAGGATTCATACAGTGTTTCAAATGCTCAAGATATTTGGTTTTGTTTTATCCTTTATGTTTTTACAGCTGTATAGATACACAATCACTCAGAATTCACTTTGCTGCTCTGATTTCCTGTGTGTATTTGTAAGCTGAGGTTTCTATGAGATGTGTTTTGAGTATTTAAACATTACATGCCCTGACTTCTATGTATGAGTAGTGTTATAGTTTACTGAAGTGATGATTAACTCCATAAGCCCAATGGAAGTCTTTGTAATGTCTATCCAGCCAACATATGTGTTAAATTTACTTTGCAAGAGTTAGCCATCTCATCAATAGTTAAAATCAATAACCCTTTGAGAGAGCCCTCTCAGGCTAAGGAGGCTAAGCCTTAGTCAAAAGTCTGGTTTGAAATAGTTACACAGAGTCTAACTGATCAGCAGCCTTTCAGTGCTTGATTTTGTGATAACATGCTCTACATCAATCTAAGGCTCCTCATCCTTAGGAACTGAAAGTTCCTCATTTGCATGCAACTCGAGCTCCCTCTCAAGTGATAAGCACATGGCTTTCTGCTCGTCGAACTTCAGATCCCTGCATACCACAGTCCTTTGAGTGGAAGGAAGGTACACCCGATAGTTGTGGGGTGTATCCGTGTACCCCACAAGTATTCCCAACTCAGCTGTTGGATCTAGCTTCTTCCTGGCATCTTTGGTCACATGACAATAAACTGATGATCCAAAGATTCAGAAGTGACTTACATCAGGTCGCTTCCCAGAATATGCCTCCATAGGTGTCTTCATTCCCAGTATATGGTGCGGGCTTCTATTCTGCAAGTATACTGTTGTATTACATGCCTCAGCCCACAAATGCAGTGGTAGGCTTTGGTCATGCAACATCACTCGAGCTACTCCCACAATCGATCTGTTCTTCCTTTCAACCACCCCATTCTGCTGTGGGTTATGGGGTGCTGTCAATTCCCGTTTAATACCTTCTACAGCGCAGAAGTCTTTAAACTGTTGGGAGACATACTCTGCACCATTGTTGTTACGCAAGGATTTTATTTTCTTTCCAGATTCTTTCTCTGCCCAGGCTTTAAACTCACAAAATCTCAAGAAGGTCTGATCCTTCTTTTGCATAAAGTAGATCCAACATCTACGAGAAAAATCATCAATAAAAATAACATAGTACCTTTGTTTAGCGGTGGAGGCTGTAGAAAAGGGTCCGCAAACATCTAAGTGAACTCGCTCTAGGATTGCTCCAGCTCTACTGTCTCGATCTGGAAAGGAAGATTTCGCATACTTACCCAAGGTACAACCTTTGCATGTAGTCGTCTGCTCAATTTTTCCCTTGGGTAATCCGGTAGAAATCTGCTGCATGATCGTCAGGGCTCCATGGTGCAAGTGACCCAGTCTTCTATGCCATAGCTCGCCAACATCTTGGCTCTGTACCATCTCAGCTTTGGAACTCAAAGTAGCACAATCGTCTACCTACAACTTGTAGAGATTCTTGACTCGAATCCCTATTCGCTTTGTCTGTCCAGTACCGATATGCCTCACGAATACCTTTCCTTGACTAAAGACTATATCATAGCCTATATCTTCTAGCATAGCGACAGACACAAGATTCTTCTTCAGACCTGGTACATACTTTACATCAATCAGGGTGACGGGAGCTCCATGCTCCCTCTGAAACACAACTGTACCTTCACCTGAAACACAGTACTTTCCATCATCGCCCGTCTCGATTCGCATATGGAGATCCTTCTCCTCCAAGGTACTAAAAATATTCTTGTCACCTGACATGTGGAATGAAGCTCCACTGTCCAGGTACCACATAAATCCCACCATGGATGAAACCATGCATGCGATAAGTGAGAAATCCAGCTCAAACTGTGAGGCCAGTGCCTCACCATCAGATCCCTTCGAGGAACCCTTCTTGGATTTCTTCTGTGGACAATTTGTAGCATAATGGCCCACTTCATGACAGTGAAATCATTGCACTTTCGATTTGTCAATCTTCTTCCCACCATGGGAAGAACTGGATTTGGGATGGGACACCTTCCCTTTCACTTTCCTCGCCTTACTCGCTAAGGATAGATTTTCCTCATCATCTTGCTTCGATGAGGATCCATCTCTGGTGCTTCTTCTTATTTCCTCCTGCATCAGATCCGACCAAAGTCATTCCTAATCTGGTAGTTTTTCTCTTCCATTAACTGAGTCTTGGTAGCTATGCCAACTCTTAGGAAGAATGAGGAGTGCAAGACTCACCATGTCATCATCAGCAATAGTGATCCCTACACTTCCAAGCTCATCCCTGTAGGTGGTGAGCTTGTTCAGATATGTAGAGGTAGTGTCGCCCTTTTCACACTTGATCTTACGAAGCTTTTCTTTCAGCGCCAGCTTCCTCTGATCGTTGTTGTTCTAATATAAATATTTCAATGTTTTCCACATCGAAAATGGTGTCTCATTCCCATGGAGGCTCGAGACAATGTGGTCTCGAACTCCCTCCAGGAGGATTCTCCTTGCTCTAGCCACACATTTCTTCCATTCCACCAGTTGAGTAGCATCAGTCGGCTTGGGGGCTTCTTGATCAATGAAGTCCTTTAGACCGTTATCCTCTAACATTGCCTCCATGCGATCCTTCCAGGCTATATAATTCGAGCTTCCATCAAGGGCATACTCAAGTCTTAAACCACTGAACGCCATAGATGAAATAGAGATGTTATAAGAACTCTATTTCTATATTCAGGAACCAAACTTCGAACTTCTTGTATATTGTTCTTCGCCTTGATCACCTTTGCTCTGATACCATGTAGAAATTCCCACTATAGATCAATAGATTATGCAATATACTAAAACACAATACAAGATCTACTTCTACAACACTTTGCGGAAGCTTAATGAAATTGAGCAAGATCAAGAGAACACATATAACTGAGAATGAGAAATCAATCACACATAACACAGAAGAAATATCCCGGGGCAAGCCTCAACCTAAAACCCCAACTCTGTATTATCATACAAGAGGAAATCTTGTTCAAGTTACAAAAAGAATCAGTGCTAAAGCTATCATGCTCTCTCTGCAACCAAACAATACAACTCACGGACTGAATAGACACTGTATATGTCCTCCTTAAGCCCTCCAAGCCTCCTATTTCCTTGCGCAATTTTTCTTGGGGTCCAATGATGTCACATGTGTGAATTGACCTCATCACACTCACTAAACCTGAAGAAATAATTGCGCAATCCTCAAGGAAGGAATTCCTTCTGCATGCAAGGAATATTCACAATGGAATATTCTATCAACTGAAAGTACATTGCCCCTCCATCTGATCTCAACTGGGTCTCTGTCTGAACTGACATGCATGAGTTAGTTATGAGAGAATACTCAGTTATCTAAAGTACAGTAGTTACATGCATGCAAACATTAGCTAACTGAACTTACATTAATTCAACAAACTGTTTGAATTAATCTAACTGGACTTGACTCAGTTAACTGAGCCAACTAATTACAACTCAATATTACAACTCATCCTTATCTCTTTAATTGATGGATAAATTCCTCAATTAATGGAGAAACGGTTTCATGTCCCCACATAGACTTCATGTTTGATTTTCCTTAACTAATTAACTCAAGATGAATTAATTAAATAATTTACAAACAGCTGCTAAGATCAAATTCGAATTTTACTTCACTATTTTAGTTTAGGGTCTGACTAAAATAGGAAGGTATGCCAAAATGCTATTTATAGAATGCTATTTTTAGCACTTCCATTTTTCCATCCATTGTTGCTAAGATCAACACTGGCTGAACTGCTATTTATAGTAGTGCTATTTTTAGCATTTCTTGTTGCTATTTTCAACATTTTGTTCCCAACTACGCCACCTGTGAGCATGGCTTCTTGCACCTACTTCGTCAGTATATCCATTTCCACTAAGATTGGGAGGCACAAGACTCATTTGCAGCCCTAAAAGATGCATTGTCTCAGGCACCTTTGATTAGCCCTCCTAACCATAACAAGGACTATACCCTATACCTCTCGGCATCGGAGGTAGCCATCATTGGGGTATCGGTCCAAGAAGGACCTGATAATAGAGAGCACCTAATCTATTACGTTAGCAAGAACCTCTCTGGGGCTACGTTGAAGTATGAGCTACCCAAAAATACAGCCTTAGTCCTTGTCCACTCTGTACAAAAGCTTCGACGTTACATAATCTTACAAACCACCACCTAGTAGAAAATATCAACCCTGTGTGATACTTTCTCACTCGTCATACGATGAACCACAAATACACTCAATGGGTTGTTTTTTTGCAAGAATTTTACCTTCAGTTTGCCTCTCCCAATAGCAAAAAGGCCCTTATCCTCGCCGAGTTCATCATTGATCTCCCAACATAGGCCCAAGGATCCCCCGTTAATGATGCATTCCCTGACGAACATATGTTCTTAGTATCAACAGATGACCCTTGGTATGGTGACATAATCCTCTTTTTACGAACTCATAAGTTTAAACTTCAACGTACTCGTGACTATCGGAGGTGCATATGCCACCAAGCCCCCTGTTACCTCCTTTTGGGGGATGTCCTCTGTCGACGGAGCATCTGCACCATCCTTCGTCAATGCCTCACTCATGAAAAAGCCGAGTAGGTCTTAAATGATTTCCACATCAGGGCTTGTGGCAGCCACTTCTAAGAAAATCCTATGTGTCAGCTATTTCTAGCCCATCCTTTTCCATGGTTGTATTCAAGCAGTCAAGAGATGTGAGCGGTGCCAAAGATACACTCATAAGGTGTGAGCCCCAGTAGCTCCCCTACATTCAATCATCGTCGTCAACCCCTTCTGCAAATGGGGCATAGACTTCATGACCTGCAACCCCCCATCATCAAGCAACCATAAGTACATTTTGGTTGATGAGAGAATTTTTCGGCGTAAATCACCAGATGTTTCATTTGTCGACGCGTTTCGAACCAACTAGTGTGGTTCATCATCAGGACAAGTTGAATGAGCAGATCAGGCTTTGCATGTTAAATAGATTGAGTAGAAACTCCAGCGGCTAAATTCCCTGACCAGGTAACGGCTATATGGATAACGACTAGATTTGGTAAGACCATTATTAAATTAAAAAATAACTTAGGTTAGATAAATCCTTATTAAAACAAAAGTAAATGGACCCCTTTTATCAAATTATAATTATAAATATTTATTAAAAAATAAATTATAACCTAAAATAATTTACATTAATAGTTAATTAGTTATAAAAATTATTAAATATACATAAATATCTAGATATAATAACTATTCACATATAAGTCACTATTCCATTTACTGATAAATATTAATAATAAACTAAATTAATAATAGTTATTTATAGAAGTTAGAGTAACTTAAGGTAGAGTAATTTAATTATAATTATGATATTAAAAATATATACATATAAATAAATTATAAAATAAATCAATTTAAATTAAAAGTAAGTTAACCAAGTTATTAAATCTAAATAATAGAATAGTGAGTTATAAAAGTTATAAATGTTAGGGTAATATATAAATAGTAAGTTATATACTTTAATTAAAATGTAAGTTAAAGGGATAGTTTATTTTTAATTCTATATATTAAGATAACTTAATTAAAATAAATTAATTCCAATTCAATAGTTATTTATAAATAATAGAGTAATATAAGGGTTAGAAAGAAAATTATAATATTTAACTTAATGGTTAAAAATTATCAAAGATTAATTTCACGCTTATTTTATTTAAGTTAATAGCATAAATAAGTGTTATAACAATACCTTAAACTAGATGAAACTCAAGGACCAGAGGCTCCAAGAAACAGGAAACCAGGAAAAAGACAATGAGAGAAAACAAAACAAAGGGAAGGGAAGGCAAGAAGACCATGACTAGGAGGAGAGGGCTGGAACCCAGCAACTTCCAACCATCCTCTCTATTGAGATTGTTTGGCCTTTTTTCAATTTCAAGCGCTTCCCTAAACTTTTGGTGATGGAATTGGGACACTCTAGCAATCACACTAGCTTCCTCAATGCAGACATGATGATTGGTTTTCTCGACATGCTCTGCTAAAGCAGAAGACTTGGCTCTCCTATGCTTAAGGTCAGTTGCGTGCTCACTAATCCTCTGATTGATGGAGCGACCAGTCTCACCAATATAGGGGGTCCCACAGGAACAAGGAATAATATAAACCCCTTTCATGTCCTTGGGGTCGATAGGATCCTTCACAGATCTGAGGGACTTACAAATGGTATTGAGAGGTCTAAAGGTCGAGGGGACATTATACTTTTTAAGAATCCTCACAATCCTGTCCGTAGTCCCCTGAACAAACGGAAGATGGACCCCGGGAATCCTCTCCTTCTTATCTCTTTTAGCTATCGAATTCTTAGCTGCTATGAGGAAAGCCTTATGTCCCAAGTGCCTACTATAACCGTTCTCAACAAAGACATTAAGGAGATGGGATTTCTCCTCCTTGAAGCTCTTTTCATCAGAGATTCTTAAGGCACGAGTGGAAAGGGTGTTGAGAACCCCCAACTTCTGAGCCGGGAAATGGTGGGAACTAGCATGAAGGTATTGCTCCGTATGAGTTTTCTTACGAAACACTCGGTGGGAGAGGGAACCATCACTACTTGTAGAGATAAGAATATCAAGGAAAGGGAGGCAGCCATCGACTTCCTGCTCCTTGGTGAAGTTAATGGGCGAGGATTTACTATTGAGATGATCGAAGAAGAGGTCTAATTTCACGCTTATTTTAATTAATGTCCCCTCGACCTTTAGACCTCTCAATACCATTCGTAAGTCCCTCAGATCTGTGAAGGATCCTATCGACCCCAAGGACATGAAAGGGATTTATATTATTCCTTGTTCCTATGGGACCCCCTATATTGGTGAGGCTGGTCGCTCGATCAATCAGAGGATTAGTGAGCACGCCGCTGACCTTAAGCATAAGAGAGCCAAGTCTTCTGCTTTAGCAGAGCATGTCGAGAAAACCAATCATCATGTCTGCATCGAGGAAGCTAGTGTGATTGCTAGAGTGTCCCAATTCCATCACCGAAAGTTTAGGGAAGCGCTTGAAATTGAAAAAAGGCCGAACAATCTCAATAGAGAGGATGGCTGGAAGGTCAGTAGTTGTTGGGTTCCAGCCCTCTCCTCCTAGTCATGGTCTTCCTGCCTTCCCTTCCCTTTGTTTTGTTTTCTCTCATTGTCTTTTTCCTGGTTTCCTGTTTCTTGGAGCCTCTGGTCCTTGAGGTTCATCTAGTTTAAGGTATTGTTATAGCACTTATTTATGCTATTAACTTAAATAAAATAAGCGTGAAATTAATCTTTGATAATTTTTAACCATTAAGTTAAATATTATAATTTTCTTTCTAACCCTTATATTACTCTATTATTTATAAATAACTATTGAATTGGAATTAATTTATTTTAATTAAGTTATCTTAATATATAGAATTAAAAATAAACTATCCCTTTAACTTACATTTTAATTAAAGTATATAACTTACTATTTATATATTACCCTAACATTTATAACTTTTATAACTCACTATTCTATTATTTAGATTTAATAACTTGGTTAACTTACTTTTAATTTAAATTGATTTATTTTATAATTTATTTATATGTATATATTTCTAATATCATAATTATAATTAAATTACCCTACCTTAAGTTACTCTAACTTCTATAAATAACTATTATTAATTTAGTTTATTATTAATATTTATTAGTAGATGGAACAATGACTTATATGTGAATAGTTATTATATCTAGATATTTATGTATATTTATATATTTAATCATTTTTATAACTAATTAACTATTAATGTAAATTATTTTAGGTTATAATTTATTTTTTAATATATATTTATAATTATAATTTGATAAAAAGGGTCCATTTACTTTTGTTTTAATAAGGATTTATCTAACCTAAGTTATTTTTTAATTAAATAATGGTCTTACCAAATGTAGACCTTATCCATATAGCCGTTACCTGGTCAGGGAATTTAGCCGTTGGAGTTTCTACTCGATCTATTTAACATGCAAAGCTTGATCTACTCATTCAACTTGTCCTGACGATGAACCACACTAGTTGGTTCAAAACGCGTCGACAAATGAAACATCTTGTGATTTATGCCGAAAAATTCTCTCATCAACTTAATATGGATCACAGAAGCCTCAATTCTACATTTTGGTTTTCATCGACTACTTCACCAAATGAGAAGAGGCCATGCCCACATACAATAACACCGCAGAAATTGTTGCACGATTTTTCTTTAACCATGTCATAACAGGGTTCCATGTTCCCAAGGATTTATATCTGATCACGACAAACATTTTGAGAACGAAATATTTCAGGAGTTATCCCAACACCTCGGTTTTTCCCACGAGTTCGCTTCCCGATACTACCCTCAGTCCAATGGCCAGGTAGAAGGTGTAGAAAAAGTACTCAAAACTATGTTACAGCGTATGGTGAACAACCACAAAACTAATTGGCACCAAATGGTGTTTCCAACCCTATGGGCGTACTGCACGGTGGTCAAAGCGTCTAAATGATTCACACCCTTCCAATTAGTTTATGGAGTTGAATTTATCCTCCCCATTGAGTTTGATATCCCTATCTTGCATTCAGCCATTGAAATTCTCACCAACACTAAACCTCTATAACAAAGGTTAGTCCAGCTAGAATACATCAATGGAAGTCAACGAGGATCTCTCCAACATAAAGAAGCACACAAAAAGCGGACGAAATCCTCTTTTGACTATAATGCCACCCTCTGGTCCTAAACTGAGGGGTAGTTAGTCCTTCGTTACAATGTTGCCAAAGAAGTGTTAGGACCAAGGAAATTCGAGACATTATGGAAGGGCCAATACATTGTCAAAAATTGGCTCCTCAAGGGGGCATATATATTAGCAGAGTCCGATGGAACTTGCCTCAAAGATCCTGTCAATGGGCTATATCTTAAAAAAATCCATCCATAACATTGCAAGTAGCCTTAGAATGTAAATGTATGCACCATAACTTATTTTTATGATGACCAATTCATCATGGATACACTCTAAAACCTTTCTCATCATCTGTCATAGATGGATCATCAACCAACCTATCATCACGGGTTCATTGCTGGTACTTCTCGATGGTCGCAAAACCTCACTACAACAACCTGGGCCATATACTCTCCCAACCACACACCATGTCTCACCAATGGACTATGTATACGATCGGCTACCAAAAATCAAGCAGAAAATGATGCCATCATAGGCCTCTTGGTTTATGCCTCCCATCTAGGTATCAGTTACTTGCATTTATTCCTTGATTCCCAGCTTGTTGTATCACAGTTGAATAGAACCTTCAAAGTTCATGATCCATACCTCTTTCAGAAATATTTGCATGCTCAAAGGTTAGCTTGTGGTTTTTATCATATCACATTTACGCATATACCTAGTAATCAAAATCATGTAGCTGACCGCATAGCTAATCAAATCCTAGACTCCCATGTATCACATTTATATCGCCATTAAGAAACATAAAGCATGAACATAATATCCATCACATAAATGCATAAATACATCACATTTATAGAAGCATACACATGAGGACACACCATAAGAGATGCAAAAAATCATCTCTCTCATATATATATGAGTACAAGAATATACATTCGCTGGCTCAAGGCCAAGAAAAAAAATTCATCAAACAGGGGAGCATCCTCATAGTGGGTGCTTACCCTGGTACATACAAAAACAATATCTAGGGTTGTGTCCCACCACCCCCTATACCACCTGCTTGAGTTCCAACTACCTCATTTGGTACTATGATGGGACTTGCAGTCACTACCACCATCGTGAAGTGACGAAGAGTCAAACATCGTGCTCTATCGCGTGCCAAAACTATCTCCACGATCTCCTCCCCCAAACCATACCACTCGTCCTCGGGCATCCCCCACGCTAGTGTGACTTCTTGACCCCATGCATCCTCTAAATCCCTCAGTTACAACCTCTTCTCAAGCCTCTTCCACCTCGTCATGCTCCCGCAACCTAATCATCTCCGCTAAGGTGGAGGAGCTACCTCCCTCTCCATAGGGACCACCGATCTCTAGTTGACGATGCTACACCATAATCTCAGGCTCCTCCTGAACCTTACCATCTCTTTGTCGTTGCAGCACAACCACCGTACCAGCTACCCACATCTATCGAGGGTCATTTCCTACTAGGTAGGCCAACAATCATCCATGCGAAGAAAGCCCAAATGCATAAAAAACACAAAACATATACTTGTTGGCCCCCAAGCATTGCTAGGAGGGAGACCCATGTCTGTATCACCGTTGAATTCAATGCCATGATAGGGGTACTCTAGGACAACCTAAGGGTTGGACCTGAACCAACCCTCCACTGTGGAATTCCAGTATTGCCCCACCTTGCCGCAACTAGCCCGGGGCATCACTAGAGCCCACCACTGTATCCATGAGTCTCACGCAGGACCTGGTGGCACTACCAAAAAAGGACGTAGCGTAACCACTCTCTTGTACAAAATTTTGCAATAGACACTCACATAGTAGAAACTCCTCAACTACCCCTGACACACCTGTGTCAACTAAGACAATACAAAAATCCAACCTAATCAAAGAAGTGGCCAGCCTGCAGCCTCTCCAAAACAGTAATATGTAGCCTCGATACTCGATGGGGGGTCGTCGACCCAGCCAGTTGAACAATCATCGTCAGTGCAGCTCGCTCGGCGAGATCCACAATAGTCCCAACCTTGATGCAACCCTCATCAATAGTGTTGGGTCCACAATGACCCCTTACCAATACATGTATATCTACCTACCCAACTGGAAGGGGCATCTGCAAAGCCTACCCACGAAGCAACAATCCAGTGACAAAATACACGTCTACTATAGCAGAAATGGGAAGGTCATAATGCCTGATATGGAATATCTCAAGCTCCATATCCCTGCATCAGATAAAAAACCACAGGAATGAATCCTGTGACTTTAGAATGGGGTTTTGAAGAAACTTCAGCAACCCTCAACCCACTAATGTAGCGCTACCCCTTGCATCTCTAGTGATCATTGTGCAAAGATGATCCTAGTCGTGCTCTCTCCATATCATCCCCATCTTGCCAACAAGGATGTTAAAAGTCAAATGATAGCCTCTTAGGCTAAAAAACCATGTTTTCACACATCCACATGCTTGTGATCAAAACAGGAATGCAGATTGCATGTATTTTTCTCAAATAGGCACATAGGTTGTGTCACTGTTAGA
Source organism: Pinus tabuliformis (assembly GCA_031772625.1). Classification (NCBI taxonomy): domain Eukaryota; kingdom Viridiplantae; phylum Streptophyta; class Pinopsida; order Pinales; family Pinaceae; genus Pinus; species Pinus tabuliformis. Next base: position 291,928,676 of record CM062809.1, on the reverse strand, counting down.
CACTAAGCTGTAGTGAAGCTGAGGTCCAAACTACACATCTTCTCACCAAGAAAACACGCAGTCTGTGCGCTTGTTCACATTATAGGCATGCGAACTGCGTAGGGCTTGACGCCTTAGCCATGGGGTCATCCAAACAATGACCCACATTTTTTTACCCCTTAAGCTACACGTTCAGTGCAGCGCCCAACCTACACCCATGGAGACTATGCGACTAAGTCTCAGTCGCGCATGCAGTAAAATATTTTACCCTAAAATAGGTCGTACAAGTCACCCCTGTACGGCCTACTTAACCTAGTCTACCAAAATCACAAAGTTGGGGATATGTGCTCTAACCTGTCTCTCCTCGTGCTTCCTGGGTGCACAAGATGACCGCAACAACAGAAAATAGCTCCTCGTACAGCTTTGATCTCTCAATATAGAAAGTATAAATGAGGTGGCATATGGCCCTCTTTGCCCTATATATCACCCTCTTTGTCATTTTCTGGAGCCTAGTACAGGAGCTCAAGACTTCCGTTCCCAAAACAGTCAAAGAGATAGGGATCAGGACCACATCATCTTCATCATGGTACCCTTCATTCCATTTCAACCCCAAACCCATTTTTGGGCCTGCCGCACGCTCAGAGTACCATTTCATGCACGCCTTCTCTTGTTTTTCAATTCATCTTGTTCATCCCATTTCAGATTAAGTATGTTTTTATCAATATGTTTTCACTTGGGGTATTGATCATTGAGGTTGCAAGTACATCAACAACTTCCCATCAGAATCAGTACCCCAATGACCGTTGATAGGGCAGGTATCATTCGTCACTCAGCATGATAAGCTTCCTACAAGATTTGCATGTCCTGAAATCATTTCTCTGAAATTCACCATAGGGTCCATCATCTCGACCACGTTTACCACCACCTCCCCTTATACGTGGTAAAAATCCACGGCAGTCAATAGAGCCTCCCTACTCATGGATCACCTCATGTTATAGACCCCCACATTCTATTTGTAATCCATGACCATCTACTCCAGCCTGGGGGCCATCTCACTTGCATGCCTTGAAGATTAGCCTCATTCCCTTATTCTTCGCTTACTTCTAACCAACCCTACTCCCGGGCCACCATATTCATTTGCAACGGATCAAGATGAATGCTCTCATGCATTCTACATTGGGCCTATCATCCCTCCATGTAGCATAAGATCATTTGCATCACTTCATCCACCTCATTAACCCAACACTCATACTAACCAATGGGCCCTACCCTCCACAAAATACACTTTATCTCCATCATCATGCAAGTCGTTTTTTTCATGGGGCACCTGTCTCCATTTATTTACATCCCAAATCACCTCTACATTCTTTTGGCAAGTGTACAATTTTTTTTTAGGAAAATTGTTCCCACCCATATTTTCATGCCTTCTACCCAACGACAGTCCCTAGTCACCCTTGGTTGGAGCTCGCACATAATCCACATGTATTCACCCTTTTCATGCCAGTTAGAACATACTCACACCTACCCTGGATGTCCTACTGACTCCAGGGCCACTCATCTTAGAAGAACTTTTTTTTACTACCACCACTCGCATTATAGCTCCGACCTAGGGAAAGTTGTCCCCATCCATCCATATCGTCAACTTTCATTATCATTCCTTGTTGACCCACCTTATTACAATCTATTTCACTACACATCTTGATTTCGCAAATCAACATTTCGTTCAGTTGATGCCTCTTTCCTATCGAATTCAACACCCATCTTGCAGGATCGAGGCAGTACCTTGGGTGCTTCCCCCCCTTAAGGGATGTCCTTGGGTCGTATAATTGAAATCACTATTTCCCATCGATGTCATCGATCCCCCTAAAAATTGACCCCAACATAATCTCTCATGTATGGGTGGTATCATACTTCATGACCGTTGCATTTATCTCATTTAGTTGAAGGCCCATGCATCGCTTAACACCTCAGTCAATAGTGCTTACATCTTGATGTGTGGGAGGTACTCATAATCAAAGACACATGTATCCACAAGCACCTCATTCAAGTAGTGCTTCACCTTTTCTGATGCATGGAGGCACCTAGTTCAGTCTATTTGTCGAAGAAGCGCCCCTGCCGGCATCAGCAGTTATCATCATTAGCTACCAGCATGTCGGTCACTCCAACACTGACTTGACATGAATACTTCCTGTCTAATTGTAATAAATAGTCACTAGTCATCATAACGAGCATGGGACATGCCCGCCTCGTATAAGCACTTTTTTTAGAGCATGGTTATCTTTTATCCTCAGTTAAGGTTTTTCCCTACTCATCTCTGCAACAAGTTATTCTCTCTATCAAGAAGTTGATCAGACTCTCAGTCAAGAAAGAAAATATGATGTATTTCGACTATATGTTTTCTCCTAACCTCATACATCAAGGGGCAACTATTAACACCATTTAATCATACATATATTTTTAAAATCCAAAAGACGCCCAAAGTCATCCAGCAAAACATAAAAGTGAATATTTTCGAGCTGAAGACATTATGAAGTTCAAAAGAAATAATTTCTCCTAAGGTTTTATATATAAAATTGGACCGTGCAGCTTATCCTCAGTAATAATTTACAATTGCATGACATTTCCTTCGAAATTCGCACAATTAAAGAAATGGTTGACTCAGCAAATTCGGGGCCACTTCCCACACGTACAAGATGATTCCCTAACAGGTTTTAATCAAGAACAGTCGAATTTGAGTCACCCTAAATATATGCAACCCTTAAAGGATCCTCTTGTACTAATCATAAGTCATTTTCATTCATGAACCAAGAGAGGGAACAGAGATTCATAAAATTATATATAAACAGGCTATGGGAGAACCAAAGAAGAGACAACGTTATGATGGGAAAATTGCTATAAGAGCAATCCTTCATTTCATTGTTGAAGCAGAAGTAGAGCACTATTGTGTTGGCATAGTTTCTTCTTAGAAATCCATCACTCTAGTGTGGAGAGGATTTCACCATTGAGAGAGTATTTATATTTCTTTGATAAAGAGGGGAAGCTTGCAAAGAGAGTGAGGAAAGGAACCTCCTTGCTCAGGGTTTTTGAGCACCATAGATCAAAGAATTCTCTTCAAGTGTTTAGTATTCATATATTGTATTCATCCTCTACTACCAACAGTTAATAAACGGAGCCATTTTCCATAATTTTGTTGACTTGTTTACATCATTAAGCATTATTTGTGTGGTTATCTCTTTGTTTTAGTTTATTTTTGTATATGAATTGTTGAGTCACCATTTTTAATGCTTTTTTCTTCATGCTTGTCAACTGACAACAACCAAATTGATTGTATTCCTTTACAGGGAAAAACCAACTGCTAAGAAGGTGTCTTTTCATACCCCATTGCTACAAAAACACTACTACACATACTTAAAATTTGAGGATATTCAATATGATGTAGTTGTGTTATGTAACTTAGCTATAACTTTTTGATAATAGAAATATGTAGTTTCAATTATGAAAAAAGAATAATTCCTAGAAAAATCAAAATTCGCATTTCAGTTAAGAGAGAATTAGGAAATTCTGCTTAGTTTAGGTGGACCCTTACATTAGGACCACCTCTCACCACCACCTAATTTCTACATGCTAAATTAAAAATTTGAGGAATAAGAGAGGACAAAAACCCCTCCCTTATCCCATTATCCTCCATTTCTCGACTTACTCTTGGAGTTTTTGTTTATCCTCCACCTGATTGTGGGGTTTTTAAGTTTCAAGCTAGGGCTTGCTTCCTATTTCCTTGCATGTAACTTCCAAGGGTGAACCACCCACCCCAGTGCCCCATAAAACCAACTTCTTTGTTTTTGGATTAGTGCATACTATATTCATCATGGTCCAATTTCACTCCTTTACTTCTCTTGGTTGCAAGTTCAAGGGAAAACCGTTTATTTTCCCTCTTATATAAATATATATTTTTATTTCATTTTGTGATGGTGTAAGCCTTTTTCTTCAACTCTCTCTCTCTCTCTCTCTCTCTCTCGCCCCCCGCACATATATAGGTGTAATCATAAGGTTTTATTTTTCTTAGGGGTGCACCTCCTTCCTTTTCCCTTTGTGTGGGTATGTGAATAATGGCCCTTCTAAATTTGTTTTTTAGTCTTTCATAAGAATGGAACTTAATGGTTTGAAAGAGTGTGACCTTAAAACTTCACTATGATTTTGGCTAATACTTGGCTCTTCCCCTTTACCTCATTATCCTCATGCAACATTACCTTCCTCCCCTAATGGAATGACCTGTTCAGGGTTTTTGGCTTAAGAGAAGGCATGGATTAAGGTTTTTTGGTTGTAATATGGACTACAACCCCTCTAAAATTGGATGGCTACATGTTTGAAAGAGCACAAACATTTTCTTCTATTTGTTGGTGGTGGGGCACGACTCGCTTTTCTCACTACTAGAAGGATCTAATGGGTGTGGTACATGGCTACTTAGTTGACCCTTAGGGTGCATGTCTATGGTTTCCATGGTCAACCCCAAAACCTTTTGGGGTTGACCATGGCTACCATGGCCTGTAGCCCTATGGTTAGTGCAACCATGATGCCATGCATGCCCATTCCACAACAAGAAAAGGAAACCCCCAAGTACTTCCCCTCAACCCTTAGAATCTTTAGGGCACAAAATTGGTCAACAACAAAACTTGAAGCCATTACATCACAATCATTCCTCCCAATCACCCAAGATAAATTCAATTATATATATTTATATTGCGTTTTTATATTCATTATTAAAAAAAAGGGTAAAAAACTATCCCCTTTTCAAATAACAAATTTATCAACCCCTTTTTTAATAAATAACATAAAACACTTTTCTTTTCTCTTGTAAATCAATTTGAATTACCTTTGAACATCAAATTACATCATTTTTTCTTAAGCACACTACACAACGATACATTTTCTTCCTTCCTATAATCAAATCCTAGGATTTTTCATGGGTTTTTCCTTCTTTCCTTTTCTCTTCTAGATGTTTATCCATCCCAAGGGGTTATTATGAACAAATGTAGATGAGACAACGATGGCATTTCCTTGAGAAGCTTCCATTGTCGAATGCTCTAGCATATTTTCTATTTCCTTTTCAATATCTGAATGATATGATTCGTGCGTACGTTTGTGTCCATTCATTGATGTTTCCAAAATTATGGTTGAGTCTCTTTCCATACTAATAGAACGATGAAATTCCTTTGTTGAGGGTTGATATGGCTCAACATGAAGCTGAGCTAAGTTTGAAGGTAAATATATGGCAGTAGATGACTATTGTTTCTATGAGTTAACCTGCTTGTGAGCCATAGTGGTCTTGGATCCTTTGGTTTCGTATGGATCTTGCGATCCATGGTTCTTTTTCTTGGCATCTAGATGCAAATAAGGTCCTTGCGAATAGGGGCAGGCATTCTGAAGGTGATTGGGTTGTTGACAAGTCCTACTATGAAAATTAGTGTTTTCCTAATCCATCTGTTGTGAATAAACCCTACCTCTCCATTTGAGAAGGATCTTATCTAGAAATCCTTTACTGAAGTCCACTTCAACACATATGCAAAAAAATCAGAGGATTCCTTTAACAATCCTATCAGATTCAATTTTGATGAAGCAACCTAGTAACTTCCCCACATCTTTTAAGGTATCTAGGTGTTTCAAATGGATGGACAGATTAAGGAGCCTGGCCCATACTAGAGTTTCCAGAGCCAGCATAGAGGATTAAATCTGGAAACCAAGGTTGAAAGGAGAGGTCGCATTAGCCCAAAAAAAAGGTTCCTCATAAAAAACTTGTTGTCGGTCCTCTAAATGGATGAATACCACAACAAAGAATCCTTTTTAGTATAAATGCATCATAATATTTTGAGACCAATTCTAGTGTACCCACTCCTAAAGAGCAGATTTTGTACACCAAAAACCAATGAAATGATAAATAATCACTTGTCTTTCATGATTTGTAGCTATGAATCTACTTATAACATTTTCCACTTCAATAGACAGGGTTTTCACTTTGTGCTCCACCACAAATGCTATTCCAAAGAGAACTTTAGGGTTTGGGGGTGGAGGTCCTAGTTGTAGAACATCATTAAAGGATTAGGGTTGGGACAAGGAGGACACACCCCAACCTTTGGCTCCACCTCTCACTCTTGATACCATATAAATCATGGCATCCTTAACTATGCCACACTAACAAAGAGATTGTTGATCTAGAAGCTATCAACCTCTGTATAAGAGTCGAAAACTACCATATGGGATTCTTATTGACTCTTGTGTCTTGGCTATGAGTGAGGAAACAATATCGGCAACTTTGTCCTATAGAAAAAGGGAACCTCATGAGATTGGTTTCACAAAAATTGTAAGGTTTGCTAGATGTCGGGTATAGCCCTCATCCTAAGAACATAAATAAATTGACCGAATGCGGGGGTTTGTGATTTAAGATTCACCCAAGCCCAATGAAGGGTCTCCAACTTTTATGATGCACACATCGAAGTCCAACTGCTCGCATACCATAAGTGTTGAGGGGGTTACAAGTTTACCCAACCTACTTCCTGCCTCTTCCACGTTGTCCCCCATCCAACCTTCAATAAGAACAACATATCTAAGATCCCATGTGGCGCGATCAAAAACCCTAATGACCACCATTTATGAAGGAAGTAGATGCTATTGAATATTGTGGAATCCATGGCCACAATTACGACTTCAGAGCAGAAATGTTATAGAAAGTTGGATACCCAGAATTTGAGCGGGGGAAAGAGAGTAGGTCTCAGCCTCAAGGGAGGTGAGAGTCTTAAAGAAAACTGTGGTCTGGATTGTCATGTGGAGGGACTCCATGAGCCGAATTCCCTTGAAAGGTTGGGAAATTCTAAACTTAGGCCGAAAATCCATTATTCCGCCCATCTCAGGGTCAACCAACTCGATCTCTAGCCTCCTGAAGGTCACTTGAGATCTAACCGTAGCCTTATATTTGTTTCTAGACATTGTTTTCTTAGCAAGAAGCATCGTTGTTGTGTAGATAAATCTAGGTTTTTCAAAGCAAAATAATTAATAATAGCATAAACACATACAAAGTTCATTTATTTTTCCCTTTTATTTAATATAATATATAATTCACTATATAGAGACCTTTTAGAAACCCCATTTTTTTTATAGAGGATAATATTATTTTATTTTATTTTCAAATTATTTTAAATATTTTTAGTATGTTTGTATTTTCTTTTGTAGGTGGCAATGTTTCCTTCATGATAGTCACTCTATGTTGCTTGTCACAGGTGTCATAGGGATACATTTATACAAAAAGGATGTATTCTTCTTAATTCCCTTACCATGCAGGTTGCATCCTTTATTTAAATTTTCAAAACAATTCTTCGCCTAGACCCATTGTTTTCTATTTCTTCTTCTTCTCTCAGGTGTGGAACTAGATCCCATTTTTGTATTGTATAATTTCCTCTCAAATTTTAGGCAACCTATCCAATTTGCCTTCATGATAAATGAGTTTGATTTCGAATTAATTTCTATTCAATTTAAATTATGTTATGAATTTGATTTGTGTATGAAAGGAAAATTTCACTATTTGTGATGATAACAATTATTATGTATGAGTGTGGCCTTTAAGGTTTCGGTTTCCATTATAAGGGTCTAGTACCATATGTAGCACCCTTTAAGGTCCCAGCCTTATTTTTTGGTAAATAAGCATTGAATTAATAGAATAGAGGTCAAAGTACATTATATCCCCTTCCCACTGCTGACTTCCACTAGGGAAACCATACCAACGACGGAAGAAAAGTTTTTTCAAGCCAAAATAGATCACATCAAAGAAAATTCAAGTTGTAAAAGTATATCTAGTTAAGTTGGCTTGGAAATCCAAGCACATCCAAAAGCATAACCTGGTTAACTAATAGACATGTATAACACCTCAAGCAACATGAACATTCATAAAAAAAGACCACTACCAACATTAACCCATGAAATATCCTTCCAAAAGTTTTCCAACAGAAATATATGACATGGATAAAACCCTATAAAAATGAGAGAGTGGACACACTGTGGTGCCTAGAGAGGGAAATTCACACCAATTGTTGAGGGAGGATGCCATACGAACAAGAGACGCACCTTCATACCAATGCGATGGAACTCCTTACGCTCCATATAGAGAAGAGGTGGACCAATTGACAACATTGAAATTGAAACAACATATTTGGAGAGAATAGAGTTCACAGTGGAGTCTTGGTCAAAAGGACCAAGAACCTCTCATGTCCTTTCGCCAACATTTTCTACACCCCTTGGGGGAGGAGGTTCTATTGTGGCTTGGATCCAATGTGATTGGATCCTGGTATTTGCATGAAACAATTTGGTAGTTAACTAGGAGAGTGAAACTACTCTGTCAATTCCAAGTTTCTTTGAGGTTGAGGCTGGAATTCAAGCAACCTAGATTGGCCAACAAGTCTGCAACTTTGTTCCCTATTCTCCTTACATGCACTAGAATGATAACTGGAATTTTTTGGAGAAGCTCAACAATCTTGACAATGTAATTATTAAGCCTCCATCAAGAAGAGGGCTTGTCTGGATTAATTCCATTTTGCGGGAGTTTGGTGGAGTTGACACCAAATGTGAATCCCCTCAACAATTAATTTGTGGAAACCCTAAGATTAAGTCGCTCTGAGTCTTTACTGTTGTGCAAAAAATTCGGTTGCATTTTTTATATTTGGGGCTATTGAACCAACTATTACAAAGAGAGGATAGCCTTTGTGATTCCTAAAAATCCTCTGAAGCCAGCTAGACCAGGGTGACACTTGGAAGCGGCATCAAAATTAAAATTGATAAAGAGCGGAGGGAGGGGGTAGACCACACTATTGGGGAGGAGATTCTATGATCACAAGGAACTGAGGAAGAAACCACAGATGGGGGATGGAGATTCAGGGTTGAGAGAATCCAGGAATCCTTGGGGGAAGAGTTTTGATTATCTATCATCCAACAAGAAATAAGAATGGTTTCTCTGATCCCTGTTAAGATCATGTTCCAAGTTTCCTCTAAGTTTCATGACTATCCTTTAAACATGTGATTGTTGTGTTCCTTTTAAATAGACTAAAGGATGAAACCAAGTGTCAAGCACCAAACTTGATATAGAATGGGACTTTTGAAAGAAACAATGTGCTAGGAGTAAATGATTTCAAGGATCGGTTGGGAGGGTCAATGATTTGATTTCCTAAACAACAAGGTGAGCTTGGTCCATTGATAGTCAACAAAGGAGTAGTCATTAAAGGCGTTGAGTTGTCTCTTGGTTGTCCATACAAAGATGGAAAAGGGACCTTCAAAACCTCGTTTCTGGAGGTGATCCCACGTTAGATTTTTCTATGTGCAAATAATCACAAGAAGTGCAAAATTTTGTGCCAAAGATTCTCATGCCAAATAAACACCCATATTTTATCATCTGGTGGTTGGGTGTGGCAAATTGATAAAGAACATGTTTCTTTTATAGTGAAAACTCCCACTAGATTATATCCTCATTAAATTTTATCCACTCAAGTGATAATGGGGCTTTTCCTCTATTGTAATCACTGAGGAAGTAAATTCCATTCTTCCCCAGGGATGACAACTCCCAATCAGCTTTGTCTTTCTAGTTTCTCCAGGGCAAGTCGCTAGTAGGGTCCATCCAATAATACGCAACCTATGAAATCCTTTGTCAGCCAGGAGAATTTCAAGCAATGGGCATTGGATGATTGATTCTAGGGAAAGTTTCTACCAATATTCCTCCCAAAACATGGCTTAGACTCCATTATGTAGTTCTCATAAGGTATGCTTTTGAATTAGATCCCTAAATTCCATATTGAAGAGCCCTTAATGTGTCATGCGACGAAAATCTTAGAAACAAGACTCATGCCTAGGCAATATTTTCCGTTTCATATTGCTTTCCATAGGTCCTTGCTCTCTTGAATCCATCTCCACCATAGTTTTGTTCCCATCACTTTGTTGAGTTGCTTTAGATCCCTCAATCCTAATCCCCCATAGCGCTTTGGAAGACAAAATTTCTCCCAAGCCACCAACACCCATTTTTTCTCCCTAGAGGCACCACCCCAGAGGAAAAAATGAAAGATAATGTGAATAGAGTGCAATAATCCTTTAGGTTCCGCTAGAACTAAGATGGGATATATGGTAAAATCCTGCAACACATATTTAATTAGGACAAGATGAATTCCAATGTTAATAGATCTAAAAGTCTAGTTGTGAAGCTTAGAAGTGAGCTTGTCCAAAAGGTCTTGCCAGTGTATGGTTTTTAGAGAGTTGTCCACCATAGGTGCACCCAAATAGATAACCAAAAGTTGAGCCCCTTGGAAGCCCAAGAGATGGGCCAGATGGATTTGGATAAGAGCATGAGTATTGAAAGGAAGACTTGTGATTTTGAAGGATTTAGGGACGTGCCAGAGAAGACCATGAAATCATCAAGAATTTGTTTTAGGGCTAGATATTTTTGGACTGTAGGTTGACCCATCAGCATGGTTTCTACCACCATTTGTTGATGGGTGATGGGATCTAGGTGGTTGCTAATTTTAATGTCTTTTATCATGCCCCTAAGAGCGAGAAATTTAAGGTATCTGCCAAGCCCTTCAACAGTCAGGACAAAGAGGAAAGGGGATAGAGGGTCTCATTTTCTTAGGCATCGGAATGTGTGGTGGGTAGGATGGAGAGCCATTGATCAAAACATAGAATAAGGGGGATGTGAACAAGGATGAGACCCAAGTAGCCCATTGGTCACATAAGCCAAAATCTTTGAGAATGTGGAAGAGATAAGACCACTTTAATTTATCAAAAGGTTTGGAAAAATTGAGTTTAATAGCCATACCTAATTTTTTGAGCTTCTTAATTGAGTCAATAAGTTCATGAACGACAACTATTCCATCAAGGATTTTTCATCCCTCTACATGCCCCGATTTTTCTTTGGAAATTAATGAACAGAGAAGAGGTTTCAATATGTTGGCAATGATTTTTTATATAAATTTGTAAATGACATTGCATAGAGCAATGGGATGGAAGGCACTAGGTTTAGTGGCTTGAGAAGCTTTAGGGACTAGTGTGAGGAAAGTAGCATTGATACCTTTAAGGATGGGTTGGGAGTGTCATGATTCCTCCACTAGAGCTAAAATCTCCTCACCCAAGAAAGACCAATAGGCGAGAAAAAAGTCAGAGGTGAAGATTTGGGGCTTAGCTCTTTAGAATACTCATAATCGCTCCCTTAAATTCTTGCAAGGTGATCTCTTGAATAAGGGCTACATTTTTATCATCACTGAAAAAGTTGGGGATATACTGAGTGATCTTTTCTATGGTGGTAAGGCGATAGGGAGTTGGCTCCTTTAATAGCTAACCATAGAAAGAGGTGAGCGTCATTTCAATGCCTCGATGAGAAGTGAGCCTCTGGCTATTAGATCCATTAAGCGAGAAGAGTCTATTGTGATGTTAATGCTGCAACATGGACTTGTGGAACAATTGGTGTTACAATCCCCAACTTTGAGCCAATTAAACCTATATTTCTAACACCAAAGGAGGTCCACCTATATTCTCCTTTGATCTAATCGTGCTGCTATGTTATGCAAAATTTACAATTGCAGACAAAAGTATCTTCCCTAAACCTAATGGACTGGTCTAGAACAATAGAAAGAAAAGAATATAGAGCTTACCTTAGAGAAATTGAAGGATGGAAAGAGGCTTACTTGGAATTCATCGCAAGCTTTACTTTCTTCCTAGCTTGTAATTTCTAAGCATAGCTCTGATTGTTGTAATTAGAACCTGCACATACAACCAAAACAAGCCAAGGATCCACAATATATACGTAGCATAATTTAATTACTCTATTCAATGAATCAGGGAGGCATTGTAATACATGAATGTATATGTAACATAACACATATAGGAAAAAAATATACTCTTTGTATTAATAGAAATAGAAGAGAGTTTACAACCAAGAATAGTAGCTAATCTTATAGAGATCTCCCCAAGTTGGCTTGTCCTTCATTGTCATAAAGCACACCTCAATGTCACCCCAATGCATGAAGATGATGACTCTCTTGGATTCAAGGCAGCAGCATGAGGGCATGATCAATCTCCAAAAGCCAACCTTGATGTTGTGGATGGCAATAAATTTATAGGATAGGGATGGCAGTTTAGGAATTCTTATTCATTTACTAATCTAGGCTTGAGATCCATTTATGATATGAGGATGAGCTCAAGGGATAATAGGTGAAGTCTCCAAGGTAGGATTCGATAGGACTTGAGCTTCTTATCCAAGGTAAATGGTTAAAAAAACCCCTAGAAGCTTCTGGAAGAGGAACCTTAGGAAATCTTTTTAATTTTCCTGAATTTCTAGAATCAGCACACCTCCAGCAAGGAGCAAGCTGCTACTGACCATCATTGGTGTGGAAGGAAGAAACCAGTGCTATAACGCAGGTCTCTAAAGGGGCAAGGTGTGTTGGGGCTTAAAAGCTTGATTTTGAGTAGTTAGACCCAAAAACTCAGACATTTTGGTATGTTCATGCTTAGGGATTTGTGTAGGGATGATGAAAACATGTTCACGAATGTGGATTGATCGGGTTTGTAGACCTATTGACCAGATGCGACCAAATGGCCTATAACTGATTGCCCCCTAAAGTGAAAAGTCATAAATGATAGTTGATGACTGAAGTGCTTTACCTTGTGACAATTTCAGATCAAGAACAATTGGTCGAGAAAAACATTTTCATCATGATATCTTTGTTGAGGGAGACATACCCATGCTCAGCACATAAGCTAACATTACATGTACAATGATTAAGAAGTTCGTTCATTGATGACAGAAAGTGGACCCATGCTTGGATGATTGTCTTGTATGAACATAGCCATCATGTTTTGTAATCTCGCGTTAATCCTAAAATTTCAACACGGATGGATGGAACTAGATCTGGGGTCTTCTATCTCATTCACTCGATTTTCTAATGTACGAGTACAACCATGCTAATAAAGGAGTTGGAGTCAAACATGGCAAACACAACTTGATTACCTACCAATGATGTAAGTCATTAACAGACACGAGGGAAACCACGAATGACGTTAATGGTTCTCAATGTACAACAGTACAATCCATATGGTGTGAATGAATGCGTTGAAGTCAAACACCACACAAAATATTTTGGTTGAAGGGCAATGATGAAAACTTGTCATCGAGAGAAAGGAAACTTTCCATTGAGGTCTACAAGCCCCAAGGTACTGAAGGTAGAGTTTGTAAGTCAACTTCTTGGATAGTGATTTGATGTCGACAGGAAGTAACCCATCACAAGAGGGCCTTGATGTATCCCCCATTAATGACACAAAATGGGTATTAATTGTTATCGCCCCAAGAAACTCTCCTAGGTTGTATCTCGAAGATGCTCGAGAACATTACAAACTCAACAAAATGTTGGAAATGGATGAATGGAAGGAATGATGCTTGTCCAAGCCAGATAACCACTTCTACTATGCTTAACTCCAGACATGGGTGAACACCCCCAGACTACAAGGCTTTAGACCACCAATTACTCACAGTTTGAGGATTAGGTGAACATGGAGAATACTGACCACACCAGCAGATGCACAAGACCATGTGATGGCCGGCTGCAACCAGTAAAGAGGTCTGCAAATCTATTTCCTAATGCACATACAGGATGACAGCTCTCTAGCACTAAGTAAATAGAAACCTGCATAACACATTCAATGATACATACTAGACTTCAACACAGAGGTGGGATGACAGCCCCTCTAATGCTAAATATCAAGAGCACATGAACAAATGCATAACAAGCACAGCCTAGAACAGAGTAGAAATGGAAAGTGAGCAACTAACAGCAAAATAAGCTTTTATTAGCTGAAAATGAAGACCAGACACTGCAAGTATCAAAGTAGTTACAGTCTCCAGAAGTTGAACCTTACATCAAAACAACAACCATCAACCCATTTCCAACATTTTGTTGAGTTTGTAATGTTCCCGAGCATCTCCAAGATACAACCTAGTTGAGTTTCTTAGGGTGATAACACTAATTGGCACCGTTTCCGGGGAGAGGAGATTGAAGCTCAGCTTCCCTGGGAGAACGACACAGTTCTAGATTTTGATGATAGACAAAGTCTGGGCACATTTCTGGTTGTAATCATCTATCTAGCGACTCCACTGGAGGAAGACCAACCTTTTGGCGCCTCCACATTACAGTCCTAGCTCAGTTTGTGAGGCACACTTGAAGAAATCCTCAAAAATCATCAACTGTTCCAGTGCCTGACCCTGAGAAGATTGTTAACCCGAAGAAAACATCACAGAAAGGAGCATCAGGATCAGGTAAGCCCAAGAAATCTTATGAATCTCTGCAAGAGAAGGTTATAGTTGAAAATATACAATTTGAAGATATACGGCCGAGGACTGCTAGTGAAGAATCAGCTGCATGGATTCATAAAGCTCCTTACTCGTTTAGTTCCCATTTGGATCTTAGTCCAAAGATGGCATCCCATACAGTCTAGATGAGAACACACAAAGAGGGGTTGAAGTATAAACTATCTCTACCTGATAAGATCAAATGCTCTAAACTCTTTGAGGTAGAGGATCAAATCAACCCAATTTTGTAGATCTTTGATGAGCCGGCTGATAGGCCGGCCGAGAGGAGGAGAAACAGTTTTGATGGTCCAGCAGATGGCCAGTTTTTGAAGATTTATGTTGTTTATGGTTTTCGAGCCTTAATGATTGTAAGCATGTTCTTTTACAGGTTTTAGTGTAGACTTAATTAGACTCCATGCCCAATGGAATACTATGCAATGTTTTTAAGCTTGTTTTGTATGAAGGCATTGGTCTGCAGTTCTTGAGACCTCACAGGGAGGATCTCATCCCCAGAAGGAGCCAGTGTTAGCTCTGCTACGTACTTCAGCATTTGGAGCACCAAATACTAGCTTGGTCGTGTGTTTATGTAAAAAGGGAGCTCGCAGCAGTCTATTTCCTTCTCCTCCTTCATTTTCCTTATACTCCCATAGCCCCGCTATCTCCATTTTCTTCCAAAAACCTTGGATAAACCCGCTTTCCCTCAGGTCCCACATGCCACGTTGCAATCGCAATTGGCACTTTCATATGGCAAGACTTCTCAGCTTGCGATCTACGACGGATGCGATGACCGGTTAAGCCATATTGTAATGTAGCATCGGGTCCGGGTTTAGTCGCTGATCGCAATTGCATCCATGTGTGTATAAGGCCCAAACCCCTTGACTTCCGCCGATGCGATATTGCGATCACTCCTCCGTCGTTCGATCAGTCCCGATAAGATCCAACGGCCCACGCCCTTTTCGCTCTCATGTCTCCCGATACCTCCTGCCGAGAGATCTCCGCCGTCTATTCATTCAATCCAACGGCATCCGCTCCTCCCACGTTCACAAACTGCCCGCGGGTTAGCTCGCGATAAAGTAGTTTTTGCTCGTTCCTGTCTGCCATGCATCGCCTAATAACTCGCATCGCTCGCCCTCGTACCTTTACCGCTCACCCACCAAAAGCAGTGTGATACATACCACTTACTGCCCATTCGCCCACCCCCGCTCGTTATCTCCCATGTATCTTTCTTGCCCGATGGGCATCGGATCTTTCCGCTAGAGATCTGACGGCTCACGTTTGTCCACTTTCGTTTCCTCCTGATATCTCTCACCGAGTCATATCTGTCGTTCATCTGTGCGATCCAACGGCTGATATTTTTTCTCGTCATACTCATGCCTCCGCCATACTGCCCGTGTCCATAGCCTGTCTCATGCTTCCGAAGGACAAAGGGGGCCAGTGTTAGTACCCAGTGCATTTCATCTCCAACCACTGCATTCAAGAAACAGAATGGCCGAGAACGAGAAGGACCAGCCTCGAGCAGATCAGAGCATTTATCAGTTATGGGGCTTCTTTCATACAACACTCCACCTGCTCGAGAAGGACAACAGAGCAGCAGAAAAGATCAAATTAATTCATTAAAGCAAGCAGATTGTAGCAGAGACGCCATCAGAGAGTTAAAGCGGTTGGTGGTCCATTATGACCCCTCCCCGCTTAGAATAGCAGAACATTTTGTAAAGAAACTCTATATATACCCAGAAAATAGATGTAATTGGGGAAATGGGTTGATGGTTGTTGTTTTGATGTAAGGTTCAACTTCTGGAGATTGTAACTACTTTGATACTTGCAGCATCTGGTCTTCATTTTCAGCTAATACAAGCTTCTTTTGTTGTTAATTGCTCACTTTCCATTTCTACTCTGTTCTAGGCTGTGCCTGTTATGCATTTGTTCATGTTCTCTTGATATTTAGCATTAGAGGGGCTTTCATCCCATCTCTGTGTTGAAGTCTAGTATGTATCATTGAATGTGTTATGCAGGTTTTTGTTTACTTAGTGCCAGAGAGCTATCATCTTGTCTGTGCATTAGGAAATAGATTTACATACCTCTTTACTGGTTGCAGCTGGCCATCACATGGTCTTGTGCATCTGCTGGTGTGGTTAGTATTCTCCATGTACACCTAATCCTCAAAATGTGAGTAATTGGTGGTATAAATCCTTGTAGTCTGGGGGTGTTCACCCATGTCTGGAGTTAAGCATAGTAGAAGTGGTTATCTGGCTTGGACAAGCATCATTCCTTCCATTCATCCATTTCCAACATTTTTTTTGAGTTTGTAATGTTCTCGAGCATCTCCGAGATACAACCTAGGAGAGTTTCTTGGGGTGATAACATTAATATTTGAGACAAAATGATGTTGACATGGAACTAGTTCAGGAACAATAGACATGGATGAAGTTTTAAGAGTATCATAGCAGAGATCAACTGAATGACTTCTCTTAAACATATCGGTGACACTTAATGGATTTGGTAGCATTGACCCAAAACCGAATATGGAGGATTTTGATATGGTATGATGAACTAAAAATATAAGAGGATTCCCCAACCCAACAACCATGAAGATTAAGTGGAAGATTGTCATGCTCAAGAGCAACTCACTACCATTAATAGGTAGAGTACACTTTTTCCCAATTTCCCCAACCATTTCTGGTCAGTACCTCTTTATTTTTTAACAGTCTTGAGGAATATGCTTGATTTGTAAGTTCATCCTTTGGATGAATCCCTCTGAGAATTTTTAACGAACCCTAAGAAGGAGTGGTTTGGTCCTGTCATGTTTGACGAGTTCATCATTGTTTGATGTTTTTACGAGTCCAGCGAAGGCCTAACTTGACTTCTTTTTCATGTTTAGAGAGTTTGAAAAAGAGGTGAAAAAGAAAACTCCAAAGGTTCCTTTTCATAAAGTTGTCTCTTGAGTCTGAAAAGGAAGAAAACGATACTCAGGAGAACCTCTTAGCCATGTTCAACTAAGGTATTACTTTTTCGTAAATAATCTAGCTCAGTCTGGAAAAGGGTTAAACTTATACTGAGTTGACATATTTTCCTTTACTTGAACACATTTGAAAAGACAAGTGCTCGATAATATTTTCATATTTTGGGAGTCTGAAAAGAGCTAAAATAGAACTCCATGGGGTTTCTTTTTCGTAAGTTTACAAAGACCAAAAAAACGATAAAAGCTTGCTCTTTGGTCAAAATCATTTGTTTCGGTTCAGACATCATCATATCCTTCAAATAGCTATCAACCTGCTCAAAACATCACTAAAAGATTAAAAATACCTTATTTTAGATGAAATTAGGTCATTTTTAGGTCAAAATATTAAAATAATCATAAAAATGACCATAAATAGGCAAAAAGTAATTCATTTTTACCATTTTACACTTTACCTCTTGGTGAGTGAGTTCTGAGTGTTTTTTTCCCTCAATATTTTGTAGCTGATTGTGGACAATCTGGTGGATCATTTTGAGTGCCTTCACTTCCAGGTAGGAGATCTCAACTTCCTCTTGCTTTCTACGATTCCATTTTTACATTTCATGCAATTTTTTTCTAGTTTAGGGTGACCTGGGGCTTTAATTTTTCACCCTAGCTCCAGCGCACCCCAACAGTGTTGAAAGGTGTGTTGGGCAGGAAAAATTTGAACTGTCCAGGGCGCTACAGCACACTGTGTCCCCTTAATAGGGTGCGCTGGGCACATTTCAAAATTTTGATTTGCCTTTTTCACCTAAAATTCTCTCAACTTTTTCATGAGATTTATCTTAATGATTCTCCTTGTCATGTTTCAGATTTCCATCAAAACAAAATGGCTTTAATATGGAAAGAAAGAGAACATGAGGAACAAGATATGAATGCAACTAATGATCCAGCCACTACCCAAGAATGAAGAAATTGTGGGCTTCTGAAATTATTCTAGCTTCCTAGAATAAGGCAATAGATGGAGTTGTTAGAGTATCTTGTTTTAGCATAGGATATTGAGGCACAGGCTTTCAAGCTTGGAGCACATATGCTTACCATACAGGTGGAAGACATATATTTCCTGACAGGTTTATCAAGGAGAGGTGCCCCTATCTTGCTATATGGTTCAAGGAGTGGTGGAGAGACAGTCAAGGATTATATAAGTACACATTGTAGACCTCGATCCCAACCGACCAAGGATGTGGTCCGTTTACCTTTGAGGACAATCCTACTTATTTTCTAAGAAATATTTTTTGGTGAAAATCAAATCAAGATTCATTTTTCGGCGTGTTCCGAACCAGCCAGTGTGGTTCATCGTCAGGACAAGATTGGCTGACAATGCTACCCTGCATTTTGCCAATAGGTCCCAAATGCAGTATGCTTTAGAGTGCATAGAGCCGACAGTATTCAACTGGAGTGAGGGAGTACTGGAAAATATGAAAGAACAACTTACCAAGGCAAAGGATGGATGGTTGAATAACTTTGGGTATGGTTTGATTTTGATTTAATTTGCCTTAGAGGGGATTCCATTGCTCTTACCAAAGAAAAACTTGCTCGAGCCCACATATCAGAGAGTCCCACGGATGAGGATATGGGTGGATCGCATGTCTAGACATGTAGTTCCATCATCGATAAGCTTCACATGTATTTTTCTGATGGTTGTGCATGCAACTCATTATTATTGAAGACTATCCATACATAGGGATGGATTTCCACGAATACCCAGAGCTCGTGCTTTCTGATGGCGAGAAATGGGGTGCCATAGGTAAAACAAAAACATTTTGATCATTTTTTTGAGATTTAAGTTTTACAAAAAAAAAAATTTTTTTTTTCTATGTATCTAAGGCTAATTATTGAATTTTACATGGAGACGTTGGACTCATTTGACCTGTGGGTTCCTCCTATATTTAGTGTGTAGGAGACCCAAAGCAAGCACCAGTTTGAGTACAGGTTGTTGCAGGGGGGCAAGAAGTATTGCAGGATATTAATGTGGTCGAGACTCTTGGAGAGGTTGAGTGTCACATGGAGTGGTTGGCCTAGGGCATAGTCGAGAGTAGGGTCAACGAGATCCTTGTGAGATTACAATGTCATATTATTGGCATGTCTGGATGTATCATCCAACTACTGTGAAAATGGCTCACACAATTTCTTGCTATAATGAGCATCATGATTACTCTACTAGGAGGCTATATATAGCCATATTTTGACGGCACGTATATTTTTTGATATGACATGTTGTGTGCCTATATGTGTCTCAGGCACAAGTTTCTATAAAACCAAACTTTGATATATATATATATATATATATATATCGGTGTTTCTTATGCATTCTATTATCTTGTTCAATGTATGTGATGTGAATTTAATTTAATTTACATATGTTGCAAATATCTATCTAAAACATGATTTGCTAATGAATCTATCAATGTGTTTAGACTTCCAGAAATATGTTGATATTGAATATAATCAAAATGTCTTTCCAGAAGGTGAACCCTAAAGAACATACGAAGCATAGTTGGATTTCTAATTGAATAAACATTATTCAACTGTATTACTACAAGTTTTGATTCAAGTCTATTAAATATACAGCGAATACCATGAGAAATAGCATCAAACAATAGTTTGATCATTGCGCTATACTCAGCGATATTATTTGTAGAGTGACCAATACAAATCCCTTGTAGACTCTCTAACTCTCCATTCAGAGCATATATAGTCCATGATGTGGAAGAGAGGTTTCGAATACCGTGAATAGTGCCATCAGCATAACCAACATATGGTTGAAGGGATGTTGACATCTACAAACAAAATGTAAACATGATTAAGAGAAACAGTAAGAAACTCGTAAGGGAACACACTGCAAATGCACTCAACATACCTATATACAACATGTACACAGTGAACTACGCAAAAAATGCTTAAGCATAGTATTTTTAAGGTACAATCCATTTCTAGGTTGTGCCAATGGAACTCCATTGAAATCAACAAGCTCATAGGCCCCTTTAGCAAGAACATGTTTGAAAATGTATGGGCCTAGCCACATTTGCTCGAACTTCCCTAATCCTAAATTTTTAGACTCTTGATCATACAACAATATAAGGCCACCTTCTAAGAAGACACAAGGCTTGACATTCTTGGTGTATTACGCCTTAATGCATTTCATATGGGCTTCATTAACCATCACAGTATCACGCCGGGTTTCATCTATGCACGTCAGTTGTAAGAGACGCTCTTCTTTTGCATAAGTGGCATGGAGGTGCTTGACAATAAGTTTTAGAGATGGAATTACACACTCAAAAGGAAGGATTGCTTCCAAATGGTCGTATACAAATTAGAATGGTGTGAATCCAGTAGTAGTTTGAACAGAGGTTCCATATGCCCACAAGGTTGCATAAAGGATAAGATGTCAGTCTTATTTGTGGACCCCTATCATGCATTGAAGCATTCTTTTCAAAACTTTATTGATGATATCAACTTCCCCATTCGCCTGAGGCTAGTAGGGAGTTGAACTCTCATGGGAGAGGCCCTACTTGGTAGTCAGTTCAGACATCATGTGGTTACAGAAATGTTTCCCATGGTCGGTAACTATAGCCTATGGTACACCAAACCTTGCAATGACATGATTGAAAAGGAAGAGAGGAGTCGTTTTTCGGTGTATTGTATGTAGGCATCGCCTCAGCCCACTTGCAAAAATAGTCTACTGCCATACTGACCTAGCCATGTCCCCTGGTCAAGTGAGGGTTACATGTCATAAAGTTAATTCTCCATTTCGCGAAAGGTCCAAATGAGATAACAAGGTGCAAAGTAGTGGGTGGAGCACGGGTTTTATGATTGTATATTTGGAAGCTATGACATTTCTAGACCACGTGGATGCAGTCACAAAACACAGTAGGCCAAAAGTAGCTAGCATGCAAAATTTTATGTGTGGTGGCATAACCAGACATATGTCCACCACATGCCCCAACATGGCATTCATTCAGGACTTTCTCAGCCTCCTCATGGGTGAGGCACCTTCGAAAAATCATATTGATACCATGATGATAAAGGGTGTCACCGATTATAATATAATTTTTTTCTTGATATCAGATACGTCGTTGGTCAAAGCGAGAGGTATCAAGTTGGAGAGTCCGGGTTTGGAGATATATAATAATGTCTCCATACCACTAGTTAGATGACGCGATCAGGAACAATGACTCTTCTGGAATGGAATTGTCAGAAATTGTTTCAGTTTCGACAATGGGAAGGTCGCAGATCATCTCAGCAAAAACTAAGGATTTCTTTGACTTGGATTTGATGAACTCCAAATCGAACTCCTAGAGGATGACAATCAATTTGGACTACTTTCCCCCCAATAGTTATTGTGACAAGATGCATGTCATGGGGTTGCAGTAAAAAACAATCATAGTTTTGTGAAATAGGATATAGTGACAAAACCTTTGGACATCTTGGACAGCTTCCAAAGCTAACTTTTTGACGTGAGTATATTTGATCTCGGTATCATTTAAGTTTTGACTCAAATAATAAATAGGATGTTCAGTCCCTACATCATCCTCTTGGACCAATACCATAGTGATGGTAGTAACTACAGTGGTGAGGTACAAGAAGTAATCACGTTGGTAATCTAGAGGTACCACAAGGATGCCTAAATCAAAACATCTTTCAAGGAAACAAACACCTTTTGGGCAGTGTTGTCCCAATGGAAGGGAAACCCTTTCATTAACAAGCAAGTAAATCTTTTGGTCAATTCGGTGTAGTTGGGAAAGAATATCTGTATAAAGTTAGCCTTACCTTGGAGTCGTTGAAGATGAAGAAGAGAGGAAGGAGCAGCGATATCTACGATTGTCTGGACTTTCAATGGGTTAATACGAATTCCATGTTTCGATATAATGAAGCTGAGAAGTCGACCAGAAGTAACATTAAACACACACTTGTGTGGATTGAGCCTAAATTTATATTGTCGACAACGTAAAAATATATCCCTAAGATGCATCATATGGTCAACACAATGTTTTGAGTGAGAAGGCAAGTCGTCTAAACATGATTGCACAATGTGTTTAATGTCATGGAAGGCATAATTCATTGCCCTTTGAAATGTAGCCCCAACATTTTTCAATCTGAAAGGGAGCTTCTGATATGAAAATGTGCCCCATGGACAAATCAATGTGGTTTTATGTTGGTCCGATGGGATAACGTTGATCTGATTATAGCCTAAAAATCCATCCATAAATGAAAATACTTCAAATTCAGTACAATTGTCAACAATCTGGTCGATGAACGGGGTAGGATAATTGTCCTTAGTATAATGTCCCGCTAATCGACACACACATGAATTTTTCCTTGTTTCTTCATAAAAGAACATTGTTTGACAACCAATGAGTTAGAGGTACTAGGAAAATGAAACCAGCACGTAGAATTTTTCAACTTCCACTGCATTAACCTTCTTGGGATGGACCAGATGGAGGTGTTGTTGATCTAGCTTAGTGTAACACCCTCATCCCACATCTACCCAAATAATCAGCCAACCAGGGTAAATGTGCGACGAGAGGCCACTATAATGGGATTCAACCTCCTAGGTGACCTTAAGGAAGTGGAATAGACAAAAACACATCACACAGACCTTCCACGTCAGAAATAGAATTCCAAGGAGCCATCCCAACCACTCATATAACCATCCCTTGAGGCCAACCAAATTTTTAGACCATTAAACCCTTGGATTCTCCCTTGATGTGGACATGCATGCATACAAGAGGCTCCAAACACTCCCACAACATGGGTATGCATGCGTCTAGGGAATTTTCTCCTCAGACCTGTGCCTGTGACTCTGAGATTTGTGCCACTTTTTCAGGCCTGGATCCTAGCTCACTACCCATAACTCAATGACACTTTCAAAACTGAAATATAACAACAAAATAATGACACAAATTCAATTCCTTGAACCAGGACCTGACTGACCCCTACTAGCCATGACAAGAATTTCGTCAAACATGTCACAAATATGTAAGCTACAGGTTTAAACAACATATATGAGCATAGGTGTCTCATACTTATCTGAGAATCGCTAAGAATAATTGCTCCCTTATATCATTAGCTACATTATCATCTATTAGGTCATAGATACATTTCTCGTTTATTTACTAATCAAAACACGAGGAGATTCATACATCATCATTGTCATAAAACATGCTTATAACCAACATAATAACAACAAAAATATCAAGGATACATCAGCCATAGAATCCACATATAAACAAGTACACTTACACATAAGATACCAATGAAAGAACCTCTTATTAATGAATGCAAAAGCCAACCGAGGATTGGACTACCTCGTTCCACCCGACCATAGAATGGTTGAGCCTTCTCTCTTCAACCATTCACCCCCATGCCATATTCCAAGCATGAATGTGGGACTCAAACCAAAAGAACCAAACAGGGCATCATGAGGATAAACCACCTCACCCTCATCAATGGAAACTAGGCTTTACCACAATCCACATAGGATCACTAGGCCAACACATTAAACATGTAATAATAAACTTTACAATGATCTCCACCAGATCACTAGGCCAAAAGAAGCATGGATGCCACTAGATTTCTCCACCTACACCGTGAGGAATTTTCCTATCTCCTAGTCTCTCAGGATTTACCGTGATCCATAGTCTGATCCAAATATCACTAGGCCCTAAACCGAGACTCCACCCTCAACGATTTACAGTATATCCCACCATTAACCGGTCGAGGATTCCTAGGCCCACCAAGGCAACACAAAATCTAGCTTTACCGCAACCCACAGTCTTGTTCAGGAGTTACTAGGCCATGCATTCTATTATTCAGAGATCCACCTCACTCAACTTTGAATCCATATGGAAATCCAGCTCAACCAAAACATGAGAACCCGATCACACCATGGCTATCCAAAAATAGCAAGGCTAGGCTGAAAACACTGTCACACTTGGAAAAACCCATGGCATAATAGAAAATAACCACATGAAATTCCATGCATGTCAAATATAGCAAGGAAAACACACATGCAAATCAATACCTGCAAAGAATCCTGTTGTAGCTGCTTGATCTTTCTCTTTATTACTTGCTCCTTCCTTCCTCTTACATTCTCTGCCTTTCTTGATCCAATGCCAAAGTTCTCCAAGAAAACTCTAAGTGTCCAAGAGTGAGAAAGAGAGAGAGAGAGAGAGAATAATGAGAGAGGTCCAAAACTAAATTGACAAAAGGTACCAACTGGTCCTCATAAGCCTTTTTATCAATTAGGTCTCTATTTTCTTCATTTTCCATTATTTTCCTTCATTTTCCTCCTCACATGCAACTTGTGACCTTCCACCTTCCTTTTCTCATAATTTCCATTGTTTTCATTAAAAAAATGTGCCAAAAATGTCATTTCTCCTTTCCAAATTCTTACCTATTGTTTTTGCCAATTTCATTAGCCATAATAAACCAATGAACACCCACACTAGGATGTCTTGCCTAACATTCAACTTGGAATAAGTGTCCAATCAACCGTGGTTATTATTTTTCTTTTATTAACTTTTATTACATGGAATTTTCACCAGGGTTGTTACAGAACCTTCCCCCTTAGGGGACACCGTCCTCGATGTTCAACCACACCTATACCTCAGAAAAAATTCTAAAAAGAAAACATACTGCCCATGGAGCTTTATAACATAGCTCGATGCAGTATTTACAATGGTCATGATCCGGATTTAAACAGGAACGCAACAAATTACAAAGATAACCATAAACACAAAGATGCAGCGGAAATAATACTTCATTTCATTAATGTAAAATACTGAGTTATGCGTACAAACAGAAAATGGAAATAAATAGTTAGGGCGATGGTAGCTTATCTCTGAGAAGAGATGTGGTGGCTACATGCCTTTGAACTATCTTACAATGAGGCTCGAAGGCCTATTTATTGTTGAGAAGCAATGGAAAACCCTAAACATCCAAAAACCTAACCCTAGAAGATGAAAGGCCAAACTGTGGGCCCTGTTTGGGTAAATTGGTACATCAACTTCCTAGGGTCATAACTTTGGCATACGATCTTCGTTTGACGCATACAATATCTTGTTAGAAAGATCTACCAAAGAACTACAACTTTAGGAAGAGCAACATTTGTCCATGGACGCATGTTGCTCCCAGTTTTCCTAAAAAACGTCGTTTAGGGCCTCAAAATGGCTCTGGAAGTTCAGGACCCGAAAAACTGCTAAAAATAGTAAACTGTGCTACAAATAAGGAAACTGAAAAGCTAAAAGAAACAATGGTGGGGGTCCAAGTGGACTTGGTGGGTGGCCACCAATATCCACCTGGATCATTCCTCCCCCCTTAGGAAGCAATGGTTCCCATTGCATTGAGTTCCTCCATGAGATGAGGAAACTTCCGCTGAACTTGGTCCCTGGTGAGCCACTTGCCCTGGTGAAGGAGTTGGCCTACTTTGACAACTTGATACAATTGGATGTTCTGCTGGCGAGTGTGCTTCATCTGTGTGTCCATGATCCGATCAGTTGCAGCTTGTTCCATGCAAACTGGATTTAACTCTGTGGGTGTGAGCTGTTTTGCAATGTCGAATGTGTCTAGTAATGGTGGAAAGTATGGTCGAAGGCGGTCCACATTGAACACTGGGTGTAGGCCAAGGAATGGGGGAATGTTGAGCTCAAATGCATTGTCTCCCACAGCCTTGGTAACGGTGTAAGGACCATATCAGAGTGGTTTGAGTTTCTGATAGGCTCTGGTAAGGTGTTGCTTTTGCAAATGCAACCAGACTTTGTCGCCCACCTGAAACTTGTGTGGCACCCGATGTTGATCATGTTGCTGCTTATACTTGGCATTTGATTTCTCTAGAATTTCATGGACTTGCTAGCGAATATGTTGGATGTGCTCAATGAAGCTGTTTTCCTTATCTATTTCGGACTGGACATGAGCCGAATCTACGTGAGTAGCTGCAAATGACATGGCCACATCAATGGGACATAGTGGCTGGAATCCCAAGCCCACCTGAAAAGGGTTGTGGCCAGTCGAGCTGTGGAGAGCCTGGTTGTAGCAATGCTAAACATAGGGAAGGCTCTCATCCCATGTGCGTGGATGCTTTGAGTTGTACATGCGCAGAATGTGTACAATCATCCTGTTGACAACCTCTGTCTGGCCATCAGTTTGAGGATGGAAGGCTGTGGACTTATTGAGTTTGGTGTCCAGCATCAACCAAATACTAGACCAAAATGTACTGACGAACCTACTGTCCCGATCTGAGATGATAGACTGTGGGATCCCAAAGTGTACCCACACCCGTTCAAAGAAGAGTTTAGCAGTGGCTTCTGCTGTGATATTCTTCTTGCAGGGCGCCATAATGGCCATCTTCGAGAACCTGTCGACGACCACAAAAACACAATCGTTTCCATGCTTAGTGGAAGGAAGGCCTGACATGTAATGCATGGAGATAGATTCCCAAGGTCGACTAGGGGTAGGCAGCGGGGTATAGAGGCCTTGCTTCTTGACTGTCGATTTGGAAATGGCGCAGGCAGTGCATGATCTGATGTACTTACCGACATGCTGTCGAAGATTCAGCCAGTAGAAGTACTTCTGTAGTACTGCCACCATTTTCTCGACCCCGAAATGCCCAGTAGCCCGACTGTAGTGTGCTTCCCAAATCATCTTGGCGCGCTCGCTTGAAGGAACACAAAGGTGACCCAAGTGGCATAACAGGGCATCTTGGAGGTGACAATCTAGAACATGCCAACCCTCCAAGAGTGTCAAGTATGTGTGGCCAAAGTCTAGGTCACTTTTGTAGAGAAGTGGCCAATCAGAAGTCTCGTGCCCACAAGAGTTGAGCACGGTGGTTAATGACATGATCGGTGGCCGACTGAGGCAATCTGCAACATTATTGGTGTTGCCCTTCTTATACTTGATATTCAAATGGAACTGTTGTAGGTATGTGGACCACTTCTAATGGCGATCATTCTGCAATTTCCCTTGGGTTTGTATGAATTGGAGGGTTCGGTGGTCTGTGTGGATGACCGTTTCCTTCCCCAAAATGTAATGTTTCAATTGTCGGTAGGCCTGCACAATGGAATACATCTCTTTGTCATAAGTGGGATACTTCCGGACTGTGTCTGAAAGTGTCACACTATGATATACCACTGGATGCCCATGTTGAGTAAGGACTACCCCAATAGCATAGTCAAAGGCATATGTCTCGACCTCAAATGGTTGTTGCAAGTCTGGCAATGCAAGCACTGGTGTCGAGCAGAGGCGATCTTTCAACTCTATGAATGCTTTCTGTTGAGATTCAGACCAAAAGAATTTTGCTTTCGCTCTTCCCTTGGTGACTTAACTCAAGGGCCAAGTGATATGAGAAAATCCCAACATGAACCTGTAGCAGAAGTTGGCAAGACCTAGAAAGCTGCAGAGCTCCATTAGAGTGGTTGGAGAGGGCAAATCCCGAATGAATTGGATCTTGGCTAGATCAACATGCACCCCCTGTTCATCAATAATGTATCCCAGATACTGAACCTGGGTCATGATAAAAGTGCATTTCTCCAAATTGGAACATAACTTGTGTTGTCACAGTGTTTGGATAACCTATCGGATGTGTTGGAGGTGCTCTTCCCAACTCTGGCTGAATATCATGATGTCATCCAAGTATACCACTACAAATGAGTTGGTGAATGGCCACAAGATGTCATCCATTAGCTTCATGAAGGTTGCAGGAGCATTTGTCAATCTGAAAAGCATAACCAACCATTCGAAAAGGCCCTCCTTGGCTTTGAAGATAGTCTTCCACACATCGGAGGGTTCGACTAGTACCTGGTGATATTGTGACTTCAAATCGATCTTGCTGAAATATTTTGCCCCCTTCAGTTGGTCAAGGAGGTCATCAATCTGTGGGATCGGGTACCTATTACGGACAGTGATCTTGTTCAGCGCCCGATAGTCAATACAGAGTCTCCAAGTCCCATCCTTCTTTTGTACCAACATGATTAGGCTCCCACAGGGCGATGAACTTAGACGGATGTGACCTTTCTATAGCAGCTCCTGAATCTGCCTCTTGATTTCATCGTTCTCCATAACGGAGCGTCGATAGATTGGTCCACTAGGCAGCGACGCACCTGGGGTCAGATCGATGGAGTGCTTGACCTGACAGTGCAGAGGAACCCCTGCAGGGGAGGTGAAGATGTCCTCATACTCCTCCACGACCTTGTCCATCTGTAGTTGTCATGTGGAGGGGCCCTGTCTGGAGATCGTGGCCACCATCTTCTTCTTTCCTTGAGGGCGTATCATCAGGAAAACAAATTTCCCAGTTTTGGAAATGAGCTTACTGCATTGTTTTGCAGTAACCAAAGAGATGGCGGTAGGTGGTGCTACCTCCGATATCCTGTACAACTTATTTCCCAAAGTAATAATAACAGCACGAGGCCTTGATTCATACACAGCATGTCGCTTCCACAAGTATGGTTGTCCTAATAATACATCACAAACTTCAAGGGGAGTAATGTCACACAATACCTCATCCGTGAAAGGCTTGATGTTGTATGGAAGGTGACACTGCTGGCTCATGCGAAGATCTTGTCCTTGGTGAAGCCACCTAATGGTGTACGGTTATGGATGTGCTGTGGTCAGTCCCAACCGCTTCATGACCTCTGCCGAAATGAGGTTCTTTTGGCTCCCACTGTCGATAATGAACTGTAGCGGGGATCCCTTTATCCACATCTGGGAGTGGAAGAGACGCTCCTCCTCCTCTGGATCTTCGGGTTCCTCCTTCTGGATCTTCGTGGTGGCAATGGTGGCATTGAGCTCCGCATCGATAATCTGCTTCCCTTTATCATTCCCCTTGTCGGGTTCTGACTCAAAGCCGGAACATGCATCTGATTCTGAAACCTTTAGCTCAGCCACCAGTGAGTGCTTGGCCTAACACTCACTTGTGTTGTGAGTGGAGCTCTTATGGAACTCACACCATTTTCCCGTGTCCTTTTTCGGCTTCACAGCGCTGTTCTTTGCTTGCAGTTTTGGCGGGTTGTCTTGGGCCACCCCGCCTTGGCTTTGTCCTTTGTTCTGCAGTTTGGGGGCACCTTTCCCTTGCTTCGGATTTGCAAATCCAAAGTCTTGCTTCTTCTATTTAAACTTTTGCTCGACCTTGACGGCATATCGGTATGCCGTGTCGAGCGACGAGATGTTCAGGAATTCTATTTCTTCCTAGATGTACTTGTGCAGGAAGCCGCGGTATTTGAGTATCAAATGTTGCTCCGAATCCTTGATATCCAACTTTGTGCGAAGGGTATGGAAAATATTGGTAAACTCCAACACGTCTTGGTCCCTTCCCTGCCGCAGCATGGTCTATTTTATGTATTAATCCTCATAGCTTCCGACAGGGTAGTACTACTCCTTGATGGCATCCCGGAATGAATTCCAGGTGGGTACGGCTGAAAATAGTGAGTCGGTACTTTCATCCTTCTGCTCGTAGTAGGTTTCCCACCAGTCCTTGACGTGGGGGGCTGCTTTGAGAAGAGCGCAAATAATCTTTTCCCAACTGGAAAATTCATGAACAGAAAAATAACCCTCTAGAAGATTTAACCATTTATTGACGGCATTGGCGTCTATCTGACCCTCGAATATGGGGATTTCAAAATTAACTTGTACCTTAAATGGTGCGGTGTTTCCACAATAGCTGTGGGAAGCCGATGCATCGCCCCCTGGTAGCTACTGAAGGATCTGGGCAAAGTTGTCCATCAGAGTGTTCCTTTGTTGCTCGAGGGCTTCTTCAAGCAAGATTTTGATAAGATCTCATGCTCCCTCGTCTTTCTTTTCATCCGCCATGGGAGGCCGTCGGGTTTTGCAAGGCTAGTCTTGCAAAGGTTCGACCAGTTCAAGCCCTGCCTCCTTATATCCCGACCTCGTTGGGGACATGCAAAGAAAAACAGAGAAAAAGCAGACCCCTATGATACCATTGATCTAGATTTAAATAGGGACATAAAAAATTACAGAGATAACCATAAACACAAAGATGCAGTGGAAATGATACTTCATTTCATTAATGTAAAATACTGAGATATGCTTACAAACAGAAAATGGAAATAAATAGCTAGGGCGATGGTAGCTTATCTCTGAGAAGAGATGTGGTGGCTACATGCCTTTGAACTGTCTTATAATGAGGCTCAAAGGCCTATTTATTGTTGAGAAATAATGGAAAACCCTAAACATCCAAAAACCTAACCTTAGAAGATGAAACGCCAAACTGTGGGCCCCATTTGGGTAAATTGGTACATCAACTTCCCAGGGTTGTAACTTTGGCATACGATCTCCGTTTGACACGTACAATATCTCCTTAGAAAGATCTATCCAAGAACTACAACTTTGGGAAGAGAAACAAGGGTCCATGGGGTCCATGGACCCATGGACCCATGTTGCTCCCAGTTTTCCCAAAAAACGTCATTTAGGGCCTCAAAACGGCTCCGGAAGTTCAGGACTCAAAAAACTGCTAAAAATAGTAAACTGTGCTACAATTAAGGAAACTGAAAAGCTGAAAGAAACAATGGTGGGGGTCCAAGTGGACTTGGCGGGTGGCCACCAATATCCACCTAGATCAGGTCACCCTGCTAAAAACTAAACCAATATGAAAACATATCATAATTACATGACACCCATACCTCTTATTGGAGCTTTATAACATAGCTCATCGTGGTATTTACATCCATATGTGTGTGTGTGTGTGTGTGTGTACATATATCAAAACATCACCCAAACATATGCCAAAACATATGCCAAACATCGTACCAAAACCGCTTTGCCTCAATCAGCAAACAATGAAGCATACATAGCCCCCATCTGATCTATCATCTCCCATGTAGCTTCAACGGGCCCAAAGTGCTTCCACTGCACTTTAACTTGCTCGATTTCTCAGTTTTGGAGCATGAGCACCTTTCTCTGTAATATACATTAAGGCTCTGACTGCAATTCTCCATCTGGCTCCACCTACAATACATACCAAGTAATCACATGATCAACATCTTTAACATACTTCTTAAGAAATGACACATGGAAAACATCATGGAATTTCAGTGTTGGAGGCAATGCATGTCATTAGGCTACTGGTCTAATCCTCTCAATAATTTTGAAATGTCCACAAAACCAGGGTGCTAGCTTAGCACATGTTGCAATCCGCAAGGAGCTCTTCTTTGATTTGATGTTCAAGTACACTTGTTCCCCAACTTGGAACTCCTTGAACAACCTATTCCAATTTGCATATCTCTTCTGCCTATCCTGTGTTGCTTTCAAATTCTTCTTGATTATCTACATTTCCTGCTCCATGTCTGCCAACATGTTTGGTCCAATCAACACCCTGTTAATTGGATCACTCCAACTGCTAGGAGTATTACAACTCCACCCATATAATGCCTCAAACATACTCATCCTCAAAGATTCCTGATACCCATTATTGTAAGTGAACTCTACCAGTGGAAGGTACTCTTCCCACTTTCACTGTTGATGCATCACGTACATCCTCAACATGTCCTCCAATATCCTGTTGACTCTCTTAGACTATCCATTTGTCTGCGGATGATACGTTGTACTGAAGGCCAACTATATCCCCAAACCTACAAACAACTCCTTCCAAAAGTTGTAAGTGAACTTTGCATCCATGTCTAACACAATATTCTTCGAAACTCCATGCAATCTGACCACGTCCCTAATGAAGACATGTGCTACATCACTACTAAGAATGTAGACTTTACTGGAATGAATTGTGCAACCTTCGTCAAACTGTCCACCACAACCATGATGGAATCATGTTGTCTCACTGTCCTCGGCAAACCTGTGATAAAGTCCATGGAAATGACCTCCCATTTTCATTATGGAAATGCAATCGGCTGTAGCAGTCCACCTGGATGCCTACACTTTGATTTAAACTGCTGAAAATTGAAACATCTAGCCACAAACTCTGTTGCATCCTTCTTCAAATTTGGCCAATAATAAAACTTCTTCGGTGCGGTCAATGTCTTTTGATAACCTAGGTGACCTGAATATGGTTTTGCATGAAACTCCCTCAAGATCACCTTCTTGAGCTCACTATTGTCTAACACATATATCTTGTCTCTAAACCTGAGCAATCCATCTTTTGTAAGACAATAATCCATATCTTGTGCACCTGCACCTATACCTATAACTGTATTCTTCTACAACCTGTGCACAATATCCATATACCTAACATCATGCTGAACTGCCTTCAATATCCTATCATGTAGATCTATCCCATAGGAACTCATAGCTACTATAAGATTTACATGTATCCTCCGATGAAGAGAATTTTCCACCCTATTCTCCTTTTCCTTGATGTACCTAATCTCAAAATCAAATTCACTGATTGTGGCCAACCATCTAGCTTGCCTAGCGTTCAGATTCGGTTGGTCAAATAGATATCTCAATCCACTGTGATCACTCGTCAATTCAAACCTCCTGCCAAGAAAATAGTGCCTCCACATCTTCAATGCATGAATGATTGTTACCAACTTAAGATTATGTGTCATATAGTTCTGCTCATGTTCATTTATTTTTCGTGACTCATATCATACCACATGTCCTTCGTGCATAAGGACTCCACCAAGTCACCAAGTCCTCTCTTGCAAGCATCTATACGTACTACAAATTCTTTGTCCGGATCTACGATTTTTAACACTAAAGAATGTGTCAACAACTGCTTAAGTTGCTAAAAATTGGCCTCACACTCCTATCTCCATTCAAACTTCTTACCTTTCCTCTGCAATGATATAATAGGATAAGCAATCTGTGAGAAGTTCCTAATGAACCTCCTGTAATACCCTACCAATCCCGTGAAGGATCTCACCTCATCCACATTTCTAGGATTTTCTCACTTCATGATAGCTCTTACCTTTTCTGGGTCCACTGCTATGCCATCCTTGAGACCAATGTACCTCAGTCTCAAAGAAACTTCACTTGCTGAGATTAGCATACAATCGATGCTCTCTCAACAACCTCAACACTGCTAACAAATGCTCGGCATGCTTTTCCTCATTTTTAGAATATGCCAATATGTCATCAATGAACACAATAACAAACTTATCCAAATAGGGACTCAACACACTATTCATCAAACACATAAAGGTAGCTAGAGCATTAGCCAAACTGAACGGAACTACAACAAACTCATAATGCCCATACCTGGTCCAGAAAGTTGTCTTGTAAATGTCCTCCTATTTAATGTGTACCTCATGATATCCGAATCTCAAATCAATCTTTGAGAAAACTTCTGCTCCCTTCAAATAATCGAATAAGTCATCAATCCTTGGCAACAAATACCTGTTCTTGATGGTCACTTTGTTGAACTGCTTGTAGTCAATACATAGTCTGAGAGTGTCATCCTTCTTCTTCACAAACAATATTGGTGCACCCCATGGAGATACACTTGTCCTAATGTATCCCTTGTCCAACATTTCATTCAATTGCAACTTCAACTCTATCAACTCTGGAGTGCTCATCATGTAAGGTTCTTTTGATGTTGGAGTTTCCCCTGGCACTAACTCAATAGAAAATTCTACTTCCCTGTGAGGTGGAAACTATGAAAACTCTATAGGAAATACAACCTAAAACTACTGTAGAACTGGATACCTGCTCAAAACATCTACATCCTCAACTCCCATACCTTTTTCATCATCTATTTGTACTGCAAATAACACACACACTTTCATGTGACTACACTTGGCCTCATAGCGTTCACCATCCTAACTGATGTGGCTTTCTTCTTTCCCTGTAAGACTCTTGGTTCCCCATTGTCATCCAATCACTCAATGGATTTGTCATAATAATCCATCTTGGTCTTGTGAAGGTATAGCCAGTTCATACCCAAAAACATATTGTATGACCCTAACGGTAATACATTCAGATGTGTTGATGTAGGCATACCATTCAATTCAAATGCGCAAGCTCTTACCCAATGGTGAACTCTTTTCTTTATACTTGTAGCCAATTGCACTAACCAAGATTATGCATGCACTTCTTTATTCAAACCACACTTATCCACCAAGTTAGGACTAACATAACTATAATTAGATCCAAGGTCAATCAAAATAGAAACAACTTGATCAGAAAGCTTAGTGTCCATCTCAATCATAGATGCCTGATGGTCTACCTGTCTGTTGTCCAGCGCTTCATAGATATTAGGAATGCTTTGTCCAACAACCCCAATAGTTTGTGCCTCCTGTGCACTATATATCTGAGGCCTACCACCCTAATTCTGTGGACAATATATCTTAAGATGTTCCTTACCACATGTCCAACACTCCAAACATCCAGTACCATCACCTCTATGATGTTGTTGTGAGCCATGTCCATGTCTAGCTGCATTGAATGTATTTTCTGGTGCCATATTTTCTTTCTCTTATGCATTCTAAGGCCTTGTTCTCTTCAGCTTCCATTTACCTTTACCTTTATCCTTATCCTTCCCTTTCCATCCTTGTTGAGATTCATTCTTATGCTTTGACTATTCATAGCAATGTTTCAATTTTCCAATAACTTCCTCAAGTGATCGAGGCTCATCATACTCAATCTAATCTCTAAATGCTAATGACAAACCATTGATAAATCGTTGAACTTTAGCCTTCTCTACTTTAAGATATGATACATACCTTAATAGCTCCAAGAACTTGGTCGTGTACTCTTCATTTGTCATCAATCCCATGTTTAGCTCATAGAATTCTTTGGCCTTATCATCGTAGTACCTTTATAACAAGTACTTCTTCCTGAAAATTCTCTTGAATTAATGCCAACTCAAGTCCTCCATCCTGATGTCTCTGACCCATTTCACATCTTCCCACCAAATATTTTCTTTACCTTTCAAGTTGACGACAGCAATTATGGCCTACATGTTTTCTGTGTACTCATGTATCCCAAAGAACTTGTTCATCCCAAGTATCCAAGCCTCTGCATATTCTATTTTCTTCAAGTATCTATCAAAAGTAGGTGGATTTGTTTTCTTAAATTCATCTGGCAAGTATCCCTTATCACTCCTCCGGTAAGGATGATAACGATGATGATCATGATGCCTGTCAGAGCCAGAACCAAAATAATACATGTATCCATCACCTCTCTTATCCGGAGTATCCAACAACCTGCCATCTCTCATTGTGTCATCTCTATCTGACATGCGACCACCATGAGACCTATTTCCATATGCCCCATTAGTTTTGTCCTCCTGCCCATGGCTGATCCGAAATGGCTCTTGTTGCTACAATTTTGAAAAACTCTGAAGAAGTATTGCATTAACCTCTTCTTGTTTCTCTTGTGCCTGCATGATTTTGTCATTTTCCACCTTACAACTCTTTATTTCTTCCTTCAAGATTCTCAATGTGTCTGCTAAATTAGAAGAGTGCCCAACACCACGCTGCTCATCTGATTCATAGGAAGAATCTTTGTAGTCTACCATCTTGCTAGTCATTTATGATCTCTTTCCTGCAAAGCATACTATGTCAGTTAAACCAAATCACAATAAACCAATGTACCTTAGAAAAATTTGGGGAGGATACCTCGTATGCAAGATCAACCAATCAGCATATTACATCTATAACATAATCGTGACAGCATATATACATATAATACATAAGCATATAACCATGTAACCATAATTCTAACTAAAATCCAGTCATCAATGCATGACCATATCAACGACACACCATGACCTCATGCATGACAACAACAACCATACCAATGCACATTCGACAACATGTAAGCACTGACACACATAGCTATGCATAACTAATCATACACTTATGATGACACACTTCACAACAACAACAACCTCACTTTCACATGGAAACATAAATACAACCATGACCGACACCATGCATATGCAACAAGCATATAGACCACAAGGATGATTAACACTCGTGCAGTAGACATGAATGCATGACCAAAACACACCGTCCATCCAATCAAAGGGGTGAACTATGCTCTGATACCACTTTGTAACACCCTCATCCCAAATCTACCCAAGCAACTGGCTAACTGGGGTAAATATGTGACGAGAGGCCACTATAATAGAATTCAACCTCCTAGGTGACCTTAAGGAAGTGGAATCAATGGAAACACATCACATGGACCTTCCACATCGGCAACAGAACTCCTAGGAGCCATCCCAACCACTCAGGTAACTAGCCCCTGAGGCCAACTGAAGTTTTAGACCATTAAACCCTCGAACACTCCCTTGATATGGACATGCATGCTTCTAGGAGGCTCTAGACGCTCCCACATCATGGGTATTCATGCGTCTAGGGACTTTTCTCCTTAGACTTGTGCCTGCAACTCCGAGATTTGTGCCACTTTTTCAAGCCCAAAGCCCAGGTCACTGCCCATAACTCAATGACACTTTCAGGAATGAAAGATAACAATAGAATAATGACACAAATGCAATTCCTTGAAGCAGGACTTGACTAGACCTCTACTAGCCATGACAAACATTTTGTCAAACATGTCACAAATATGTAAGCTACAGGTTTAAACAACAGATTTGAGCATAGGGCTCTCATACTTATCTGAGAATCGCTAAGAAGCATTGTTCACTTATATCATTAGTTGCATTATTATCTATTAGGTCATAGATACATTTATCATTCATTTACAAATCAAAACAAGAGGAGAGCCATACATCATCACTGTCATAAAACATACTTATAACTATCATAATAACAATAGAAATATCAAGGATACATCATCCATAGAATCCACATATAAACCATTACATTTACAAATAAGATACCAAGGAAAGAACCTCTTATTAATGAATGCAAAAACCAACCCAGGATGGGAATACCACGTTCCACCCGACCATAGAATGGTTGAGCCAATTCTCTCTTTAACCATTCACCCCCATGCCATATTCCAAGCATTAATATGGGACTCAATCCAAAAGAACCAAAGAGGGCATCCCAAGGCTAAACCACCTCACCCTCATCAATGGAAACTAGGCTTTACCACAATCCACCCTAAATCACTAGGCCAACACAATAAACATGTAATAACATGCTTTACCATGATCTCCACCATATCACTAGGCCAAAACAAGCATGGATGCCACCAGATTTCTCCACCTACACCATGAGGAATTTTCATGTCTCTTAGTCTCTCGTGCTTTATCACAATCCACAGTTCGATCTAGGGATCACTAGGCCCTAAACCGAGACTCCACCCTCTAGGCTTTACTGTATATCTCGCAATTCACCGACAAGGATTCCTAGGCTTAATAAAGGGCAACCAACTCTAGGCTTTACCGTATATCCCGCCATTAACTAGCCAAGGATTCCTAGGCCCACTAAGGCCACACAAAATCTGACTTTACCGCAAAACGCAGTCTGGTTCACTGGTTACTAGGCCATGTGTTCTATTATTCAGAGATCCACCTCACTCAGCTTCAAATCCATCGGGAAATCCAAATCAACCAAAACATGAGAACCCCATCACACCATGGTTATTCAGAAATGGAAAGGCTAGGATGAAAACATTGTCACACCTAGAAAAACCCATGCCATAACAACAAAGAACCACATGCAATGCCATGCATGCCATGTGGGTTTTAACCCCATACAGTAATTACCTATATACGAATTCTAAAAACAGAAAACAAATAATGGGGAGAGCATAACACATAAAACAAATATACGTAGAGATTTTCCCATGGATCCCAAAACCGAGACTACCAGATTGATTTTCATTATGTTCCTTTCAATGTTACAATACATATATATACATGTCGAAGCATCCATAAACCCAAATCCATTAACCATAAATTAGAACATAACCATAGTTCCCTTGACCGGATCTACAAAATACCATGGACCAAAGACCATCGAGCCCAAAACCATGTGCGAAAACCATGCACAAAACCATAGGAAAGAATATAACACAACCCAACATGCCA
This sequence comes from Pinus tabuliformis, assembly GCA_031772625.1. Classification (NCBI taxonomy): domain Eukaryota; kingdom Viridiplantae; phylum Streptophyta; class Pinopsida; order Pinales; family Pinaceae; genus Pinus; species Pinus tabuliformis. The sequence continues at coordinate 291,890,435 of CM062809.1, read as the reverse complement.
AATATAGCAAGGAAAAAACACATGCAAATTGATAGCTGCAAAGAATCTTGTTGTAGCTTCTTGATCCTGCTCTTCCTTGCTTGCTTCTTCCTTCCTCTTTCCTTCTCTGCCTTTCTTGATCCAATGCCAAAGTGCTCCAAGAAAACTCTAAGTGTCCAAGAGTGTGAGAGGGAGAGAGAATAATGAGAGAGATCCAAAACCGAACCGACAAAAGGTACCAACTGATCCTCATAAACCTTTTTATCAATTAGGCCTATATTTTCTTCATTTTTCGTTAATTTTTCTTTATTTTCCTCCTCACATGCAACCTATGACCTTTCACCTTCCTTTTCTCATAATTTCCATTATTTTCATAAATAAATGTGCCAAAAATTCCATTTTTCCTTTCCAAAGCCTTAGCCATTTCCTTTGCCAAATTCCTTGGCCATAATAAACCAATGAACACCCACACTAGGATGCCTTGCCCAACATTTAGTTTGGAATAAGTGTCCCATCAACCGTGGTTATTATTTTGCCTTTATTAACTTTTATTACATGGAATTTTCACCAAGGTTGTTACATTACTGTCAAATATGTGTTGATTTCATGTACAATGATGTTCAGGTCAATACCTATCATATCTTCATAAGACCAGGCGAAAATGTTTCGCAACCCTGGAAAAGGGCTTTATAGGGCTTGATCTCATCGAGAGAGAAGGATGCGCCGATATTTACGTTCTCTATAATGTCGGGTTTATCAAAATATTGAGAGGAATAGTCTCTTCAATATTCGACAAGTTCTTCTCAAAATCAATATCATGAATGCATATGGAATTTGCAGACATCTCAAAGACATTGGATCGATAGAGTTCACTAAGATTATCCTCAAAGGAAACTAGCAAGAAGGAACAATGATGATGATCGTCCCACGACGCATCATCTTATATCATGATCTCCACGGTGCTCTCATCAGTAGAAAATGTATGGGAGAAGCAGTCAGAGGATGTGTCGTAATATAAGGAATTGTCAACCCAACTGATCGAAGAGGAGAGATTAGAATGTGTTTCACAAGACAAATAGATGGCTTCATAGTCAATATCAATGGGACTAAGTAGCATGCAGTCACCAAAAGTCTCAATATTAGGTTCATCTAGAACTATCAAAGATCAAATGGGGTAATACAAGAAGATATCATGTTTTGATATAAGAAATCAGATTGGAGTTGTCGGGAGAAGGATGAGGAAGAGAAAAGTTTCCCATGAGAGGAGAATCCTTTAGAAATCCCACCCCGACATGATGATATGGATGTGGGGTTTCTCTGACAAGAGGGATGCTTCCAGTAACTTGAGAATTGGTGGCAAAGAAAGTGAGTTGATCAATGGCTACTATACCTCCCTTGTGAGGGAAAACAATAATTATGAAATACATCGAAACAACAACATCCATGGCATAAACTTGTGTACAACCCAGTAGAAGGCTATAATATAATGGTCCATTGATAACTTCAACTTCTACTGATATTGTCTTGCCACCTAATTCTACTTGTAATGAATGCATAATTCTACAAGGCTTGAAGCCTCTTCCGTCAAAATCCTTTAGAATAGTCGGTGATTGATTTAATTAGGGAGAACCAATGGCTTTCCAACAAGAAAGTGACATGATACAGGTTGAATCTCCTTCCTCCACATTGGAATGATGGATATTCTTACCATGAATAACAACTTGAATCATGAAATATAATTGGGTTGGAAGTTGAGACCTATAATTCTCGTGGTTAAAAACTACAAGATTGGAATATGATGGATCAATACAACCAATTACAGAAAGCAAAGCCTTCTTCTGGGGGGGACAATTTTGTAACACCTCAAGAGTTGACATAGCTGAAGGATCCTGAGCTAGATCCTCAACTATGTTATCATTATGAGCAACTCCCGCACGAGGGTTGAATGCATATTTATGGATAATGCCTTTGGGAGGCTTAATTGTCAATTTGGTAGGAAATGCAATTGGAGTAGGATCTGATGGTGATGCGGTAGAACTAGTGGTTGATCAATAGCCTGACCATTAGAGGGATTCACATTACTATAGTATTTGTTCCTAGTGGCCACCATAACATCATTTTTTGGTTTAGCATAAGAAATAATCAAAACCAAGTTAGAGAAAGTAGCATCCCGAGAAATCATATTAGTTTTTTGATTCGGAAATGGATTTGTCAACACAGTAGGTGCAATTGATGACTTAAAGAATTGATTTGCTTCCGCCTGGTGTGGATAGTCACAAGTGAAATGCTCCTCATTAAAAATCAAGCATGGAAAACAAGGTTTATGCTTTTCTTCAGAACACTGATTATTTTGTTTATCCTGCAAAGGATTAGCTTTCTTCTTTTTACCTTTTCCTTTCTTCTTACTTCCTGGTTGCTGAGATTTTTCTTTGGAGGATTGAACAACATTGATCTCAAAAGTAGAAGCCACATGAGTAGTGGATGGAGGGTTTTGGGTAGCCACAACAAGAGTCAAACCAGATGGTTTACTTACTAATTGTTGGCTAGCAGAAGCGATCACACCATCAATGACATGCGATTCTTTACTGGGAGGTTGAGGAATGGTATTGGAAGGTCGCGGAGCATTTGGTGTTTTATCATAGAGCATGCCAGATTGGGTATAAATAAGATCCAAAATACTGGGCATGAGTAATTACCTGTTATTTGGTTACAACTATGCCCTTAGCGATGTCTTCCATCATGGATGGTAACATAGACTTAATAAACCATTAAATTAACAATTGATCAAGAACAAAAGTTTTAACCAAATGATGGCAACCTCGCCACTCATGAAAGTGATCAGAAACGTGAGTGGAATCATTTTGTTTGAAATTGGTTAGAAGTTCAATTCTAGTCTCATATTGAATGGGTAACTGAAAATGTATTAAGACTGTGGTAGTTAAGGCACTGAAATTATCGAACAAAGCTTGTGGTATTTCAATATACCATTTTTCTTCAGCATTGGTAAGTGTGCGATGGAAAAGGTGTAAATAGATAGATTCATCATTGAGGGAGTTCAAATAACACCACAAATGATAGGTTATAACGTGTGTAGATGGGTTTTATCTAGGATTTCCATTGAATTTAGGGATATCACTGGGCAATTTTATGGAAATAACTGACCACCAAGAAGAATATGTAATGGGATCATTGGTAAGTTGGGTCAAATCTGGTAATTCAAGAGTTGCTACAAATGGAAATTTCTTGTTAAGATCTGGTGAAGGATACCCTCGGTAAGATGGGATGGCCTAAGCAATAGATATTTGCACTCCGAGATAGGGAGGATTCTGATAATCAGGATACACATAACCTTGTTTCCCAGCTCTAGGATAACCTTGTAAAGGTTGAAATGGATGGGTTTAGATTTCTTGACTGTAAGGAATTTGAGGTATTCCCTTATACAGTTTATACGTTTTCCTTGTGGGATTTTGCATCATCCCAACATAAGGTTGGTTAGGTTGTGCTTGTGCCATACCATATACATTCTGACCCACTTGAATTTGAGGAATGGCCTGACCAAGTAATGAAGATTGTAAGCTACCTTGAAGAGGTTGGGTAAATGGGGCTTGAGAGGTGCTAGATACCGGTAGAATAAGTTGAGATAAAGATGCAGCTTGTGAAGGTAGGCTTACATTACTTGATCTTGAATAGGTTGGGGTATAGGTTGATGAGCAGGAATCTAAGATGCAGAAGGAACAGGTTGAGAGATTACAAATGAAGTCACAGCTGAACCAAGTTGTACGAGAAAGGTAGGTTGCCAAACATTAGTAGCCATTCCTAAATGTGGAGGACTCAAATGAGGTTGAGCACTAACTTGTGATATTTGATGAGGAGATAGAAATAATCCCCCACCAGGTTACCCCCTGTTGAAATAGGAGGAGAATACTGAGGCAACTTCCCCCCAAGTGGAGGGTTACCAATAAGAAGTGCATTAGGTTGTTGTAGGTGTCCATAACTAATGACATAAGGACCGGTCTGCTACTAAATTGTAGGTGTAGATGGAGGAGAAAGGGAAAAGTATGTAGCTATCATCAATGAAGTGTCAAATAGGATTACAGAAGAGGATGACATGGGAGAGGTCCAGGGACAGGATGCTGCACAACAAAAGGTACCATACAATGATTGGTAACCAGGCAATACAGACGAGCCACCATACAAATGTGTCTCTGGCGATGTTACAAATATGGATGAAGTTGCAACATGGGTTGTATTGGTCATAGTAGTAAATACAGGCTAGGAATGCATAGCAGATTCAACCATGGTTAACTGTCCCAAATGCAATTGTCGAGGGAAACTCAAGGGTGAGTTGAAAGAAAAAGAACCAGACAAAGGAGCTTGTGGAGTATGAGGAGAAGGAAAAGGATGGTCCTAATAAAAATGAGTCCCTCCCAAATGAATAGGAGAGAAGGGTCGAGGCTCTTCTTGAGGAATCTCTTCAATTATCACAAGGCCAGGTGGAATGGGTTCATGGTTGGATCTAAGATATATATGTTGTGGTTGGGTCTAAGACAAAGGAAGAGAAGAGGAAGGTCCTAAAGTAACAGGCGTAGATAGCTGAGGTGCCTCAAGTTGTATAACCTCAGGTTGTGTTGTCTCTGATTTAGTACAGTCAGGTTCAATAACCTCAGGTAATGAAATTTCACGAGCTTTTGTTTCAACTGTGTCGAACTCACCAGCGAATGAGGAAGTGATCTTGGTTTCAATACTCAAATGAGAGGATGATTCTAGTGGATCTATTTCACTTGGAGGACCAGAAGTAGTAGCTCCTGGAGTACTAGATTTGGTAGTATGTGTCTTTTTGTTCTTCTGACGACGTTCAGGAGTTGCCTCAGGTGGAAGAGGAGGCTTATTTTGCATTCTACGTGAACGACGGAGTGTAGGGTGTTGTTCTTCCATGTTGGTTTAATAAATTTTAAAAATTAACAACAAAAATAAATCAAAAAGGGTAATTTAGGAATAAAGCTTTACCAAGAAAATGTGAACTGCAATATACCAACTTGGATAACCAAGGATCTACGTATGAGCAAGAAATATCCCCAAATATTGTGTTTGATGTATCATAGTATACAAGGCGACCGACTCGGTTACCTATGGTGAGGATAGCAACCTATGGTGGACTTCCAAAATATACTCAAAAGTACGTGGAAGTGTAGTCTATGTTAGTGTTATTGAATGTGTAACCGTACGATGAGAACATTCCCATATACTTTTCATGCGTGGAGTGCCATTTGATATACCTGAAGGTACATGGAGAACAGTTTGATACACTTATGTACATGGAACGGTATTACCCCCAGAATGCAACGCTAGAAAAAAAAATGATAGTTCCTATGTTTATAGACGTCGGAACAAGTCTCTAGCATAGATATCTAGATGTTTACATTAATGTATCAAATGCTCCTTAAGATTTATTCAATAAATTTTAAAGTTTATCTTGAATTATGTTTCAATTTTCAAGGCTCGCCGCGAATTTCACCTGAATATCCAAAAGATGTAATCTAGCATGATAAAATGAAATTTTCTTTTCAATGAAAATCTATGTATGGGAGGGAAGAGAACAAAGAGTAATGCAACATACAAGATGCAACAAACAAAATTTGTTAAGTCAATTCCCCTAATGAAACTGTTCCAGTTTCCAATTTCACACACAAAACCCTAAATGCAATGAAAAATGCATGATATTTTTCTTTTCGATCCACTTATTTTTCAAATTAAATGAAAACTAATATGCTTTCTAAATCACTGATAAAAGAAACTATACAGAATGATTACTGTAATATCAATTCTTTCAAGCAATCAATGATCAAACAAAAGTTTGCTAATGACCTAATTGACAAGAACAAAGCAAAATCCAAACAAATTCTTATGAAATTTTATAAAAACTAAAAGCCAACAAAGTGAAGGCTTTTCAGAGACCAAGACACACTCAGGGATAGAAGGAAAACCAGTTGGAACCAAGCAGATCAGAGATCAAGGCACAAAAGGCATTTTTCCGCACCTAACAGGGGCCAACGCAGGTGCATAAAGGGCATCAATGCTCTACAGCGCATGTGTAGAGAAGGCTAGGGTACGTTGGAGCACTCCATCTCCATAATAGTGGGAGCGTTGATGTAGATACGGCCAAATTATGACACAAGTAACGAAATCAAGCTTAGAGAAGGGTCTTCCTAGGGTCAATCCAGATCTGATTGAGGTGATGAAGGTCTATTCAAGAGGTGAAACAAGTACTAAGGTCAAGGAAACCACTAAGGGAAAGAAACGATCCCCAGTGGAGTCGCCAATTTGTTATGTGGAATTTATGATTACACACAAAAGTATCTTCCCCAGGCCTAGTGGATTGGTCTACAACAATAGAAAACAAAGAATATAGAGTTTTCCTTAGAGAAATTGAAGGATGGAAAGAGGCTTAATTGGAATTCGTCACAAGCTTTACTTTATTCCCAGCTTGTAAGCTCCAATCATAGCTCTGATTGCTATAATTAGAACCTGCACATACAACCAAAACAATCCAAGGATCCACAACATCTATGTAGCATAATTAAATTACTTTATTCAATGAATAAGCAAGGAATTGAAATACATGAATGTAAATGTAACATAACACATATAGAAAAATAATATACTCTTTGTATTAATAGAAATAGGAGAGAGTTTACAACAAAGAATAGTAGTTGATCTTGTAGAAATCTCCCAAGTTGACTTTTTCCTTCCTTTTCACAAAGCACACCTCAATGTCACCCCAATGCATGAAGATGATGACTCTCTTGGATTCAAGGCAGCAGCATGAGGGCATGATCAGTCTCCAAAAGCCAACCTTGATGTTATGGATGACAGTAAATTTATATGAGATGGATGGTAGTTTAGGAATTCTTCTCCATTTACCAATCTAGGCTTGAGATCCACTTATGATGGGAGGATGAGCTCAAGGGATAAGAGGTGAAGTCTCCAAGGTAAGATTATATATGACTCGAGATTCTCATCTAAGGTAAATGGTTTAAAAAACCCTTCGAAACTTTACAAATATTTTTATTTTGTTCAATTTCTAGAATCAGTGCACCCCCAGGAAGGAGAAAGTTGTTGCTGACCAACATTGGTGCAGAAGGAAGAAACCAACATTGTCCACAGGTCTCTAAAGTGGCAGGATGCATTGGGGCATAAAAGTTTGATTTTGAGCAGTTAGACCTAGAAACTCTGACATTTTGGAATGGTCATGCTTAAGGCTTTGTGTAAGGATGTTGACGACATGTTCATAGATGTGGATTGATATGGTATGTAGGCCTATTGACCAGATGCAACAAAATGGACACGCTAGATTAGCCTTGAGCTGATTTAACTTTAGGGAATGACCTTCATTGATGCATCATTGTTGGACCTTCACCATATGAGGTTCAAGTTGAGCTTTGTTCTCAAGAATGTTCCCATATTCTTTGTGGGGTTCCATTTCTTGATATGGGCCTTGAGGATTTTTAATTTTTGCTAAAAGTACATATGTGAGCCACTGGGAGTTTCAATTTGTTGGCACCATTCCTTGGATTTTTCCTCAAAGGTTGGATCTGTGAACCAGAAACTTTCAAATATGAACAGATGGTTCTTTGGGGAGGATTTGAAGTCCAACTCCAGAATAATAGGCCAGTGGTCAGAACTAGTGCAAGGTGTTATTAATGCTTCCATGAATAAAATTTCTCCAATAGATCCTCCAAAATGAAAACTCAATCAAACCTATAGGAAATTTGGTGTTTTCCTCCGCACTTATTGTTTGAAGTGTGCATCCCATTAGCAGTAGGAATGTCTTTGGTGCGTATAACCCTTATTTTTTCCTTGAAGAGATCATAGTCTGTGTTTAATCTGATTTGTTCCTTGGGGAACTTATAGAGGAGGAGGAGTATCTAGCATGGGGAAATCCCTAAACAGTTGCCCATGCTCATGGCAATGGCCACACCTGAAAGGAACATGCTCATAATCTATAGATTGTGTGGTTAATTTGTCTTACAGGGATATATCTATGGATTCGAGAAGGGATTGAGACAAATTCATATAGACATAAAAGCGAGCACATGTAGTATAATGCTTAGTTTTAGTGATATTCAAACTCTTAATGTAATATACAAGGGTGTTTCCTATGCCCGTAAGAATGTCCTCTTGCCAGTACTCAATGGGAAGTGCATACAAGCATAACCATACTAGAGTGGCTAAGAATTTTTCATTATCCAAGTTGTATTTAAGGGTCCAAAAGCAAATACAAAGACTAGTTCTATTGAAGAAATAGGGGCCCCCTTCAAAATCCTGGATCTACCCTCCTGGTTAGTGAAAATTGCAGTGAAAAAGGCTTTTGCTTGACTTTGCAGTTCCACATGGGATTTAGGTTTCTATATATTCTTTATCCATAGAGTCAAATATTTCTTTGTAGGATAGACACCCAATAACCTATAGATGAGAGCATGGTCCTGCATAGATTCTACATAGTTCAAGATTGAGTTAGATTGCACCTCATACTGCGGCTTTTTACTTCCTTGGGGAGGAAGTGGTTATGTCTCTTACTTTGTCATGCCACACCTAAAACAAGATCACTAACTTGCCCGCCAAGAGTCGATGAACCTAATGAAGCATTGTGCGAGGTGAAGGGCGAGTTGTAGCAGCGTATAGAAGCTTCCCCGACTGTGATGTTACCGTAATATGGGTTGGGGGCCCCTCCTCCTAAGGAGGAGTCCACTAGAACTGTCAACTAGCCAATGAAGATGAACAACAAAGCTATTGAGGAGAAAAAAATATTAGGATCTGCAGAGGATGTCAGGATTGTTCTAGAAAAACCTTTTAGTTGACAGAAACCCTGGCATAACTCAAAATACTCAAGTGATTAGGAGTAATTTTAGTTTAAGGTCCTAACCCTTTAATGAGTGTTATTAATTACAATTATTTCTCTAGTTGTTATTCAATTCATCCTTTTGAAATATAAACTTTGTAGCAATAGTTCCAATGTATATTTTTTCTTCTTTGCTACTATTAAATTGTAATTAATTCTTATAAATAAAACTATGACTATGGGTGTTGAGCGTAACATACGGCCATGAATCCCACATTTTACAACTATAACAATTAACCTACAATATTTTGACTTTCATAATAGAATCTAGGAGAATTTGTATTATATAAAAGGTTGTATACAAGGCCAAACAACAAAGTTGCAAAAATTTCTAGCCTTAAATTTCAAACAAAAATGTCAACCCATTATCTATCACATATAGAGAATTTTTATCTCTACAAAAACTACATCCTAGTATTTCTTACATGTATATTTAAAAAAACACTCCTACTACACTAGTTATTGTGCAATACATGACCTTTAATGAAATATATGTTATTTTGTGCCTCTTCCAACCATAAAATTGTTGGATTAGATTCCTAGTTGTCAATATCCATGTCTTCAAGCATCTAGAGAACAATTTCCTTCTCTGTTTCCCCTTTTCTCTTAGATTTTTTGTTTATCATCCTCCTCCTAATTAGGGTTTTCTAATTTTCATGCTAGGGTTTGCTTCCTATTTCCTTGCATGCAACTTCCAATTTTCCTTCACAATAAATGAGTTTGATTTCGAATTAATTTCTATTCAATTTAAATTATGTTCTAGATTCTTCATTTGTGTAGGAAATAAAAAATTCTCTACTTGTGATGATAGCAATTATTAGGTATGATTATGGCCTTTAAGGTTCTAATTTCCAAACTAATGCTCTAGTACCATATTTAGCACCCTTTAAGGTCCTAACCCTTAAATGAGTGTTAGTAATTACAATTATCTATCCAATTCTTATTCATCCTTTTGAAATATGAACTTTGTAGCAGTGGTTCCAAAGTATAAATGTTGTGATTTTCTACTATCAAATTGTAATTCAAGTCTTATAAATAAACATATCATTATGGCTTTCAAGCATAAGATATGACCATCAATCATACATCTCATAATTATAGCGATTAATTTATAGCCTTTTGATCTTCACAATGGAATTTGGGATAATTTGTATTTTATAAAAGGTTGTAGACGGGACCAAACAACAAAGTTATAAAAATTGCAAGGTTTAATTTAAAAAAAAAAAATGGTAATCTCATTATCTATCATATATACAGAATTCTTATGTCTACAAAAACTACATCCTAGTATTTCTTATATGTATATTTAAAGAAAAAGAAAAAAAAAACTCTCAATATACTCTTTTTTTTGTAATAGATAACATTTGATGAAATATATGGTTCCTCTATGCCTCTTCCATTCCTAGATTGGTGGGTTTAGATTCCTAGTTTTCAGTACCCATGTCTTTAAGCATGTAATGAACAATTTCCTCCTCTGTTTCCCCCCTTAATCTTGGAGTTTTTGTCTATCCTCCTCCTCTTAATTAGTGTTTTATAAGTTTCAATCTAGGGTTTGCTTCCTATTTCCCTGCATACAAATTACAAGTGTGAAAACACCCCTGCATCCCCCCCTCCCCACCACCCTTTAACCTTATTCTATGTTTCCTTGATTAGTGGATACAATATCCGGCGTAGTCCAATTGCTCATTTTTCTTCTCTTTGTTCCAAGTTCAAGGGCACAACCATTTATTTTCCCTCTTATATAAATATATATTTGTTTTATTTGTGATGGAATAAGCCCCTTTCTTCAACCTTGCTTGTCTTCTCTCTCTCTCTCCCTCCCTACATACACCCACACACACACATATAACAAACGTTGGAGGGTTTGCGTACAAGTGTAGTCACAGGGTTTTTTTTTACCAGGGGTAAACCTCCTTTTCTTTTTGTGGGGGTCGTCTCCTTTAGGACACAAACTTGTTTACTCTAACGTTTATTTTTGGGAAACCTAGTATAACTAAATAATGTCCCTTCTAAATTTGTTTTGCAGTATTTTATGGGCATGGCACTACAAAACGAAGGCATCTTGTTAATGGTTTGAAACAATGTGACCTTAAAATTTCACTAGGATTTCTACTAATGAACTTGGTCATTCCCCTTTATATCATTCTCCTCATGCAACCTTACCCTTCCCCCCTATGGGTATGACTTGTCAAGGGCTTTTGGGTTGTGATCCCTCTTAAATTGTATGGCTACATGTATGAAAGGACATGATTACTTTTGTCTATTTGTTGGTGATCGGGCACCACCCTTTTCTTCTGTTTGTTGGTGATGGGGCACAACTCCCTTTTCTAGCTATTAGAAGGCTCTTATGGATGTGATCCATGGTTACTTAGTCGACCCTTTGGCTACATGTCTGTGGCTACCATGGTTGACCCACTGGGGCACAACTATGATGCAATGGATGACCATAGCACAAAAAAAAGAACAAATTTTATTGTTTATTATTATTTTTAAAATACTTATTTTAATTTTATTGTGTGTGTGTGCGTGTATTCTAGGTTACAAAGCATGGGGAAATCCCTAAGTACTTCCCCTCCTTTCAAGGATGGTACATAGGGTAAACCCTAAAATATTCAAGGTATAAGGCTGGTCAATAATAAGGCTTGAAGCCATTAAAAAATATATTCATTATGACCTCGACATGTCAATTTCGGGAATTGAAATTGAGCGAGGAGGATAACGCAGCCATTCCTCCCAACCACCTAAGATAAACCCATATAATTCATTGTACATGGAGACTCCATTTTTTTAATTTATTTTAACTAGACAGGATGAACCACATTAGCTGGTTTGAAACATCGACCAAATAATATTGATGTGAGTAATCTGAAAGACATGCTTACTACATTATGGATCACAAAATCCTAAGATCCAACAAATATTTTCATTATAGATATTTGTTGGGGCAAAGCGTTACATCTAGAAGACAAAAAATTGTGCATTTAAGTTTACAAATTTTCCATCCTCCTCCCATTTGATATCTAAAACTAAACTAACTAGAATATTGCATAAGATGTAGCTATTTCACCTTTAAATACTTTAATATTGTCCTGATATTAGTAAAAACTCACATTCCATATTAATTAGATTTGATTTTTACATTCTTCCTCCTTGGGTAAGGAGACAGGCTCATGTGAGGGGACCACTGTGTTCAAATTAGGCATGTGTCTAGAACTTATACATAGATAATTACCAGAATCTCCAATGGAGTGAGCTTATAGATACCTTCCTTATATTTCCTCCACTTGGCTCTGCATATGGGCCTTTTTATCTTCAATTCGATGCATTTAGGTTTGGAGTTCAATCATCATATCCATTGTGGCAGTAAGATAGGAAATCATTTTATAATGACTTAGTTGAAATTGTCAAAGATATTCTTGTAGGGATGGGAGGTAATGATCCATCCTATCATTGTATTATTGCCCAAACATTATCCTCACTATATTTTATCTCCAAATAATTTAAAAATTAAGATGAACTAAGAGTGCATACAAACCAAAAAGTGTCACTTCCCACAAAATTGGGAACTACAACCAGATGTTCTCCTATTGTGTGATAAGAACAACCCTATGGCTCTCTCTCATCCTATCTCTTTTTATCCACATACTTTCATTTTCGCCCCACATTTTCAACTTATAATTCCACATCCTCATCCACAAAACCCACTTCTTTACAAGCATGACTAAGAAAAAAGGTTTATTTTTTTCTTTTTGCTACATGATAACCGAAAATAGTGAAGACTAAGCTCCTCAAGTCTCCTTAGTCATATTTCTCCCATGCATAGTCATGATTTCAATGCACCTTACTATTTCTTCAAAATAGAGAGGAAATATAAGATCTTGGTTCCTATCAAATACCTATTGTGGATCATCAGCTTCCATTGAAACCCCAATCCTCGTTCCTAGTCTTCATCTTGCATCTTCAGCGTGAGAAAGGTTCAAAAGCATAGATTCAATGTCACCAATCTGGAGTAGGTACAAGTTTTTTGTGTGCTACTCTAGTAGCCCCTCTTAATTGATATAAAGACTGATCCAATACATTCCAATCCCTCGTACTTTCAGATAGTTTTGTTCCAAGGTGACCCTCCTCTGGTGCAACTAATGAGAAAGAGGCTAAATTCATTTTAAAATGCCCCCTACATGAGGATGAGATGTGGTGCATTTTGTCTTAGGTCATGAAGAAGCACCCATTTCCCCATGTTTGTAAAAATTAAGTTAATCATATTTGTTATATGTTGATTAGGGAATACTGAAATATCCCTTTTCCCCATTGACACTTATAATGCCATGTTCTAATATTATTATGAGATTGTCCAATTGGTCTGCAATTTGGTTGTTTGAGAAAAGCACATGGAAAACAAGCTTCATCAATATTTATTTAGAGAGGGAGTAAATCCTTTTGAAAATATTATTGAAGTTGAGATTTCATGGAAAAGTGCCTGAAAGAAGATCACGACAAAATACTTTCTTGTCTCCAATTACTATCATTTTTTGTATATCAAGGGTAGAGGATTGAATCTTCCCTTGAAGGAAGGCATATGCCTCATCTTGGTTGTTGGAAGCCCAGCCTATATCCGAAGAATATTTATGTTCAAGTTGTCCTTCAGGGTGAGAACCCCATCTTTTGATATAATACAAGCTCTTTTTTTAATTCTTTAAATCTATTAAATCTGTTTATCCTTTCTTTTGTAGGTGATAATGTTTCCTCCACGATATTCAATGTATGTTACTTGTCACAAGTTTCATACATACATGTTTATACCAAAAGGATGAATCCTTCTTGATACATGCCTCATTTAAATTTTTGAAGTAACCCTTCTCCTAGGACTGTTTCCGCCTTCTTCTTCTTTTTTAAAGTATATAACTCTTTATATTATATAATTTCTCTCAAATTTTATGCAACCTATCCAACTTGCCTTCACAATAAATGAGCTTTATTTCCAATCAATTTCTATTCAATATAAATTATGTTATGAACTTCTCCATTTGTGTAGGAAACCAAAAAATATTTATTTGCAATTATAGGAATTATTGTGTATGAGTGTGGCCTTCAAGGTTATAGTTTTAAAACTAAGGCTCTAGTACCATATGTAGCACCCGCTAACCCTTTCCTGAGTGTTATTAATTACAATTATCTATCCATTTATTATTCAATTCATCCTTTTAAAATATGAAATTTGTAGCAATATTCGAATGTACAATTTTTCTAATTTGTAATTTAATCCAGATATCAAACAAAAATGTGAAGTCATTATCTGTCATATACAAAGAATTCTTATGTCTACATAAACTACATCCCATTATTTCTCACATGTACTTTTTTGAAAAAATATCCCATTATTATATGCCTTTTCCAACCCTACACTGGTTGGATTAGATTCCTAGTTGTCAATATCCATGTCTTTAGGAATTTAAAGAACAAGTTTCTTCCTCTTCATCTCTACATGAACATAATTAGTAGACATCCTAAAATTCGAGGTTGTTGATGGAGAGATTTTACTTAAATTGAGAACCAAATTTCCAAGCATCTTGATCTTTGCTTCTAGGGAATTGATTTGTTGTTTCTTTCATGCTAGAGATTCTTATGAACCTTTGATGTAACCAAAAAAATGGGCGTTCGGTTACACAAGATGGACTCTCCATGCCTACATAGGGTTCTTTAGATGTCTTGAGCCTCCTTGTAATCAAGGAAATTAGGGAACTTGACTGAACAAGGTCGTCAATTTTTAGTTGAATTGAAATTGAACCAGGATACCAAATAAACCTTACTATTTTCCTAATCAACCAAGTGGATACTAAGGCCAAAGTATCCAAAGGGATACATAGAAAAATCATGGAAACCCCCAAAAAGGAGTCCCAATTCCCAACAACCTTGAAGTGCACCCCTATGGGAGCAATATCATAAGCACTTTGAACAACCCAAGAAAGCACTATACCCTTGGGCTCTAAAATGTTACGAAAATTCAAAATCCTACAAGAGATTCCATTGCACTGAATCCAAATTTCCATGACCATTTTGACAACTTAAATCAAAATCCTTTAATCCAAAGCTCCATAGGGAAATCCATAGAGAGAGAGATGTTCTTACTAGACTAATTCCATTTTTTTTATTATCGGAGCACACATCCAACACCAATTTCATTTCCCCGCCACTATAACACTAAACATCAACACAACTTTGAAAGGATAGGCTAGAATTAAGAATAAACATTCGAATATTTGGTGCGTAAATCATATCGTATCCCTTCACCTCATATACAATCTATAGAGCTTGACAATGAGATATGTTGTTCATAAATGAAAAGATAGATGCCATGATTTAAATAATGAGCTAGTTTAAGGGATTGGGTGGTGATATGACACTCATTTTTCCCTTAACACCCATATTCGGAGAGAAGTGGCCTTGTTGTCTTGAGCATCTACTTGGGATTTTGATATCAAGAAACCTAGGAAAATGTGGCCTTTCAAAAACTACTAGCTTCCTTTGAGATCGAATTATAATGGAGACAATCTTGTTATCAAAAGAGGAGGATTTCATTTGCATTAGATTGCCTATTAAGCTTGATTCCCCAATAACCATTAAACTCTTTAATACTATTTCAATTGTAAGGAGTAAGCATTGAAAGAGAGCATAAGATTTGCCTTGATTATTTAAGGAATTTTTAAGACCCATGCAAAGTGTTTCCTATTTTCCTTTGGTATCGAGAATGATCCACCGTGCACACCCCACCCCAAGTGATTGACCTATAGTTAGAAGATTAAATTTAAGGCATTTTACTTGAAATGCACTGAACAATTAACTAATAAGTTTCCAATATTTTATTAATCCAATTAACAATAAAAAAATTAAGGGAGTAATCCCCGATGGAGGTGACAAATGGCGACGTACCCTCGCCTCTATGACACTAGGCATAAATGATGTCTGTTGGGCACACCTACCTTGGCAGATGGACGATGAAGCATTCAAAAGTGTTGATATTTAAAATGGCCTGAGCGTTGATTTTAGGTCATTGCAGTTGGTGGGAGGTTATGCAATTGTTGGTATTGAAGGATTTTGAGCACTTTTGTTTGCAGGGTGGCACTTTATCAGTGTCATCCCTTGCAAACCAAGCTGAGTGGAATAACGATGATGCACAGGGTGGAATTGAGGGATTTGACAGCGACGAAGTTCGGTGGCGGAGCATGTGGGATTCGAGTTTGTTTTGGGGTGATGAACTTGATTGCCTGATAAGAGTAGCAAAGGGATGAGGGTAGACGCGTTGAGATTCAGTAGACATTCTGAACTTTTGGTCCCATGAAATCTTGTTGAAGTGGTTGAATTATCAATTTATTCGGGTCTTTTCTGTTGGTTTGTTTTGCTCTCGAGGTGGTTGGGTGGTTGGAGTAGGAATTCTCTTGGTGTCTACTCAACTAAAGAGCAAAGAGGATGTGACGCTAGCAAGTTTGTGAGTGACCCTTTATCGCGGAAGGAGTATGGGTTGGTGGTTTTGTCTGTGGAAGAGGGTATACCGGGCACCTTACAGTCATTTAGTCTATTTTTGGGTATTGATTGTGACTTCCATAGCAATGTCTCAGCTCTAGGTGTGTCAGGTGGTGATGTCGAAGGGAGGTGGATTGGTGGTGTAACCCAGGATACTATGGTGTGGTATTATTTTGTTGAAAATTTGGGCATCTTAGCCTATCCCAATACCATGATTCGTCAGCGCAGTCATACGAGAAGGGGAGTGGGTCCTCGTGGCCAAGGGGTAGTTCATTAGGGAGAAATTTGAGATCTAGGAGAAGAAGTCAACCCTCTGCGAGCACTGTCTCCAGGCAGGGTGGAGATCTCCTGCCTTTGACTTACTAGAAGAAAGAATTCAACAAATTTCAGTGGTCCTAGACCAACTTGTTCATATCTGACATGATGAATAAAAATGGACCAGCTTAAATGAGATGATCAATTTTTGAAATGATCTCCAGCAAAATCAATAGAGAATTATAGGCTAGATGGCTTCCCTCCATCACAAGAAAAGAAGCAGAAAGAATTCAACAAATTTCAGTGGTCCTGGATGAGCTTGTTCATATCTGACATGATGAATAAAAATGAGATGATCAATTTTTGAAATGATCTCCAGCAAAATCAGTGGAGAATTCGAGACTAGATCGCTTCCCTCCATCGCAAGAAAAGAAGCATAAACAATAGCATTGGAAGGTCGACTTGAGCATATGGAAGGCCATTTTCATGATACTTTTAAGCCTCCGCTTCCGAGCAATGGGCAAGTCTGAAGCATAAACAATAGCGTTGGAAGGTTGACTTGAGCATATGGAAGGCCATTTTCATGATACTTTTAAGCCTCCGCTTCCGAGCAATGAGCAGGTCTTCCTGGTTCCAGCTCTCCTTGATCCTAGGCACCTTCTAGTCTATTTGGACTATCTGTCTACAATTATCTAGTTCAATGAGCTTTTTTGTAATGTGGTTATCTTTTTATCTTTGGCCCGTAAGGGCCCATAAATGTGGTAGGATTGCAACCAATAGTTTTTAAATCTAGCATGAATTAAGAGAAAAAGTTTACTTGCAAAAAAATTAAAGGAATAAATAAGGAAAAGTACCTCTTATTCTATTTGTTTTATTAGTCTAAATCTTTTTCATTATGCCTACCCAAACAATAGTTGATCCTCCCATCCATTTAGGAACAACCTATCTAGCTACCTAGTTTTATCCTCCCATCCATCTAGGAACAACCTATCTAGCTACCTAGTTTTATCTTCCCATCCATCTAGGAACAACCTATCTGCCTACCTAGTTCTCAATCACCTAGTATGCAATCAATCAAAGAGTTTGTTCCATAGATTCTGAATAAGAGCTTTTGATTTTGTTCCATAGATTCTGAATAAGAGCTTGTTCCATAGATTCTGAATATCTCAATAGTTTAGTGTCATAAATCCCAAATAGTTCAATTTAGTGCCATAGATCCAACTTTCTAAGAGTTCATGTGTAATTTTCCCATTAAGAAATAATCAACCTCCACCTATCGTCCCACAGTTCAATTTAGTGCCATAGATCCAACTTTCTAAGAGTTCATGTGTAATTTTCCCTTTAAGAAATAATCAACCTCCACCTATCGTCACACACTTTGTTCTACTCTCTTATTATCTATTCCCATATATAGTTCCTCATAGCCTCCTCAACGACCCTCACTAATGGGTCATCTATCTATCCCTTTATATTTTATGGAAGTTATTAATTAAAATAAAATACTAAATGAGATACATAAAATAACGACAAAATATAATACAGGGTCTTTCTTCTCATGCTAGCTTATATATGAATTTTGATCATTTCCTCTAACATTTATGGTAACCCACCATACCCAATTAATTCATGACAGTAACTAATAATCAAAGTTGAGGAAGGTATTGGATGCTATTATATTTTTATGTATGCAATATGATTTTTATAACCATTAATCCAAGTAGTTAATAACCTATATTAATAATTAATATTTCATTTAGTTGTACTTGCCTATAGGCATAATGCATGTATGCATAGCTAGCATACACATATCTTTTGTGTGTATTAATAATAAACAATCATTGGCACCAACACATAAGTATTGTATATTCACAACCAAACATGCATGCAAATAAATTACATAAATGCATAATTCATTAATATTCAATAACAAAATTACAATAATTCACCAATGACTGATCATCACACATAAATTATTGAAAATAAATCAAAACAGATGTTATAAACATGGTTAGGAATAAGGTTATGGGGCAATAAAATAAATGGAATGTTAAAATAGAACGCATAAGAACAAAAACAAAAGAGAGACATTAATATACATAGTTCACCGAGTATGTGTTACGTCCATGGAGAAACAACCAATATTTCTCTTTTATTTCGTTAAACAAAATGAAAGGATACAACCTACAACACTCATGCTGCAATCTTCTCACGATCTCCTCTTCTAGTCACAATGTTCTCTCAACAATACACAAGGACAATAAGATTCCCTCATAAAAATGAAAAGAGGCTTACATGTTAGGGAAAAAATACAATAACATAAATTCTACCAGACCTAACAATGAATGGTTTAGATTGACTACAAAATTATAATATTTTACAAGGAATTTTCCCAAAGAATTATTTTTGGGGGTGATGCCCCCAAACTCCCACTAAGGGGGGATTTAAAAATTTGTCACCTCCCCAAAACCCCTTAGCAACAATATTGGGAATGTAAGCTCCCCCACACCCCTCGGTTGGGAACTAGGATCCAAACGTGATTGAAACAATACCCTTGAATTAGGAAGATAACTAGGCTCCACAATTAACAAACATGATCATAACCAAGTGAGGAAATAAGAGTGACACATCTAATTCGTAATTCAACTAACTTTGAATCATCATTTATATGTAGCCTACTTCTACCTTCCACAATCTATAATTTCCATTAGTATAATATAGTGGAGTGTCAACTATATCGACCTAACTTTAGATATAAACTGTAACTGGAAGAGTTCACTATATTAGCCTAACTTTCCCAACACGTTATCAATAGTCACCATCACACACTCGGGGGAACATGGTTTGACATGGCCCTCCTGCAACTCTAGTTCTAGGAGGATAAATTGGGGGTAATACATTCACCCTTCTTGACATAATTATGATCAACACCCTATCATTGATCATAATATTCTACTTGTGTTAATATTAGAACTTTGTCATCAAATAACTGGTTTGGGAAATTGTGCTTCTTGTAAAATCTAGACATGTCCATATATCATAACAATGTTCGGAACCAATAATTAAATCACAAAATAATGTTTAACAACATATTGCTACTATTTAGATGTCCATGACATTAATGTTACTTTAGTGTTACACTGATTGGACTATCTCTTAGTCCATTAACATGTATGTCAATCTTATCAAAACACATATCATGCATAAGCATATACCATTTTGATGTTATTAACAACAACATATATTGACATTTAAAGTAAGCGTGCAAAATTACCATGTGCATTGCACTAATTATCTTTTCAAATTACAAATTGAAATGATATCCATGAATTGAACTTTCCTTTTAAATTTACATATTTAAAGCAAATAAAATAACTATCATTGTTAATAAATAAATGATAAAACCCCATACATTAAATTGCACATCTAGGTAGATCAACATATCCTTATAATATAACTCTATCAACCTAACTTAATTCAACAAACAATAAGCAAAGAAATAACAATATAATTCATAATATAATTTATAAGTTTTAAAAGCCAAAATGTAGAGAATTACTTATGACACACCTTTCCACTCCAATGCTTTATGCAATGATGTATAGTCATAACACTTCATTACATTACATTATGTCACGACCCTAGCGATGAGCGCACCACCGTGGGCGTGCAACACTGACGATATTTTGTATCAAGCCACTCAACTACTCTCTTCCAGACTAAAGCCTATGTGCCTTAATGAATTCACCTATCTACTTTTCAAAATTAAGCTTCTAAGCAATTCTAACATAGTAGCCAACTTCTCAACACAGCCAAATCTTCAATTAATTTCGAAGTTTACTTTAGCCCACAGTTCATTTTACTTCATATGAACAACAAAATTAATAAACCAAAATAAACAACAATATAACCAACAATACACTAGTGCACAATAATATGCATGGGAGGGGGAACTCCCAACAACAATTCCCCTATACTTTTTTTATTAAACTTCAAATATATTACAACAACAATACATCCAAGGTTGGGTCGAACCCCAAAGTTTCACTGCCATGTCACTTGGGAAAACAAAGTTCATGTAGCACTTAAGCTTGCATGTTCAATATAAAAATATTTCCTTGCATCTAAACAAGGGGGCCCTATGGCTCACCCTTCCCACAGAAACCCAACAACACCTTTATCACACGACTGCCCGTCTTGCCCTAGGCGAGCACATGCCCTTGCACCCTTCGCCTATTCACTTCCTTTGTTCGTTTGTTGCTTTGGAAACCTTTGTTGTTCACCAGAAGCCTTCGTGCTTGTGTTATGAAAAGTTTCCTTGCAATGTTGTCCAACTCCAACATGCCTTCGCTTATTTATATGTGTTCTTACCCAAACATTTAGTCCAATTGACAAAACTTTGATATGTCAAGTAGACCCTTCGTTTAATATGATCGTGGAGTTTGGGTGCATGTGTTATGGGTCAACACCCTCCCAACTCATCAATCCAACATGTATGTGGGAGCTCTCACCCGTCTTAACCGATCTGACCAATGTGCTAGCTTGCTGCCTTGTCGTGCACGCTAAGCAAAGCTCATCCACTAGTGCCCAGGTGCCCCGCCTTCATGCGGGCGCATCCAAGGCGTGCATCTCCATGTTGTGTGCTTGACACAACATCCCATGGTCGCTTCTTCATCTTGTTACTTCGTCCACTGCCAAGTTAGTTCACATGAATGACACGTCATGTCTTATGTTGGATGCCTGACGCCTTGCCTTCATGCGGGCGCATGACCCATTCGTTCCACCATTTTCTAATGTGACCAACCAACTTGGAAAACTATATATATTGCATTCCCCTCGGTCAATTCATTTCACGTTGGGTGCACCTACCTTCGTGCAGGAAACCTCGCCCTTTACTTCACCATCTTTTGAACGTTGTTTTGGTGGGGCATACTCACCTTCGTGCAAGCAGCCCGCCCCACCACTTTGTTTAAGAAACCCCGTGAGCACACAGGCCAGGGGCCTAACATCTTCCCCCACTTCAAAATGGTTGTCATCCTCAATAACAACTCAAGCCAGCAAACTTCTTCACCAAGTCTAAATTATTGCAAAGTGTCACTAGCTCCAACATCTAGGAAGAACCATCCATCTCCCATCGTCCCTACTGGCATGTACTCTTCGCCTTCTTCACACGAACCTTCGTCAAGGCTCATGACTTCATGTAGGAAATATCTCTCAAACTTTTAAAGGCCATTAGAAATCAAAAAAGTGTTGCAAGTCCACACAAAGCTCCATCTCATCATGGAAGGTCACTCCCTCCATCTCATCGTTGAAATGTGTCTCATCGCAACAACCATCACCCTAATTACCAAACCTCCATCCTGTGAACTCTTGCTGCCATACTCCAAACTCAACTCCAAAACATCTAAGCACATTGCATGCCCTCATGACTCGAACTAGTTGGGTGATTTGTCCAACCCATGAGAATGCACCTCCTCATGCCTTCATCGATTGTTTCTCCAACACTTGTCGATTCTTCTTCTTCAAGAAACCTTCCCATGAGATGCTCCTTCAAGCACTACTTCTTCATGTTGTGATGCCCCCTCCTTCAAGGCCCCCTTGTTTCGGTGGTGTAACACCCCTTACTTCGACAAGGTGCTACACTCACCCTTTTTCAAGGGTCTAGTGCATAGTGAGGGTCAAGAAGTTGTCTCCCTGACTCTCGACTACCATCATATCAGACTGATGTTGTGTCCTCAAGTATTATGCACACCATCAATCTCTTCCTTCATGCATCCAAAATTTGCAAGTCTCTCCTCAGTTAGATGGAATTCATATATGCCCATAGAATATCTGCAAAAATGAACAATGTTTGATGAATCTCTACTTGCTTCATTACTTCCTTCATTCAACTTGGAAGAAGCATTTGGGCCTCCTCTCTTTTCAACACTTTCTTGGTGAATACTTATGCTAGAAGTCACTTCTTCCTTCTTTATGGTGGGAGGAGTCGTTCCTCCACCTTCATTCTTCTTCTTCATGGCCTATGCAACAAATCCCATCAACTTCTTTTCCTTCATCACTTGAGTCAAAATTCCAACTTCTTGTTGTTCCACATGTTCATGCTTCACATCCGGGTCCTTCTCATACAATATCATGGAAGAAATCCTTGGGTGATACCCCAAGTGACTCTTCCTCGTCATCAACACAGTCATAGTCTCCCCATTGGCCAGAATCAAGAGTATGTCTGACACGACTTGATCTGTGGCCAATAAGTCCATCCCCAACACCATACCATGATCATCCATCTCGACTGCCCTTAGATCCAACCTTCCAAACCATGAATCAACCTTCACTTGCATATCCTTAAGAATACCTGCCACATCCTTCATAGTTGAGTTAAAAACTTTGAAAGCACTTAACTCCCATTCCATTCAGATTTTTAACTTCAAGGTCTTTGTTGCCTTCTTACTAAGGAAACTATTTGTGGATCTTGGATTAACCAACGTAGCAAACTTCCTTCCACATACGGTCATCTACACAAAACTTAATTACAACACACCTTTGTCCTACAAGGGTCTCATCTTGCACATTACTTCCATGACCTTATTCATTGTTTCCTCAAGAGACCCTCTACCTTCATCACATTTCGGCTTCAACTTAACAATCCTCTTGAGATACTTCACTTCATCAATCGACACATCCGAGCAACTCAAACATGGTCCAGCTTGGGAAGACTTCATTACACCGTAATTCATCTCCTTTGATTGTTGCTTTATGCACCTATTTGGTATTCAACTCCCTCAGTTTTCATGAAGGAGGCCATCATTCACTTTTCTTCATCCAAGGTCTCTGAACACACTTCCCTTGGTTCTTCAACTTGGCTCGACTCATCCTTTTACTTCAAAAAATCGTCTTCATGGTTAAGGTTCGCCTCTTTATACCTTCTTCGGAGTGCACCAATCTTTTCCCAAATTTCAACCTTCTCTTCTTCCATACAATCTCAAGTATTCAAAAACCTTATCAACCTATTACTGCTATTCTTCTTGGAAAATTCTCGTAGACTCACTAACCTGCCTTCAAGGTGGCCCATGTCTACCATGAGTTGCATGACTTCATCTCAGCACTATTACCATCAAATTTTCCAAGAATTGGTTGCCTTCATTATTTATGCGCTTTGTTGAGAATTCTCCATACCTACCTTCAACAAGCTTCCAATGAGCTTGGCTAGAACTTGTCACGGTGGTGGCCATCATGCCACTACCTTCATCCTCAACCAAGACCACTTCAAAAACGACCTTTCCAAAACAAAGTCTCTTCAACCTTCAATCTTCTCTCAGCCAAATGTGACTCTGATACCATTTGTCACGAGCGTAGCGATGATCGCACCACCATGGTCATGTGGCTCTAGCGAGATTTCGTATTAAGGCACTCAACTACTCTCTCCCGGACTACGCATCTAGTCTATGTGCCTTAGTGAATTCGCATATCTACTTTGAGGAAATAATTTTCTAATGAAATACAACACAGTAGACAACTTCTTAACACAACTAATTCTTCAATTAATTTCAAAGTTTACTTTATCCCACAATTCATTTTACTTCATATAAACAACAATATCAATAAACCAACACAAACAACAATATAACAAACAATACACAAGTGCACAACATTATGCATGGGAGGGGGGACTCCCAACAACAATTCCTAATACTTCTTTTATTAAACTTAAAATATATTACAACAAAAATACATCCAAGGTTGGGCCGAACCCCAAAGGTTCACTGCCAAAACACTTGGGCAACCAAAGTTCATGCAGCACTTAAGCTCGCACATTCAACAGAAAAATGTTTCCTTACATCCAAATGAGGGTTCCCTATGACTCGCCCTTCCCACATAAACCCAATAACACCTTTTTCGCATGACTGCCTAACTTGCCCTAGGCGATCACATGCCCCTGCGCCCTATGGTTGTTCATTGCCTCCGCCCATTTGCTGCCTTAGAAACTTTTGTTGTTCACCATAGGCCTTTGCCCTTGTTTTATCAAACTTTCCTTACGATGTTGTCCAACTCTATCGTGTCACCACTTATTTATATGTGTTCTTGCCCAGACATTTAGTCCAGTCGATGCCCCTTCGGTATGTCAAGCCAACCCTTCGTTTAATTTTATTGTGGAGTAGGGTCGCATGTGCCATGGGTCGACGCCCTCCCAAATCATCAAGCCAACATGTATGTGGGTGCACTCACCCATGTTAACCAAGCCTACCAATGTGCCTGCATGTTGCCTTGTCTTGCATGTTAAGAAAAACCCGTCCGCTAGTGCCCAGGTGCCATGCCTTCATGCCGGCGCACCCAAGGCACGCATATTCTATGTCGTGTGCCCGATGCAACGTCCCATTGTTGCTTCTTCATCTTGTTACTTCGTCCACCTCCAAGTTAGTTCGCATGGCCAACACGTCATGTCTTTTGTTGGGCGCCTAACGCTCTGCCTTCATGTGACCAACCCATCTATTCCATCATTTTCCAACATTACCAACCAACTCAGTGAACCATATATCATGTTTTCCCTTTGGTTAATTCCCTTCATGTTAGGTACGCCTGCCTTCATGTAAGCGACCTCTCCCTTTACTTCACCATCTTTCATATGTTGTTTCGGTGGGGCATGGTTGCCTTCCTGCGGGCATCCTGTCTCACCACTTCATCTAAACCAACTCGGGTGCTCTCAAGCCAAGGCCCTAACATCCTTCCCCACTTCAAAATGGTTGTCATCCTCAGCAAGAACTCAACCCAAAAAACATCTTCACCAAGTATAAACTGTCAGAAATTTCACCAACTCCATCGTCTAGGAAGAACTATCCATCTACCATCATCCTTGTTGGCATCTACTCTTTGCCTTCTTCACATAAACCTTCGTCAAGGCTCATGACTTCATGTAGGAAAGATCTCTCAAACTCTTTAAGGCCATAAATAATCAACATAAGTGTCTCAAGTCCACACTAAGCTCCATCTCATCATGGAATGTCACTCCCTCCTTCTCATGGTTGCAGTTTGTCTCATCATAACAACCATTGTGCCAACTACTAAACCTCCAACCTGTGAACTCTCGTTGCCATATTCCAACTAAAATCTAACACATCTTGTCGCACTACATGACCTCATGACTCGAACTAGTTGGGTGATCAGTCCAACCATCATGCCCAACCCATGAGAATGCACCTCCTCGTGCCTTCATCAATTATTCTCTAGCACTTGCCACAACTTCTTCTTCAAGAAACCTTCCCATGTGATGCTCCTTCAAGCACCACTTCTTTATTATAACAACCCTAGTGAAAATCCATGTAATGAAGTTAATAAAGGTAAAATAATAACCTTGGTCATGGGAAACATATTCCAAGCTGAATGTTGGGTAAAAAACATAGTGATCAGGATCATTGTGATTAATTAATGGCTAAAGAAATTGGCAAAGTCAATGGAAAAGGCTTTGG
Source organism: Pinus tabuliformis (assembly GCA_031772625.1). Classification (NCBI taxonomy): domain Eukaryota; kingdom Viridiplantae; phylum Streptophyta; class Pinopsida; order Pinales; family Pinaceae; genus Pinus; species Pinus tabuliformis. Next base: position 291,864,326 of record CM062809.1, on the reverse strand, counting down.
AAAGGCATGAGGCATTAATTGGCATTTTATTTATGAAAATAATGGAAATTAGGAGAGAAGGAAGGTGAAAGGTCACAGGTTGCATGTGAGGAGGAAAATGAATGAAAATAATGGAAAATTGAAGAAAATAGAAGCCTAATTAATAAAAAAGGCTTCTGAGATCAATTTGTAACCTTTTGTCTGTTCAGTTTCAGAGCTCTCTCATTATTCTCTCTCTCACATACACTTGGACACTTAGAGTTTTCTTCGAGCACTCTCAGAGGAGTGGGACATACTTGGATTTTTGGAGCAAGAAGGCAAAGGAAGAGCAGGAAGGCACAATATGACATCGATATCAGTAGCTACAACGAGTTTTGCTTATAGGTACCGAGTTGAATGTATGATTTTCTTGCTAGTTTTGGCATGCATGGCATATGCATGTGGTTTCTTGGTTATGATCTATCATTGGCATGGAGGAATGCCTGGATTGACAGTGAATTTGCTTAGCCTTTCCATTTCCTGGAAATCCATGGTGTTGTGGGTTTTATCTTTGTTTTCTGGTTGGTTCTCATGTTCCTTTGGCTATGGGTTGACTTACTAGTTCTTGGAAACCTTGATTGGACAAACGCTCTAGAATCCCTATAACAAATTGGGTTGAGTTACTAGTCTTGGAAGACTTGGTTGGAAAAACTCTCTGGAAGCCCTTGGTGGGTTGAGTTACTAGTAATGGAAGCCCTAGTTGGACAAACGCTCTAGAAGTCCGATAGCAGTTGTGGGTTGAGTTACTAGTCCTAGAAACCCTGGTTGGAACAAACACTCTGGAGCCCTAGATAGCTTGGGTAGAGACCAATTTGGTGATGGTTAATGATGTCCGACCGTGAGGTGAAAGCACTGGTTGAGGGTTGAGGTGGTTTGGCCTATGGAATCCCTGGTTTGGTTTTTTTGGATGTGTTCCATGAGATCCCACATTCATGCTTGGAATATGGCACAGGGGTGACTAGCTGAAAGAGAGATTTGCTTCAGCCTAGTTTATGGTCGGGTGGTTCGTGGAAGTCCCAAACCTAGTTTCATTTTGCATATGTTAATAAGAGATTCTTTCCTCTTGTATTTGATGGGTAAATATATGTGTTTATATGTGGTTTTTATGGTTGTTATATCCTTGTTATTTCTATTGGTTATATGTTGGTTATGAGCATGTTTTATGACAGTGATGATGTATGGCTCTCATCATGTTTTGATTTGTAAATGAATGAATAATGAATATATGACCTAATATATGATAATGCAGCTAATGTGATAAGGCATCAATGCTTCTTGGCGATTCTTAGATAAGTATGAGACCCCTATGATTAGATATGTTGTTATGACTTGTAGAATGCATATTTGTGACATGTTTGATGAAATTCTTGTCATGGCTAGCAGGGGTCCAGTCAAGTCTTAGTTCAAGTATTTTCATTAGTATCATTGTTTCAATGTTTCTTTTCATTCCTGAAGGTTTCATGGAGTTGTGGGCAGTGGCATGAGTCCTGGCCCCGAAAAAGTGGCACAAAATCCAAGGTCATTGGCTCTAAACTAGCTGAAAAAGTCCCCAGTCACTTGCATGCCCTTGTTGTGAGACCAACTAGAGGGTCCTAGTTGCATGCATGCCCATGTCATGGGTGTGACTGAGGCTCTACAACAGTTAAATGTCAAGTTGTCTCAGGGGTGATCACCTGGAAAGGTCAGTTGTCTCTTGGAGGTGTTGTGACATGTGTAGAAGTTCAGATTGGTTGTGTTGTGTCGGTTCCACTTCCTTAACTATACATGAGGAGTTGAATTAGATCATAGTGGTCTCTCATCACATGTTTACCCCAGCGGACCAGTTAACTTGGGTAAATGTGGGAGGAGGGTAGTTACAGAGTGGTATTAGAGCATGGTTCACCCCTTGGACTAGATGGGTGGTGTGTTGGTCATGCATTCATGTCAGTTGCATATATGTGTTCCTTATGCTTATGGTCTATGTGCTTGTTGCATATGCATGGCATTGGTCATAGTTTTAGTGGTGTCATCATGTGAAATGTTGATGGTATTATTGTTGGATGTGGTCGTCATGAATGTATGTCGGTTATGCATTGGTTATGCATGTCAATACTTATATATTGTTATGCATACATGGATATGGTTGTAGTTGTCATGCATGAGGTCATGGTATGTGGTTGGTATGGTCATGCATTGATGACTGGATAATGATTGAAATAATTATTAAATGTTGATATGATTATGTTTATATATATATATATATATATTGTGTTAATCTAGTCGATCTTACAGACATGATATCCTCCCCTGAACTAAACTGAGGTACATCAGTTTTTTTATGATTTGGTTTCGCTGATGTGATATACCTTACAGGAAGAAAACAACAAAGATGACAAGTAAGATGGTAGACTACAGTTCCTGAGACTCACCCTATGGATCAGATGAGCAGTGTGGTGTTGGGCATTCTTTTGACTTAACAGACACATTGAAAAGCTTGAAGGAATAAATAAGGAGTTGCAAAGAAGATAATGACAAAATCATGCAGGCACAGGAGAAAGAAGCAGAAGTTAATGCAGTAATTCTTCAGAGTTGGTTAGAATTGCAGAGACAGGGACCACTTCAGATCAACCATGGACAGGAGGATAGGACGAATGGGGCATATGGAAGTAGATCTCATAGTGGGCACAAGTCAGATAGAGATGACACGATTAGAGATGGAAGGTTCTTGGACACTCCGGATAGGAGAGGTGATGGAAACAGGTACTATTCTAGTTTTGGTTCAGACAGGTATCATGGTCATCATCGTTATCATCCCTGCAGGAGGAGTGATAGGGGATATTTTCCATATGATTTCAAGAAAGAAAAGCCACCTACATTCTATGGGGAAATGAAGAATTCATAGGATGCATAAGCATGGTTGCTTGGTATGAATAAGTTCTTCATGTTGCATGATTACTCAGAAAACATGAAGGCCAGAATAACAACATTAAATCTTAAAGGTATCGCAGATATCTGGTGGGAAGATGTAAAGAATGTTAGAAGCATTTATGAAGAGGAATTGACTTGGAGTGAGTTCGAGAGACTATTCAAGAAGAAGTATGTATTAGAGAGGTACTATGATGACAGGGAAAAAAATCTATGAGTTGAAGATGGGATCTACGACCGATGAGGAGTACACTACCAGATTCTTGGAGATATTGAGGTATGTACCTTATCTCAAGGAGGAGAAGGAAAATATCCATAATTCATAAGTGGGTTGTCAGTAGCATTCAAAGATAGGATTGAGTTTGATGAGCCTAGATCATTGGAGGAGGCAATATGGAAGCTAAAGCATTGTTTTGAGCAATCAAAGCGCAGATTTGAGACTAAACCGGACTGGAAAGGTAATGATAACAATAAAGGAAAATGGGACATGAAGCGAACAAGACCTCAAGATGCAAGTAACAAATATAATGGAGTCCCACATAAGAAGTTCAATGCATTTGATAGAGGACATGGATTTCAGTTTGAGGAGCAGAACAAGGGTGATGATTGGAAGCCCTTTTAGTGTTGGACTTGTGTGAGAGAGTATCTCAAGAGAGATTTTCCACAACATCAGGGTGGTAGACCGAAAATCTATAGTGCGCAGGAGGCACAAACAGTGGGGGATGTTGGGCAGAATATTCTATGGATTTATGTAGCATTAGAAAACAGGCAGGTAGATCACAAGGCGTCTATTATCGAGATGGATGGTAAGCTATGTGATCAAGTTGCTTCTATCTTGATTGACCCTAGATCTAATTATAGTTGTGTTAATACTAACCTGGTGGATAAGTGTGGTTTGAATAAAAAAGTGCATGCAAAATCTTAGTTAGTGCAATTGGCTGCAGGTACAAAGAAGAGAGTTCATCACTAGGTAAGAACTCGTGCATTTGAGTTGAATGGTATGACTACGTAAGCACATTTGAATTTATTATCGTTTGGATCATATAGTATGTTGTTGGGCATGGACTAGTTGTATCTTCATAGGACTAGAGTGGATTGTTATGACAAATCCATTGAGTATTTGGATGACAATGGAGAACATAGAGTCTTACATGGTAAGAGGAAGGTAAGATCAGTTAGAATGGTGAAAACTATGCAATCGAAGCGTAGTCACAGGAAAGGGTGTGTGTTATTTGTAGTGCATATTTCTAGTGACAAAGGTAAGGAAGTTGAGCATGTAGATGTCTTGAGCAGGTACCTATTTTTACAATAGTTTCAGGATGTGTTTCTGGCAGAGATTTAAGAGTTGCCACCTCAAAGGAAGTAGACTTTTCTATTGAGTTGGTACCAGGGGTAGCACCAACATCAAAGGCACCATACAGGATGAGCACACTAGAGTTAGTAGAGTTGAAGTTACAGTTGAAGGAGATGCTTGACAAGGGATACATTAGGCCAAGTGTGTCACCTTTGGGTGCATAATGTTGTTTGTGAAGAAGAAGGATGGTACTCTTAGGTTATGCATTGATTACAGGTAGTTGTGTTGGATGTGGAGCATGATTTTTCAAAGGTCTTTGTTTTAGCCGGATGTATACCCCAAGAAGTTTGTACACCCCTCCACGCGGCGGGGTGCGAGGGGGAATTGTCCCCCCCGCGGGGGTCCAGGGGGGCTGATCCCCCCCGGCTAGGGGGTCCAGGGGCCAACTGTCCCCCGGCAGGGGCTCGGGGGCAGCGCCCCCGAAGCTAAAAACAGATGTAAAATTGCCTTGTAAAAGTATAGTAATTTCTAGTCAATCTAGGCCATTCATTAGGTAGATGATCTGATGGTAGAACTTATGTTTAGTTTAGGGTTTTTTGCCCTAGAAGGAAACCCCTCTCTTTGTATGAGGGTATTGTATTGAGTCTGTGTAATATATGTGTATTCTCCGAGCGAGAAGTAGAGAGGTGAGACTGTGAGAGAAAACAGAGGATATTACAGTGGATCTGTTGTAGGTTGTGTCTCTTCATTTTGCTGGATAATAGAAAGGAAGGACTAGCTGTTCGGGGTGGACGTAGCCCAAACTGGGTGAACCATGTATATCTGTGTCTCTCTTGTTTTATGCGTTTTCTGTGTTTATATTTCTGCAATATTTTATGTGTTCCATTGCTCTGTAATATATAATTTTCTAACAAGTTGAACAAAGTGAACATCAAGAACAAATATTTGTTACCGAGGATTGATGACTTGTTTGATTAGTTGAAGGGAGTCACAATGTTCTCGAAGATTAAGTTGAGATGAGGATATCATCAGGTACTCATCAAAGAATAATATATTTACAAGACTGATTTCCAGACTTGGTATGGGCATTATGAGTTTGTTGTAGTTCCATTCGGTTTGAATAATGCTCCAACTACTTTTATGTGCTTGATGAATAGTGCGTTGCGTCCTTATCTAGACAAGTTTGTTATTGTATTCATTAATTATATATTGGAATATTCTAAAAACGAGGAAGAACATGTCGAACGTTTAGTAGAAGTATTGATATTGCTGAGAGAGCATCAGTTGTATGCTAAGCTCAGTAAATGCAATTTCTTTTAGATAGAGGTACACTACTTGGGGCATGTGGTTTCCAAGACATATCAGTGGATCTGGAAAAGATAAGGGCTATCATGGACTGGGCAGCTCCTAGAAATGTGGATGAGGTAAGACCATTCATGGGGTTAGCAAGTTATTACAAGAGGTTCATCGAGAACTTCTCCCACGTTGCTTATCTGATTACATCATTGCAAAGGAAAGGTAAGAAATTGAATGGACAGAGGAATGTGTGACAAGTTTCTAGTAGTTAAAGAAGTTGTTGATGAATCCTCCTATGTTAATGATTATAAACCTGGACAAAGAATTTGTGGTATGTACAAATGCTTGCAAGAGATGACTTGGTAGAGTTCTTATGCAGGAAGGACATGTAGTATGCTATGAATCAAAGAAATTGATTGAGCACGAGCAGAATTATCTGACACATGATCTTAAGTTGGCAGCAATCATCCATGCTTTGAAGGTCTGGAGGCATTATCTTCTTGGTAGGCAATTCATCTTGATGAGTGATCACAGTGGATTGAGGTATCTACTTGACTAACTGAATCTAAATGCCATACAAGCTATATGGTTCGCCACGATCAATGAGTTCAACTTTCAGATCAGGTAAATTAAAGAAAAAGAGAGCATGGTTGCAGATGCTCTTAGCAGGAGGATACAAGTGAATCACATAGTAGTTATGATTTTTTAAGAGACAAATCTATAGGATCAGATCCTGCAGGCAAGACAACAAGATGACAGTCATATGGAGCTTATGCACAGGTTACAACAGGGTACAGGTGATCACGATGTGGACTATCATCTCACAATAGATGGATTGGTCAGATTTAGGGACAGAATATATGTGACGGACAATAGTGAGCTCAACAAGCTTATCTTGATGGAATGTCATGCTAAGTCATATTTAGGTCACCAAGGATATCAGAAGACATTGACAGCAGTGAATAAGTTTTATTATTGGTCGAGTCTGAAGAGGGAAGTGGTAGAGTTTGTGGCTAGATGTTTGGACTGTCAACAGGGAAAAGAAAAGTGTAGGCATCCAAGTGGATTGCTATAGCCGATTTCGATTCCAGAGTGGAAATGGGAAGTCCTTTCAATAGACTTCATTATAGGTTTGTTGAGGACATCTAGACAACATGATTCTATCATGGTTGTTGTGGACAGGTTGACTAAGATAGTGCACTTCATTCCAATGAAGTCTACATTTTCAACTAATGATGTGGCACAGATATTCATCAGAGATATAGTGAGGTTGCACGGTGTACCAAAGAAGATCATATCAGACAGGGATTCCAAGTCCACTTAAAGGTTTTGGAAAGAGTTATTTGCATGTTTGGGTACAAAATTTGCCTTTAGCACAACTCATAATTCACAGACATATGGACAAACAGAGAGGGTCAACAAGACATGTTGAGGATTTATATGATGCATCAGCAACGAAAATGGGAAGAGTATCTTCCAATGGTTGAGTTCGCTTACAACAATGGATACCATGAATCTTTGAGGATGAGTTTGCTTGAGGCATTGTATGGGCGAATTTGTAATCCCATCAGTTGTAGTGATCCACTTAACAGGGTATTAATAGGATCGGACATGTTGGCAGAAATGGAACAGGAGATGCAGGTAATCAAGAAGAATCTAAAGGCAACACAGGATAGGTAGAAAAGTTATCCATAGCTTAGGAAGTTTCAAGTTAGGGAACAAGTGTACATGTGCATCAATCCTAAGAAGATCTCCTTAAGGATTGGATCATGTGCCAAGCCAATATCTAGGTTGTGTTGACCTTTCAAGGTTCGTGAGAGGATTGTACCAGTCGCCTATTGACTTGCACTACCTCCAACTGTGAAAGTCCATGATGTTTTCCATGTGTCATTACTTAAGAAGTATGTTAAAAATGTTGATCATGTGATTGACTGATCTGTATTGTAGGTGGAACCAAAAGGAGAATTCTAGGTGGAACCTTAGTGCATATCACGAGAAATATGCTCATGCTCTGAAACCGAGCAATCGAGCAGGTTAAAGTGAAAGGGAAGCACTTTGGGCCCGATGAAGCTACATGGGAGATAGAAGATCAGATGTTGGATATGTATCCTTCTCTATTCGTTGGTTGAGCATATGTCTTTTGGTATATGTTTTAGTGTGGTGTTTTAGTATATGTATATATGTATTTAGATGTAAATACCACCATGAATTGTGTTATAAAGCTCCAATAAGGGATATGGGTGTCATGTCATTATGTTTGGTATGTTGTTATGTTTCTCATGTTGATTTGCTTCTCAGCAGGTTGATCATTGTAAATACTGGAACGACCTAAGTTATAAAGCTCCATGGGAAGTACGTTTTGCTTTTTAGCAGTCTTGTTGGTTGTAGGTGTCATTGAACACCGAGGATGGTCTTCCCCCAAGGGGGATGGTTTTGTAACAACCCTGGTGAAAAATCCACGTAATAAAGTTAATAAAGGCAAAATAATAACCTTGGTCATGGGACACGTAATCTAAGCTGAATGTTGGGAAAAAAACATAGTGATGGGGATCACTTGTGATTAATTAATGGCAATGTCTTTGGAAAGGCATGAGGCATTAATTGACATTTTATTTACGAAACTAATGGAAATTAGGAGAGAAGGAAATTGAAAGGTCACAGGTTGCATGTGAGGAGGAAAATGAAGGAAAATAATGGAAAATTGAAGAAAATAGAGGCCTCATTAATAAAAAGGATTCTGAGGATCAGATTGTAACATTTTGTCAATTCAGTTTTGGATCTCTCTCTTATACTCTTGGACACTTAGAGTTTTCTTGGAGCACTCTTGGAGGAGTGTTGCATACTTGGATTTTTGGAGCAAGAAGGAAAGGAAAGAGTAAGAAAGTGCAAGAGGACATCGAGATCAGCAGCTACAACAAGTTTTTCTTGCAGGTACCAAGTTTCATGTATGATTTTCTTGCTAGTTTTGGCACGCATGTAATATGCAAGTGGTTTCTTGGCTATGATCTGTCATTGACATGGAGGAATGCCTAGATTGACAATGGATTTGATTAGCCTTTCCATTTCCTTTATACCCATGGTGTTGTGGGTTTTATCTTTGTAATTTGGTTGGTTCTCATGTTCCTTTGGTTGTGGGTTGAGTTACCAGTTCTTGGAAGCCTTGGTTGGACAAACACTATAGAAGCCCTATAACAGCTTGGGTTGAGTTACTAGTCTTGGAAGCCTTGGTTGGAAAAACTCTTTGGAAGCCCTTGATGGGTTGAGTTACTAGTCCTGGAAACCCTAGTTGGAAAAAACCATCTGGTGCCCTAGACAACTTGGGTAGAGATCGATCTGGTGATGGTTAGTGATGTCCGACTGTGAGGTGGAATCACTGGTTGAGGGTTGAGGTGGTTTGCCCTCTAGAAGCCCTGGTTTGGTTTTGTTAGATGTGTTCCATGAGATCCAACATTCATGATTGGAATATGGCATGGGGGTGACTAGCTGAAAGAGAGATTTGGTTAAGCCTAGTTTATAGTCGGGTGGTTCATGGAAGTCGCAAACCCGGTTGCATTTTTCATATGCTAATAAGATATTCTTTCCTCTTGTATTTGATGGGTAAATATACTTGTTTATAAGTGGTTTTTATGGATATTATATCCTTGTTATTTCTGTTGGTTATATGTTGGTTATGAGCATGTTTTATGACAGTGATGATGTATGGTTATCATCATGTTTTTATTTGTAAATGAATGAATAATTAATCTATGACCTAATAGATGATAATCTAACTAATGTGATAAGGCATCAATGCTTCTTAGCGATTCTCAGATAAGTATGAGACCCCTATGCTTAGATATGTTGTTATGACCTGTAGAATGCATATTTGTGACATGTTTGACAAATTTATTGTCATGGCTAGTAGGCGTCTAGTCAAGTATTTGCATTAGTATTGTTGTTTTGATGTTACTTTTAATTTATGAACGTTTCATGGAGTTCTGGGCAACGGCTTGAGTCCTCACCCTGAAAAAGTGGCACAGAATCCGGGGTCGCTGGCTCTGAACTAGCTGAAAAATTCCCCAGTCACTTGCATGCCCTTGTTGTGAGAGCAACTAGAGGGTCCCAATAGCATGCATGCCCATGTCATGGGAGCGACTCAACCTCTATGGAGGTGAAATGTCAAGTTGTCTCAGGGGTGATCACTTGCAAATGTCGTTTGGCTCCTGGAGGTGTTTTGACATGTGTAGAAGTTCAAACTGGTTGTGTTGTTTCGGTTCCACTTCCTTAACTGTAAATGGGGAGTTGAATCAAATCATAGTGGCCTCTCGTCACATGTTTACCCCAGCGGAACGGTTAACTTGGGTAAATGTGGGAGGAGGTTGGTTACATTCATGTTGCGAGGCCCCCTTGTTTCGGTGGTGTAGCACCCCTTACTTCAGGAAGGTGCTACACTCACCCATCTTCAAGGGTCCAGTGCATAGTAAGGGTCAGGAAGTTTCCTCCCTCACTCTCAATTACCATTGTATCAGACTAATGTTGCGTCCTCAAGTACTTATGCACACCATCAATCTCTTCCTTCTAGCATCCCAACTTCGCAAGTCTCTCCTTGGTCAACTGGAAGTCATATATGCCCATAACATATTTGCAAAAATCCACTATGTCTGACGAATCTATACCTACTTCCTTACTTCTTTCATTCAACTTGAAAGAAGCACTTGGCCCTCCTCTCTTTTCAACACTCTCTTTGTGAAGACTTACAATAGAAGTCACTTCTTCCTTCTTTACAGTGGGAGGAGTCATTCCTCCACCTTTGTCCTTCTTCTTCATGGCCTACACAACATAGCCCATCAACTTCTTTTCCTTCGTCACTTGAGTCAATCTTCTAGCTTCTTGTTGTTCCACATGTTCAAGCTTCACATTTGAGTCCTTCTCATACAATACCATGGAAGAAATCCTTGGGTGATTGATCCAGGTGGAAATTTGTGGCCACCCACCTATTCCACCTAGGCCCCCCAGTCAGTTTCATCTATTTCCTTAATTGTAGCAAAGTTTACTATTTTGGCAATTTTTCGAGTCCTGAACTTCGAAATCTGTTTTGAGGCCATAAACGACATTTTTAGGGAAAACAAAGACACTAAAAATGTCCCAAATTTACTTGCCACTTTGTTCTCACCCTTCTCTTTGATATCTTCGAAATGACGTATTATGATAGCCAAACGAAGATTGTATGCCAAAGTTACGACCCCATGAAGCTGATGTACCAATTTACCCAAACGGGGCCCAACGTTTTGGTGCTTCATCTCCTAGGGTTAGGATTTTGGATGTTTATGGTTTTACATTGTTTCTCAATAATAAATAGGCCTTTAAGCCTCATTGTAACACAGTTCAAAGGCATATAGCCACCACATCTCCTCTTAGAGATAAGCTACCATCGCCCAAGCTAGTCTTATTTCCATTTTGTTTGTAAGCATACTTCAGTGTTTTTCTACTAATGAAATGAAGTGTTATTTTTGCTACATCTCTGTATTTATGGTTATATTTGTAATTTATTGTGTTCTTATTTAAATCCAAATTAGTGGTATCAAAGCGGTCTACTCTTTCTCTGTTTTTCTTTGCATGTCCCCAACGAGGTCGGGATATAAGGAGTTAGGGCTCGATCTAGTTGAACCTTTGCAAGATCAGCCTCACAAATCCCGACGGCCTCCCATGGCAGATGAAGAAGCCCTCAAGTGACAAAGGAACACGATGATAGACAACTTTGCCCAGATCCTTCAACGGCTACCCAAGGGCGACACATCTACTTCCAGCAGCTACTCTGGAAGCGCCACACCCTTTAAGGTACAAGTTAATTTTGACATTCCCATATTTGAGGGTCAGATAGATGCGAATGTCGTAGATAAATGGTTAAATATGCTAGAAGGATATTTTTCTATTCATGATTTTTCCAGCCGGGAAAAGATCACTTTTGCACTTCTCAAAGCCACCCCCCACATCAAGGACTGGTGGGAAACCTACTGCAAGCAGAAGGATGAAAGTACGGCATCACTGTTTTCAGCCGCACCCAATTGGAATTCATTTCGGGATGCCACCAAGGTGCAGTAATACCTTGTCGGGAGCTATGAGGATAAATACATAAAGTGGACCACATTGCAATAGGGAAGGGACCAAGATGTACCGAAGTTCACCAATATTTTTCATACCCTTCACACAAAGTTGGGTATCAAGGATTCAGAGCGGAATTTGGTACTCCAATACTGCAACTACCAACACAGATACACCCAGGACGAGATGTAGTTCCTAGAATTCTCCTCACTTGGCACAGCTTACCTATACACTGTTAAGATTGAGCAGAAGTTTAAACAAAAGAAGCGAGACTTTGGATCTACAAATCCAAAGAACAAAGGACAAAGCCAAGGCGGGGTGACCGAAGACAACCCGTCAAAGTTGCAAGAAAAGAACACCACCACGAAGTCAAATAAAGACACAAGAAAGTGGTGTGAGTTCCATCAGAGCCCCACTCATAACAAAAGTGAGTGTCAGACCAAGTAGTCGCTAGTGGCCGAGTTGAAGGCTTCAGAATCAAATGCATGTTCCAACCCTGAGTCAAAACCTGACAAGAGGAATGATAAAGGGAAGAAAATTGTTGATGTGGATCCCAACGCCACTATTTCCACTGCAAAGATCCAGAAGAATGAGCCCAATGATCCAGAGGAGGGGGAGCATCTTTTCCACTCACAAATGTGGGTGAAGGGTTCACCACTACAATTCATTGTCGACAGTGGCAGCCAAGATAACCTCATTTCAGCAGAGTTCATGAAGCGACTGGCCCTACTAACCATACCACACCCGTATCCGTATAGCATCAGGTGGCTTCACCAAGGAAGAGATCTTTGAGTCAGCTAGTAGCATCACCTTCGCTATAGCATCAAGCCCTTCACAGATAAGGTATTGTGTGATGTTGCTCCTCTCGACATTTGTGATGTATTATTAGGAAAACCATACTTGTGGAAGTGACATGTTGTATATGAGTCTACACCTCACTTTGTGATTATTTCTTTGAGTGATACGTTATATAGGATACTAGAGGTAGCCCCACCTACCGCCACCTCTTTGATGTCTACTAAGAAATGCAGTAAGATCATTTCCCATACTAGGAAATTTATTTTCTTTCTGGTTCGCTCTCAAAGTAAGGGGAAGATTGTATCCACATCCATGGCCCTCGGGAAGGGTTCCTCCACACAGTAGAAGCATGTAGATACGGTCATGAAAGAATACAGGGAAATCTTCTCCTCACCCACAGGGGTACCGTTGCACTGTAAGGTCAAGCATTCGTTCGATCTAACTCCAAGAGCACCTCTACCCAACAGGTAGATATATCATTGCTCTATTGTGGAAAATGTCAAGTACAAGTAGCGACATGATCAACATCGGGGGCCACACAAGTTTCAAGTGGGCGACAAAGTTGGTTACATTTGCAAAAAGAACACCTTACAAAAGCCCATCGGAAACTCAGACCACTCCGATATGGTCCTTACACCATTACCAAGGTTGTGGGAAACAATGCTTTGGAGCACAACATTCCTCAATTCCTTGGCTTGCACTGATTGTTCAATTTGGACTGCCCTCAACCATGATTCCCACCATTACTGGACACGTCAGAGATTGCAGAACATCTCACCAGGGACCAGGTTCAACAAAAATTTCCTCACCTCATGGAGGCTTTGCACGCAATGGGGACCATTGCTTCCCAAGGGAGGAGGAATGATCCAGGTGGATATTGGTGGCCACCCACCTATTCCACCTAGACCCCCTAGTCAGTTTCATCTGTTTCCTTAATTGTAGCACAGTTTACTATTTTTGGCAATTTTTCGGGTCTTGAACTTCTGAAGTCGTTTTAAGGCCCCAAGCGACGTTTTTAGGGAAAATAGAGAGACCCAAAACGTTCAAAATAGGCAAGCAAGTTTTTTTTGGCCTTCTCTTCAAGATCTTCGAAACGAGGTATTATGATAGCAAAACGGAGATCGTATGCCAAAGTTACGACCCTGGCAAGTTGATGTAAAAATTTACCCAAACAGGGACCCCAGTTTTGGTGCTTCATCTCCTAGGGTTAGGTTTTTGGATGTTTAGGGTTTTCCATTGTTTCTCAATAATAAATAGGCCTTTGAGGCTCATTGTAACACAATTCAGAGGCATGTAGCCACCACATCTCTTCTCAGAGATAAGCTACCATTGCCCAAGCTAGTCTTATTTCCATTATGTTTGTAAGCATACTTCAGTGTTTTTCTATTAATGAAATGAAGTGTTATTTTTGCTACATCTCTGTATTTATGGTTATATTTGTAATTTGTTGCGTGCCTGTTTAAATCTGGATTAGCAGTATTAGAGCGGTCTGCTCTTTCTTTGTTTTTCTTTGCATGTCCCCAACGAGGTCGGGATATAAGGAGTTAGGGCTCGATCTAGTTGAACCTTTACAAGATCAGTCTCGCAAATCTCGACAGCCTCCCATGGTGGATGAAAAGAAAGACGAGGGGCAAAGAGATCCTATCAAAAATTTTCTTGAAGAAGCCCTCGAGCGACAAAGGAACGTGATGTTGGATAACTTTGCCCAAATCCTTCAACGCTACCCAGGGACGACATATCTACGTCCAACAGCTACTCTCGAAGCGCCACACCATTTAAGGTACAAGTTAATTTTGACATTCCCATATTTGAGGGTCAGAGAAATGTGTATGCAATAGATAAATGGTTAAATCGGCTAGAAGGATATTTTTTTGTTCATGATTTTTCCAGCGGGGAAAATATCACTTTTTCACTTCTCAAAGCCGCCCCCCACGTCAAGGACTGGTGGGAAACCTACCACGAGCAAAAGGATGAAAGTACAGCCTCACTGTTTTCAATCGCACCCACTTGGAATTCATTTCAGGATGCCAGCAAGGAGCAGTACTATCCTGTCAGAAGCTATGAGGATAAATACATAAAGTGGACCACGCTGCGACAGGGAAGGGACCAAGATGTGCCAAAGTTCACCAATATTTTTCATACCATTTGCACAAAGTTGGGTATCAAGGATTTAGAGTGGCATTTGGTACTCAAATTCCTCGGCTGGACGAGATGGAGTTCCTGTACATCTCCTCGCTTGGCACATCTTACCGATACGCTGTCAAGATTGAACAGAAGTTTAAACAAAAGAAGCAAGACATTGGATCTGCGAATCTGAAGAACAAAGCACAAAGCCAAGGTGGGGTGACCGAAGACAACCTGTCAAAGCTGCAAGAAAAGTGACACCACCACGAAGTCAAAGAAAAACATAGGAAAGTCGTGTGAGTTCCATAAGAGCCCCACTCACAACACCAGTGAGTGTCACACCAAGCAATCGTTGGTGGCCGAGTTGAAGGCTTCAGAATCAGATGCATGTTCCAACCCTGAGTCAGAACCCGACAAGAGGAATGACAAAGGGAAGCAGATTATTGATGCGGAGCCCAACGCCACTGTTTCCACTACCAAGATCCAGAAGAATGAGCCTGACGATCCAGAGGAGGGGGAGAATCTTTTCCACTCTTCAGATGTGGGTGAAGGGTTTGCCGCTACAATTCATTATCGACAGTGGCAGCCAAAAGAAACTCATTTCAACAGAGGTCGTGAAGCAGCTGAGCCTACTGACCATACCACACCCGCAGTCGTACAACATTGGGTGGCTTCACCAAGGACAATATCTTTGAGTCATCCAGCAGTGTCGCCTTCCCTACATCATCAAGCCCTTCACATATGAGGTATTGTGTGATGTTTCTCCTCTCAACATTTGTGATGTATTATTAGGACAACCATACTTGTGGAAGCGACATGTTGTATATGAGTCTAGACCTCGCTTTGTGATTATTTATTTGGGTGATACGTTATAAAAGATACCAGAGATAGCCCCACCAACTGCCACCTCTTTGATCCCTGCCACGAAATGCAGTAAGATCATCTCCCATAGTAGGAAATTTATTTTATTTCTGGTTCGCTCTCAAAGTAAAGGGAAGATCGTAGCCACATCCATGGCCCCCGAGAAGGGTTCCTACACGCAGAAAAAGCAGGTGTATATGGTCATGAAAGAATACAGGGACATCTTCTCCTCACCCACAGGGGTACCGTTGCACTGTCAGGTCAAGCATTTGTTCGATCTGGCTCTTGGAGTACCTCTACCCAACAAGTCGATATGTCGCCACTCCATTGTGGAAAATGCCAAGTACGAGCAGCGACATGATCAACATCCGGTGCCACACAAGTTTCAGGTGGGCAGAAAAGTCTGGTTATATTTGCAAAACGAACGCCTTACAAAAGCCCATTGGAAACTCAGACCACTCCGATATGGTCCTTACACCATTACCAAGGCTTAGATGGGAAACAATGCTTTAGAGCATAGCATTCCTCAATTCCTCGACTTGCACCGAGTGTTCAATGTGCATTGCCCCCGACCATGCTTCCCACCATTACTGGACACATCATAGATTGCAGAACATCTCACCAGGGACCAGGTTCAATAGAAATTTCCTCACTTCATTGAGGCTCTGCGCACAATGGGGACCATTGCTTCCTAAGGGGGGAGGAATGATCCAGGTGGATATTGGTGGCAACCACCTCTTCCACCTAGACCACCCAGTCAGTTTCATCTATTTCCTTAATTGTAGCATAGATTTCTATTTTTGGTAGTTTTTCGGGTCGTGAACTTCTGGAGTCGTTTTGAGGCCCTAAACGATGTTTTTAGGGAAAACGGAGAGACCGAAAATGTCCCAATTTAGTTATAGGATTAATTTTTGGCCTTCTCTTCGAAATATTCAAAACGAGGTATTATGATAGCCAAACAGAGATCGTATGCTAAATTTACGACCCGGGAAGTTGATGTACCAATCTACCCAAACGGGGCCCACAATTTTGGCGCTCCATCTCCAAGGGTTAGGTTTTTGGATGTTTAGGATTTTTCATTGTTTCTAAATAATAAATAAGTATTTGAGCCTCATTGTAACACAGTTCAAAGGCATGTAGCCACCACATCTCTTCTCAGAGATAAGCTACCATCGCCTGAGCTAGTGTTATTTCCGTTTTGTTTGTAAGCATACTTCAATATTTTTCTATTAATGAAATGAAGTGTTGTTTCTGCTACATCTCTGTATTTGTGGTTATATCTATAATTTGTTGTGTTTCTGTTTAAATCTAAATCAATGGTATCAGAGCGGTCTACTCTTTCTCTATTTTTTTTTGCATGTCTCCTACGAGGTCGGGATATAAGGAATTAGGACTCAATATGGTTGAACCTTTGCCAGATCAGTCTCGCAAATCCTTATGGCCTCCCATGGTGGATGAAAAGAAAGACGAGGACGCAGGAGATGCTATCAAAATCTTACTCAAAGAAGCCCTCGAGTGACAAAAGAACATGATGATGGACAACTTTGCCCAGATCCTTCAACAGCTACCCAGGGGCGACACATCTACTTCCAAAAGCTACTCTAGAAGTGCCACACCCTTTAAGGTACAAGTTAATTTTGACATTCCCATATTTGAGGGTGAGATAAATGCGAATGTCGTAGATAAATGGTTAAATATTCTAGAAAGATATTTTTTTGTTCATTATTTTTTCCAGCTGGGAAAAGGTCACTTTTGCACTTCTCAAAGTTGCCCCCCACGTCAAGGACTGGTGGGAAACCTATTGCGAGTAGAAGGATGAAAGTATGGCCTCACTGTTTTCATCCGCACCCACTTGGAATTCATTTTGGGATGCCACCAAGGACCAGTGCTACCCTATCAGAAACTATGAGGATAAATACATAAAGTAGACCACGTTGCGGCAGGGAAGGGACCAAGACATGCCAGAGTTCACCAATATTTTTCATACCCTTCGCACAAAGTTGGGTATCAAGGATTCAGACTGGCATTTGGTACTCAAATACCATGGCTTCCTACACAGGTACATCCAAGATGAGATGAAGTTCCTGGACATCTCCTCGCTTGGCACGGCTTATCGATACGCTGTCAAGATCGAGCAGATGTTTAAACAAAAGAAGTGAGACTTTGGATTTGTGAATACAAATAACAAAGGACAAAGCCACGGCGAGGTGACTGAAGACAACCCATCGAAGCTGCAAGACAAAACACCACCATGAAGTCAAAGAAGGACACATGAAAGTGGTGTGAGTTCCATAAGAGCCCCACTCACAATACAAGTGATTGTCGAATCAAGCCGTCGCTGGTGGCCGAGTTGAAAGCTTCAGATTCAGATGCATGTTCCAACCCTGAGTCAGAACCTGACAAAAGGAATGACAAAGGGAAGAATATTATTTATGCGGAGCCCAGCGCCACTGTTGCCACCGTCAAGATCCAAAAGAATGAGCCCGATGATCCAGAGGAGGGTGAGCGTCTTTTCCACTTACAAATGTGGGTGATGCGTTTGCCGCTGCAATTCCTTGTTGACAGTGGCAGCCAAAAGAACCTCATTTCAGCAGGTGTCATGAAGCGGCTGGGCCTACTAACCATACCACAGCCGTAGTCGTACAGCATCAGGTGGCTTCACCAAGGATGAGATCTCCGAGGCAGCCAGCGATGCCGCTTTCCCTATAGCATCAAGCCCATCATAGATGAGATATTGTGTGATGTTTATCCTCTTGACATTTGTGATGTATTATTAGGACAACCATACTTGTGAAAGCGACACGATGTGCCCCACCTACCACCACCTCTTTGATCTCTACCAAGAAATGCAGTAAGATCATCTCCTAGAATAGGAAATTTATTTTCTTTCTGGTTTGCTCTCAAAGTAAGGGGAAGATCGTATGTTGTAGGCATATTTGGGCACATCAACCCCAAACTTATATGTCAATGAACTAGGGCTCATCAACCCCTAAAAGAGTTGTTTCATACCCTAAAGGAACTTAGTCATCTGAGTGCATCATTCCCCAAAAGCTCCACTTCATAAATCATCCAGAAAGAGCCTAAATTGGACCATACTGACTACTCCACTAATAAACTGCGATGCATACTGAGTGCTACACTGCCAGGGTGTGATGCATACTGTTTAGGCCTTCTATAGGGTGCGATGGGTGAGGATGGACAAATTTCCGGGACAGTTTGTTAGTTGGTTACTCATGGAATCTTCTAGAAACTTCTCCTGTGCCACTTGTCTCTCTGAGTTCGCCAAGGATGAACAAGGGAACTAGGCAACCATCTCCATTCCCCTCTCTTGTGGAACCAATTGTAACAAGTGGAATGACACTCATCAAACCCCGTGGATGACTCACACCCTTGCAAACATCTATAAAAGGATCTCCTATCCAAGAGATCTAGAGGGCTAAATGGTTGTGAATTGCAAGTAAGTGCTTCTAGTTTTAGTCTTGAGGAGAGAGCATAGTATCCTTGTTGGTGTGTTATTGCTAGTTCATGAGGTGAAGAAGGATTGATGCTGGGAGGATGGCGCTGGTTCAGACAATTGGGTTGTAATTCTCCTTATTATTAATAAAGATCTTCAGGATTTTTCCCAATTGATTGTGTAATTGTGAATGCTTTCATTTGTTCATTATATATCTGATTCTGTAATGTTTATGATGTAATAGATCACGATGCTTTGACAGTTCTTTGTTGTTGTATTTGTGCAGATACTCTCCAAGCGTGTTAAGTACGGGGAGGAGTTGCTGGATTTCCCAAAGGAGAGAGAGATCAGGCAAGGGATCAAGCGAAAGTTCCAAGTTGGTTCCACTATATTTTTCTTATCTGTTACACATAGGAAAAATCATTGAATTGCTTTAAATTGTTGTTTCTAGGGTAGATGCCAAACCTAGAGGGTTAGTCGTTCGACAAGACACTAATTTTCCCAAAAACAAATTGGCGACTCCGCTGGGGAATGAACAGATGTTTTTTTGTTGTTATTGTTTGTTTTATGTTCAATTTGATAAACTATAGACAGAGTCTGAAGCCAGCCAGGTAGCTTTCAAACTGCTCTTGCTTTGCAATTGCATAGTAGATGAATGTTGCTTTAGTCAATCTCTGGTTCAGTTTATGAATTAAACATTTGACTTACAAGCACATCTAGATGCCCTTTTGGTAGCTCAATAACCTCTCAAGACATTCCATCATACTTTGCTCATTATTGTTCATCAAAACCAAGCTTGATTTCATTGAAAACTGCTCCACATTTGAGCCAAAAACCTTTTCAGTTGCGCTCCCTGGACCATCGCACTGTCTTCCACTGTGTTCCAGTATGCATCCCACCTCCTGAGTGTAGAAAGTGCGATGCATCTCAATTTCTGTGAAGCCTAGGTGCGATGATTGACTAAACTCTTTTTCCATCTAGAAATTGAGGGTTTTTGACCTGTTTTCAGTTTTGTTTGGTTTTTTTGCTGCAAATGAACAATACCTCTTCACTAAAGCTTACTTGCATCACCTAGATTAGCCTCAATTACATTAGGATTAGTGAATGTTTTTGTGTATTTTTTCCTCATTTACAATCCTTTGTCGAAAAGTTGTTTTAGTCGATTTGTCGCTTTGATACAAAAAGTGTCGTAATTGTCATTTTTTGTCGAAAAGAGAAGTGTCGTAAATTCTTCCTTCCCTTGATAATCGATTAAACTTTTCTTGATGCATTTGATTTGATTTGTTTACATTCAAAGTGTCGAAAGCATTTTTATTCAAAATTGAAAGTGTCATTTTGAGTCTTCCTTTCCCTTTGTGAAGAAAAATTGTCGAAAATGTCATTTTGAGTGAAATATTTCAGATCTTTGCTACATTTAGTTTTCCTTTTTGCATCTTTCACATTAAGGAGAGCGAAAACAAATACATGCATTTGCATTTATCATTTTTTGGTTTGTGTGCGAAAAGATGATTTAGGGAAATGCACTAGTGTGTGCTCTTTGCTCTTTGCTTAAAAGCATTGTTATCTTCTTTCCCTAGTAGCTAGGATTTTCATTGCTCAAATAAACAAAGATTGTTTATCATTGTAGATTGCATCTTAGGAATTTTAGATCATCATTACGTGGTGAACCATTGAAAGGCAAACTCTAAACAAGATCAACTTTAAAATGAATTTCAATGAACCTAACAACGCTTTGGAACTTAACGCAACATATCTAGAGGTCTAGGCTAGTGATGTGTTCCGGCGTCGTTAAAACTAGTGGCTATCGTTTTTCATTGAAGGTTGGGTGATTCCTCCTCCTTGATACGACAAGTGCTAGCACGGACTTGTGCTCCCCGTATCGTCGTGTATATATTGGGAGACCACAATAGGCTTAAATCTTTTATCCATAGGAAACTGAATCTGTCGCCTTATTGATCGCAATGCACTGAACACAGCATTCAGGAAGATTGACTATCGTACATAAGTCCTTGGTAATTTCTCTTTAATTTATCACCAAGGTGTATATTGCAGCTTTGCGATTGGTTTGGTAATCCCTTTGTCTAGATTTTCCAGAGTAGTCACTTTCGATCCTTTTCGACTCTCTAAAAGAAAAGGTCCATCTAAGCACTTGTCCTTTCAGGCTCATTAAAAATCAAAGGAAACTAGAGTCATCTTTAGCTTTTTCTTGACTCTTAAAAACTGAAAAAGCAAAGTTGTGTCCAAGTGTCGTTAAAATTAATTGACCGCGAATAACATCCCTATTCTTTAGTTGATCTTAGGTTGAGACATATGGCAACGAATCTGGAGTCCACTGATCAAGGAATCCCTTTATATGGGAATCCTAGTCCTTTTCCTTCTTTCGGAAATATTGATGCTCCTTATATGGCTACATTGTCCCTTTCGGGATTTACCATTGGCTTGCCAGTATGGTTGTTTTCAACCTCCTTGGTTCAAAATGTCATGATTTCTCCGCAATCGAGTACACCTCCAACTAGACAAAATCAACCTTCGGTTGATCCTAAATTTGACCCTTTGCCTTCTTCCTTGTTTGTTTATCCCTCCCCCTCTTCCTCTTCGCTTAGTGAAAGTATTGGTACTAGTAACCAAGTGGCTAAGAAGAAGAAGAAAGGGAAGAAGAAGAAGAATCCAATTCAGCAAGGGGGCAACCAAGCAACCATTGCTTTGAATGCAACATCTGATGAAAATCTGTCCGTTAAGCCTCACAAAGTCAAATATCCATGCATAATTTGTGTGAGAGACCATCTTCATCGAAATTGTCCTTATATTCCTCGGATCTTAGAAGAATGGTCTTCCCGTTCACACCATCCCGTGTCATCAACCTCTGGAGATCATGTTGGTAACATACCATCAACCAGTGATAGTAAAGTTCATGGAAAGAAGGGAAAGGTTAAGTTTCCATGTAGGTTATGTGAAGGGAATCACCCCTTTCACCTTTGTCCCTATTTGGATGAAGCCAAAAGAGTGTTGGATAACTATCCTGCTTCACCACAGCGACTTCCATCTGGTTATAGGAAACTCTCCCTAAATCCTTTACTAGTTGATGAACCGACTGACCAAAAACAATCGTCAGTCGAAAACACTCTCCCTGGAAGTGAATCCTATGAGTCTATACCCAATCCAAATCAACAGGTCGAGGTAATGGTTAACCCGATTTCACCTTCAGCTAATCATACCTTTCTCGAAGAGATTGAATATGACTCCATTCCAGTTCTTTTTGTTTCTTTAGATTCAAATGAGCTTGGGGGCAATCCACCTGTTCCATCAAGACAGGAGGAAAATCCTCCAGTTCTCGTAACTCAAGGGGTTAATTCTCCTGTTTCTATGGTACCCCCTCCAAGTAGTCTAGTCACTTCCTTTGATTGGAATCCACTGGCAAGATCTCTCCTTCCTTCTTATGTGCCTTTCCAGATCATAGTACAAGTTTGTAAAATGATTGTATCTGGCACTATTATAGATGAAGGTGCATCAGTGAGTATCCTTTCCTCAACTGCTTGGAAAGTGCTTGGTTCACCACCACTTATGCCTGTTACACAGAATCTGTTGGGTTTTAACAGAGGAACCAGTCAACCATTAGGGATCCTTCCACAGTTACCTATCACTTTGGGAGAAAAAACCGTTTATTTGAACGTAATGGTAGTCCCAGGACCTTTAGATTACAATTTACTTCTTTGGCGTGACTATGTTTATCACATGGGAGCTATTGTTTCAACACTCCTTCGAGTTATTTGTTTCCCGCATAAAGGCAAAATTGTCACCATTGACCAGCTTTCATTTCCCGGCCCAAATATAGCTCCTAGTCAACCATCTTCCCTAAATGACCCTTCTGTACCAATGGTATCATCCCCTTCACGGGTTAATTATATGGCAACCCGTTCCACACCCACATCAACTGACGATCAATTCAATTGATGTTGTACATTATGTACTGGGGGCATTGGAACCATATCTTTCCTTCATGACCACTTATGAGTTGTGATCAAGGAGCATGAGGATAGTTCGTTTTCTTGTGTCAACCTCATTAAAAAATGAAACAGGGAATTTGAGGAGAGTTCCTTGTCTTGTGTCAACCTCATTAAAAAATGAAACTAAGGGTATGAAAATAATTTATGCACCTATTGGTAAAGTTAAATTTCCCAGTAGGTTATGTGAAGGGAATCACTCCATTCACTTTGTCTATCTGGATGAAACCAAAGAGATGTTGGATAACCGTCCTGCTTCACCGCAGTGACTTCCATCTGGTTACAGGAGACTCTCCCTTTCATCATGCTAGGGGCATGAAAACCAATTCAAGCATATTTTTTCATTTTAAGCTTGTATAAAAGTGAAATTGAATCCAAGCATAGTTTTTCATTTCAAGCTTGTGTAAACATGAAACTGAATCCAAGCATAGTTCCCTATGGTTCAAGCTTGTCTAAAAATGAACCCATTTCCATTCTAACCATCGCGATTGCCATTTTATCAGCCTTTTTCATCAGATGAGCCTTGGTTTTTTCATTCCATCACCACCATCTCTTTGGCTGATCATACGCTTTCACTTGGTTGTTTTACCGTTTTTGAGGAATAGTTGCAATGAGTGGTCTTATTAGCCAGTCTCTTCACATAAATTAACATGTTTTGAGAAGTTCCAACATCACCGGAACTAATTTCTACCCTAGACACCACTCATTCCTCAAAATGGAGTCCTCTTTAAACCCTTTTCAGACTCGTTAAACATGAAAATATTGTCGAGCGCTTGTCTTTTCTAGCTCGTTAAAGTATTGGAAATGTCATCCCTCCTGTATTATTTTATCCTTTTTCGGACCTGAGGGATTATTTTATGAAAAAAAACTTATGGAGTTTTCTTTTCGTCCCTTTTCAAACTCTCTAAACATGAAAAGGACCGAGTTATCATTGTCGTTAAACTCATTAAAATAATAGCGATAAACTTGTCCATCTAGACAAGACCAAGTTTCACTGTCGCTAGACTCGTTAAAACATCAAATAGCAATGGGTTTGCCCAAAGGGAGAATTATAGAACAAGCATATGTTATCCTCCTCAAGCTTGACAAAAATAAAGAGATACTGGTCAGCAATGACTGGGGAAAAAGGGAAAAACTTGAAGAATTTGTGGTAGTAAGTTGCTCTTGAACATGACACTTTCACTTCATCTCCATGATTGAGTTGGGTTGGGTTATTCCGTTCACCGGTCATCATACCATTGGTCTTTCATACCATCCATCTTTTGGGGTTAACGCTACCAATTCATCTCAGTGTCGCCGACATGTTCAAGAGAAGTCATCCAGTTAAATGTCCCATACATTGCAATACCTCTAACCTTCATATTTTCATGACCGCCATTCCTAAACCTTGTGTCATTAGTTCATTTTCACCTCCAGAAATCATTTGCTTCGTTTCGTGTCGTAGATGTGGGATACATCAAGGCCCTCCTATGATGAGTCGCTTCTTGTTGACATCAGCTCATTATCCAAGAAGTTGACTTAGAAACAACCCTTTCAATGCTTTGAAGCTTGCATACATCAATGGCAAGTTTCTCACTTCCAGCGACAGGTTGACATCAATGGCCTTCGACCGAAAGATTTTGCGTGGTGTTCGACATCAGATCATGTATTCACACCATGTGAATTGTACTGTAGTACCTTGAGGATCATTATCATTATCGGTGATTCCTCTCGCATCTGTTAACAGCTCACATCATTGGTTGGTAATCAGGCGATGTCTTTCCATGTTCGACTTCAGAACATCTCTTCACATGGTTTGACTTGTACATCGAGCGAATATTGACCGAGTTTGAAGACCTCGGATCTAGTTTCATCCATCCAGGCTATGATATATTTAGGGATATAAAAATGTCAAATGTACAAAGGCTCTATACATATGGTCATCCTAATCATGGATAATGACTCTATATCTGTAGAATCACCAGTCTGTATCTGCAGACGACTATCTGATCTATGTACATGAAATGAAATTTATAAAGTTGAGCATGGGAATGCCTCCCTCAGCTAGATCATGAAAATCATATTATGATGATGTATTGTATTGTAACTTATGCAGGTCACCTTCCAGTTCGAAACTTCGGATCCTCATGATGAAGCATTTCACCCGACATGAATATTTACGACCACATGCTTTAGGGGGCAACTATTATAGATATATTTGGGCACATCAACCCCAAAATTATATGTCAATGAACTAGGGCTCATTAACCCCTAAAAGAGTTGTTTCATACCCTAAAGGAACTTGGTCATCTGAGTGCATCATTCCCCAAAAGCTCCACTTCAGAAATCATCCATTAAGAGCCTAAATTGGACCATACTGACTGCTCCACTGATAAACTGTGATGTATACTGAGTGGTACACTGCCAGGGTGCGAAGCATACTGTTTAGGCCTTCTATAGGGTGCGATGGGTGAGGATGGACAAATTTCTAGGATAGTTTGTTAGTTGGTTGCTCATGGAATCTTCTAGAAACTTCTCTTGTGCCACTTGCCTCTGAATTCACGCAAGGATGAAAAAGGGAACTAGGAAACCATCTCCATTCCCCTCCCTTGTGGAACCAATTGTAACAAGTGGAATGACACTCATCAAACCCCATGGATGGCTCACACCCTTGCAAACATCTATAAAAGGATCTCCCTTCCAAGAGATCTAGAGGGTTGAATGGTTATGGATTGCAAATAAGTGTTGCTAGTTTTAGTCTCGAGGAGAGAGCATAGTATCCTTGTTGGTGTGTTATTGCTAGTTCATGAGGTGAAGAAGGATTGATGCTGGGAGGATGGCGCTGGATCAGACAACTGGTTTGTAATTCTCCTTATTATTAATAAAGTTCTTCAGGATTTTTCCCAATTGATTGTGTAATTGTGAATGCTTTCATTTGTTCATTATATATCTGATTCTGTAATGTTTATGTTGTAATAGATCACGATGCTTTGACAGTTCTTTGTTGTTGTACTTGTGTAGGTACTCTCCAAGCGTGTTAAGTACAAGGAGGAGTTGCTGATCTACCAAAGGAGAGAGAGATCAGGCAAGGGATCAAGCGAAATTTCTAGGTTGGTTCCACTATCTTTTTCTTATCTATTACACAGGAAAAATCATTGAATTGCTTTAAATTGTTGTTTCTAGGGTAGCTACCAAACCTAGAGGGTTAGTCATTCGACAAGACACTAATTTTCCCAGAAACATCGTAGCCACATCCATGGCCACCGGGAAGGGTTTCTCCACGTAGCAGAAGCAGGTGGATATGGTCACGAAAGAATACAAGGACATCTCAGGACCAGCATTCGTTCGATCTGACTCCCACAACACCTCTACCCAACGGGTCGATATATCGTCGCTCCATTGTGGAAAATGCCAAGTACAAGCAGCGACATGATGAACATCGTGTGACACATAAGTTTCAGGTGGGCGATAAAGTCTGGTTACATTTGCATAAAGGACGCCTTACAAATCCCATCAGAAACTCAGAACAGTCCGATATGGTCCTTACACCATTACCAAGGTTGTGGGAACAATTTTTGGAACACAACATTCCTCAATTCCTTGGCTTGCATCGAGTGTTCAGTGTGGACTACCCTCGACCATGCTTCTCACCATTACTGGACACATCAAAGATTGAAGAACATCTCACGAGGGACCAGGCTCAACAGAAATTTCCTCACCTCATGGAGGCTCTGCACGCAATGGGGACCATTGCTTCCTAAGTGGGGAGGAATGATCAAGGAAGATATTGGTGGCCACCCACCTATTCCACATAGACCCCCCAGTCAGTTTGATATGTTTCCTTAGTTGTAGCACAATTTGTTATTTTGGCATTTTTTCAGATCCTGAACTTCCATAGTCGTTTTGAGGCACTAAACAATGTTTCTAGGGAAACATAGAGATCGAAAACGTCCTAAACCAACTTGACATTTTGTTTTTGGCTTTCTCTCCAAGATCTTCGAAACGAGGTATTATGATAGCCAAACGGAGATTGTATACCAAAGTTACGACCACGGGAAGTTGATGTACCAATTTACCGAAACAGGGACCACAGTTTTGGTGCTTCATCTCCTAGGGTTAGGTTTTTGGATGTCTAGGGTTTTCCATTGTTTCTCAATAATAAATACGACTTTGAGACTCATTGTAACATATTTCAGAGGCATGTAGCCACCACATCTCTTCTCAAAGATAAGTTACCATTGCCCGAGCTAGTCTTATTTCCATTTTGTTTACAAGCATATTTCAGTTTTTTTTTATTAATGAAATGAAGTGTTATTTCTACGACATCTCTGTATTTATGGTTATATCTATAATTTGTTGTGTTCCTATTTAAATCTAGATCAATGGTATCAGAGCGGTCTTATCTTTCTCTTTTTTTCTTTGCATGTCCCCAACGAGGTTGGGATATAAGGAGTCAGGGCTCGATCTCGTTCAACCTTTTCCAGATCAGCCTCGCAAATCCCGACAGCCTCCCAGGGTAGATGAAAAGAAAGACGAGGGGGCAGGAGATCCTATCAAAATCTTGCTCAAAGAAGCCCTCGAGCGACAAAGGAACATTTGATGGACAACTTTGCCCAGATCTTTCAGCAGCTACCTAGGGGCGACACATCTGCTTCCGCAGCTAGTTTGGAAGCGCCAAACCCTTTAAGGTACAAGTTAATTTTGACATTCCATATTTGAGGGTTAGATAGATGCGGATGTTGTAGATAAATGGTTAAATATGCTAGAAGGATATTTTTTTGTTCATGATTTTTCCAGCTAGGAAAATATCACTTTTGCACTTCTTAAAGTTGCCCCCTACGTTAAGGACTGGTGGGAAACCTACTGCGAGCAGAAGGATGAAAGTACGGGCTCATTGTTTTCAGTCACACCCACTTGGAATTCATTTCAGGATGCCACCAAGGAGCAGTAATACCCTGCCAGAAGCTATGAGGATAAATACATAAAGTGGACCACACTGCGGCAAGGAAGGGACCAAAACGTGTCGGATTTCACCAATATTTTTCATACCCTTCGCACAAAGTTGGGTATCAAGAATTCAAAGCGGCATTTGGTACTCAAATACTGCAACTACCTACATAGGTACATCCAGGATGAGATGGAGTTCCTAGACATCTCCTCGCTTGGCATGACTTACCGATACACTGTCAAGATCGAGTAGAAGTTTAAACAAAAGAAGCGAGACTTTGGATCTGCAAATCCAAAGAACAAAGGACAATGCCAAGGCGGGGTGACCGAAGACAACCCGTCAAAGCTGCAAGAAAAATGACACCACCTTAAACTCAAAGAAGGGCACGGGAAAGTCGTGTGAGTTTCATAAGAGCCCCACTCACAACACAAGTGAGTGTCAGACCAAGCAGTCGCTGGTGGCTGAGTTGAAGGCTTCAGAATCAGATGCATATTCCGACCCTAATTCAGAACCCGACAAGAGGAATGACAAAGGGAAGCAGATTATTAATGCAGAGCCCCTGCCATTGTTGCCACTGCTAAGATCCAGAAGAATGAGCCCAATGATCCAGAGGATGGGGAGCATCTTTTCCACTCACAAATGTGGGTGAAGGTTCGCCGCTGCAATTCATTGTCGACAGTGGTAGCCAAAAGAACCTCATTTCAACAGAGGTCGTGAAGCAGATGGGCCTACTCACCATACCACACTGGTAGTCGTACAACATAACGTGGCTTCACCAAGAATGAGATCTCTGAGTCAACCAACAGTGTTGCCTTCCTCACAACATCAAACCCTTCACATATGAGGTATTGTGTGATGTTGCTCCTCTCGACGTTTGTGATGTATTATTAGGACAATCATACTTGTGGAAGCGACATGCTATATATGAGTCTAGACATCACTCTATGATTATTTCTTTGGGTGATACGTTATACAGGATACCGGAGGTAGCCCCACTTACCGCCACCTCTTTGATCTCTGCCAAGAAATGCAGTAAGATCATCTCCCAAACAACGAAATTTATTTTCTTTCTAGTTCGCTCTCAAAGTAAGGGGAAGATTGTAGCCACATCCATGGCCCCTAGGAAGGGTTCCTCCATGCAGCAAAAGCAGGTGGATACGTTCATGAAAGAATACATAGACATCTTCTCCTCACCCACAGGGGTATTGTTGCACTGTCAGGTCAGGCATTCATTCGATTTGACTCCTAGAGCACCTCTACCCAATGAGTCGATATATCGTCACTCCATTGTGGAAAATGCCAAGTACAAGCAGCGACATGATCAACATCACCTGCCACACAAGTTTCAGGTGGGCGACAAAATCTGGTTACATTTGTAGAAAGAACGCCTTACAAAATCCCATCGGAAACTCAGGCCACTCTGATATGGTCCTTACACCATTACCAAGGTTGCCGGAAACAATTCTTTGGAGCACAACATTCCTCAATTCCTTGGCTTGCACCGAGTGTTCAATGAGGACCACCCTCGACCATGCTTCCCACCATTACTAGACACATCAGAGATTGCAGAACATCTTACTAGGGATCAGGTTCAACAAAAATTTCCTCTTCTCATGGAGGCTCTACACGCAATGGGGACCATTGCTTCCTAAGCGGGGAGGAATGATCCAGGTAGATATTGGTGGTCATCTAACTCTTCCACCTAGACCCCCAGTCAGTTTCATCTATTGCCTTAATTGTAGCACAATTTACCATTTTTGGCAGTTTTTCGGGTCTTGAACTTTTGGAGCCGTTTTGAGGCCCTAAATGATTTTTTTAGGGGAAACAGAGAAATAAAAAAATTCCCAACTTAACTTGATGCTTTGTTTTCAGCCTTCCTTTCGAGATCTTTGAAACAAGGTATTATGATAGCCAAACGAAGATTGTATGCCAAAGTTGCGACCTCGGGAAGTTGATGTACCAATTTACCCAAACAAGGCCCACCGTTTTGGTGTTCCTGTTTAAATTTGGATCAGTGATGCCCCAAGAAACTCTTCCTTGTCATCGACACAGCCACAGTCTTCCCATCAAGTAAAATCAAGAGTATGTGTTTGCCCATCATCAACACAACTTGAGTTTCAATCAAGAAGTCCAGCTCCAACACCATAGCATGGTTATCCATCTCGACCGCCCTTAGATCCAACCTTCCAAACCATGAACCAACATTCACTTGCACATCCTTAAGAATACATGCCACTGTCAGGCAGAAAGAGTCGATAGTGCGGACACAAATCAACCTCCCTAGGAGCCTAAGACTCTCTAGTGACAAACAAGACAAACAAGAGCAATCCTTCTCTAAACATGCATTTACTATATAAGAAATCAAGTGTTTAGATCCTACCTGTAGTCCAACGCTGTTGTAGCAGTCCAGCTCCGCGGATCCGGATGAGCTCCTCCTTCACTTTGAAACCTGCATCCACTAACAATCAAACGATTAAATAGCACTTGATAATCTCATAGAATAAAACATATTTAACACATAGACCAAGGAGTACATGAAACAACTCATAAATAACAAGTTATTGAGAAGAATGGACTCATTTGCATTAATAGGAAACAAAAGGAACAATTACAACCTGAGCCTTGGTGTTGTGCAAGTCCCTCCCAAGGTCCATCAAGAGTTCTCCTTTACTTTGACAAAGCTCACCCACTTCCAAATAGAACAAGTAAAGATGACAATCTCTCCTCACAAGCTTCTAAATGGGAGTCCTAATTCCTGCAGCATCTACCCTTAGAAATGTTTAGCTTTCAACCTCCCCTCCTTCTAGCCCAATGCCTGTATTTATAGTGCTCAAGAGGAGGTTAATCAGGTCCACCATCAATGGGATAATCCCCTCTTTGGATGGGATAGCTCCCTTATTGATGGGATAAGTTCCTCTTTGGTAGGGGTACATGAACCATCTGGAGGCGCTCAATACACGTCGAACAACCTTCTAGAATGCTCTAGAAATGACCACAAGTAACTTTTTAAAGATGAAACTTGCGCATTTTGACCTTTACAGGGGGACGCACCTGCCCCTTTACATACAGAGCGTCCAAGGATGCAGTTTTTGTGAACATTGGGTGCGTACCCGCAGGTAAGGTTGAGAGAACCTGCGTACCCAGAGATAAATACATTTATAAAGACTTTCTCTCTTTTTGGAGTTTGACATGGAGAGCAGAGGCTTAAGACTTGCCCAGGAGGATAGCATGACTGTTGATAGAGCCATACTAACTGTAAATAGCCATGGTGACATTTTTTAGTGTAACAGCCACAACCTTCATAGTCGTTCTAATAGCTTTGAAATCACTTAACTCTCGTTCCATTATGGTCTTAAACTTCAAGGTCTTTGCTACCTTATTGCTAAGGAAACTATTTGTAGCTTCGTAATCAACCAATGCAACAAACTTCCTTCCACATACGGTCACCTGCACAAAACTTAATCCCAACGCACCTTTGTTCTACAAGGGTCTTGTCTTGCGCCTTACTTCCATGACCTTATTCATTGGTTCCTCAAGCGACCCTTTACCTTCATCACGTTTTGACTTCAATTTAATAGCCCTCTTGAGATACTTATCTTCATCAATCAGGACATCTGATCAACTCAAACCTAGTTAAGCTTGGGCAGAATTTGTTCCACTGCAATTCAACTCCTTCGACTGTTGCTTCATCGTGCCTATTCATTATTCAAATCCCTTACTTTTTATTAAGGAGGTCATCGTTCACTTTTCTTCATCCAAGGTCTATGAACGCACTTCCCTTGGCTCTTCAACTTGGCTCGACTCATCCTTTTCCTTCAGATGGTCATCTTCATGGTCAAATTTTGCCTCTTTAAACCTTCTTTGGAGTGCATCAATCTTTTGCCAAAGTTAAACCTTCTCTTCTTCCTTGCAAGCTCGATTATTCAAAAACCCTATCAACCTCTTACTAGTCTGCTTCCTTTCGCCCTTGCAAGGGTCATCTTCTTCTTGGAGAAATTCTCGTAGTCTTGCCAACTTACCTTCAAGGTGGCTTGTGTCTACCATGAGCTGCATGACTTCATCTCGAAGTTTTTGCCATCGAGTTTTCCAAGAATTGGTTTCCTTCATTATTTATGCACTTTTTAGAGCAGTCTCCATGCCCACCTTCAATAAGCTTCCAATGAGATTGACTAAAACCTATCACGGTGGTGGTCGTCATGCCACTACCTTCATCCTCAGACAAGAACACTTAAAAAATGACATTACCAAAACAAAGCCCCTTCAATCTTCTCTCAGCCAAATGCATCTCTGATACCATTTTTCAGGACCCTAACGATGATCCTACCACCGTGGGCATGTGGCACCAACGAGATTTCGTATCAAGGCACTCAACTAATCTCTCTTGGACTACACCTCTAGCCTATGTGCCCTAGTGAATTTTCCTATCTACTTTGTGAAATTAAGTTTCTAAGAAAGTCCAACACAATAGCCAACTTCTTAACACTTAACGGATTCTTCAATTAATTTCCAAGTTTACTTTAGCCCACAATTCATTTTACATCATATGAACAACAACATCAATAAACCAACATAAACAATAATATAACCAACAATACACAAGTGCACAACAATATACACGAGAGGGGGAACTCCCAACAAAAATTCTGTAACACTTCTTTTATTAAACTTCAAATATATTACAACAACAATACATCCAAGATTGCGCCAAACCCCAAACGTTCGCTGCCACAACACATGGGCAACCAAAGTTCATGCAACACTTAAGCTCGCACGTTCAATAGAAAAATGTTTCCTTACAACCAAACAAGCGTTCCCTACGACTCACTCTTCCCACATAAATCCAACAACACCTTTGTCGCACGACTTCCCAACTCGCCCTAGGCGAGCACATGCCCCTACACCCTTTGCTTGTTCCTTGCCTCTACCCGTTTGCTACCTTAGAAACCTTCATTGTTCACCACATGCATTTTTCCTTGTGTTATGCGAAGTTGCTTTGCAATGTTGTCCAACTCCATTGTGCCTTTGCTTATTTATATTCATTCTTGCCCAAACATTTAGTCTAGTCAATGCCCCTTAAATATCTCAAGTTGACCCTTCATTTAATTTTCTCGTGGATTCGGGGAACCCATGCCATGGGCCGATGCCCTCCTAACTCATCAATCTGACATGTATGTGGGTAAGCTTGCCCATCTTAACCAAGTAGACCAACGCGTCCGCCCACTGCCTTATCGTGCACGCTAAGTAAAACCCGCCCGCTAGTGCCCATGCAACCAATCTTCATGTAGGCATACATCTTCCATGTCGTACGCCCATGCAACATCCTATGGTTTCTTCTTCATCTTGTTACTTTGTTCACTTCCAAGTTAGTTTGTGTGACCGACATGCCACATATTATGTTGGTCGTCTGACGCTTCACCTTCATGAAGGCGTGTGGCCCATCTGTTTCACTGTTTTCCAATGCGACCAACCAACTCGACGAACCATATATCTTACGTTCCCTTCGGTCATTTCACTTCGTGTTGGGCGCACCTATTGTTGGCTTAGTGGGTCCTGACCCAGGTTTAGAGTTAGTTGCGCCAAACAAATCCCTACACTACTGGCCCTTTCGGCATCAATGCGCGTAGCGCGGGCTGAAGTCTCACCCGAAGCAGTATGGGGGGATGCTGGAACCATGTTTCTGCATCCAAAGATCAATGTGATGTCTGTTTATGACCTAGATCTGCCTTTGCACACATTTCTAAGCCCTTAAGGCTTAGCACTGTAACTCCCCTCAATCGGCCTCTTTACCTCTGCGAAGGTCCACCACCGGCTTTTGCAGACCATGAATGGGCAAATTAGCTACTTATGCACACCATAGATTACCCGTAGAGCAATATTTACTCATATCTACCTAACTATTCGATAACTTTAACAGAAAGTGTTATGATCTTCGTGTAATCACCTAACATTAATTACTTTCAGATAATAAGACGGATCAAGTAAATTCGTGCATCAATACATCATTATTTTATAAAGACATCATTTTATCACATCATGTATCGCAATCATACATAACAGAAGTAAAGAGATAAAACACAGGAATTTCTGCAATAGTCTTCTTCATTGATCTTTAGTATAGGTTTACAGACTCAATACTTCCCTGCGACTCAGCTGCAGGGGTCCATGCACTTAGCTCGGACACTACTCTAGGCCTCTGCACACTCAGCTGCAAAGCCTTTCCTCCTACCTTCCTGCGCTAGCCCTCTAGACTCCTTCCATTGTACCCATAGACAAAAGACTTCTATCTCTATCTACTTGCCTTAGACTCTCTAAGACACACCTATTTATACAATCCCATGGTCCATGGACCATGGGTAGATCTTCAAAAACTGACTCAAGTTTACATGAATGAGGGTAAAAACCCTTTTTGACTCTTAACTAACTCCGCACTCCGCGTCCACAATTTGCGGATACTTTACATCTTTTTACATCAAAACTTAGGCTTTTGCCCCAAAACTGACCCAGGGGACCCCGTCCCAATAGACCCGCAACACAAAGGTCGTGACTCGCCCTTGAGTCACTCAGCTGGTGTGGTGATCTTGTTGCAAAGATCCCCCAGTTCCACCTACACAACTACTACTTCAGCCGCGCTCTGCGTGGCTACTTGCTTTACCTGTTCGACCAGTTGCTCTGTAGTTGGTCCTTCATTGGCTCACTTGATCTTTTGTTGTGTGAGCTGCAAGTTCATCAACTTTTCTTGTACGTTGGGTGAGACTTGGCAGGCTTCGTCCAACCAAGGACCCAACCATGCCTTAAGCATTGCCTCTTTTTTTTGCGCTGCTTCCACTTGTGCAAGGAGCTGCTTTTCCTCCTGCAACTTGGCGAGGCGCTGCGCTATAGCAATGGAGCATGTCGTCGCCCTAACCTCGTCATACTGCTGCTGGAGCTCACGGATCTCTATATTCAATATCTGCATGGTGGGATCTTCCTGCAAGGTCGTCACCACTTCCATGGCCTATTCAAATAAAGTTGTGTAGTTAATGACCATGGCATCCACAGTAGCTATCCCTTCCTTGACGGCAACTTCGCATTGTTCCCTGACTTCAGGTGGAGTCGAAGGTTGTGACTTAAGCTCCAGTTCCATGATTTTCATGTTGAGTTCAAATTGAACTCTTGCCACCTCTACCTTCGCCTCGCGAACACTCGCAGCTAGCTTCCTGATCTTGGCCTCGAGCGGTGCCTCCTCAAGTATGTGCAACTCTGGCACTGTCTTGCATGCCTCTACAACCACAGCCACTAGGTGGGTGCTCTGCACCTGGATTGTTTCCCTTGCCTTCTGGGCCTCTATCTTCTCCGCAAATATTTTCTCATTATTCACCCGATACTCACTTATTAAGCTAAGAGCGCACTGCTCTTGCGATCTCAATTCCGTTTTTATGCCTATCTGCAGCGCATGAAGATACTTGTTAGGGAGCACTGCAATATTGAGGCTGATGTTCTTTAAGGTGCTAAAGATAATCTTATCATGATCCAAATCTTGGGGGGAGGGCCCCCAAGATCTAAAAAATTAAAATTCTAGAAGAAAAAGAGGAGAATGCCCAATAAACAAAACCATGAAGATTTTTTTTATTAAAACGGAGAATAACTGTAAAAGCTACATTGTGGCAGACAAACTGTGCTTTTACAAAATGCGACTTGTTACTTATAGTCTTTTACAATACCACATGTCAATTCCATGGGTGAATGAATACCATGGGTTGATGTCACAATGCCATGGGTGAATGAATACCATGGCTGGATGTCACTTACAATACCATGGGTGGGTGCCACTTACAATACCATGGGTAAATTCCATGGGTGGATTAATACCATGGGTTGATGCCATTTTCTATTCAGATCATTCCTCCCTCCTTAACAAGCAATGGTCCCCATTGCATGAAGTTCCCTCCTGCGAAACCTTTGTTGAATATGAAGAGCAGCTGAAGAGAAGAGTTTTATGTGGTTAACCCATAACCATGATGAACGAAGATCCGAGGATAAAGATACCATATAATGCTTGTGACCAACTGTGATAAGGACAGTGTGCGGCCTAGCAAATGGACTTCGATGAAGTGTGGGTTTGTGGATGACCCGTAACCATGATGAATGAAGATCTGAGGATAGAGATACCATGCAATTCTTGTGACCAATCGTGATACTGACAGTGTGTGGCCTAGCAAATGGACTTCAATGACATGTGGGTTTGTGGATGACCCATAACCATGACAAACAAAGATCCGAGGATAGAGATACCCTGTAATGCTTGTGACCAACTGTGATGCTAACAGTGTGCGGCCTAGAAAATGGACTTTGATGACAAGGATTTTGTGTGGTTGACCCATAACCATGATGTTGGTTGTTGATGAAGTAGCAGGTGCCCACATAGCCTGGGGTGGGAGGGCACATCTCCAAAGAACCCAAGCCGAATGTTGCTATGCTGAAAATGATGAATGTGAAGTAGGTGCCTACTAAAGCAGGGTGAGAGGGCACGTCTTCAAAGGGAACCTGCTTTGAATGTTGCTCCAGAATTAAAATGGACATAACTCGGTCAATATAACTCATAATATTTATTATAACATAATTTTGGAAACAGAAGGAGCATTTTGCATTTTCCCCTTATGTTGCAAATCCTTATCTGGATACTCTAGAATCTCATATTCTCACTGCAACGTTTTCGCCGTCACAAAAGTTCTGAAAAAAGTAGTTGATTTTAAATCAGTGATATCTCCCACATCCGAACTCTGATTCGACCCTTTTTTTTTTTAAATTGAGCAAATTTTCAAGAGGAGATTAGATATACAATCACTTTTCTCAAATTCTACACCGAAATTGCAACAAAAGATAGGAGAGCCACCGTCTACGAATTGCCATCAGAAACATTTCTGCAACATAGCTAATTTTAAATCAACGATATCTCCCTCATCCGGACTCCGATTCGGCCGATTTTTTTCTTGAATTTTGGCATTTTTTCACAAGGAATCTAGATATATTATTTGCTTTTGTAAAATTTTCACCAAAAAATTCAAATCTGATCTGAAAACTTGTCGCCAAAAAACATTCCTGCAAAAAAATGAAAAAAGAAAAATTCTTCCCGCTTGGCCCAAGAAAATGCTCTGTGGAGGACGTAGCACATGCCTGAAGTTTGTTGAATATTGCTATGAAATTTGAAACTGAAATATGCATCAAACCCTCATTCTCATTGAATCATAACCTGCTTTGATACCGCTAATCCAGATCTTGGGGCGAAGGCCCCCCAAAATCTAAAAGATTGAAATGGATTTTGGGAGAGAGGCCCCCGAGATCTAAAAAATTAAAATGTCAGAAGAAAAAGAGGAGAATGCTCAATAAACAAAACCACAAAGAATTTTTCAATTAAACGGAGAATAACTGTAAAAGCTACATTGTGGTGGACAAACTGTCCTTTTACAAAATGCGACTTGTTACTTATAGTCTTTTTCAGTTACAATACCACGAGTCAATTCCATGGGTGAATGAATACCATGGGTGGATGTCACAATACCATGGGTCAATTACATGGGTGAATGAATACCATGGGTGGATGTCACAATACCGTGGGAAAATACCATGGGTGAATGAATACCATAGGTGGATGTCACTTACAATACCATGGGTGGATGCCACTTACAATACCATGGGTGGATGAATACCATGGGTTGATGTCATTTTCTATTCAGATCATAACATCGGCTGACTCTGCCCTTAGGTACCCTTCTGGCAACGTGACTGTCCTGAGATCCACTGTCCTGACCAGCTCTGCAGCCTGATTTGTCCCTGGTGTTAGGCTCGTCTCCACAGCGCCCACCTGACCTGTGCCCCCCTGTATCCTGCTGGTCTAGATCCGTAGTTTGCGCAAATCCTTCTGAATATTAGCTAATGACTGCATGTGTTGTTGCTCGAATTGTTGCAATAGTTCAGTAGTGGTGTCGTGCACTTTGTCCTCGATCTCATCGAGATCACCCTCCGTCAGTGTAATGGGATCCAGCGGTGGCTTGGTTGCCTTTGTCTTCTTCCGGGACCCCTCCTGTTGTTGTTCCTTGTACCTTTTTACCCAGAATGGAGTGCTCTATCCCTCATCGCCTCCACCACCCTGTGTCAACTGCTCTTCCTCTTCAGTTTTGGGTGAAGGGGATTTACCGCTTCGCTTAGAGTCGCATTGCTCATGTTCAGCCTGTTGTTTTGCAGCGCGCTCCTTTTCCAGTGGGCCTTTCTCCTTGGCCTCCTTCTTTCGCTGCGTGGCCAACTTCTATGTCGCTTGCTTCACTGCATCCTTCCTCTTTTTCTCTGCTGAACTCCCCATGCCTTTGCTTGTACCCACGGCCAAGTCAGACGGAGAGTGCCAATCTGTTGGCCAACACTTAATTACTTCCTGAATCGCATCATCTATGGCGAGATATGGTAGATCAAACCACTTCTATTGCAGATCCTTCCGCGCCTGGATATAAATGCGGTGGAAGTCTGCCTTGAATTCTACATACTCTGACAACTGTTCATACATGGTTGGGGACAACCGTGGGTGCTGGTTGATGGCCATGTGGATGCTCGCTTCCATCAAAACCCAGAAAATATTCGTTTTTGTGACCCGCGCGGGGTCCTTCATGGCCCAAAGGGAGGCAAACTGTGCAGCCTCCGGCAAACCTGCCTCCAATGGAGGAAACTGACTGTCCTCCAGTAGCTCCCAAGCAACCAGCACAATGGAGAGCAGCAACCACACGTAGTGGAAGGTCTTTCTCTCATCTTGAGCCTTGCGACAATTCACAAGGAACTCACTACATAAATAACACGACCAGTTAAATTGCATGCCCTTCGCGCATTTTGTAGCTAACGAGATCATGGGCGTCAAAACCTCGTCCGTGCGGCACTTCTTCATGACCTTGCTAGCTAGTATTTGGGTGGAAA
Organism: Pinus tabuliformis; assembly: GCA_031772625.1. Classification (NCBI taxonomy): domain Eukaryota; kingdom Viridiplantae; phylum Streptophyta; class Pinopsida; order Pinales; family Pinaceae; genus Pinus; species Pinus tabuliformis. The sequence goes on along the minus strand of CM062809.1, from coordinate 291,825,633 downwards.
TTTTCACCATGGGGTTGTTGATGGATGTTATGGAGTACCCGCACGGCTTCTTGAGAAGCTTGTAGAATTTCCCACTGTAGATCACGTGATAATGCAATATACTAAAGAAAAATACTAGATCTACTTCTGCAATCAAACTTTGCGGAAGATTAATCAATTTGAGCTAGATAAATCAGAACACATATAACAAAGAAGAAGAATCAATACACACATGAAACACAGAAGAATACTTTGGGGAAAGCTTTAGCTAAAAACCCCGCTATCTGTATTATCATACAAGTGGAAATATCTCAGGATTACACAAAGCTTTAGCTCACAAGCTATCCAGCTCTCAGTATAATCCCTCACTGCTGCTCATAGATAGAATAGACAACACATATGCCTTCCTTCAGTCCTCCAAGCCTCCTATTTTCTTGCGCAGTTTCTCCTGGGGTCCAATGCAACCACCTGTGTGAATTCACCTCTCACACAACACACTAAACTCAATAGTAACTGCGCAGTCCTGAAGGAGATAATTCCTTATGCATGGATGAGTTTCCTATATAGGAAAAATCATCCAACTGATAGTACACTGTCCCTTCCTCTGATCTCAACTGGGTCTCTGACTGAACTGACATGCATGAGTTATTTATGAGAGAATATTCAGTTATCTGAAGTGCTGCAGTTACATGCATGCATGCATTAACTAACTGAACTCACAATTACTTCAAAAAACTATTTGAACTAATCTAACTGGACTTAACTCAGTTAACTGAGCTAACTAATTACAACTCAAAATACAACTCATCTTGATCTCCTTTAATTAAGGGATAACTTCCTCAATCAATCGAGAAACTATTGCATGTCTTCACATATACTTCATGTTTGATTTTCTACAACTAATTAACTCAAGATGAATTAATTAATTATTTTACAAATAGCTGCTAAGATCAAATTCAAATTTTACTTCTCAATTTTAGTTTAAGGACAAACTAAAATTGGAATCTATCCCGAAATGTTATTTATAGCAAAGCTATTTTTAGCACTTCCATTTTATCATTCCTTGTTGCTATGTCCAACACTGGTACCTGAACTGTTATTTATAGCAATGCTATTTTTAGCATTTATTGTTGCTATTTTCAACACTCCCTCTCAACAAGAAAGGCATTCAACTTGAACCCGATCCTGAACCTTCGGAATGTTTTGCATGAAACACTTCTACCTAGTGTTGTTGCTCCAGAAACTCTAGAAACAAAAAATATCCAACCTGAATCAGAATGATGCCTCTGTCATCAAATTCTCTGACTGTTATTGCCTCTGTCGACTGAAAACTCTACACCTCTGTGCTCTTCAGTATTTGACTGCTCTAGCCTCTGTCACTTTGATCTCTGACTGCATCAATCACACTGATTCCTACTGTTGCATCCATGCTGCTGCTGGTCCTATCTCCCAACACTGCATCCGTACTGCACCTCCTCTCATCATGTTGCATCGTGTTGCCCACTGCTGCACTGCAACTCAATTACTGAGAAGTAAGTAACTAATCTCCCAACTGACCTCCCTATTGGGCTAGAAACATACTCTGATCCTGAAGCTCCCTCTGCTACTCCATCCTTATCTATCTCTACACACTCAGTCAGTCCTGCTACTCCTTGTCGGTGCTCCTGTAGCAAGGTCTAATCAAAGAGGTTGGGTACCTCAATGATCCTACCCCTATTCTAGCCTTCTTGGGACTGTCACTCCACATCGCCCCACCTCCGACCTGGAGGTATTGACGCATGTGATCCCTCTACCCACTTGGCTCGAAATTTCCCCCTACTGGAGGTCTCTGCATGACTGGATGCCTCCACTCGATCTCCTCTCGGCTTCTCCAGTTGTGGCTGCTCCACAACCTCCTGAAGTTGCTTCACCAATTGTGGCTCATCCACAATTGTTTGAGACTTCTTCTGGCGCTGCATGTTGAGAGGTATTGTACTCTCCTTCTCAACCACCAAGTCTTCAACAGTTACCTTGCTCCTCGAGGCTTTGCATGCATCTTGAACCTCAAGAGCATACATGTTCTTGACTCATGAACCGATCTGCTTCACCTGTCTCGTGGTGACGTGTCTAAGGAAAACCTTTCCCTTACTGAAGACTACATCATAGCCTTTGTCTTCCAGCATTACGATCGATACCAAGTTTCTCTTCAGTCCTGGCACATACTTCACATCTGTCAAGGTAATGCGAGCTCCATGCTCCCTCTAAAAAACAACTGTGCCTACTTCTGAGACACTATACTTTTCATCATTACCCATCACTATAAGTATCTGGAGATCTTTCTCCTCCAAGGTACTGAACAAACTCTTATCGCCAATCATGTGGAATAAAGCTTCACTGTCAAGAAACCAGCCACATCCCACCATGGATGAAACCATGCATGCGAAGAGGGTGAAATCCAACTCGAACTGTGTGGCCAATGCCTCACCTTCAGATCCTTCCTTGGATCCCATCTTGGATTTCTTCAATGGACAAATTGTTGTAAAATGGCCCACCTCATGACAATGAAAGCATCGCACTTTCGATTTGTCAAACTTCTTCCCACCATGGGAAGAACTTGATTTGGGATGAGAATCCTTCTCCTTCCCTTTATTTTCCTTACTCGCTAAGGCACAGTTTTCTTCATCCTCCTTGGATGAATAACCATCTCTGGTGCTTCTTCTTATTTCCTCCTGCATCAGATCTGACCAAAGTCGTTCCCAATCTGGCAGTTTCTCTCTTCCATTAACCGAGTCTTGGTAGCTATGCCAGCTCTTAGGAAGGCCGAGGAGGGAAAGACTCACCATGTCATCATCGGCTGTCGTGATCCCTACACTTCCGAGCTCATCCCTGCAGGTGGTGAGCTTGTTCAAAGATGTAGAGATCATGTCGCCCTTTTCACACTTGATTTTCCGAAGCTTGTCTTTCAACGCCAGCTTCCTCTGATCGTTGTTGTTCTGATATAGATCTTTCAATGTTTTCCACATTGAAAACGGTGTCTCCTTCCCATGGAGACTCGAGACTATGTGGTCTCGAACTCCCTCCAGAAGGATTCTCCTCGCTCTAGCCACACATTTCTTCCATTCTGCCAATTCTGTAGCATTAGTTGCTGTCGGCTTGGGGACTTCTTGATCAATGAAGTCCTTTAGACAGTTGTCCTCTAATACTGCTTCCATGTGATCCTTCCAGGTTGTATAATTCGAGATGCCATTAAGGGCATACTCGAGTCTTAAACCGTTGAACTCCATTGGGGAAATTTGAGATGTGATAAGAATATGAATTCTATAATCAGGAACTTCAAACTTCAAACTTCTCCCTTATTTGTATATTGTTCTTTTCTTTGATCACCTTTGCTCTGATACCATGTAGAATTTCCCACTGTATATCACCCGATAATGCAATATACTAAAGCAAAATACTAGATCTACTTCTACAATCAAACTTTGCGGAATCTTAATCAATTTGATATAGATCAATCAGAACACATATAACAAAGAAGAAGAATCAATACACACATGAAACACAGAAGAATACTCAGGGGAAAGCCTCAGCTAAAAACCTCACTATCTGTATTATCATACAAGTGGAAATATCTCAGGATTACACAAAGGTTTAGCTCACAAGCTATCCAGCTCTCAGTACAATCCCTCACTGTTGCTCATAGATAGAATAGACAACACATATGCCTTCCTTCAGTCCTCCAAGCCTCCTATTTCCTTGCGCAGTTTCTCCTGGGGTCCAATGCTACCACCTGTGTGAATTCACCTCTCACACAACACATTAAACTCAATAGTAACTGCGCAGTCCTGAAGGAGATAATTCCTTCTGCATGGATGAGTTTCCTATATAGGAAAAATCCTCCAACTGATAGTACATTGTCCCTTCCTCTGATCTCAACTGGGTCTCTGACTGAACTAACATGCATGAGTTATTTATGAGAGAATATTCAGTTATCTGAAGTGCAACAGTTACATGCATGCATGCATTAACTAACTAAACTCACAATTAGTTCAACAAACTATTTGAACTAATCTAATTGGACTTAACTCAGTTAACTGTGCTAACTAATTACAACTCATCCTGATCTCCTTTAATCAAGGGATAACTTCCTCAATCAATGGAGAAACTGTTGCATGTCTTCACATAGACTTCATGTTTGATTTTCTATAACTAATTAACTCAAGATGAATTAATTAATTATTTTACAAACAGTGGCTAAGATCAAATTCAAATTTTACTTCTCAATTTTAGTTCAGGGACTAATTAAAATTGGAATCTATCCTGAAATGCTATTTATAGCAATGCTATTTTTAGCACTTCCACTTTATCATTCCTTGTTTCTATGTCTAAGACTAGTACCTAAACTACTATTTATAGCAATGATATTTTTAGCATTTCTTGTTGTTATTTTCAACAAAGCTTACATTTCTTCTTCATCTTTTCTGCCAAGTCTTGCTCGCTTGTCTTTCCTCTAAACTCCTTGGCTGGATTCAAGCCTTCATGTGGTAGGAGTGTGATCCTGTGGATGAGCATGTCTATGATGGGGATAACCGCGCCAAACAATAAGCACCCATCGTGCACCAGAGTCAGTAGTTGTTGTATATAGGTGATATTTATGTTAGAGTGGTGGTAGTGGGGCACTCACTGTAAGTTCAATAACCCGAACTGCTCTACTCCGCAAATCCACTCAACTATCTCCAACACAGTGACACCGAAGTCTTTGTAATATACTCACTTCATGTAATTCTCCGTCGTGAGGTGGGGGAACCTCTCTGATCTAGGTGGATGTTGGTGGCCACCCACCTATCCCATTTGGACCCCCACAACTGTCTCTTTTAGTTTTTCAGTTTCCTTAATTGTAGCACAATTTACTATTTCTAGCAGTTTTTCGGGTCCTGAACTTCCAGAGCCGTTTTGAGACCCTAAACGATGTTTTTTGGGAAATCTAGGAGCAACATGGGTGGACCCGTGTCGCTCTTCGCAAAGTTGTAGTGCTCGGATAGATCTTTCTAACGAGCTATTGTACGCGTCAAACGGAGATCGTATGCCAAAGTTACGACCCCGGGAAATTGATGTACCAATTTACCCAAACGGGGCCCACAATTTGGCGTTTCATCTTCTAGGGTTAGGTTTTGGGATGTTATTGAGGCTTGAAGGCCTATTTATTATTGAGAAACAATGGAAAACCCTTAACATCCCAAAACCTAACCCTAGAAGATCAAACACCAAATTGTGGGCCCTGTTTGGGTAAATTGGTACATCAATTTCCCGGGGTCGTAACTTTGGCATACGATCTCCGTTTGATGTGTACAATAGCTCGTTAAAAAGATCTATCTGAGCACTACAACTTTGGGAAGAGCAACATCAGTCCATGGACTCATGTTGCTCCCAGATTTCCCAAAAAACATCGTTTAGGGCCTCAAAACGGCTCCGGAAGTTCAGGACCCAAAAAACTGCTAAAAATAGTAAATTGTGCTACAATTAAGGAAACTGAAAAACTAAAAGAGATAGTTGTGGGGGTCCAAATGGGATAGGTGGGTGGCCACCAACATCCACCTGGATCATTCTCATGGTCAGCAAAGTCCCAATCCTCCATCTTTAAAAGGGGAACCCGCGCCAAGAGCAGACCTTCAAAGGTTATCTTTTACGGCAGCGAGGCGTATGAATGACAAATTTCTTCGCGTTTGGGTCCTTGGTGACCTTCGCCTTCACTTTATGCGGAGGGATGTAGTTTGGCAACTTGGTGATGGGATCCACACCCTCAGCATCTATATCTTCAGTACCCTCTTCGGCCTCCAAATCTACAACCTTCTCAGGTTGCTTGTTATGTGTCTGGGTAGCAAAGTGCTTTCTAGGTGACTCACGTACTCGAACCGGCCTTTTCTGCTTGTATTTCTTTGGCTTGTGGGTCTTGCGCACTCGTGTAGGCTTCGGTTTAAGCGACCTTGGTGTTGTAGGCATAGGAGTTTGAGCCTCCATGCTCACAACTTCTGGAGCCGCTCCTTAAGAGGCAATAGTTCCTCCGGTGCTTGTAGTCTCACCTGGTCCTGACATAGTGTTGTAAATGAATTTTCGAGTTTCCTTGGGTAGATTATCAAACACGGAGCTTGTGACCAAATCTTCGAAAAACTTACGATTCATAAGCAACGGACAACACAACTCAAAAACTCTAAGGGTGCAAAGTGTTCTCTGTTGGATTGGCACATGTAATTTATAGGAGATTTTGAATTCAAATTCGACTGTTCCCCCCAAAACTCATCCATTAATGCTGATTTGGTGGAAGATCTCCAAAAATTTCAGCCTTAAATGCCACCCACCCGCTCCTCTTAACTGTCTCTTGGTTGTCAAATCATGAACAGTGACTCTAACGATCATTTTTTTTGTTGTGTTGCGCAATATCTCCCTCCATAGCGCAGCTCCCTTCGCCTGACTTTTGGTACTGTAACATCACCCTATTTCGCGCAGCCCCCCTGTTGCGTAGTAACCAAAACCGGGCAGTGTAATTTATAGTCCCACACTCCCTTGCATATTCCTGCAACACTAAGACTGTTCAACCCCCATATAATCATTGAGCCGGATCTCCTACATATGGTTTTAACTGACTTTCATTCACACTTCTCAAAAAATGTTCTCCATTTAGCTTTGCAAGTTGAACTGCGCCCCCATCTGTGATTTCTTTAATGACATATGGCCCCAACCAGTGTATCTGAAACTTTCCTAGACACTTATCGAACTTACTGTCATATAATAATACCAAATCATTTACCTTGAATGTGCACAGCTTGATGTGTCGATCGTGCCATGCTTTTTCAAGTTCATTTTGTACTTGTTGATGAAATCCAGCCAAGAGTTTGTCTTCTTCAAGCTCCATCTATTGCGCGAGTCGTTCTTCCAAGGCTCCGCGGTCCGCCATCCCTGTGAAAGCTTCTATGCGTAGACTAGGCACGATATATTCCATAGGCATCACAACTTCTACGCCATAGACCAACTGGAAAGGTGTTTGACCTGTTAGTTTTTTGCAAGTAGTCTTGTACGCCCATAATACTGTCGGTATACGCACGTCCCAATCATTCTACTGCATGTTGCAAATCTTTGTCAGTGCATTCTCCAATATCTTATTGAAGGCCTCAACTGTTCCATTAGCCTGAGGATGATATGGTGTACTCTTCTAATGATAAACCTGAAACTCTTCTGTCAACGCATTGATCGTTTCGTTGAGGAAGTGCGTACCGCGATCACTCATCAACACTTTTGGGCAACCAAACCTGGTTAACACATATTCAAATAAGAATTTAGTTGTTGTGGCCCCTGTACAATCCTTCACAGGTTGTGCCTCCACCCATCGGGTCAAGTATTCTGTCACAGTGATGATATATCGTGCCCCTGTCTTTTTACCCGGGGATGAATTGGTCCTACAAAGTCAATAGCCCATTTCTCAAATGGCTGTAACGACACCTGAGGATTCAAAGGCAGCTCATCCATTCGCGATGGTTTGCCCATTCTTTGACATGCATCACATGCCCTACAATATGATTTGGTATCCTTATGTAATGTAGGCCACCATAGCCCAACGCGTAGAATCTTTTGCATCGTTTCCTTTCCTACATAATGCCCTCCTGCAACCCCTCCATGAGCCTCCACAAGGATGTTGTTTCTTTCAAAATCGAGCACATGTCGTCGGAGTATCTCGTCTGAACCCGTCTTGTATAAATGTCCTACAATTACCGAGAAATCAGCCGCGCGTACTACCAACTCTTTCTTTTGCTGACTGATTTAGCCTTCTGGAGCCGTCCATGTGGTCAAAAAATGGATAATATCTGTAAAGTGGTTGTCCGTTATGCGCATCGCGAAGAGCTGCGCGCTGGGAAGCCCTTCCTCAAAATTAGTAGGCTCCTCCCTCATTTCAATTCACGACAAGTGGTCAGATCCTGCATTCAACCTTCCTAGCTTCACAATTACCTAAAACTCATATTCTTGAAATAGTAGCAGCCATCTACATATATTCCCCCCCAACACAGGCTTATTGACTAGGTACTTCGAGGTGGAGTGGTTTGTGTACATCTTGAAATGTCCGCCCAACAGATAGTTTCTGAATTTTTAGAGCGCATACACCATAGCCAATCCCTCGCGCTCTGTCGTTGAGTAGTTCTTCTCAGCTTTCGACAAATCTTGACTTGCAAATGCTATAGGATGATCCATCTCTCCTTCACCATCATGTGTTAGCACTGCTCCCAACACAATACACGAAGCATCAACATGCACATGGAATTCCTTCTTCCAATCCGGGAAGACCAAGATCGGCGCGGTGACCATCTTTTCTTTCAATACATCTAGACTGCGTTGACATTCTTCATCCCAACATAATGTAGTGTCCTTCTTCAATAGTTTCTCCATAGGCACAGTAATCTAGGCATAAACCTTAATGAACTTTTGGTAATACCCAGTATGGCCCTGTTACACTAAAAAATGTCACCATGGCTATTTACAGTTAGTATGGCTCTATCAACAGTCATGCTATCCTCCTGGGCAAGTCTTATGCCTCTGCTCTCCATGTCAAACTCCAAAAAAGAGAGAAAGTCTTTGTAAATGTGTTTATCTCTGGGTACGCAGATTCTCTCGGCCTTACCTGCGTATACGCACCTAATGTTCACAAAAGCTACGTACTTGTACGCCCTGTATGTAAAGGGACAGGTGCATACCCCTGTAAAGGTCAAAAGGCGCTAGTTTCATCTTTAAAAAGTTACTTGTGGTCATTTCTAGAGCATTCTAGAAGGTTGTTTGATGTGTATTGAGCGCCTCCAGATGGTTCATGTACCCCTATGAAAGAGGAACTTATCCCATCAAGAGAGGAGCTATCCCATCCAAAGAGGGGATTATCCCATTGATGGTGGACCTGATTAACTTCCTCTTGAGCACTATAAATACAGGCATTGGGCCAGAAGGAGGGGGAGGTTGAAAGCTAAACATTTCTAAGGGTAGATGCTGCTGGAATTAGGACTCCCATTTAGAAGCTTGTGAGGAGAGATTGTCATCTTTGCTTGTTCTATTTTGGAAGTGGGTGAGCTTTGTCAAAGTAAAGGAGAACTCTTGATGGACCTTGGGAGGGACTTTCACAACACCAAGGCTCAGGTTGTAATTGTTCCTTTTGTTTCCTATTATTGCAAATGAGTCCATTCTTCTCAATAACTTGTTATTTATGAGTTGTTTCATGTACTCCTTGGTCTATATGTTAAATATGTTTTATTTTATGAGATTATCAAGTGCTATTTAATCGTTTGATTGTTAGTGAATGCAGGTTTCGAAGTGAAGGAGGAGCTCATCCGGATCGGCGAGGCTGGACTACTACAACAGCGTTGGACTACAGGTAGGATCTAAACACTTGATTTCTTGTATGGTAAATGCATGTTTAGAGAAGGATTGCTCTTGTTTGTCTTGTTTGTCACTAGAAAGTCTTAGACTCCTAGGGAGGTTGGTTGTGTCCGCACTATCGACTCTTTCCGCCTGACAAAATGGCGACTCCGCTGGGGAATCCATTGATGTGAAAGTTTTTTCCTTTGTATGCAACTTTGATCTGAGAAAAGTCATTTATTTTCTGGTTTTTGGCTGTGTGACTTTGTATTTGGGTGGGCTAGCTTAGGGTTAAATTAGATTTAGTTTTTCTTGGTCTTTCCAGTAGTACGCACCCTCTGAGTATTGCACAGTGCGTACTTTTACGCACTGTTTCTGTGTGCACAGAGCGGGCCCGCACCTGGCTTAACAGGTTGCCTGCGTACCCTGCTAAAAATCAAGAAATTTCCATTTTTTACATTCTTCCTCTTAGGTTTTGCTTTTTCTTAGTTTTTACTGCCCAGATCCATTAGTCCCCTGTCAAAGATCTTCACCTGAACTTGTTTCGATAGCATTGAGTGTTTTAGTGGATTTCATAGAAGTTTAAGCCCTAGGGTTTGATTTTTGAGTAGGTCCTGTAGTGGCTTTGGCGGTAGAAGTTGTCAAGCCTTAGATCTCTCTGGTTTTGTCAGCCTTCTTAGGAGTCGGACCTATCATAAAAGTCTACCTGTGAGAGCGACTTACCTTTGAGTTGTCTCTTTGGCGAATTTCGAAGTGCTTGTTAATTGAGTATTGAATTCCATTTTACAAAAAGAACAAAAATATTTGAGTTTTGTTTTGACTGGTTTTTTGATTCTGCATTAGCTGGTCCTTGGCTTGATTGTGGTCAAGAAAAACAACCTAGAATCATCCTTGTAGGCTTTTGCCTCGTTAGGTTTGCTTTAGAGTAAATTTCCTTTTGATTTGCTTGTGAATCAATTTGTCATAGATTTTATAGATTTTGAGATTGTTTTTTGTTAAAATAGATTTATATGCTTTATTAAATAAGGAAAATACAAAAACATCTCCTTTGAAAAGTTTTGTTTCAAGTAGCTTTTGGAGTATTTTGAAAGAGTAAGAATTTTTCGTGCACGTAATGAGTGGTCATGTTTGTATGCTTGGAAAGATAAAGAGTTTTATTTCTCTGATTTTCGTTGCCAAGAGAGTTGTTTTTATATAAATTTGCATTCTCTAAACTTTCTTAGCTAAGAATTTCATTGAAAAAGAAAAGTAGTGTAAATCATCCTAAGTGCATCTTTGTAGTGGTTTGAGTCGAGTCTACACACCATTGGTTTCATTTCCGCTACCGTTTGTCTTAAAGAAACCATAAAATTAACGCTTAAAGTAAAATCAACGTAGTAATTTTTATTTACTAGGGCTCTGAAACACCAATATAGATCAGGCTAGTGTCTTGGAGTAGGAGAGTAATTAACTCTCCAAGACAGCAAAACCAAACAAGTAGCTTATCTTGTGGTAGGATAAATCCAACTGTTGCATTTATACTTTGGGAAAGCTCCTCTTAAAGGAGAAGCACGAGCTCGTGTCCGAACCAGTGAGGGGATCAATCCTCCCTCGTTGGGAACGACGCCAGACACGCACGTATTACAAATGGTAAACCTCGGATTAACCATTGTCGAGGAGCCAGGGGTCACTTATCGGTAAACCTTGGATTGTTGTCAAGGAGCCGGTAAGGGGATTGAGCTTGATACTCTGCCCTTGCGTGCTGTCGGAGTTTAGACTGTTCCCCCAGGTGTATTTGCCGCTGTTGGTAACCTTAGTGGCCATAATCTCAGGATTCTACCCAAGGTGACGGTGGAGGGAAGATCCCACTGTACCTGGAGCAGACGTCGGCTAGACTCACTTGGATTTTCCGGGGGGTTCACTTCACTCGAGACGGTTAAAGTGGAGGAACTTGTGCCGGTCTATTCATTAAGCAGGTTGCCGGGGTAACTGTTCCACCCTCCACTTTTGTACTGAATTCGGCGATGTTGGGTTTCATCTCCAACTAGTGTTTTCGGTCCGGAAGGCTACTGTTTGTGCATGGTTTGACGCCCTAGATTCTTTAGGCGTGTGATTCAAATTTGTTTGGTTCTTTAGCGACTTTAGGTGGTTTGATTTGAGATTTTACTTTGTTTTCGTGTGTAGTAGTTAAAAGTTTTTAGCTGTGGCGGAATTACCGAGACAGTCCCGTAGACTTCGGGGCAAGTCACCTGAGATTGTTACCGGAACTGATTTATTGAGGAAACTCCGTAGATCGCGGGGTGGACCTCCTGAAGACGTCCCGGGGCAGTACGAAGGATTGAAGGTCCTTGTAACTCCTCCTAGTGGCAGTAGAGTTGGATCACCTGAAGAAGGAGAGTCTTCCTTGGTAGTCCATCCAGATTACCAAAGTCTAGAGACAGGTTATAATCCCGAAGCTGTTACAGTTTCCGAGCTTGCTGGTAGTTTTTCATCTACTAGTGATTTAGGTGAGGAACCTGAAATATCTGAGCCTGTTACTCCAACTTCTAGTGTTCCAGATTCACCAAGAGTAGAACGAGTTATCACCGAAAATCTTCCTACTGGTTTGATTGCCATTGAAGAACTTGCTCCAGAGGAAGAAATAGGCGTCTCTAACCTTGAAGATCAACTTACTATTGATCTAAGGGAGCGTGAATCTATCTTTTACAGTCCTCCTAGAAGTACTACTTGGTACCTTTCGTTAACTAACTATTTAGACAACTCAGGGTTAAGTTTTTCTCCACCTCGTACTCCTTTTCCACCTGGAGGTATCTATACTCCTGTAAATATGTCTGGTCAGTCGTCCGTGTTCACTCAATCTTCTGAATCTTTCTTACACGGCGGTCCTTCTGTTCCCACCGGGTATCAGTCATTTTCTGGTACCTTTGCAGGGGCATCTCCTCAACCCGTTGATCATGGGTTATTAGCTGGAAACAATGGTAATAGACCGTTGGGTGTAGGGGACATTTACATGATGTCAGGATCAGTTCCCGTTTCTCAACCTCAAGGTGGCCAATTACCGCTTGTGGGGCAGCCTCAATTAACGCCTGGGGGGCAACCTCAAGGTACACAAATTGTGTCTGGGGGGCAACCTCAAGGCCAGTATGTACCTATGGTACAATACATGCCTCAAGGTCAACCCCAGCCTCAATATGTACCCCAGGGTCAACCTCAGTATCAATATTTACCTCAAGGGTATCAACCTCAAGGGTATCACCCTCAAGGTCAAGGTCAACCCCAGTATCAGTATTTACCCCAAGGTTATCAACCTCAAGGTCAATACTCGAGTCAAGGTTATCAACCACCTCAGGGTCAGTCTTATGTTCAAGGTCCGGGAAATGTACCTTTCAATTATCAACCCTACCCTCAACCTGGTTACGGATCTCAGTATCCTCAACCTGTTACGGGTCAATACCCCGGAATGATAGTGTGGGATCCATCACAAGGTCAACAGGTGTTGCAGCCAAGTATACAGTCGTTACCTCAAACTGGACAACCTGTAGTTTCTGGTCCACCCCAGCAACCGCAACCTATCCAGTTAAATGTTCAAACTTCTGTAACTTTGGTAGTTACTCAGCCGCCAATCGCACCGAGTACTCCATCTCAAACGGCTGCTGCAACTACCGCAACATCTACCACACTTACTTCTGGAGTATCGACAGCTCCGGTTTCTACTGTCTCTGCAACCACCCCTCAGACATCTGTACCGTTGTCCGGGTCTACGATTCAAACCACGGTCCAGATGCCTGTAGGGCAGCTTGGTTTAAGTACTGTTGTAACAAGTCAACCACAATTTACTTATCAACAGCACCAGGGACAGTACCAATATGGGCCTGCTGTCCAACAACCGGTTTACCAGTATCAACCGTATCCTGGGTATACTTATCAACAACCTCAACAACCCCAGTACGGTCCGGTTAATCCTGGTTTTCCAGGAGGATATAATATCCCGAATGCGATTCCTGTTCCAAGTTATCCTGGATATCCTCCTCCTGGAGCTGGTCTTGTGACCCAAAGTTTTAGAGATCCTAACCGACAATTACCGTTTATCGCAACTTTGGATTTACCCGACTTGACGCGCCTAACGAACGATCCAATAAATTATCTTCCGTTCAGGCCGCCAATGCCAAATAAGTTGCCCAGCGATATACCCAAGTTCGAAGGTAAGTCTGGAGAGGATCCATCAAATCATGTGATGAATTACCACCTCTGGTGTGCTTCAAATTCTATCTCGGATGATTCGATCCGCTTACGTCTTTTCCAGCGTACACTCATTGGTCTCGCGGCCAAGTGGTACATTGAGTTACCACGGGCCTCTTTTTACAATTTTAGCCAGTTAGCTACCTCGTTCTTAACTCACTTTCAGTTGCCGGTCAGATACGATAACGGTACTGAGTTATTAACTTCATTAAAACAATCGACGTCCACTTATATTTCTGATCATATCCATGAATGGAGACGTCGAAGACGTTTAGTGAAAGTTTTTATCCCGGACCAGATCTTAGCTGAATGGTTTGTCAAATCATTATTACCGAAGATTACTGAAGATGTAGCTAAGGCCGGAGTAGTTACTGAGGAGCAAGTCATTGCTCAAGCCCAGTATCTTGACTTAGTTTACACTCAGTCGGGTACGTTACACGAGAAGATCCCAGATCTTCCAAAGTCAAACCAAATCGTTGCTGCTCCTTCGGGATCTCATGCCGCTGATGGTATGATTGGTACGGTGAACACAAAGAGTAAGAAGAAGTCTTCCAAGAATTCTACTACTCCTATAATCACCTTGCCTGATTCCCCGACAAGAGAGTCTTCTCCTGAACTTTCCGCCGATATTCATGCTGTAGAGTCATCTACGGCCAAATCAAAAAACGGTGGAAAGAAGAAAGGAAAGAAGAAGACTAAAGCTGACAAGGCTCCGAAGGAGAAAACAGAAAAGTCGGAAACCAATGACGAAAAGCGCAAACCTCGATATCCTTGTCTTATTTGTGAAGAAGATCATTTTACAAGAGATTGCCCTCATCGGGCCGAGGTTGTGAAAATAGTCAAAGGTTCTCCCACTCCTGTTGTGTTGAAAGATCCTTTTCCAAAGCAGGAGAGTAAGATGATAGGTTCTTCCTCGACTGCCAGTGAAGAACCCATTTTGATGATGTCTCATGTGAGGATTGCGACTCGGTCGCAAGATTATGGTAGTAAGAATCCTGTTGATGGTAAAGAGGCAGAATCTTCTCATTCTAATCCATCAACCTCAGCTCCTGGTTCCGATCCACTACAGATCGAAAAACCTAACCCGGACTTAGTAATCAAACCGCCTGCCAAGGGTGTACTTCGGAGGTCTGCTTTCAATCCACATGCGAGAGCGGCCCAGAATTACAACATTGTTGAGGACTTAGCTGTTTCACCCTCAGCAATGTCGGCTTTAGAAGTGCTGCAATCATGCCCAGCACAACGGAAATTACTGTTGTCGGCTATAGGAGCTGTTGATATTCAGGACCCGAACCTGATAATCTTTGATCTACAAAATAATACACTGCGTCTCCCTCATCAGATGGCTTTCCAGATTCCAGTGATAGTCAAAAATAGGCCTATTCATCGCACCGTGATTGATGAAGGAGCTTCTACGTGTATTATGTCGATTCAGTGTTGGAGATCGCTTGGTTCTCCTTCACTGAACCAATCCCCGACCATCCTTAAGGCCTTTGATGGCCGTGGGTTCCATCCGTTTGGTATTCTACAGGAATTGCCTATAGGGGTGGAAGGTAAAACCGTTAGTCTGGATGTGGAGGTGGTTGATGCCCCTCTAGACTACAACCTTCTTTTGGGTCGAAGTTGGTCATATGCTATGACAACGGTCGTTTCATCGGTCTTCAGAGTAATAAAGTTTCCACATAACGGTAAGATCATGACAATTGATCAGTTGACATACTTTTCATCCGACCCAGCCTCTTCAGAGAGTATTCAGCATGTCGGTAAGACGACAATCCCTTATAGGGACGTTGGCGTAGGTTTAGTTAAAGATTCCGGTTTACGGGGAACTTTTCCTTTCCCTCCAATCAACGCAGACCCTTCATTTCAATCAATTCATATGATTACATCAGACACCATTATTTACGACGATCCTTGGATTGTCCCATCTGAATCTGAGATAGACTCATTCGGTGATGCTATGCCTTTGAGTCCATATGAAATTGCTTATGAAGCCGTCGTGTCTTTTACCGACTCGCGTTCAACCCAAATCGACCAAATGAATGTGGTCAGTGAGGAATCACTTTTCACACCAACCTCAGAACGGATAGCGTTTCCCGAAGTCGTGTCATCTGACGAACAACTTCGCGAAATCCTAAGTGTAGACGATCTACCATGGGAAGATCTCCATCATAGATCTTCATTTTTACCTGAGGGTGATGCTTTTGAAAACGATTTTTCATCTATTTTTACCCCTGAATATGTCAAAGACGCTCAGAATCCAACGAAACATCCTGATTCAGAGTTGAATTTAGGGAATATTTCTCGCACTATTCCCATTGACATTTCAGTGAAGCCCGGAATTGAGGAGAACATTCATATAGGTGCCTCGTGTACAGATGATGAAATTCAAAGTTACAAGGCCCTATTCCAAGAATTCCGCGACGTGTTTGCCTGGTCCTACGAGGAAATGCCAGGAATCGATCCCGCTATTGTTGTCCATGAAATCAAGACCTACCCGGATGCTAAACCCGTCCGGCAACGGTTGCGTCAGATTCACCCTCGAAAAGCAGCTGCCATTAAAGCAGAAGTCAAAAAGCTGTTGAAAGCAGGTTTCATTTATCCGATCCCGTTAACGGATTGGGTATCGAATATTGTTCTGGTTAACAAGAAACAAGGAACAATAAGAATCTGTATCGACTATAGGGATATCAATCGAGCTTGTCCAAAAGACAACTATCCTACACCCTATATCGATCAAATAATTGATGATTGTGCCGGAAGTGCAATGTTTTCCTTTATGGATGGTTTTTCGAGTTATAATCAAATCAATATTCTACCTGCCGATCAACCAAAAACGGTATTCATTTGTCCATGGGGGACATTTGCTTACTGCAAATTACCTTTTGGGCTTAAGAATGCCGGAGCCACTTTTCAACGGGCGATGTCTTATGCATTTCATGACATCAAGCACATTGTGCAACCGTACCTCGATGATTTGCCTGCTCATTCTTCACATCGAGCTGATCACCTTGTCCACTTACGAGCAATCTTTATGAGGTGTCGGCATTATCGTATTCGGTTGAATCCGCACAAGTGTGTTTTCTGTATAGAAGCGGGTCGATTGCTGGGATTTGTTGTTTCAAAAGCCAGCATTCGCGTCGATCCCTCGAAGGTCGAAGCCATCATCAAATTGCCTCCTCCTTCGAGTTTGCGCCAACTCCAAAGTTTGCAAGGGAAAGCAAACTTTTTACGCCGATTCACTCCAAACTACGCCGAGGTCACTAAGGGTTTTACACGGTTGTTGAAACAGAACGCTCAATTCTTTTGGGATGAGATTGCCCAACAATCTTTTGATGCACTTAAACACGCGTTGACCCATGCACCGTTGCTGCATCCTCCCAATTACAACCAGGACTACTTCTTATACCTCGTAGCTTCGCATTCCACTATTGGAATGGTGTTAGTCCAAGAAGATGAATTCGGAACGGACCATGTGATATATTATCTTAGTAGGACGTTAAACCCCACTGAGCTAAAATATTCGCATGTGGAGAAATTGGCCTTGGCAGCCGTTCAAGCTGTCCAGCGTTTTCGTCACTACATTCTTCTCCGTAAAACTACAGTTATTTCGGATTGCAACCCTATGATTTATATTTTGACTAAACAACTGCTAGGGGGCAAGTACTCTAAATGGATCGTTATCCTGCAAGAGTTCGACTTGGAGTTCGAGAAGTCCAAGTCTAAGAAATCCTTAGTTTTTGCGGAAGTGATGTGTGATTTCCCGCATGCTGACACAGAAACTGTGGCAGAGGAGTCCATTGCGGACGAATCTTTGTTTCTTATCAGCACTTTAGATCCGTGGTATGGGGATATAATCATCTATCTCCAAACCCAAACCTTTCGGCCTGAAGCTTCAAAGTCGGAGCGTCGAAAAATTCGGTTTCAATCCCAGCAATACAGAATTATTGGAGATACACTTTATCGCCGGGGGGCAGACTTGGTTTTTCGACGTTGTTTAACTCACGAAGAGGCTGAAAGGGTTTTGAATGATTGTCACTCTGGAGCATGTGGCGGTCATATGTCTGGGTATGCCACAACTCAGAAGGTGTTGCGCGCTGGCTATTTCTGGCCGTCCATGTTTAAAGATTGTATCATTGCGGTCCGAAAGTGCCACAACTGTCAAGTGTTTGATCGCAAGATGCGCGCACCACCTGCTCCTCTCCATCCTATAATTGCCATTGGTCCATTTGCCAAATGGGGTATCGATTTTAATACTTGTAACCCTCACTCGGCCGGGGGGCATGCGTATATCATCCTCGCGGTTGATTATTTTACTAAATGGGCCGAGGCGATGCCTACATTCGACGCAAGCGGCAAAACAGCTGCAGTTTTCGTATTCAATCACATTATAACTAGGTTTGGTGTCCCACAAGTGATCATCACTAACCATGGGAGCCATTTTCGAAACATCATGATGACTGAGCTTACAAGCCAGCTTGGTTTGCGCCACGATAGCTCTACTCCTTATTATCCGCAAGCCAACGGTTTGGTTGAGTCTATCAACAAAGTTCTCGTTATCATGATTCGACGAATCATTGGCATTCATCGGTCGAATTGGCACAACATGTTATTTTCAGCGCTATGGGCATACCGAACCTCAGTAAAAACATCAACAGGTTTCACTCCTTTCCAGCTAGTTTATGGCTTGGAAGCTGTGTTACCCATTGAATGCGAAATCCCATCACTTCAAATGGCTGTCGAATTACTCCCAGCTACTTCCGAAGAGGAGAAACGTTTATTATACTTAGCTCAATTGGATGAGACTCGACGTGATGCTGCATTGGCAATCGAGACTCACGCGAAGCGAATGAAAGCTCAGTATGATAGAAATGTGACCCCTCGAAGTTTTTCGGAAGGAGACCTAGTGTTATTATATCATCAAGCTAATGATAAGCTAGGTGCTGGAAAATTCGTTCCTATGTGGCATGGACCCTACATTGTAAAGCGAAAGCTAGCAAAAGGGGCCTATGAGCTAGTAGATTTTGATGGGGACTCTTTGGGTAAACCCAGAAATGGACTTTACCTAAAGAGGTATTATGCTTAAATGGTGGGTATGGAGAATTTTTAGTTAGGTTAGGTTTTCTTTCTAGCTAGTATGTTTGTTAGTTTAGATAGTGTGCTTAGCTTAGAAAGTGTGTTTTTTCGTCGTTATTTCTGGCTTATCTTGGTTTTACTCTTGATATTGCAGATGTCGACGCCTCTCCAAACGTACATTGGATTTGCCAATGGTGCTTGTCGTAGTACACGGAATATCTCTTCCGCAGCTTGGGTTATCTATTCGCCCTCTGACGAGTTAGTTTCTATGCATGGGGTGAGCCTCGGTCAAACAACGAACAACATTGCAGAATACAGTGCAGTGGTTGAATTATTGTCTGAATCTATTTCATTTGGAATTCGACGTTTGATAGTGAGGTTAGATTCTGAACTCGTTGTATTACAGCTTAATAGAGTATATGCCATTAGAATTCATGTGTTATTACGGTTGTTTTTGAGAGTGCGTCTCTTGGAACGTGAATTTGATTACATTGAATATCAGCATATTCCAAGGTCTTTAAATACATTAGCAGATGCAATTGCTTCTCGAATGTTGGACAGACATTTGCGATAATCATGCAAGTAAATATAAAAACATTTCATCACATATGTTAAACAAGATAAGCCGGTAATAATAGTATATAGATAGGAGTGTGTCAAAAATATACATCGTCTTCGATCATAGGTTGAAAAACACCTTATGATCGACAAAAATGATAAGTACAAAAAACCAAAATGTCATATGTGTCTACAAAAGTGACTAGTCAATCACTGGTGATGCTCTCTATACGACACCACTGCACGGGCTACTCTACACAAAAAACTCCTAAAGGGTCCCGGGACTGCAACTACATAGCGCTGCAATCTGATAGGAATGTCATCTATGGTCATCTCCGATATACCCGCCGTCAGACGCTCTAGATCCTGCTCTAACTCAGCCAGTGTCTCTGCAGCTGCATCCTGTGGGGCCGGTGCCGGTGCAACTGGTTGTCTCCTCTCAAAAGCCCGGAGATTGGCCGGACGCCGTGGACCTACATCTGCATTTTGAAACATTTTACTGTCAGTTTGAGACGATATATATAAAAAACAAAAAAATAGATAATTTAAAAACTTGTGAAAAATGAAAGTACCTCTGTCATCCCATTGTTCTCCCTGTGGAAGAACCATGTCCGGATCATTCCGAAAATCCATTCCGGCATAAGGAAAGTCCTGAATAGCAAAGACCTGGTTTTCCAACCAGTGAAAGTAACCATCAGGAAATCGAACAACTGCCGCGCCCTCATCAGGATGCCGGGCCATTACCGCAACCCATCTCGTCAACTTAGGCTCCCGAGGAGCCCCAACTGGGACAGTAAGATGCTGGGGGATCAGCATTGGAACTCTCTCTAGGGCAAAGCTCACAACCAAAGGCCCATATCCAAAGGTCTTCAATCGTCCGGTCTTTGCCCTAGTTAGTTGGCCCTTCATATTGGCCAACACAGCATCGCACCAGTTGAAAATGGTGCCTTGGAAGTAATCTATCGCCATCCGCATTTGGGACCCAGTGGCATTGTGCAAGGCGGCTGAGCCGCAAAGTCTGGTAACAGTAAAGGCTATCACCATAAGTTCAGGTCGGGATATGTATTTGATTTCTATCCCCTTCTCCTGGTTTTGATTGTTGCACCACTCTAGCCGGAGGCTAGCAAGGGATTGGCCACCCGGCCTAGTCCCGGACAGAGTCAGTTGCTCGCCCCTATTAGGCAAGCCAGTGAGAAAATATATGTCGGAGGACTCTATCTCGAGCTGGTTCTCTCCGATGTAGAAACATTGATCCTGAATATTCCACCTTTCAACCAGCCACT
Organism: Pinus tabuliformis; assembly: GCA_031772625.1. Taxonomy (NCBI): domain Eukaryota; kingdom Viridiplantae; phylum Streptophyta; class Pinopsida; order Pinales; family Pinaceae; genus Pinus; species Pinus tabuliformis. Next base: position 291,805,156 of record CM062809.1, on the reverse strand, counting down.
CAAGGAATGCTACCTGGCCCCTCATGCCAGGTATGGCCCAGTATTTATACAGACCGCATGCTTTTAACGCATCAATAGAAGGTTGATGATTTATTGCGGCCAAATCAACGTCCTCGTGTTCTCTTTCTCTCCAATCTAGCATGGTGAATGCCCTACACACCAAGAAACAGTAGTTAGAATTCATAATTTTAAATTTGGTTGGTTGATTTGGGAGATTGGGGTTTCAAAACATATGTTTCGCAGGGTACGCACCCCGCGTTCAGCACACAGAGCGGCGGTACGCAGCTGGGCTGAAGGCGGGCTGCGTACCCTGACCTTTTTCCTATGTAGAAAAAAGGTCGGGGCCCGCGGGTCACCCATAGGGCACCTGCGTACCCCGAGAAACATACCTCAAAACCCTAAACCCCCTAAAAAATAAACTGGAAATGAAATTCTAAATGGATGAAATTGAAGAGGAGGATGTTGTGGAATACCTGAAAGAGACGGCGTTCGATTCTGACGGTCGGATTCTCCGCAATGTCCACGGGAAGTTTCTTGCCAAAAGCCCTTTTCTCAACCTCAACAGTAAAATGGTAAAAATGACATGGTAAAAAGTCTTTTTATAGGTTTTTTGGATGAATGAATGCTAAGTTTGTTTATTTTTCACCATGAAAGGATATTTTTCAATGTATTTTTGCCTATCTTAAACAGGTATGAGTAATGAGTTGTTTTTGTGCAGGACAAAAGGATTTAGAGGGAAAATTGTCATTTTTCACGAACCAAAACATCAGAGTCATCTTTTAAGCCCTTTTCTGACTCCTAAAATATGAAAAGATTGCCGAGCGTTTCTTTTACACTCGTTAAAACGGAATTAAAAGACGGTCCCCTTATAGCCATTTTCTGACCGTAAAAACACGAAAAGATTGCCGGGTTTTTGTCGTTTCAAACTCGATACTGGAAATAAAACGACGTGTCTTTGATCGCTTTTTACTTTTCAGGTCAACGACACTAACATGAAAGTACTCCTTGGTCGCAAGATCAAGCGGTTCTCCCAGGTATTATTTTATACTTTTTCGGGCTTGGGAGACACAAATTTACGAAAAAGTTCACCTTGGAGTCTTCTTAAGTTTTTTCAGACTCTCTAAAATTGAAAAACGCTGAGTTTCTCCTATACTGGACTCCTTAAAATTTCACAGTAAAGGACCTGTTTGATTACAAACAGGAACGGACCACTCCTTCTTAGGGTCCGGATCTAAACTAAGTTGGACTCATCCGAAGGATGAGCTTATAATCAAGCATATGTTATCCTCCTCAAGCTTGTTAAAAATAAAGAGGTACTTGCCAGAAATGGTGGGGGAAAAGAGAGAAGAATGAGCCTATTTGTTATCCTTTGTCTCAGAAGAAACCTTATTACCACTCTTGAACACGACACTTTTCATTCACCTGGGTTGGGAAATCCTTTGCTTCACAGTTGATCAAACCACATTGAAAGTCTTCAGCCGGGTTCCGGGGATTAACTTTGAGTCATTTGTTACCAAACCATCTGTTGTGTCGTTATGTGTTCAAGAGGTCTGCAAATAAAACTTTCATCTGCAAAATACTTGTCATCCATTTTGACCATCCCTGAGTCAGTCCTTACAGCAATATTTCTTCAGCTTGAACTATGGTTTCGTGTTGCAGGCTTGCCTGCAACGGGTCGCTTTCTATCGACATCAGCACATTATCTAGAAAGATGACTTAGAGATCGTCAGTACCTTGAAGTCTGCATGCATCAATGGCAGGTTTCTCGCCTTTGACGTCAGTTTACATCGTTGACTTTCGATCGAAGGATTCCGTGAAATGTTCGACATCAACTCACTCATTCACATCTCATGGATTGTACTGGGTACTTTGAGAACCATTGACATTACTGGTGGTCTCTCTCACACTTGTTAACAGTTTACATCATCGACTGGTAATCAAGTGGTTTCTACCATGTTCGACATCAACTCATTTATTCACATGGCTAGAATCGTACCAATTCGGGAAGTAGAAATGAAGACCCTGGATCTAGTTTCCACCATCCAGGCTGCGAGGAGTTTTGTATTCATTATCTATTAGACTAATCATAAACAGATGGCTGCGTCCATACTGTGTCTATAGAAAGTCTATGATTATGATGTACTGCAAGATCATTCCTGTATCAGAATAGTTAGTCTGTTAGTTAAAATTTTGATCTGAGTATGGAAATGCCTACCTCAGCGATGATATAATCTTATACATGTATTTTGTGTTGAAAATTGCAGGTTCTGACCAGGCTCTCCACGAGATAATTCTTGAAATGATAAAGCGCTTCACCCTTCCTAGATAATACAAAACCCTAATCTACTACAGGCTTCGCACTTTAGGGGGCAATCTGTTACACTAAAAAATGTCACCATGGCTATTTACAGTTAGTATGGCTCTATCAACAGTCATGCTATCCTCCTGGGCAAGTCTTATGCCTCTGCTCTCCATGTCAAACTCCAAAAAAGAGAGAAAGTCTTTGTAAATGTGTTTATCTCTGGGTACGCAGATTCTCTCGGCCTTACCTGCGTATACGCACCTAATGTTCACAAAAGCTGCGTACTTGTACGCTCTGTATGTAAAGGGACAGGTGCGTACCCCTGTAAAGGTCAAAAGGCGCGAGTTTCATCTTTAAAAAGTTACTTGTGGTCATTTCTAGAGCATTCTAGAAGGTTGTTTGATGTGTATTGAGCGCCTCCAGATGGTTCATGTACCCCTATGAAAGAGGAACTTATCCCATCAAGAGAGGAGCTATCCCATCCAAAGAGGGGATTATCCCATTGATGGTGGACCTGATTAACTTCCTCTTGAGCACTATAAATACAGGCATTGGGCCAGAAGGAGGGGGAGGTTGAAAGCTAAACATTTCTAAGGGTAGATGCTGCTGGAATTAGGACTCCCATTTATAAGCTTGTGAGGAGAGATTGTCATCTTTGCTTGTTCTATTTTGGAAGTGGGTGAGCTTTGTCAAAGTAAAGGAGAACTCTTGATGGACCCTGGGAGGGACTTGCACAACACCAAGGCTCAGGTTGTAATTGTTCCTTTTGTTTCCTATTAATGCAAATGAGTCCATTCTTCTCAATAACTTGTTATTTATGAGTTTTTTCATGTACTCCTTGGTCTATATGTTAAATATGTTTTATTTTATGAGATTATCAAGTGCTATTTAATCGTTTGATTGTTAGTGAATGCAGGTTTCGAAGTGAAGGAGGAGCTCATCCGGATCGGCGAGGCTGGACTACTACAACAGCGTTGGACTACAGGTAGGATCTAAACACTTGATTTCTTGTATGGTAAATGCATGTTTAGAGAAGGATTTCTCTTGTTTGTCTTGTTTGTCACTAGAGAGTCTTAGACTCCTAGGGAGGTTGGTTGTGTCCGCACTATCGACTCTTTCCGCCTGACAGGCCCAACATTGCGCGCAGCTATTTAACACTCCTTGGGGCCTCCAAATTGACTATTATCGCGATCTTGGCAAGATCCACCATTAGTCCTTGCTTGCACACCACATGACCCAACAAAATTCCAAAGGGGACACATAATAAGCATTTCTTTAGCTTCAGCACGATTTGATATCTTCGGCACGTATCCAACATTAAGCGTAGACTGGTTACATGGCGCTTTACTAACCCAAACACTGTCCAGTCATCAAAATATACCTCCAAGAATTTGTGAATGAACTCTTTGAACGTCGCGATGACTATGCGAGAGAATATCGTCGACGCATTCTTAAGTCTGAATGGCATCACCGTGTACTGAAAACAACCCCATTCCATCGCGAAGGTTGTTTTACTCCTATCTTCTAGCATGATCTTAATCTGATGGTATCCAAAGAACCCATCAGTGAATGAATAGGCCTCTTGTCCTCCAACATTGTCCAATACCTCATCAGTAAATGGTGTCGGAAAAGGATCATGGATGCAGGCGTCATTAAGTTTCCTAAGATCTACACAAATCTGTATTTCTCCTTTCTGTTTCTTTTCTTGGACCACCATTGGGCTCACCCAATCGGATTCCTCCACAGGTTCGATAATGTTTGCCTCAAGCATCTTGTCCAACTCTAAGTGGACCTTTTCCTTATATTTGGGATTAAGGCAATATGGCCTTTGCTTGATAGGCTTCGCGTTCGGTTTCAAAGTTATTTTCATCACACCCAAATCGCCTATGATGCCTTTCAAGTCCAAAAATTTCATAGGAAAAAGATCTTGGTACTCGCGGAGTAACTCAACAACTTTATCCACTGTGGCATCATCCCAGTAATCTCCAATCTTCGCAAATTTTGGCTCCGCTTCAGTACCAATGTTTACTTGCCTAGTCTTCAACGACGTGGTGATATCCGGGTTCTCTATCTGTGGACCTTCGACCTCACGATGACCTTTCATTTTTGGGATATTGATATTCCTTGGATCCTCATCCTCCCCTTCAGCAGTCACATTATAGCATTCCAGCGCATGGCACAGCTGGGTGCTCCAATCTGGTTGAACCAATTCCAAAGGATCCTGTGGAATTCTAAAGATCATTTCCTTAACCTCCTACAACGCCTCATCAATTCTTTCGAATCCATCTTCAAAACTGAAGGTCATCAAAAATCCTTCCCTTAAGATATCCCACTCCGCGGTGCCGTGGCGGAGCTCTATTTCCAGGTACCAATTCATAGGGATTATATCCAGAGTGTGACAGAATAAGTGCACCCACTCTGGCTACAGCGATGTTTGTAGACTTTAGTCCACTTTGCTAAATGATTGCGCGGATCATTCCTCCCATCATATTTCTCAGTTAACTGCACTTTAGGATGACCAAATCACATCCTCATCATCCTCCTGTAATCGTGCCATTCATCAAAGTTGTCCTTGTGCATACCCCACCATCGAGCGGGCGTAGCGCGTAGTGCCAAATCCAACGCCTTAAAACGATGATCCTCCAGGACTTCTCTATCAAAAGCATCCAAAAACTTATCTACATCGGTTAAACCATTGTAATAAGGTAAATTTCTTACCTCCTATGACACACAGTGTAGTGATTTAATCATTATATTGCAGAGCAACATAGATACTTCATGCAGCCTATTTTGTCAATGCTCTAATTCTTCATTTGAGTCTGAGGTATAAGATCTTTCGCAGTCTCATGTAATCTGTCCATAAGCTGTTGGATTAACCCAATCTTGGTCTCACGCTGTAATTTTGTATATTTGATCCAAATCGTCATCACTTTCCTCATAGTCGCGGACCAGTTCAGTATAGCGTGGTCCTTCTGCACAGTCCAATGGTACTACAGCGCAGAGTGATTTCCTTTCGAACAACATTGTCCGCTTCTTCAAATTGATTACCCCATTCATACCAATAGCCCATTCAATTCCAAGGAGCACAGGGTATGGATTGTTGTCATCAACAATTTCTATCACTTCAAAATCAGAGAGCGCGCTTGCACCTTCTATATCTATGGTAACTTCGTGTAGACGTCCCATAGGGATAATCTTCTGCTGGTTCACCATCCTTAGTTGAATCGGAGACTACTGCAACGCAAGTCTCCCCATCCTCTCCCATGTTTGTTTAGGCAAAACGTTCGTGTCAGACCCCAAATCTAGAATAACCTGGTCCATCTCATAGTCTCCTATTTGTGCGGTGAGCCTCATCTCGCGCCCTATCCTTGTCCTATGTTTTCCAATATTTTTGGCTGCACAATCTCCTTCAGGATCATTTTCCTTCCCAGCGCACTTATTTATCAATTCTTGTAGCCCTTTCACAGCCTTTCTATCACGCAGTAGTTTCATACAAGTCTCCAAGAAGGTGGTAAGCATAGAGGGGTCAACCTTTGTAGGCACGCCGATTGCTGGCAGTTTGTCCTTACTTCCTGAGGTAGAGGCCTCAACGAAGCTTTTCTTTGCCTCCATAGACGTTTCCTTCATGCGCTCTAGATCAAACCCAACCTCCTTTTCTGGGGCCTTGCAGACCCACCCACTTTCTTCAAGTTGTTTTCCTTTATCATCACTAGTCGTTATTTCGCTTCGCAGCACGATATTCACATTTGGATCTTCCTCATGGGGCTCGACTCTGATCATCTATAAGTTCTGGGTAGTATGCTAAGGTTGCACCTTCTTCTCCTGTATATTAGTTATTAACACAGGGCATTGCTCTAGTGTGTGGTTAAACTAAGTGCATTATTGACATGATAGGCGTGTCTGACTTGTACACTCCCATGTGTAGTGCCCTGGTGTTACGCAATTATAGCAAATGAAATGTCCCCGACCTCTACCAAGTCCTCCTCCTCCTCGGCCTCATCCGCGCCCCTGATATCCTCTGCACGCTCCCTCAGTGCCTTGATCCGGAGGCCGAGTTTCTACTTGCATTCGATACATAGGTGTCCTCTCCATAATTAGTTCATAGCTACGACAGTGGTGCTCATCATGGCCCACCGATTTGTAGAAATCGCAGAACAATTGTTGTGGTGTCTACACAAATTTTTGTAGCAAATGACAGTTATCCATTACATGTTTTCCAGCCACTTGACAAATAGCGCACCATAGCGCGGGCCCCATACTTGTTCTTGCTGGAGCTTCCTGCCTCAGGGGCATGCCCCTCCCAAGTGATATAATTCGCGAAGACAAGGCAATGATCCTTATCATGCCCCTGGCTCTTACACTTGAGGCACCAGACTTCTTCACGCACCTCTGTCTTGGCCTCCTTTTCTTTTTTCAAGCTCTGCAATTCCAAACAGAGGTTCTGCAACTACGAGTGAATTTGTTGGACTCCCAAAGACACATCCTAAATAGGTGTTTCATGCAATCTCATCACAATTTCCAGAGCTTCCGCCTGAGTTCCTATCTTTTGCTGTGATAAAGCAATCCTTAGGTGGGGTAGGAGCAAGGCTATAAACCACTCGTGGTGCTGACTATCTGTGAGATGCATATTAGCTTTGCGGATCTTGCACTTTAGTCTTTGATCTAGCTCCCAAGGTATTTCACCAGGCCTCATCGTGATTTCCTTAAATCCAATTATCGATTGCGAGTCAGACTTAGACTTGCTGAATTCTTTGTTCAAAGCGGTCTATGTATATGATAATGTTGCCAATGGATTATCAGTGTAGTACTTAACATGCCATGTCAGCGCATGATTTTACAGAGCGGTAACCAACCACGCCTTCTTTATATTATCAACCATAATCTGTTGTGTTGTCCACACAGCCTTCACAACAAACCAAAACTGATCTAGATCCTCACTTCCTAAACCCTTGAAAACTGGAAACTTCATGGTATTCGACATGTCAAACAACAGCGGTGGTGGTGGTGGAGTGGGCGAAGGTGTAGGTTGTGGAGGTGAAGGTGGAGGTGGTGTGGATGGATGATGTATCGGCGAAAAACCTCGCTTTATCAACTAGACAGTGCTTCGCGATGAGGCCTACACCGCTCCTTTGTCGTCACTTGAAGGAGGTCCAATCAATGAGCTATATTCAGGACCTGCTTGTTATTGGTTTGTAAAGCACGTCCACTTTGCGTAGATCTAAACATCAAGGCAATGGCATAACCCGTTTTTCACACAAGAGCATCTTAATCCAGGTTTTCAAAGACCTCAAATACTTACCTCGCGATCCCTTGAACAAGCGTCACTCTGCTTCGATTTAATTGACTGGGGTGTCAATCGTGAATTCTGTAACAAACCCTCCTATAACCCGATCAAGCCAATGGTCAACAATGCACAAGATCTTATCTTCAGAGGCTTCCAACCTCCGTACTAGCTCCAGAGTCCACACTATTGGACTGTCAATCCTCCACCTTCCTTGGTCGTCTGCCAATTTAGCTATCCACTCGTATATTTCAATTGGGAAGGTACAAAAGAAAATTTCGTGTATTTATGTGTACAAATATATGTCCAACCACTGTTCTTTTGTCAAGCGCGAATTCATGTTTTCCTGCGCCGCAAATTCATGAATCTTTCTATCCAACCACTTCTCAATTTCCTTCTTGGTTGGATTCCAGTGATGCGACATCACACATCTCTTTAGCATATCTCAGTCCCAACAATGGAACCATTTGTTGGCTTAGTGGGTCCTAACCTAGGTTTAGAGCTAGTTGCGCCAAACAAATCCCTACACTACTGGCCCTTTCGGCATCAATCCGCGTAGCGCGGAGTGAAGTCTCACCCAAAGCAGTATGGGGGGATGCTAGAACCAAGTTTCTGCATCCAGAGATCAGTGTGATGTCTTTCTATGACCTAGATCTGCCTTCACGCAGATTTCTAAGCCCTTAAGGCTTAGCATTGTAACTCCCCTCAATCGGCCTCTAGACCTCCACAAAGGTCTACAACTAGCTTTTACAGACCCTGAATAGGCAAATTAGCTACTTACGCACACCATAGATTACCCTTAGATCAGTATTTACTCAAATCTACCTAAGTGTTTGATAACTTTAACAGAAAGTGTTATGATCTTCGCGTAATCACTTAACATTAATTGCATTCAGATAATAAGACGGATCAAGTAAATTTGCGCATCAATACATCATTATTTTATAAAGACATCATTTTATCACAGCATATATCGCAATCATACATAACATAAGTAAAGAGATAAAACACAGGAATTTCTGCAACAGTCTTCTTTGTTGATCTTTGGTATAGGTTTACAGACTCAATACTTCCTTGTGCATTCAGTTGCAGACACTACTCTAGGCCTTTGCGCACTCAGATGCAGAGTCTTTCCTCCTACTTTCCAGCGCTAGCCCTATAGCCTCCTTCCATCATACCCATAGACAAAAGACTTCTATCTCTATCTACCTGCCTTAGACTCTCTAAGACACACCTATTTATACAATCCCATGGTCCGCGAACCATGGGAAGATCTTTAAAAATCGACTCAAGTTTACATGACCAAGGGTAAAAACCCTTTTTGACTCTTAACTAACTCTGTGCTCCGCATCCACAATTTGTGGAGACTTTACATCTTTTTACACAAAACTTGGGCTTTTGCCCCCAAAACTGACCCAGGGAACCCCATCCCAACACCTGCATTTATGCAGGCAAGCTCACCATTTACTTCACCATCTTTCATATGTTGTTTCGGTGGGGCATGCTTGCCTTCATGCGAGCATACCCTCCCACCACTTCGTCTAAGCCAACTCGGGTGCACCTCTTGGGCATGCTTATGCTAGGACACTAACATCCTCCCCCACTTCAAAACGGTTGTTGTACTTGACAATAACTCATCTCAACAAACTTCTTCCCCAAGTCCAAATTGTCACAAAGTGTCACTGACTGCAACATATAAGAAGAACCATCCATCTCCCATAGTCCCTATTGTCATATACTCTTCACCTTCTTCACACGAACCTTTATCAAGGCTCATAACTTCATGTGGGAAAGATCTCTCGAACTCTTTAAGGCCATCAAAAATCAACACAAGTGTCACAAGTCCACACAAAGCTCCATCTCATCATGGAAGGTCACTCCCTCCATCTCATGGTTGCAATGTGTCTCATTGCAACAACCATCGTGCCAACTACCAAACCTCCATCATGTGAACTCTCGCTTCCATACTCCAACTCAACTCCAACACATATTAGCGCACTGCATGACCTCATGACTCGAAATAGTCTGGTGATCAGTCCAACCATCACATCCAACCCATGAGAATGCACCTCCTCATGCCTTCATCAATTGTTTCTCCAACACTTGTAACATCTTCTTCTTCAAGAAACCTTCCCATGCGATGCTCCTTCAAGCACCACTTCTTCATGCTGCAAGGACTTCCTTTAAGGCCCCCTTGTTTCGGTGGTGTAACACCCCTTACTTCAGCAAGGCGCTACACTTACCCATGTTCAAGGGTCTAATGCATAGTAAGGGCCAGGAACTTGCCTCCCTGACTATCGACTACCATTGCACTGGACTGATGTTGCGTCCTCAAGTACATATGCACGCCATCAATCTCTTCCTTTGTGAATCCCAACTTCGTGAGTCTCCTCTCATTCAACTGGAAGTCATATATTCCCATAGTGTATATGTAAAAATCCATTATGTCTAACAGATCTCTACCTGCTTCCTTACTTCCTTCATTCAGCTTGGAAGAAGCACTTGAGCCTCCTCTATTTTTAACACTGTCTCGGTGAAGACTTGTGGTAGACGTCACTTCTTTATTCTTTACAATAGGAGGGGTCATTCCTCCACCTTCATCCTTCTTCTTCATGGCCTATGCAATAAAGCTTATTAACTTCTTTTCCTTCGTCACTTGAGTCAAGCTTCCAAATTCTTGTTGTTCCACATGTTCATGCTTCACATTCGAGTCCTTCTCATACAATACCATGGAAGCAATCCATGGGTGATACCCCAAGCAAATCTTCCTCGTCATTGGCACAATCATAGTCTTCCCATTGGCCAAAATCAAGAGTGTGTCTCGGTAAATCATTGACAAGATTGAGTTGTTGTAAAGAAATCAAGCCCCAACACCATAACATGATCATCCATATTGATCGGCCTTAGATCCAACCTTCCAAACCATGAACTAACCTTCACTTGCATGTCCTTAAGAATACATGTCACAACCTTCATAGTTGAGTTAACAACTTTGAAATAAATTTTCTCTCGTTCCATTCTGATCTCCGTTGTCTTCTGTAACACTCTCCTCCCACATCTACCCAAGCAATCGGCCGGTTGGGGTAAACATGTGACGAGATGCCACTGTGATAAGACTCAACCTCCTAGGTAACCTTAAGGAAATGGAATTGACAAAACAAGACCTTACATACCTCCCTCGGGTGCTTCAGGACCCACGGGAGCTAATCCACCACTCCAGGTGCCCAACCCCTGAGTTAACCTAGAATTTCAATGAACTAAACCCAAATTCGCTCCCATCATAAGGAATGAATACGACTGGAACCCTATATAATCACTCCCACAATGCATGCAAGGGAGAGAATGTAGTCTTTTTCAGCCAGTTCAATGCTAGAGACTGCGAGATTTAAGCCACTTATTCAGAGCTAGTCTCCAAACCAATGCCTAGAACTTGATGAGACTTTCCAAGGAAATAAATGACACCAAGGAAAAACCTCTAACACAAAACTTGATCAAGGGCTTGACCTACCCAAGCCTAACCATGATAGACATTTTGTCAGACACTTAGTAAATATGCAACCTACAGGTGTAAATAACATATCTGAGCATAGGGATCTTGTACTTATCTAAGAATCGCTAAGAACCATTATTCCCTCATGTAATTTGATTCATTACCATCTATTAGACCATAAATACATTATCCATTCATTTACAAGTAAAAACATGTTGAGAGCCATACATAGTTGTTGTCATAAAACACACACATAATCAGCTTAATAACAACATAAATACTCATGAAAGTACAACCATATAAGCCACATATGATCCATCAAAATGCTCATATAAATACAAGGAGAAATAACCTTTCATTAATGATGCAAAAACCAAACTTGGGATGGGACTTCCATGTCCCACCCGACCATAGAATGGCTGAGCCAAATCTCTCTTCCGTCATTCACCCCCATGCCATATTCCAAGCATGAATGTGGGACTCAAACCAAAAAAGCTAACCAGGGCATACCGAGGCTAAACCACCTCACCCTCATCAATAGAAACTAGGCTTTACCATAACCCATCCCAGATCACTAGGCCAACACAATGAACACATCATAACAGGCTTTACAGTGATCTCCACCCAATCACTAAGCCAAACAAGCATGGATGCCATCGGAGTTCTCCACCTACACCGTGAGTAATTTTCCTATCTCCTAGTCTCTCAGGCTCTACCACAATCCAAACCCAAATCACTAGGCCCTAAACCAAGACCCACTCTCCAGGATTTACCACATATCCCAAAACCAGGGTTACTAGACCCAACGGAGAGCAAACCACCTATTGGCTTTACTATATATCATGTCATTCACCGACAAGGATTCCTAGGCCTACTGAGGGAACACAATCATGGTTTTACCGCAACCCACAGTCTGGCTCAAGGGTCACTAGGCCAGTGGATTTACCATGATCCACAATCTAGTTCAGGGACCACTAAGCCATGTGCTCTATCATTCTGAGATCCACCCCACTCAGCTTTGAATCCATCCGGCAATCCGGATCAACCAAAACATGAGAACCCCATCACTCCATGGCTATCTGAAAATGGCAAGGCTAGGTTGAAAACATTGTTACACCTGGAAGAACCCATCCCACAACAGCAAAATAACCACATGCAATACCATGCATGCCAAATCTAGCAAGGAAAATACACATGTAAATCGATACCTACAATGAATCTTGTTGTAGCTGCTTGATCTCACTCTTCCTTGCTTGCTCCTTCCTTCTTATTGCCTTCTTTACCTTTCTTCATCACATGCATAACCATAGAAAAAGCTTGAGCCAAGAGCTTATACTGACCAACCTTGATCCAAGAACCTACACTGACTAAGAGTCTACCAACTGATCCTCGTAAGCCTTTTTATGGATGAGGCCTCTAATTTCTTCATTTTCCTCCTCGCATGCAACCTATGAACTTTCAACTTACTTTTCTCCTAATTTCCTTTATGTTCATAAATAAATGTGCCAAAAATGGCATTTTGCCTTTTAATGCCTTTGCCAATTTCCTTAGCCAAAAACACATTTCCAATGATGCCCACTAGAATATATTTGCCCAACATTCATCTTGGAATACATGTCCCTTACCCATGGTCTTCTTTTGCCTTTATTAACTTTTATTACATGAAATTTTCACCAAGGTTGTTACAAAACCCTCCCCCTTGGGGAACATTGTCCTCGGTGTTAAAACACACCAAGACCTCAACAAAACCATTGAAAAGCAAACATACTTCCCATGTTTCTTACTAAGGAAACTATTCGTAGCTCATGAATCAACCAACGTAGAAAAATTCCTTCCACATACAGTCACCTGCACAAAACTTAATCCCAACACACATTCGTCCTCCAAGGGTCTCGTCTTGCGCCTTACTTCCATGACCTTCTTCATTATTTCCTCAAGCAACCCTCTACCTTCATCACATTTTGGCTTCAACTTAATAGTCCTCTTGAGATACTTCACTTCATCAATCAGCACCTCTGAGCAACTCAAACCTAATTCAACTTGGGCATACTTCATTCCATCACAATTCACCTTCTTCAACTATTGCTTCAACGCGCCTATTGGGTATTCAACTTCCTCAATTTTCACTAAGGAGGCCATCATTCGCTTTTTTTCATCCAAGGTCTGTGAATGCACTTCCCTTGGTTCTTCAACTTGGCTTGACTCATCCTTTGCCTTTAGATAGTCATCTTCATGGTTAAGGTTCACCTCTTTAAACCTTCTTCTAAGTGCATCAATATTTTCCCAAAGTTCAACCTTCTCTTCTTCCATACAAGCACGATAATTCCAAAACCTTATTAACCTCTTATTGGTCTGCTTCCTTTCGACCCTATAAGGATCATCTTCTTCTTGGAGAAATTCTCATAGTTTCGCCAACCTGCCTTTAAGCTGGCCCATGTCTACCATGAGTTGCACGACTTCGTCTCGGCATTGTTGCCTTCAATTTTTCCAATAATTGGTTGCCTTCATTATTTATGTGCTTTGTTGAGAAGTTTTCATTCCTACCTTCAATATGCTTCCAATGAGCTCGACTAGAACGTGTCATGGTGGTGGTCGTCATGACGTTACCTTTGTCCTCAACCAATACCGCTTAAAAAATGACCTTGCCAAAATGAAGTCTCTTCAACCTTCAATCTTCTCTCAGCCAAATCTAGCTCTGATACCATATGTCACGACCCTAGTGATGATCGCACCACCATGGGTGTGCAGCACTAGCGAGATTTAGTATCAAGGTACTCAACTACTCTCTCCTAGACTAAGCCTCTAGCCTATGTGACTTAGTGAATTTGCCTATCTACTTTGTGGAATTAAGTTTCTAAGCAAATCAAACACAATAACCAACTTCCTAACAATTAACCAATTCTTTAATTAATTTCCAAGTTTACTTTAGCCCATAATCCATTTTACTTCATATGAACAACAGCATCAATAATCCAACATAAACAACAATATAACCAACAATACACAAGTGCACAACAATATACACGGGAGGGGGAACTCCCAACAACAATTCCCGACTACTTCTTTTATTAAACTTCAAATACATTACAACAACAATACATCCAAGGTTGGGCTGAACCCCAAAGGTTTGTTGTCACAACACATGGGCAACAAAACTAAATGCAACACTTAAGCTCACATGTTCAACAACAAAAATGTTTCCATGCAACCAAACATGGGCGCCCTACGACTCGCCCTTCCCACATAAACCCAACAACACCTTTGTCACACGACTACCCAACTCGCCCTAGGCGAGCACATACCCTTGTGCCCTTTGCATGTTCATTGCCTCAGAAACCTTTGTTGTTCACCATAGGCCTTCACCCTTGTGTTATGTAACTTGCCTTGCGATGTTGTCCAACTCAATTGTCCCTTCGCTTATTTATATGTGTTCTTTCCCGAACATTCCCCTTCGATATGTCAAGCTAACCCTTCATTTAATTTTATTGTTAAGTCGGGGCGCCCATGCCATGGACGATGCCCTCCCAAGTCATCAAGCCAACATGTATGTGCACGCGCTCGCCCATCTTAACCGAGCCAACCAGTACGCCCGCCTGCTGCCTTGTTGTTCATGCTAAGCAAAACCCGCTTGCTAGTGCCCAAGAGACCCGACTTCATGCGGGCGTGCCCAGGGAGTGCGTATTCTATGCGGTGTGCCCGACGCAATGTCCCATGGTCGCTTCTTCATCTTGTTACTTCGTCCACCTCCAAGTTTAGTGCATGGATTTCGCACATGGTTTTGGGCGCGATGGTTTTTGGTCCATGGTATTTTGTAGATTCGGTCAAGGGAACTACGGTTATGTTCTAACCCAGGGTTAATGGATTGGGGTTTATGGATGATTTAGGATGTATATATATATGTATTGTAACATTGAAAGGAACATAATGAAAAATCAATCTGGTAGTCCCGGTTTTGGGATCCAGGGGAAAATCTCTATGTATATTTGTTTTATGTGTTATGCTCTCGCCATTGTTTATTTTCTATTTTTAGAATTCGCATGCAAGTAATTTCTGTATAGGGTTAAAACCTACATTTGGTATCATAGTTGTTTTGGCTTCAAGGGAATGCCTTTCCTGCTGAGGGGTTTTGCTTGGGCTTGTGGTAGACCCTGTTCAGTGGGAGATCTGCGGGATTGATTATGGTGGTGAAAGAAGATGGCAAGCAGTGGAAAGATAAAGATCGAGAAATTTAATGGTCAGAGTTTTGAGTTGTGGAAACTCAAGATGGAGGATCTGTTGGTGGATAAAGATCAGTGGATCGTGGTAGATCCAGGTACTAAACCAACGGGAGTGTCTGATGAAGAATGGAAGAATTTGGATCGAAAGGCAAAGCACAATACGATTGTGTGTCTTAGATTTAGTATTGCTAAATGTATCAAGGAAAGCTACGATGAAGGCTTTGTGGGACAAGTTAGGGACTTTGTACCAATCTAAGTCTCTGGTGAATAAACTGTTCCTATGGAAAAAGTTGTATAACCTGAGGATGAAATATGGAGACTCGGTGACAAATCATCTGAACGCATTTAATACTATGGTAAGTTAGTTATTATCTATTGATATTAAAATTTAAGATGAAGATAAGTGCATTAGTTTGTTGTGTTCTCTACCAGATTTGTGTGATAGTTTGGTTGTTGCAATAGGTAGCAATGCAACTGCCTTGCAGTTTGATGAAATAGTCTCAGCCTTGCTGATGGAGGAGATGGGACGGAAAAATATGGAGAGCCAGAATGGTGATGCCTTGTCTATATGAGGACGGTCCCAGAACAGAAACAAAAATAAGTCCTCGAGTGGGAGATTTAAATCTAGAGGGAGATCTAAATCTCCAAGAAAGCCTGTAAAGGTGTGCTGGAAATGCAGAAAGGAAGGGCACTACAAAAGGGACTATAAATCTAAAGCTCCTGAGAAAGGAAAGGGATCTGATGATGCTCCTTTTGCAGAGGCGAAAACCACCTCAGATGAAGGTGGGGATGTGTACTTGGCTTCTTCTTCAAGTACACATGTAGATCACGAGGCATGGTTGATTGACTCAAGTGCATCCTTTCACTTCACTCCCTATAGAGAGTGGTTCAGTGAGTATAAGAAATATGATGGTGGTGATGTCTTCTTGGGGGATGATAGGAAGGCTAGAATTGTTGGTCGTGGAAAATTGAAGTTGAAGTTGCAAGGTAGAAGGATTAAAACACTTCCGGGTGTTCTACATATTCATGCATTAGTCAGAAATCTGATTTTTGTAAGCAAGCTAGATGATGCAGGTGTAAAAACAGTGTTCAAGAAAGATATCTGCAAGATGGTTCGGGGAGCACTGGTATTGATGCAGGGAGTTTGGATTGGAACTCTGTACAAGCTGCAAGGTAGCACTGTTCTTGATGGGTGCAATACTTCTGTGGTTCCTGAAAGTGGAGCAGAAAATCTAGTGGTCTCTGGAGAAAATACCATGCTATGGCATCAAAGGCTTGGACATATTGGAGATAAGGGCCTTCGAATACTTCATGGTAAAGGTATGGTATAAAGTATGTCTAATAACTCTTTGGATTTTGATTTCTATGAAAATTATGTATATGGGAAGAAGAATCGAGTGAGTTTCCCCTCTGGTGGTAAGAGGGTGAAACATATATTAGAGCTTGTGCATCGTGATGTGTTTGGACCTGTGAAGGTTCCATCACTGGGAAAGTCTATGTACTATGTATCATTTATAGATGATTTCTCAAGGAATACATAGATATATTTCCTTAAGAATAAATTTGAAGTCTTTGACAGGTTTAAAGAATTTATGGCTATGGTAGAAAACCAGATAGAGAATAAGATAAAGGTGTTGAGGACAGATAAAGGTGGAGAGTTTTGCAAGAAGGAATGTGAAGAGTTTTGTATAGCATGACAAAAGACTACTCCATACACACCTGAGCAAAATGGAGTTGTAGAAAGAATGAACAAGACGTTGATGGAAAGGGCAAGAAGCATGCTCAATGGTGTCAGGTTAGGACAGGAATTATGGGCAGAAGTGGTGGAGACTGCATGTTACCTGGTCAACATATCACCTTCATCAGCGTTGGAGGATAAGACTCTACAAGAGGTATGGACTGGTAAGAAACCCTCTCTTTCACATCTGAGGGTATTTGGATGTGATGCATATGTACATGTTCCAAAGGAGAAAAGAACAAAGTTGGATAGAAAATCTAAAAAGTGCATCTTTATTGGGTATAATGATTGTTTAAAAGGTTATAAGCTTTGGAACCCAGTAACAAGGAAGGTTGTGTACAGTCGAGATGTGGTATTTAGAGAGGTGAAAGATGTTATTAAACATGAAGTCCTATCAAAGGAACTTGAGAAGATAGAGTTTGAGCTAAAGGAGGAAGAATCAGACTCTATAGCAGAAGAGAATTCAGAAGATGAAGAGCCACGAACTCCAGTTGTGAGAAAATCAGTTCGAGAAAGAAGGTAATTAGAAAGGTATAGTCCACCTACTTTAGGTTCAAATTTTTCTTTATCTATTACTGATGATGATCCCAAAAATGTGAATGAAGCAGTAGATTCAAAGGATGGCAACTCTGGAAAGAGACCATGATTGATGAAATGGCATCTTTACACAAAAATGAGGCTTGGGATTTGGTGGAGTTGTCGGCTGGAAAGAAACCCATTGGTAGCAAACGGGTGTTCAAGAAGAAGATGAATGCAGAAGGAAAGGTGGAGAAATACAAAGCTCGGTTGGTAGCAAAATGTTATTCCCAAGTGTCGGGAATTGATTTTGGTGATATTTTTTTTTCCTATTGCCAAGGTAGCTTCTATTATATTACTTTTATCTGTTGTTGTTACTTTTGATTTTGAGGTAGAACAGATGGATGTGAAGACAACATTTCTTCATGGGGATCTAGAAGGAGAGATATACATGAAGCAACCTGAAGGCTTTGCGGTGAAGGGTAAGAAAGAACTGGTATGCAAGTTAAAAAATTCTTTGTATGGGTTAAAATAGTCACTAAGGATGTGGTATCAGAAATTTGATACATTTATACGGGGACTTGGCTTCACCAGAAGAAAAGGAGATCATTGTGTGTATTTTAAATTAATTGGTGGTTGTGTTATTTATCTAGTCTTCTATGTGGATGATATGTTGCTGGTTGGAAATGACAAAAAAATTATCCAGGATTTGAAGACCCAATTGTCCTCCAAATTCGACATGAAAGATCTTGGTGCTGCAAACTATATTTTGGGCATGGAAATTAAAAGAGATCGAGCAAAGAGGAAGCTCTGGTTAAACTAGAGGAAGTATGTCGAGACAATACTGTAGAGGTTTAATATGCAAGATAGTAAACCAGTGAAGGTTCCTATTCCTGTAGGTGTAAAGTTATTTGCTGAACAGTGTCCCAAGACACAAGAAGAGGAAGAGGACATGTCCCGTGTTCCATATGCAAGTGCAGTCGGTAGCCTGATGTATTCGATGGTTTGTAGTAAACCAAACATTGCACATGAAGTGGGAGTATTGAGTAGGTTTATGTCAAAACCAGGGAAGGAGTATTGGACAACAGTGAAGCAGGTTTTCAGGTATTTGTGTGGCACTAGTGATTATGGTTTGTGCTACCAAGGAAGACTAGGATTGGACAGAGTTTTGGACATCCGTGGCTTTTTTGATGCAGACTGGGCTGGAGATCTGGATTAGAGAAGATCTACAAGTGGGTATGTGTTTAACCTATTTGGAGGTGCAGTCAATTGGATGAGTAAGAGACAATCTATAGTGGCACTGTCAACTACAAAGGCAGAATACATGGCAGCCACTCATGCAAGCAAGGAATCAGTTTGGTTGTAGAGATTGCGTTCAAGTAAGGGGGTTAGTACTACGAGCTATAAGGATAGATTGTGACTGTAAAAGTGCAATTTTCTTGGCAAAGAACCCTACTTATCATTCAAGGACAAAGCACATTGATGTTCAGTATCACTTTGTGAGGGATATGATAGAAGACAAAAAGATGTTGCTGGTAAAGGTGGATACTTTGAAGAATGTTGTAGATGCATTGACAAAATCTGAGTTCTGAGAAGTTCTCTTGGTGTAGAGAAACAATGGGCGTTGCAGGGCTGGATCAATGACTAAGCTCTCTTGTGGCCGCCTATGGAAAGAAAACAACAAGTGGAAGAATGTTGGGTTGTGTTATATTCTTTCCATGACTAGCCCCAGTAGTTATATTGGGGGTTAGAGGGGGGGGGGCAGAGCCCCCCTTTTCGAGGGGTTTGAGGGGGGCGGTTTCCCCCCTCTATGGGGTTTGGGGCAGCACCCCGAGAATTTTTTTTGGACCCTATATTAGGTGGGCGGACTTAGCTATGGTTTTGTGCATGGATTTCAAACATGGTTTTTAGCGCGATGGTTTTCGGTCCATGGTATTTTGTAGATCCGTTCAAGGGAACTACGGTTATGTTCTAATCCAGAGTTAATGGATGTTTTGGCATGTATATATATGTATTGTAACATTGAAAGGAACATAATAAAAAATCAATTTGGTAGTCCCGGTTTTGGGATCCAGGGGAAATATCTGTGTATATTTTTTTATGTGTTATGCTCTCGCCATTATTTATTTTCTGTTTTTAGAATTCATATGTAGGTAATTTCCGTACGGGGTTAAAACCTACAGTTACAACCAAACATGGGTGCCTTACGACTCGCCCTTCCCACATAAACCCAACAACACCTTTATCACACGACTACCCAACTCGCCCTAGGCGAGCACATGCCCATGTTCCCTTTGCATGTTCGCTGCCTCAGAAACCTTTGTTGTTCACCATATGCCTTCTCCCTTGTGTTATGCAGCTTTCCTTGCGATGTTGTCCAACTCCATTGTGCCTTCGCTTATTTATATGTGTTCTTGCCCGAACATTCCCCTTCGATATGTCAAGCTAACCCTTCATTTAATTTTATCATTAAGTCAGGGCGCCAATGCCATGGACGATTCCCTCCCAACTCATCAAGCCAACATGTATGTGGGAGCGCTCGCCCATCTTAACCGAGACAACCAATGCGCCCGCCTGTTGCCTTATTGTTCATGCTAAGTAAAACCCACTTGCTAGTGCCCAGGAGCCCGACCTTCATGAGGGCATGCCCAGGGAGCGTGTCTTCTATGCAATGTGCTAGACACAATGTCACATGGTCGCTTCTTCATCTTGTTACTTTGTTCACCACCAAGGTATTTCATGTGACCAACACTTCACGTCTTGTGTTGGGCACCCGATGCTCCATCTTCATTCAGGTGCAGGGCGCATCCGTTCCACCATTTTCCAACACGACCAACCAACTCAGTGAACTATATATATTGTGTCCCCTTAGATCAATTGACTTCTTGTTGGGCGCACCAGCCTTCGTGTAGGCGACCTCACCCTTTACTTCACCATCATTCAGATGTTGTGGGTCATGCTTACCTTCGTACGGGCATCTCGTCCCACCACTTCGTCTAAGCCAACTCGAGCACGCCTCTCGGGCACTCTCAGGCCAAGAGCCTAACACATTAGAAGTGGAGATGAACATTATTTCTATAATCATTGATGATTCTTACCTTGCATGATGACTAAGTCTGAATCATGTCAAACCTATCGCATTTCCCATTACTGATTTACACTTGCTCCAAAAGGTATATATATATATATATAATATTTTAGTATTAATAATATATACGTGTTTTATATTTATTTTATTTTTATGTTCATAATGACAAAAACTTAAAGACTCTATTAAAGAGCTTGATCATTGCATTCACAAACACATAGATTTATACATAGATTTAGCCAGAGTTTCTACAGTGAAATCTGTCAACTGTTATTTATTTTTCACCAACGCTCGTCAACTCTCGCCAACTAACATTGATGAATCATCATCATATAAATAGGGCGGACGACTCATGATTATTATTCTAACACCTCCCCTTAATCACAACCTATACTTTAACTTGCCT
This sequence comes from Pinus tabuliformis, assembly GCA_031772625.1. NCBI lineage: Eukaryota > Viridiplantae > Streptophyta > Pinopsida > Pinales > Pinaceae > Pinus > Pinus tabuliformis. The sequence continues at coordinate 291,784,118 of CM062809.1, read as the reverse complement.
ATTGGTCTAAGTCATAGCTAGGCTTACAACAAAACATTTCAATTTTGCCTTCTCGCTAAAGGGTCCATGCTTGTTCATTTGTTGGTGCAGTTCCATCTTCACCTTTCTTGCCAGTAGATAGTGATGGAGCTTCTCCTTTCTTAATTTTGGGATAACATTCTTTGTATTCAACATTGTTGTGGGTTCTTGGGACTTATACTTGTCCTTAATGCTTGCAATTTCTTCAAGACTACCAATATCTGCATACTAAAAAACAATGTTAGATAAATTAAAAGAACCATATTGATTCTTTCCATCTTACTCTTTTAAGAGAGCTTTCCTTCCATCATCTTTTTCCTACAACATTTGGAACCAATCTTCACTTGAAAAGGTTTCATCATCATATATCACTTGCAGTCCTTCAATTCTTTCATCCATCAGTTCTCCAAGCAAGACAGACTCTAACATTTTGCTATGATTTACGGCTTCACACTCAGCCACGCCTTTTTCACAAGCTCGAACACATTGACAACTCCAGTCAGCTTCAACACTTAACACACACAACAAGTCTTCCTCAACTCAGATCAATCCCCAACACAGGCACAAGAGGTCTCGATCAAGAACCCGCTCACAAACACAACGTCCTCAAGCCACACTAAGACATAACAATTCGTTTAAATCCACAACACAAACTCCTTGCAGAACGCTAAACACAAACTCTTGCAAATTTCTCCTTCACGACACTGGTGATCTCTCACAAGATTTTGGACAACTCTTTCTCACGCCAAGCTAGCAACGAAAGTAATAAACCAGCTTCAAACGAATAGAAGCCCCAACGATTACAACTACACTTGCAATATTTGCAACGGCTCACTAAAATTGTTCATCAACTGCCCCTCGCTTTAACAACGCTCCAAGAAATTGCACACAACACAAACTCTCCATCGTCGTTCACCTCATGTCATGTCACCAGCCTCTACACCAAATCCACAGCGGGTTCCACAGTCGGCACTATAGACAAGAGAAACTCAACAAAAGGCTCACTACACCTCTTATAAACCAGACTTATAGTAACACACAACAACGTTGAACACCACTACACACTGTGTCAACTTCTCACAACAGTTAGATTCACCACTCACCACACTTTGACAATGCCTCACCGCTTGCAACTATGCCACACTTGGCACCTCAACAACGGCAAACAACTCTCCAATTACTCCTTTGATTGAACTCTCCAAACACAAGTTTGTAGTCTCTTAACATACCTCAACACAGCTAAAATGCAACGGATGTCCTCCTTTTGACAAACTGGTGCGCATGTGCACTCTCTCCTTTGGCCATTCCGGTCGACACCAAATGCATATGAATGGCAGTAAACAATGCAAATCACGGCTCACACACATTGAGTGCATCCAGAGGAGAACACTCCAGGGTCAATAAAACACTCCTCTCTGTCACCAGGCCAAGTAACGACATTCCAAGTTCTGTCCGGCTCCACACATGGTTGCATACAAGATCAATACACTGCACTAAAAGTTGCTACAGGTATAGCAACAACCTCTTCAATTCGATTCCACAACATAGTCTTATCAATGCCTCACATCAATGGCACCCAACAAATAGCTTCCTACACACCACTGCAACAAAGAACTCCAAGATGGGCCTTTGTTGTTGCTGCCTAAACACTAAGCCGAAACCCTCAGCTCTGATACCATGATAAAAACTATGAAGACTCACTTAAGAGCTTGTCGATTGCATTATACATAAGGCGATTTATACAAAATCACAACCAGTAAATCTACATAGATATTACGAACTTCCATTTACTTCCTATCTAAATCCGCTGACTATCGCCGACTATCACAAACTAATACCAACTGCTCGCTGTCATATGAACATGACAGACCACTCGTGATTATTATTCTAACACATAAATGTGGTCTACTTTAAAATAGAGCTTTCATAATTTTCATTCTTTAAAAACTAAAAGGTTATAAATGGTTTAGGTCTATATTTAATAATATGAGAGTACTCGGCGAGACCTTTCCAACAAAGTATCGTACACGCCAAATGGAGATAATATGACCAAGTTACGACCCCAGGAAGTTGGTTGCCCAACCGGGCCCACAAACTCTTGATGTTACATCTCCTAAGGTTAGGGTTTTGGTTGTTTAGGGTTTTCTCATGTTTTCCAATAATAAATAGACCCTTGAGCCTCATTTTAACATAGTTCAGAGATATGTCGCTACCACATCTCTTCTTAGAGATAAACTACCATTGCTCGAGCTATCTTATTTCCATTCTGTTTGTAAGCACAATTCAATATTTTTCTATTAATGAAATGAAGTTTTTTTTTCTGTTGCATCTCTGTGTTTATGATTATATCTGTAAGTTGTTGCGTTCATGTTTAAGTTTGAATCAGTGGTATTAGAGCGGTCTTCTCTTTCTCTATTTTTCTTTGCATGTCCCCAACGAGGTCAGGGTATAAGGAGTTAGGGCTTGATCTGGTTGAACCATTGCAATATCAGCCTCACAAAACCCGACGACCTCCCATGGCGGAAGAAAAGAAAGATGAGGGGGCAGGAGATCCTTTCAAAATGTTGCTCGAGGAAGCCCTCGAGCGACAAAGGGACGCAATGATGGATAACTTTGCCTAGATCCTTCGACGACTACCCACAGGCGATGCATCTTCATCCAACAACCACTTTGGAGGCGCCACTCCTTTTAAGGTACAAGTTAACTTTGATATTCCCATATTTGAAGGCCTAATAGATGTAGACGTCGTAGATAAATGGTTAAATTTGTTGGAAGGATATTTTTCAATTCGTGACTTTTTCAATCAGGAAAAGATTACTTTTTCACTTCTCAAAGTCGTCGCACACGTCAAGGACTGGTGGGAAACCTACTGTGAACAAAAGGACAAGAGTGAACCCTCATTGTTTTCAGCTGCACCCACTTGGAATTCTTTCCGAGATGCCATCAAGGAACAATATTACCCTGTCGGGAGCTATGAAGACAAATACATAAAGTGGACCACAATACGACAAGGAAGGGACCAAGATGTGCCAAAGGTCACAAATATTTTCCATACCCTTCACACGAAGCTAGGTATCAAGGGTACTGAGCGGCATTTGGTGCTCAAGTACTGCGCCTATCTACACAAGTACATCCAGTACGAGATGGAGTTCTGGGACATTTCCTCACTTGCCACGGCGTATTGTTACGTTGTCAATATCGAGCAGAATTTCAAACAAAAGAAGTGGGACTTTGGATCTGCAAATCCAAAGCAAGGAAAATGCGCCCCCGAACCACAAAAAAAAAGGACCAAGCCAAGGGGGGCTACCCAGGATAGCCTGTCGAAGCCACAAGCAAAGAACAACACCGCGAAGACAAAGAAGGACACGAGAAAATGGTGTGAGTTCCATAAGAGCTCCACTCACAATACAAGTGAGTGTCGAGCCAAGCAGTCACTGGTGGTCGAGATGAAGGCTTTCGAATCAGACACAGGTTCCGACTTTGAATTAGAACCCGATAAAGGAACTGGAAAAAGGGAAGCAGATCATTGATGCAGAGCCCAGTGCCACCGTGGCCACCACGAAGATCCAGAAGATTGAGCATGAAGATCCAAAGGAGGGGGAACACCTCTTCCACTCACAGATGTGGGTGAAGGGTTCTCTGCTGCAGTTCATTGTCGACAACAGGAGCCAAAAGAACCTCATTTCAGTAGAGGTCATGAAGCGGCTGGGCCTAAAGACTACAACACATCCACATTCGTACACCATCGGGTGGCTTCACCAAGGGCGAGATCTTCGCATCAGCCAACAATGTCGCCTTCCCTTTAACATCAAGCCCTTCACGGATGAGGTGCTGTGTGACGTTTCTCCTCTTGAAGTTTGTGATGTATTATTAGGACAACCATACTTGTGGAAGCGACATGTTGTATATGATTCTAGACCTCACTCCGTGATTATTACTTTAGCTAATAAGTTGTATAGGATACCAGAGGTAGTCCCACCCACCGCCGTCTCTTTGATCACTTCAAAGCAATGTAGTAAGATCATTTCCCAGACTAGGAAATTTGTTTTCCTTATGATTCACCCCCAGGGCAAGAAAAGGTTTTGGCCATGGCTTCCAGGCAGGGCTCCTCTACAGAACAACAACAGATGGACAAGGTCGTGGAAGAGTATAGGGATATTTTCATCTCACCCATAGGGGTACCTCTGCACTGTCAGGTCAAGCACTCCATTGATCTGACCCCAGGTGCGCTGCTGCCCAATGGATCAATCTATCGATGCTATGTTCTGAAGAACGATGAGATCAAGAGGAAAATTCAGGAACTGTTGCAGAAAGGGCACATTAGACCAAGCTCATCACCTTGTGGGAGCCCTATTGTATTGGTACATAAGAAGGATGGGACCTAGAGGCTCTGTATTGACTATCAGGTGTTGAACAAGACCATTGTCCGAAATAGGTACCCAATCCCGCGGATTGATGACCTTCTAGACCAGCTCAAAGGGGTGAACTGTTTCAGCAAGATTGAAACTTGAAGTCAGGTTATCACCAAGTGCCTATCGAACCCTCTTATGTGTGGAAGACTACCTTCAAATCCAAGAGGGCCTTTTTGAATGGTTGGTCATGCCTTTCGGATTGGTGAACGCCCCTGAAACCTTCATGAGACTGATGGATGACATCTTGCAACCCTTCACCAATGCATTCATGGTAGTGTATTTAGATGACATCTTTATCTTCAACCAGAGTTGGGAAGAGCACCTCCACCATATTTGATAGGTCCTTCAAACCCTGCGATAATACAAGTTGTGTCCTAACTTGGAGAAATGCACCTTTGGCTTAACCTAGGTTCAACATCTAGGATACATCATTGATGAGCATGGTGTACATGTGGACCCATCCAAGATACAAGTCATTTGGGATTGGCCAGCCCCAACCACTCTAACAGAGCTTCGCAACTTTTTGGGTCTTGCCAATTTCTACTGTAGGTTCATGTTGGAGTTCTCTCATATCACTTGGCCTTTAATTCAAGTCACCAAGGGCGAAGCGAAAGCAAAGTTTTTTTGGTCAGAAACCCAACAAAAAGTGTTCTCCGAATTGAAGAATTACCTCTGTTATGCAACAATGCTCACATTATGTGACCAGCAACAACCATTTGAGATTGAGATAGATGCCTCTGACTATGCTATTGGTGCAGTTCTTACTCAGCATGGGCATCCAGTGGCTTACCACAGTGAGACACTTTTAGACACAGTCCAAAAGTACCCCACATACGACAAAGAAATGTATTCCATTGTGCAGGCCTGTCGTCAATGGAAACATTACATTTTTGGGAAGAAAACAGCCATCCACACAGACCACCGACCTCTATAGTTCATATAGACACAAGGGAAGTTGCAGAACGATCGCCATCAGAAATGGTCCACCTATCTGCAATAGTTCCATTTGAACATTAAGTATAAGAAGGGCAACACCAATAACATCGTTGATTTCCTTAGTCGACCACCATTCATGATGCTTATCACTGTGCTCGACTCCTGTGGGGATGAGACATCGGGGTGGTTGAATATTTACAAGAGCGATCTAGAATTCGAAAGCATATACCAGACACTCTTGGAAGGGAAGCAAGTTCCAAATTTTCACCTTCAGGATGCAATGTTATGCCACCTCGGACACATCTGTGTTCCTTCAAGTGAGTGTGCCAAGATGATTTGGGAGGTGAACTACAATTGGGTTGCTAGACATTTTGGAGTAAAGAAAACAATGGTGGTATTGCATAAGTATTTTTATTGGACGAAACATCGTCAGGATGTTGGGAGGTAAATTAGATCATGTACCACCTGCGCCATTTCTACCTACTCCTAGCCGGCCTTGGGAATCTATCTCCATGGATTACATGTCAGGCCTTCCTTCTACTAAGCACAACAACGATTGCGTTTTCGTGGTCATTGACAGATTCTCTAAGATGGCCATCATGGTGGCCCCCAAGAACAGTATCACAATAGAGGCCACTGCTAAGCTCTTCTTTGAGCAAGTGTGGTGATAAGCACCAGTATTGCAGCAAGAATGCTGCCACTGCTGGAGCTACCAACTTTACTTTATCAACCCGGAGTTCGTACAAACTTGGAGGTGACAGTGTTGTATACATAAGTAGATGCAATGGGTCCACTCTTTGTCACTATTGAGCTAGCGATAGACCACTAGGGTTTCTCAAACCAACCTTCTATTGATTTAGAATAAGTTTGATTACCAATGGAGAAAGGGGAATTTTACCCTAATTGAGAGAATTGAAATATTGTCTACTGCAGTAATGAAAGACTGAAATAAATGCTTTAAACACACCACTCATCTAACTATTTGTTAAGAGATCTTGCTTCAAAAGAATTCTAAACTAACATATGTGTAATCCTAACTATCATAAGCATGCAATCTGAGATAATCAAACACTTTAGTGTTGTGCATATGAAACGAACACAATAAGCTTTTTTCCTTTTTGTGAAAATATGAATGCTAACTCTTCTTGGTTGTAAGGCAGGTGGGTTAGGTGTGGAGAGAGATGGTTGTGAAGGGTCAGATGGCTTGGGAGGCAAGTAGGGGTCTTCTCCTAACTTTCTGGATGCATTTTCCATAAATTGGCCTCAAAACAGGCCACTACAGGTCGTCCTACAAGATGTCCTAATGCACCTACAGGATGTCCTAATGCTCCTACAGGATCCCTTGTATTCCTACAGGATCCGGCCGAAAGCATAAGGAGTGATTTGGAAGGTGGTATAGGGCTTAGGGAAGGTGAATGATGGAAGAAATAAGGCAAGGGAGTGGCTAGGACTTCCTCAGAACTCAAACCAAAGTTTGTAAGATGGTTGGATTTTCTCAACAAACATGGAAAGTTGTTCTTATGGAATGATAAATTGGTTTATGGACTTAGTGGCTTTTGGTGATCATGGATGGATGAGGTTAGGCTAGGGCTGCTGACATGAGATCTTCCTACACTATTGAAACTCCTGCAATACACACATCACTAGCATTTACCCATGAATCATGTCAAAACAAGAAAGATTTCCAATCAACATAAGAAAACATAACTCCATCATTCATTTGCCTAGTTCATGCATGGAAATACTTGCAAAATATTGTGAAACACCATGAGATCTAATACAAAGCTAGAGATATTAGAAATAACAACTGAAACCTATTCTTGAAAACTGAAAAGATGTTGGCCTAATTAGCAGAAAACCCTAAATTCCATAAGAAATCATAATTCTGTCTTTTTGGGCTGAATATGAGTTTTTCCTCAAACCATGGTCCCTGAAGGGAGGAGTGAGGCAAGATCCACCTGCTATCATCCTTTTTGGTATTCCTTTATCTCTCTAAAACTACTGCTAAAGCTATGCACAGATGGAATCAAACTAATCAAATTCACCAATACTTGCAATGAAACAATGCCAAATTCAATTCAACAATTAATCTATGAAATAACCTAAGCATACAAGTACAATAAGAGGAACCTTTGCTTCTAGGGTTGGGCCCTAACCCAAGATCTTCAACCCTCTTAGTCAACTAAGTGTTGGATCAAGGAAATGCTCATTCTCATTAGCATATCATAAAATTACATAACAATGTTTTGCCACAATCCTTCAACTCCAAAATGCTTAGTTCTCTTACATAAAAAATTTGAATCCTAATGAGGCTCTAGGCCTCCTTATTTATACAACTAAAGCATCCAACAACTTCCTCAAATCTAAAGAAGCTTGGCTTCCAAACTCAAGATGAACTGGTTCTTAAATATCATTGGCTCGGCTGCCAATGATCTCCATGACTCAGCTGCTTGCAACTCCGAGCTAGTGTGATTTGATTGAGGGATATTCGAATGAGTGAGGATTTAATGAGGAAGATCCATCTCCTATAATCTCTCCTTCTCTCATTCGAGTTCCTGCACCTTAATTAGCCAAAATTGCCATGATTTTCTCCCAAAAACCTGCAATCAATGCACATTAGACCACTAGACATAACATCTTACTTTTACTCATCTCATTAAGCAAAATATAATTAAAACATGTAAGGAATTATGAGAAGAGTTGATTTTAGTAAGCTTGGAGGTGTATTAAGATCCATATAGTTACCTAATGATGAGGCTCATCATCACCCCATACTACAAGTGTTGCTCATCCTCTGAGAAACTTAATCTATGTCCATGTCCTTCATTGCTCTGGTGGCCTCCCTGACATCCCATGCTTCTATTGTAGTTTCCTATTCTCGTGAATAAAATCCTGCCTTCCTCTCTATCTTTTCCTACTGCTTCCTTTCTTCTTCTTCTTTCCTTCCTTCCAACATTCCTAAAAGTAGTGGTGGATTGATTCTAAAGCCAATCCGTTTGACTTTGAGTCTTTGTAGAGTCTGCTTATACATGGGTGTTCTATTTAGTGCCTCTCTCATTCTGTGAGGAGAATGGTATTCTCTGATTTTTAGGTTGTAAGGCAAGGTGTTCCACCTCCTTTGGCAAGCTTGCATGCTATCATCTCCTAGCAATCTGAACATGTCTTCAAAGTGTGTGACTACTTGTTCTTGTGCAACAAGGTACCTGGGTGCAAGCTTAGGATCATTTGCATTAAGATTGTGGGTGTTGATGACAACCATTGGGTTAGATTTTTCAGCTCTGATCATAAGGGGTTCTGTCTCTTCTCTTGCCTCCTCATGATTCATCCATGATGCTAAGGCCATCAATTGCAAGTCTCCTAGTTTTGAATTTGGGTCCCACACATTCAAATCTGTTAAGGCCAAGTTGTGTAGGTAAAACTCAGACATTTTTGCTCTATATTCCAAGGTGCTTTGATCACAGAGATCAATGAATTTTCTATAGTCTTGGAAGGGCATAGTACCTCTCTATGCTAAAGTCTTGATTTCGAATTGTAGCCATTGTTCCTTGAGATACAAGGCATAAGACTTTGCTGACATCCTGCACTGGATTGCCTCCAAGGATAAATTGGCCATAGTTTCCAACTGGCTTTCCCTTTCTTGTAGCTTTCCCCTTAGCCATGCATTCTCTGCTTCTAATTGAGATTTGATCATTGCCTCTCTGTCCCTTATGTTGCTCAGTTCTCTGCCCATCTCCTTCAATTTCTCCTCCATGTGGCCTACATCCTCCACTCCTTTTGATTTGGCAATTTGCATCCACCTATGTGTCCTTGCCCTCTCTTTTTCAAGTTCAAAGAATAAGGGGATGGAAAACTTATGTGGGATTACCCTACCTCCTTCAATGAACCTGTAGTAGGAGTTGAGGTTGGGCTATGGACTAGGTTCTCTCAGTCCTGGGTCTTCTTTCTTTGTTTCTTGCTGAGTGATACCTTCTTGGTCCATTTTCTGTGTTTCTTGTAGGTTTAACAGAGTTTCTTGTAGGATGGCCTCTGCTTCCTGTAGGTCTGTCTATGTCTCTTGTAGGAGACCTTTTCCCTTTTATGAGGCTGACCTTGTGATAGGCCTCCTAACATAAGTGATGGGAGATTTGGGAGAGGCCTATTTTGATGATCCTTCCCCTTGATTTTTCTCTAGAGGAGCTGCCTTTTCTTGCTGCTTTGGTGAATCTTCAATGACAATTGGAGTTTTGGTGGGGGTTTGAGGTCTTCCTTGCCTAATCCTTGTGCTCTTTCTTGTCCTGAAGTATAGTGGGGTTTGTCTTTGCCTCTTCCCTTTTGACTTGATAGGTGTACTTAGGGTAGTAAGAGCAACTGTTGCCTCTTTCTTAGTGGGTTATGGAGATACCCTTGGTGATTCTTCCCCTTCTTTGCCTTGAACTATAGACCTCTGTTCTTCCTTCTATTTTGTTTCCTCTTTTCCATTCTCCTTCTCATTCTTGTCTTCCTCTTCTTCTTCCTCTATTTCCTCACTCTGCTCATCTGTCTCTTCTTTTGTTCCTTCTTCTGTCTCTTCTTCATTCTCCTCCTCTATTTCTTCCTCTTTTTCCTCCTCTATTTCTTCCTCCTATGTTTCTTCTTCATTTTCCTCTTATGTTTCTTCTTCCCTCTCACTAGCAGTGGGGCTTTTGTCATATTCAAGAGCTTGAATTGCTCCTCCTGCCTGCATGTCTCTAAAGGTTGTCCATGTAATAAGGAGTCTTAGGTTTTGTAGAGCATCTTCTAGGATGAGTTTGATCAACCCATGATGGGCTAGTTGTTGATGTTTTCCCTCCTGCACTTTGATGCTCATGTCTATCATTGATTGAAGAAGAAAATAGGGTATACTCAATCTGTTTTGAGGAGGTGTGTTTTCTCCAAATCTCAGTTCTTGGAGGAGTCTGAAGTGGTATCCATACACCACATTGTATCTCCCTTCACATGATATGTATTTAATGAGGTGGTAACTAACTTCATTCCAAGGGTATGGAATGCTTTCCCTTATAACCCCATTTTTGTCCTCCATTGGCTCCTCCCCTTCCAAAAAGAATCTCTTCTTTGCAAGGGTGTTGTTACCCTTGTCTTCTTTTCTCCGTGATAACCCTAAAGGGAGTGTAGTGATTCTACTTATAACTTCAAGGGTGATTACTACTGATACGCCTTTCAACACAAAAGTGGCATGGGTCCTAGTGAGGGGTATGAGTGAGAGAGAAAATTCTCTGGCTACCTCATCATCGTATCTTCTCATCCTCTCAAAGAACCCCATCCATTGGTGCCTTGTGAAAATTTATACTACAGGAGGATGTTAGTGGATCCTTACTATGTTTGTGGGTTCTCTCTTGTTGAAACCTCTTGTCATCCTTCTCTGGTAATTGTGGAGGCTTGTATGGATACAATTCAAGAATTCAGGAAGGTAAGAGAGGTTTGGATATTAAATTTTCAATACAATTCTCCTATACTGCAATTTCCTTAATCAAATTGAGTATTTTTCTTCTTTTAATTGGAAAACATGGAAGGTATAACTCCTACCCCACTTTGCTACGTTCTGGTGAGGACAACCTTTCATTTCTCCTCCCTTAGTGCTAATAATCCTGTAGGTTGACTCCTCTGTGTCTTGTAGGCTTCCTGTAGGATCCTGTAGATCTCTTGCGTTGTAAATGCTAACTGTATCATGTAGGTGCTACTTCAAGAAGGCCGAGAGCAACCTCTTTTTCGATGAATTCTCGAGATTGTTAATGCTCTCTTTGTATGGGAATCAATGTTTTATTTCCATATATGGATGATTGTGTGGGGTGGTGTGTTGGATGTCTAAGTATGAGCACCTCCTTTTGGACTGTTGGTCCCACTATCAGTCCATCATTCCACCTTACCTCGTAATCATCTCCCACTTCTTTCTTCCGTAAATTAACCATTTTTGGCCTTATTCCCTTTTTATTCTGATTTAACTTTTGCCACATGTGGAGTGGTCTAACTGTTTTTCTCCTCGTCGACTAGCCGAAGGTGGCCAAGTTAATTGGCCACCTTTACTTATAAAACCAACTCTCACATAATCCTACAATTTTGATCATATCGTACTAACAAGAGAGCATGAGTAAGATGACATACCTATGGGTAAGATGCTTTGATGATGATGCATGCTGGAGAGTGATGTCTCTATGTTGTGTTTTTGTTGCATATTCTTTTGTGTATTTGCCTATTTTGATGTGTAGGTGCTGGAGAGTGATGTTGGTGATCTTGATGTCGCTGTTGATCTCTAGAGGAGCTTCCTCAACCTTGGAATCCTTGTGCTGAAGATGGTTGCAAACTTGTGAAGTTTCCTTTGTGGGATAGGCTGCTACAAGATTTCCTACAGGAAACCTACAGGATGTCCTGTAGCTGCCTCTCCCCTAAAATTTCATACTTTTTCTCAATTCTGGAGCATGAGGGATGTTGACATGAGTGGAGAAGGGTTGTAGGGAATGGTAGGTGAGAGTTGTGGTCTTCAGGTATTGTCCCTCTTTCCTTCTTCTCTCCCTCTTCTATTTGTTGTTTTTTTTCCTTTGTAAACTGTTTTTTTTTAATTGATTTATTGGATGGATGCACGGGTGACATGGATGAAATGCATGGCTATGATGTGGTGGAGTGAATGGTTTTTTTTTTTCAGACACAGGCTTGTCATCCCCTTGCTCTAGGACCATTTTTCTTGGGATTTTCAAGGCCACTGTAATTCCTACAGGAAACTCCTGTAGGTTTACAGGGAATCCTGTAGAAAACACAGAGCCTGTGTAAGTTGAGCTGGAGGGGTTCATAAATGGAAGAATGGATGAATGATGAAAGATATGAGATGGAGGGATTGAAATATGGATCTTGTAGGTCCTTCTGTTCCTTTCATGTTGTGCTTATCCTCCTCTTGCTGACCTACAAAACAAAATTTCCATTTTTTTTTTTTACCTTTTCTCCCTTTTTTTTTTTAACTAGTCTGCCTCCAAGGAGGTTTTCATCCTAGTTGCCTACCCTGGGTGCCTCAAAATAGGTTTACACCCAAAGATATTTTTATTTTTTTACAACACCCTTGGGCCGCCTCAAGAGGTTTTCAACCCAACAGTAGGACTCAGGTCCCTCATTTATTTATTTATTGCAGGGGCTTAGTGGGGTGGAAGCTGAGACTTGCTCCACCACCATCACTCTATTGATGAATTTTTGCTTTGACAAGGGCTTCTTGTAGCTCTTCAATCTATACCCATTGACAAGTAAAGGGGCAACCTATGCATCAATGGTTCTTATCTGTACAACACCATTATCATGACATTTTTCTATGACATAAGGCTCTAACCATATAGTCCTTAACTTACCTTTAAAATCCTTGTACCTGGAATCATACAACAAATACCAATCACCTTCTTGAAACTGTTTGTCCTTTATATTTTTTTCATGCCAAATTTTGCTTTGAACTTGAGTCACCTTTGTGTGCAGGAGGGCCTACATCCTAAATTCATCTAACCCATTCAGCTGGAGCAATCTTTCTTGTTGTGCCCTGGTGAGATATAGATCCAGTTGTGTTGCCATTCTTAAGGTGTTGTATTCAAATTCAATGGACAACAGGGCTTTCTTCCCATAGACCAGCTCATAAGGAGTGAACCCAGTGGTGGTCTTCCAAGTGGTATTGTAGGCCCAAGTGGCCTCAACTAATCTATCTTCCCAATCCTTTTTGTTGCTACTAATCACTTTGATTAGAATGCCTTCTAGCGCTCTGTTAGTCACCTCCACTTGCCCTTTAGCCTATGGGTGGTAAGGAGTGGATGTTTTGTGCTTGATATTGTGTTGGCTTAACAAATTCTCAATCACGTGAGATGTAAATTGACTGCCTTGATCAATGACAAATTCTCTATGATACCCAAACTTATAAAATACATTTTCCCTTAAGAATTCATCCACTTTTTTTCTGTTGTTGCTTTGATGGTCTTAGCTTCAGCCCACTTGGTTAAATAATCAGTGCACACAATGATGTACTGCTTTTTCCTAGATGGAGGGCCAATGGGTCCAATGAAATCCAAGCCCCACTTGTCAAATGGCTTGAAAGTCACTTGAGGTTGCAAAGGCATTTCATCCCTTGGGGTAGGTTTCCCCATACTTTGGCACGATCATACCTCCTCACATCTTGGTGAAGAGTGGGCCCGTAATAACATGAGTAATAACCAGCTTGTAGTACCTTGAATGTTGTCAAAGACTTCCTCCTCCCTGACACATCTTCTCAGAATTTGATCCGGGCCTAGTTTGAAGAGGTTTCCCCCAATCCAAGTGAATGGGGCGCTCTTCCTTATGATCTTTCTCTTTTCCTTGGAGGACATATTTGGTGGAAACTGTGCAGACACCAAGTAATTTTCTGTGTCAGCGAACCATGGAGAGAGAACTGAAATGGCGAATAAGTGTTCATCTAGTAACTGATCATCAACCATTCCTTCCTCCCATGTAGGCAAATTCAATCTGGATAAAGAATATGCAACAACATTCTCCTTTCCAGGCTTATCGATAATAGCTAAATCAAACTATTGCAATAAAAGTAACCATCTAATAATACGGGCATTTACATCAAGTTTATTCATCAAGTATTTAACTGCAACATGTTCAGTATGCACAAATGTTTGGTAACCAGTAATGTAATACCTAAATTTATTCAATGAATGCACAACAACTAGGAGCTCTTTTTTAGTCATTGTGTAGTTCAGCTCAGCTTTTGATAGATTCTTACTGATGAAGTAAATGGCATAAGGTATCTTGTCATCTATCTGGCCTAGAGTTGCTCCTATGGATTTATGAGAGGCATCGACATGTATATGGAAAAGAAGAGCCCAATTTGGGCCTCGGAGAATATGTGTAGTAGTCAACTTGTTCATTAGGGTGTCCAAGGCTTCTTTACAACTTTCTAACCATAAAAATTCAGAGTCTTTGGCCAATAACCCAAATAAGGGAGAAGCTAACTTGCTGAAGTCTTTTATAAATCTCCTATAGCATCCGACTAAACCTTGAAAACTTCTGACATCCCTCTGTTTTTGCGGAGCTGGGACCCTTTGGATGATGGCTATCTTGTTTGGGTCAACTTGCAGTCCTTTATGGGATATTGAGTGACCTAGAATAGTCCCTACAGTCATCAAGAACTCACATTTTTCGGGACTAAGGGATAGTTCATTTCAATGCATTTGTTCAACACCTTAACTAGGTTAGAGAGAGCCTCCTGGAAATCACAACCATAAGGTGTAAGGTCATACATATAAATTTCCACTGCATCATGGACTAGCTTGGCAAAGATACTCAGGACTGCCCTCTGGAAAGTGGCAGGGGCATTGCATATACCAAAAGGAAGGACCCTATAAGAGAAAGTACCCCAAGGACAAGTGAAGGTGGTTTTATCCTGGTCCTCTGGGCTAATCTGGATTTGATTGTACTCGTTGAACCCATCTAGGAAAGAGAAAAACTTTTTCCATGTCAGGCCATCTAACACTTGGTCAATAAAAGGTAGAGGGAAATGGTCCTTCTTTGTTTCTTTGTTTAACTCTCTGTAATCAACACAAATCCTCCACTTCCCATTTTTCTTTGGAACTAGCACCAAAGGAGACACCCACTCACTGTTTGAGATAGGGTAAATGAATCCTCCATCTAGTAGCTTTTGTAGTTCTTCTTTGACTATATCCTTGAGAGCTGGATTCATTCTCCTTTGGGGTTGTCAGACTGGTTTGCAACTTTCTTTGATATAAATGTGGTGAGTACACATCGAGGGGCGCACTCCCTTCATTTATTTGTAACTCCAAGCAAAGGCATCCAAATGTTCCCTTAGCATGTCACATAACTCTTCTTCTTGGTGTACAAAAAGAGAGGGGTTGATTTTCAAAGTTCTTTTAGGGCCGAATTCTATTGTCTTGACACGAGTAGGGTTTGATGCTAAGCATACATCAATCTAATGGTTTCTCTTGGTTTCCTTCACTACTTCTTCTAAGGACAAGGTGTTTGGAGTTGGATTTTGTAGGATGTGTTCAATCAAATCATCTTCATCAGGTTGTCCTACTCCCATGGCAATTTCTAGGGTATAGATTTGAGCTGAGTAAACTTCATATTCTTCCTCCTTTTCTAGCCATAAAGGTAAATCATGTTCTAAATATGGCTGAGTAGGAGGGTACAAGACCAACTACTTGGATAGATGCCCATTTTTTATAGTCATGTTTCCAGCCCTGCAATTGATGTAGGCATCGACAGTGGCTAACCAAGGCCTCCCAAGTATGAGAGGATAACCATTAAGCTTGGCCTTAGGCTGGAGAACTAGGAAGTCTGCAGGGTACTCCCAGGAGTCAATGGAGACCATCACATCCTCAACAATCCCCTCAGGGGCTACTATGGATCAGTGTGCAAGCTGCAAGACTGTCGTGGTCTTTCTTAATGAACCCTGAAAATTCAGCTTGAGCATGGTGTCCTTAGTCATTACATTAATGACAGCCCCAAGATCAATCAAGGTGTGTGGGATAATGGTGCCATTGATGTGCACATCTACTATAGGGCTTCCAGGGTCTAAATACTTTGGGAAAATTACCTACCCCAACATTAAGTCAGACAATTGTCCAATGACATTAATGGTAGGGGTGTCTCTTTTTCGCCTCCCTGGATGTTTGAAACACTTCTCTTTAATCAATTTGTTGTAAATAGGTACATCCTTAATGTCTTGGAGAAGTGGAATTTTGACACATAGATTTTTCAATTCACCTAGAAGTCCATTCTCTTCTAGAGTAGGCTGGATTGGATGAGTTAATATTTCAAGAAAGGGTGGTAGATTCACTCTAGGCATACTTTCCTCTCTTTCCTTGTCACCCTCCCGCAGTGGAGATGGAGGTTGGTTGTCTAGGAGTACTCTCCCAGACCTCAGGTTGATTTCCTGAATTTCCACAGCATAAGCAGGGTAGGATGTCTCTCCATTGTAGACCTGTTGTGCCTGTTTGTTGTTCAGGTTCGGATTTGGTTGGGCAGGCATCTGAGGTTGTTTAGGTGGAGCAGGGTGTAAAAGTTGTGGTTGAGTAGGAGGTGAAGGCAATAAAGTTGGAGCATTGTTGTATGGGGGCCTCCACCCCTAGGGTGGTGCATTCCACTGAGGCTGTGGAGGAGTATATGGCTAAAATGGCTGGTTGGTCGGCTGTGAATGGTACTGAGGTGCAAAAGACCAAGGAGAAGGTGTAGACCAAGAGGGATGATCAGAGGGGGCCCCAAGAGGGAATGGATGTGTTTTGGTTAGGTTGTAATATGCATAGGATGACCCTTGCATTCCCTTCTGGTACGGTCGAGGCCCATGAGGCCTCCTTTGATTTATGTAGCAGAGTTGTTCAGTCACCCCTTCAGTTCCCTGATACACAACTTTTAGTCCAAGTAGAGAAGGGAACTTGTCTATGGAGTGGTTTTCTTCACAGACCGAGCAAATTTCTATAAGGTTTAATGGACATTCATTCCTAGGGTGCCTCCTTGTGCATCTGGGGCAGAAGATGGCTAATGTTCTCTCTGCTTCCTCCTACTTTCTCTTGATATGCATAGGGTCCATCTATAGGGAAAGGGTTTGCAACATTTCACTCTTGAAATCTTCCAACATATTTCCAATTTCATTTCTTATAGATGTGTTGGAAGAGGATGAGCTAGCCACTGGTTGACTACCCCTACCATTTTTCCTAGCTGCCCTAGAATGGTTCTTAAAGACGGTCTTGATATCTTCATAGGGTAGTTGGTAGATGTCCCCTCCTGCTAGCAGGTTTAGGGTATCTAGAAGATCTTCCATGACCCCCCTAAGCAGGACTAGCTTCAGTGACTTAGGATCAAGTGTGCACCTGGCCCTTTTGTAGCTAAGTTGGAATCTTTCCTCATAATCCTCTAAGGACTCATCATGCCCCAAGGTCATTCTAAAATTTTCCTCTTTAGTGTATTTGGACCTGTAGTCATCTTGATACTTGTTGTTAAAGACTTACTACATCTGAGCCTAGGTGGTGATGTTGTCCCCAGGTAAACCCATGAACCGGTGCAGAGCTGCATCCTTGAGAGTGAATGGGAATAATTTCAACTTCTGATCATCAGTGGTGTAATCATAAGTTATGCATATGACATCGAACTCAAACAAGAAAGTATCTGGATCTTCTCAGGTCAGGCCATGGAAGTGAGGAAGAGCAGAGGGGCTTATGTTTTTCATCTTGGCACCCCCATTGGTTTCTAGGGTGGGAAAATGATCCTCAATTCTTTCTCTATCTCATCTATTATTTCTATTTTCAGCCATTAAGTCAGTTGGAATGGGTTCTCCTTCTTCTTCTCCCCCTGTAGGCTCTTCAAAAATCTCTGGTTGTTCGCTTAAGGGGTCCTCCAATTCACAGCCGCCAAAGAAGAGGGAAGGTTGGCTATTTGAAGTGGTGGGAGTATTTGGTAGAAATTTTCCTAAGCTATCCCTATTCCTACGAGGTATGAAAGAAGTGTTTTTGTTTTGTTTTTTTTTTCAAGCTTTAAGACTAATTGCAGAATTGAAATGACAAATTGAATGGAATCTCCCTTGCAGAATGGAAAGGAAAGCAAACCAACTTACACTTAATTTTGCAAAAATGAAGCTAATAGTAGAATGGAAGAGATAAGAAAGGGAAGAAAGAAAGCAAAAATCACATCTACTCAGACACCTCCTCGGCAACGACACCAAAAAGTGATGAACACCTGTATCGCAACAAGACTGTTGCAACTCCTAGGGCTACCAACTTTACTTTATCAACCAAAGGTTCGTACAAACTTGGAGGTGACAGTGTTGTATACACTAGATGCAATGGGTCCACTCTTTGTCACTGCTAAGTTGGCAATAGACCACTAGGGTTTCTAAAACCAACCTTTTACTGATTTAGAAGAAGTTTGATTACTAATGGAGAAGGGGAAATTTAACCCTAATTGAGAGAATTGAAATATTGTCTTCTGCAGTAATGAAAGTCTGAAATAAATGCTTTAAACACACCCCTCATCTAACTATTTGTTAAGAGATCTTACTTCAGAATAATTCTAAACTAACATATGTGTAATCCTATCCTAAGCATGCAATTTGAGATAATCAAACACTTTACTACTGTGCATATGAATGAACACAATAACCTTTTTTCCTTTTTGTCATTTTTGTGAAAATATGAATGCTAATTCTTCTTGGTTGTATGGCAGGTGGGTTAGGTGTGGAGAGAGATGGTTGTGAAGGGTCAGATGGCTTGGGAGGCAAGCATGGGTCTTCTCCTAACTTTTTGGATGCATTTTCCACAAATCAGCCTCAAAACAGGCCACTATAGGTTGTACTACAGGATGTCCTAATGCTTCTACAGGATCCCTTGTATTCCTACAGAATTCAGTCGAAAGCATAAGGAGTGATTTGGAAGGTGGTATAGGGCTTAGGGAAGGTGAATGATGGAAGACATAAGGCAAGGGAGTGGCTAGGACTTCCTCATAACTCAAACCAAACTTTGTAAGATGGTTGGATTTGCTCAACAAACATGGAAAATGGTTCTTATGGAATGATAAATTGGTTTATGGACTTAGAGGCTTTTGGTTATCATGGATGGATGAGGTTAGGCTGGGGCTGCTAACATGAGATCTTCCTGCACTATTGAAAATCCTGCAATACACACATCACTAACATTTACCCATGAATCATGTCAAAACAATAAAGATTTCAAATCAACATAAGAAAACAAAACTCCATCATTCATTTGCCTAGTTCATGCATGGAAATACTTGTAGAATATTGTGAAACACCATGAGATCTAATACAAAGCTGGAGATATCAGAAATAACAACTGAAACCTATTCTTGAAAATTGAAAAGATGCTGGCCTAATTAGCAGAAAACCCTTAATTCCATAAGAAATCAGAAATTTGTCTTTTTGGGGCTGAATAACAATTTTTCCTTAAACCATGGTCCCTAAAGGGAGGAGTGAGGCAAGATCCACTTGCTATTAGCCTTTTTGGTATTCCTTTATCTCTCTAAAGCTACTGCTAAAGCTATGCACAGATGGAAGCAAACTTATCAAATTCACCAATACTTGCAATGAAACGATGCCAAAATCAATTCAACAATTAATCTATGAAATAACCTAAGCATACAAGTACAATAAGAGGAGCATGTGCTTCTAGGGTTTGGCCCTAACCCAAGATCTTCAGCCCTCTGAGTCAACTCAGTGATGGATCAAGGAAATGCTCATTCTCATTAACATATCAAAAAATTACTTATAAGTATTTTTCCACAATCCTTCAACTCGAAAATGCTTAGTTCTCTTACATAAAAAATCTGAATCCTAATGAGGCTCTAGGCCTCCTTATTTATACAACTGAAGTCTCCAATAACTTCCTTAAATGAACTTATTGGAGACTGGCTTGGCTCCCAAACTCAACATGAATTGGTTCTTAACTATCACTGGCTCAGCTACCAATGATCTCCATGACTCGGCTGCTTGCAACTTTGAGCTAATGTGATTTGATTGAGGGATATTTGAATGAGTGAGGATTTAATGAGGAAGATCCACCTCTTATAATCTCTCCTTCTTGTCTCATTCAAGTTCCTGCACCTTAATTAGCCAAAATCACCATGATTTGCTCCCAAAAACATGTAATCAATGGATATTAGACGACTAGACATAACATCTTACTTTTACTTATCTCATTAAGCAAAATATAATTAAAACATGTAAGGAATTATGAGAAGAATTGATTTTAGTAAGCTTGGAGGTGTATTAAGATCCATATAGTTACCCAATGATGAGGCTCATCATGTGGGTACACTTTGGGATTCCACAGTCCATTGTCTCAGATCGGGACAACAAATTCTTGAGTGCATTTTGGTCAAGTCTCTTGTCGATGCTGGATACAAAACTTACTAAGTCCACGACTTTCCATCCCCAAACTGATGGCCAAACAGAGGTTGTCAACATGATGATCGTACACATTCTATGCATGTACAACTCGAAGCATCCACGCATGTGGGATGAAAGTCTCCCCTATGTCCAACATAGCTACAACAAAGCTTTCCACAGCTCAATGGGCTACAACCCCTTTCAGGTAGGGTTGGTATTTCATCCATTATGCCCCATTGATGTGGCCATACCATTTGCATCCACTCAGGTATATTCAGCTCACGTTCAGTCCAAAGCTGAAAGGGATAACAACTTCATTGAGCGCATTCAACACATCCACCAACAGGTCCATGATATATTGGATAGAGCCAATGCTAAGTACAAGCAGCGCCATGATCAACATTGAGTGCCGCACAAGTTCCAAGTGGGTGACAAAGTTTGACTACATTTGCAGAAGGAGTGCCTTGTTGGACCCCACCGCAAGCTTCGCCCGCTCCAATATGGGCCATACACCATCACCAAGGTCGTCGATGACAATGCCTTCGAGCTCAACATCCCATCGTTCCTTGGTCTGCACCTAATGTTCAATGTAGATCGCCTTCGACCATACTTTCCACCATTGTTGGACACATCTGACATTGCAGAACAACTCACACCAACAGAGCTCAACCAAGACTGCATGGAACATGCCACAACTGATCAGATCATTGACACACAGATTAATAACACTAGCCAATAGAGGATACAGTTATATCGAGTTGTCAAAGCAGACCAACTCTTTCACCAGGGCAAGTGGTTCACTAGGGACCAGGAATAGGGACCATTGCTTCCTCAAGGGGGAGGAATGATCTAGGTGGATATTGGTTGCCACCCACCTATTCCACCTAGACCCCCTAGTCAGTTTCCTTTGTTTCCTTGTTCCTTTCAACATTTACTTTTTTTAGCAGTTTTTTCGGGTCCTAAACTTTTGGAGCAGTTTTGACCCCCTAAACGACATTTTTTCGGGGTCCACAACAAGCCCATAGCCATTGGTAAGGGCTTGCGGTGAAACTTGTAGTACTCGGCGAGACCTTTCTGACAAGGTATCATACACACAAAACGAAGATAATATGACCAAGTTACGACCCCAAGAAGTTGGCTACCCAACTAACCCCAACGGGGCCCACAAACTCTTGGTGTCACATCTCCTGGGGTTAGGGTTTTGGTTGTCTAGGGTTTTCTATGTTTTCCAATAATAAATAGACCCTTGAGCCTCATTGTAACATAGTTCAGAGGCATGTAGCTGCCACATTGCTTCTTAAAGATAAGCTACCATCGCTCGAGTTATCTTATTTTCATTCTGTTTGTAAGCATAGTTCAATATTTTTCTATTAATGAAATGAAGTGTTTTTCTATTGCATCTCCGTGTTTATGATTATATTTGTAAGTTGTTGGGTTCCTGTTTAAGTTCGGATCAGTTCGTCTTTTGTTTTGCCCATTAAGTGACATCTGTTCAAAATTTGATTAGAATAAGATGGGTGCTATTTTAAATAACACGTCGTTGATGAGGCTCATGTCGAAGAAATCCTTGTTCTTGTCGCCACCGAGTGTGAACTCCGCTAGGGTAACAGGTGGTGCCTTGTGCCCACAATCCCCTGTGGCGCAGTAGTCGTTGCCTAAGGTGTTAAAGGCGCAACCTACGCGGCTCCATAAGCAACTTGATCAACCTACTGGTACGTCCAACTCGTGGAACAATTAATGTTTTGTAAAATCTTGCTAGTGTCCACCTTTGCATCATCGTTTAGTCGACTGTATAAATGTGGGAAACTTTACTGCACTTCGTCATTGAGTCGACTATATAGACGTTTCTGCTGTCTTTGAAACATATATTTTATTTAGTGGGAATATATACTTTTTGCACATGAGAACCTGAATTGCCATATGGGGAGGTTTTGAATAAGAAATTCACTTGGGGAAAAGTGGATTTCACTGTTTTGGAGAGGCCATGCCCCTCAACTGTAGATTCTTATTATGAAAGGAAGCCATGGAATGCAATGCTTGTTAAAAAAATAATTTATTTGTCTTTAATAAAGTATGAGCGTGCAACGCTCCTCTATATACGCTGCAGCTTTTACTATCACCTCTGCTGCGTCACAAAGTAGTTTTTAGTTTCACTTGCGAGTCATATCATATAATAATTTCCCATTCCAACTCTAAACTTTTATTAAAGCCAAAGAAAATGATTAGTTGGTATAGACTGTAACATTCAAACCTAACGTCTTACTATTTCTAAAGTCACTGATTGGTATTGATTGTAATGATTAAAAAAGAAAAATAAAGGCTAAAGCACAAAAAAAAGGCACATGGAATGATGAAATTATCAAACAGAGAAAATAATGACAAAAAAACATGGTATGATGCAAGTTTCAAGAATAAGTAGTAAAAAGTTTCGAGTATACACATTAGTTTGGTATATTATGATTTCTTGAAATCTCATGATCATCTTTAGTTATTAAATTTTTTATAAAATCACATCAGTTTTAAAATTTGACAGTCATTCTTGTAAAAGTATATATTTTTACTTTTTATTATTCTATATAATAATTCTTGTAAAAGTATATATTTTTACTTTTTATTATTCTATATAATAATTCTTGTAAATGTATAAATTTTTAATTTTTATTATTCTATGTTTATATTTTCCATATGTAGATTAAGAGATTATCAATGTTATGTTTATATATTAAAATTTCAATTTCAATTTTTTATTATTTTATATTTATATTTTTCATTTGTAAATTAATAAATTATTAATATTATAAATGGATACAATAATATATATTTTAATTTTTTTTATATAAATAAAAATTAATATCTAAAACAATAAATTAAATAATTAATTATTTTTTAATATGAAGTTTTATTACTTGAGTGGGCCTAATGGTTAAGAGCATGTGTTTCCTCCTAAGAGGTCACAGGTTCAAAACCAGAGGGGGGTAGAGTATGTATGCCTTCGTAGACTTAGCAGTCAAATCGCTGCGCGGAGGTGGGTCCCTTGTCCCACAAACAAGGGGGTCTCATACACCAATTTGGTGTCTGGCTTGGCTGTGACCTTAAAAATGAATATTATTATTATTATTATTATTATTAAAAGTTAATATTTATATCTACATAATTAAATCTAATTATTATTAAAATATATATAATATTATTGAAGATAGTTTTAGTGTTAATGACCAAGAATATTGATTTTTTTTAATATTATTTAAATTGAAATTATTTTTGGTTCTCTAATAAAACCCAAAAGTGTTATAATTGGATAATTGTTTAATTTTCTTAAATGTGAAGAAAATATAAAGAAATAAAGATGATGATGGTTCTCCTCGATGTTAATTGACAACTTAATTATGATAAGTTTTGCCATTTTCAAAGAAAAAAAATAAATAGAGTGAGTTTCTTCTTAAGCATGAGGTTAAAGTGTAGTTGGATGTAGTATTTGATTTCATGCATAGGACTAAAGAGGGATGCTACTTGAAAGCACATGATCCCATTGTTATTGCCTTAAGAATGACAAGGAAGGACAAATTGTCTTTTAGTTTTGGAATAAGATCAAACATTGTGTTTGATTAACTAAAATCTAATCTTCCTTAAACAAAAGAAAAAAAAAATAGATTAATATAATCCAAAATCTAAAAGCACACGACAATAACCAATCTACCCTATATAAATTATGGTAAGAAGTGGGAATGTATGGAGTGACTTGCTTCCTCTGTGTGGATTTAACTTCGCCTTCATGGCCTTGATGAGTCAAAGTAAGGTGACATTTGGAGAAATTGTGAAACTATGGTTGACCATGTAGAACATCCAACTATGTTTGAGCATGGTTAATTATGTTAGCCATGATGACCATGGCCAAGTATCATTTAACCAAGTTCATCGTGGTTGACCATGTTGTCTATAATTGATAATGGATGAACATGTTGACCATGCTTAACATGTTGTCTATGGTTGACCATGGTTGATGAAATACATTATGTATGGCCATGGTGACCATGGTTGACTAATTCAACTTGAATGTCTTCTTTCCATAAGAGTTCTAGTAATTTAACATAAGGAATTGCATCTGACCCAATCGACATCGAGATAACATCCACTCTGTCATCTAACGCATTCTCGAAGGCAGAGAGTAGGTTAGAGGTCACGAAACCAGATACCTAACAAACCTTGTAGACTGCAATACGTGCTTTGGGCACCATTCTTTGGAGATTCTGTGCGCATACTCCATCGTGTTGGCTTCGTCAACGAAATAGCTTGTGATGATGGAGGCAGTTTGTGTGCCATGGCCTTGTGAGTTCCGCACTGAATGAATTTCCACTATCTCGTTCAAGGGGCCAAACGTGCCTTTGTAGAAACACCGTGCTCCAACCAATACAACCACATCAATGTAATAGCAAACATGGTGAAATGTTAGCATGTAAAAATGTGAAAATATTAATTATTGTTTTGAAATTCTATATATAAAATTAAATAGAGTGTTTTATTTATTGCACTTTTTGTGTGCATGTAAAGTTTTAGTAAAAATGAATATCTCTTTGTCATCATTATGTTTTTCCCAAGGAAAAATCACAATTTTATTCATTTTGAACAAAATTAAATATTGTAGATGCTAAAAAAGCATATGCATAAAAACAACATATCTTGGAATCCAAGATCAATAAAAACTCATTGAAGAGTTATACTAGACTACTCTTTCTTACCTTTCTTTTTCTCCACTTTCCGTCAACCACTAGTCATTTGAGTTTTTTTTACATTCTGGGACTTCTTTTTCTGAGTCCGAACTGGATGATACAATAATCATTTGAGTTTCTTTTACATTTGCTGGGACTTCTTTTACAGTTGCTGGGACTTCTTTTTCTGAGTTCGAACTTTCTCATACATGAGTTCGTTTGGTACCATATTACTTTTCTTTCTTCTTCTTTGTTTTTTTTTTTTTTTTTCAGAAGTAATATGCTTTTGTTGATTTGAAGATATTGGAACTAAAGCAGAGTTGTTCTCAGCCTCTTCCTTCTATAGAGTGTCCTGAAATTTCTGGTCATTTATGTTTGAGGTGTTTTCTGTAGTCGCTGGTCCATCTGTTTTTGCTTCCTAATTTTCTGAAAACTGCCAACCTTTTGGCTTTTGTGGTTGACGCTTTTTCCTTTTGGGGTCATTTTTGACTTGAGGACAAGCGCTTTGAAGATGACCAGTTTGGAAACATGTGCCGCATCAAAAAGTCGTGTTCTCATAGTAAAGGCGTTGTGACCACTGCAAATTGTTGTGAAGATGAAGATTCTAGCAAAGATGAAGATGCCTTTTGAAACTTGTTTTGCATCCACCTTTAAGAATCTTCTTGGTATTTGTATCAAATCCAAGAACCCAAAGAGTCATGAATAGCCCTGCTTTTCCCCAAAACCATGGTCCCTCATTTAATGCTTAGTCTTTATCTTTTGTTGTATCCAACTTTACAATGAAAAAACCCCTAGAACAAAGATGTATATCACAATTTTCTGTCCATGTAGAGTAGATCCATTGGTATAGCGTCTTTGATTTGGGCCAGAAGCCATTAAATCTACATATAACTGCTTTTTGAATGGAATTTTGCATAAATCTCGTTTAGGTTGACCATCAACATTGGTACTTCGGTCATCTGCTTCTCCTGATACTTGGGTCATCTACTTCACGATATATGGACCAAGAAGGGTGGAAGATTGTTTAGGTTGTTTTTGTGACTCTGTCTTCCCTTTCCCTTTGACTGCATCTTTGAATGACGCTGGCTTTTTGAGTTAGATCTAGACATCGTCCGAGAAGTCTCAAGTTAAGGATGATGGTCGCATTGGGGCCAATGCCATAATCCTGCAGCTTGAAGTCCTCTTCCATTGATCTCCCTGCATATATCATATTTTTCAGTTTTGCTGGGATACGTATGTGCTATCGAATCTTTTGTTCCAGAGTTTGTACCCGCTCCCAGTTCCAAACCCTCATACAAATAGTTTTTCCTTCCAGTGATCTGATAAAAATTTGGATCTGAGATCCTTGGTGCAATTTTCGTTGGAGATCCGTTTGTTTATTATTCACATCTGGTTTGTTGTTTCCTCCTATATTCAGGCCGTGCTGCAGATTACGGGCAACCAAATCCATCCTTCGCCTTCCTCTGCCTTACATATACTGCAATCCCTGAACAACCGTAGAATAAACCTCCAGCTAAAAGCCCGACACCATTAAAGGGGAGGACATGACACAACAGGTTTGGATCTAAAAGCACTATTTTATACTAGGATATGGAAGGTAGGTTGTGAATTACCCATTCAAAGGCTTAGTTCTTATGTTCTGAGCAGAGTAGACAAACCTGGATTTGATCTGTTCGTCGAATGTCCCACTCTTCAGATTGTCAAGATATCCAGGGTAATGCAATGAGATTGATGGTTTGTGACTAAAAAAAGGTGCCTGTTGAATATCTTCCACCATCGTCGGGCAATATCTGCTCTTGGGACGTCGATGAACGCAACAATGGGTGACTATTACATTCAAGCCGACAGTTTGAAGAAATCTGTAACTTCCCTTCTGAAACCTCTCCGCCTCCTTTAGGTGTCGTGTAGATCGAGCAACTGATTCGAATTTGGGGAATTCTTGTTTGTCTTTTGAGTAGATAGACATGCATGGAGCCGCGACCAAGATAGGTTTGGGATTTCTGCATCCCGCATTTAATACTGTAAGTATCAATGCCAATGGGATTAAGAAATTGCAGCGGTCTCCTAAATCCTCGCCATGGAATACAGAATCAAGAGCAATCCAACAATTTGAGTTGCGGCCCGGTCCTTCGGTGATGAGATCTAGATTACAATCACTAAGTCTATCCTCTGTAAACGTAAATAGGAGGGAGCCGATCCGCGTGCCGAGGAAGATCTAGTGATTGTTGGCCGCGCCATTGTACTGACAATTTGGTCGATTTGAGAGTAATCCTATAGCAAAGTTAATGCGTCTTTGACATAGCCGCTCGATACTCAGATATAACACGCTCAAAGTTAATGCGTCCTGACATAGTCGCTGGATACCCAGATATAACACTCAGGGTGATGACTAGGGAAAAAAAAAACGGCGTGTTATATTGGAAATAGCATTTCCCCTTGGCAAAAAAACCACACACCATCATAACCCTAGACTCCATTGCGACTCACTCTTTTCATAATTATGTTAAATGTATTTAATTATTTGTATTTTATAAATAAAAAAATTATAATTATTTGTTTATTAAAAGTATTTTTTTAAAATTATGTAACTCATTTTAAATTCTAAAATTTAATTTAATTTAATTTTTTTAAACTTTATTCCTAAAAAAAAATGATTTTTTGCAATCTTCTATTCCTTGTATATATCTTTACACCTTTTAAAACGATTACAATAATTACTCCAACAATATTTAAGCCCACAACTCATCTAGTTAAATACACCACATAAACACAACACTCGAACTATCACACAAACCTGGAGAGTAGAACAATATATAAGGGAGTTGTCCACTGAGGCAGAGGAATCGCCTAGACGGCCAAAAGTAGCCGGACTCTGGGCAAAATAATTTCAAAATTTTTTATAGAGGCAGTTTTTGAATCGTGTTTTTGATAGTGGAAATGGATTCAGCACCATTAAAAACGTTTAGGACACCTAAAATTTTGAAATTTAACAACTATAACTTGGATTTACAAATCCTTACTGAATTTTCTCTAAATATAACCGAAATTTCCATAATTTTCCCAGCGATTCGTCCGGCTAGTTAAACTACGGCATATTTAAGCCCACAACACATCTAGTTAAATACACCACATAAATACAACACTCGAACCATCACACAAACCGGGAGAACACCAAATTCCATACACTGCCAAAACGTTGTTCAAGGTATCATTATTATACCTTCTTTGTGAAATAGGCCAAAACCCTGAACCCTATTACTTT
This sequence comes from Pinus tabuliformis, assembly GCA_031772625.1. NCBI lineage: Eukaryota > Viridiplantae > Streptophyta > Pinopsida > Pinales > Pinaceae > Pinus > Pinus tabuliformis. The sequence goes on along the minus strand of CM062809.1, from coordinate 291,755,915 downwards.
CGCGGTTACGCCACATCCGCGGAAGAGAGAACAAGGGACACCAGTGCTCACTGTGCAGATAAGGTAGATTAGAGCCGAGAAAGTGGGGGGATGGAGACGTGTTTGAGATACAGCGCACAGCAGAAGCAACTGTGTCTCCACGCGAAAGAGGAGTTTTTCATTGATTCGAACTTCTTCTTCCAGGTACTAACCATGCCTTTGCTAGTTCTTACTACTTCCAAGGACTTGGTATGCGTTGCAATGGATGGAATTCTGTTTATTTTTTTCTCCTTATATATTTACCTGTACATGGCAACAGCAACAGTGGCTCAAATAATAATGCCACTGTGTATGTGCATATGATATTGCTCCTATCCGTCTTGTTCACATCTGTCATCTTATTTGCAACATTTCAGTAGTTTGTTATTGTCATCATTGAATGGTGTGTCCGACCATTTGCAATTTGGTGTGAGCTTTACTTTATGAGGTGAAGGGTTGCTACTAGTCTGTCATCAGTCTTATTCTGTGAAATCTTTGATTTCAGGGTTGTTTTCTGAATATTTTCTTAGTTGATCGGTAAACAGAGAGACATCTAATATGCAAATTCAGGATCCTCTCCTCCCCATCCTCTGGTTGGGCAGCTTTTTGAATTCCTTAATAAGGCATAGGTCAAATCACTTAGCTTTGACACCCTTCTAGTGGTTTTTGATTTCGCTTTGAGCTGGTGAAGCTCAGAGCCTAAAGGTAGCTTTGCACCTGTTAGGCACCCACATTCCCACAAAGGCATGGGAGTTCCACACTGTCTGCTTATGAATTTTCCATCTTTAACGTTTGTACCCTTACAATTTCAGTCATTGGGTAACAGGGGAAACACCTATCATTACTCATCTACTCTTGGAAGTACTTGAAAACCCATATTCCATCATTATGGTTTGTTCCGTTACAATTTCAGTCACTGGGTAGTAGGGGGAACACCCATCATTACTCATCTACTCTTGCAAGTGTTTGAAAACTCATATTCCAGCATTACGGTTTGTTCCCTTACAATTTCAGTCATTCGGTAGCAGGCGAAACACCCATCGTTACTCGTTTGCTCTTGCAAATGCTTGAAAACCCGTAGTGCTGGGGCTCATCTGTTTGAGGCCTTTTTATGTTCTTTATTAAGAGTTAGATTCAACTTGTCTGTAATCTCATGGAGCAGGGTTCTGAACTTCTGATAGTGTCCATCCTTGCCTTCGCATGCATGAATTGTTTTAGGATATCAACCATAAAATCTTTTGCATGTCTCACATCTGCTGCTGATGTGAGCAGGCTTGATCCCAAGTTGATATGAGACTCAAAATGAACTAGGATATGTCCACTTACTTACTGTAGGGTTTTGAATTAAGGTTCTCAATTTCAATAAATGAATCAAGGGAAGGAGCTCATCTGCTAATTCCTCAAAGGCTTGGAAGAAGGGTTTGTTTAACAAGGATCATTAAACAAATGTTATAACCACTTGCTTGATACTTGTTTATATGCATCCAATAAAACACTAACCAAGATTAAAAAAAGACCAATTACTTACGTTTATAATGCATTCATCCAAGCTTCACCATAAATCACCCAGGAAAAGAGATCAAAATCCACATCAATAAAGTCCCGAAGAAAGTTGCTCAACTCATCCATCCATAGCAAAAATATAAGAAGACAAAAGTCATAGAAATTTCAGACTTCTAAGGAATTTCTCCCCCAATCTCATCATGAGAAAATGAGACTAAGTGCACCTCTACTTATAGAGGAGGTGTTCAATAGTTCAACTCCATTTACATTAAAATTTTACATTTTAAAGCCAAAAACTCCTAATCTAGCACGTGGAGGGGTAAAAGAGTCAAGGCTCTCTTCTATATTAATTAATAAAATATACAACAATAAAGGGCTGTTTAAGCCACATGTACAAAAATTAAGGGGCAAAATCCCTCAAAGATGACATATCTCCCTAAAATCAAGGGCAAAAGGACTTGAAGGCGAAACATCCAGCCTCCAGCCCTTCGATGCTGACTTGCACTATAAGAAAAGCAATCAAAACCCCTTAATCTTCTCTCCAATTCTTCCACATGACGATGTGTTAATTTTAGGCAACAATGGTATGTTCTATCCTTTAGAGCAATTTTACTTCAATTTCTTTATTAGCCTAGTATCAATATTCAGATTAGCAACATCACATCAACATTATAGTAAAATGCAGATAGAACATAAACATAAAGAGTAGAAGACAAGCCAAGACAAGAGGACACAAGATGTGGTACCAGCCAGGGACAAACCTCAATGTGGAGAAACCCTTGATCAAATCTTCTTTTAGTCTTCAATAGTTCAGCAGAGAGAGATAGTACAATTTACAAATCTGATAATTTATAATAGTAGCAAAAAAGCCCTAACTAGAAAAGTCAACACTGGTCAAAAGGGCAGATTTGACCCTCAACAAATCGGTCAAATTCAGCCTCCAAACAACAAGATAAAACAACCCTCAAAACAGTTAAATTCAGCCCAGTCAAAGTCTGGTCAAATGCCCACCTGCGGTCAGCGTTAGCTGCAGTCAACATTGGTCAACACTTGGTCAAACTGTCCTGAAATTCAGTCTCCTGAAATTTTGGCCTCCTAAAATTTCGCTCTCTTGAAATTTCGGATGTGTGGAGAGAGAGAGGCCCAAAAATCCGTACCCAATTAATGAGGAGAGAGAGAGAGGCCCAGAAATCTGTACCCGATTAATGAGGAGAGAGAGAGGCCCAGAAATCCGTACCCAATTAATGAGGGGAGAGAGAGAGAGAAGTGTGAAGATGAGTGTGTCCAAATGAGGCTAAGTCACCTATTTATATGCAACGTTGAGGATGAATAGACGTGATTGTTGGGCTTCTGAGCATACATAAATTTGTTGGCTGACCTTGACAATTTGACCATAATCAAAATAAATTCATAACTTTATTTGTACATGTCAGAATCAGATGATCTTTAGATCAATCTTACACCTCTCGGAGAGAGGAATCCAAGAAAAATATCAGCTATCATAAATAAGATGACCCATGTGGAGTTTGGCCCTAGTTGTCAATTTTAACACTCCCTCTCAATTAGAAAGAACTCCATCTGCTAATCCATCTGCCAATCTGTACTATCTTTGCCATCAATGCACTGCTCTGCTCTACTGAACTATGAAGAAGAAGAAGTGATCGAGAATGTATCATACCATTCTCTATTGACCCGAAGTCAGTCCCAATCAAAGGAGAGTGTGTCATACCACTCTTACTGACCCGAAGTCAGTTCCAATCAAAAGAGAGTGTCTCATACCACTCTTATTGACCCAAAGTCAGTTCCAATTGATCCCAGATCAATATCGGTCATCCTAGCATAGGGAGTACGGTAGTACACGATGTGTCCATTGGTAGTACTATGGTCCCTATCCTCATTTCCCTACTCATTGGCCAGATGAGAGGTACTTCCCATGAGTCCCAGACTGCATGGGTAGGATGTCTCAGCAGGAGAAGGATGAACCACTCATCCTGCCTACATGTTGCCAAGGGGTATTGTAGGGGAAGGCTGAACCACTCACCCTGTACACAGCGAATCACTAGGAGAACGCTGAACCACTCACCCTATGGTTGCTCATCGCTCCAAGAAGTACCCCAAGCCCCTCAGAGCTCCTAGAGCTCAATGTCCATCTCATATAGGAACCTCATAAGAGGGTCTCTCCACGACTCCAACTCGTTCTTGGAAGGCCAAGAACTTCACCTTCCCCAGGGGCTTTGTTAGAATATCAACGACCTGCTCATCAGTTCCAATGTGATGGAACCTTATTACTCCTCGTTGTACCGTATCTTGGATAAAGTGGTACCTGATATTTATATGTTTGGAGCGATCATGAAACATGGGATTCTTTGATAATTGGATCCCACTCTGGTTGTCACAGAGGATCACGGTGGTATCCAACACATGTCCAAACAGCTCACTGAAGAGCTTCCTCAACCAGACAACTTCACAGGAGGCCATACTAGCAGCTATGTATTTGACCTCAACGGTGCTCAAGGCAATCGATTTCTGCTTCCTGCTCATCTAGGATATCGAAGCAGAACCCAAAGAAAAACAACATCCAGAAGTGCTCTTGTGATCCACCACACTGCCAGCCCAATCAACATCAGAATAACCATGCAGCCTCACATCTCTGGCAGTGTATCTCAGTCCATGAGTGATTGTGCCCCGAAGATATCTCAGAAGATTCTTGGCACCAATCCAATGTATATGATGAGGCTCAACCATATATTGGCTCAATGTGTTAACTGCAAAACATATGTCCAGACGGGAGTTCACCAAGAACATCAGTGCTCCTATGAGTTGACGATACTCAGAAGCATTTCCCAATTCAGGTCTAGCAACACTACCACATAACTTCTTAAAGTTAAGTTCCATCGGAGTAGTCACAGGCTTGCAGTCCACCATCCCAAATCTTTCCAATATCTTCACAACATATTTTCCTTGAGAGAGGAAAATTTCACCTGGCTTTTGCCAGACCTCCAACTCTAGTAAATATTGCAACGGTCCTAGGTCCTTCATCTCAAATTCAGAAACCATCTCCCTCTTACATTTGTGAATGAGAGGGTCTGCACCTGTCAGAAAGAGGTTGTCCACATAAAGTACCAGAATGAGAGGTTTATCATGTTCAACCTTAAAGTAAAGGTTCGGATCGGCTTCACTTCTAGTGAATCCCAGCTTCATCAAATAGCTATCAATTCTCTCATACCAAGCCCGAGGTGCTTGCTTCAATCCATAGAGAGCTTTCTTCAACTTGCATACATGAGATTCCCGATCATGAACCTCAAACTCCTCGGGTTGTTCCACAGACTTCCTCTTTGATTGAACCATGCAAGAAAGCGGTCTTGACATACACTTGATGTAGGTTCCATCCTTGCGAGGCAGCAAGGGCTATGATCGAGCGGATGGTAGTGTATCGGGTAGCAGGTGCAAATATCTCATCGTAATCTACACCTTCCTTTTGAGAGAAGCCTCGAGCAACAAAGTGAGCCTTGAACTTTTCTGCACTTCTATCAGCTCCATGCTTGATTTTGTAGAGCCACTTAGGCGACAATCGATTTGTCCTGGGGTCTAGGGGCCACATCCTAGACATCATTCTTCATAATTGACTCGTATTCTTCATTCATAGCATCCTTCCATACTTGATGCTTCACGGCTTCTTCGAATGATGAAGGCTCATTTTGAATGATAGTGCTCATGGTGGTCAAATATCCTTGATACTTGTTCTATTTCTTGCTTTCGCGGAAAGTCTTTCTTGGTGCAATGTGTCTCTCGGCATCTTCGAGAGTCTCCCTAAGCCATGAGCGTCTCCTTTTGGAGGAGGAGGAGGATCAATATGATCCATAGGTTCATCAACATCAGACATCATTTCGTCTTCTTTTGCACCTTGATTTCTCGTGTCAGCTTCTTTGTGCTTCTTTAGGATAGGAAGGTTGTTGATCTTTCTGAGGGCCATATCTTTGTCGAAGGTGACATCATGACTTATCTCAACTTCCTTTTGGCCAGCCACAAAAATTCTACATCCCTTAGAATTTTCACTATAGCCCACAAAGATTCCTTTCTTCCCAGAAGCACCTAATTTGCTTCTTTTCTCTTTTGGCACATGAAAATATACGGACTTCCAAAAATTCTAAAATGAGAGACATCAGGTTTCTTACCAGTGAACATTTCTTTGGGAGTCTTGGAGTCCAATGCATGATGAGGGCATTAGTTTTGAACATACACGTCGGTATTTGTAGCTTCAGCCCATAGGAACTTCAGAAGGCCTTGATCATCAAGCATGGCACAAATTGCTTATACAATAGAGCGATTCTTCCTTTCAGCCACACCATTCTGCTCAGGAGTGTATGGCGTTGTAGTCTCCCTCTTAATGCCAGCTTCTCTGCAATAATCTTGGAATTCATTGGATTTGTTCTCGGTCCCATTATCAGTCCTCGATATCTTGATTTTCTTTTCGGATTGGTTTTCGATCAAGGCTTTGAAGTGTCGAAACCAGAGGAACACTTCATTCTTCTTCTTCAAGAAATAGATCCAGGTCTTGCGAGAATAATCATCCGTAAAGGTGAGATAATATAAGTATCCTCCCAAAGAGTTTACGGGCATCATACCAGATATGTTGGAGTGGATCAATTGCAATATATCTGTGGTCTTGCTATTACTTGAGGGGAATGGTCCCCTTGTAAGTTTTCCTTCGGCACATCCTGGACATACACCTTCATGCTCTACTTTGAACTCGGGCATACCTGTCAGCATCTGTCTCACATCGAATAGGGATTTATAATGAAGATGGGCAAACCTCCGGTGCCAAAATTCAGATTGTAGAGATGTGTCGCAAGACATGGCTCCCAATGGACTTCCTCCAACTTGATACAAAATGTCAACCCTGAACCCAAGAGTAAAAGAATCTTTAAAATTTCTTTTCCAAACACGTACCTTTCCATTGATGAATGCCACCTTGAATCCTTTGTCCTCCATGGCTGAAATGGACACCAGGTTCTTCTTGAGATCAGGTACATATAGTACTTCTTGCAAATGAATAGTGTTACCTTGATTCAATTGAAGGGTAACATTCCCTACTCCCTTCACGAGATAGGTGGCATCGTCTCCAAGGATGATCTCCAAGTTTGTCTCCTTTTCTATCAGATTAGAGAGGGCTTCCTTGTATCCGGTGAAGTGCCTTGAGGCACCACTATCAATCAACCAATTTCCCAAAGTGTCCGGAGGAGAGGCAGTGGAGAGGGCCGATATAAGATAGTACTCTTTTTGCTTATTGTTAACAACATTTGATTCTTCATACTTGGAGTTCCTTGATTTCTTGGAGGGTCGACCATTTCCTTGATGTCTCACATTCCTTTTTCCTTTGCCATTGGACCTGCCATTCCTTTGATCGTTGTTGTTGAAGTTGCCCCTAGAATGATTGTGATCATCATCATGCGATGTGTCCCTTCTATTTGGACACTCCCTTGCATAGTGGCCAAACTTATTGCAAACAAAGCACCTGCCCTTCCTTCCTCCCTTAGATCTAGGCTTTCCATGGAAATGACCTTTAGACCCTGCATTATTTCTCCTTTTGGCATGAGCGGAGAATGCAGTGGGGTTGCTTCTATTAGAAGACATTTCTTGCTCCACCATTCTTGTTTCTTCTTGAATGCATCTCGACATCAATTCTTCAAACCCTGGAATTCGATCATTGTTGAGAACGGTGGTTCTAAATACATACCACTTAGGTGGGACTGGGGAGTCCTCCAAAGGTGGTGAGAGTAAGTTCTCTGTCAGGAATGACTTCTCCAATCGAGAGTAGATCATTCTTGATCTCAATGATTTTCAAGAAATAGGATTGAATATCCTCGTCCTTGCCCTTCTTAATATCCTTCAACTTATTCTTGAGAAAGAGAATTTGATTAGCATTACTAACCTTGAACATGTCGACCAACCTGTCGTATATCTCCTTGGAGGTCTTCAATTCAGAGATATAGGCCACCAGATGCTTGTCAATGGAATCCCTGATAATCTTCTTCGCTTTGACTTCAACTTTATTGTACGTGGTCTTTGCCGCAGCCAATGCATTTGAAGGAGGTTTAGGGATTTTACCTTGCACATAGTCCATCACTTCTTTTTCTTCCAAGGTCAAATCGAGAGACATCGTCCATCTTTGATAGTTAGATTTATCATGGAGCTTGTCTTCAGCCGGGAAGTAGGATGAGGAACCCATTGAACCTTTTGTCTTTGTCCAACTGTCTTTGGTGATTGCTCTTTCACTCTTGCTTGGGATTTGTCTTCATCTCAACTCTGGTACCATGTTAATTTTAGGCAACAATGGTATGTTCTATGCTTTAGAGCAATTTTACTTCAATTTCTTTATTAGCCCAGTATCAATATTCAGATTAGCAATCACATCAACATGATAGTAAAATGCAGATAGAACATAAACATAAACAGTAGAAGACAAGCCAAGACAAGAGGACACAAGATGTGGCACCAGCCAGGGACAAACCCCAATGTGGGGAAACCTTTGATTAAATCTTCTTTTAGTTTTCAATAGTTCAGCAGAGAGAGATAGTACAATTTACAAATCTGATAATTTATAACAGCAGCAAAAGAGCCCTAACCAGAAAAGTCAACACTGGTCAACAGGGCAGATTTGACCCTCAACAAATCGGTCAACTTCAGTCAACTTCAGCCTCCAAACAGCAAGATAAAACAACCCTCAAAACAGTCAAATTCAGCCCAGTCAAAGTCTGGTCAAACAGCCCACTTGCGGTCATAATAGCTGTAGTCAACGTTGGTCAACACTTGGTCAAAATGTCCAGAAATTCGATCTCCTAAAATTTCGCTCTCTTGAAATTTCGGACATGTGGAGAGAGAGGCCCAAAAATCCATACCCAATCAATGAGGAGAGAGAGAGAGAGAAGTGTGAAATGAGGCTAAGTCATCTTCTATTTATATGCAACGTTGAGGATGAATAGATGTGACTGTTGGGCTTGTGAGCCTACATAAGTTTGCTAGCCGACCTTGACAATTTGACCATAATCAAAATAAATTCATAATTTCATTTGTACATGTCAGAATCGGATGATGAATCCAAGAAAAATATCGGCTGTCATAAATAAGATGACCCATGTGGAGCTTGGCCCTAGTTGCCAATTTTAACACGATGCAAGGGCTTTCAAAATGACAACTCAGCCTTGAAACCCCATTCTTTCTTCACATCCGGACGTAAGGGATTTCAACACATTATGCAAGGGTGCTAAAACCCTTACATCAGCTCCCAAAACAGCAAGAATACTTAGCAAATGGACAAGCATTTTCCTTTAAGGCAAGAAAAACAAATTAAATGAATTGATTTAGTTCAGCCTAGGGTCAGCCCTGAGCTTGGTATGCAATTGTGGTTGACCTCGAATTATATCTCAGGTCGGCCCTGGATCCCTCCCTTATTACAGGTCAGCCACATCATCAAAATTGACATTATAGATCATCTCAGCAACTTTATTCCAGCGCACAAGGCCACAAATCATTTGCAAACTTTATTTACTGAATTATGCTCTGAGTTTGTGAACAGGCCTGAATTTTTTTAACCTTTCTGCTGAGTAAATTCAGATCTGCAGTCTTCTTGTGAGATCACGTGAGCAAATAAAAGTGGAGGAGCTGGAACAACACTCTTCAATATAGCAGCATGTAATTTTGTGCACACTTAGGATTTTCTGGGGCTGTATTTATCAGTACTATGATACATTTTTCACTTTCCTCTTCTCAGCAGCTTTACATTGTTATCAGACCTGTTGTGTACTGTATTAGGAATTTCGGAATTTCCTCAAAATTAGCCGCAATCTTTGTGATACAAATAGACCATGATCAGATCTGATAACTCATTAGTGATGATTGCTTCAAATTTTCTCAAGTGACAAATTTTGATTCTGCATCCCCAGCAAAACCCCTGTCACAGCAGCCCAGACATATAGAGTTATGCACATGCTGTAGTGGTGTGGATCAATGTTATCGGAACTGGACCAGTCATTGAACCAATAGACCCCCCAGACCAGAACCCGTCGGAATCGGACAGAAACCAGTAAAAATACCGGACCAAAAAACTGGTCAACCAAAAACACACAAAATATTCAAATTTTAAAGAAAACCACATATATTCATGTGCATCCATATGAATCCAAACCATTTATACACAAATAAGCAAAAATTCTCATTTATAGAGCATGTAAGGGTGCACATAACCAAAATAACACCGAGTGCAATCCATATTTGAACCAAAAATACATCAAAAAACAAGACCTAGATGGCCTCTAACATCCAAAAAAAATCATGCTACAACAAATACCTACATATCATCAAAATATTAGCCCTATATTGGGATCTTCGTCATTGATATCACCCTCTAATAAGCATTAAAATAAGATAAAAAATGCTTAGCATGTCAATTCAATATTTTGTTTGAGTGATGGGTACATTTTTAGTAGGATCATGATAGAGAAGTTCAACAAACAATGCCACTAACATCAAGGTACATAGAGGGATTGGTGCTCTTGATTAAATTCTAGTTCGATACCTTCATACATGACAAAACCCAATGGAAACATTGCAATCCCCCCATTCCTAAAATCCTGAAAAGTTGTTAAGTCTGCTGGATTTTGAGTGAGATCTAATATTCTACTTTCTCCATATGAAATCCAATGAGGTTGGAATAATAGATTGGGAGCCATGGCGGAAACACTGGTTCGATGCGGCACAAGGAAGGGTTATACCGCTGCGGACACTGTCATCGCATCCTCGATCGATCTCCTGGGCACGATCTATGCAACCAGCAACAGGCCGATCATCCAGAGAGATCCAACTAAGGCGCCCGAGAACCACGGAAACCCTTGGCGCTGCCTGAATGGTTGCACACAACCCGTCCAGAGCGTGGATCTCTCATCTGACAGCCAATATGCCCGATTTGGCTACTGGATAGGCGAGATCTATCTTGCCGCTGGTCACATCAGGACCATCCACAATGCCGCACACTCTATTGATCTCCGACAGACCATCTCTCTCTACTGAGAATACATCACCAAGCACCGAACGATAGCCGTAAAGGAGCATGCCTAGGAATACAACTCTGATTCGAGTTTCCAGATCTCTGAGGCGGCTGTGATGAAGGAGGGGAACCTGAGCACTGACGGGGCTGGATCTAGCAGACTACAAGGCATTATTTCTGTGGTAAGGGCCAAAATGTATTTTATATACCCTCCCTATATACCCGAACTTGTCCAAGATGCTTTTGCAGGGCCAATGCACAGATCTGGATCGAGCATCCTGGCCACGGAAGGCAGTCAGCTGCTCAGATCCGCTATTGAATCAACAGATCAAGTTCTTAGAAGAACAAGCAGTGTTCACAAAATCCAGATTTGGGGGCACACAACCGTCAGGACATCCCTATGCCTTGACTCTCGGGCCAAAATCGCAGAGGAATGCCGTTTGAATGGCGATGATCCAAGGTTTGGGATCAGGACGATCCAGGCAATAGATCGGGGGCAAACTCAATCGGACTCAAAGCCTAGAGAGGCAGATCTCACACAACTCTTCATTAAAGCTTCATTAAAGCACCGGAAGGCAGGCTTTACTGCTTGAGGTTATGGAGGGGCAACAACATTCAGGATCTACAAAATAAAATAAAGAACCTACTTGGCATACCAGAACAAAGGCAAAATTTGATCTACATGGGACGCAGCTTACAGGACAACTACACCCTTCAGGATTACAGTATAACCACAGACTCGACCATCATCATCAACCTCCGTCTGCGAGGTGGATGTTCTGGAACTAGCTCAAGGAATACAAGCTCCAAGAACACAGGCTCCTTCAAGGACGCGGTAAAGGGTAAAGGGAAAGCGCAAGCCAATCCCGCAACAGCCCCTGTACTTCTTGGGCCTTACATAGTTGAACAAAAAACTGAGAATCCTGCTCTCACCATTGCAATGCCTGAGGTAAATGCTCTGTACTCAGATCTATATTCCCACTCAGTCATTTGTAGATTCAACGGGTATTTGCCCAGATCAGGCGATCTGCACCAGTGGATCCACACCACCTGGACACCAAACTGCGAAATCTACTTATGCCTTAAAGGCTTTTTTATAATAAGATTCAACACAGAACAGGAAAGGAATACATCCTTAATAAGGGGCCATGGTTCAGGGGTAGTGTAGGGCTCTACATCACTCCATGGTTTCCTGATTTTGACGCCAATACAATGGTGGTATCAAAGCCGCCAGTTTGGGTCAGGCTGCACAACCTTCCATTACACTTCTGGCACCACAAGGTTTTAATCGCCATAGGGAACACCTTGGGGAAATTTCTAAAGATTGATGAAGACAGACTTACAAAGGGAATATTTACCTTCGCCAGAATATGTGTTGAAGTAGATCTCAACCAGGGACTACCAGAAAGTATAATACTGAATTTTAATAACACTCAGTGGACACAATCCTTGGATTACGAAAACACAGCATTCCGATGCCGAGGATGTTTACAAACAGGCCACCTTCTTAGTGCTTGTCCACAGGTAAGAAACATCCTCAATTTGAACAAGCAGCAACAGAGGAAGCCTAATACAGAGCCATTGGATGAAGAAGAAGACACAACAGACACTACAGAATTCAAAGTAGAAAAGGATGAACAAAAAGTCCAACCCAACACGCAAAAGCAAGAGGAAGCCCCCAGCAACCCACTGCAAAAACAAGACCCCCAGACAATAGGAAAGGAAATATCTGGCAACAAGAGAACTCATGGATCAGAAGGATTTGAGTCGGACAAGGACTCTCCCATAACTATAACAGAAAATCAGCGCTCCATCCTAACCACTACCCCCAACTCTGGGGGATGGCGAAAGGTGGAGAAAAAGAAAGGGAGAAAAGAATAGTTTTTCATATTTCATTTTTTATTTTTTTTGGTTTTCGGGCAAACTGGAACAACATCTCTGCATATGCTTTTTAGCATCTACAAAATGTAATTTTGTCTTGTGAATAAAATTACGACTTTTTCCACGGGAAAAAAAGAAATCCAATGAGGTTGGAACCACTCTCAAATATCCTTAGTCCTTTCATGGTAATGTTAAAAATTTAAGTAAAAGGATGAAAATGAAAGATAAAGGAGAATGTCACTTTTATTCTTCAAGATTCCCATGAATTGCATAGCAATAGTAGGGGCCATAGGCTTGAATATTAGGCACCTATTGTGGGCTTGTGCCCAGCCAAGGCAAAAATTAAAAGAAAAAAAAGCAAAACAGGCCCCACTAGTTGCATTCTACGGGACTTTAGTGGACCGATATTGAACTGGCCAATTCCATTACAAAACCGATCGATTAAGTACTGAACCAACGAAAAACAATTCAAATCGTTTGTATGAACTGATTTTTTGCCTCAAAATGGTATCGTCATAACACTGGTGTGCATTACCTCCTGTAGCTGTGGATGATGGTCATGAATCAACCTTTCTCAAGGATGCACATGATAGACTCAAAACATGTTGAAGAATGTAACTAGTGTCGGTCTTCATAATTGTATTTTAGTCATGATGTAATGTATTTGTCAAAAGAAAGAAAAAGAAAATTTATTTATAAAAGAAAAATGATTTATTAGCATGGGTTTCATGCTTTATTTATTTTATTTCTAGGTCAAAGCCTCCATTGTAGGCTTCTAGGTTTGTGTCTTGAGTCATTACATTCTAGACCCTTCTTGGGCTTTTATGTCAAAGAAAGAAATGATAATTAAAGTCAAAAGTGTCATGTATACTTCATCCTCCAAGTCGGCCTCAAGAAGACATCAAGTCGGCCTCATGAAGGGACTCGACCATCTAGAAGAAGACTATATATAGCCATGCATTCTAGCCATTGAAAGATCATCCATCTATTAACTATCAGTGCAATTTAAATGGTGCGAAAAGGAGGTCAAGTGGAAGGTTTGAAGGTAAAGAAAAGAAGGACAAGATCAACAAGAACGTATATCTATCAACAAGCCGAAATTTGTTATTACTCTGCCACACATGCGAAGATGACTAAGGAAGATTGGAGGACCGTAGATATAAAGTTGTAGTAAGGGCCGAAGGTTCTTGTTGACTTATTTTTGAAGAGGTGATTTGGATTGACTTGTGATGAATTTGGCAAGAGTTTGACAACTCTTCTTAGGCTGATTTGGAGGATTGAAGGTCATTGTCTTAGTCAATGGGTCAAGGTTGTCTCAATTGATTTGATTCTAAAGATGTTAAAATTGGCAACTAGGGCCAAACTCCATGTGGGTCATCTTATTTATGGTAGCTGATATTTTTCTTGGATCCCTCTCATCGAGAGGTGTAGGATTGATCTAAAGATCATCTGATTCCGATAAGTATTCATGGAGTTATGAATTTATTTGTGTTATAAGACAATTCGTCAAGGTCGGCCAGCAACCAAATAAACCCCACATGTGCTCAACGTTTTAGTATAAATAGAGGTGGCCTTCAAGTCATTTCAACACACTTGGGATCTCTTCCTCTCTCTACTTGTCTTTGGGTTTTAGTAGGAGGAGAGATCCTAAGGAATAACGTTGCCCTGATCCAAAGGGCAGAAAGCCGGAACTGCTGGAAAAGCCGAAAATGTCGGAACTGCCGGGAACAACCAGAACTGCCGGGAATTGCCGAAACAGCCGGAGCATCTGTCTCCAAAGGAGAGCAGCATGCAAGGGACAACTAACTAACATTGGGACAGTTGTATGGTACTTAGCAGCAAATACACCAAGCATGCAATGTTACAACTAGCATGCAAGGGACAACTAGCATGCAACAACAAGCATGCTAGGGACCACAAGCAAGTAAGGGACAACAAGCAAGCAAGGTGCAGCCAACACATAGGTCAAGATGGCAACATGGTGCAGCAATGGCACATAATGCAGTACAATGATGGGTACAGTCATGATTAATGAAGCGTGATGAGATGCAGCATAGTGATGATGGGTGCAACATGGTGCAGCGCGATGAGGTGCAACATGATGACGAAATGCAGCACAACGATAGGTGAAGGAGTCACCTTGGAGAATTAGTTGAAGCAGCATGTCTTCAACTGATCTCATGTATCATCTTCTTAGAGATGATCTATGCTCTTATCTAGATAAGTCAAAGTGTTGACTTCTGTTGTAAACGTGCTATCTCTCTCTCTCTCTCTGCTGAACTATTGAAAAACATATAAAAAGAATTGATCAAGGGTTTTTGCTGAACTATTGAAGAACATATAAGAAGAATTGATCAAGGGTTTCCCCACATTGGGGTTTGTCCCTGGCTAGCGCCACATCTTGTGTCCTCTTGTCTTGGCTTGTCTTCTGTGATTTATGTTTATGTTCTATCTGCAGTTTACTTTAATGCTGATGTGATTGCTAATTTGGAAAAGATATGGAGCTAACTATGAAAATTGAAATAAATTACTCTTAGCATAGAACATGCCTAAAATTAACATGGTATCATAGCTGAGGTGAAGATAATGCCCAAGCAAGAGTGAAAGAGCAATCACCGAAGACAGTTGGGAAAGGACAAAAGGATCAGTGGATTCCTCATCCCTCTTCAAATTCACCAAGGGTGAAGTCGAAGCAGAGAATATTATCAGAATGGCGCAGTGGAATATGGCCTACCTAAAGATCACTTCATTGGAAGACCGGATCTCAGGGTGGAAGGAAAGGCAGATAACTAGTTTGGCCATTATGCAAAGGAGTGTCTGAATGGCAGGGACACATCACTTGATGATGATAACAATCATTCCAGGGACATCTTCAATGATCAAAGGAATGACAGGTAATGCAGGTCATCAAGGAAATGGCCGACTCTTCATAGAAAGCAAGGAACCCCAGGTATGAAGAATCAAATGTTGTTTCTGATAAGATAAAGAAGCGTTATCTTGTATTGGCCCTCTCCTTCAGATTCTTTGGGAATCTGGCTTATAGATTGTAGTGCTTCAAGGCACTTCATCGGATAGATGGGTGCACTCTCTAATTTGGTAGAGATGGAAACAATCGTGGGATTATACTTGGAGCCGATGCCACCTATCCCGGAAAGGGTGTAGGGAATGTTAACTCTCAATTGAATAATGGTAACTCGATACATTTACAGAATCTCTATTATGTACCTGAACGCAAGAAGAACCTGGTGTCCATCTCGGAAATGGAAGTCAAAGGTTTTAGGGTGGCATTCATCGATGGAAAGGTACGTGTTAAAAAATATAATTTTCAAAGATGCTTTTTCTCATGGGTTTGTATCAAGTTGCAGGATGGTCCATTGGGGATCATGTCAATTGACATATCGCATCTATAACACCGAAGGTTTACTTATGGGGCACTACTTGATGTGAGTCAAATGGTGATAGGGATGTCTGAATTCAAGTAGAGCGTGAAGGTACATGTTTGAGATGTACCGAAGGAAAATCTTATAAGGGTACCATTCCCCTCATGCAGCAGGTCCACAGGTTTGGAACAACCCGAGGAGTTTGAGATTCATGATCGGGAATCTCATGTATACAGGTGGAAGAAAGCCCTCTATGGCTTGAAGCAAAACACCTCGGGTGTAGTATGAGAGGATTGATAGCTGTCTGATGAAGCTGAGATTCACTAGGAGTGAAACTGATCCAAACCATTACCCGAAGGTTGTGGATGATAGACCTCTCATACCGGCACCTTATGAGGACAACCTATTTCTGACAGGTGCAGACCCTCTCATTTGCAGAAGTAAGAGGGAGTTGGATTTCGAATGTGGAATGATAAATTGCAAGCCTGTGACTACCTCGAGGATCTTAACTTTCAGAAGTTATATGGTAGTGATGTCGGACCAGATTTGGGAAATGCCTCTGAGTTTCATAAACTCATTCGCGTTGATGTTCTTGGTGAACTTCTGTCTAGACATATGTTTTGCAGTTAGCATGGTGAGCTCATATTTGGTTGAGCCTCACTGGATTGGTGCCAAGAATCTTCTGAGATATCTTCAGGGCACAATCTCTCATGGATTGAGATACACTGCCGGAAATATGAAACTGCATGATTATTCGAATGCTGACTGGGCAGGCAGTGTGGAGGATCATTAGAGCACTTCTCAGTGCTGGTTCTCTTTGGATTCTACTTCGATATCATGGATGAGCAGGAAGCAGAAGTCGGTTGCTATAAGCACCGCCGAGACCGAATACATAGCTACGAGTATGATCTCGTGTGAAGCTGCATGGTTGCAGAAGCTCTTAAGTGAGCTGTTTGTACACATGATGAATACCACTGTGATTCTCTGTGACAACCAAAGGGGGGATTCAATTATTGAGGAATCCCGTATTCGATGATTGCTCCAACAGATAGACATCAGATACTGCCTTATCTGCGATATGGTAAGTCGATGAGCAAGGAGGCTCCATCGCATTGAGATTGATGTACAGGTCACAGACATTTTGTCAAAGCCCCGGGGAAAGGTCAAATCTGTGACTTTCCCAAACGACTTGGAGTCGTTGAGAGACCTTCTTATAAGGGTCCTGCATGTTGCATGCATTGAGCTCTGGGAGCTCTGGGGGGCTTGGGGTACTTACTGGAGCAACATACGACCACAGGGCGACTCACCCTCCCCTGGTGGTGCGCTATGAACAAGATGATTAGTTCTTCTGTGGGCCGAGATGATTAGTTCTCTCGTGGCAACTGTGGAATAGGATGATTAGTTCTCCTGTGCGCCGGGATGATTAGTTCTCCCGTGGCAACTGTGGAACATGATGATTAGTTCTCCTGTGGGCCAAGATGATTTGTTCTCTGTGGCGACTATGGAACAGGATGATTAGTTTTTCTGTGGGCCAGGATGATTTGATCTCTGTGGCGACTGTGGAATAGGATGATTAGTTCTCCTGTGGGCCAGGATGATTAGTTCTCCGAAGCATCCACTGGCAGGATGATTCGTTCTCCTGTGGACAAGATGATTAGTTCTCCGGTCGAGGCATCCTACCCATGCAGTCTGGGACTCATGGGAAGTGCCTCTCATCTGATCAATGAGCAGGGAAATGAGGATAGGGACCATAGTAGTACTATCGATGGAATTATCGCGGTATCTATTGTACTCCCTATGCTAAGATGACCTCCATTGATCTGGGATCAGTATGAGTGGTTTGAGACACTCTCTTGTGACATTGATCTAGGATCAGTATGAGTGGTTTGAGACACTCTCTTGTGACATTGATCTGGGATCAATGAAACTAATCTGGGATCAGTATGAGTGGTTTGAGACACTCTCTTGTGATATTGATCTGGGATCAATAAAACTGACTTCGGGTCAGTAAGAGTGATGTGACACACTCTCTTCAGATGAAACTGACTTTGGGTCAGTAGAGAATGGTATGAGACATTCTTGATCAATTCTTCTTCTTCATGGCTCAGCAGAGCAGAGCAAAGTAGAGCTCAGCAGATCAGAGCAGTGCAAGGCACTGATGGCAGAGATAGTACAGTTGGACATATGGATCAACGGATGGAGTTCTCCCTAGTTGAGAGGGAGTGTTAAAATTGACAACTAGGGCCAAACTCCATGTGGGTCATCTTATTTATGGCAGCTGATATTTTTCTTGGATCCCTCTCATCGAGAGGTGTAGGATTGATCTAAAGATCATCTGATTCCGATAAGTATTCATGGAGTTATGAATTTATTTGCGTTATAAGACAATTCGTCAAGGTCGGCTAGCAACCAAATAAACCCCATATGTGCTCAACGTTTTAGTATAAATAGAGGTGTGGCCTTCAAGTCATTTCAATATACTTGGGATCTCTTCCTCTCTCTACTTGTCTTTGGGTTTTAGTAGGAGGAGAGATCCTAAGGAATAACGTTGCCCTGATCCAGAGGGCAGAAGCCGGAAAAGTTGGAAAAGCCGGAAATGCCGGAAAAGCTAGAACTGCTGGAAAATCCGGAATTGTCGGAAAAGCCGGAACTGCCGGGAACAACTGGAACTATCAGAACAGCCGGAGCATCTGTCTCCGAAGGAGAGCAACATGCAAGGGACAGCTAACTAACATTGGGACAGTTGTATGGTACTTAGCAACAAATACACCAAGCATGCAATGTTACAGCTAGCATGCAAGGGACAACTAGCATGCTAAGGACAACAAGCATGCTAGGGACAACAAGCAAGCAAGGGACAACAAGCAAGCAAGGTGCAGCCAACACATAGGTCAGGATGGCAACATGGTGCAACAATGGCACATAATGCAGTACAATGATGGGTACAATCATGATTAATGAAGCGTGATGAGATGTAGCATAGTGATGATGGGTGCAGCATGGTGCAGCGCGGTGAGGTGCAACATGATGACGAAATGCAACACAACGATAGGTGAAGGAGTCACCTTGGAGAATTAGTTGAAGCAGCATGTCTTCAACTAATCTCATGTACCATCTTCTTAGAGATGATCTATGCTCTTATCTAGATAAGTCAAAGTTATGACTTCTGTTGTAAACGTACTATCTCTCTCTCTCTCTGTTGAACTATTGAAGAACATATAAGAAGAATTGATCAAGGGTTTCCCCACATTGGGGTTTGTCCCTGGCTAGCGCCACATCTTGTGTCCTCTTGTCTTGGCTTGTCTTCTGCGATTTACGTTTATGTTCTATTTGCAGTTTACTTTAATGCTGATGTGATTGTTAATTTGGAAAAGATATGGAGCTAACTGGTGAAAATTGAAATAAATTGCTCTAAGCATAGAACATAACTAAATTTACAAAAGAAGAGAAGAATTACTTAGAGGTTTCCCTTAGAAAGGGGTTTTTCCTTGGCTGAGTGACTACATCTTGTATTCATGTTTATAATCTTCATGTTTTTGGCATTTATTTGATGAGAACAGTAACATAATCAACAGAAGAAAAATATAATATCACAGGGAAATGTCAAGTAAGAGAAATCAAGAAAACAAACCCTCTCACTTGGACCCAAAAGCAATTGACAAAGAACACTTATGCACTGAAATTTTATATCAAACTTTTTGTCAAGTATACAAGCCCTGGGCACAATATAGCACAATCTGGTAAGACATACCGTAGCAAGAAACTTATGCAAGTGAAAAACCTCCTATAGAGCACCTCTACAAAGAGCAAGCTTCGTTGCAATGATGGCCACAACACATTGATCTTCTTGTGGCTAATAGTTCACAAGGCTCGAAACCAATACAACATTACAACAATATTTATCAAGGCATCATAGCGCATCGTGTCACTGGAGGGATTTGAACTTGGTGGGGAAGGTAACAACCATTTTGCCCATCCTTCCAAGATAACCCCAATTGACAAGTGACATGCATCTATAGAGATTACGTCACAAAATATCTTCTTCTACTACCTTGACCACCTTTTCCTCTACTAGCGATTGTCTTGTTGTCTTTGCGTGATAATTTCTCTTACTCTTGACAACAACTGCTACGATTTCTCAATTGTACTTAGCTTATGTAGGATCATCTGATCCCAGGCTACAAACTTCAACCCATTCACATTTGTTGAGATCCTTTGGTTTGTTTTTCCTCCCATCATGCACTATGCAATAATAACACTGCGATAGTTTTCCCAGTAGCAAGTGACATGCATCCATAAGGATCACACCACACCCAAAGAGTAGGGGTACACATACTCGGGGGTTGGATTCTTTGTATCCATACCCATGAAAAAAATGTACCTAGCTACAAAAAATGAACCCATACCCATATATTACCATACTGTATCGTACATTGCAACGCCTTTGTGTACTTTGTCATATCCTTGGATGAGTTTGGAGACATACCCCAATTTTGGCTACATTAATGCTTAAGTTTAGCGTTAAAAAAACATTTTATTTGAAATTTTTTAATTTTAAAAATTAAAGTGTCAATAATGTTGCATTTTGGTGGATTGAAAATGAAACCCTAAACCAAGTAAGTATTGCCCCCTGTTATACCATTAAACCTTAGTTTTATGCTCACTTTTACATTTTTAGTTTGGTTATGTGAACTTAGAAGAGATTGACTGAGCAGAGAGGAAGTTTGATATTGTTCATTGATTCTGTTGGAAGAAATTGGTGTTCATGTCAATGGTTTAAAATTGAGCATTCTTCATCATTATCGACATTGTTCTTTCCCCAAGTCTCCACATTTCAGTTTCATCAAGTTTGAAGTTTCAAACTTTTTTTGGCTGTCATTTTCTCACCTTGTATCGAAAGAGCATGAATGTGAATGTAGAATATTGAATCATGAACGGTGGTGGACACTAAATTGATTTCAATCTCTAATAATTTGAATATAAAAATGAATATGAATCATTTCTCATATATATATATATATGGTTTTCCAAGGAAAACCTTGCAGAGAAACCTAAAGGATGCTTTACCACATTTGTTGATGGCATCTCTAGTAAACCCATTGGGCTCACCCAAGGGTATTTGAATTGGGCAACTGTTTGCATAGAACTAGCCAATTGTCCACTAACTTTAGCCATTACTGGTTGAGCTGAAGCCTTGGACTTGAATCATTGCTCATTTACATTAATGTCATCGCTGTTTTTTTACCATATATTAGTGCATATATAAAGTTTGATATATGTACCTTACACTTACCCACATCCCATGTTTCAAAAAGTGAGGCATTGATACCTGTAAATGTACCCACACCCATGCACCCCTACCTTGCCAACTTAATGTGACACATTATCTTGGATTGGTACTTACCAATATGAAAGGATAGCTTGCATTGGTGAATCACAATACCTTATATCCCTTTTGAAACCCAAATAACATGTAGGGTTAGGAATGCTTTTGTCAGGCCAATCTTAATTTCTCTACCATTTAGATTGCCACCATATTCTCTATGTTACTAAAATCCTTTACAATCTTACGACACTGATATCTAGATTTACACTAATTCTAAACATGTTTCTCCTCTACCACTTGTCTTCTATCTCTCGAATAATTGTATTCTCATCTTATTTCTTGTGTGCCACCCCTCTATGGGAATGCAAATTGATATATGGCCTTCATTTGCATGTGTAGCAATTTGAGAACTAGGACATGTTCCCTAGGAACAATGTGTTCATATCCCATGTGTTGGACACCTAACATGGTATGACACATGTCACACAAGTTTGACGAGTGTCTTGAAGCGTTCCTTAGGGCTAGTGTGTTTGTATCATGCATGTTAAATACTTGGCATGATAGGACATGAGTTTGCAATGTGTCCTCTTTTGTGTCAAGCTTGTGTTCGACACATGCCATAGCATGTCACAAGGTGTTAAGACATATCACGGGGCAAACATAGTTAGAAAAAGTGATTTCCCACCCCTCTTTTTGCTTTCAGCCACAATAAAATGCTCTAACATGGTGCAAGTTTTCACCCCTCAGTTTCACTATAGGAGTACCAAATTCTTTCACTAGATATGTACCAGCATATGAGCTGATCTCGTGTATGTTTTAAGACAATGTCAAAGCCTAGGGTTTTGTGATCAATTGTTCTATCATGAGGATTGTACTATGTATCTTGATTAGACAAAAGGCGCCATCATGTATCTTCTGTATTGTCCCTTCACCATGCTTGGTGATCTATGTAAATTGCTTTTTTCATCTAGGTGGTTTCTCTAGACACTTGTGGTTTGTCATGTATCGTCTTTTTAGTCCTTGTCGCTGCACAAACTACTAGGCCCAGTTGGCAGGCTAGAGCTAGAGGGCACAACAATAGTTTAGCACAAAGACCCATTGTCACCACAACCTATGTCCCCTTCTCTTCTCAGATTTTCACTGACTGGAGGAGTCCCAATAACCCTCACTTTTGATTGATGTGTCTATACTAGGGTTTGAAGTGAGGCAAGGATGGCTCATTCAATGGGAAGGCTTAATTGAGGTGCAAGCTTTGCTAGAAGCTAGAATGGCTTTCTATTAAAAACCCCTTAAGAGAAATGTTATACGAGACCTAGGATTGAGAGATCTGTCGAGATAAAGGCTCATCCAAGGTCAAGATAGATAAAAGAAAAGGTTTAGAATGATAAGCTTATGACTTGCAAACCTTCAAGAAATCCCCAAGTCAAAGCGGCTTCAAGGGATCCCACTTGGTACGAAGGCTAGGGCATCAATTATTTCGAGATTCAACTGTGAGAATGACCCCAAAATTGGAGAATAGCTAGAGGAAAGACTAGTGGAGAAGCCTATCTAATCAATTTTGCAAGATCTCACTCCTAAAAGATTTCACACCAAGCCCTAGAGAGGCTACCAATCCTTAAAGGGATGAAGAAAAGGAGGAAGAAAAAGGTGAAAAGAATGATGTCTCATTGAGTTAATGTGATCACCGGGGATTTAGGACCAGTGCCTAGCTATAGGGAAGATTGGAGTCAAAATGATCTTGATTTGGGAAACATCGCTCTTCAAGGAGGCCTAAAGAAGTAACCTCACTAACTATGGATGCAACTACACGAGTCACAACTTTAGACATTTATACTTCAATGACAATTGTTATGGAGTTTCAAGGATGCAAATGCAAATTATCCTCTAGGGACATTCATTCATTCTTTGTCCAATGAATAACACATGCAAAAGTATCCAATAGTTTCAGTGATTCCACTAATTCACATTAATTAGGGCACATTACTTCACCATAAGAAAATAATTCCATGCATTAGACATCCATTAAAATTGAAATATAGCATTATATTGTACTTACATGATAAAGAAGAGTATATCCATCCACAATCTTGCCAAAGAGAAGCTCCAAGGGAGAAGAAGCCCATGGTGTTGAAGAAGCCCATGGTGTAGCAATCAATGCTCTGTTGTGGTGGAGGCCCATGGCTCTCAACGTTGACCCTACAAGTGCCATTATGACCCTCTGGAGGGCTTGTTGAAGACCCAATCTTGTATAAGATCCATTGTGTCTCCTTATCTTCAAATACAACAATTCATTAGTGCAATTTAGTAAATAAGCTTGCTAATCAGGGGCAAAAGTGGACACTTCATAGTGGCATGCCCTTCCTAATGGGCTTTAAAAAGTACAAATGTTACCTTGTTTGACAAGAGAGGCTAATAAAGGACCCTATTAGGTGGTTTCAACCTCTAAGGGAGTGACAGTTCCATGGTACATCCATCAAATGGCAGGTGGCATGTGAAATGATAATGGAATGGAGTGGGGCAATAGGGAAGGTTCCAAGCCACATGCCATTGTACAAGGGTTGTGCAAGGGTAGCTATAATGAGGGAAGCCCACACATTGGGTGTATAGATGTAGGAGGGAGCAATCATGGTACATGTGTTACCAAGGCCTTTGTTTTTCCACCTTTTTGCATATGCCTTTTGTCTTTTATTGATTTTTCTTTCTTTTATTGCTCGGGGCTTCAAGGGATGAAAGCATGATGCGTATGATGTAGCAGTGATTACCCCCTTAAGGTTGGGCAGTTCATCGCCCACCAGGGGTTGGGACAATCATGGGTTCCTTAATGATGCAGGGGGCACTCATAGGGGCCCTAGGAACCAGGGTGATGGCCATAATGATAGGGGTTAGAGCTCATGTTTGGCTTTTGCCCACACTATTTTTTTGTAATGTCCTGACCATCTTTTGCATTTTGTGGTACTTTTCCTGTTGTAAGTCGCCAAATTATGCTTTTAACTTACTTTTTAGTTGCATCAACCTTCGGGGCATCATTCCAGATCCGACCCAAAGTGTGGACAAGGGGAGGGGGAGGCTAACACCTTGTGTACCCAATGGACAAATGTGGACCTGGATGGGAAAGTGTGAAAAGGGGTTGTAATGAGTGGAGGGGAGTGATAGACATGGTGTCTAGAAGTGGAACCAAAATCAGGGTTTCCCATATAGTGCCACTCCTAAAGCTAGTAGCCATAATGGAGATCCCACATGGCTAGGATACAAGACTAACCACCAAGTCGGGACAAGGGAAAAAGAGTACAATCCAAGCCTATTCTTTCCACCGAATCCCCCCACTAATCCATGTCTAAATGTGCACAAGAAAAGCAAGCATAAACACCCATTTACATAATCATAAGTTATACCTTTGGGGTTAGAAGGGCCACCTTTAAACAGACGATCATAACAGATGGGCGAGGGCATACAATGGCTAGCTCAGGTGGCGGAGAATGGTGGCTGCAAGGGGTTGCTGACTGTTGGTTGAAGACAAATTTAGGAGAAAACAATCTCCTATAGATGTCACCCACTGGTGGTGGGTAACATCCGACTCCAACTGGGACATGAGCTCTCAGTAGAGTGCATGAACTACGTACTCGAACGGGGAGGTCATGAGAACACCAACAATCTCTTGGGACTGTAGACTTGTTACCTGCACATCAAAGATGAAGCAAACGAGGTAGCATGCTTTTATGGCGTCCTTTGATCGCCCACGCTTTTGTTAGTCTGTAAAATCAACAAAAAATAAAATCTACTCTAGATTGCAAAGTTAATCTAAATTCGCCTAATCTAGCATGATAACATAATATGATGTTAAATTCTAGTGCAAAAATCAATATGCAGTGCATCCTATCCTAACATGCATATTACATCAAGCGAATGCTAAGTGTAATCATAAAGCCAATGCAACAAACATATCAATACATCAATATAAGAACACCTGCCCTTACAATTACTTATGCAATAACACCAAGGGCAAGGACAGGAACAATCATATGGAAGGTTACAAGGGCGGGAGATAGGAAAATAAGATGACCACATATGGAGGATCATGGGTGAAAAGGGATGTAAACTACTCCATTGGATCTTTTCCTTCAACCAAAAGATAGAGATATTGACAATTAAGCTCATAGATTTCCGATGAATGACAACCTTAGGCATATCGTCCTCATCATGATCTTTATCAATGATGTCATGCTTCATGGTTTCCCCAAGGTCATGGTAGGAAGGAAAAGGGGACCGATGACATGGAGACACACAACAAGCAGATTGCTCGATAAGTTGAAAAGTGTTAATGATTGTCTGCTCATAATCCTGAGGGTATGACTGGGAAGAAGGGATATACCTAATGAGTGGCTTTTCTCCAATATCATATTCAGGAAGGTGGGGGGGGGGGTTCATCAATATTAGTGATAGTGCTAGAAGGATTGAGGAAAGGGTCCTCATGGGACTCAACTACATCCCTAGGATTGTGAGGAAAGACAACGACCCTATTGATATCATCATCATCAATGTTGTAGATAGATCCTTGTCAAAACGATGCCCATGAACTTCCCATTTCCCCTTTTCAATATGTAAGTAATCATTGATATCAAAGTCCAAAGGGGTAGATGAATGATTTTTCCCAAGATCTTCATGATATTCTTTGAAGGCTTCCTCTTGAATATCTAATGGTTGGCATGCTTGAAAATGTTAAAGAAAGCCATCAAAAAATGCTTCAATAGATGAGATGCTTCTGGGTTTGCAATTATGTAGCCATGAATTATAACCTTGGAGGGATCTCATGAATAACAATACGAGGACATCCTGGTAAATCACTTCAGCCTTTGATGCATGTGTAACAAATCTTGCTACATGATTTATTGCAGAGAGTGGATCACCATCAAACTTGGGTGCCCCATGTATGGTATTCCAGGTGACATGATTAGGGTGCTTAGGGATGGAAGCGATGTCCAAAGTAGGGAATTCATCAAAATAAGACCTCCTATTAGGTTTACACATCAATTATGTAGGAGCTGCCAAGGTGAATTAGAGATGCCTATAGAGATGCTTGCTTCACCCTCCAAGCATTGACTTTAAAGTTCAATGAAGAACTAGGGCTTCGTTCTTCCAATGGGGTCGCCAAGAATGATATGTCAATATTGTCGTATGGGGAAACACGTTTCGTGTCCCCGACAACGACACCAAAATTGTTGCTGCACAAACTAGCAGGCCTAGTTAGTAGGCTAGAGCTATAGAGGGCACAACAACAATTTGGGACAAAGGCCCACTGTCACCACAACCTATGTCCCCTTCTCTTCTCGGATTTTCATCGATGGGAGGAGTCCTAGTAACCCTAACTTTTGATTGATGTGTTTATACTAGGGTTTGAAGTGAGGGAAGTGTGGCTCATTCAATGGAAATGCTCAATTGAGGTGCGAGCTTTGGGAGAAGCTAGAATGGATTTCCATGAAAAACCCCTTGAGAGATACTATAGAAGACCTAGGGTTGAGAGATATGCCGAGATAAAGATTCATCCAAGGTCAAGGTATATAAGAGAAAAGGTTTAGAATGATAAGCTTATAACTTGCAAACCTTCAAGAAATCCCCAAGTCAAAGCGATTTCAAGGGTTCCCCCTTGGTACAAAGGTTAGGGCATCAATTATCTTGATATTCAATCGTGAGAATGACCCCAAAATTGGAGGAGAGCTAGAGGAAACACCAGCGCAGAAGCCTATCCAATCAATTTTGCAAGATCTTACTCCTAAAGGATTTCGCACAAAGTCCTGGAGAGGCTACCAATCCTTAAAGGGATGAAGAAAAGGATGAAGAAAAAGGTGAAAATAATGATGTCTCATTGAGTTAATGTGATCACTGAGGATCTAGGACCAGTGCCTAGCTATTGGGAAGATTGGAGTCAAAATGATCTTGATTTGGGAAACTTTGCTCTTCAAGGAGGCCTAAAGAAGCAACTTCACTAACTATGGATGCAGCGACACAACAACTTTAGACTTTTATACTTTAATGACAATTGTTATGGAGTTTCAAGGATGCAAATGCAAATTATCCTCTAGGAACATACATTCGTTCTTTGTCCAATGAGTAACACATGCAAAAATATTTTGTGGTAACAATTCCTACGTGCTCTACATATCCATGAATGAGGCCTTCACCTTGGGTTCCTATTAGGATGACATTACATTGTGCACAAACATTTACAATAAATAGGCACGTCTCTAAGGTTCAGATAGCTTAACATGTACATCACGCACATCATAGTCAAACTACCAAAATGATGGTTACATTTCCCCTCTTCCACTTGAGAAAAATACCATCTTTGGTGCAACTTTATGGTGGCCACTGGCCAACATTAACGACTCTGCTCTGTCCTCCCCTAAACTTGAATGTTTGTAATTTTCTTCATCATATGTAGATAGATCATCATCATAACTACGTAGATATTTAGCCATCTTCAACAGCAATGCCCTTGTTGGCTGCTTTGGGTTGAGGGTCACAACATAACTAATTTCCAAATAATGCAGTCTGTTAGATTTCTTAAAACTTAGCAATCTAATCTGTGAATTATGCTAAGAAAAGAGCTGAAAACTGAACTTTAACTTCAATCCAAAAATACACTGAGTTTACTAACTAGCATGTGGTGGAAAATAAGGAATGAATGAAGACAAACACACCATAAATTTGTACACAACAAATTTACCTAGGAAACCCCAATTGGGGAAAACCTGCAAACTTGGTGGCTTCTATTTAGGCTGTTTCAGCAATTAGGCTCTGTTTCAGCAAAAATATTGTTTAGAATTTTTTTTACAATGAAACACCATAAAATTGTACACAACAAATTTACCTAGGAAACCCCAACTGGGGAAAACCTACAAACTCAGTGGCTTCTATTAGGCTGGTTCAGCAAAAATATTGTTCAGAAAAATTTTTACAATGAAGGGAAAACTTCCCTTGTCCTTGCAAATTCCTCAACACGCTGATACACCCTTTCTCAGCCTCTCCGCCTAGTCAATATGCTCATTGTACGGATACGTACAACTTTGTATAGCTTGGGCATGACCTCTTCTGCGCCCTAAATATGTCCTGGTTGAAGCACGTTGGATGCTGGATGAGATCTGAAGCTTGTGTGCCTCTCTTTCTCCCTCTATATGTGTTGATATGAAGCCTTAGTTTGCTGAAACTCTAGCCTAAAGTGTCCTCTTCTCGCTGCCTTTAGCCACCAAGCCTTTAGTAGTGTTCCACGGGGATGCGTCCCCCAGGGTCAGGTGCGCGCACCCCTCACACCCCACGCACCCGGGACAGGGGGACATCCAGGGAAACGTTTCCCCACGTCCCCCTTTTAGGGAGACGTGGGGAGACGTTTCCCCAGTGTGGGGGACACGACTCCCCAAAAGGGGGACACCTGGGTGTCCCCCCTCAAAATGGGTTATGCGTCCCCCCTTAAATTTGCTTGTAAACAATGATTTATGACAGGGGAAACCTAGTATTTGATCATATTGCCCTACTAATGCTATGCAATTCATGGTAATGTTAAATTCTTAAAGTAAAAGTGGCATTCTCCTTTATCTTTCATTTTCATCATTTTACTTAAATTTTTAACATTACCATGAAATGACTCAGGATGTTTGAGAGTGGTTCTGACCTCATTGGATTTCATATGCAAAAAGTAGAATTTTAGATCTCACTCAAAATCCAGCAGACTTAATAGTTTTTCAGGAATTCAAGATTCGATGGATTGCAATGTTTCCATTGCATTTTGTCATGTACAAGGGCATGGAATTAGTATTTAATCAAGAGCACCAAGCCCTCTGTGTACTTTAGAGTGACTTTTAGACTCATCACTCCATTGTTTTTGAGTTTAGTTATACCAATTTACTATTCTAGTCTTTAGATTTCAATATCTATTATAGTCTATTTTGCTTAGTACTAATTAGATTCTAGAATGTTGAATGATGAATTTTAATTTTAAATCAATTTAGAATCTAGAATGATGAATGATGAATTTAATTTTTAAATCAAAGTAGATTCTAGAATGACGAATAATGAATGATGAATATGTATCAGAGTATTTCATTATTGAATCTCGTGGTCTACAGATGAATAATTTATGTATTAGTAAGGATGATGAGTATCGATCAGTGTATTTCATTACTTAATTCAATTATGTATGTATCATTGTATTTATGCTTTCATTATTGAATATGAATTGGAAATATATATATATATATATATATATATATATATTAAAAAACTATATACCCCGACGTCCCCCCGTCCCCCCTAAATTTCCCTAAAATTTGAGGGTACTCCCACACGTCCCCCTTGTGTGTCTCCCCGTCCCAGAGTCTTGGTGGAACATTGGTCTTTAGTGCATGAATTGAGACAAGTGAACGCCCTTTTTCCCTCTTAGAGATCGATCTAGGCCCACCACTGCCACAAAGGGCTGAGATTAAATCTCCTTGGACAGTTGAGATAGCTCTAATTCTTGACTATAGGAAAATTTGAATTTGACTGTCAAGAAATAATAAAAAAGTAAATCTGCTCCTTGGTCCCACTTGTGGGTCCCTCTACTAAATTTAGTGCACCTGCTAAATTTAGCTGAACCCTTCTTCCTTTAACTCCATTTAACACAGTTTGCTGAGCTTGCTATTCTAAGTGTTGCGCAAATAGAGGATTGGTGTCAAATGTTGAACTTTCAATTCATTTTTGGATAATTTTGTTGGTGTACATCAACTGTATTTCTTATTATCCGTTTTGTTTATTTCTAGTGCTTAGTACCGTGGTCTGGGAAAGTGTTTAATAGTAAACCACTTCTAGGCACTGGTTGGTTGTAAATTATTATCTGGTTTCACATGGCGATACTTGGCTTGCTTGGCCACTCTCGTTTAAGAGTCTGTTACAAACAAAGTTCATATACACAACAAAATACTCAAAATATCTGGAATATGTAAATATCCATTATAAGACAAGCTATGTTGCATGAAACTTCAAGGAACCTGACGTTTCGGGTCGTACCCGTACTCGAAACTCCGAAACTTGGCCGAAACTCGACCATCATGTAATCATCTATCAGAGTTAATATAGACTTGTTTTTCAAGTTCTAAATTGTCATCTATGGGTCTTATTCTCTTTTTCTTGCAAGATAATGTGTTATTCACTTATTTATTTACATATATATTTTTTATATATACATATAAGACATTTCGACTGACGTTTCCATTTTTGGAAGGTGACATTTTTAAACGTACCTGTTTCGGAAACTCCAAAACGTTTCGTCATTTCGTGCAACTTGGAAGACAAGTAATATATTTACATAGAAATGTTGAATGTATAGAAGATATGATATTGTGGTTTCAAATAAGGGTTTGCTTATATACTTAGGCAGGTGCCCCTTCATGAACGGTCATGTCTTTTGAGACGCGCCTCTTCTGTGATATTCCCACTTAGCAAATATTGCTAAGTGAAAATACAATTTTTCTCAATTTTGACATTTTTGGTTTTCAACTTAGGGAAAGTGGGTTGGAGGACCCCACTTGCAATTTTTGGCTAAGGAAGGCTCCAACATAGGGGAAGAGAGGCAAATCAAACTCTTAGTGGATGGTGGGGGCCACCCCAAAAGGGAAATATGCACCCCTTAGACAATTCGCACTTTTGGAGGGAGAAAGTCAAGAGGGGGTCGATGCATGGGACCCACATGGAGAAAAGGAAGCTCAAGGATAAATAGGAGAAGCATGCATCATTTTGGGGCTTTTGAACCTTTGACAATCAAACTTACCTAGCATGCTTGAGCTGTTGAGCCAAGTCTGCAAGTGTTGTTCAACACACAAGATTTCCAAGGGGAAATCTCAACTCTTCCTTCGATGGACTTCGAGTGCCACCCAAGGGGAGCCATTGTTGCATTTTGGAGCTGTTCCGGAGATATTTTTACAGGTGAATTTGTGGCATTCTGGAGCAGTTTGGGTGCAGAGAGGGACTACGCATTCCTGGGGAGAGTGAGCTACAGATCAAAATCATTTCTGGGAATTTTGCAGGGGTTTGTTTGATGGTTGGAGGAGCTACATGCCGAGTTTTCTTCATCTGGGCTAGCGCAGAAGTAACTGGACTAGGCTTGCGCAATCCCTTTGTGAGGGCCACTTATTGCGAGGGCTCATTCTGGGAGTTTGGAGCTGAGTTGGCTTGGAGGCACAAGGAGAATTTTGGGAGAAGGTTACTCAGCATTTTGGAGGACTTGGGCAGCAAAATTTCCTGGGGGTTCGAATTACCCAGCGGGTTGAGGAGCACGCTAAAATTGGGGTGAATTTCAGAGATTGGAACCTGGCCCAACCCTTTCTGGGTTTTTGTGGGTTTTTTGAGGAGAGACGAAGGTTGATTTCTCAGAATTTTCTGAGCACTCTAGAGGGGCCAAAATGCAGCTTCTTTCCACCCAGCTGTTGCAGATTTCCAGGGCCAGCACAGAAATAGAAGGGGAAGTACTTCCTATTAGTTGGGCAACACAATTTCTCACCTGGGGTTGTCAAGCTTGCTTTAGCAAGCCCAGGTGCACACGTTCCATTCAGATTTGTACTTTCCTCTTACGTATATAATAAAATGGCTCACATTTGCATAGTTTTTGGTTAAATTTGTGGGTCACTTATTGCATGTGAAATTTTTACTTTGTTTATCACTGTATTTCTTAGTAGGAATATTACATCCTCAGTAAACTAATCATTGTTAACTGTTAATTATTTACATTCATAACAGAGTCTTCTATGCTTGTCTGAATTTTTTGATTATTTGGTTGACTATCTCTTAGTCACGTAATTGGCTATCCTCTGTTTGATTTATAGAGGGATGTATTATCTTTGCATGTGGTAATAATTTTTTTGCTGTAATTTACCCTTGCTGGCTGATCCTAGGTCAAGCTATAGATGTATTATTGCGCATGAGTCATGACCCTTGCATAGTAAGAGTTTCTGTTATTGGCCAAACTAACAAATTGAAATCATATGTAATAGTAACTGTGAATGAAATTTACATAGCTAGCGTGGACTTAGAGATGTTTAAATCCAGGGCTGCAAATATTGTTCTAGACTCCTGCAATCAAAGCTGCCTTTATCCTTGAATTGTGAAATTACCTAGCCTAAATTATTGCAGCCTATCTAACTAAGATCAAAAGTGATGGCTGACAACATGATTATTTTTTCCAAATAATGCAGCCTTCTGAGAGGGCTATCCCAATCGTTACTTAGATAAAGGATTGATATCATGTGTCGAACTTTCTGTTCATTTTTAGATAATTATGTTGTTGTCCTTAAATAATCTTCTTTATTATTCCTTTGTTTACTTCCAGTGCTCAATACTGTCATCTGTAAAATGTTTATTAATAAACCACTTCTAGGTGCTAGTTGGGTTGTAGATTATTATCTGGTTTCACATGACACTACTTGATGGGTTTGGCCACACTTGTTTTAAAGATGTCTTTTATGCTTGGCTGAATTCTTTGTTTTTTTGATTTGTACTACATTTCTGTATATCATGTTGATTAAAAGCCAAACAAAGGTGTTTGTTCTTTATGAATGGAAGGAATACCACATCTCACCATTAAGGGGTGCATCATAAATAGCTTATTTTAGTACTGGTAGAGAAGTTATTTATAAAAGTTCGGCTTATATTGCAGATTCATGGAAAGTTGAATACGCACACTGGAGCAGCTAGTGGCATTGCTAAGCTTAAACGGAGATTTTATCCTGAGGTCATATATATTCTAGACTGAACAGTTGTGAATAAAATTAATTCTATTAGTTGTAGAGTTCTTTGATTCAAATTGCATTCAAGATTCAAGAACATGCATTTGAGATGGATTCTAGGTCAAGTGAATTGGAAGTATCTTACTAGATGAAGGTGGTAGCAGTCATGGTTCTCAAGGATTGTTTTATTTTCTACTGTGCAGCCATTTACAAGCTTGGATGCAGGTGTCAAGTATGATACAGAAATGAGGGAATTCATTTGTGACCTCCAAGGAAAGAAGACCATTCCAATCACAGATAATGGATTATTAAGTGTGGACATGAAAGGAGGGTACTCTTTCAACCCAAGTTCACAAAAGGTTAGATTTGGTTGTGTGTAGCTTCATGCAATTGTCAATGTCATCAGAAGTTTTCAATTGAGTGTTCATGCCATCTTCAAGGGGATTAGTAAGACGTTTTATATTCCATTCCTTTCTTCTAATGACAGGCTATGCTTTGAGAAATGTTTGACAGAGTACATTCTAACTGCAAACTCAATTGTTTGCAAGTTTGAGGTAAAATTGATTATTTATGCAAAGAAATATCCAGATAGAAATTCACATTTATGTGGTATGAATCTATATTTGAACCTAACTGTTAGACAAACTAAATTGCTGGACTGAACAGAATCAGTTCAATGCACAATACCTATATCTAGCAGTATATTTTGATGTTCCAATATTAGCTTCTTTACCTTCTAACTTGTAGTTTGGTGGTCTCTCTTTCTGATCTTGAAATAATTTCCATCGTAATGCTTGCTTTTCTAGGACCATATTCATGTATTTCTTGTTATCCTAAAGTGTTAGGGCCTAGGCAGTGAGAACTTTGATCTATAGCTCCTCAGTCGGGTGAATATTGTCGAAATTCTATAGCATGTGTAGTAGAATACAATTTTCTGATCTGATAATTACTTCCTAATGAATTTTCAAACAGTATTTTTTCATGCCACTTATCATTGAATAATTACACCCATAAAATCTCAACTGTAAATGCAATGGAAACAATAAAGATCATAGAAAGATAGCCATGCACAATAGACAATATTTTTACCTTGGGAAACCCAATCTGGGAGAAAGTCCAACAACTTTTTTAAAGGATAAATTGTCTTTTCAGCAAGGTTTACAAATCAGAATGTCTAGAAATTTGAGCCAACATTACAAGTCAAATCACCAGTCAAACCTGGTCAAACTGCCACTGGTCAATGCTGGCCAAACTGAGGTCAAATCCTCACACATGCGGCTGTCAAAGTCAAATTTGAAATCTGCGGTTAACACTGGTAAACTGCAGTCAAACTTGTCTGTGGTCAATGCTGGTCAACCACAGTCTATCACACGAGCGGCTGTATGGATCAGTGAAAATGCTGGTCAAACTGTGGTCAACATGTAGCTGTATGGATCAGGCAAAACACTGGTCAAACTGCCGTCAAATCCTAACACGTGTGGCTGTACAGATCAGTTAAAACGCTGGTCAAACTGCAGTCAAACCCTCACACGTGTGACCTCTAAGGGCAGAGATGGAATGATGAAGAAAAATAAAAGACGAACCCAGAAAATAATTTCTCCTTTGTTGAAATTTCTCCTCCACTAGAAAATATATGAATGAGCTTGTTATGTTGATGTAGTGTCTCCTCATATGCACGTCTATTTATATAGAGCTCTAATGTTGAGTAGAGACCCATTAAAAAGTCCCTCATCACAAGAAACCCCTGTTGAAGGAAATGTAACTAGGTTCGGTCTTCATAAATGTACTTTTGATATTTGTACTTATTCAAGAAAAGAAATATTATTTTTATAATATATTGCAATGAGTTTCTTGTTCATTGAAATAGGTCTAGCACTATTTAAAATGCTATAGGCGAGTCAAATAGTCAAAAGAATTATGTTGAAGACTTTAAAGGCATGTTACACCATGTATAAATATATATTAAAGTCAAAGGGAAAACCTCCGAGCAAAGTCAAGTCTACTCCTATGCAATGGCACCATCAAGAAGGTCCTTCAAGCATGCTACACCACCATGGAAACTATCCGAAGTCTGCTCAACAAATCAGCCTACAAACAAGGTGACTAGTCGGCCTTTTAGTCAGCCTAAATGGAGGGACAAGCCTCTATATATAGAGGCTGTCCACTCCTCTATAACGCAATCACTCATCTCTGAAATCTGCGAAGGAAGTAGCCGAGATAAAGTAAAGGGAAGCAAGTATATAAGGGTCTCCAAGGTGCAGCGAAGTAAGAAGGAATGGCAGCAAAGGTGAAGGACTGTTTCTAGGGCTAGAAACGTCACACATGCGAGGATAAGGAAGACAGATTGCAGTTTTAGCAGCTGCAAGATTCATTGGTATTTGGACTAGTCACTAGGCCTACAAGGCCTCCCAAGTCAACCGAAGAAGTCCCTCTCTCTAGCAAAGGAAGAAAGACCCTAATTCAGTAAGGGTACTCTCCACACGTGGAAAACTAGGGCAGCAGAACAGCAGAATAGTCATACACTCAAGAAGGATCTCGGTTGGTCAAAGTTGAAGTATACTTGAGCAAGGGATAGAAGAGGAACACCTCATCTATAAGCCTCACTCAAGGAAGGTCTATCTCTAGACAAGAATTATAGTAAGAGAACGAAGTGCCGGAAGAAGGAGGACGAAGTGCCAGACGAAGTGCAAGGAAATAAGGTGCAGAAAGAAGAAAGGACTTGATTTGTGCTTGGAGGATACTCTTGTCAGGGGTCTAGGGTTTGGCATTGATCAATAGAAACTTCAATAAGAGAAATTCACTAAAGGGTTTTCCTCTCAAGAGAAGAGAGGTTTTGGCCCTGACAAAGAGCCAACATCTTGTGTTCTTTTTCTTATGTTTTGGTAGAAGTTTGATGAAGTACACACACATGCATTAATAGGAAGAAGAAGAAGATTAAGCTAATAAGGAAAAGTAAAAATACTCCACAAATCGTTATCAAGTAACGAAGAATCACTATACACTACTTTGCCCTAGATTCTTCAACATGGTATCAGACATAAGGTGACACATCAAGGAAAGGGCATCTCAAGAACGCTCAGCAAAGGAGAAGCATCTACAAAGTTGAAGCATCAAGCCTAGAATTCTCAATCACCTCACGGACAAGAAGGGTCTATAATCCATCATTCATCAAACAAGTCTACAAAGCTAGAAGAAGAGCTTTACATAAAGGCACCTACAAAGAAGAGCAGATTGAAGCAGGACCTACATCAAGCTAGAAGTCATCAAGCAAATCTCATCATCAAGCAAGTCCACTTGAAGAAGGCAACTTGAAGAACGTCAAGATCCTAGGAAGGCAAGCCATCAAGTCTTCAAAGAGGAATCAAATCCACTACATCTCAAAATCTATCAAGTAAGTACATGTCCCCTTCTGAATATACATCAATGTCTTTTTGCAAGGAAAGCAATAAATTGGTAGGTACCAATAACTTTCTTGCATGGAAGAAGAGGACTGATCTACTTCTCAAGGAGAATGAACTCCTAGAACATGTCAAAGGGAATATCACTATCCCTGCTAAGGAACAAACTCAAGCCTTAGCCAAGTACAATAAGGATGAGACAAGAGCTCAAAGGATTATGATAGAATCAATCAAAGACTTTCTCATTCCTTATGTCTCCAAGTTTGAGACATCAAAAGAAATCTATGATAAGCTAGTAGAGTTATTCTCGGTATCCACAACCGGAGAACTAATATCTCTGAGGGAATGAATTATACAAGATGAAGATAGCAAAGGAAGGAATAGCTCCCTACTTCATGAAAATCTCTGAAATGGGAGATCAACTTCAAGAGCTTGGGGAAGTCATGTCTGACAGAGAAATGACAACTACAGTACTCATTGCTCTACCTGAGGAGTGGGGAAACTTTATATCAAGCATATATGCCAAGAAGGAAGCAACCACTCTCAGTGAAATGTGGTCTCTATGCAAGACATAGGAAACCAAGCTCAAGGCAAAAGAAGATGTGGGATCAAAGGAGCAAGCATTTGCTACCATGGCCAAGATAAAGGGTAAATTTGGCAAGTTTGGTCCATGAAGAACAAACAACAAAGACATGTCCAAAATCTAATGTTTTGGATGTCAAGAATATGGACACTACAAAAGGAATTGTCCTAAGCTTAAGAAGGACAACAATAGAAGAAAGAGGGAAGAAGCTCACATGATTCAAGAGGTGAAAGAGGAAGAAAAGAAGCAAAAGAAGGAAGATCCTTCAGATCTCTACTATGACTAAGTCAAACTCTTTACTTCTAGACTTCTTTGAAAGTTTTGAGTAGGATAGGAGCATGTAGGAATAGATTAAAATTGCATGGCTAGAAACATCTTCTAGAATCTAGAAGCATGATGTACATAGAGTTCTAGATACTTATGAAGATGTAGCATTTATTAGAAGAACCAAAATGGATGAGTAGAAATATCTTCTAGAATATAGGAGCATGGCAGATATAGCTCAAGATATTCATATAGAAGAAGCATGCCTAGTATAGGACCTCATCCACGATGAAAGGAAAATTGATCATGATTAAGAATCTTAGAAGACCTCCATCATCAAAAAGAATAGAAACATTTGCAAGTCAAGGATCTTTAAGATCCTATGTTGGAATCTTCAAAAGAAGATTCATGGACCAAAGAAGTTGTCTCATTGGGAATCCATTCATGGGATTCAAGAAAAGGATGATATGCAAGCAAGTTGAGATGAAGCAAGAAGGGCCACACTGAGGACATCCAAATGAAGCTAGGATGATCAAAGGAGAATCAAGATGAGGTATGTATACATCAAAGGTTTAGTCATGTTATCATTTGTATATTATTGAGTCATGGAAATATTTCTATAACATGACCAAGTATGAACGAATCTCTTTCACCATAGACATGCTCGAAGGCATATACTACATTGCAATGAAGGGCAACAAAAGAATATGCTCACATAAGGAGCATAAGATTGCTGACTAAGAAGCAAGAAGAAATGTTGACAAGTCCAGAAAGCAAGCAATGAAGGAATGCTCTCATAAGAAGCATTAGATGGTTGACCTATCTATCTGAGAAGAAGCAAATGAAGAAAGAGATCAAGCATGTGAAGAACACCATGATCACCGAGAATCACTATCTGACAAAATGCTTTGAAGATATCTCCCAAAAGAAGGCAGGACAACTCTGACAAAGAAAGAAAGGACCCTTGACACCTATGAAGGCCTTGGAGATATGAAAGATGAAGATAACTGATTCTACTCTACAAAGATGTCGTGATGAATAAGCCATCCAGCAAAAGAAAAAGCAATGTTGAAGCAATATCAAGATGAAGTCATAATGGGCTACTAGGTCAAAGCATGTAAACAAGCATGTACAACGAAGCATCCATGAGAAGAATATTCCGAAGCATGGACAACATGACAAAGGAGTAGCCTAGATGACAAGAAAACCTGATGAATGACAAGAAATCCACTTTCCACGAAGGAAGCAAGACATGACAACCCAGGAAGGAAAGTGATCGATGGATGGTGCCCTACCTAGAAGAAGTCCAAACAAAGACTTCATGACATCAAAGAAAGGAAGAAGATCAAGCAGTTGAAGGACACCCGAAGAAGAAGTTGTTGATGAATGAAAGAGTCCCTAGTTAAGAGGGAGCTCTGACAAGTCCCTGATCAAGAGGGAGTTTTGGATCACCCCTGATTACAAAGGAGTGACATTTGTGTTTTCCATCTCATGGGTCATGCACTAGACCAAGACTAATAGCCGTAAGTCTAGATGAAGGCCATGAATGGAAATGTAGACACAAGATAGACACAACATTCTTGTCTTCACTTGGGAAGAAAGAATGGGAGGATTGGGTAATCATCTGGCATCCGATACTCTTTGAGGATGTGTAGGGCATCCAAGACAAGAGTAGGCAAGAGGATCGATATTCTTTGAGGGCTGGGAACCCAAGATAAGAATAGTCCTAGAAGGTCATACTCGGAGAACACCCGGGTGGGTATGTACCTTGAGAGACAATGATGAAGGTGTTTATAAATCATTGGTCTCGCCAGCATTGTAGCTCATGGTCTCATAGAGAGATGGAATTGTTAGTCAAGGCCTTGCACCATGACAATGCTGATGGATATGATGCTATAACAGATGGATTGCAAATCCAGTTTCTCTTATGTGAATTCTTCAAAATTGATAATAGCCAAACACCTTGTAATGTCGTATGAATACCTCCCTAGTTAAGAGGGAGTGTTGAAGGAAATGTAACTAGGTTCAGTCTTCATAAATGTACTTTTGATATTTGTAGTTATTCAAGAAAAGAAATATAATTTTTATAATATTTGTGAAGGAAGCGCCCCCCCCCCCCCCCCCGGATCCTAGGCCGGAATCGCGTCCCGTACGGAAGCGTTCCGGAAGCGCCAAAGGAAGCGCGATTCCATTTTTTCCGAAGCGCGATTCCGCATTTTTTGAGCGATTCCTGGTTTTTTAGAAGCGTTGCCCCCGAAGTGCGCTTTGGAGGGCGCTTCGGGCCTCCGGAAGCGCCACGCTTCGGGCCCGGAAGCGCACGCTTCACGAGCGCTTCGGAGTGCTTCTGAAAAATCCGCGCGGGCAAGGAATGACACTTCAATTTTTTTTAATTTTTTTTAAAAGTTAACTTAACTTGCAATGAGGGGGTGGGTTAGGGTGAGTTTAGGGTGAGTTTAGGTGAGGAATGAAAAGCATAAAGCTCCCATTCATTCCTCATTTTCTCACTTTGAGTTTATGAGAGTTGGAGAAGAGAAGAGAGGAGAGGAGAAGAGAAGAGAGGAAAGGAGAGGAGAAGAGAGGAGAGCTTGGAGGAGTGAAGAAGGAGGAGCTAGGAGAAGGAGGAGGAGCTTGGAGCAAGAGCTTGGAGGACTTCATCTACAAGAGCTAAAGAGGTAAGTTCAAACCCCAAACTCCCTTGTTTTTTTGAAAAAAAAATTGTATTTTTCTCCTCCCTCTCCTACTCTTTCCCATTGTTTCTACTTGCTCCTTTATTTACAGGTTGTCCACCACCTATATCCATATTCCAAGATGGTGTTCTTTTGGCTTCTATGTATCATTCCACTCTTGGTTTTAATGATGGCAAGGGTGAGGAATAGAAGGGAAGAGGAAGGGGATGAACTTGGTCCTAATAGTAGTGACCCAATGTATGATGAGGAGGAAGGGTTTGAAGAGGAAGGGGATGAACTTGAAGGGGACACTGAAGCACAAGATGGGAAAGGTACATCAACACCCTTGTGGAACTATGTGACCAAACTTGATGGGGGAAAGGGTGGTGGATCTTACAAATTTGTGTGCCCTCATGGTTGTCATGGAGGAAAACCATATTGTGGTTCATATACCCGTCTGAGGAGGCATCTTTGTGGGGTGCTGGACAGTGATGAAAAAAAGGGTTCTGTGGGGTTACAAATTTGCCCAAACATTTCAACTGAAGAAAGAAGAAAATACATCCAAATAGAGATGGCTGCACAACAAAAAAACAAGAAACAAAAAACTCATTCTGAATCAAGTGCAACCTCTAAATTTGGTAGTTGCCCATCTCCTCATGGTACTTCTGCAACCTCTGGAGGTAGAAGAACAATAGGGGATTTCCTTAATGTTGCTGGGAGGGATGATGTGGATGGAAAGATAGTCCGTTTTCTTTGTGCTTGCGGTGTACCATTCAATGTGCTTCGCTCTCCCTATTGGCATGACATGGTTAAGGCCATCAATGAAGCCCCAAAAGGATACAAGGCCCCCAACTATGAGAAAGCTAGAACAGTGTTATTAGAAAGAGAAAAAGCTAAGGTTCAAAGAGCTTTGACACGTTTTACACATGAGTGGGTGGATTCTGGGGTATCCATTGTATCAGATGGGTGGACAAATATTAGAAACCAACATTTGATAAATGTTCTTGGTGTTTCTTCTAGTGGTGCAGTATTTATTGCATGTCATGACTCCTCCTCCATCAGTGCAACTGCACAAAACATTGCAGATCTCCTATTGAAATCAATCAAAGATGTTGGTCCGAATAATGTGGTTCAAGTGATCACAGATAATGCAACAAATTGTAAGGCAACAGGAAAAATTATTGAGCGTACTCATCCACACATCTTTTGGTCTGGGTGCCTGGTTCACACATTGAACCTTTTGATGCATGATATTGTGAAACACAAAGATTGTGGGTGGATTGCTGAGGTTTACAGGAAAGGGAAGCAGCTCATTAAATTCATCACAGGGCATACAAGGGTAAACTACTTCTATGGCACTTACTCCAAGTTGCAATTGCTTAAAATTGCAAAGACAAGATTTGCTAGTTATTACCTCACCTTTAGGCGGCTAGTGAGGGTGAGACAAGCTTTAACTAATCTGGTGTGTGCTGAAACATGGGATGAAATTAACACTGACACAGATGGTGCTAATGCAGTCAAGGACACTGTTCTTGACAGTTACTTTTGGTCACAGGTTAAATATGTTTTGCAATTCACCAAACCAGTTTATTACATGATCAAGTTTGCAGATTCAGATCGACCAGTAATTGGGGAGGTGTATGAGCAAATGGATAGCATGTTGGGGCAGATTAAAGACATTGTTGAGCCTAGAGATACCACCTTGTACAATTATATTCGTGTAGAGGTGCAAAACCGATGGGAAATGCTAAATATTCCATTGCATGCATTAGCATATGTTTTGACACCTAAATACTATCATCCATCATGGCTTTCAACACCAGCACCTGGGGGGGGAAGCAGGAAAAAACCACACCAAGATAGAGAGGTTCACGAAAAATATATGGCTGCATTGAGTAAATTAATCCCTGATGAGGAGGAGGCTGCATTGGTACGGAGACAGGTGAGCAACTATACGCTCAACACTGGTCCATTTGGGAGCATGCATGCAATTCAAGATCGAGAGACTTTTTCTGCTCTTGAGTGGTGGAACATGCATGGAGGGGGTACTCCACTTCTACAGAGTTTGGCATTGCGGGTGCTATCACAGGTGGTAAACACTTCTTCTGTAGAGAGGTGTTGGAGCTCTTATTCTTTCATCCACAGTGTTAAAAGGAACAGGTTGAATTTAGACTGGGCAGAGAGCTCGGTTTATGTTCATTACAACTTGCGATTGTTGTCCCATTACTGTGAAGATGCAAAGTCTAATAAAGACTTGTTGATTTGGGACAAGAATCCAGAGGAGCCCAATTTGGAGGATGGAGTGTTGCGACTAGAGCAATTAGAGGATTCTCTTTTCCAGGTATGTCCATTGTGGTATGAATTTTCCAATTTTCCCTTATAAAGCATTTCTCTAATTCATGTTTTTAATTTTTTTGTTAACTAGTGTTTTTTTTTTTTGCATGAATTTTTTGAGCGATTCTAGGATGATGATGACCGTGTTGATATGCCACCACCCCCACCCTCATCTGGTCCCTTGGTTCCTAGATTCCATGGTTCAACACCAACAGCAGGGGGTTCTTCTTCATCAGTTTCAGTGCCACGACTTACACAGGGACCATCTTCTTCATTGCCACCACGTGGAGGCCCGCCATCACGTTCTATTCGTGGTGGAAGGAGGAGAGATTAGTAGATATATTCACAATCTACTACTTTTTGTCATAGATTACTCATTAGACTTGTAGACTTGTGAATTTGAATTTTGAACCTTTTTGGCTTGGCGGTGACCAAGTGACATATTTTGTAAACATTATTATTTGAATTTTGGACATGACAAATGTTGACAGTTGCTCACTTGCTAGATAAATCATAATATGCTCTATGTTTTATGTTTTATAATATGCTTAAATGTTTTATGTTTTATAATATGCTTAAAAATTTGATGTATGTTTGTAATAGCTAGAATATAGATGATTGTTGTACATACTAGTAACTACAATGGAATCATGGATGCCATATCTATCTTGATTTATGCAAAAATATGCATGTTTTCATGTCTTCTACAATTAATTTGGTTTTTGGGATGTTTGTTTTGAGTATAAATGCAAAAAAATATAAAAAAATATATATATATAGCAGACGCTTCCGCGGACGCTTCGCTTCCTAGATTTTTGGAAAATGACGCTTCCGCGCTCCCGCTTCCGCTTCCGCGCTTCCGCTTCGCTCCCGCTTCGTGCAACATTGGTCACAGGTGCGAGGATGAGGAAGACAGACTGCAGTTTTAGCAGTATCAAGATTTCAATGCAAGATTCGTTGGTATTTGGACTAGTCACTAGGCCTACAAGGCCTCCCAAGTCAAGCGAAGAAGTCCCTCTCTCTAGCGAAGGAAGAAAGACACTAATTCATTAAGGGTACTCTCCACACGTGGAAAACTAGGGCAGCAGAACAACAAAATAGTCATACACTCAAGAAGGATCTCGATTGGTCAAAGTTGAAGTATACTTGAGCAAGGGATAGAAGAGGAACACCTCATCTAGAAGACTCACTCAAGGAAGGTCTATCTCTAGACAAGAATCATAGTAAGAGAACGAAGTGCTGGAGAACAAAGTGTCGGAAGAAGTGTTGGGAAATAAGGTGCAGAAAGAAGGAAGGACTTGACTTGTGCTTGGAGGATACCCTTGTCAGGGGTCTAGGGTTTGGCATTGATCAATAGAAGCTTCAATAAGAGAAATTCACTAAAGGTTTTTCCTCTCAATAGAAGGTTTTGGCCCTGACAGAGAGCCAACATCTTGTGTTCTTGTTCTTATGTTTTGGTAGAACTTTGATGAAGTACACACACATGCATTAATAATAATAATAAGAAGATTAAGCTAATAAGGAAAAGTAAAAATACTCCACAAATTGTTATCAAGTAACAAAGAATCACTCTACACTACTTTGCCCTAGATTCTTCAACAACCCCTTCACTTATTGAGCCTACATTACAACTCAACATTAGACTAGAATTGTTTATTCCATTGGTGAGTGATAACCCCCATTAAATAAACAAATCAAACTGCTATATAAAAAATAGATCACTCCATCCCAGAGCAGGCAATGTGAGTACTGTGGGCCAATCTTCTTGAGCCAGACACCTAAGCCAATGGGAGAAAGACTGCCTTGGGACATTCATCACTAACCAAATCGACATGGCCCCATGGGCGAATGTATCATCCCCCCTTTGTCAAATCAACATGACCTCGTGGGAGAATGTCGACCCAATGCTACAAGTTGTAGAAACATCAACACTCCCTCTCAGCGAGGGATACATTTTGCATCACGCCAAGCTTGTCTTTGAAGTATACAAACTTTCCCCTAGACAAAGGTTTGGTGAGAATGTACGCAATCTACGTCTCGGTGGATATGTACTGGAGCTTCACTGCTCCGTTTTGCATCATGTCTCGGAAGAAGTGATATTTGGTCTCAATGTGCTTCAGCCTATCATGAAATACTGGATTCTTCGAAAGCTTGACACAACTTTGATTATCACAATGTATCAAGTTCGTCTCTAGTGCCTTATCAAATAGTCCTACAAGAACTTTCTGATGCCAAACTGCTTCTTCACTTGCGACACTGGCTGCGATATACTTTTCTTTTGTTGTACTATGTGCGACAGGTGTCTGTTTCTTGCTAAACTAGAATATCATAGTCGATCCCAAGCTGAAGTAGCACCTCGAGGTGCTCTTTCTGTCCACCGCACTCTTGATCCAATTAGAATCAATATACCTTTGCAGCGTCACTTCACCACGTGAGACATATCTTAGACTGTATCCAACTGTACCACACAAGTACCTCAACACATGCTTCACTGCAACCCAATTTACATGCCTCAACTCAACCATAAATTGGCTCTGGGTGCTC
This sequence comes from Pinus tabuliformis, assembly GCA_031772625.1. Lineage (NCBI taxonomy): Eukaryota > Viridiplantae > Streptophyta > Pinopsida > Pinales > Pinaceae > Pinus > Pinus tabuliformis. The sequence goes on along the minus strand of CM062809.1, from coordinate 291,711,228 downwards.
ACTGCAAAGCAAATATTTGGCCTGGTGTTAACCAGGTACATCTAGGATCCAATCAACTACCTATACATTGTGGGATCCACCAAATCTAAATTTGAAGCGGGATCACTCAGCTTCTTTAGATTTGTCACCATAGGTGTAGCCATGGGACTTGCAGTCTATCACATCGAATCTCCTCAAGATCTCAACTACATACTTTCCTTGTGCGAGGAAGATTTCGCCTAACCTTTGCCACACCTTCAATCCCAAGAAATAATGCATCGAGCCAAGATATTTCATCTCAAACTCCGAAGCTAACTCCCTTCTGCACCCGACAATGAGCCTCTCTACCCTAGTAAGCCCAAACTTATCAAGTATCCATCAACCTTGGAATACCATGCCTTGGGTGCTTGCTTGAGTTTGTACAAATCCTTCTTCAATCTTCAATCTACAAACATGGGACTCCTTCCCATGTATCACAAAGCCCTGAGGTTGCTCTATGTACACTTCCTCCTCAATCACACCATTGAGGAATGCGGTCTTTACATCCATCTAATGTAACCTCCAACCCATGACTGAAGTAAGAGAAATAATAGTTCTGATGGAAGTGTACTAGACGACTGGAGCAAAAGTTTCCTCATAGTCCACTCCCTCTTTCTGGGAGAATCATCTTGCCACAAACCTTGCTTTGTACTTCTTGATGTTGCCATTTGCTGCATGCTTGATCTTATAGATCCACTTGGAAGTCACTATTGACTTCCCCCATTGTCTCGAAACTATCTCCCACATATCATTCTTCATGATGGAATGATACTCCTCCATCATGGCATCCTTCCAAACTTGCTGCCTCCTCATAACTAGAATGTTCGGAATCAATGATGTGGCTCATCAATGCCATATAACTCGAGAACCTCTATGGTCATTTGCTCTCCCTAAAAGTACCACTAGGAGCTGCATGCCTCTTTGCATGCTGCAAAGTATCATGAAGCCATGCCAACCTCATCTTGGTCTTTGCAAAATCTCTAGGCGGTTCCACTTGCTTTGGTGGCTCTACTGACTCCTCTTGATAGTCTGAAGGATGAACAACAGGACTAGAGGGATCTGTACCCACATCCTTCGAAGCCTCTTGCTCCTCACTATCAATCTCCATATGAGACTCTCTAGACCTCCTGAAGGCTACCTCCTCATCAAAAGTAACATCCCGACTAACCTCAATCTAATGTTTATCCTGGAATGTAGATTCTGTAGGCCTTTGAAGTTTCATTGTATCCCACAAAAGTACCCTTTTTCCTAGAAGGTTCTAACTTCTTCCTCTTCTCCTTGGGCATGTGGATGTATACTAGATAACCTAAGATCCTCATATGGCTGACTCTGGCTTCATTCCAATGAATGCCTTCTTAGGAGTCTTGTCCCCCAATATCTAGTGAGGACTCCTGGTCTGAACATAAACTGCAGTGTTGGATGCCTCTTCCCATAAGAACATGGGTAAATCCTAATTATGAATCATCGCCTTGAAAATCTCCACAATGGACCTGTTCTTCCTTTCCGCAACCACAGTTTGTTGAGGGTCGTAAGGAACTATCAACTTCCTCTTGATCCCTGCTTCCTTCCAGAAATCACTGTAGTCCTCGGAAGTATACCCTTGTCCATTATTTGACCTCAAAACCTTGATCTTCTTCCCTGTCAAGTTCTCTACCCAAGCCCTGAACTCTCGAACCTGCTGAAGACCTCATCCTTGGTCTTCGTGAAGTATATCCATATCTTCTAGGAGAAATCATCAACGAATGTCACATAGTACAAGAATCCACCCCAAGATGATACTGTCATCGGTCCACATACATTTGAATGTACTAGATCCTAGATCCTCTTGGACCTGCTGTCACTGCTTGGAAAAGATCCCAAGTGCACAACCCTTACAAACATCCTCATGCTCTGCCTAGAGCCTTGGAAGACCTATAACCATCTTCCTCAATGCTAGCAAAGCCTTCTAATGCAGGGGAGCGAATCTACAATGCCATAACTCACATAAACCAATACTATGATGTACCAATCCCTGGGCTGGACGCCCTAACAATCTGTATAGTCCTCCCTCTCAAACACCAATCACTCCTGCTGAGTCTATGTTCGAGCCTTTAGGCCATACAAGAACCCGACCATCTACAAATGCAACTTTGTAACCTCTATCCTCCAATGCTGAAATTGATAAGTTCAACAATATTTATCAATTTGAAATTTCGAACTAATGTGACTGCTCGTGTTTTTTTCCGGATTAAGATGATTCTCAGGTCATCTATCTATGTTACGTTGCATCTATTTTCCTAATCGTCAATGTTAAGTTAATGAAACATGTGGAATTGTGTTATGCTTTGGAATTGTGCATTCTCTCTCATTGAGGGAAATCTTTCTTTTTGAGCTCTTGGGTTTAGTTTCTATCAGAGAATAGATAGTCTTTAGGACTCATGAGTGATGAGTATATATGGCAAATGATTAACATGAGTATGCTGGACTTTAAGATCGGTTTGCAAAACCCCTCTATGTGCTTTTTTTTCAAGTAATTATAATTTTCAAATTTTACTATTGCAGAGGAGCCTCACCTGAGCTGAGTGCAATGCAAATGTGAATATTATGTGGAGTTTATTATTTACTTGCTCAATGTTCAAATTCCAATACAGTTTGACAGATATGCCTACTTTCTTTGAATTAGTGGAACTTTTTGAGTGTGGCCGCCTAAAATTGATGTCAAGTAGAGCAAAGTGAGTGTGGACTAAATTGAACAAATACCTGTTTTCTAGTTCAATGTTGAAGCTTCAATAATTCTTTGCTGACAGTTTTCTATGTTTCTCTTTATGTTATAATTTAATGCATGCGAAAGTAACATGAAAAAGAAGCATCCAATGAACTACATTATATTCACTAGACTGTTATATTCAAATGCCTCATACTATAATTTGCAACTGACATTGACTGGGTTCTCCTTGAAATATTTTGTAATTGCTTATATATTTTTCTCCAAGGGAAAATGTTGGTAGATTTTCATTCAAAATTTAAGTTACATCTGTTACTGCCATATAAGGCTACATACTTCAAGGTTTCAAGCCAGGCTCGATCATCAGAATATCAAAACAAGGTGCAGCTCTGCCTCATACATGTATCAAAATACCAGATGGATCGAACTGTCCATGGGACAGTGCATCAAAGCCTGGGCATAACCTGGTAAAGGAATAGTGAAAATAGGCGGTTCCTCAAAAGAGTGAAACTTCCTGCACATTGTGGAGGTCTGATTCTCATCAGTTAGCTGTATAGAAGCTTACCTTCATTCCAAGCACAGGCCTCCTTCGCTAAATTGTTCGCTGTTTGATTGAGCTCCCTGAAGATGTGCTAAATCTGCAGCTGCTGGAAAGAGGAAACCAGTTGGAGTGCCCTTGCTAATAGATGGCGAAGTAACTATGTGTCAGGCTTGGGCTCAATGGTTCATCCAGTCATAGAGCACCTTAGAATCTGAGTAGAGTTAATGCTGTGATATTGTGCTTTTGCACTAGATTGACTACAGTGATGAGACCCTGGAGGTCAGCAGATTTATTTGTCGTCCATCCTGTTCCCAACTTGAAAGCAATGCTCTTTTGACTGAAATATATAATTCTGCCTGCTTTGCTTTGTCCTGGTTTTCCTGTGGATACTCCAGTTTCCATTGCAGAAAACATAGGGGTGAGAATGGTCCTCTTCAAGAGGTGTGACCACCCACTTTGATTTCATTTTCTTGGTGATGTTCTTCAGCAGCAAGGAATATTTAATTCTGTAGATAGACAGAAGTGGGTTGGGGGTAAAACCTTTGAAAATAGCATTATTTCTCATTGGTAATTGCTTATATATGTATTTCCCCGTATAAAAAAGATGGAATTGCAAGTTGCAATTGGAATACTAGCTTGTTTACATCCCCATGTATACTCAGACTTGGTTTGCAGGTTTTTGAACTGGGCACAATTTTTGACTGCATTTGGTGCCTGGGTGTGAATTCAGGTTAACTCGGGTGTGACCCTAAGTAGTGCCAAGGGAACTAGGGAAGTACCTTGGAAAAGGAGGGATGCCTGGGTTGTATCTGGTACTGTGGAAAACTTCAGGTGTCAACGTTTGTGAATTGGCTATTTTTTGACAAATTTGCCCAAAGTTATTTGTTAAATTTCAAAATTTTCCCCAAGTTATTATTTCAATATATACATATATATACTATCCGTCCCAAATCTCTAAAACCATATATAGGTTAGAAGCATTTTGGAAAAATGGCTACTTATAACTCTTCCTTTTTTAGATAGGAAGATTTCTTAACTGTTTATAAGTTTTAGCAAGAGCATTTTCTAAAAACCATTCTTCCTGGTACTCTAGTTATAGCTTCACAGTGTGTCATTTGATTGCATTGATCTGCTCCATTTATCAACAAGGTCTAGACATAATCTTAGGTGTCCTGAAGAACGCATATTGTTGGTCAAGGACATGAAGACATATTATCAATAAAAGAGTAAAGGGAGGCCTTCTTGTCATTACAGAACCCAGTGACATAAAAGAAGAGCTAATGCTGGTAAGCAGTATGAAAAAGTTTGGTAGTTTTTTCTTTATCAGAATGTCCTAGCATCCTTTATGGGGAAAAGTACTGTCAACACCCACTGTGGATATGGACTGTATGGAGATGTCAACATCAAATCCTGAATTCAAGCCAAGGATGGTTATTGAGATTTCAGTGTTTCACCTGTCTCTCTTGGATCATTGTTGTGCTTTGCTGCTTTGTGATGGTAAGAGGAAAAGGGAAACCCTTTCTGGCTCCCTGTAAACTGTAATATCATGTCAGGGGATATGGAATGCTTTGTCTGGAAAAAGGAAGAATGCCTCCATTTTGGAAAAAGCCTAGGAGATGAGAGAGAAAGGCCACCACTTTCTGGCTACTGTGGGGGGTACTCTGACCTGAATCCATGATGTCTGTAGCAGAACTACTGAGGACAAGCTGTGTGAAGTAGATGAAAGAAATGGGGAACAATCATGACAAAGGAGATGCTGGTGGATAATAAGGAAACAATCGACAAATTCTATTATGATAAGACTGTTAAACAACATGGTTTCCAGTGGCTTCACAATCATTTGTATGTAGCAGAACACCTTCAGAGATAGCTACAAATTACAATGCCCTTGTTACGAAAATCTGGAAGGTGTACCATGTCAGATGTGCTTTTCAGTTTTTCCTTTTTGGGTTTTTGACTATTTATGTCTATGTTAGTTGCAATTAGTTTTGGTAACCTGAATGAATTTTTTAGGATGTGGTTTTAATTGGGTCACCAGCTGTAACTGTTGTTGAAGGCTTATTCCATTCCATTTATTTTTTAGCTTAGTGTTCGGGTAATGCTTGATCTCCTGTGCAAACAATAGTTGTTTACTGTGTGCTCCGTAATGGTTTTCCCTCTGATGGTCAAGTGGCTTTCCCTTGTTCTCCTATTGTGGAAGGCCTATTCTATTCCATTTATTTTTTAGCTTAGTGTTGGGGTAGTGCATGATCTCCTGTGTAAACAATAGCTGTTTACTGTGTGCTTTGTAATGGTTTTCACTCTGATGGCCAAGTGTTTTTTGTTGTTGTTGGTATTTTAAAAATTTAATTTAATGTATAAAAATAGAATCATTTTTCGTCAATAGAGTTCTTTTGCAAGTTGCATTTAAGATTTAATCTTTGGCTGTGACCTTGATGGCTTGTGAAGATTTTATATTGACGACTCAATCTGTTGTCAGCATATGGAAAATTCTACAAATTCAAACTTTGAAATTGAGATAGGAGACTTTACATCTGTTTGCCAAAAAATAAAGAACCCGCTACCGTATTTAAAGGACATAAATGCAAAACGAAGATAGAATACAACGTATAGGAGCAAAAGCAAAAAGTGTTCTGAAAGCAACATTGCTTGAGAGGGAATGATTTATTTATTGAGGAATTATTATTATTATTGATCTTAACTTCTTTTTGTTTGTTTGTGTTACTATCAGTGAAGATATAAGTTCTAGTGCAGCACCTCCACTCAATGAAACCATATTTTAAAGATGACCACATCCACATCTGCAAATTACACTGATGATGCTGGTAATCTTGTACAAAATGGATGGAAATATTTAACACAACCATATTTTTTTTTATGGTTTTGATAGTTAATCGACTTGTGTGGCTCATGTGAAAAACTTGTTATTTTCCAGAGTCCTAAGTCATCTGACACGACACGATGACATGGGACACAGAGGATATGGCGACCCTGGAAACAGGACATGGAAGACGTGTATGGAATAAATTAGTGAATTATTATACATACAAAAATGAAATATAGACAAAGATTCAAATCTCTTTAGAATTTAGAAACTAAAACATTTACAATTTTACATGATGATACAAATTCAATCATACAACTAGTATTACATCAATGATGATAAAATGACAAACACCAAATTAGAACCATAAACTGCAGTTTTCTCATTAAGTCTTCAAAATCAAAATGTATTACATAGACCGTAAATGCTGACTCACTACTACTATAGGTGGGAATGCCAATGACAAATACAAAATAGGGTAGATACCAGATACTAGAACTATGATAGGGTCCATGATCTTAATGGTAAGATCTACCCTCACCCACCAACCATCATCTAAAACTGTATCTTTGATCTTTTTTGAAGAAACTTGATCTTCCTTTCTCCAAAAAGACCAAAACTCCTCCCTTTCCTGTGATGTTTACCAACTGTCCTTGATGATTGAGCCATAATCTCTGTGAAACAAGGACGCCAGTGAACTGCTGTAGGAAAATAACTTAAAGAGTGGTGGACAAATCCACTTGCCCAACACTTGGAATCTCTTCTAACACTGCACTGTAACTCTCAGCTACACTCCAAATTGCCTCACAGCTCCAACTGGTTGAGTGGAATGACAAAAAAATAAGGCGAAAACATGATTTATTGCTGCTCACACAGGGGGCACATGTCAAATTTTCGAGACACAGTTGAGGACAAGTGTCTGACACATGTTTGGCATGTGTCCTGTGAATGAAGGACACATGCAATTTTTGAGACACATTGAGGGCAAGTGTCCGACACATGTTTGGCATGTGTCCTGTGAACAGGACACATGCAAAACACGTGTCCTCACATATTGGTTTCCAACACGCGAAATACGAGACACGGGCTCTATTTGGGCCAGTGTTGAAAGCATCGGCATTGGGATAAAATCGGCAAGTGTCCGGAGAGCCAAAAAATCATAACAATCGAGAAAATATTGGTAAAAATCGGCAAACATCGGCTAGGCCAAAAATCGCGATTTTGCTATTTTTGCTTGATAAAATTGGGATGTTTGCAACATTGATTTGGGCATGTCTGGTCAGTGGTTACTTAACCATAGACTGTACTTCGATGCGGAATAAGATTTTTGACTAACACCTGATACGTAGAGTCCACCAATGCCTTTTCCAGGATCCATTACTCCCCAGATGCAGTGGGGACTGCACTCCTAGCCTCAAGAGTTTATTGGTGATTCATCCTAAGCATTGCAACAGTCAAAGGGATTTTCGTTGACATGCTTGGTTCCAATTGAAGGTTTAACAGTTTTTGGCTCAAGGTCTCTTCGGAAGGAATTTTGGCTACAAGTATAACCTTATAAAAGGTCATCTATGCGTCCCATGTGTAGTTCTTATGATTTGTCATGATTATTGCTTGAGATGTTTGTAACTTTGAATCACTTAAAAAAACATATTCTTTAAAAAAATATATTTGACATCCATTAAAGAATATAATTTTTTAAGTGATTCAAAGTTACAAACATCTCAAGCAATAATCATGATAATTCACAATAATGGATGGAAAACATCATGATCACATGCATTCATAAACAGACAATTAATCCTAAGAATTCAGCCATCAAATATAGGATATACCGTTTACTTACCCCGAGTGGGCCAATTGACTTAGAGAATAATATAAAGCATGCAATTTGCAAATAGTCAGCAATTTTTTTATAAAGTAAACTTAGGACAGCGTGGATAAAGAAAATGCCAATGGGTTTTGTAATACACCCTGCACTTCTGATTTCTCTCTGTTATAGCAGCCATAATGTGTCTGGCCTTTTTCTTATTGCATTGTCACATTTCTAAAGCAGAGCTGCTTTCAAGATTATTCATATCTTGAGCAGTTCATATATTTCCTAGAACTGACCGAACAACAAAAGAGCAGAAATGTGCTTTACATATTTTCTTAGAGAACAAATTGTTATAGTAGAGTATTGGCAATTCGAGTTCAATTATGTTGTACAAAAAAACTGAAGAATGACCATCTGTTGAGCATAAAAATCACTCAAAAATCTAGAAAATTTAGGAGTATGTTTGTAACTTAGGGTCTCTGAGGCCTTACAACCTCAGTGCTCACAAAGAGAATTTAACCGTAGTGAGTAAAAAATGCAGTCTGAGTAGGTGATAGTTGGTGTGACTTCTTGAGTGAGAATGTGCCAAGTATTGAACTGCTGCCACTGTAGTGGATGCATTCAACTTAGATTTTGAAATCTAAAATCCAGGGAGGATGGATCTCCTTCCTTATTGCTGATCATCTTCTTCTGAGAGGCAATGGAGAGATAGAAGGGAACTAAGCAGTAGCTTTTGTAATTTCATTCACAATTCTAACATTTGATGGAAGTTCCTACCTACTGGAGAAGCATTATACATAGAACTGGGACTTGAAATATTTGCAATAGAAATATGAAATAAAACAGCAGCCAAGATTTTTTCGTTCCCTGAAAGGCCTTTGTCCCCTCTTTCTTGCTCTGTTGCTTCCGAGTTCTTATTTATGGTAACACTGTCTTGCTAAAAAATAAATCCTGTTCATCGAACTGACTGATTTAGAATCTTAGTTACTTTTAACTATCTATGGCTCTTTGAACTTGGTAATGCATTTAGTATTCCTAGTTCTTTTTTTCCTTGGAGCTGTACATATATGATTTGATATCTATAGTTCCATATTGTTGCCTTTATTCAAGTCAAAATTAAGCTTTTCAAGGCATCCAGGTAGCTTATTTTGTTGGGTCCCTGAATTTATCAGTCATAGATAGCCTTCCATGATGGCTTTACCTTCTTTTTTGTTATGATGTTATGCTCCTTATTTACTTTATTCTTATTTTAGGGAGGAGATGCACTCCTTATTTTGCTATATTTTAGAGTCCCATTGACCTATTTTGTTGGGCATTCATATAATTTCTTATCTCTTTCTCATTTTCTATTGACATTTTTTCATTTTAGATCATCTCTTTACAGCATCTTGGACATGAATATTTGTTGACTACTAGATTTACAGGATGTAAGTTTGCAATATAACATTTTACTTGAGGGGATCTTAATTTCTTGCATTCAATTGTGAATGCAGGGAAAGCAAAGAGGAATTGTGGAACTTACATACAGGATATTCAATTTCTCTGAAGATCAAGACGTAAGGTTGAGAATTGGTTACAATTTATTTGACAAGGTTAGCCTGCTGATTACTGGGATTTTATGCATTATTGTCATATCAATAGTATTGACAGTTGGAGGATAGAATATTTTACCTCTTTTTTTATTCTTAATTTAATGGAAAATAATATGTAAAACAGGTAATGCTGCTATTAATGTTTAAAATCTAGATTATGTATGCTTATAATCTTTATCTTAATAAACAAAATTGCATCAAAGACTTCAGGTTGGTGCTACTGTTTCGTACAAGTTGTATAGCCAATTGAGCATAGAATAAATATTGGTAGCCTTTCAGTAAAGGGACAGGCAAAAATAAATGAGGCATGGCAAAGATTTTTCATGATCTCCGCAACCCTATTTCTTACGCCTTGCGCAATTTGAATGCATTTTTTAGAATAATGTGCCATGGTCATATGCAAATGGAAACAATCCTGCCGAACCTGTTTTGAGTTCCAATGATCTGAGTGATCTTAACCTGTTTTGGGTTCTAATGATGCGAGTGATTTTGACTGCTTCTTAATAAAATATATGGATACTTTTGTCTTCATGCTATTCATGCACACTCATTCTACCTAGAAAGCCCTGGATATTTACATTATGTTTTGCAGCCTGGAAAAGATTCCATAATTTTATCATGGATGAAAACACAAGATCGTTAATGGAATATTTTTCACTTACTGCTGTGCTTGGTCAGTTGTTTTAACTTTCCTTGATAGTTTGCATCCATCATCTTCAGAAGCCCAGTTAGCGTCCTGATGATACCAGGTGTCTGAAAAACTGATGATTTGATAAAATTTCATTGTCAAAACAAGATTTCTTCTCTTTAGCTTGTCACTTTGAAAATAGCATGAGGTGAGTCTAAAAAGTTGAGTCTTTTGATCAGTCAGGCTTTCCTCTAAGGAGATGTTAATTGCTATGGCCAATACTTGGGGCAAGATTTCTAGAATGCATGAAGACTGACTATGTCTTATTTGATGCCTTCTGTTTAGACATAATAGAATTGCTTGTCTAATGAAGGTGGTAGCATCTAAAGTTTGCTTCAGAGTTGTTTTATTGCTGGAATATCCACAGTATACAATTACTTGTAATTTACTCATTCAGGACTTCTCCATGAAAGTTTAACCTGGTTTTCCTTTCACATGTTTTCCATGTCAATTCCTTATCAATTTATAATGCTCGATTCTGACATATGAGTTTGTTTCTATTGTGCAGAAACCATATTTTCAAATCAGGGAGAATAACTGGACAGTTAATGCTGACATTAACGGTAGATGGAATGTTAAATATGATTTATGAGTTTGTTATTTTTTGGGCCTGATACTTTAGGGCGCCCAAACCTAAATTGAGTATCAAGCAATGTTTTTGACTTTGAAGTACAACATTCATTTACAAATGTAAAATTTTCATGAGGATTCTGTTCCTTCCATCAGATCATTATCATGAATATTCTAACTTGAGTATCTCTGAAGCTAATTTTTCATCAGTAATTTTCTGCAGCAAATTAATCTCTATGAACTATCTGAGGTACAGTCAGTTGTACTTTAGATGTTGTAATGATGCTGAGGTGTTTCTGTTGGTTTATGCACGAGTCAATTGCAAAGGGGCACAAAGTGATTGCGTGGGTTTTATTGGAAAAGTGTATGGAGTATAGTTGGGTAGTTTCAAAGGGCGTTCATGTGTGTTGTATTCTACTATTTTTTTCTGGAACAAGATTTCCTCTTTTGGTTTTTGTTCACTGCCATTTTCAAGTTTTCAACAAACCTTTGCATTAGTTACTCTCTAAATCACTTTGATTCTGCCTGAAAGTGAGGGAAGCAGTTTTTTCAGGAACAGCTCTCTGTGTGTAATCTGACTTGATGAATCTTGGGTAGAGTCATGACCATCAACACAACCTCAAATTGAAGCAGATTGTTTTTGCTATTTGTGGACTCATTTCCAGAGTTATCTGCATCAGATTATGATGCAAGATGTTGCATCAGCATGAGATTTCCCTGTTTATTCTAGTGTTACGTTAAGCACGGACAACAGAGAAAATCACAGTAAGATACTGAATTGACTATAGCTGCTGTGAAGAGATAAGCTCCATGCCAAAGGAAAGTCATTTTTATGGTGATAGAATGCTTTTTCTATGAGCTTGCAATTCCTCCAGTTTAAGTCCAATAATACACAGGGCTACACAAATTACATCCCAGATACCCTTGAGTATTGGTATTCTTCTCTGCCAGATCTAACTACCTCCCAGCAGGAAACATTGAGATCACAAGAGAGAGAGAAGGATTGAATGGAAACCACGAACAAATTCTGAATCCTCATGAACCATAAGCACATCATAAAGGGAAGATAAGATGAAACTATGGACAAGAGAAACACAATACAATCACTATGAATCAATATGACGAGACAATAAAAAATGAGAGCTTCAGTTGTGTATTTATACACAACTCAGGTTAAATATATAACTCAAGTGAGGCATCCTTTAAAGAGAGGGGGACATGGGACCACAAAACAAGGACTTCAAGAGGGTGACTAGGCAGACATGCTAAAATATATAAAAAATACAGTAAAGAGGGCACTTAGCTATAAATGACATCATGTGAAGATTACCACCATTCTAAAAGGAAATAAGTTTACGCGCGAACCTCTGTAGCCTATATGAGTTTTTATGATCTTATTACATAACAGTAATCTTTGTGGATTTTATACTTACTTCCAACAATATATTCTCATTGCCTAACATTTAGAACAATGGTATTCTTGGGAGTTTCTCTCTCTCTCTCTCTCTCTCTCTATATATATATATATATATATATATTGTTAATTTTTCTTAAGGCTATATTGTTCTTTGCTTAGATAATTGCATTTCTTCATTAACACATTAAGTTCACCCCATATCATCATTACATTATTCAGATTTACATAATTATTCTTCAGCATATGCAACTATGTAGAAATAACAACATCATTATCATCAATGCAGCAGAACAATAGAAGAAAAATATGTACACATAGACACACCAAGGTTGGTTCGAGACCAGGGCAAAACCCACTATGGGGAAAACCCTTGCAAATTCTTCTTCTTCTTAGATCGTCATCAAATGATTCAGCGAAAGAGAGTTATGCAACTAACTAGTAAAAGAGCTATGACATCCATGAAATGAACCTAATCATGCTTATACTCAAAACCCTGATTCGGAGGGCTGTAATGTATTGTCACTGTTTGTAGTCAACTACTGAACATTGTTGTCACTGAGCAGAGTCTTCAGAATACTGAAATTTCATCTTTTAGTCCCGGATGCACGGAGGAGCTGTGCGACCGACTATGGCAGTCTTGGACGCTCCTTGGTGAATTGTATGTGTGTGTTTGGGGACAAATACACTCAGATTTGCTTCAAAGCCCCATACACACCCTTTAGACCACTGTGTGAGCGATTGAGGTTGCCCATATGTACCATTGACCGCTCTGTGCATGTCTGGGGACCAAACTCCTCGATCTGCTTCAGAAACCCCAAACGCTCCCTTCAGGCTTATGTGTGAGCGTCTGAGACTTCCCAGACACACCCTTGACCACTCTATGCATGCGTCTGGGTTCGAAAATACTCAGTTACGTGTGCGCGATCGAGAAACAGAAACCCTAGAACCGTGCGAGCTCCAACCTTGTAGTTTCAGACCCTTGTGTGAACTTTCTCTGTTAGACATGTGCAAACCAAGACAATAGAATTGAAGAGAAGATGGCTTGATCAATGTGTCCAAATGAGTTTGAGGCCTTTTCTATTTATAGGCTTTCATGAGGGTCCACTTGATGTTGAGGCCGACCTGTCCAATTGTACATGTGCTTAGGGCTGACCTGATCTAATATACATGAGTGGGAATATAAATTCAAAAACCAACTTCTGTTTGTCCATATGAGGTGATCTTTAGGTCAATTTTGGTCCTCTCGAAAAGAGGAATCTGTTGCAATTATTATCTTCATCATATGAGCGGTCCAAATTGGAATTTGACCGCAGTTGCATAATTTTAACACACACACACACACACACACACACACACACATATATATATGAAGATAGAGAGAAACAATGTTTTCTTTGACTATTAATATTAACAAAGTGCACAAGGTTTTAATATAGAAGCAGACCGCACAAGCAACATCCACATGCATAGCTTGAAACTGAAAAAACAACATGCGTGTTTACAACAAAACAAAAATCATGGGCTAGCTTATGCCAAAACCCTCAGTGTGATAAAATCACAATTTTTCTAAACCAAAATGACAATCATAAAGGCAAAAGGTCAAAAGCTTGATAAAATAGCGCTAAGAAACAATCATGCTAGCCATTGAGGGATATTAGTCATGGTCATTCCAGGGAGGACCATATCCGATGATTGAGGAATTTACAACTAGCACATTACACATTCTCTCATCTATGTTGAAATGTGGCAACAAGAATATTCCAATTTTAGTTTGTCCTTGAATTAAAATTCGAATTTAGTCTCAGTAGCTGCTTGAAAAATAATTAATTAATTCATCTTGAGTTAATTAGTTGGAGAAATTCAAGCTAGAAGTCTTTGTGAAGTCATGCAATAGTTATCCCTTAAATTAAAGAGATTATCCCTTAATTAAGGAGATAATGATGAGTTATATTTGAGATGTAATTAGTTAGCTTAGTTAAATTAGTTCCAAACTATTTGAGGAACTAATTGTGAGTTCAATCAGTTAATGCATGCATGCATCTAATTAGTGTACTCCAGATAACTGAAGATTCTCTCATCAGTAACTCATGCATGTCTATTAAGAGAAAGACCCAGTTGAGATTAAACACAGGGACAATGTACTATCAGTTGCATGAGTTTTCCTATAAACAAAACTCATCCATGCAGAAGGAATTCATTCCTTGAGATTTGCGCAGTTTTACAGGGTGTGAGATCAGTGTTACACTTGGTAACGGTAGGATCACCCAGGAGAAACAACGCAAGGAAATAGGAGCTTGGAGGGTAGAGGAGAAGGCATATGAGCAGTCTATTTTGTCTGTGAGCATCAGTGAGTGATTGTACTGAGAGCTAGCTAGTTGTGAGAGCTAAGGCTTTGTGTAATCCTAATATATTTCCACTTGTATGATAATACAGATAGCGAGGTTTTTAGCTGAGGCTTTCCCCAGAGTATTCTTCTGTGTTTCATGTGCATTGATTCTTCTTCTGGTTATATGTGTTTAGCTTGATCTTGCTCAAATCTATTAAGTTTCTGCAAGTTTGATTGTAGAAGTAAATTAAAGCATTTTGCTTTAGTTATATTGCATTATGAAGTTAATCTACTCTCAGGATTTCTACAATCCATCGCCAATAGGGTCTGAGGGCTTTGACCTCAACAGATACCCAAGGTTAGTCAGAAATTGTTTGTCATTGTGTGGTGAGGTTGGGGCAAACTCCTCCGATGCTTGTGACATTCTTGAACATGTATGGTAGTTTAGTGTTGAGGTCTATGGTGTCCTATATGCGAATCAATTGAGGCAAGGCTAGAAGGCTAGGGGCTTGTTACCGACCAAAAAGTGGGTAACCCTTAGGAGGAAATTTTATCCTCTATGGACAACCAACTAGCTAGCAGCCCTATGATGGTCAACACAACATTATTCCAAGATTCTCTGCCTATTGCTTTGGTTAGACCTCTTTCCCATTTGGCATTTCTTCTTTAAGGAAGGTCGGTCATCCATCGATAGGTACTTTAACCATTTTTGCAATCATGTTCTTTCATATAATGCTAAGGGCATAGTAATATGGATGACTAGGAAAGGTGGATGATTGGCTGATCTGGATTGTATGTTTGTTCCCACACTTCACCAGAGAGGTTAGCCTTTGACCCTAGTCTAGTGGGACCTCCTCTGAGGACTTACGGTTTAGGAAGGACACTACAGGGGAAGCACTGATTGAAATAACATGTCCAAGATAATCCATATCACTTTCCATGATTCCTTGTTGTCCATCTCCATTCTTCGAGTTGGTAGTCATTAGTCATTGGGATTGGCATCATTTCCACATCCTTGATTTAAGGCCCATAAACTTGGTGTTGAAGATTGATGCAACTTAAATCATATAAAGCCAAAATGAAAGAAATTATAAAATGCAAAAGATTTATTTTGCGTGTGGGAAAAGAACCTAGCATGAGCTCTATCCCCCCCATTAGCCATGACTCAGTTCCTCAAAGCATTTAATGCTTTATCTAAGAAACTCTTGAAAGTCTCAACCTTGATGAGTGAGAAACTGTTACATCTTGAAGGGGTATTGTTTTTTTTTCTAATATTTTTTGAGGAAAATATGGGGGGATTGACCTATAGGGATCACATCTCGTCGGCCAAACTAGTAGAGCCTAACTCGAGGGCATAGAGAAGATATAACCCTGTGACCTCCCATTGGCAAGGTACTTAGCAACAAGGACTTGACCAATTGAGCTAACCCTCGGGCTGAAGGGGTATTGAGATACAAAAGCAAGCTTGGGTTCCTAAACTATGCATCAAATAAAGACAAATCATTAAAAGTAAAAGGTGCACCAGAGGGGTGGAAAAAACTGGTTGAGGAGGAAAGGGGTAAGCATACCTCCATGATATCTCCCTCCTTACACCTATAAACTTAGGATGTTGGACCATAGTAGTTGGTCACATTGCTGTGGCACCTACCTTGAAGTTTTTACACTCCATAACCATCATAATCACACACACTTATGGATTAATGGGCTAACTTGGGACATGTCACTCCCCTTGGGGGATAGAAACACCTAATAGAGTTGTTGACCTAATCATCTTTAGTATAAGTGAGGTAACTTGTTTACAAATTCTAATCTAGTTAGGCATTTGAATGTGAGTTATGTGATGAAGTATTCTTTGCCCTTAACATTATATATGGTCCACTATGATGCTTTAATGGTTATTGTCTCTAATGAGTATTGATCTCACTTGATATTGGGAGGTTTTTGTTAGGTGGTGTTATCACAACAACAAAAACTCCTTGAGAGATGGGCATGATCCTTTCAATAGCACTTTAAAGGTCAGTGTACCCCATTTAGAAAGAAGTTTTGATCTTGATGAAGTGTTACCCCTCTAGAGATGACCGTTGCACTATGAGATGATTTTGTTGAAGAATCTAGGGCAGTTAGCATTAGATAGATTCTTCTATACTTGATAACAATTTGTGAAATGCTTTTACTATTTATCTTATCTTGATCTTCTTCTTATTCTGAGTGTGTGTGTATACTTCATCAAATTGCTACCAAAACAAAGAGACAAGAACACAAGAAGTTGGCATTCTGCCAAGGCCAAAACCTCTCGCACATAATTCTTCTTATAGAGATTCTAATTGACGAACACCAAGACCATTATACTTGACCCTCTATGCCACTCCAAGACCAAGACACTAATCCTCTTCCTTTGTTACTACTAAGATCATCTTCATCACTGTTGTTTCACTAAGGTCATCATTATTGCATTATAATAGTACCATTGATGCACCTTCATTGAGATCATCACCATGCCAACTAGGTCTCTATACTGATCTTGTCTTCATCGTGATCATGACTGTATTTACATGATTACTTCTATGAGAGTATAACTGTACTTAGAATGTATGCCAAGACAAAGAACATTATTGTAGGATCACCAAGGTTCTTATCATTACAATGACATTGTGACTGTGAGTATGTCAAGAGTGTATTATCCTTTTTATAACAGATATGCTGAGACTGTGTGTGCTACTGTGGGATCATCGTGATCCTTAACCATGCCGATACAGTAATATTGAGATCTTTCTCATCACATATATGCAAAGACCGCTAATATCCACTGAGACTGTGATAGTATTCTTCCTGCACCAAGATCTTACACTGACACTGTTTCAGAGACATCCGAAAATGTGTCCTTCTGTAATGCGGATTGCAGACCCCAGTACTTATCCGAGATTTTAAAGATCTGAGTTGCAGAGAGATGTCTGAAATTCCTTTACTGTAATTCTGAACTTACATGCCTATTTATAGTGGTTTAACCCACATATTAAGCCGACTTGTCAGTGTGAACATATGTGTCTCTATTTGCAAGCCGACATGACTTTTATTTAGTTCATTCGCTGGCTAACTTCATCCAAAGGATTGTGTTTGTCTTGGAGGGTTGTTCTAGAAATTCAGTTTGACCCATATACATTACACATAGGCTCAAGAAGAGCTCTTCAATTTTCTTTTGACTCTTTGACTTTCGTAGCCCTATGGAATGAGCAAGAAACTCATTCATATAATTTATAGAAACAATAATTCTTTTTCTTGACAAGTACAAAGATCAAAATTGCATTGACAAATATCGAACCTAGTTACCCTTTTCTTCAACAAATTCCACTTGGTACTTGACCCCCATAGGTACCCCTAGATGTGAAACGTTGAACCAATAAGGTTGGGCACTGCACTACTTGATGATTTGCCCATGTGGACCTAAGATGCCCCCAAGTTGGCCTAGTCACTGTTTGATGAACGTTACTTGTTCCAGAACCTGATGATGGTTAGTTATCACTGAGATGACATGGGAGGGTTTGCACATCACCTTTGAACCCCAACATATGAGTATGATGATGCCACATCATTCCTTTTAGCCTTGGAAAGGTGACGTAGGAGACAATTGTGATGGTGTCGTGGTTGAGGAGACACTTTATGGAGACATACCCATGCATTTCGAGTTTTTCTTGGAATGAGGAGTACTCATGATCCATTTTTCCACTTGCTTGAGGCATCTTGAACATTTATGGAGGATGATGTCATGGTGGAGGTCATTATTTCTTGTATGTGGGGGCTATTTTTGGCACTTTTGTTATGCTTTTGAGCTATATTGAGGTCGGCTTGTGACCTCACTCTTGTTGGACACTTGAGCAAACTTGTTTTAAGGCTTTGTTCGTAAAAATTATGGAAATAAGGCAAGTTAGACCTCATACAAATAAATGAGGCCTTATTTAATTTGTTCATCATCATCACTCATCATACTATCCTCTCTTTTAGAGTGAGCATTGGTCTTCTTATTTCTACTTGGCTAAAATGTGATCTTTTGTGGTGCAAGTTTCTCTTGGAGATGTTGTTTTGCTTGGGGATGGTTTCTTGGGATTGAAGTGATTCTTGTGGAAAACTTTGTAAGTTTAATGCATATTTTCTATATTTTGCATGTTGTATTTGTGTAGTAGGGTTTCCACTTGTGCTATGATATAAATTATTGAATTTTATCTTGAAATCTTGCTCCTCTATGATATGCAAAATTGTTTTCTGGGAATCCTTTAAGAGAATAGTGAGTGTGCATCTCTTAAATTTAAAATCTCTCATCACAAGAAAATCACTAGGGTTTAAAAGTGGATGACCTAGTCATCCCCCCCTACTTCAACAAAACCATTCTCATTGAACTTCTCCTAGAAGACTCCATGACCCATTTAAAATAAGGCATTAGTCATATTGGTGCTGACCAAACCTCATTAAATTATCTTTCTTCTCTTGTAATTTCTATATTTAGAGCTAAGATTAGGGTTTTATGTGAAATATTGTGAAAAAATGACCTATGTTTGATGTTTTATTGCTCTTAACGTAGGAAATGCATTAAATAATCATATAAAACAAAATCTAGCATTATTTGCATGGTTTTGTACCTTTAGGGGCAACGTTATCATTTATTTGTTGTTTTATGCATGATTCAACCATAAAAACTCCATAGAAAACCCTATATCCTTGATATGTATTTAAGGGTCTTGCCCCTTTGTTGATCTATCATTGTCAAGCCTTTTCTTCTGGTTGTTATATGACATCACTTACCTTATCATTGAAAATCTACAAAACCTTAACTTATAATAACCCTATAATTGTTTTAGGAATAGAGTACCTGAACTTTGGTAAAGATTCCATAAGCCATCTAGACTATGTTGGTACTATATCCCAATAGTTAGACCTCATCAAATCGTCTTGGGCCATCTTGATTGAGTATTCTTTTGGTGATCCTTTAGGGAAGCCTACCTTGTGGTGAACCAACCACTAAATAGCTAGAGAAAGGATGTTGAGGTGATAATGGTAGCCTTTCTTTTATTTCCCTGAGGTTTGGATTTGCCAAGTGAGGCTTTGCACAAGGTTTGCGAGATTTTGTGGCAATGGGGCTCTTTGCTCATAGTATAAGGGGGCCCACCCCAATACTATAGACATTTTTGGAGGTGCTTCATCTCGACACAAACTTTTTGAGCTTGAACAATGCTTGCAAAGACAATTTAGCTCTTATTAGAGTACCATCATACCATGTAAGACTTGCAATGAGACAACACACTTAAGAGAATGCCATTGTCTCTCTTCCATTATAATACAACACTTTAATCCCACATATATTGAATCAAATTGTCCACAAACATCGACCCTCTAACAAGGTTGTGTTCTAGGTGAGGGAGGCAATGAACATATCACCAATGCACAAAAGTATGCATAAGGGTTTCAACATGTCCACACTATGGCTAATGGATGATAGTCTCTTATTTACCAAAAACCTTCCCATAAATGCAGATCATGCAAAAATTGTTTTCTTGATTTTTAAAATTGATTTCTAAATGCCATAGGTGGAATAACAAGGGGTGTTGATGAGATTTAAATCACCACATTTTGTCTAGTGTGCATTAAATGAATGATGTAGAGCACATCCACTTGTAAGCTAAGGTTGGTTTGTACCTTGAAAGCATTTTGGCCTTACCCCAACATCCATGAGTGATAGTTTAGGAGACCAATGCTTAAGCATGAGCTCAATGGGGACAAGGCCTTGGATATGTTGCAAAATGATTTTATGCAGTTACCACCTTTCAAAAGTAGACCTACTTAATATTTTTCTTAATCTAATGTTAGGTAAAACTTGGCTAGGTGAAAGAGTCAAAGTTGCTTGGTCAAATAGTGGTGGTTTTGGGCACATGGTTTATGTTGCCCATGGTTTTGTGCCTGTGGATTACATGTAATGAAGCCTTTAAAAGACTTGGGAATAGTTCATTGTAATGTGCCGAGGATGTGAGTGATGAAGGCTCACTAGGTTGAATTTTTCTAAGGGACACAATATTTTGTTCGCTGGTTTTTCCCTGGATTGGGATTTTTTGGGATAAACATTGTGTTTATGTGTGTTTTATTGTCGCTGGTAAATTTATTTGAGTTAATTTCTCTCGATATTTTTAACATGGTATTAGAGCTAGGTTAATCTTGAATTTCTAAGGAGAATGGTTTAATTTAGGGAGCCAGGAAGAGTTTGGTAGGTGTGAGGGTAGTCATCATTAGCTATTGCGCTGCTGAGTTTAATGTAGGGAGCCAGGGAGAGTTTGGTAGGTGTGAGGGTAGTCATCATCAGCTATTGCGCTGAGAAATTTCATAGAGGAGATGCACCTACACAATGAGTGCATCAAGAATCTATGATTCCTAAAGCTATGAGGAGATTAATTGTGTGAATTTGTGGTAGTGGTGGCTGATGAAATATTTTTTAAGAGGTTGTAGAGTAGAGGTTCTACCCTCCCTAATGGATGATGCCATGGTCCTTGGTTGAGTAGGTGGCGTCAAATGAAGCATGTGACCAGGTAATTTATGCCAAGGATGCATGCAAAGTGTTTGGCAAAATGATTCAATGAGATGATTTGTAACACTCCCTTCCACCCCCTTGAGCTATTGGGGCAGGTTGTGGAAGGTGTTATTGACATCTTAACTCGACCACCATAATCAATCATGAAAATGGGGTTATAAAAATGTTTCGTTTCCAAAGGTTGAGGAAACAAAACTGACATCACCATCATGTCCAATTTTGTGAGAGTGTTTTGGCGATATAACTTTTTCCCCAATCTAAGTCGGGGATAAAAAATTATGCATGAATGAATTCTTGGCTTACAATGATGGCCATGTCATAGGAAAAGCACCATGTGTCTTCTACATGGGCTTTTGATTTGGTCCATGTGACCAATGGGTCTACTGCTCCGACTCGAGGTATATTAGTTATATATATCTATATATGCTGGGTGGCTGCGAACATGTAAAAAAATTCACGTTGCTTGAGAGATTTAAACTCTCGCAGGGAAACCTCGTATACTTAGCAAGAACACACCTTAACCATACACCTTAACCACTAGCATCCATCGGTTGGGGAGTCCTAGATATACCCCACACTCATCGCATATGAGCTCGACGTCACTCGCAGGTCGAAGCATCGATGGGGTCCACCCCCATGCTTGGTCACGTAGGCCGGTCCACTTGTTGGGTAGAAAGATTATGGGCCTAATGGCTCGACAACTGTAGATTGGGATAACATGTTTTGGCCACATTATGCTAGGTTAGCACTATAGGGGATGGCATGTTTTATTGTGGGAACAACTCCCTCGAAGCCCGAAGGCCAAGAGTTGGCAGGACCTAGTAGACGAATTTTGTGTTAGGTCGACGCTTGACTGTAACACCCCTAGTATACTCCCCCCCTGATATTGTAATGTAAATATACTTTGATTATAAATGATTATAAATTTATTTAAATGGCTTGAAGAGTGGGACAACAGATCCACAATTTAAGGGGGGGAATGAAGAACATGAGTCATGTTAGCTAGCACCACTACTTAACTGTGAAACTAGAAAAAAAATTCTTGAAG
This sequence comes from Pinus tabuliformis, assembly GCA_031772625.1. Taxonomy (NCBI): domain Eukaryota; kingdom Viridiplantae; phylum Streptophyta; class Pinopsida; order Pinales; family Pinaceae; genus Pinus; species Pinus tabuliformis. Next base: position 291,689,119 of record CM062809.1, on the reverse strand, counting down.
AATGTTCCATGAGGAACATGAAGAGAGATACAAGAAAAAGGATAAAAATACATTTGAACAATAAGAGTTGGTTGGCTTTTGGTTGAATGAAAGAAGTTTGAGGACATAATTGGATATTGGGGTGAGGAGCCAAACTTGTGAGCATGATTTCCAACTAAGTTTACTTGAAAAATCTCTTTAGATTGTGGATTTGGCTTGGGTGTGACCGTTGCAAGAAATACAAGTTACAGCTAGTCTATTGTTGGATGGAAAATCGAAGTTCCACCTTTAGTTTCAACCATTGTTATATCTCAATACGTGTTATTAATTGTGAGCCATGGATATGATGATTAGTTCTTTATTGAAATTACGTATAGCTTTGTGATAATTTTTCATGGTTGTAGGAAACTGTTGAATGGAATCAATAGGAAAAATGCCTTGACTCTTAAATGGATTATATTGAAATTCTATCTTGAGGATGTAAGAAAGATGTCTTGTTTTTTATGTGCAAATCAATATGTACATGTGGACACGTAGGGCTCTGTGATTACAATGGCTTACATTTTTGCTATAACATTTCTTTTGGGAGGTTCTGTTGTAGCTCGTCTTTCATTATGTTCAAGATGCAAAAGAAAAAATCATATATCTCAAAAACACAAAAAAATCCCTTCAAAATTATTTGGGTGGTGGCTTATTTTCAAAAAATGGGATTAATGTCGGGTCGAAGGTTGTGCAAGATTAAATAAAATTTTATGTCGTTATTGGGACTCCGCGGAGAAAAGAAAAGGTTAACAATTAGGAAAATTTTAAGTGCGATGTTGTAAGTGCCATCGAGGCTCCCCCACCGGAGAAACCCGACAATACAAACAAAGTAGAGGTTATCAACGTTAATGCCCCCGTAGACAGTTTGGCAGTAAAACAACCTTTCCATGATCAACGATAATGATCATCTATGACACCACCAACTAGTGGGACTGCTTACCACCGTGGATGCTCTTGTTGGCGGTAAGCATATTTCATTGGATTCTACGACAAGCGAGCGTGTTTTAACAGGTGAGCGAGATTAATACCATGTCACCCCTCCATGTCAGCCAACACCCCATGTCATCATCCCCACGTCACTAGTACGATATCATGTCATCCACATTAAATTTCATTTCTCCCTCGTTTTTTCCCCGTTTACCCATAAAACCCTGTTTTTACGCTCATAATCTGTATATTTGTTGTTAGTGTTGGAGTGTACCAAAGTACACCTGCGTCTGCCAACTTGTCAATTCCAGAGTCCAACATCAACTTAAGGTTACTAGGTATTTATCCACCGTGTACACTTGTTCAAAAATGTCGAAGAAAGTCTCTATGATGGGTTCTGCAACCCACATTCCTCTTATGGACACTGAAAGGGACATTTTTGACCTTGTCTGCACACTAAACCTGATGGAGTTGCGTGAGAACATTCTCGTTGGTCAAATAAATTCCCTTGTATATTCTAGAGTTGTAAAGTTAGGATTATTTTCTGCAATTGTCCCTCAGACCTTTTTCTTCCCAGAATTTATCACTTGGTTGACTTCTTCTCTTTATCCCCAAAAATGTTTTGTGATGAATTCACTGGGGGAGAATATTTTCCAAGTTTCTGCCCTATTGATTTAGCAGGCCCTTGATTTTCCACACTCTGAGCATTATACTTCTTTTTCTGAAGAAACCCTGGTATCTAGTTTCCAAAACTTGTCTGGAGGAGATTATGCCAAATTGTCTTTCCATCTTATGCCAGTTGGACACATTTTATCTCTAGAACAAACTGTGTTTCCCCTAGATAGTTTTGTTGAAGATGTTCAACCAATTTTGCAAGTAATTGCCAGGGTTTTGGGGAAAGAAAATACTTCTACTATTGATCATGTAGTTATAGGAATGTTTAATTTGGTCATGCAACCTGAAGTGACTCTTGATATACCAACTTTTTGGGAGGGTTTAGTGAATTCTCAATTGTCAAACCTGAATCTTATTGGTTGCTTCAGATTCCCATCTTTGTTGGTTTACTTATTCCTCTATGTTCATGTAGAAAGATTCATGCATTTGGGCTTGAACATAATGGATTCTCATAAAATAAAACAATCAGTGGTGCACTAGACTGAAACTATACAAAGTCACCCTAACTATGAGGGTTTTCCATATCTCATTGCCTCTTTTATGTCAATTGTCTATTATATCATGAACAACTTTGTTCCACCATGCCTCTTGCCAAATTCTTAGTCCTTTTTACATCTCAACAAAGATGTCAAAGTAGGAGACTTGTTTCAGTTTGAAGATTATGTTCAAATTAGATTGTATGGAGCAGAGCTTTCCCCTTATAGACTCCAACCTTTTGTACCAATGAGACTATTTGAATTGGAATTCATTAGACAAAGTCTAAATGTAGATCAAATTCATTTTGTACTAGCAAAGAAAGGGTATTTGTTCAAGTTGCCCAAAACTGTTGGGCTTTTTATTGTAATTAATAGATAAACTATGGAGGAAGTTGATAAAATGCTTCAAGACATGTACTTTCAGCAAGGAGACAAATGGTCCTATGATCCTCATCAAATTATTTCAAGAAGAAGGGTGGAGAATTCCTATGCTCCATACATTCTTGAATCAAGGCTTAAGATAGAAAAATGGGCTAATGGTGGTCATTTCGAAGCACAAAAGGGGATGGAGGTTGAAACTCCCCACCCCACAGAGAAAGGATTTAAGAGAGGAATTGAAGAGGTCATTGATCTAGATGAAGAAACCAACCACAATGCCAAGAAATCAAAATTACATGGACATGGAAAGGAATATGAGCATGTGGTAGAAAGTTGTTATTCTTCAATTGATTTTCAATTACAGTTAGAAGAAGTGAGATGCACACCTTATTCTCCTATTCCTGAAGCAGTTGAACTTGGACCTTCTACAAGCAAGCCTGCTAAAAAATCACAAGTCACCCAAATCAACCACATAGTTTCTTTCATGAAACGTTTCAAAACATATTATATATTGTAATTTTGAGTCAATATATTTTAAGTTTTAAAGTTTAAGTCCTCACGAGAACTGAATAGGGCTTAAAGTAGTTTTTAGAATAGTTTAAGAAATTTATGATAGTTAACCATTTTTATAACTGTCATCTTTGTAATGTCACTACAAAAAGACTTTAGAAAACTATTTTTGGGGTTCCGAATTTTGACTTCAGAGAGAGAAAAAATAGTTGTGTAATGTGTTATATTTTCTTGAGTTTAATAAAAGCTTCCTGGATGATTCCAAACTGATTTTTGGATATGATATGTGTTTCCTGCTATTGTAAGTCATTTATTGTTTCCTCTTCTTTTGGAAAAATGTTATGAAGCTGTTGGTTATTTTTATAATACAAATTTACTTTGCTCACAATACTTGTAAATTTTAATCAAATAACCTTAAAACTGTGCTCCATTTTTCCACACATACATACATTCTCTAAGTCTCTCATGCATTCTACTAAGGTTTAAATAAAAGATTATGTAGTTGCAACCTTTTGTTCTGAACCTTCCATTTTTCTATCTCTCACCCTGCTACAACTTTTAATTCATTTTCATAGTCAGTGAGGCCATCCTGAGAAGTATTTCTATTTCAAGAAGTTTTCCTCTGCATTACCAGTGAAAATCATCTCTGAATAATCATAATGGGACATCAAGCAATATTTATTAACTTTTTGTATAGATGTCCTAGGCACTGACCTCTTCTCAGCCAAAGGTTGTCTCTAGGGTTACAACATATTTTGGTGTTGTTGCCGAGGAACGAAGAGCAAAGCTATTTTTCCCTAGGCTTGTTTTGAAAACCATTTCTTTGGTTGGTGAGCAAAGAAAGTGTGTTGGTTGAGTTTTCTCACCAAGTGATAATAAAAGTAGCAGTTTTGGCTCCAAGAAGGCCTCACACGAGATCAGACACCTCATAATAAAAAACCCCAATTTTATCTAATCCTAAGAAATTAGTTTCCGAAAGGGTTTGGGGAGAAAAGACCCCAAGCACTCCAAGTCCTACTCTTTCTGCTCCTGGTACTAGTTCTTTGTCTTAATATCCCTGAATTCTTCATCCGGAAGAAATCACAAAAAATGGATTTTTCTAAAGGTAGTTCCATTTCTCCTCAATCCATGTTTCCTGAGCCCACTCTTGAAGAAAGATCATTTGAGTCCGTTTCTTTATATTTTCCAGCAATTTCAGAGGTCGAAGAAATTAAAACTGTTGACTTTTTTCTTCACACCAAGTTGTTCCTACAATTTCTCATCCAATTCCTATATCTGTGGTTTCACCATCTCCTTTTGTGTTTCAAACAAGAAACCCTCCTCCTCCCTTCCAAAATCAGAATATGGGGATTACAGAATTTCTTTTAAACTGTTATGCTCCTCTCAATATTCCCCAACCCATGAATGCCATGTCTTAAGATTATTTGAAGTTGCTTCCAAGGTTCACCAGGTAAGATGAGGTTACAACAAAAAAACATATAGAGACTTTGTGTGCTTTTGCAGAAAATCCGAATGTGGAGTATCTTGATGTTGTAATGAGGTTATTTGTACAATCATTGGATAGAGAAGCAAGAAAGTGGTTCAAGATCGTCTCAGCTAATTTAATCAATACTTGGGAGGAATTGGAGAATTCTTTTACACATAGACGAGGAGAAAAGAAGGATCATGGGTATTTCTTGATTGAATTCAACACAATAAAGTAAAAACCAGATGAAGAAGTGGCCAAATTTATCAAAATATTTAACAAACTGTATAATAGTCTCTCTTTAGAGATAAAACCACCTCATGCTAGTGCAAAAGTAGTTTTTGCAAGAGCATTTGAATTAGATTTTGGTTTTACTTTAAGGGAAAGACGGTCTCCCAACTTAGATCAAACTCAGATCGATGCATTGGAGATTAAACCCAGTCTGTAGCATGAAAAATAAAACAAAAATCCGAAACATTGGATAAAAAGAAGGGAAAGGAAGAAGCATGATCCTCTAATCAGCTTAAATATTCACACAAACAAAAGCTGGATGAAATGACAAAGGTTATCAATATTTTTTCTAATAAATTAGTAAAGCTTGAACTTGACAATAAAAATCCTCCTAGGCAAATTCAACAAAGGCATAACAAAATTTTTAATCCTCAGTTTAGGAAGCCACCATTGCAGATTATGCAAAGTGAGAGAAAAGATCAAGATCAGGTCCAACCTCATTTGTATATTGAAGATGAACTAGAAGAAGCAATGGAAGAGACCCTTAAATTTCCGGAGAATCAATATTCTACTCTGTCAGAGGAAGGAGAAGAAGTATATGAAGAGGATTTAAATCCCGAGTCACAAATTGCATTAGATGATGAAGAGATTGATGGTTATTGCAGAAAATTTATAGATTTGATGTAGACAAAATTGCACAAGAAGTATGATGTCAAATCAAGGAAGAGATTGAGGACTCAGGATCATACAGAGGAATAGTTGAAACAACTAGCTCAACGGTCAATGCAAAAATCTAATGAAAAGGGGAATCAACCTCTTAGAACAATTCATGTTTAGCAAGGAGAAAATTCTAAGATCCAACAAATTAAAGTGAGTCAAGAAAAACAAATTCAGCAGCACATAGTGAGCCAACAAAATGTGCAAAGAGAAAAACCAACAGAAGAAGCGCATATTAAAGCAACAAAGGAGGGTTATTCTTTCAGTATTTAGAAATAATTATAGAAGATTAAGATACTCATTCCATTCACTGAGTTTGTGAAACAACCTGCTTACAAAAAACAGATTTCATATTTTATTAATCTATCTCAAACAAATGATGCAACAGATACAATCAATTTGAAAGAGAAGAGGCCAGTGATGATGTTTGGTCCTCATGTAGAGGAACATGATTCCTCTACTCCTTTTTATATTTCTCTTCTAATGCATACTTTCATTCTTCATAATTGTATGTTGGATTCAGGGGCTTCTCATAATTTAATGCCCCTCTCAGTGATGAAGCAGCTAAACCTTTAGATCACTAAACCATACAAGGATTTATATTCCTTTGACTCTAAGAAAGTCAAGTGTGTTGGGCTAATTAAAGACCTTGTGGTTTCTCTGGCTCAAATCCAGCCAAAAGTATTGTGATGGATGTAGTAGTTGCAAATATTCCAACTTGATTTGGAATGCTGCTTTCTAGATCTTGGGGAGCTAAGATGGGAGGAGTGTTGAAGTTGGATTTTACATATGCAATCATTCCAGTCTTCGGTGGAGAAGAAAGAAGACTGTACAGGGAGTCGAGGTTTGTTAAAACAATTACGAAATATGGTTCTAGCAATTCTCCTATTTATAGCTAGGAAAAAGATGATTTTTCTTGTTTTATGTTGCAAGTACCTGAAGAAATTATTGAAGATACACATGCACATGTTTCTTCAACAATTCAAAACAAAGAAGTAGTAGTATGTGGAGTTTGGAAGTTATATTTTGATGGAGCATATTCAAAGGAAGGCAATGGTGTAAGTTTTCTTCTGCTTTCCGCAAAATGTGAGATCATTCCCCTTTCTTACAAGTTGGAATTTGACTCTACCAATAATATAACAGAGTATGAGGCTCTAATTCTTGGTCTGAAAGCTACCAAGAATATGAAGATAGAATGTATTTTTGTCTTTGGAGATTCAGAATTAGTTGTGAAATAAATTAGAGGGCAGTGTTAGACAAAGCACCTAAGGCTTAGAGCTTACCAAAATGAAGTTTGGGATCTGGTAGATAATTTCTTTTCAACTTTTAATATTCAGTTTCTGCCAAGGGAAGGTAATACATTGGTTGATTCACTTGCAGTGGCAACCAACACTTTTAAACCTCCACAAAATCCAAAGTTGAGGTATGAAGTTGAATTTTGAAACAAACCCTTTATACCAGACATTGTTAAATATTGGCAGGTATTTGAAGATGATTAACAAATAAAAAGGTTTTTGGAAGTGGTAGGTGAATTTTATAACTCAGAGATTGATCAAGAAATGGAAGTTGAAAATGACGCAGAGGAAGGAGTTAATGATGAATCACTTTGGAAAAATTCCATGGCTAGCCAAAAAAATGTTTAACTAAAAAGTAATGTGATTCCCAAAGGTTTGGTACCTTTGGAGAAATTGTTTGATGCAAATCATGTTCCAATAACCGTCAGTAAGAAAAGTTGGGAGGATGATGTTGAAGATTATAATCTTGGAACTGAACAACATCCCAAACTTGTGAAGCTGACAAAAGGCATAGATTATAAGCACATGTATGTAGATATGTTTAAAAAATATTCTGATGTTTTTGCATGGTTTTATGAAGACCTTAAAACTTATGACAAAGACATTATTCAACATAAGATCCCTTTGAAGCCAGGGGTCAAACCATATAAACAGAAGTTAAGACAAATCAATCATTTTCTTTTTCCTTCAATAGAAAATGAAGTGAATAAATTGTTGCAGACAAAGATAATTGTTCCTTTAAGATATTCAGACTAGGTTGCTAATTTAGTGTCCGTGAGGAAGAAAAATGGAGAAATCAAATTATGTATAGATTTACGAAATGTAAACATAGTGTCATTGAAGGACAATTACTCTCTTCCAAAAATGGATTATATTTTGCAAAGAGTCACTGGATCTTCAAGGATGTTCATGATTGATGGGTTCTCAGGATACAATCAAATTGCAGCGTACCGAGATGATCAAAAGAAAACAACTTTCACAACTCCATGGGGAACTTTTATGTATGCAAAAAACCCATTTGGGTTGATGAATGTTGGTGCAACCTTTTAGAGGGCTATGAATATAGCCTTTGTGGGAGAAAAAATAAATTTATGGTCATATATTTAGATGAAATTACAATATTTTCCAAATCTGATGAAGAGCATCTAGAACACCTTCAACAGACATTTGAGAAGTGCAGAAAATATGGGCTGTCACTAAATCCAAAGAAGTCTCATTTTGCTTTAAGAGAAGAGAAATTGTTGGGGCATATCGTGTCAAAGGAAGGAGTCAGAATTGATCCAAAGCGAGTGGAAGCAATCAGTAATATAGCTCTGCCCACAAATAAACCGGAATTCAAGTCTTCTTCGGAAGAATAAATTTTCTAACGAGATTTATTCCCAACTACGTAGAGATTGTTAAAGAGATTACTTATATGCAAAAGAAGGATGTATAGGTTAAATGGACTCCAATAGCTAGAGAATCTTTTACAAGAATTAAAAAGGATTTTGGAGAAGCACCAATTTTGGTAAGTCTCGATTACCAAAAATCGTTCCAATTTTTTTTCTTTTGCTTCACCTTCTACTATTGCAGTTGTTCTTTTACAAAGAAATCAAGACAATAAGGAGTAGCCAGTAGCATTTTTCAGCAAGGTATTGAGAGATGCTGAGTTAAAGTATAATATTTTGGACAAACAAGCATATGCTCTGGTCAAATCCTTGAAGGCTTTTAGAACGTATGTTTTGCAGTGTCAAATTATTGCATATGTACCAAACTCAACTATTAAGGATGTGTTGACACAGGGTGACAGTGAAGGAAGAAGGGGGAAATGGATAGCTAAAATTTAGGAGTATGACATGGATATCAAGCCAACAAAACTAATAAAGGGACAAGGATTAGCAAAGATCTTAACATAGACAAATTACCATGCAATGAGAATTAATTTGTTAGCAGAAGTTTATGAATCAAAATCAGTTGATGAAAAGGGTAAGGAAAATGGACAAGATAATAGAATTGCATATAAATACCTCTGTTCTGATTGGTATAAAAATATTGTCCATTACTTACTATTTCTTAGCTGACCAACTATCTTAGAGAGGGAAAAGTATAAAGCTTTGAGACTGAAAACCCAAAAGTATGTGATAGTGAATGGTAAGTTATATTGGAAGGATCCTGTTGGTGGTTTATTGATTTGTCTGTCAGAAGGAGATACAATTGAAATTTTTAATGAGTATCATGGATGTGCTTGTGGAGGACATTATAATTGGAAGGTAACAACACATAAAATCTTGAAGGCTGGTTTTTATTGGCCGACTTTATTCTCAGATGTTTACACACTGGTTAGATGTTCTGAAAAGTGCCAACTTTTTAATAAAAAGAAAAAGTTAGCACCACTGCCATTAATTCCTGTGTTTGTTGAACAACCTTTCAGGTAGTGGAGATTGGATTTCATAGGGGAGATAAATCCACCTTCCAGTGGACAACATACACGGATTTTAACAACCACTGATTATTTTACAAAATGGGTGGAAGCAATTCCAACCAGGAAGGAAACTAAGACAATGGTGATTAAGTTGTTGGAAGAAAATATTTTTACAAGATTTCGCTGCCCTAAGAAATTAGTCACAGAGAATGCTCAAGTATTCAAATATGCAAAATTAGTTAATTTGTGCCAGAATTACAATGTTATTCTTTCCCATTCTACCACCTATTACCCTCAAGGAAATTGGTTGACATAATTTTTTAATAAAGCTCTCGTAAGGATACTCAAGAAAACAACTACAGAAAACAAAAAGAATTGGGATTCTTAGCTAAAGCTTGCCTTATGGGCAAACATAGTGACTACCAAAAGATCTACTAGTAAGTCACCTTTTGAATTAACATATGGAGTAGCAACTCTCTTCCCTAGTCAGCTAGCCAGGCTAGTAGGTGTGCTCATTCAAGATGCTAAAGAGGAACAAAATGCATTGAATCGAAGGATCAACTAGCTAGTAGAACTGAATGAGAATAGAGAACAAGTGATTGAGAAATTGATCAGCTATCAAGAAAAGATAAAGCTCATTTTTGACAGAAAGGCCAAAGAAATAAATTCTCATCCTGTGGACCTTGTCTTAAGATGAGATGTAAGAAGGGAAGATAAGGGTAAGCAAGGTAAATTTGATCCTCTGTGGTTTGGTCCTTTCGAGATAGCAAAAGCTAGATCAAACAATACTTTCATTCTAGAAAATTTAGATGGAGAACTACTGCAGCTACCTGTGAATGGGCAGGATTTGAAACATTACTTCCAACATTGAATTCTTTTTAATTCTTCCATTGTAAATACCGGTAAGATCATTGTAAATATTTGACGATCTTCTCATTGTAATGTTTTAAGCTATAACGTGACTCCATGCTCGAGGTGAAGGAATTAATCTGTGGTTCTTAGTGTTTTGTTCCAAAACACTATCCCCAGGCGGAGCCAAATGTTGTAGCCCATCTTTCACTATGTTCAAAATGCAAAAGAAAATATCATATATCTCAAAAACAAAAAAAATAACATAAAAGAAAAATCAAAATTATTTGGATGGTGGCTTATTTTCAATGAATGGGATTAATGTTGGGTCGAGGGTTATGCACGATTAAATAAAATTTTATGTCGTTAGTGGGACTCAATGAGAAAAACAAAGGTTAACGATTGGGCAAGTTTAAAACACAATGTCGTTAGTGTCACTGGGCCTCCCCCACCGGAGAAACCTAACAACACAAATAACGTGGAGGTTATCGACATTGGTGCCCCCATAAATGGTTTGGCGGTAAGACAACCTTTTCGTGATCAACAGTCATGATCGTCTATGGCACCACTAGCCAGTGGGACCGCTTACCACCACAGGTGCTCCAGCGGGAAATAAGTGAATTTAATTGGATGCTACGGAAAATGAGAGTGTTTAAATAGGAAAGTAAGATTAATACCATGTCACCCAACACCCCACGTCATCCTCCCCATGTCATCATTGCCACATCATCATCCCCACGTCACCAGTACGATATCATGCCGGACATTTGTCCCTTCCACGCTAAATTTCATTTTCCCTCATTTTTTCTTGTTTACCCATAAAACCATGTTTTACGCTCATAATTTGTTTATCTGTTGTTCGTGTTGGAGCGTACCAAAGTACACCTGCATCCGCCAGCTTGTCAATTTCAAAGTCCAACGTCAGCTTAAGGTTACCAGGTATTTATCCACCATGTACACTTGTTCAATTGTTCAAAAATGTCGAAGAAAGTCTCTATGATGGGTTCTGCAACCCACATTCCTCTTATGGACACTGAAAGGGACACTTTTGACCCTGTCTTCACATTAAACTTGATGGTACTGCGTTAGAACATTCTCATTGGTCAAATAGATTCCCTTGTATATTCTAGAGTTCTAAAGTCAGGATTATTTTCTACAATTGTCCCTCAAACCTTTTTCTTCCCAGAATTTATCACTTGGTTGACTTCTTCTCTTTATCCCCAGAAATGTTTTGTGATGAATTCACTGGGGGAGAATATTGTCCAAGTTTTTGCCCTCTTGTTTCAGTAGGCCCTTGATTTTCCACACTCTGAGCATTACACTTCTTTTTCTGAAGAAACCTTGTTATCTGGTTTCCAAAACTTATTTGGAGGAGATTATGCCAAATTGTCTTTCCATCTTATGCCAGTTGGACAAACTTTATCTCTAGAACCAATTGTGTTTCCCCTAGATAGTTTTTCTAGATATGTTCAACTAATTTTGCAAGTAATTTCCAGGGTTTTGGGGAAAGAAAATACTTCTACTATTGATCACGCAGTTATAGGATGTTTAATTTGGTCATGCAACTTGAAGTGACTCTTGATATACCAACTTTTTGGGAGGGTTTAGTGCATTCTCAATTGTCAAACCTGAATCTTATTGGTTGTTTCAGATTCCATCATTGTTGGTTTACTTATTCCTCTATGTTCATGTAGAAATATTCATGCATTTGGGCTTGAACATAATGGATCCTCATAAAAGAAAAAATCAGTGGTGAACTGGACCAAAACTGTACGAAGTCACCCTAACTATGAGGGTTTTCCATATTTCATTGCCTCTTTTATGTCAGTTGTCTATTCTATCATAAATAACTATGTTCCACCATGCCTCTTTCCAAAAGCCCAATCCTTTTTACAACTCAACAAAGATGTCAAAGTAGGAGACTAGTTTCAGTTTGAAGATTATGTTGAAATTAGATTGTATGGAGTAGAGGTTGCCCCTTATAGACTCCCATATTTTGTACCAATGAGACTATTTGCATTGGAATTCATTAGACAAAGTTTAAATGTAGATCAAATTCATTTTGTACCAACAAAGAAGGGGTATTTGTTCAAGTTGCCCAAAATTGTTGGGCCTTTTATTGTAAATAATAGATAGGCTATGGAGGAAGTTGATAAAATGCTTCAAGACATGTACTTTCAGCAAGGAGACAAATGGTCCTATGATCCTCATCAAATTATTTCAAGAAGAAGGGTGGAGAATTCCTATGCTCCATACATTCATGAATCAAGGCCTGAGATAGAAAAATTGGCTAATGGTGGTCAATTTGAAGCACAGAAGGGGATGGAGGTTGAAACTCCCCACCCTGCAGAGAAAGGATTTAAGAGAGGAATTGAAGAGGTCATTGATCTAGATGAAGAAACCAACCACAGTTCCAAGAAATCAAAATTACATGGAAAGGGAAAGGAATCTGAGCATGTGGTAGAAATTTCTTCTTCTTCAATTGGTTTTCAATTATAGTTAGGAGAAGTGAAATGCATGCCTTCTTCTCCTATTCTTGAAGCGGCTGAACCTAGACCTTCTACAAGCGAGCCTGTTTAAAAATCACAAGTCACCCAATGAAAATTAGCCACGTAGTTTCTTTCATGAAATATTTGAAAAGATTATATATTGTAATTTTGAGTCAATATATTTTAAGTTTTAAAGTTTAAGTCTCCTGGAGGACCGAATAGGGCTTAAAGTAGTTTTTAAAATAGTTTAAGCAGTTTATGGCAGTTAACAATTTTTATAACTGTCATCTTTGTAATGTCACTACAAAAAGACTTTGGAGAACCATTTTTGGGGTTCCAAATTTTGACTTCAGAGAGAGAAAAAGTTGTTGTGTAATGTGTTATATTTTCTTGAGTTTAATAAATGCTTCCTAGATGATTCCAAACTGATTTTTGGATATGGTGTAAATCTTGTTATTGTAAGTCATTTATTGTTTTCTATTCTTTTGGAAAAATGTTATGAAGTTTTTGGTTGTTTTTATAATACAAATTTACTTTGCTCACAATACCTGTAAATTTTAATCAAATAACCTTAAAACCACGCTCCATTTTTCCTCACACACATACATTCTTTAAGTCTCTCATGCATTCTACCAAGGTTTAAATAAAAGATTATGTAGTTGCAACCCTTTGTTCTAAGCCTTCCATTTTTCTTTCTCTCACCCTATTACAACTTTTAATTCATTTTCATAGTCAGTGAGGCCACTCCGAGAAGCATTTCTATTTCATGAAGTTTTCCTCTGCATTACCAGTGAAAATAATCTTTGAATAATCATAATGGGACAACAAGTAGTATTTATTACCTTTTTGTATAGATGTCCTAGGCACTGATCTCTTATCAACCAGAGGTTGTCTCTGGGTTGCAACAGGTTCCATAAGTTGAAATTTGGACCATAGTGAGGGAAATATTGTTGATTATCTGGTCCAACTTTCATATCTTGGATTGCGAAATTTTAGGAAATATGAGCGGAGGAAGCTTATCTACCTTATTTGGCAACAAGTTTGATCTGAAATCAAGAAGTTAGATTTGAGTTGTGAAATTCAAGAAGGAAGTCAAGAAACGCAAGGAGAAAAGAAGTTGAAGCAACAAGGAAGGAAAATCGACCTTTTGATTAAGTTTTGCCCTAGTTTTCTCTCACATGTGCAAAGAATCCAAGTTTTTACAAGAGCCAAAGTTGCAGACGTACTGCAAGTCTGAAACATTGAAGCTAGGGACCGCAATTCTGAGTTTGGTGTAGTTTTGGAAGGGTTTGACTCTTGTTGACTTGCATTGACTTTGCTTAAATTGGAAGGGATTCTTGGAGGGATGACTTGGTGCTAGGAGGAGGTCTTGGTCTTGAGGTTTGGGTCTTTGTTTTCTCATTTGAAGTAGATTATATAAGAAGACAATAGATTTTTATGGGTTTTCCCCTTAGAGGGGTTTTTCCCTAGCTTGGAGCCTAATTTCTGTGTTCATTATCTTTATTGTTTTTGTTCTTGATAATTTTTTGATGAAGAAGATCTAATAAATAAATACAAGAAGATAAATAAAGTTCACAACAAATTATTAAGGTTAAGGAGAAATTGAATTAATAACTACCCTACTGCATTCTCCAACAATGTTGGCATTTCTACTATAACATCTTGAAGGTTTTAGAAGCTGAAACTTGGACCATGGTGAAGTGGAATCTTGCTAATCCTCTGGTTTAGTTTTCAGATCTTGGGTCGCAACATTTTAAGAGATATGATCGAAGAAAGTCAAGCTTCCTGAATGCTCCTAAAATAGTACTTCAAATAGGTCATGTTGGCATTTATGCTACAACTTTTCTTTTGTAAGGTTTCAAAAGCTAAAACTTGGACCATGGTGAGGGAAAATCTTGTTGATCTTCTGGTCCAGTATTCAGATATTGAGTTGTGATTTTAGGAGATATGATCAGAGGAAGTAGAGCTTCTTAAATGATTCTAAAAAACATGCCATGTTGGCATTTATGCTATAACTTTTCATATAGGAGGTTTCAGGGGTTGAAAACCTAAACCATAGTGAGGGGAAATCCCACTGATTATCTTGTTATAATTTTTAGAACTTGGAATGCTATAATTTAGGAGACATTCCTTGAGGAATTTGATATACTAGCTTGAATGCAAAGTGTTTAAAGAAATGTTTAAATGGTTTAATGATTCATTGCATACAAACTGTTTGATGAAATGCCCCAAATGAAAATGGTGTTTTGTGGATGGGGTTAGTATTGTTGTACGATAGTATTTCTGTAGCGAATATATGCCTATTTGTATGTAAATAATTTTCAATATTAGTTTGCATGCAAAGTGTGTAGAAATGCTTAAATTGTTTAATGATTCTTTGTATATAAACCGTTTGATGAAATGCGGCAAATGAAATTGTTGTTTTGTGGATGGGGATACTATTGTTGAATGATAGTAGTGTTGTAACTAATATATTCCCATTTGCATGCAAATAATTTGAAGAATTGTGTTAAAGGTGTTTTATTGCAATTTGCATATAAACTATTTGATAAAATACTTAAAAGACAAAAAATAAAATAAAAGTTGCATGATTGAGTGGTATATTTCAGTTAGTATGTTAGAATTGAAATTAGAAAAGTGTTTATGATTTGATCTCATACAAAATGTTTGACAAAATGTTAGAAGAAAAATACTACTCAATTGGTTGTATACAAAGTATTTGAGGAAATATTTATATGTAAAGTGTGTGAAAAATGTATAAGAGATGTAAATCATGTTTTTGTAAGTGTGGTTAGGATAAATTTAATAGGGCATGTGAAAAAGTGGTATTAGAGCTTATTGTCAAGCTAGTAAAAGGAAAAGGAAGATTTTGGGTACCCCATAAGCTTTGCAAGTCATAGAGAGAACTGGGTATGTTACAATTAGCTTGATGTAACACCTTCCATTGCCCCTAAATAATCCAAGGGAATCCAAGGGGGTTGGAGGGTGTGTTACATTGAACAACATTCAAATGTGCATGTCGCAGGTTCACCTCGAGGCCCAAAGGCCTGAGGATTGATGGGAAAATCCCCTTGCCTCATTGAGTCAAGGATTTGTTCAACATATTGTGCAACGTTGAGTCTTCGGGTCCAAAGACCAGAGTGTTAGCGATTTTTCTCTCAAAAGCAATCTATGTTGGGCTAATGATATTGGCCGCTGACGATTAATAATTTCATTTTGAATTTTTAACATGTTATAAAGGTTGAGCGTGTAACACAAGATTATTAGATGGTTAACTATAACATAAGGCCATTTCGATAGCTTTATGAGGGTAGGAAGTGTAGGTTTTAACCCCGCACAGGAATTACCTATATACGAATTCTAAGAACAAAAAATAGACAATGCGAGAGCATAACACATAAAACACATATACATAGAGATTTTCCCTTGGATCCCAAAACTGGGACTATCAACTTGATTTTTCAGTATGTTCCTTTCAATGTTACAATACATATATATACATGTTTAAGCATCTAATACCATGGACCGAAAAACCATTGCGCCCAAAACCATGTGCTAAAACCATGCACAAAACCATAGGTAGGTTCGTCTCACCTAATATAGGGTCCCAAAAAGAAATTTCCTCGGGGTGTTACCCCGGACCCCGTAGAGGGGGGCCTACTCTTCCCGCTCAAACCCCCTGTGACCCCCCCATTGCACAATTGGCGCAAAGCAGGGGGGGCCTCCGCGCCCCCTCTAACCCCCCAATTAACTAGGGGGGCTAGTCGTGGAAAGAATATAACACAATCCAACAGGAAGGATGCATATTAACACTATGACTATGCATAACATCATGAGACTTGTGTGAGTTATGGCCAATTGGTTGTATACAAAGTATTTGAAGAGATATTTATATGTAAAGTGTGTGACAAAATGTATAAGAGATGAAATTCATGTTTTTGTAAGTGTGGTTAGTAGGGGTATGTGACAGAGTGGTATCAAAACTTATTGTCAATCTAAGAAAAGGAAAATGAATAATTTGGGTACCCCATAACCTCTGTAAGTCATTGAGGGAATTGGTTATGTTACAATTAGCTTGACTTACGCTCAA
This sequence comes from Pinus tabuliformis, assembly GCA_031772625.1. Lineage (NCBI taxonomy): Eukaryota > Viridiplantae > Streptophyta > Pinopsida > Pinales > Pinaceae > Pinus > Pinus tabuliformis. The sequence continues at coordinate 291,672,595 of CM062809.1, read as the reverse complement.
AAGAAAGCTATGTTGGGCTAATGACATTGGCTGTTGACGATTAATAGTTTCATATGGAATTTTTAACATGGTCTAAAGTTTGAGATTGTAACACAACATGATTAGATGGTTAAATATAACATAAGGCCTTTCGATAGCTTTACGAGGGCTAGAAGGACACATATTAACACTATGACTATGCATAACATCATGAGACTTGTGCAAGTTATGGCCAATGAATGACCTCAACCAAAGTATACCAAATATTTGGTAATTCATAAACACACTATTAGATAAGTGATTATATATTTTCCCCAAACCAATTTACACGTTACATAGTTATACCAACTATTCATAAAACAATGAACTTGGTAGAGTGCAATCATATGGTGGTTATATTTTCCTAGATGTAAATATTGAGGCCAGAAGAGGGCACGACCTCAAACCCAAATTCACCAAAAAAATGTTTACATATATATGGATGACCAATTCATAAGAACTTTGTCATGCCTAATATTTTGTGATTGTAAGTGCCCGATTAACAATGTTGAGATAAAAAAAAGGGGCATGACCCCACAAATTTTCACATTATATATGTATTGGTTTAACAACTATTTGTCAAGCCATCTCAACAACATGTGATTATATAAGTGCATTTGCTCAAACTGTAATGTGGAGACCAGAAAAGAGGGCATGACCCAACTTATTTTCATAAGGTATATATGCGTAATTTGTTCATGAAACATCACTCAACTATGATAGTTTTTTATTTTTATTTTAAAATTCAGCTGGTGAGGCTACATCATAGTCATGCCCAAGAATAACACTCGAATAAGGTGGGGAATTGAACAAGTGAATTAACATCTAGGAGTTTTTTAACATTGCACCCAATCACCGTTTATCCAAGACCTCGAGGACCGCCCAACTACGGTAATTATTTACACAAACCATTCAAATATAACCAATGAATGAAATGCTCTAAGTTTCACACAGTAAATATATGTGAGCAGTCCTTGAAATGCCACCTAGTTGCAATGGTTACTTCATAGACCATTCAAATTTCAATCAAAGAATGAAACTTGTATTACTAATTAATTAAAATTGATAAATGCCATGATGCAACGAAGGAAGAGCTACATCACACACACACACACACACACATATATATACACACACACCAGACAATGAGAGGGTCTAAGAATATACAAGTTGTTTTCTTCCATATGTCATTAATCGTAATGCATGAAATGTCCAACCATTTCATGAATGAAATGTTGGTTCTTTAACCTAGTTACACAAAATATAAAGGTCATAGCCTTAACCTTTGTTCAACACAAAATTTGAGTTGCATTCAAGAAACCATGAGGTATAATCTTTGTACAGTCAAGTGACCATAACTCATGTAGTTAAATAGCTATAAACACATACATATATCCCATCAAACAACCATGAACATATATAGTTAAATGTTCATAATGCCTAAGCTAGTCATTCATCAAGTAGATAAATTGCGGAAATAAGCATCGGGGATAATTTACATAGAAGTATACATGCAAGAGTTGTAACTCAACATTCATAATTAACTAGCATAGACAAGGTTATATATCTAATTAAGCTGATTTCAACTCACAATTGGAGAAGGACTTCTCACTATCCTCCCATTGTAGGCCAGTTACATTGATCTTTATCTTGTAACTAACCACCATTGTGCCATGTCCAGAGTCTGAGGAATTAATTTCATAGGGATAATACCGTCGGACTTAGAGATGGATATCACCTTCAGGTGGTCTAACAATGGTTTGGAAAGCAATGGTCATTTCACAATCGCATCAAGCACCAATGGTTTCACAACCAACCACAAGTAGCTTGGATTAGTTGTACGGGTGGTTTTACAGGCAACTGCAAGCACCATGGATTCACTGTATGGGTGGTTTCATAGTAAGGGAAAAGCATTGGCGGTTTCACAGTCACAACCAACACTAGTGGTTTTAGTGAGTACGTTGTCATTAATGTCAAAGTGGATGCAGTAGATGGAGGATGTCTTCAATGAGATGATGTTGGTGTAGGATATCACCATTGATGTATGGAGGTCATTGATGTCCACTGGGTGGCGCAGTTTGATGGCATCCACTGGATGATGAAACCCTAGCTCTAAGGTTTTGGTTTCCTTGATGATGAATGTACCCCTCACTTGTTGTAGGCTTTTGAAGCAACGAATCGCCTTTTTTTTCCTTGGAGACTCTTGCCAATGGATTCTACTGGTCATGCTAATTCTGTTGGTATGTAGAGTGCCTTGTGAGCCTTCACATTTGAGAGAAAATCCTAGTCAAAGTTACAAACCCCAGCATGTGGAGAAAAATACTAAAGGTGTGATGATGTGGAAGTTTCAATAGGATGACGATGTGGCAAAAATTAAATGATGCGGCATCTAAGTCAAAAAAGAATCCAAAGTTTGAATGATCTATTTTGAAATCAAATAAGAAAGGATGCTAAATGGTTTTATAATCTATTATTATATAGGGCTAACAAAAGTATTTTTTTAATTATTTCAAAAAGGACTTTACAAGTCCGTCCTAATGGTGGGCCAAAATTCAAATTTTAATTGTAATTCCTTCCAATTTTATTAAATTCGGCTTCCCATTTTAACTACTATATAAAGACTCCTCGCTCTCATTCAAAGGCATCGATTCAAAGCACAAGTGTGGTCGTTATGAAATCTCTCGATATTACGAAGTGAAGTCAAATCAAAAGTGAGGGTTTTTTTTTTGATCAACAGTTTCTGGTTATTTTGAAAAGGTTTTCTTTGCTAGGGTTATTTCTCTTTTCTTGGAGGTGCTCCTCCGAGACAACTCACTGATCGATGAACAATTTGATAATCTCTGAAGCATTCTTGCTGCAAGAAGATCTCAACGCTAATCTTGAAAAGTCTCTCTGTGATTGAGATAGCGGCTTTGTGGAGCAACAAGCAATCACAATTCACTAATTTTAGATCTCTACACAAAGTTTCGAACTTCTCGATCTATATATCTTCAGCTCTCTAATCTGTGCATAAAACTAGACGACAACCTTGAAGCATGCCTATTTGGCCCTCCTGTCAAGCAATATGTTAAGCTTTGTTGTGATCTGCAATTCGTGATGACCCATAATTAAAGGACCATTGAGGACACAAATTCATGACCTATACCTATTGCGTGCAAATTTATTAGTTAATCATTGGTCTAAAGGTTGAATCATGCAATGAAGTAACTCAACCTTTTGACAAAATTCTAGAATCATGGTTCCTACCAGTCAATGATGTGCAAGCATGATACATAAAATTGCCCATTTGGATATCTAAACAAAACATGTTTTGGCAGAATGTGCCTTCTTTTGTATAATGAAATCGATGCTCCTAGATACTTGAGACGAAATTTGGGTGAAAGTTTTCAAGACATGGTTTCATTTGTGTTTGAGATTCACAACATAATTAAAGGTGCAAAGTTAATTGTATGACAGGTGCTGAGCATTAATATTTGCTATAAGAATCTTGTAAAATGAAGATGTGGCCCAGGGTTTGCATAATTCATGCCTTGAGAACAGACCTTACTATCACTAAGAATTAATTAAGTATCCTATAGTAGAATAACATTAGACATAGTACCAGTAACAAGTCTCGGAGAATTCTTAAATTGAACTGAGCTAAAGTCCACTGCCCAGACTTGCATTCTGTGTTTAAAAACTTGGTATTCTTAAAGAAAAAATACCGTTATCACTACACTACAGACATGGTGGAATAATTGTTAAGATTGTACCCTATTATGAGTAGTAACATTGAATAAGCAGAATGGATCAGACTGTAGTATGACAAAGTATCTTATAGCATGATCAGACTGTAACCTTTGACAGAAATCTTGCACAATAGTGACCTTGACGCACGATAATATCAATGAGCTTGGTAGTGTTCTGTATGCATATGTCAATATTGTTTGGGACTGCATACCAATGATATCTGAATAAATAGATTTGTGATGATGAGTGCACAAGAAAACGATTGGTGACAATAAACATTGATATGACATGAACCTATTTGACAATAATTGAAATTATGGCAGTGACTTGACATGGAAATGAACCTTGGCATAACAACAACCTAATGAACCTATTCATGAATATATTTGACAGTGCTGATAGTAATATCACAACAATATCTACTTGACGATATAGTATAACTATACAACTGTGGCAATATCACTATATATGACAAGATTCTTGATGACAATTGTAATGTAACATGACAGTGAGCTTAGCAGTGATTGGACATGGTGAAGTATGGGTTTCATTATCTCATTATACATACGAAACTTATCAATTGTAAGAATTTGACTTCCATTTGTGAAGAATTCTAACAATTAAGGTTTGAGACAACAAAAATCTTATTACAAACAATTGACATAGTGTAAGAGGAAAAATTCGTGGCATTGACCTTTGACTATAACAATGACCTTTGACTATAACATTGACCTTTTAGCTTGTCAGTGACTCATTTCTTGCAATGATAGTGAGACAATGAGACAATAATTTGACAATGTGTACATGTAGTGATGTGACCCAGAGTTACATGACAGTGATTGATAAGTGCAGTAGAGCAGAGGCGATGTAGCAGGAGGTGCAAAAGAAGAGGCAATAAAAGTGGCAACAATGATAATAGCAACAGAGGCAATCATAGTAGTAGCAGAGGCAGGGAGAGTCATAGCAGCAACAGAAGCAGTGAGAGTGGTAGCAACAACAATGGTAGGAGGTGTGACAATGGATAGAGGTAGCAGTGGAGAAATTGAATTAATAGTTGCCCTACTACATTCTCCAACAATGTTGACATTTCTGTTATGACATATTAAAGGTTTCAAAAGCTAAAACTTGGACCATGGTGAGGCGAAATATTGCTGACCCTCTTGTCCAGTTTTCAGATCTTAGGTCACAATATTTTAAGAGATATGATCAGAGAAAGTCAAGCTTCCTGAATGCTCCTAAAATTGTACTTCAAACAGGCCTTGTTGGCATTTTTGCTACAACTTTTCTTTTGTAAGGTTTCAGAAGCTGAAACTTGGACCATGGTGAGGGAAAATATTTTTGATCCTCTGGTCCAATATTCATATCTTGAGTCGCGATATTTTAGAAGATATGATCAGAGGAAGTCAAGCTTCCTAAATGCTTCTAAAAAATGGGTCATGTTGGAATTTCTGTTATAACTTTTCATATAGGAGGTTCAAGGGGTTGAAACCTAAACCATAGTGAGGGGAAATCCCACTAATTATCTAGGTCAATTTTTATAACTTGGACTTCTATAATTTAGGAGATATTTCTTTAGGAATTTTCTATACTAGCTTGCATGCAAAGTGTTTGCAGAAATGTTTAAATGGTTTAATAATTCATTGCATACAAACTGTTTAATGAAATGAACCAAATGAAAATGTTGTTTTGTGGATGGGGTTAGTATTGTTGTATGATAGTATTTTTGTAGCTAATATATGCCTATTTGTATGCAAACAATTTTCGATATTAGTTTGCATGCAAAGTGTTTGAAGAAATGCTTAAATTGTTTAATGATTCCTTGCATATAAATTGTTTGATGTAATGCGCCAAATGAAATTGTTGTTTTGTGGATGGGGATAGTATTATTGAATGATTGTAGTTTTTAATTTATATATTCCCATTTGCATGCAAATAATTTGAAGAAATGTGTTAAAGGTGTTTGATTACAATTTGCATACAAACAATTTGATAAAATACCTCAAAGACAAAAATAAATAAAAGTTGCATGATTGAGTGGTATATTTTAGTTAGTATGTTACAAGTGGAATTAGAAAAGTGTTTATGATTTGATTTCATACAAAATGTTTGACAAAATGTATAGAAGAAAAATACTACTCAATTGGTTGTATACAAAGTATTTGAAGAAATATTTATATGTAAAGTGTGTGACAAAATGTATAAGAGATGTAAATTGTGTTTTTGTAAGTGTTGTTAGGATAAATTTAATAGGGGCATGTGACAAAGTGGTATTAGAGATTATTGTCAAGCTAGTAAAAGGAAAAGGAAGATTTTGGGCACCCCATGAGCTCTGTAAGTCATTGAGGGAACTGGGTATGTTACAGTTAGCTTGATGTAACACCTTCCATTGCCCCTGAATAATCCAAGGGAATCCAAGGGGGTGGGAGAGTGTGTTACATTGACCAACATTCAAATGTGCACATAGTAGGTTCACCCTGAGTCCCGAAGGCTTGAGGATTGATGGGAGAACCCCCTTGCCTCATTGAGTCAAGGATTTGTTCAACATATTGTGCAACGCTGAGTCTCCGGGTCTCGAGACCAAAGTGTTAGCGATCTTTCGCTCAAAATCAAGCTATGCTGGGCTAATGATATTGGTCACTAATGATTAATAGTTTCATTTTGAATTTTTAACATGTTCTAAAGGTTGATAATGTAACACAACATTATTAGATGGTTAACTATAGCATAAGGCCATTTCGATAGCTTTAAGTGGGTTGGAAGGATGCATATTAACACTATGACTATGCATAAAATCGTGAGACTTGTGCGAGTTATGGCCAATGAATGACCTCAACCAAAGTATACCAAATATTTGGTAATTCATAAACACACGATTAGATAAGTGATTATATATTTGCCCCAAACCAATTTACATGTTACATAGTTATACTAACTATTCATGAAACGACAAACTCGGTAGAGTGCAATTAGATGGTGGTTATATTTTCTGAGATGTAAATATTGAGGCCAGAAGAGGGCACGACCTCAAACCCAAATTCACCAAAAAATGTTTACATATATATGGATGACGAATTCATAAGAACTTGGTTATGCATAATATGTGGTGATTGTAAAAGCATGATTAACAACGTTGAGATAAAAAAAGGGGCACAACCCCACCAATTTTCACATTATATATGTATTGTCTTAACAACTATTTATGAATCCAACTCAACAACATGTGATTATATAAGTAATTGCATTTTCTCAAACTGTAATATGGAGACCGGGAAATGGGGCATGACCCAACTTATTTTCATAAGGTATATATGCATAATTTTTCATGAAACATCGCCCAACTACGATAGTTTAGTTCCGTTGGTGAGGCTACATCATGGTCATTCCTAAGAATAACACTCAAATAGGGTAGGGAATTGAACTGATGACTTAAAATCTAGGAGTTCCTTAACAGTGCACCGATCACTATTTATCCAAGACTTTGTGGACCGCCCAACTATGAGAATTATTTACACAAACCATTCAAATTTTAACCAATGAATGAAACGCTCTAAGTTTCACAAGTTAAATATATGTGAGCAGTGCTTGAAATGCCACCCAATTGCAATGGTTACTTCATAGAACATTCGGATTTCAATCAAACAATGAAACTTGTATTACCAATTAATTAAAATTGATATACACCATAATGCAGTGGAGGAAGAGCTACATCATGTTGAGAAATCTAGGGAATTCAAAGTTAACAATTTCTCTGCTTGATAATTACTTGTGATGCACTTTTACTTCTTATATTATAGTATTTTCTTCGTTAGCTTATTAATATTTTCTTTCATCAATACAATAATTTACCAAAATGCATAATAAAAGACAAGTGACACAGTATGTAGGCTTCTCCAGCCAGGGCCAAAACCGCTCACTTCTTGAGAGGAAAACCCAATCAAAATTATTCTTCTAGATCTTCAATTGATAAGTACCAAGACCTTGACACAGACCCTTGACTCTAGTATCCTCTCAAGAAACTTGTCACCAACCTTGATGCTCTGACTCTTCCTTCCTTTGCCTTTCTTCTTGATTTAGAACTGCTCCTACTTGGCTTCTTCTAGAGAAAATCAGTCTCTATTTCTTTCACTGCTTCTTCATAACTTCCCTAGAGAATCTCAGTCTCTAGGCCTTATCTAGAGAATCTCGGTCTCTACTTAGATCACCTAGAAGATTCTTTCCTTTGCTACCCTAGAATATTCCTTCCTTCACTGTCCCAGAAGAAACCCTACTTCACAGATCCCAGAAGAATTCTACTTCGCATGCCCAAAATAATCCCTTTCGTATGCCCATAAGAAACTTCTCTTTCTTCACACCTTTCTTCTTCCTCCTCTTCACACTTCTTTCTATCCCTCTCTTCATACCTTTCTTCTGCCTTCTCTTTGTACTTGTCTTTGTTGAAATTAGATAGAATTGCTTGTCCAAATTGTGTGTCTCTAAATGAGGCCAAGTTCCTCTATATATACACCTCTTCACTGGGTCTTTAGGCCGACTTGACAGCTGGAGTTAGGTGACTTGTTCTAGTAGCTTCGTCATCATTTGTAGGCCGACTTGAAGAGGTTTGGTGACAAGTTCTTGGAGGATACTTTTACACAGACAAGATGACCTTTTACGAAGTGTAACATGACTTCATTACTTGACAATGACTCTTACATTTTATGAATAGATGATAAATAAATCCTAAAGACTCTCAATGGGAGTCTTGACTCAAAAACAAAATCCTTGCTCATGAAACCCATGAAGCAAGTTAATAAAATAATTTCATTTTTTCTTATTTACGTCTCATTACATAAAATCATATTGACATGTCATTATGAAGACCAAACCTAGTTACACTTTTCAACACTCCCTCTTAACTAGGGAGGTATTCATAATGGTACTTGGACTTTCTTAATCTGAAGAATCTCTCATAAGAATAATTCGGATTTGTAACTCATTTGTATAGCATCATTCCAACCAACATTGTTATATATAGCAAGGCCTTGACTAACAACTCTATCTCTCCACAAGATTAGAGCACAATGCTGGCGAGACCAATGATTTATAGACAAACTCATCATTGTATCTCTAGGAACATACCCCACCTGGGTTCACTCAGGATATGATCCATAAGGACTATTCTTTTCTTGGACTCCCCAGTCCCGCAAAGAATATCGTTCCTCCACGACTACTCTTTCATGGGATGCCCTATCTCATCCCCAAGAGCATCAGATGCCAAATGATTACACAATCCTCCATTCTGTCTTCCTAGATGAAGAACAAAACAACGTGTCTATCTCTCCTTTTCAAACCATGAGGTTTTATTCCATTAAAGGAATGTACCTAAGCTCCCTGCTTAGGAATTTCCAATTTTCTTCCAAGTAAGAAACTTGTTATCAGGCTCGCTCTTAACCAGGGACCTATCACATCTCTTCATGTGGAGATCCCTAAAACAACTAGCTACATGAAGACCTTGTTCCTTTGATGTCATGAATTTCTTCTTCACTAAGGAGTCTTCATCCTTTGGGAACCTATATATATATATAGGGCACATATCATTCATCACTTTTGTCCACGAGTCAGTCATTTCTTCAACTCATCAGAAAGTTTGGCTTTGCTTCATGTTATTCTTCTTTCCTTCATGATGATCTTTTACCATGACATCTTCCTGTAAGTATCATCATCCTGCATGTAGATTTCCACATCTCCCACATATATTCAGTGTCAATGGTCTTCTATCTTTTTCCGACTTCCATCAGAGTCTTCACATCCTTTCGAGAGATCTTCTAGTCAAATCTTCTTTTTTACTGTTCTGAATAATCCCACCAAATGATCAAATATTAATTTTTTTCTCGAAGTAAAAAAAGTTCAGTATGTTCCTTAAGAGCCTCTAGATTTCGGATGTTGAATGCCTTCTTCCTTTGTTGCATATTATCACGATCTCTTCCTATCTTTTCACACTTCATTCTCAGGAGTTTCCAATCATAGTTCCTTGATTGTAGTAAGCTTCCTCATGATTCGTGAGAGAACATATTATGTTTGATTTCATCCAGTGTGACTTATGCTTTGCTGCAATCCTTCGGAGGAGGATATCCTTCCTTCCCTTGATCATATTTCCCAGAACGGAAATAATGATCCATATTATATGTGACATGAATTTCATATAATCTATGTGAACATACATACCTCATCTTTCTTTCATTCATTCAGACTTCCTATAGAAGCTTAATTCGAAAGGATTTTTATCCTTCAGACCTGCTTTCTTGTTATGTCATCATACCATCATTCCTTGAATCCTATGAGTTGAAATTCCTGATGAAAACCTTTGCTTCCTTTCTTCATTGGTGAATCCTTTGATGAGAATTCTTTCAGAGAAACTCGAGGATGTTTCAAATCCTCGTCATGCAGGTGTTTTGTTCGATGATGGTCCCAATCGATGATGTCCTCTGCTTCGATGAGGTTTCCTAAGAGATTCCTATTCTTTGTAATTTGTACCAGCCATACTTTCTGCTTTCCATGTCATGAGATCTTCTAATGCTTCTATCACGATGCTTCTTTCTAACTGATGCATCCTATCTTATTTACATTGTTTCCTATCTATAACTTATAAGTGAAAATAACCTTCTAATGAAGAAGATCAACTCAATCATCTTCTCGCTTCTTCCTTCTTATGCTTCTTTGTCTTTGGTTCTTTCACTTCATCAGTAGAATAGTCTTCTTCCATGTCCCTCTTGCGATTAGGATAGTCCTTTCTGTAGTGCCAAAAATTATTACAACCATAACATCTTTCTTTAGCCATGTTCTTTTTTCTTCTTCTTTGGATTACTAAACTTTCCAAATTTTCCCTTTCGTCTTGACACTGTTGGTTCCGTTCCATCTGATCTTTTGTCACTTTCATTTTTCATCCTGTCTTCCTCTGCCTTGCAGAGAGACCATAACCTGATGAATGGGATAACTTCCTCTTCCCTAGTGATAATGAGGTTACCTTGTTCATCAGTTAATTCATTTAGAATAACAATGATTATTTTGTTATCAGGTACTATCTCTCCTATGTCCTTCAATTGACCTTTTATTTGAGATGCCTTAGATCTCTCCAACTTGACTACATAGGAAATGAGTGAATCTTTGATGGACTCCTTAAAAATATTTTGAGCCTTGAGATCCCTTTCCATGTATTCTGACAATGCTTGTTCTTCGGATGGCTTGGAGACCTTCCCATGGACATGATCAATGACTTCATTTACTTTGAGGAGAATGTTTATCCTTCTTTTCCAGACAAGGAATTTTGATATCCCAACCAGCTTTTGGTCTTCCTTAAAACATGAAGTCATTTTTTTTACTAGATTGTATTATAATAAGAGGTACTTACTTGTGAAGATCAAATCTTCAACTTAGTGATGAACTTGGTGCTTCTTACTTCAAATCTTCTGGTGAGGGAGGACTGCCTTCTATGAGATATCTGCTTCAATAGAGAGATGATTGCCTTTTTATTCAATCTTCCTTAGATTTGAAGATCTTTCAATTTCTTTTAAGTGCTTCTAGGGTTTTGGTTTTTCTTCCTTCTTCCTTCAATATAGGGTTTCTTTGATGTAGATCTTGAACTCATTGATAACCTTGGACTTGCTTTGATGCTTTCTTTGAAGATCGATTCTTTTGTGTCAACTCGCTTTGACTGCCCCTTCTTGTTTTCAGCACCTAAGCTCTGATACCATGTTGAGAAATCTAGGGCATTCAAAGTTAACAAATTCTTTGCTTGATAATTACTTGTTATGCACTTTTATTTCTTATCTTATATTCTTTTATTCGTTAGCTTATTAATGTGTTCTCTCATCAAGAAAAATACCAAAATGCATAATAAAAGACAAGAGACACAGTATGTAGGCTTCTCGAGCTAGGGCCAAAACTTCTCACTTCTTGAGAGGAAAACCGATCAAAATTCTTCTTCTAGATCTTCAATTGATAAGTACCAAGACCTTGACACGGACCCTTGACTCTAGTATCCTCTCAAGAACCTTGTCACCAACCTTGATGCTCTGCCTCTTCATTCCTTCGCCTTTCTTCTTGATCTAGAACTGCTCCTACTCAACTTCTTCTAAAGAAACTCGGTCTATATTTCTTTCACTACTTCTTCACAACTTCCCTAGAGAATCTCAGTCTCTAGGTCTTATCTAGAGAATCTTGGTCTCTACTTAGATCACCCAGAAGAGTCTTTCCTTTGCTGCCCTAGAAGATTCCTTCCTTCACTGTCCCAGAAGAAACCCTGCTTCGCAGATCCCAGAAGAATTCTACTTCGCATGCCTAGAAGAATCCCTTTTGTATGCCCAGAAGAAACTTCTCTTTCTTCGCACCTTACTTCTACCTCTTCTTCACACTTCTTTCTAGCCGTCTCTTCATACCTTTCTTCTGCCTTCTCTTCGTACATCTCTTAGTCGAAATCACATCGAATTGCTTGTTTGAATTGTGTGTCTCTAAATGAGGCCGAGTTCCTCTATATATACATCTCTTCACTGAGTCTTTAGGCCGACTTGACCACTGGAGTTAGGCCGACTTGTTCTAGCAGCTTCTTCATCGTTTGTAGGTCGACTTGAAGAGGTTTGGTGACAAGTTCTTGGAGGACACTTTTACATAGACAAGATGACCCTTTACAAAGTGTAACATGACGTCATTACATGACAACGACTCTTACATTTTATGTTTAGATGATAAATAAATCCTAAAGACTCTCAATTGGAGTCTTGATTAAAAACAAAATCCTTGCTCATGAAACCCATGAAGCAAGTTAATAAAATAATTTCATTTTTTCTTATTTACATCTCATTACATAAAATCATATTTACATGTCATTATGAAGACCGAACCTAGTTATGCTTTTCAACACATCATATATATATATATATATATATACCAGACAATGAGAGGGTCTAAGAATATACAAGTTATTTTCTTCCATATGTCATTAATTGTAATGCATGAAATGTCCAATCATTTCATGAATGAAATGTTGGTTCTTTAACCTTTGTTCAACACAAAATTTGAACTGTATTCAAGAAACCATGAGGTATAATATTTGTACAATCAAGTGACCATAACTCATGCAGTTAAATAGCTATAAACATATACATATTCATATATAGTTAAATGTTCATATTGCCTCAGCAGGTCATACATCAAGGAGATAAATTGAGGAAATGATCTTTCTGGAATAATTTACATAGAAGTATATGTGTAAGAGCTATAACTCAACATTTATAGTTAACTAGCATAGATCGAGCTTCTAATTATGTTGATTCAACTCGCGACTAGAGAAAGAGTTCTCACAATCCTCTCAACTGTAGGCTAGTTACGTTGAGCTTTATGTTGTAACTAACCACCATTCCACCATGTCTAGAGGCACATGAATTAATTTCATCGGGATAATACCGATGGACTTAGATATGGATATCATTTGCAAGTGGTCTAAAAATGGTCTGGAAAATACTGGTGGTTTCACAGACACATCAAGCACCAATGGTTTCATAGCCAACCATAAGCACCATGGATTCGTTGTATGGGTGGTTTCACAACAAGGGAAAAACACTAGTGGTTTCACAGTCGCAACAAGAACTAGTGGTTTTGTTGAGTATGTTGTCACTGATGTCAAAGCGGATGCAACAGATGTAGGATGTATTCGATGAGATGATTTTGGTGCAGGATATCGCCATTGATGTATGGAGGTCATTGATGTCCACTGGATGGCACAGTTTGATGGAATCCACTAGATGATGAAACCCTATCTCTAAGGTTTTGGTTTCCTTGCTGGTGAATGTACCCCGCACTTGTTGGAGGCTTTTGAAGCAATTAATCACTGAGTTTAACTTGGAGACCCTTTCTCGCAAATTCTACTCATTATGTTGATTCTCTTGATATGTGGAGCGCCTTGTGGACCTTCACGGTTTGAGAGAAAATCCTAATCAAAATTGTAAACCCCAACCTGTGGATCAAAATCCCAAAAGTGTGATGAAGTGGCAGTTTCAATATGATGACAATGGGCCAAAAATTAAATTAGATGGCATCGAAGTAAAAAAATCCAAAGTTTAATTGATTTATTTTGAAATCAAATAAGAAAGGGTACTAAATGGTTTTATAATCTATTATTATGGGGGGCTAACAAAAGTATTTTTTTATTATTTCAATAAGGACTTTACAAGTCCGTCCTACTGGTGGAGCTAAAAAAAATTAAAATTTTAATTTTAGTTCCCTCGAATATTATTAAAGTCGGCCACCCAATTTAACTACTATATAAAGACTCCTCGATCTCATTCAAAGGCATCGATTCGATGCACAAGTGTGGTCGTTCGGAAATCTCTTCATATTGTGAAGCGAAGTCAAATCAGAAGTGAGTATTAAAGTTTTTTTGGATGAAGGGTTTTTAGTTATTTTAAAAAGGGTTTTTTATTCAGTTTATGTTTGGAATTGTTTTTAGTGTGATTTTTTGGACTTTTTGTGTGGAAAAATTTGAGGTGAAATCTTGATTTTTGTTATTTAAACTAATTTTTTTGACCATATATATGGATTCAGCGCGCTGAAAAATTTCTAGGGCACTTTGATTGCACAGGATTACCTATCAAGTTCGTGATTTCAATAAATTCCTGCCAGATTTTAAAGAAATTAAACAGGAAAAATATACAGTAAACACTTCCAAAAAATCACACTGAAAAGAACTCAGTTATTTTTATTTTCTTACCATTGCTCCTCCCAGACAACTCGTTGATCCATGAACAATTTGAACAAGTTCGTGATTTCAACGCTAATCTTGAAACATCTCTGTGATTAAGATAGTGGCTCTGTGGAGAATCAAGCAATCATAATTCGCTAATCTGAGATCTCTGTAAAAAGTTTCGGCTTTCTCGATCTATATATCTTGAGCTCTCTAATCTGTGGCATAAAACTTGACGACAACCTTGAAGCAGGCCTATTGGACCCTCCTTTAAAGAAATATGTGAAGATTTATTGTGATATGCAATTCATGATAACCCATAATTAAAGGACCGTTGAGGACACAAATCAGTGACCTGTACCTATTGCGTGCATATTTATTAGTTAATCAATGCTCTAAAAGTTGAATCATGCAACGAAGTAACTCAACCTTTTGACAAAATTCTGGAATGGTTCATACGAGTCGATGATGTGAAAGCATGATACTTAAAACTGTCCATTTGGATATCTAAACAAAACATGGTTTGGCAGAATGTGCCTTCTTTTGTATAATGAAATTGATGCTCCTAGGTGCTTGAGACAAAATTTGGGTGAAAGTTTGCAAGGCAAGGTTTCATTTGTGTTTGGGTTTCATAGCACAATTAAAGGTGCAAAGTTAATTGTATTACAGGAGCTGAGCATTAATATTCGCTGTAAGAATCTTGTAAACCAAAGATGTGGCCCAGGGTTTGCATAATTGATGCCTTGAGAATAGACCTTACTATCACTGAGAATTAATTAAGTAGCTTGTAGTAAAATAACACTGGACATAGTACTAGTAATAAGTATCAGAGAATTCTTACATTAAACTAAGCTAAAGTCCACTGCCCAAACTTGCATTATGTGCTTAAAATCTTGGCATTCTTAAAAAACAAATACTTTTATCACTACTCTGCAGACATGGTGGAATAATTGTTAAGATTGAATAAGCAAAATGGATCAGACTGTAGCATGGAAAAGTATCTTATGGCATGATGAGACAGGAAGTTGTAGATGAACACTTGATTGAATAAGCGTTTGACTGTTGTTGGAATGTCCAACAAGGGATTTATCCCTGTGAAGAGAAAGATGTAGAGTAGTATGAACAAGAGGAGTGTGACTAATTCTTTGACAATCTCTCCTTGACAAATGTGTAGCAGTGTACTTAACATGACTGATCTTTGACGAAAATATTGCACAACAGTTATCTTGATGAATGATAGTATTAATGAGCTTGATAATGTTTTGTATGCATACGTCAATATTGTTTTGGACTGCTTACCAACGATATTGGAACAAATAGAGTTGTGATCATCAATGCACAAGACAACGATTGGTGACAATGATCCTTGATATGACATGAACCTATTTGACAATAATTGAAATTATGCCAATGACTTAACATGGAAATGAACCTTGGCATAAGAACAACCTAATGACCCTATGCATGAATATATTTGACAATATTGATAGTAATATCACAAGAATATCTACTTGAAAATATAGTGTAACTATACAACTGTGCAAATATCACTATCTATGAAAAGATTCTTGATGACAATTGTAATGTAACATGACAGTGAGCTTAGCAGTGATTTGACATGGTGAAGTATGGGTTTCATTATCTCATTATAAATATGAAGCTTATTAGTTGTAAGAGTTTGATTGTCATAATGAAATGAAATGATATTTTAATGTCCAAGAGACTAAAAATAGTCTATGGGACCATTAGTTCTCTATTTTTCACTTTTTTCAATTCAATCATTTTTTTATTCAAATTGATGATGAGCTGGCCCAACCTTCCAACAATCTCCTATCAGAAAAGATAATGCCAAGAAACTGATGCTAACATATTCCCATAACTTTCTCTGATGTTTTTGAATGCATCACATTCTAAAATGATTTTTTTTTTTATTTTTTTCCCAGACATGCAAAATGTACACACTCGTTCTTCCCAAGATTCTTTAGGCCTTTTCTGCCGTCTTGTTTGACACTGAAGTTGATGCGAGTTGGTTCTTAATTGAGCAACAAGAACCTTTGACCTCCATAGAATGCTAGCTCCAATGAACTCTTTTTGTTGTAGATCACATGTAGGGTTGAATTCCTCAATGTAGTATTTCTTCTTTCTACCCAACTCTTTTCCCCATACCCTTTTGTGAAACTTCTCCATAACAAAATTATTTAGCTCCTTGCTATTTGTGGAACAAGCATTGAGGTAAATATTCCATTTTTTCATCCATGTGTAGTTTTGTTTCATCGATGTTTTATTTCTTTCTTTCACTCATGCCTTCATTGAAGATAACATTAGGCCATCTACCTACTCCCATTTGTTCAATTCTTTTAGAAATCTTATGAGCTCACCAAAGCAATTACTTCGATGGGAGTTGCTCCTATTTCACTCAAAATTATCTCATAAGGTACCAAACTTTTTATTTTGAGCTTGCTCATGGTCAAGCATTTTTAGATTTTCTCAATTTGTTTCCATTTTGAGACGGGGGTGCTGCTAGCCCACAATTCACATCCATATAGCATCACTGGAAAAACTAGGAGTCCAAAAAGAACTTTAATCATTTTCCAATCCCATAACTCTACCTCTCTACATCTGTTTTGAAGAGCATATAATTCTTTCCATCCTCCCAAAATTATCTTCTTTCTGCAGTCCTCCCAATTAAGTTTGTTGTTGAAATCAATATTGAAGTACTTGTACTCATTTACGTCTCCAAGAATGTTGAGTTCAAAGAAGAACATATGTTGGTTTTGCTTCCTTTTAGTAGATAAATTCATTATCTTAGTCTTGCTAGTATTGACTTTCATCCCCACTGCTTTACAAAAATGATCAAGGGAATATAGGTGCATTTGCAATCCATGTAGAAATTCCCACTGTAGATCACCTGATAATGCAATATACTAAAGCAAAATACTAGATCTACTTCTACAATCAAACTTTGCGGAAGCTTAATCAATTTGAGCTAGATCAATTGGAACACATATAATAGAAAATAAGAAATCATACACATGAAACATAGAAGAATACTCTGGGGAAAGCCTCAGCTAAAAACCCCGATCTCTATTATCATACAAGTGGAAATATGTCCGGATTACACAAAGCTTTAGCTCACAAGCTATCCAGCTCTCAGTACAATCCCTCTGCTGCTCATAGACAATCATAGGCTTCTCACAAACCTTCTCCTCTACCCTCCAAGCCTCTTATTTCCTTACGTAGTTTTTCTTTGGGTCCAGTGCTTCCACACATGTGAATTCCCACCTCACACTGCTCACTTGGCTCAGTAGTAATGCACAATCCTGAAGGAGATGAATCTTTCTGCATAGATGAGTTTCCTTTATAGGAAAAATCCATCCAACTGATAGTACATTGTCCCTCCTCTGATCTCAACTGGGTCTATGTCTGAACTGACATGCATGAGTTATTTATGAGAGAATATTCAGTTATCTAAAGTGCAGCAGTTACATGCATGCAAGCATTAACTAACTGAACTCACAATTAATTCAACAAACTATTTGAATTCATCTAACTGGACCTGACTTAGTTAACTAAGCCAACTAATTACAATTCAATATTACAACTCATCTTTATCTGTTTAACTGATGGATAAATTCCTCAATTAATGGAGAAAATGTTGCATGTCCCCACATAGACTTCATGTTTGATTTTCCTTAATTAATTAACTCAATATGAATTAATTAATTATTTTACAAACAGCTGCTAAGATCAAATTCGAATTTTACTTCACTATTTTAGATCAGGGACTAACTAAAATAGGAATCTATCTCGAACTGCTGTTTTTAGCAATGCTATATATAGCACTTCCATTTTTCATTCCTTGCTGCTATGTCCAACACTGGTACCCAAACTACTATTTATAGCAGTGCTATTTTCAACACTTCTATTTTTAGCATTTCTTGTTGCCATTTTCAACAATCCATGGGCCGATTTAGAAATCAATACAAGATAATTTTCATATAAAATAATCTTTATCACAAACTCCCCCAACCGAACACCATCTCCACCTTGTAGTTTTAACCACTCTTCCATTTTATCAATATACAAACCAAAACGAGTAGGGGATAGAGGGCATCCTTGCTTGACTCTAACGTCACTTCTAAAACTTTCTGAAATACCCGTTAAGATTCTAATTTTGACTTTCACCTCTTTCTAAAGTCTATGGACAACGACTCTATAATGCAAATGAATTTCAAGTTCCATTCTACGCCACAACTTATCTCTAGGGACAGTGCCAAATTCCTTTTTGAAGTCAACAAAGCAGCAAAATATTTCTTCTTTGTCCTCCCAAACCTTTTCAACAATGTGTCTCAATGTGATACCATTATCCACTATAGAATGCTTTGGCCTAAAACTTGCTTGTCCTCTTTCCCTCTTTTCTTTTACTTTTGCCCACTTACTGATTCTATTTTCTACCATGCTGCCGAAAAGCTTTGCACACAAAGGATTGATCATAATGTTTCTATAATTGGAAGGATTATTAATGTCTCCACTTTTAAAAAGCGGTATTGCTAAACTAGTTTCCCAATCTCTTGGGAATCCTTTCTAAATGATGTTGTTGAATATTTCCATGATGTGCAGTGCAAGAGTGTTCATTCCCCATTTTAGATACTCTGCTTGAAGTTCAACCAAGTCCTTTGCCTTTCCTGTTTTCAGCTTCTTAATTCTAATTTCCACCTCCTGTAACGTGAAGAGATTTGTAATTATGTTGATCCTCGGGGGTCTCTTTGCCTTTGATTCTTTCTCATAGAGTTTCCTTGCATATTCAAACCATTGATTGGATGTAATATTATTTTCGATTTGCTTCTTCCTTGGTTGAAGTTCCTGCTATAAAAGCTTTGGGTTATTCTTGCTTATATATATTAACTCTTCTCACCTTGTTTACATGAACTCATCTTTTTTCCTTTTTAATATATGCTTATATAACTTTACATTCACCATCTCCTTACTTGCCTTTTTGAAGGTTCTCCTTTCCATTTTGCATTCCTCATCAAACCAAGCAATTACAGGAAAACAATTTGATTCTGAATTCCTACTTTTTTCTCTTTTGCACTTCTCAAGTGCACTTTGAATTATATATGTTAACTCATGATTGTTGAAGCTTTTGAAACCAATTTTATCCTTTTGAATTAATCTCTCTAACATTGTCTTGAAAATAGTGCAATTTTCTTGTGTTAGAATAATTTTTCCCCTTGAGAGTGATTGTTGAGAGCATTGGGTTTTCCTCCTATGATGCCTTTATTCTAACCATGATAACGTTGTATAAATTGGGTTATGATCTGATTTTAAGTCTCAAATATGCTCTCCAATCTTAGCTTCGTCTATCTTTTCTATAAAGCTTTGTGAACACATCACATAGTCAACGACACTTGCCCCATTGTATGTGTAGCAAGTGAAGTTCCCAAAACTTTTCCATATATCTAGGCCATTGCAAATAATTAAGTTGAAAGCACGACACAGTGTAAGCAACTCCTCTCCAAAATGATTGCTAATTTTGTCATCTTTTGAACACCTCACCCATTGGGGATTCTCCTCTTCAGTGAGCCAAATAGAATTGTGATCCTCTTTGCAACAAAGAATACTAGCTTGATGATTTTTTGTTCTAGCATTGAAATCTCCCACTAAGAAATTCTCCCTGCTGAGAGTACACGAAAATATATTTCTTTAAAGTTGCATACATATCCTTGTTGTCTAGCCCCTTATTTTTGTAAGTTTTTGAGACTTGAGGGGCAAAATAGCATGTTGCAATTCTCATGTGATTCTCATTCTGTGATATTTTGAACCATAAATATTGTTTATTTGCATCTTCTTTCATTAACTGAATGTGACGACCTTCTTTTTATTTCACTAAAACTAGTATTCCCCCATACCCTTTACCATTTTTTGCTACCTTTTTCCAAACTACTAACTTCAAATAACAGTCAAATGCAAGAGTTTTGCAACCATCATGTTCATGAGTTTTCGTGAGACAAATTATGTCTCTACCTTCTGCAATAGGTCCTAACCCAGGTCCCCTCCTCAAAGGGTAACCTCTACAATTCCATCAAACTAAACGTAGGTAGACCTGGGTAGGATTTGACTACTACGCAGTTTGGCACATAAGACTCAAATTTGAGTCTTCATCCATTTTCATCCATGCTGATCTTGTTATTTTCCTCCCTATTATCGAACTCTCTATTTTTTCTTTACTGCTAGCTTGCTGCCCTGTTTTGTCCTGAAACCCAAACACTGCAATAACTATTTTACCATTGTACAACCATGCCCTTTTCCCTTCATTTCTTGCTGCTCTAAATTTCTCCACTTCTTCCCTTATCTCCACTTGTTGTTTGTTGGTTAAATCTTCATCTAGGAAGATGGGTGAGCCTTTCATGATTTTTTTTTGCCCAAGAGATGGTGTTTTTCTTACATGCTTTCCATGGTGACTTTTATGGGTTGAGGCCTCTCTTCACATATCTTCCCCACCCTCCTTGCTTGGAAAATTTTCCCTTTCCAATGTAGTTTCTCTTTCAAAAAGTCTTTTGTCAAATTGGGAGTACTTTCATTCTTCCATAATCTCTTATTCCCCTAATAATAAAGTTTTCTTCCCTGTCCTTTATTTCTCTATGTTTTCTTTCTTGTGCTTTACGATCACTTGCATCTTCTTCTTCCTCTGTCCTTATATAACCATTGGCATCTTCAGCTCTAACTTTGATTTCTTTTGGACCGTCTTTCCTATTGTTCTTTTTTCTTTCTCGTTCGAAAGGTATGATTGTTGATATAATTGTGTATCAACCTGAGTTGCTTTAGAAATTATCACATCCTTGTTCACTGCTATTGATTCTTTCATGGTTTGCCACGTTGTCTCCGTGATTTTCCATTCTTGTTTTCCTGTCTCTAGAGCCTCAAGTAGCATTGTTACCTTTTCTTTTAAAATCCTCTTACCTCCCATTAAACATCAATTTGCAACTGTGATCTCTGAAATTTTGTGGTCCCTTTCCTGTTCTTTGGCTTCCAAAGCCTCCATCCTTGTCCTAGCCTTCATCAGTTCTTAGACATAGAGATCCGATGACCAAGTAAGAGGTGTAGATGTGGGACTGTAAATGGTTGACTCTTCTTTATTTTTGCTTCTTTTATTCATTTTCTTTCTCTGGAACTGTTTTCTTCTTCTTTGTTCCCATTTAAGGCGAGAAAGCCCATGCCTTAAAATTCCCCGATATTGCTTTATATTTATCCAAATCCTCTTTCATGTTTTGTCTCTTGAAACAATTTTGACTTGACCCAAATGATTTATTTCCAAAAAACCTAAGATTTCCTTTCCATTTGTAACATTTACTATTGATTTGCTTTCCATTTTAAGATGTAACAAAAAACTGAGACTTGTTTGAAAACAAGTCGTGAAGACTCTTTAACGGACGAATCTAAAAAACCAAAAGACTGCTTCCCTTGAAATTTCAAATCAGTGATAGGTCATGCGGGTATCAATGTGTACTCTAATGCAATACCTCTACTCTTTGTCTCTAGTACACTGAGACTAGGTAGTGCAGCCACATACAACTTGAACTGTGATAATCTTTTTGTATGGCAACTTTCTTCAAGGACCGTCGACTTACCTCTTTTGTGAATGCCTTTGAATTGATATGCGCTGTGAATATTGCCATGAATAACTTCGAATTGATATAGGATGTAGAGCTGTGGTGGACTAAGGTAGAGCTAATATGACAACTCTCCTTCCTTTATTATCCTCTCGCAGCGACTGCTCTTGTCGGATTGTGAATGGCGGTGACTACACAGTGAGAGACAACTTCAACTCTTCACTTTTAAAGTAGTCTACAGGGTTTCTGTTGTTCTTCGAAAATGTTACTTCAGTGAGATAGGGTAGAGACGACTTCTCTCCTGTAACAATCAAATATTCAAACATGCGACCTCGACTCAACTCAGTACGGCACAAAAGAGGAATTCTGGATACCGACTGCCCTTGCTTTAGAATATTTACTGGTCGAATCTATTTTGTACGAAATCCCTTCGTCTGTGACTCGTTTTCCCTTCGTTTGCTGGTCAAATATTTAGACTGATTATCTCCTTCCTCGATTATCCTCTCCAGCGACTGCTAGTTGTCTCACTGTCATATGTGAATAATTCTAACAATTAAGGTTTGAGACAACAAAAATCTTATTACAAACAATTGACACGGTGTAATAGGACAAATTGGTGACATGAAATTTGACTATAACATTGACCTTTTAGCTGATCAGTGACTCGTAACCTGCAATGATAGTGAGACAGTAATTTGACAGTGTGTACATGTAGTGATGTTGTGATATGACCCTAAGTTATATATTGATACCGTTGTCCATTGATTCATGAAGGTTGTTACGTTGGACTATCATGTGATTGTAATGATGCGTTGAATATTGTATAAATGGTTTTGGTTACTAGATATAAGAATGAACTATGTATGTAGGAAAATCCATTAAAACATGTTCCTGTAATAGTTTGGAAGTCTATTGTATCAGGAAATAGAGATCAAAGATTTAATTGAGCTTCAAGACTCTTTACATGTATATATGTGTGTCTGTGTGTACATATACATACATACATATAGATATTGGTTCTTAAGTGTATTTGACTTAATTGTTGGTATGAGTTAAGAGGAATTGTTTCCTTAAGAGATAGGCCAAAATACCAACCTCTCTATTTGTAAGTGTTTTGAATTGCGAAGTGTGAAATTTTGCAACTCATAGAAATGGAGGGTGATCTCATTTTTGTTGAGTGAAAGGGAGGAGATTTGGCCATTGGTCCTCTTATGTTTTTCATTGGGAATATGTCTTATTGAAGACTACATCCGAGAAGCATTCATATTTTGTCTAAGTTCTTTGAGCTTTTGGAAGTATTTGGTCAAGGTCTTTGCCCCATTACAATTAGTTTTAGTTCTCGAAAATTGGCCTAAGAGTGTATCCAAAGTTCACATGAATTCATGGATTGACCCTCAAAATTTCAAAGATTGAATTTGGAAATTCTAGGATAGAAGTCCTTTTCCTTCGCCCCTAGTCATATGGCCGACATGAGATCCATTCCCAAGAGATAGCAAGAAAGGGGCTATTGGGAGATTGGGTAATGGATATCAAATTTCAAGAAAATTTTGAATGGCAATTATCATAATCTCCAGATATCGATGGGATTTGACATGTTTTCTAGTTGACAGAGATCCTCTTATCGGTTTTTGTCCATTATCAAATTCGGAGAATGGGGTGAATAAAGTTCCATGTGCATGATAATCCTTGTTTTAGGGATAAATTCCTTTTGTAAATAGAAACAATCTCCCTAGATCTAGTGGCTTGATCTAGAAATAAGCAGAACAAAATTTATATGCTTTCCTTAGAGAATTTTGAAATATGGTAAGAATACCTACTTGGAATCCAATGCAAGTGTCTCCCTTCTCCCTACTTACAAGCTTTAGCTCCAACTCCAATTGCTAAAAGTGGAACCTGCAAAACATACAAAACGAGCAAGAGAACCAAAACACACAAAACGAGCAAGAGAACCAAAACACACAAATATCATACAAAAACAACTCTAAATAAGAAGCCAAGGATTCATTGTTCTACATATGCATAAATGACACATAATGTATAGGAAAACAAGGCACTTTTGTAATAATAAAAGTAGGAGAAGATTTTAACCCTTGTAGCCCTTGACCTTGTAGATCTCTCCAGCTATATTATCCTTCCTTTGCCACAATAACAAGCCTTCAATCACACTTCAAGCACATGGATGGATAATGGAACCCTAGGCACAAATCAACAACATGGGGGCATAACAAAGAGTCTCCAAAATCCAATCTAGAATCCATGGAACACAGTGAGTTTATAGGGTAAATGAGGTGGTTTTGGATTTACCATTCTAGGGCTTAGATCCACATAAGGGGGAGGTAAGTTCTAAGGGGTAAGAGATATTGCCTCAATATTAGGAGCTTGATATCTTATCCAACAATAAATGGTTAAAACCACCTTCGAAGCTTCTAGATAAAGAACCTTCAAAACTATTCTTTTTATTTTTACCAATTCCTAGCTATCATCGCACTTGTTGAATAGGAAACTTACACTGATCAACGCAATATACATGTGTGCAAACTACGCCATCAAAGGTTGCTCTAAAGGAAAGTACGTTGATTCAGAAAAATAGGGTTTTTAAATCTAGGATTCTTGGAAATTTTGGAAAGGGAATGCTTTTGTCTTCGTAGGGGATTATTAAAAGTGTGAATGGATGATGATTGATCCAGGTTCAAGGCCATTTCATTGGATGCGAAAAATTGACATTTAAAAACCCTCCATGTGGGTCAGTGGCTTGGTAGAGGGGGGCATTAGTAGAGAGAAGGTGGGCTAGTCACTTGATGGTAATCACTAATCTACTGGGTGTCATATATCGAGAGTTTGAACATTGCCCCTAATTTCAAATCTCTCAATATAGACAAAATTCAACAAGTCCATCAACTAATAGAAGTGTAGGTTCGCCAATGGATAGATGAATTATGAATTGGTGGGGGTTCTTAGCTAGATGATATGGCACGAAGTTAAACTTTGGTGACATGGCATGCTAATGTGGCAACTCAATGTGGTAGGATGATGTGGATTGGGCAATTGACGTGGCACTGATGTGGCTCCTAGGTGGCACTTAGGATATTGGTAATGTGGATTTTAGGCTTTTGGGGGTTGGGTATCAAAGGTAGGGGACCTTCACATCACGTTTTTCCTCCTGATACTAATAGATCTTAAAACACTGATAATTATTGGATAAGAGTTTATATTTAATGATGGCGGCATATCAACCCATTGGTTGTTAGGGCATTAAGTATCTAGTATCGATGGATTTTGACTCTATTATCATACCTCCTTGAAACTAATGATAGATTAAACTATCAAAACGTAAAAGGTTTGGCCATGGTGATGATGTGGTAATAAATAACGTGGGAAATGACGACCACATATTAGCCACATGTTCACTCATGTAACATTGTATAATGATGACACTTGGGGAAATGATTGCCGCGTGTATACCACATGGAAATGGTATGGTTGTTGATGTGTTGCTTGGAAGACATATTTTCAATTGTGAATAACTGTGTCCATAAACAAAATTTAGATGGAATCTATATTGTTGGAAATATCTTGATAAATAAAAGACGATGATGGTTTCAAAATAAGTTTTGAGGTGGTTGAAGGAAGAGAAACTTCAATAACCTCACTTGGTGTGAATTATGGGGTTGGGTCTTGATACCACGTAGCCTCGATCATGGTTTAAGGGACTGGGTATATTACACTAAAAATATATATTCATGAGTTTTTTACTTGGGTTTGTGGCTTGAAGTATCTAAGGTTTACCTTGGGATAAAAGAAGCTAAAAGTGTGTGATAGTTTCCTCACTATTGTCACCACCATTAGATATACATGGCATCGATAAAGAAGGCTTTAACATCCTCTCTATCATAATTGATGTTGAAGGTACAAAACATGGGTAAGTGAGAGTCTCCATGCGGTCATCACCATCATCCAATATATATAGCCTATAATTAATCACTCAATAGGTATATAAGTCTGAATACAGAGTTACACTCCTTCTGGGGTGCACACTTGAAAACATATATGGATTAATATTTTAATAGATTGACCATATAGTTAGAAACATTAAAATAATGTTCTTTCATAGGGTTAATTAATACATTTTCAAAGTGCACAATTAATCAATCTTGATTTATCTAGCATATTTTAAACACACACACAATGTATGTGTGTGTGACTCCACATAACAAAGTTGTTTATGATATCCAGTCATAAATTTCATGATGTTTTGAAAATTAACTTGAGTGATGTAAAAACATAATATCGGTAAAATAATAGGCAAGTCGAAAACATAGGGGTAGTATGATTTATGTGCATTGATTAGGAGAACATTTGCTTGAGCTTTACCCAAGATAGCTAGTTTTATGACAATGTGTTGACGGTGCTAGAACCCACCAACATGCAAGGGATCTCCCCGATATGAGTTCCCAATTAGACCTCACACCTTTTGGTGTAGAAGTCCCAACTGAAAATATGGCCTGACTGCCATTAACTTAGAGATTTTCCTTGGCTTAAGAAATTAGCATGAGAGAGTAGCATGCATGTGCTTTTGAATGAGAAAGAGAGTGTGCCTTGTGAGATGTTCGATTGTAAAATATATCAAGGTCCTTTCACTGCAAGGAAGAAAAACGAGTCTCTAAAAGAGAAGTAATAGTACTAATATAGTAAAGACGCACACGCATAAACAAGGAAGAATCATTGGACATCAAGAAAAATAGTTCACATAGATGCCACGATCATTAAATCATCACAACACATTTCCAAAAATTTTAGGACCAAAGTCACCAAAATAGTTCAATTACTTTAGTACATATGGAGAGCAACATAAACCAAAAACATTAAAATAATAGTCTCAAAACATCCATGTTCCATGCATGAAAATGTGTTGGTCGAATGGCTTCATGTATTAAGCAAAAATTCCAAGATCCATGAGTACAATGAACATCACTAGCTCCAATAATGGAGTGTTAGAGGCACCTCTTGCTCCCCAAAAATACTATCTCTATCTCTAATGCCTTGTGGGAAAATCCAAGGCGAAAAGTATTTTTCTTGAGTAATGAGGCTCATTTTATAACTTGAGGCATGACCTTTCGTATCCCCGTGACTCTTGAGTTCTCACATGAATTTTCAACTTCTAATGACCTTTGGACTTCTAATAACTCTTGGATTTGTAAATGACCTATATGACTTTTGGAATTGCATGTCTTTTGGACTTCTTCACATGGCTCTTTTGTCCATACATGACTCTTGGACTTCCACTTATTTATCTTTACAATAATTACATAATTACATCCTAATTTCCACATCATCACGTGGCATGAACATGGCAAGTCAATAACATTTATGACTTGGACTCGTAGTGACTGATGACATGGACTTTCTTCATGGGTGGCAATGCCGCCACTTGTATCTCTGATATTGCATGCAACTTCCGTGTTGTTGATGTCTTTACCCTCCAAAGGGTCTTTGATCATATGGAGTCTTTTAGGTTTCTTTGATCATCAGTATTTCAATGTTATTCATTTTGTTACATCATGTGCTCTTTGCTCTTGAATGCTTCCTTTGACTATCCTCTTTGTCAGATATCTTCATGCATCCTTAACATGTTATTTTGGAATACTTGCAACAAAGATCACTCATGGCAAGAGAACATCAGTATGAAAAATCTCTTATTCTAACATGTTTCATGTAAACTTTATGTTCATGAGTTATTAGTGTACTCAAGAAGAACAAGGAGGCTTCTAGGCACATGGCGCACTAACAAGGAGGAAGGAATGAGTGTTTAAGGCTTAAGGATGCACTGTTCACTCAACTGAGAGAGAAGAAGCTCAAGGAAGGGCACATGGAGTAGGTTTCAAGGGTGAAGGAAGGCCACTAAGGCTTGGAAGTGTGTTATGTGCTTAAGGGAGCCAAGGAGGGTGCAAGGCGCAAGTTCAAAGGTTGAAGGGCTTAGATTGGGACTTCCCAAGTGCGATGTTCTCTCAAGGGAGCCAAGGAGGGCACAGGGCACAAGTCTAAAGGCTGAAGGGATCATGATGTTTCTTCGGTGGTGTGTCATGTGCTCAACAAGGAGGAAGGATTACTTTAAGGGTGCAGTTCAGAAAGGGAAGGAGAGGATGATGCTTGGGATTGTGCTATGTGCCCTAGGAGGGCGCATGGCGCAATTTGGAATAGGGAAGGGGTCTCGACTAAGGCTTAAGGGTGCACTATGCGCTCTCCTAGCCTTAGTGGGCTAACTTGCACAACTAAAATTTGTCTAAGTTTGAAAGATAAGACAAGGGGTGAATACATTGAATTTAGACACAAAATCAAGGGTGACGCATACCAACTTATCAATAAAAGTTAGACAATATCAAACAATGATAAATACATATCAAAATTCCAATTTAAAAACACTCTCCAAGTACAAGAAACAAAGTGTGTGCAACTGCGGCCAAAAGTGTCGTTTCATAACAACCAAATATATTATAACCATGAAGTGCACTAGAGATATTCTAAAAAATGCGATGACACTTAGGAATGATCAAGAAAACTTGAAACATGTGGAATTACTTGAAATGACACCTAACGACCAAAGAGACAGTTGATATGACAATTTGGTAGGCTCTAAAATTTGAGTGATAATGAAATTTTGGAGGGTGTTGTAATAATGACAAAACTTGGTGACCCACTGGGTGAACTTCAACTTCTATGCCTAGATATAGCTTTTCAGTTAAAGGGTTAGTCCTTCAGGAGGTTTTGATTCACCAATTAGATTTCCTTACGCGACACATATGCCATATCACAATTGTTTTAATCTAGGAAAGGGTAATACATACATGGCAAGTTTAAGATATTCAAAGTATGAGTTTCATCTATGGTGTTGCTCCACTTCCAGCATGCCTGGACAGTACCCTGGAAGAGTCACTACAGGAGCACAAGCGATTCTTTACTACCGACTAGCCTAAACAGTACCCTGATGAAGTCACTTGCCTCATTCCCTGCACAAGAATCCTTTATCTTCTTTCACCCTTTATTTATTTATTTAACTGAATTGTTCTTTGACACTTATTATTTCAATGGGTGGAAGAGATCTCGAATTATTGATAACATAAGAGGTTTCCCCTTCAGATAAGTATTAATATAACCTATGATATTGGTTTTCTCACTATAGATTTTCCACTTATCCTTTCTCTACTAGATTAGATAAACATGTAAAAACACCAAGCAGGTTTAACACCAATTTCAAGAGTTGGGATACTAGAATAGATGCAAATCTTATATTTTCTCTCAAGGTTTTCTTCTTGGATGTATTGTATTTTCTCTCCAAACTTAACTCAACTTATGGCATCTTCCCAAACAAAGAAGAAGAGCTAATAGATAGCTAGGCATTGTGCTTGTCACATTTCTTATTCACTCCACACAAATCCCTTGTGATATGTGCACTCTCTCACACAAGGTCTTATTTGTATGCAATGACCAAAACAAAAAAACAAGACAAGATGTGACACGAGACGAAAAACATGAGATCAACAATGGATGATAAAGAAACAAATTGTACAGGGAACACAACTTAGAGTTGCTACTGAAAATAGTGTTTCAAATCTCGGTCATTAAATATTTTGGCTTGAAAGCATTATGGTGAAGTTTCTCTTCGATGGTATAAAGGCCTATCCATATGTTATAGACATTTTTGTGCCTTACAGCTATAAGCATGAAATGTCCATAAACCAAGGGATCCTAAGTCCCTAAAGATGTTTTTCCAGCTCCTAAAGAAACAAGGTCAACAAATTACAGCTTCTCCCAGAAGTTCTCCACCAGAAACTGCTCAAAACTAGTCAAATCAGTATCAATTCAGATGCTCCACTAGCTGCCTGCGTTGCAAAGCACCCAAATACACTGGCTAGGTGCGTTGCAACGCAGGTGAATGCACTACCAGGGTGCGTTGAGCGGGAAATGACAAATGGCAAAGTCATTCAACGAGGTGGAAAGACAATGGAAGCTTCCAGAATCTTCTCCAATGACACTTGCCTCACTGAATTCGACCAGTGATGAGTAAGAAGCTCTCAGTCTCCAAGTGGAAGCAAGAACTGACAGAGAGAAGCCACAAGTCAAAACATAAGCTGACTCATCCTCTTTGCATACATCTATATATGGATCCCTCATCCCAGAGATCCAGAGGCTGGAATTTTGTACTTTGCAGAGAATTGCTGTTGGTTTTGAGATTGAGATTAGTGCATTGGGTGATTTATGCTTTTTTGGAGGTGAGGAAGGGATTCCTTTGCTGGGAGGTAGATGCTGGATCGGGACTCACTTGGTTGTATCTCCTCTTGGACTTTTTTATTATATCAATAAAACTATTTTAGTTTCTCCTACATGCTTGTGTATCAATGATGTTTTGTTATATTTGCATGTTTAGCTTAAATCTGATCCTAAGCTATTTATGAATGTAAATCTATATCTTTGTGTAGTTTTCCTCTTTTGTGATCTTGCAGGAACTTGGTGAAGATGGGCGAGTAAGGGAGCAGGTAGCGGGAAACAAACAAAGAGGAGAGCGATTGGATTAACAAACTAGCGCAAGACACAGGTTAGTTCATCCTTCCTCTTCGTTTACATTTCATAAAGAAGAATACGAAAATAGTTTTCCTTGTTTGTTGCTAAGGCACTGTCACACCTTAGAGTGGGATAGGGGCGTTCTGAATAGATACTTTTCCCAACAACAAAATGGCGACTCCACTGGGGATCGTGTCTAATTAGTTTATTTGTGTTTCTCTTGCTGTTTGTTTCATAGACTTAGAAGTAGCAATCGAACTGCATTTGCCATTTTCAAATGCAAAGTAGACACCTGCTACTTCGATCCATTCACTGGATCTGTTTATGATTTGAACAGTGGATTCACAAATGATCTGATTGCCCTTTGTGATAGCTCTTAGTCCTCCTTTAAATCATCCCTCTGATTGTACCTTACTGATTGCTTTTACTCGGCCAAAAACCATAGATTAAACTGCAAACCGTGACCCAGAACCCGGATAGAAGTCTCGTTTCTGCCCCAGCGCAGGCTCTGTGAAGAGGTTCTGCATTTCAACGCAGGTCCCGAGAGGGCTACCTGCGCTGCAATTCAGTTTCTCTGTACAACAGGTGCGCTGATCAGCCTTGCCCTGTGCAGCTGAGGTTCTTTGCTTCATTTTGTCCAGTTTTGTCTCTGATTTTTGCAGCCTCTGATCAGTGTGTGTACCTATCTGAAAACCCCTTTTCTCTGCCTTAATTCTGCCTCCTTTGTACAAAAAGACTGTAGGTGTTTTTGTGTGTTTGTGGCATCATTTACAGTTTTCCATTACAAAAGTGAAATAGTCATACTGTCGTCCTTTGATTTAGATCTATCGTAACTGTCGATTTTGGTCTTAGGAGAAAGTTTATTTGTTGTTGACAGTCGATTATGCTTTTACTTTTGCCTTTGGTTTGAATTTGTCACTTTCTAGTGTCGAAACGAGTGTTTATTTCGAAAATCGTAAAGTGTCGTAATCTTTTCTACCTTTTGATTTCGAAAAGAAGCTTGTTTGTATTTGTCATCTGAAAGCGAATTCAAATTTGTACATCAACTTTCTTTTTAGGCATCAATATTAAGAAAGTGAAAAACAAATACATGCACTTGTGCATTTGCATATTGATAGTTTGTATGGCTTGATTTAGGAAAAGTGCATTTACAGTGTGCTCTTTGCTCTTTGAGAAAAGATTGTGTCTTTCTTTTCCCCTTGTAGCTAGGATTTTCATTGTCGAAAAGAGATAAAAGATTTGCTTATCATCTTTAGATTGCATTTAGGAATTACATCTACATCTCGTGGTGAACCCAAAAGGCAAACTTCTAAGAAAGATCAACCTAAAATAAATTGAATGAATCTAACAACGCATTGGAACTTAACGCACAACATAGAGGTCTAGGCTAGAGACGTGTTCTGGCATCATAAAACCTGGTAATTGTCGATGAGTGGTTGGGTGATTCCTCCATGGTGAGTTGATCGCTGCCAGTACGAACTTGTGCTCCCACGTACCGTCGAGTATATATTGGGAGACCCCTATAGGCTTAAAACCTTTTATCCATAGGAAGCCGTGTCGGCCGCCTTATCGATCGCAATGCACCGAACACAACATTCGGGAAGATTGACTGCCGTACCGTAAAACGTATTCTGCAGTTTTGTGATTGAACTGGTACACCCTCTATTCCTAGATCTCCAGAGCAGTTCCTTTCGGCCTTTTTCAGACTCTATAACGGAAAAAGTCCATCCGAGCATTTGTCACTTCGGGCTCGTTAAAACATTGAAGGCGACTAGAGTCATCTTTTGTTTTTTCTTGACTCTTAAAAACTGAAAAAACAAGTTGTGTCTAAAGCGTCTAAAATTCATTTAATTCGGAAACATACTTCCCCTTTTTATTTTAGTTGATCGAGTAATCCGCAATCGTGGAAGAAAGTCAATTGAAACCCCGTCATTCGCGGAGGCTTACGAGTCAACCGTCTTTGTCTCCGGAATCGAAAACAGTACGGACAAAGCGAACTCGTTTAACCGGTTCGAAATCTCCTATTAAAGTTAGAACAAGTGTTCCAACAACATCCGAGATTCTGATTACTCCAAACATTTCTGGAAACCCTGCCTCTACAGAAGAAGTTCAACAACCACAGAGGGATAGTGATAATGATCCTAGTCTGAGAGTAAACACTTGTGTTACTGAACCAGTTCCATCTACAACCGGTTCGGAGAGTCTTGCTCTTCAAACATCTGTCGCTGTCGATTCAACCCCTTTTTCGGCACCAGAAATATTTTACGGACCTGACGGTCTTCCCCTTCCACCTGGTTTGATTGCGATAGAAGAAATTGTAGAAGATCCGCAAGCAAGTACTCCAACACACTTTGGAGTCGGGGTCACTCTATTTCCTTCTTCGTCCGAAGTTGGTCTACCACCAACGGAAGTTCGTGTGGAATCACTAGGCAATCTTTTGGATAGACTCCAAATGTCTGAACAACCGTCAACATCTAGGACTGTGTCGACTGACACAGCGATAGCAGAACTCCCTGCCGTCACTCCGACAATGTTTGCCGGCGTACCATCTGTCCCGACTAGCTCACAACCGCTAGAAGGAGTCCATCCAGGGGCTATTTCGACAGTGTGGTCCGTTCCTGTTTGTTCCTCTGGAATAATATCCGGCAACTCTTATGTTGAGTCTCGACAAATTGATCCATTTGGAGGTCAATTTGGGCAATCCAGTCCCCAAGGGCAGACAATCCCCTTGAGTTCCGGATTACCACCGTATGGGGGGTAGTATGCCCTTTCATTACCCCCTCCGGGAGGATATCCATACGGGAGTTCACAACAGTATTCAGGTTATACTGGAGTTACATCAAGTGGTTGGGTACCTATACTACCCCAACAACCAAGGGTTGTATATTCGATGCAACAATGTGTACCTGTGTCGAATATACCTACTACACCGGCTATTATGACAGTGTCACAAGTTCAAACGCTGCCTGTTGTATGCCAACCTCAGATTTCTCAGGTTGTAATGCAACAGCCCCTTGACCTTGTGACTCAACCACAATCGCCAACTAGTGGGGCGACACAGGTCCAGACGGGTACAATTACCCCTCATCTTGGTCCAACGGTTAGTATAGCGCAATAGCACATGGCTTCACAACCATGGCTAGTGCAATACCAGCAACCACAATTCCAACAGGTATACCAAGGTTCTGAACAGTAAATCTTTGCGAACAGTGGACAGCCGTACATTCAAAACGATCAAAACCAACCATTCTACAATGGTTATGTCCACCAACCTTATCAGTCATACCAGCATCAAATGCATTATGCTAGCACGCAAAGACCAACTGCTCTGGCAATTCCATCGTATCTTGGGTATGCTTCACCTAACCTGAATCAGCAGTTACCATTCGTGGCAACTTTAGAGTTACCTGATTTACACCGGTTAACAAACGATCCAATTGCTTACGCCCCTTGGTGGCCAGCGATTCCACATAAACTTCCATCAGATATTCCTAAATTTAATGGAAATCCGGGTGAAGATCCATCGAATCACGTGATGACATTTCATCTATGGTGTTCGTCAAACACCTTAAATGATGATTCGATAAGGCTTCGCCTCTTTCAGAGGACGTTAACGGGTCCGGCAACAAAATGGTATATTGAATTGCCTAGAGCTTCGTTCAACAACTTCAGTACCTTAGCCACAACCTTTTTAACCCATTTTCAATTACCGATAAGGTATGAAACGAGAACGGAACTCCTTACCAACTTCAAACAGACAACAACCACTCACATATCTGATCATATACATGAGTGGCGACGTCGTCGTAGGATGGTAAAAACGTACGTCCCCGATTAGCTATTAGCTGAATGGTTTATCAAGTCATTACTTCCTGCCATCACGGAAGATGTGGCAAAAGGAGGAGTCGTAACGGAAGAACAAGTTATCGCTCGTGCACAATATCTGGACTTGGTTTATACTCAGTCTGGTACGCTCTACGACAAAATACCTGATGCCCCTAGACCGGAATTCTTAATTCCTCCTCCTCCTAAATCGAACAATGACTCTCACGCCGGCGATGGCGTGATTGGCACGACAAACGCGAAATCGACAAAGGCTACATCCAAGAAGGCCCGTAAGATTTCAGATCAAAATGCAAAAGACGAAATTCTTGCTTCGGAAGTAAATGCCGTATCGACAGATAAAGGCAAAGAAACCAAACAACCAGGAAGCAAGAAGAAAGGCAAAGGGAAGAAGAAGAAACAGGATGAGCAATCTCCCGAAAAATCTTCTTCAAACCCTCCTGGAAATAGGAAACCCCCTGCAAGGTGTCATATATGCGATGAGGATCATTGGACCTCACAATGTCCATACAAAGCTGAGCTTAAGAGATTCTTTAAAAGTTCGAAAACCTCAGCAGTGTTAACTGATCCGTTTCCGAATCTAGGGACAAATCTGGTTGAAAGTGGAAATGCTTCCCCATCCCAAGTGCTTATGTTGTCTATCTCAAAGTAGCAAAATGATGCTTTGGCAAGGAATAAAGATTACGGGAATCCACAGGTGTCGAATAACAAGGCTAATGAACAACCTAGTAGTTCGACAACAACTTTGACCAAAGTTGTGCCACCCATCATTCCTGAACAAATGATAAAGTCGCCAAAGGGAGTAGTGCACAAATCGACATTTAATCCTCGTGCAAAAATAGCACAGATTTATAATATAATAGAGGACCTGGCCCAATCGCCGTCCGCTATGTCGACACTTGAGGTACCGCAAAATTGCCTCTCCCAAGAGCAAGCTTTATTATTAGCAATAGGTGGGATTGACCCAATGGATTCCAATCTTGTGGCCTTTAATCATAAAGGATATGACCCTCAGTTACCAGCTCAACTAGCTTTCCTTATTCAAGTGAAAGCCCTCAACAAAACTGTTCATCGAACAATTATTGATGAGAGGGCATCTACATGTATTATGTCGATGAGTTGCTGGAAAACTTTAGGATCTCCAACCTTGTCGCGGTCTGCAACGACGCTAAAGGCATTTGACGGAAGGACATATACCCCATATGGTATCCTAAATAACTTGAAAGTTGAACTAGGAGGGAAAACAGTGGAAATAGATGTTGAAGTCATAGATGGGAATCTTGATTACAACATCCTACTAGGAAGACCATGGATATATGCCATGGCAGCTGTTGTGTCGACCTATTTCAGAAAGATTGCATTTCCCTTTCAAGGAGGGATTACAATCATCGATCAGCAAAAATTCCTCCCCAATGGTTCTCAAGTTACTGGAAGCATTCCAATGATCCATGGAGGCAATCATTCGCTCCATAATATCGGAGTAGGTCTCCTAAAAGACCCTGCCTTAATGGGTACTTTTGCCCTACCGCCTCCGAGTAATCTGGCGGAAGTGGCCACTGTGGAATATGAAACCTTCTATATCTAATGGATTTGGACTCCGAGGACGGTTCTTATCTCGTGTCAACCTCGTTAAAAAATGAAACAAGGAGTCTTGAGGATAGTTCTTTTACTGTGTCAACCTCATTAAAAAATGAAACAAATCCCCTTTCTCAAAGGTAAACCTTCATTCCAACCACCAAGTTGAATGCAATGAAGCTTGGGGGGCATGCACCTTGATTTGCGTTATTATGCTGGGGGCATGCAAACTTATCACGAGCAGTGTTACTGTAGGGTTCAAGCTCGTTAAAAAATAAACCCGCCTCGAGCAGTTTTAGCACATAGTTCAAGCTCGTTAAAAAATAAACATAAGACATGAGCAAATGTTTCCACCCGCGTTTAAGCTCGTTAAAAAATAAACTATTCTCCGGTAATTAACCACCGTGAATGAAGCATTTCAGCTATTAAAGCCTTGGTCGTGTTTGCACCGTCACCTCCACTTTTCCATTGGCCGATCATTCACCTCCATTTGATTGTTTACCCATTTTGAGGAATAGCTGCGAAGAGTGATTTCACTAGCCATCCTTGTGACACTGCCGTGATTGGAAAATTCCAAACCTTACCTGGAATCAGCTGCTACCCATTCTATCACTCGTTCCTCAAAAGACGAGTCTTCTTTAAGCTCTTTTCATCTGACTCGTAAAATATGAAAAGATTGCCGAGTTTTGGCCTTCCAGCTCGTTAAAGCGACCGGAAGTGCTATCCCTCCTCTAGATTTTAATCTTTTTGGACCTGAGGGATTATTGCACAAAAAGATCGAGCGCTTGTTTTGTTCGGCTCGTTAAAACTATTGAAAATTCATCCCTTCTGTATTATTTTATACTTTTTCGGACTTAAGGGATTAAATGACGAAAAAGGAATTCCGGAGTTAACTTTACGTACCTTTTCAGACTCCCTAAAAAGGAAAAGGACCGAGTTATCTTTGTCGTTAAACTCGTTAAAAACATTAATAGCGACAAACTTGTCTTTAGACGAGAACGAGTTTCACTATCGCTAGGCTCGTTAAAACATAGCGATGGGTTTGCCCGAAGGGCAAATTATAGAACAAGCATATGTTATCCTCCTCAAGCTTGACAAAAATAAAGAGGTACTGGTCAGCAATGACTGGGGAAAAATTGGGAAAAACTCAAAGAATCTTTATTGGTAGCAAGTCGCTCTTGAACATGACACTTCCACTCCGTGCCTGAGTCGGGTTGGGTTGTTTCATTCACCGGTCACATCACCATGGTCGCACCATACCATCCACATTTGGGGTAAATGCTACCAATCCATCACATAAGTGTCGCCGATATGTTCAAGAGAAGTCACCTGTGTCCCATCCACTACCGTACATTATACTTCATTCTTTCATGACCGCCACCCTGAACCATATATCACCAGATCGTTTTCACCTCCATCAAAATCATTTGCTCCGTTCCGTGTCATTGATGTGGGATACATCAAGGCCCTCCTTTGACGGATCGCTTCTTGTCAACATCAGCTCATTATCCAAGAAGTTGATCTAGGAACACCCCTTCAGTACTTTGAAGCTTGCATGCCTCAATGGCAAGTTTCTCACTTCCGGCGACAGGTATACGTCAATGACCTTTGACCGAAAGATTTTGCGTGGTGTTCGACGCCAAGTCCTTTATTCACACCACGTGAATTGTACTGCAGTACCTTGAGGGTCATTATCATTATCGGTGATTCCTCTCGCGCTTGTTAACAGTTTGCATCATTGACTGGTAATCAAGCGATGTCTTTCCATGTTCGACTTCAAAACATTTCTCACATGGATCGAATTGTACTTAGAGTGAAGATCAGACGAGATTGAAGACCCCGGATCTAGTTTCATCCATCCGGGCTGCGATATATATTCAGGAAAAATAAAAACATTGACATGTACAGCGTTGCAGCACAGATAATCATCCTACCAAAAGGATGATGACTTCATCAGAATCATCAGTCTACCATCAGACGATTGTCTGTCCTATGTACATAAAAATGGATTTATAAAGCTGAGCATGGGAATGCCCGCCTCAGCTAGATCATGAAAATAGTATGAAAATGATGTATTGTATTGTATCTTATTACAGGTTTCCTCCCAGCATTGAAAGAACTTCGGATCCTCCTAATAAAGCATTTCACCCGATAAACGGCCTCATACTTTAGGGGGCAACTGTTATAGACATTTTTGTGCCTTACAGCTATAAGCATGAAATGTCCATAAACCAAGGGATCCTAAGTCCCTAAAGATGTTGTTCCAGCTCCCAAAGAAACAAGGTCAACAAATTACAGCTTCTCCCAGAAGTTCTCCACCAGAAACTGCTCAAAACTAGTCAAATCAGGATCAATTCAGATGCTCCACTAGCTGCCTGCGTTGCAAAGCACCCAAATACACTGGCTAGGTGCGTTGCAATGCAGGTGAATGCACTACCAGGGTGCGTTGAGTGGGAAATGACAAATGGAAAAGTCATTCAACGAGGTGGAAAGACAATGGAAGCTTCCAGAATCTTCTCCAATGACACTTGCCTCACTGACTTCGACCAGTGATGAGTAAGAAGCTCTCAGTCTCCAAGTGGAAGCAAGAACTGACAGAGAGAAGCCACAAGTCAAAACATAAGCTGACTCATCCTCTTTGCATACATCTATATATGGATCCCTCATCCCAGAGATCCAGAGGCTGGAATTTTGTACTTTGCAGAGAATTGCTGTTGGTTTTGAGATTGAGATTAGTGCATTGGGTGATTTATGCTTTGTTGGAGGTGAGGAAGGGATTCCTTTGCTAGGAGGTAGGTGCTGGATCGGGACTCACTTGGTTGTATCTCCTCTTGGACTTTTTTATTATATCAATAAAACTATTTGAGTTTCTCCTACATGCTTGTGTATCAATGATGTTTTGTTATATTTGCATGTTTAGCTTAAATCTGATCCTAAGCTATTTATGAATGTAAATCTATATCTTTGTGTAGTTTTCCTCTTCTGTGATCTTGCAGGAACTTGGTGAAGCTGGGCGAGTAAGGGAGCAGGTAGCGGGAAACAAACAAAGAGGAGAGCGATTGGATTAACAAACTAGTGCAAGACACAGGTTAGTTCATCCTTCCTCTTCGTTTACATTTCATAAAGAAGAATACGAAAATAGTTTTCCTTGTTTGTTGCTAAGGCACTGTCACACCTTAGAGTGGGATAGGGGCGTTCTGAATAGATACTTTTCCCAACAATACCATAGATATTGGAACTTCGTGTGTTTTCCTTTCTCTTTCTGGGATTTATCCTACTTCAATACTAAGTCACCTACATTGAAACTCTTAGTCCCTGCAAATTTCTTATCGAACCAGCGCTTCATACATTTTTGATGTGTGAAAAATGTTTCTTTAGCTTCAAGCCTTTCTTCCTCAAGTTTAAGCAAAGTATCTATCCTTCTTTGAACCAAAAGGCATGGTCTGCATTGGGACTCTTGGGAGATTTGCAAGGTTAGGAGATACAAGTTAGGAGGCAAGATAACTTATTTACCATATACCAAGAAGTATGCTGAGGTTTTAAGGGAACGTTTAGGAGTTACACGGTCAACCCATAATGCATTTACCAAAGCATTGTGATAATTACTTTTCTTAGAGAAAACATTTTTCTTGAATATGTGAATAAAAATTTGTTTGTTGATTCTGCTAAACCATTTCCATGTGGGTAATAATTTGATGCATGATTTAGTACAATACCATTTTCTAATGCATACTCATAAAGTTTGAATGAAGAAAAATATGTCGCATTATCAAATATAAGAGACGTTGGAATGCCAAACCTAGTTATAATGTTCTTCTTTAAGAATTGGACGACTTCCTGGTCATTAACTTGTCTTAAAGGCACTGCTTCGGTCCACCGAGTGAAATAATCTGTCTATATCAAGATGTATTGGTGTTGCTTTGATGAGTGTGGAAATATTTCTCCAATAACATATAGTCCCCACTGTTGGAAAGGTTCTTCCACTGCTACTAGTAGCAGTGGGGCGACTGAATTTTGGTCTCGATTGGGATATCTTTGACAAGTTGGGAACTTATGGGCATAAGCATGCGTGTCCTTAAATAATGTGGGCCAACAATAACCAACCCTCATTACTTTATGTGTAGTTGTATCACCCACATAATGTCTACTTGTCAGTTCATCATGCGAATCTCTTAATACCTTCTTTGTGTCTTAAGGCTCTAGGAAGCTTAGCAAGAAACCATTATGGTGCTTTATGAAAAGCACTCCATGAATGAGTTTATAAGTAGAGATTTAAGGAAAATTCCCCTCTTTCGTTTGTTCAATGAATGGGTGGGCAAGGTTCCATGCTCTAAGAATTGTCATATATCTAAATATCATGGCGTTGTCGAGCTTGTCTGAGGAACTTGTTCAACATTACACATCTCTATTTCGTGCTCCCATCTTGAAAGGTCTTGCTTCGAGGCATCTACTTCTTCTACTGTGAGTTGAAAAAGGCCATGAACTTGCTTAAAATCCATATCATAATAGTATGAACTTGCTTAAAATCCATATCATATTCGTGCAAACAAGTCATCCAATTTTCCCTCTTCTCACCCAGCTCTTGCGAACAGTTCATCCAATTTTCCCTCTTCTCATCCAGCTCTTGCAAACAGGTCATCCAATTTTCCCTCTTCTCACCCTGCTCCTATTGCAAAAAGAGTGTTTTGAACGATGGATGAGGCACATATATGATCGTGTGAGCTTTGAGGAGATATGGCCTAAAATGCTTGACTTCCTTATATACAACATAATCTTGTTTATCAATGACAGGGTAGTTCATATCCGACCTCTATAAGCTAGCACTCATGAAAGAAATAGGTCGTTCATTTCCTTCAACATCCTTCTTTGTCAATACAGCTGCAATAGATGAATATGAGGTGAAAGTATAAAGCAGCAAATCCTTTCCATAATTAGACTAAACAATGTAGGCACATCAACAATAACTTGTTTGATATGAGAAAAAGCATCCTTT
Organism: Pinus tabuliformis; assembly: GCA_031772625.1. Lineage (NCBI taxonomy): Eukaryota > Viridiplantae > Streptophyta > Pinopsida > Pinales > Pinaceae > Pinus > Pinus tabuliformis. The sequence continues at coordinate 291,631,560 of CM062809.1, read as the reverse complement.
TCCCTTTTGTCCCATTTATAGATTGCATCTTTCTTTATCATCTCTTGCAATGGTTTAACTATCTGAGCATAGTCAGAGATGAACTTGCGCAAGAAATTAATCTTTCCCAAGAAAGATTGCATAACCTTCTTATTTACTGGGAACATGATTGGAGCTATAGTTTTGACCCTTTCCAAACCAACTTTGATTCTGCTCTTGGCAATAATGTGTCCTAAGAGAGTGCCTTTTGACACATCAAAGATGCTCTTCTTGGGATTGAAAGAAATCCCATATTTTTGACATCGCTCAAATATTTGTTTTAGGTGATGCACATGGTTTGAAATTCTTTTAGAGAATATAATTACATAATCCAGATAGATTACCACACTTTGGCCAATCAGGGCACAGAAAGCAATGTCCATTTCCCTTTGAAATGTAGCACCAACATTAATAAGTTTGAATGGAATGTGATTAAAGGCGAAAGTTCCCCACTTGGTCCTAAAAGTGGTTTTGAGGCGGTCTGGTTCTACCACTAGCACCTAGTTGTAGCCTGAGAAACCATATAGGAATGAGAAAATATCGGACCCATATATTGTTTGGAGGATTTGTTCCATAAATGGCGCCAAATAATTATGCTTTTCTGATGCCCGGTTGAGATTGTGAACGTCATTACATAACCATATCTCACCAGACTTTTTCCTAACAGGGACCAAATTTGAAACCCAAGTAGAATGTATGACCTTAAAAATGATCTGAGCATCCAACAACTTTGGTAATTCATTTTGGAGTAGGGGTTATAACGTTGGATGAACTTTCCTTACCTTTTGTTGAAATGGTTTCACCCCTTCTTTAATAAGAATGACATGTTAGATAATATGAGTATCATATGTCTTCAAATCATCATAAGTCCATGAAAATACGTCACAATACTATTTGAAAATGTGAATAAATGCTTGTTGTTCTCGCAAAGAACGACATGTATCGAGGTTTACATATTCCAGATCGTCTTCAGTTCCCAGGTTTCCTTGTTCAAATGACAACTTTGAGCTATACGTCTTAGTATTAATTGGTCCTCTAAATTGGTTTTTTAGGTCATATAATTTTTCCAGTGACACTACACCTTTAGGTATATTATTGCCTTTCATTGCATTAACTACTTCCTACAAAGCCTTGTCGTGATCATCTTCTTTGATGGCCGCATCTTTGAACACATCTACATTAGCCATAAAATGTAGTATCTGTTGGTCATCATTGAAAACATGAAAATTAGTTACGTTATTAGAACATATGATTTATATATAATCTCTATATAAAAACCATTTCTCAAAGGTGACATTCTAGCGACTGCATTAGCTAATGTGTTTGTTGTGACATTTCTAATTCTAGGAACAAAAATAATATTAAAAGATTTAAAATAAGTAATAAGTCACCATACCTCCTGTTGGTATTTTTTAAAACTTGGTGAAACACAATGGATAGTGTTCTATACTTGACAAGTAACCACTTCTAAGTCACCAATTACCTTGAGCAGCTCTACCTTTAGGTCGATGGCTTTCTTTAACCCAAGAACGAGTGCTTCATATTCAGCAATATTGTTTGTGCACTCGAACTCCAAACGACATGATATGATGTACTTCTTGTTATGTGGGTCTATGAGAATGCAACCAACTCTAGAGCCATCCTGAGTTTTTGAACCATCAAAGTACAAATGTCCAAACATTGTCAGCTACTAAATCAATTCATATACTATTATTACTATGTACATATATGTTACAAGATTCATTAGCACCAGTTGGAGTACAAGGAAGGAGCTCCAACTGTGTATCTGGTGGGATGAGTGATGGTTGTGCTTGATAACACCCGTGATCAATTTCCAAGAAATAATTTCCAAAGATTATGTCTGCAAATCCAAAAGGCTATTTATGACCCTCAAGTGGTGTCACAATATATTTCATGTAGGGTTCGCTTTCCACTCGAATCTAGTTGTTTTTTACCTTGTATGGAAGCCATAAGTGTGAGAAATCTGTTACAAAATACCCTTGTAATTTACTAGACTAGTCTCTACTCAAGACTAAGCCATAGGCTTTAGTGATGTCCACAGTTACAATGTTTATGCGTTGGTGTACCCTTTGTTCAGATGAAAAATGGATAATAACATTATTGATTTCACTAATGTCTTGAACAAGTGATTTTATCCCATTTAGCATTAATTTTCTTAGCAACATATAATGACATTACATTCACAGATGCACCCGAATCAACCAAATAATTATGGACATCATAACAACATGACCAGATAACAACCATACTGCATACTGGAGCTTTATAACACAACTCATTACAGTATTGACAATAACCACATATGCACATTTGCTAAACCAATAACTAAAAGGATACGATGCCTGTACCAATCAATAAGTGAATCAAGAGGATCACACCTCCACCCTCAAAGAATACCAAGTTTCACCTCCTTCCCAGGAAGTCCAGAATCCACTGCCACACTCAAACTGCATCCAATGTCCAGCTCTAGAATCTTTTGCTACTTGTCCTCTCAGTGAACAGTTACCGGCTCATTGTTCTAGGGTGCACGTGCAATGTGCATATGATTCCATCTGGAAATGTTAATGACCAAAACCAATATATATGTTACCTTCCCTTCTTTACTACACAGTCCCTCACAAAATCCGGCCACCCCCTTCCGTGCTGTCACTCACCTTCCAAGTTCATCGAAATCCGCTATCCCGGGCGATCCATCCCATAGCAAGGCTTCCTCGCATCGAAAGATCAACAACCAAGGCATATACCTACCTCAAAACTATCATATTGGTCATAACATGCTCATGGAAATCAATGAACACTTTTGGGTACCAGTGTCCCATAATGGCCCTACTCCTAAAGTACTTTACCAACATACTATTGCATGTTCCAATTTATTTTGTTGTTGTTGTTAATTCTTGTAGCCGATTTCAATCACCCAACTGGGCATGTTCATGCATTCCTGTTCCAAGCACATAATTTCCATTAGATTCAACTAAATTGAAATAACCTCAAATCATACCTCATTGGTATCTCATCAATAAGGTACACTTGCAATCATGTTCGCCTCCTGTTACAACAAGTCAAACTAACTATTTGATCTAAACATCATGTATAAATATATCACATCCGGTTAGCTCAAAACACAACCATCATAGGTCAACATCATAAATCACATGTAACAATCACAAACCAGAATCATAGATCACATATAATCATCATATACCATAATCATAAATCACAATGAATAATAAAATTGAATTAAAATATTGATACGTATCCTTTAATCAATCCTTAGCTTCCACCTTTGTCCTTATTCCAAATGCACCTCAGATCAGTTTCCACACCCGACAAACACCCAATGCCTTCTCCTAAACCATGTGCACATACACATAGTCTGCATCACACACATAAAACTACACACGTCATAAAACACCATGCAATACATGCATCTACACCAGTACCATATGTACCACATGTACATAGTGCCACCTATACATTGCAACCACCTGCACAACATGTGCACAACATCACATGTACACAGCACCACTTGCACAATGTGTACACTACGCCACTGTACAATGTGTACACAATACCAAATGTACACAACATCACATGCACGACATGTGCACAACACCACATGTACATAGCATCACATGCACGACATGTACACAGTACCACATGCACACAACACCACATGTACAACATGTATACAACACAACATGCTCACAACACCACTTCTAGAATCATGCACACAACACCATATGTACATAGCACCATATGTAAAACATACATAGAACACCATATGTACATAGCATCGCATATCCCACATGTACATAGCATCATATGTACACCGCACTACATATCCAACATGTGCACAACACCATATGCACACAACACCGCATATCCAAAACCACATTGTCTTTACCAAGCAACCTTGTTTCCAGTGTGTTATCCATGCTTGTCCTAGCATGTCGCAGACCACACTGCTTTCATTTCGTTGATGTATCCTTCCACATTGCCTGTCATAAACATAGGCATAATACAAGTATACAATATCAATTCATATCAACATGATACTGACCTCGTATGTTTGTCGTGACTATTCTTCCCACTTGATTCCTCATGAACCAGGAATCTCTTCATGCCATTCACCTGCATAAGAAATCATTCCTCCACAAAAATGATCCCTGACAACCCTGTCAGACAACGACATACATACATACATATATAATCATTATCATAAAACAATCATCATTCTATCAAACAACAACATACATACATACATGTATACATATATAAACATCAGCACAATCATGATCATGACATAATTACCAAATAACATAAGGTCTAGGTTAAGAGAACTTCCTTATTTATTCACAACATGCATAACATTGAGAACAATGGTTCCTAAGATAGCTAAGGCATCCAACACCTCAGATCCATTGTACTGCCACCGCCTATTTACCACAATGGACCCAACCAATCCAACTGATTGTCATAGTCTTACCTTCCGTTGCACTTACTCATGCATAGAGCTTCATATGAGTCTTACATTACCTGTTGGATAACACATGACTCTCCCTGAGCTCCATTAACTTTCTCTTTTCCGAACCAATTCCCAATACTCAAAACATAAAAGGAAACCCAAGAAACAAACAAGAAGAAGGTCATGAAAACCCATAACAACAATACGACACCGCAACAAAGTGGCATATCTATGCACCAAACACACACAAAATCACAAATCAAGCACAACAATCGCAAAAGACCAAAATCACAAGACTAACAACAGACACCATCACTCAATCCCCATGGTTCCCAATGCTTCCAAAGGAAAGATCAACCTGAGTCTTCTTCAAGATTTGTGGCAATATCTCTTGCCATGCAACTCCCTACATTATACTCTCATAAACACATAATGTCAGTGCATAAATAAACATAACAATAAATCAGTTACCTTATCTTGTCGTGCCAAGCTTTTTGCCTTCCAACTGAACACATCCATTTCATCTCTCAAGGGACTCCAATTATCTTGACATATCCACCTATAACTAGAGACTAGCTAATATACCTATCAAGTACATGTTCATGAATCTAGCACATATCCACATAATGTCAACAAAATCAAGGTTAATAAGACTCCCTGTATGCAAAGCACTCATTTTTTTGGAATTAGGGTTTCCAAACCTAGCCAAAGAAATTCTTTCCCAATTCCTTTCTTTTACCTTTTTCCTTGCTGCAATCGAGGCTTACTATGCATTGTCACATCACCCAACTGTTAGTTATATAAACACATCAACTATTACCTTGTCATGCTAATACCAAGCATGTTTCCTGCAACTGCTCACACATGTCAACCACATGTTCCACATATCAAGACAATCATATCTATCAATTTGAAATCAACCTTTACCAGGACTAACAATCATGTCATAATCCATAGTCAACTCATAGTCATCAGTCATAATACATAATGCTACAACTATCACCTATCATACTCAAGTACATGTCAGCTATCTCAACTCATATGTATTAGCACAATCATCTTAAAACAAGATCATTTGAACACATACTCATATTATGCAATTCATCAAACATTCAACCAACTTGCAACATACCATGTTAAATAAATCAACTAGACGACATAATCAAATAGTCAAGCACCAAATATACAACATAAGAAAACTCGTACCTTACTATATCTCAGGGGAGGCTATCTTGTCTGCACAATCAAGCTAGTTAGCACGATATATCTTCACAATAACGTAAATAAGATCATGGTATCCAAATAGTCACTAGCTAGCATGTTTACATCATAACTCATACACAATTATCATTCACACATATGCAAAGTCAATCTAGATTAATACAACACCATATCACAAATATGTTGGCTCATACTTGAATATCGCAACCATAACCATGTGCATAGGTCAAACCAGGTTAACCTAATACATATAACATCAAGATCTTCAATGCAATGAACATAACCATCACGCATATGACCAATCCAAATTACAACATCGAGATCTCAATGAAATAACCCTAAATATCAAGTTAATAACATGTAACAACAAACAGTTAACATAAAGCATGCTCATCAACAAATATAACATGATCATCAATTTATCTAACATAAAACAAAAATAACAATGCATACAACTACAGGTTACTACCATCGTTGACTATCTCACCCATGTGCATATAACTGCTTTTATCAACTAACATCTATCATGAATGTAATCATAACATCAAAAGACATGTACATAAACCTAATGTATATAACAATCCTTGACTTACATACCTACACGACATTGTATGACGATCTTCTCTTATCCTAAAGTCTAATGCCGCAACCTTACTATGATGATCTACATCTCCTGCTCTATCTCAACCATCACATTAGCATCATAACAACCAATAGCACCATGATGACCTAAATTACATACAATGACTTCACAAGGCATGTTTGACCTACATTTCATGCATAATTATAACCAAGACCATACATGCATAACAACTGCATATAGACATATAACACATGAGTACAAAACCATATACACATCATTCTAGCTAGAGTCCAGTCATCAATGCATGATCATATCAACTACACAACCATGACCTCATGCATGACAACGACGACCACATCACGTGCACTTGATAACATGTGAACACTGACATGCATAATAATGCATAATCAACCATACACACACAAAGACATACTCCATGACCACACCTTCAACCTTCACATGGTGACACCACTACAACCATGATCAATCATTATGCAATGCAACAAGCACATGGAATTCAAGTGTAAGAGACACACATGAAACTGACATGCATGCATGACCAAGCACCTTCACCCAAGGAGAGCGCAACCATGCTCTGATACACCCTCCTCCCACATCTACCCAAGCAAACAGACAACAGGGTAAGCATGCGATGAGAGGCCACTATGATATGATTCGACCTCCTAAGTCACATTAAGGAAGTGGAACCGACGAAAGCACACCATACAGACATCCAACATCATCAAAATAACCCTCAGAAGACAAGTCAACCACTTAGACAATCTGTCCCTGGGTCCCACTATTTTTTTAGGTCTCTTGGGCCATAGTCGCTCTCATGTTATGGGAAAGGGTGCGACCAGCTACCTAAAGTCGCTCTCACAGGCCTATCTGCTAGCGACTATGGTCCAAAATTGCTAGTTCTGTGCCAGCGACCCTAGGATTTAAGCCACTTTTCTAGCCCATAATCCTGGCCTCTACCTAGAACTTGTTGTAACTTCCAGAATTCATTAAAAACATGACAACAAGGCTGATCAATAAAAAATCACCCTCAGGACTAGGCCTGAGCATCCCCAACTAGGACTGACATTCTATCAAACACTTGGCATCAATGCAACCTACAGGTCTATGATACAAAACAAAACATAAATGACTAAAACAACTTATGAAACATAATCAGAAGGATCACCTCCTTCTCCATTGAACTACTACATCATCAATTAGGTCTTGCATCCATCCATTTAACAGTTATGGGTAACTGTTAAATGGATGGATGGATAACCATGACATAAACCAGTATTAAACCATGTAAATATTAGAGATATGATAGTCATTAAATTCACATATAAATCATTGCAAAAGTAAGAGAACTTAGCTTTTATTAATCATAGACAAATTCGACCATGTTCAAGACTTCCACGTACCACCCGACCATAGACATGGCTGAACCAAATCTCTCTTTCAGTCAGTCACCCCTGTGCCATATTCCAAGCATGAATGTGGGATCTCATAGAAAAAAAAATCTAAGAACAACCAAGGGAATCCAGAGGTTAAACCACCTCTACCCTCATCAAATAGCGATCACACCAAAATGGTGCTCCAATCACAACCTAATGGAACTTGGAATGCCATCTGGAATCCATCACTATCCTTGAGGAATTTTCCATCTCCTTGTCTCTCATGCTTTACTGCAATCCAAACTGGATCACTAGGCCCTAACCGATACCAGTCTTAGGCTTTACCGCAATCCAAAATCAGATCACTAGGCCCTAAACCAAAACTTCTCCCTCACGCTTTACTGTGTATCCTGCCAAAATGGCCAAGGGATTCCTAGGCCTTTGGGAATGGAACTTGATACCACCTCCACCCCGGATTCCGAAATCCATTCGGTAATTCCAAAGCTCCAATACCGAAATCAACATCCGAACACACCATGGCATCCGAGAAAAGGCTAGGCTAGGCTGAAAACCACTGTCATAACCCGACAAAACCATGCCACCGACAGCAAGAACCATACACCAACATGCAAAGTCATGCATGTCCAAACCAACTAGGAAATCACACATGCAAAAGGTTACCTCCAAGTATTCATGTTGAAGTTGCTTGATCCTCCTTTTCCTTCCTTGATCCTTGCTTTCCTTCTTTTCCGTTTGCTTTCTTTTCCTTCCTTGATCCAAAGCTAGAGTGCTCCAAGAAAACTCTAAGTGACCAAGAGTGAGAAACAGAGAGAATAATGAGAGAGCTCCAAACTTTCACTCACCAAGAGCTTACACTGTCAAGACCCGCCAACTAATCCTCAGAAGCCTTTTTATGAATGAGGCCTCTAATTTCTTCATTTTCAATTATTTTCCTTCAATTTCCTCCTCACATGCACCTTGTGACCTTTCACCTTCCTTTTCTCCAATTTTCCTTTATTTTTGTAAATAAAGGTGCCAAAAATGTCTTTTTGCCTTAGCCTATGCCAATTTTCCTTAGCCAAAACACGCATCTAGTGATGCCCACTAGGATATATTTTCCCAACATTCAGCTTGGAATACGTGTCCCTTACCCGTGGTCTTATTTTTCCTTTATTTACATTATTACATGGAATTTTCACCAGGGTTGTTACATCTTTACCCTAGAGTTCTAATGATAATAGGAAGATGGTGTTGGGACAGTGTGACTTCTTTCCTCACTAGAGTCTCACAGGTGAAGGATGAGTTAGATTCCATTGGAGAAGTTGTTCCAAAGGAACAATTGGTTAGGATTGTCTTAAATGGGTTCATCGAGAAGTGGGATGGCTTTACCCACGACTTACTAGCCAGAGAGCACTTTCTTGGTTGGAGGAGGATATGGGACAATTTTATCCAGGAGGAGTTCAAGAGGAGTGCAAAGGGTGGCAGCAAGAGTGGTGGAGGAGGTGAAGAGGAGAATGTTTCTCTTGCAACAAAGAGAAATAATGGAAAGAAGTTCAAGAAGGGGTCTTCTAGCATAGAAAAGTAGGAGAAAGGGAAGCATAAGGCTAAGCAGAAGGACATGAGAAAAGTGAAATGCTTTTCTTGTGGGAAGATGGGTCACTATGTTGTTTAGTATCCCAACAAGAAGGGTAAGAAAAAACAAGGAGTTGCAGCTTTAGCTGATGTGGATGATTTTGCGGCTATATTTGATTCAGAGTGTGCTTTGGTGGTGAGTTGAGCACCTCATGTCACATCTTCCCATGCAGGGTTCATTGATATTGGAGCATCCTGCCATATGATCGGAGTTAGAGAGCACTTCATGAGCCTTTTAGAGGATTATGTTAACTTGGTGGTTGTGCTTGGAGAAAACCCCAAAGTCAAAGCGGAAGGAGTCGGGACAATTTCATTTCAGACAAAGTCATTACCTCCTCTGAAGGTGACGGATGTTCTTTATGTTCCAGGGTTGAAGAAGAGTTTGATATCGATCTCTAGCTTAGAGGACAAGGGGTTTGAGGTATTGTTCCAAAAGGGAAAAGTGTTGATATACCCCATAGGATCCAATATCGAGTATGCTCGTGTGATTGGATCTCGTAGTGGGAGACTATACAAACTTATGTTTCAACCTCTTAGAGCTATGGTAGCACAGACCAATAGCGGTGAGTGATGTGAGCTATGGCACAGGAGGATGGCCCACTTGCACCATGGAACTTTTGGGATGTCGAGGGAGATGGTTATAGGTTTGCCTGACTTCAACATAGAGCGTCATGATGTGTCACAGGGGATGTGCTTTGGGAAAGTACCCCAAGTCAACTTTCTAGAGCAATGACTACATAGTTGCATGTATCCATGATTTGATTCATTTTGACCTATGTGGTCCTTTGTCCCATGTTTCATTTAGTGGATATGAGTATTATGTGACCTTCATTGATCACCACTCCAGGAAGACCTAGATTTACTTCCTAAATACAAAGGATGAGGTCTTCCATAGATTCCAAGAGTGTAAAGCTCTTGTGGAGAACCAGACAGGGAGAAAAATCAGGGTATTCAAATCAGACAATGGGAGCAAGTAGACTTCCATGGAGATGAGGTATTTTTGTGGGGGTGTTGGCATCAAGAGGGAACTCATTTTTCCTTATAACCCCCAGTAGATTGGAGTGGTAAAGAGGAAGAACATGACCATTGTGGGTGCAACTAGAGCGATGTTGCATGATTAGAGTGTATTTTTCTTCTTATGGGTCAAGGCGTGTAACATTGTTGTTTATTTCCATAATAGAAGCCCACATAGAGTCTTGGGGAGCAAGATTTCTAAGGTGTTTACCGGTAAGAAGCCGAAAATTGGGCACATCATGATATTTGGGTGCCTTAAATATTCACATGTCCCTTAGGAGAAGAGGACGAAGTTGGAGCTTACTGCAGAGAGCGGTATCCTAGTGGGTTACAATATGACGAAAAGAGCCTACCATATATATCTTCCTGCACAAAGGAAGATTGTCCTAAGGCAAGATGTGACATTTGAGGAAGAGAGGGCTTTGAGGAGGTCTAGAGAGGTTGATAAAGTAGAGCAGTAGGCTCCTCAACAGGGGGTCGTACTACATGTTTCTGGTGAATTAGGTGGTACATCGAGATCAAGAGTTTCAGCTTCATCATGGGTGACAAGTTCACAGAGTATAGTTTCACCTGGTTCAGGATTGTTATAGCTCGTTTTCACCATGTCAAATGTGAAAAAGGAAAATCATATATCTGAAGAAGAAGAAAAAAAATGTTTGTTTAGAATAAGGTTTTATTTTTGAAGAATGAATCTCATATTATTGTTAAGTTGAGGTGATGCAGTATTCATTAAAAGCATAGGCTCAGTGGGGCCCAGCGGGATTCAAAGTAGATTCAAGTGCGTGAAGAGTTAAATGGTGGGCACGTTAGTCCTATCGCTTTAATAGCGATGTCGTGCCCTCCCCACTAAGAAAACTCGACATCACAAATTGGACGAGAGTTATTTGTGTGGGTGCCTCTGTAAAAGACTTAGCACCTGATCACTGACTTTGGATCAATGACCAAGATTTGATGTGGGATCACCCGAGGATGGTCCCACTTACTGCCATGGTTGCTCCCGTGAATGGTTGAGGGTAACCACCTCGGGTCTGCAACAAGTGAGCACAACTGTTTTTTTAGTTACACCTCATCGTCCACATCCTTCAGTCCTCCACGTCACTCTTTTCATATCGTCCACACCAACCTCGGTCACGTCACTCCGTACACTTCTCACTTCCATATTTTATTTTGATTTCCCTCGCACCTTTTTCATTTTGCCATAAAATCTCCTTTTCTATTTTCACAAAGTAGATTGTCTGTTACGTTTCAACACATCTACAAGCATGTCAACATCTGTCAGCTTATTATACTTGGATTCCAATGTCATCATTCAGTATCCAGATATTTATTTATTGTTTCCACCCACTCACTCTCTTTAAAATTTCAAAGAAAGCTTCTCTAACTAGCTCTGCACCTCACATTCCCCTGATGGACACAAAGAGGGATCTCTTTGACCCTCTTTGCTCCTTAAATTTTATGGAACTCCGCCAAAATGTCCTAGCAGGTCAAATAGATTCTCCTGTATACACTGCAATAGTAAAATTGATTCTTTTCTTCTACTACTATTCCTCATTAATATGTTTATCCTGAGTTTATCACTTGGTTAGTTTCTATAATGTGTCCCTGTAAATGTTTTGTTATGAAAGCAACAGGAGATAATATCTTTCATGCCTCTGCTCTTCTAATTTAGCAATCCCTAGAATTTCCCTCTTCAGAACATTACACTGCTTTTACAGAAGAAACCTTGGTAGCAAGTTTTCAAAATTTGTCTGTTAGATACTATACCCAATTATATTTTTATCTTATGCCTTCAAAACAAGTTTTATCTACTGAACCAACTCAATTTCCCCTGGAAACGTTTGATGAACATGTTAAACCAATTCTACAAGTAATTTTCGGGGTTTTGGGAAGATATGGTACTTATGTGATTGACTGTGTTGTACTAGGAAGGCTTGATAAAATCTTAGTTGTCAAATGTAAATCTCACTGGTTGCTTTAAGATTCAATCATTGGTATTTTACTTGTTCCTTTATGTTCATGTGGAGAAATTCATGCATTTAGGCCTGAACATAATGGATGTTCATAAGAGGAAACAATTAGTAGTAAATTGGATTGATACTGTGAGAAGGCTCCCAAATTATGAAGGTTGTGAATATTTCACTGCCTCTTTCATGTCAGTCATTTATTCCATCATAAATAGTTATGTGCCACCATGTCTCTTACCAAAGGCTCAAACCTTCTTACAACTAAGCAAATATATCAAAGTTGGAGATTGGTTTCAATTTGAAGATCGCGTTGAGATTAGATTATATGGAACAAAGGTTACCCCTTACAGACTTCCTTCTTTTGTGCCAATGAGATTGTTTGCTCTATAATTTATTAGGCAAAGTATAAATGTGGATCAGATTCATTTTGTACCAGCAAAGAAAGGTTATTTATTCAAGCTGCCCAAGACTGTTGGGCCTTTCATTGTAAAAAATAGGCAGGATATGGAAGAAGTTGAAGGAATACTTCAGGGTATGCAGTGCCAGCAAGGGGAAAGATGGCCTTATGATCCTCACCATTTCATTTCAAACAGAAGGGTAGAAAACTCTTATGCTCCTTACACCCATGAGTCTAGACCAGATATTTAGAACTTAGCTAATGGTGGTAAATTTGAAATAGGAAGGGGAATGGAGATTGAAACTCCTCATCCTATAGAAAAAGGCTTGAAGAGAACAGTCGGAGAAATAATTTATTTATATGAGGAAACTAGTCACATCTCTAAGAAGCCAAAACTGCATGAAAAAGAGAAGGAGTTTGAGCCTCTTGTTGGAACTTCATCTATTGTATATGGTTTCCAGTTGCAATTGGGAGAAGTGACATGCACACCTTCCTCCCTTGTCTCAAAAGAATCCTCTCAAAGCTCTGTTTCAGTTCTAAAAGATATGTATAGTCAAATTGAAGAAAGAAACAAGAAAATGTTGTGTCCTAGCTAGAAGCTCAATCAATTTCTGACTATCATACTAGATTATTGTCCGCCATGGATTTAGAAAGAAACCATATTAAATTATATTTTTCTCACCCATATGCTTTAATTGTTTCTTCATCAGTAGGTTTTAAGACTGTAAATCTAATTGTGGATGCAAGGGATATTCCATTGCCTAATAAAATTATCTTACACAGGAAAACTGGATAATTAATTTACAGTGATTTGAGTAAAGCATCCCTAGCAGAAAATAAGATAGAAGCTTTATTGGGAAATGTTGTGAATCAGTTAAAGTTGGAAAAAACAAATCCCAGAGCATTGCTTACTCAGAATGAAGAATTGAAAAAGTTAATTGTCAAAATTGGTGTTAATCCTGAAGAAAGGTATGTTGTACAGAATCTTTTACAATGAGCAGAAACAGAAACCCAAGTGTTTAGAAAGACTTTGAAATTGCCAGTAGTAGATCATGTCATGGCCCCAGAGGTGGCCCTAATGGAGAAGGAAAAGGATATTTTGACTATAGAATTGTTGGAAAGAAACAATGAAGTGGTTGCCTTAAAAGAAATGAATGCTAGCTTGCAGCAGAAGTTTGATTCTCATGTCTATACCATCCTAGTACAACTAGATTCAGAGGATCCAACTGAAAAATTGACCAGAGTTATGACAAAGTTAAATATTTCAAAGTATGAAATGAAAAAGATGCAAAAGAACTTGGAGGACACATAGGAACTCTCAAAGATTAAAGAAAAATAGTTGACTATGGCAAAGGATAATGCATCAAAATATAAAAAGGATTACCGGACAACCTCTAGTGAAATTAAAGAACTTAGAGAAAAGGTAAAAGGCAATATGTCACTTATACAGGCCAGAGAAATAATCTGGAATGATATTATTCAACAAGTGAAAGCTATCTGGGATAGTATGTTGATAATGGCAGAGGAAAAAAAGATTGCCAGGGACCTGGGAAGCATCACAGGTTCTCATAAAGAGAGAAACTAATAACATGCTAAGTCAGAAAAGAATATTACTGATTTTCTTAATTCTAAGTATTCTCAGGAATTAAGAAATATGCAAGTGGAATGCATAATAGAGCTAGTGTTGGAAATCAATAAAATGGTGACGAAAAACTTGTACATAAAAACAACAGAAGTTAAACTTGGTGAAATCAGAGAATCAGTTCTGAAATTTAATACGAATTTTGATAAGAGGATGAGGGAGGGATTGTTGTCCTACTGGGACCAACAGGGAAATTTGCTTCCCTGGGAAACTTATGAAACTTTGTTGGTGGAGTCTAACATAAAATTTGATTCTTCTCATCAGAAAACAACAGTTCTCAAAGGGGCAACCATTGTCAACTATTGTCACAAAGATTTTCATCTACTGTGTTTGGTTAAAACCCTTTTACAAAAAGCCATCTTATAGTAGAATCACTAATTTCAGAATGGTTTGTACAGGGTTAATTAAATGCCCAAGTACAGAGCTCATTGTTTGGAAGAAATGCAGAGCATGGATGTCTCCAACAATAGTAGCAAAAAACGTTGGACCTTCAACAAGTGAGCCTACACAGGAATCATAAGTCATCTAGTGAAATATAGCCATCTGGCTTTATTTTATCAAATTTTGAAATATTGTATTTTTAATAATTACATAATTTTGATTCCCAGTTTTGTAAAAGTTCAAGTCCTCAAAAGGACTGAATAGGACCAAAGTAGTTGTTAAAGTAGTTTGGTAGTTTTGTGATAGTTAACAGTTTTTATAACTATCACCACTGTAATGTAACTATAAAATAAGCTGGAGAGAACCATTTGGGGTTCCTATTTTTGACTTCTAAAGACAAGAATTTTCTATGTAATGTTCTCACCATTTCTTGGAGAATAATAAAGCTTTTCAAGGTGATTCCAATAAGTCTTTTGAAATTGATGTGTTTTCCTATTCTTTGTATATCATTTACTGTCTTTCTTCCATGGAAAAGAGTAATGAAGTTGTTGGTTGTTTTTATTATACAGATTTACTGAAGTTATAGTACCTGTAATCTTAAACTAAATAACCTTAATATGCGCTCCTCTTTTTTGCAAGCTTATTTCTCAGTCTTTCACATTTTCCTTTAAAGTTTGAGACAAAAGATTTTGTGATAAGCAACCTTTCATTTTGGATTTTTCATTATTTCTTTCCATCATATTTTTACATCTTTGAATCAGTTTCATTGTCAGTGAGGCCAACTTGAGAAGTGTCTTCACCCAAGACAATTTCTTTAACATTACATGTAAACCAGTCTTATGAATTATCATAACGGGGCAGCAAGTTAAATGTGTTATATTTCTGAACATATTTCCTAGGAACTGACCCCTTCTCAACCAATGGTTGTCTCTAGGGTTACAACATCTTTTGGCGTCATTGTCGGGGAACAAAGATAGAAGTTATTTTTCCCTAGGTTGTCTTTCATAAATCATTTCTTCTTTTGGTGAGCAAAGAAAGTGTGTCGGCTGATATTTCTCACCAATATTGGCTCAAAGAAGCATTCCTTGCTCTTATAAGGCCTCACACGAGTCCAAACACCTCACAACAGAAATCCCCACTCCTTTCCTATCCTGAAAAACTAGTTTCTCAGAGGGTTTAAAGAGCAAAGTCTCCATCAACTCCAAGTCCCACTTTGTCGGATCCTGGTGCTAGTTCCTTATCACAATATCCTAGAGTTCATCATTCAGAAGATATTATAAGAAATTTGGATTTTTCTCAAATCAGTTTGGTCTCTCGTCCAACCCTCTTTCCCGAGCCTACTCTTGAAGAGAGGTCTTTTGAGTTTGTCTATTTTTCTTTTCCACCTATTTCAGAGATTGAAGAAATCAAAACAATTGATCTTTTTGTGTCATACCAGACTGTCCCTGTAGTTTCTCAACCAGTGCCCATATTTGTTATTCCACCTCCTCCTTTTGTATTTCAAGTGGGAAATACTTCTATTCCTCTTCAAAATCAAAGTATGGCAATCACGACTTTCCTTTTGAATTGATATGCTCCTTTAAATCTGCCTCAACATATGAATGATATGCCTTATGATTATTTGAATTTACTACCAAGGTTTACAGGAGAGGATGAAATCACAGCAGAGAAACATGTAGCCACATTTTGTGCTTTTGCAAAAAAATTGAATGTGGAATATTTAGATGTGGTTATGAGGTTATTTGTGTAGTCATTAGATGGAGAAGCCATAAAATGGTTCAAGACCCTCCCAGCAAATTCAATTAACACCTGGGAGGAATTGGAGAATTCTTGTATATAAAGATGGGGAGAAAAGAAAGATCATGGATATTTCTTGACTGAATTTAATGCAATAAAGAGGAAACTGGATGAAGAAGTGGTTGAATTCATCAAGAGGTTTAATAAATTGTATAACAATCTTCCTGCAGAAATAAATCCACCTACTACTAGTGCAAAATTGGTGTTTGCGGGAACCTTTAAATCACATTTTGGCTTTACTTTAAGGGAAAGGAGGTCTCCTACTCTAGATCAAATTCAAACTGATGCACTGGAGATTGAATCCAATTTATCTATAGCAGGGAAGATTAATCAAAAGGATGAAGCAATTGACAAAAAGAAATGAAAGGAAGAAGCAAAACATTCCACTCATCCCAAAGATTCACATGAGCAAAAGTTGGATGAGATGAAAAAATTCATCAGGAATTTGTCAAACAAATTG
Source organism: Pinus tabuliformis (assembly GCA_031772625.1). Taxonomy (NCBI): domain Eukaryota; kingdom Viridiplantae; phylum Streptophyta; class Pinopsida; order Pinales; family Pinaceae; genus Pinus; species Pinus tabuliformis. The sequence goes on along the minus strand of CM062809.1, from coordinate 291,614,571 downwards.
GTGAAGTTGGAGCCTGATAATAAAAATCCTCCTAGACAGATTCAACAGGCATATAATAGAAGTTTTAATCCTCAATTCAGGAGACCACCATTGCAAATCATGCAAAGGGAAAAGAAAGACCAGGATCAGGTTCAACCCCCTTTGTACATTGAAGATGAACTAGAAGAAGTTGTGGAGGAGACTCTTAGGTTGCAGGAAAATCAATATTCTACTATGTCAGAGGAAGAGGAAGGAATAATGGATAATGAGGATTTAAATCTTGAACCTCAAATTGCATTAGATGATGAAGAAATTGATGAATATTGCAGGAGATTTATGGATTTTATGCAGGCAAAGTTGCATAAGATGTATGATTTAAGATCAAGGAAGAGATCAAGAACACAAGATCATGTAGAGGACCAACCAAATCAAACAGTTCAACAGACTCTGCCAAAGGTGGATAAAAAGGGGAAACATGCTTAAAGAACAGTCCCAGTTCAACAAGGAGAGAGTTCTAGAAGCCAAAAAATTAAGGTAACACAAGAAAAACAAGTCCAACAACCTTTAGTCAGTCAACAAAATATGCAGAAAGAGAAGTCAGTAGATGAGAAACAATCTAAAGCAACAAAGGAGAATTATTCTTTCAACATTTTGAAAGAATTGGAGAAGATCAAAATACATAATCCATAGATTGAATTGGTAAAGAAGTTTGCTTATAAAAAACAGATTTCAGATTTTATCAATTTTTCTCAAAATGATGATGCAACAGACACAATCGATTTTCAAGAGGAGAGGCCAATGGTGATGCTTGGTCCTCATGTGGAGGAACAAGACTCTTCAACTCCCCCTTTCTATATTTCTCTTTTAATACACACTTTCATTCTTCATAATTATATGTTGGATTCACGGGATTCTAATAACTTGATGCCCCTCTTGATGATGAAGCAGTTGAACCTCCAGATTACAAAATTGTATAAGGATTTATATTCCTTTGATTCCAAGAAGGTGAAGCATGTGGGACTTATTAAATATCTTGTGGTATCTTTGACTTAGATTCCATCCAGAAGTATTGTAATGGATGTTGTGGTAGCAGACATCCCAGCCCGATTTGGAATGTTGTTGTTTAGATCTTAGGGAGCTAAGCTGGGAGGAGTGTTGAAACTTGATTTCACTTATGCAATTATTCCAGTTTTTGGGGGTGAAGAAAGAAGGTTGTATAGGGAGTCGAGGTTTGTAAAAACCATCACAAAGGAGGGTTCTAGTAATTCTCCTATTTACAGTCAGGAAAAATATGATTTTTCTTGTTTCATGTTGAGAGTATCTAAAGAAGTTGTTGAGGATACACAAGTACACGTTCCTCCCGCAATTCAAAATAACGAAGTAGTAATAACTAGTGTTTGGAAGCTATATTTTTATGGAGCATATTAAAAGGAAGGGAATGGTGCAGGGGTTCTTCTACTTTCCCCTATAGGTGAGATGATTCCCCTTTCTTACAAGTTAGAATTTGATTCTACAAATAATATAACAGAGTATGAGGCTCTGATTCTGGGTTTACAAGCTGCTAAGCATATGGGGATAGACTGTATTTTTGTCTTTGGAGATTCTAAACTAGTTGTAAAGAAATTCAGAGAATAGTGTCACATAAAACATCCAAGGCTTAGAGAATATCATAATGAAGTGTGGGATCTAGTAGATAATTTCTTCTCAGACTTTAATATTCAACTTTTGCCAAGGGATGGAAAAAGATTTGTTGATTCACTAGTAGTGGAAGCCAACACTTTCAAGCCCCCACTAAATCCAAAATTGAGGTATGAAGTTGAAATTCATAGTAAACCTTCTATACCATACAATATCAAATATTGGCAGGTGTTTAAGGATGAAGAACAAATTAAAAGGTTTTTGGAAGTAGTAGGGAAATTCACTAATTCAGAAATTAATGAAGAAACGGGAGCTAAAGATGTACCAAAGGAGGAATTTGAGGATGGATTGCCTTGGAAAGATTCAATAGTTGGTCATAAAATTGCCTAATTGAAGAGTAATGTGATTCCTAAAGGTTTGGTGCCTTTGGAAAATTTGTTTGATGCAAATGATGTTGTTGTAAATGTTGGTAAGAAAACTAGGATGATGATGTTGAAGATTGCAACCTTGGAACTGAACAATGCCCTAAACTTGTGAAGTTGGAAAAAGGAATCCCTCAAGACTATAAGCACAGGTATGTGGATCTGTTCAAGAAATATGTTGATGTTTTTGCATGGTCTTATGAAGACCTCAAAACTTATAATACAAACATCATTTAGCATAAGATTCCTTTGAAGTCAGGGGAAAATCCATATAAACAAAAATTGAGACAAATTAATCCTCTGCTTTTGCCTTCAATAGAGAAAGAAGTGAAGAAATTATTGCAGGCAAAAAATAATTGTTCCTCTCAGATATTCAAACTGGGTAGCCAATCTAGTGCCCGTGAGGAAGAAAAATGGAGAAATTAGACTGTGTATAGATTTTAGAAATCTAAACAGAGCATCACTAAAGGACAATTATCCTCTGTAAAATATGGATCACATCCTACAGAGAGTGACAGTATATTCTAGATTATCTATGATTGATGGATTTTCAAGCTATAACCAAATTGTAGTACATCTAGATGACTAGAAGAAAACAACCTTCACAACTCCATGGGGAACATTCATGTATGTAAAAATGCCATTCGAGTTGATGAACGTTGGTGCAACGTTTCAGAGGGCTATGGACATAGCCTTTGTGGGAGAAAAGGATAAATTCATGGTTATTTATTTAGATGATATTACAGTGTTTTCCAAATCATATGAAGAACATTTGAAGCACTTACAACAGACTTTTGAGAAGTGTAGGAGATATGGGCTATCACTGAATTCGAAAAAGTCTCACTTTTCTTTGAGAGAAGGGAAGTTTCTTGGGCATATTGTATCCAAGGAAGGGGTAAAAATTGACCCAAAATGAGTTGAAGCAATCAAGAATATAACTCTGCCTAGAAATAAAAAAAGAAATTCAAATTTTCTTGGGAAGGATCAATTTTCTCAGGAGATTCATTCCCAATTATGTAGAGATTGTGAAAGAAATTACTGATATGTTAAAGAAAGATGCAAAGGTAAAATGGACCCCAGCTGCTAGAGAATCTTTCACAAGAATCAAAGAAGCTTTTGGAGAAGCTCCAGTTTTGGTGACTCCAGATTATAAAAAAACCTTTCCAATCTTTTTCCTTTGCTTCACCTTTTACTGTTGCAGTTGTACTTCTGTAGATAAATTAGGACAGTAAGGAACAATCGGTGGCCTTTTTCAGTAAAGTGTTGAGGGATGCTAAGTTAAAATATAATATCCTGGGGAAGCAAGCCTATTCTTTGGTGAAGGCTTTAAAAGAATTTAAGACATATGTTTTGCAATCCCAAATAACTGCATATGTACCTAACTCTGCAATTAAAGATGTATTAACTCAAAGTGATAGTGAGGGTGGGAGGGGGAAATGGATAGCCAAGATTCAAGAGTACGATATGGACATCAAACCAACAAAACTGATAAAGGGGCAAGGATTAGCAAAGATCCTAACATAAGCAAATTTCCAAGCAATGGGGATCAATTTGCTTGCTAAAGTTTCTGAGTCAAAGACAGTTAATGAAAAAGGAGAAGAGAAGGAACAAGATAACATAATTAAGTATAAGTATATTCGCTCTGACTGGGATAAAAATATCGTCCATTATTTATCTTTCCTTAGTTGTCTGACTTCTCTTGACAGAACAAAATATAAATCCCTTAGATTGAAAGCTCAAAAGTATGTGATAACTAATGGCATATTATATTGGAAGGACCTTGTTGGTGTTTTATTGCTTTGTTTGACAGAAGGGGAAACAATGGATATTTTTAATGAATATCACAGATGTCTTTGTGGTGGCCATTATAACTAGAAGGTAACAGCACATAAAATTTTGAAAGCTGGTTTCTATTGGCCTTCTTTATTTTTAGATGTTTTTAGGTTGGTTAGAAGTTGTAACAAGTGCCAATTGTTTGCTAAGAAGAAAATTTTGGCACCTCTTAGACTGAGTCCTCTATTTGTTGAAGAGTTTTTCAGACATTGTGGATTAGATTTCATTGGGGAGATAAATCCACCTTCCAGTGGACAACACAAGTGGATTTTAATAGCCACTGATTATTTTACACAATCGGTGGAAGCAATTCCAACCATGAGAGAAATGGTATAGTGGTAATTAAGTTCCTTTAAGAGAACATCTTTGCAAGTTTTGCTTGTCCTGAGAAGTTGGTTACAGACAATGCCCAAGTGTTCGAATCTGCAAAACTAATTAATTTCTGCCATAATTACAATGTGATTATTTCTCATTCCACCACCTATTATCCTCAAGGAAATGGGTTGGCGCATTCTTCAAACAAAACTCTAGTAATAATACTTAAGAAAACAATTTCATATAAGAAGAAGAATTGGGATTCCCGGCCAAAGTTTTCCTTGTGGGCCAACAGAGTGACTACCAAAAGGTCTATTGGTAACTCACCCTTTGTGTTAGTGTATGGTACAACAACTATTTTTCCTAACTAGGTGGCTAAACCAATAGTTGCACTCATCCAAGAGGCTCAGGGGGAACCTAATGCATTAACTCGAAGAATTAACCAACTAGTAGAACAGAGAGAAGATGATTGAAAATCTAATTAGCTACCAAGAAAAGATGAAGCATGTTTTTGACAAAAAGGCCAAAGAGGTAATTTTTCAGCCTGGAGATCTTGTCTTGAGATGGGAAGTTAGAAGAGAAGAAATATGCGAACATGGAAAATCCGATCCCTTGTGGTTTGGACCTTTCAAAATAGCAAAAGTCAAAGGTAACAATACTTTCATTCTAGAAAATTTGGAAGGAAAACTATTGCAGTTGCCTGTAAATGGGCAATATTTGAAACATTACTTTCAACATTGAGCATTTTAATTTATTTCATTGTAAATACCGGCTTGACCATCGTAAGTATCTCGTGAGTTTTTCATTGTAATTTTCTAAGCTATAATGTGACTCCATGCCTGAAGTGAAGGCACTAATCTATGGTTCTTAGTGTTTTTCTCCAAAACACTATCCTCGAGTGGAGCCAGATGTTGTAGCTCGTTTTCACCATGTCAAAAATGTGAAAAAAAGAAAAAAACACATATATATATATATATATATATATATATATATATATATATATATATATATTTTTTTTTTTTTTTTTTTTTTTGTTTTCACTTACTGGTTCACGGATACCCGGGTCAGTGGGTAGCCGCTACGTCCAGGGTTTTTAAACACTGAGTGGACGCCACCCGAAGGGAATCAACACCCCTCGGCCTATTTACTGACCTAACCCCAAGAGCTTTCGGGATTCGACCCTGTGACCTCCCATTGGCGAGGCACTTGATTTGACCGATTGAGCTAACTCTTGGGGCTAGATATATATATATATATATATATATATATATATATATATATATATATATATATATATATATATATATATATATATATATATATATATATATATATATATAAAGGGAAAAATCAAAATCAAATGTTTGTTTAGAATAAGATTTTATTTTTGAAGAATAAAGCTCGGATTATTGCTAAGCTGAGGTGATGCAGTATTCATTAAAAACATAGGCTCGGTGGGGATCGGCACAATTCAAAGAAAATTTGAGCGCGTGAAGAGTTAAATGGTGGGCACATTATTCCTGTCGTTGTAACAGCGATGTCAGGCCCTCCCAACGGAGAAAACCTAACATCACAAACTGCATGAGAGTTATTTGTGTGGGTGCCTCCGTAAAAGAGTCAGCGCCTGATCGTTGAATTTGGATCAATGGCAATGGATTTGATGCGAGATCACCCGAGGATGGTCCCACTTACTGCCATGGGTGCTCCCGTGAATGATATAAGGTAACCACCTTGGGTCCTTGGCAAGTGAGCGCGATTGTTGTTTTCAATTACACCTCATCATCCACATCATCCATTCCTCCACGTCACTCTTGTCATATCATCCACGTCACCCCCGGTCACATCACTCCATACACTTGTCACTTCCATATTTAATTATGTTTTCCCTCGCACCTTTTTCATTTTCCCATAAAATATCATTTTCCATTTTCACAAAGTACAATGTTTGTTCTATTTCTACGAATATACAAGCATGTCCATGCCTTCCAGCTTATTATACTTGGATTCCAACGTCAGCATTCAGTATCCAGGTATTTATATATTGTGTCCACCTACTTAGTCTCTTTAAAATGTCAAAGAAAGCTCATCTAACTGGATTTGCAACTCACATTCCCCTTGTGGACACAGAGTTTGACCCTCTTTTCTCCTTAAATTTTATGGAACTCCTCCAGAATGTCATAGCAGATCAAATTGATTCTCCTATATACATTGCAGTAGTAAAATCGGGTCTTTTCTCTGCTATAATTCCTCATACATATGTTTATCCTAAGTTTATCACTTGGTTAGCTTTTGCAATGTATCCCCATAAATGTTTTGTGACAAATTCATTAGGAGAAAATATCTTTCAAGGCTCTACTCTTCTAATTCAGCAATCCCTAGACTTTCCCTCTTCAGAACATTAGACTCCTTTTACAGAAGAAACCTTGGTAGCAAATTTTCAAAATTCGTTTGTTAGAGACTCTACTCGATTACCTTTTTATCTTATGCCTTCAAAACAAGTTTTATCTACTGAACCAACTCAATTTCCCCTAGAAACTTTTGATGAACATGTTAAACCAATTCTACAAGTAATTGCTAGGGTTTTGGGAAGAGATGATACTTCTGTGATTGACCGTTTTGTGCTAGGAGTGTTGAATTTAAACATGAATCCTGAAACTATTCTCGCTATTCCAATTTACTGGGAAGATTTGATAAAATCTTAGTTGTCAAGTGTAAATCTTACTAGTTGCTTTAGGTTTCCATCATTGGTATTTTATTTTTTCCTTTATGTTCATGTGGAGAAATTCATTCAATGGATGTTCATAAGAGGAAACAATCAGTAGTAAACTAGACTAATACTGTGAGAAGGCTCCCAAATTATGAAGGTTTTGAATATTTCATTGCCTCTTTCATGTTAGTGATTTATTCCATCATAAATAGTTATGTGCCACCATGTCTCTTACCAAAGGCTCAAACGTTCTTAAAACTTAGAAAATATATCAAAGTTGGAGATTGGATTCAATTTGAAGATCATGTTCAGATTAGATTGTATGGAGCAGAGGTTGCCCCTTACAGAATTCCTTCTTTTGTGCCAATGAGATTGTTTGCTCTAGAAATTTATTAGGCAAAGTCTAAATGTGGATCAAATTCATTTTGTACCAGCAAAGAAAGGTCATTTGTTTGAGTTACCCAAGACTGTTGGGCCTTTCATTATAAATAATAGATAGGCTATGGAATAAGTTGAAAGAATACTTTGGGGTATGCGACTCCATCAAGGGGAAAGATGGCCTTATGATCCTCACCATATCATTTCAAACAGAAGGGTAGAAAACTCTTATACTCCCTACACCCATGAGTCTAGACCAGATATTGAGAAATTGGCCAATGGTGGTAAATCTAAAACAGGAAGGGGAATGGAGATTGAAACTCCTCATCCTATTGAAAAAGGCTTGAAGAAATAATTGATTTAAATGAGAAAACTAGTCACAACTATAAGAAGCCGAAGCTGCATGAAAAATAGGAGTCTGAGCCTCTTGTTAGAACTTCATCTACTATATCTAGTTTTCAGTTGCAATTGGGAGAAGTGACATGCACACCTTCTTCCATTGTCCCAGAAGAATCCTCTCAAAGCTTTGTTTCAGTTCTAAAAGAGATGTATAGTCAAATTGAAGAAAGGAACAAGAAAATCAAAGAAAATGTTGTGTCCCAACTGGAAGCTCAATCAATTTCTGACTATCATACTAGATTATTGTCTACCATGGATTTAGAAAGAAACCAACTTAAATTATCTTTTTCTCACTCATCTGCTTTGATTGTTTCTCCATCATCAGGTTTTAAGGTTGTAAATCTAATTGTGGATGCAAGGGAGATTCCATTGCCTGATAAAATTAACTTACACAAGAAAACTGGAGAATTAATTTACAGTGATTTGAGTAAAGCATCCCTAGCAGCAAATAAGACAGAAGCTTTATTGGGAAAGATTGTGAATCAATTAAAGATGGAAAAAGAAAATTGCAAAGCCTTGTTTACTTAGAATGAAGAATTGAAAAAGTTAATTGTCAAAATTGGTGTTAATCCTGAAGATAGGTTTGTTGTACAAAAGCTTTTACAAGGAGCAGAAACATAAATCCAAGTGCTTAGAAAGAAGCTAAAATTTCCAGTTGTAGAGCATGTCATGGCCCCAGAGGTGGCCCGTGGTGAAGTAAAAGGAGATTTTGACCAAAGAACTGTTGGAAATAAACAATGAAGTGATTGCCTTAAAAGAAATGAATGCTAGCTTATAGCAAAAGTTGGATTCTCATGTCTACTCCATCCTAGTACAACTAGATTCAGAGGATCCAGCTAACTAATTGACCAGAGTTATGACAGAGTAAAATATTTCAGAGGATGAAAAATATGCAAAATAACTTGGAGGACACAGAGGAACTCCTGAATGTTAAAGAAAAGTAGTTGACTATGGAAAAGGATAATGCATCAAAATATCAAAAGGATTACCAGATAGCCTGCAGTGAAATGAAAGAACCTAGGGAAAATCTAAAAGGAAATATGTTACTTATACAGGCTAGAGAAATAATCTGGAATGATATTATTCAACATGTGAAAGTTATCTGGGACAATATGCTAATAATGGAAAAGCAAAAAATGATTGTCAGGGACCTGGGAAGCATCATTACTTCTCATAAAGAGAAAAGCCAACAACGTGCTCAGCTGGCAAAGAAGATGATTGATTTTCTTAATTCCAAGTCTTCTCAGGAATTAAGAAATATGCAAGTGGAAGACAAAACAGATCTAGTGTTAGAAATCAATAAAATGGTACAGAAAAACTTGTAAAAAAAATTGAGGCTAAACTTGGTGAAATCAGAGAATCAGTTCTGAAATTTAATACAAATTTTGATAAGAGGATGAGGGCAGGATTTCCCTCCTGCTGGGACCAACAGGGAAATTTTCTTCCCTGGGAAACTTATGAAACTTTTTTGGTGGAGGCTAAAAGAAAAATTGATTCTTCTCATGAGAAAACAATAGTTCTCAAAGGGGAAACCATTGTCAACTATCTTCATAGATATTTTCAGCTATTGTGGTTGGTCAAAACCCTTTTTACAGAAAAACCATCTTATAGCAGAATCACTAATTTCATAATGGCCCATACAAGGTTCATTAAATGCCAAAGTACAGAGCTCATTGTATGGAAGAAATGTAGAGCATGGATGTATCCAACGGTAACAAAAACAGAATTTGGACCTTCAAGAAGCGAGCCTGGACAGGAATCATAAGTCATCCAGTGAAAGATAGCTGCCTAGCTTTATTTTATCAAATTTTGAAATATTATATTTATAATAATTACACAATTTTGGTTCTCAATTTTGTAAAAGTTCAAGTCCTCAAAAGGACCGAATAGGACTAAAGTAGTTGTTAAAGTAGTTTGGTAGTTTTGTGACAGTTAACAGTTTTTATAACTATCACCATTGTAATGTAACTATAAAAGAAGATTGAGAGAACAATTTGGGGTTCCGATTTTTTACTTCAGAAGACAAGAATTTTATGTGTAATGTTCTCACCATTTCTTGGAGAATAATAAAGCTTTTCAAGGTGATTCCAAGCAGTCTTTTGAAACTGATGTGTTTTCCTATTCTTTGTATATCATTTATTGTCTTTCTTCCATGGGAAAGAGTAATGAAGTTGCTGGTTGTTTTTATTACACAAATTTACTAAAGTTATAGTACCTGTAATCTTAAACTAAATAGACTTAATATGCGTTCCTCTTTTTCGCAAGTTCATTTCTCAATCTTTCACATTTCCCTCTAAAGTTTGAGACAAAAGATTTTGTGATAAGAAGCCTTTAATTTTGGATTTTTCATTATTTATTTCCATCATTTTGCTATAGCTTCGAATCAGTTTCATTGTTAGTGAGGCCAATTTGAGAAGTGTATTCACTTGTAGACCAGTATTCTGAATTATCATAATGGGGCAACAAGTTAAATGTGTGATCTTTCTGAACAGATGTCCTAGTCACTAACCCCTTCTCAGCCAAGGGTTGTCTCTAGGGTTACAAAAAGGATCACCTGGTACAGGCTCATCAGGCATAGCATCCAGAGTCTAGGATCACCATTAGTTATAGTTGAGCTTTCCTCATCAAGAGGAGAGGAACCAGTTGAGGATTTCCCCATACCACCATAGGAGAATATTGCAGGGAAGATGAAGCCAAGATAGCTTCGGGAGACCCTGAAGGAGGCTCACGAGGTAGTGGGGAGACCCAAGTGGTCAGTGGGGGAGAGAATACCACCAGAGAGGTTGGGTGGCTTTGTGGCAGAAGTTGTGGAGATAGAGCCAGCTTGTTTTGAGGAAGCAGCTAGTTAGCAGATCTGGAGAGATGCCACAGTGGAGGAGTATGCCTCTATCATGAAGAATGATGTCTAGGAGGTAGTGCCATGTCCCAAGGGGAAGCCAGTGGTGACTTCCAGGTGGCTTTACAAGATCAAACATGTTGTAGATGGCAGCGTGGAGAAGTTCAAAGTTCGATTTATGGTGCGGGGGTTCTCACAGGTAGAGGGAGTTGACTATGAGGAGACCTTTGCATCAATTGCTTGTTATACTTCCATTAAAGTAGTGACATCTATAGCAGATGAAATGGGATGGAGGATTCACCAGATGGATGTGAAGATCGCCTTTCTCAATGGTGTTATAGAGGAGGATGTGTACATTGAGCAGCTTGAGGGATTTCAGTTGCATGGGAGGGAGTCTCATGTGTGTGGGATGAAGAAAGCTTTGTATGGACTGAAGCAAGCTCTGAGGGCATGGTACGAGAGTATAGATGCCTACTTGCAATAGATGGGTTTAGTGATGCGGATTCAAACCTATACTTTATCATGGTAGGTGACAATCCACTGATTCTGGTTATATATGTGGATGACTTGTTTATTACAGGGGAGGACAGACTCAGGCAACACTGCAAGAGAGATCTTACTTCAGAGTTTGATATGAATGATATGGATTTGATTCATTAATTTATGGGGTTGGAGGTTTGACAGGAGGATGGGAATATCTTCGTGGGTCAGGGCAGGCATGCAGGTGACAAATTGAGGAGATTATGTATGGAGGGATGTAGACCTATGGTTGCTCCTATGATCACTAACTAGGAGAATCTACTTCATATTCTGAGTTGTTGAACCCCACTTTGTAATGATAACTGATCGGTTCATTGATGTATCTTGTCAACACTAGACCAAATATTTGTTTTACAATCAACACATTGAGTTAGTTTACGATGGAGCCCAGGAGAATACACTGGGTGTGTAACAACATCCTCCCACATGTACCCAATTTAATCGATCTACTAGGGTAAACATATGACAAGAGTCTACTATGTTGTGATTCGACCCCCCATGTATGGCTAAGGAAGTGGAACCGACAAAACCAAACCAATCTAACCTTTCACACATGCTACAGAACCTTCAAGATCCAACCAACCATTCCAAGTGACCAACCCCTGAGGCAACTTGGAATTTCATTGATATGGACCCCCAGTCACTCCCATGACAAGCCATGCATGCGAATGAGGCCTTTCAGTCTCTCCCACAACAAGGGCATGACAGTGACTGTGGACTTTTTTAGTTAGTTTTGAGCCAATGACCTCAGATTTTGTGCCACTTTTTTAGGGCCATGACTCAGGCCACTGTCCAGAACTTCATGGAACTTTCATAAATGATAAATAACATGGGAACCAAGGTACTAATGCAAACACTTGATCAATTCCTTGACTGGACCTGTACTAGCCATGATAGGCATTTCGTTAAACATGTCACAAATATGCATTCTATAGGTCATAACCATAGATCTGAGCATAGGGGTCTCCTACTTATTTGAGATTCGTAAAGAAGCATTATTGTCATATCACAATAGTTGCATTATCATCTATTAGGTCATATATTCATTGTACTTTCAATTACTAATCAAAACATGATGAGAGCTATACATCAATTTTGTCATAAAACATACTCATAACCAGCATATAACCAACAGAAATAACGAGGATATAACAACCATATACGCCAATACATTTACACATGAAATACCAAGGAGAAGAAACTATTATTAATGAATGCAAAAGCCAACCAAGTTTGGGACTTCCACAAACCACCCAGCCATAGATTCGTTGAACCAAATCCTTTTTTCAGCCAATCACCCTCGTGCCATATTGCAAACATGAATGTGGGACTCAAAACCAAATTAAACCAGGTTTCCTGAGGATTTACCACAATCCCCACTTGATCACTAGGCCCTAAACAAGCATGGATGCCACTGGATTTCTCCACCTACACTGTGAGGAATTTTCCTGTCTCCTAGTATATCCCGACATTCATGGTCAAGCATTCTTAGGCCTGATCGAGGGAACACATCTCTAGGCTTTACCATATATCCCACAATTCATTATTTGAGGATTCCTAAGCCCACCGAGGCACACAAAATCTGGCTTTACCGCAATCCCAGTCCGGACCAGGGATTCCTAGGCATTGTGTTCATTCTTTCAGAGACCACCTCACTCTGTTTCAAAACCATTCGGTAGTCTAGCTCAACCAAATATAAGAGAACCCATCACACCATGACTATTCGAAAATGGAAAGGCAAGGCTAAAGAACATTGCCACACTTAGAAAAACCCATGCTAATGACAGTAGGAGAATCAAATACACACATGCATGTACCATGCATGACAAATATAGCATGTAAATCACACATGCAAATTGTTACGTGTAAATAATCCCACTGTAGCTGCTTGATCCTACTCTTCCCTACTTGATCTTTGCCTTCTTGGTCCTTCCTTTGCTTGCCTTGATCCAATGCTAGAATTCTCTAAGAATGCTCTAAGTGTCTAAGAGTGAGAGGGAGAATAGTGAGAGAGCTCCAAAACTGAACTGACAAAAGGTACCAACTGATCCTCAGAAGCCCCTTTTTTAATGAGGCCTCTATTTTCTTCAATTTTCAAATATTTTCCTTCATTTTCTTCCTCACATGCAATCTGTGACCTTTCACCTTCTGTTGACGGTGTTGGACACGCCAACATTCAGGGGATCACCCTTGTATGAAGTCCCAACTAGACTGTACACCGTTTGGTGTGGGAGTCTCATCTGGTATGATGGCCCGGTTGCCATTGTCTTAAGGATTTGCCTCAACTCTTGCTTGTCAGCATAGGAGAGTGGTTCACTTTGTCTTCGAGAAGTGAGGTTTGCATGCGTGGTGAGTGTAAGTGTACTTGTGTCAATGGTTCTTTCACTGTGAGGGGAAAAGGTGAAGGTGAGTTCCAGGTTGAAAGGGATCAGTCCCAACTCAGCTAGGAACACACAACACAAATGACATAGACACCTTCCGACGAAGCAGTCCACTTGGATGCGGCAGTCACAACATACAACACTTACAACACTCACGGATCAGTCTGAGACGAGTGCAACGGTTATTACAACAAGATTCATGTGAAAGGTTTGTCTAATGTCCGACAGAGAAGTCAACATGGAAGAGACAACATTAACATCATATACAACACATTTCCATTAATAGATTATGCATTGCAACAAATGAATCAGTTCAGATGTAGAACACATGGTTAAAAGCAACATGCATTACAAGTGTTAAAGATCAGTCCTACAACACATACAATACATGTGTGAAAACGTGCTAGCCTGTTGACAGGCTTCTGAATTAAGCGAAAGTTCCAAGACACATCGTTACACTATACATCACTAACCCCGTCAGCGGGGCGTTGGAGCCACTACTTACTCCTCAAAGAAAATATTATAGACTCTCTTGGCTATGTGGGAGGAGCTGAGGTGAAAAGTCCTTTCATGTACAAATGAGGGGGGTATTTATAGCCAAGGGTGAAACTGACCCTTGTGGTTGTTCGACTACCCTCATGACCATTTGACTTCCATGACTTTTTGACTTACATGACTCTATGTTCAACAAGTGGGTCTCTTGGACTTCCACGTTACATCACATTGATTGACAACAAGCCCATAGTGGAGATGTGGGCAACATGACTCATGACTTGACTCAACATGACTTGACAAGACAATGCTAGTACATTCATGCTACTGTTGGAGTGCATGTCGAGCTACAGTGCTGCTAAGTGATGGATGTCTTCATGGTGTATCATAGCTTCACCTCCGCATGGTGAAGTGCACAAAGCCTTCTATGGTCCTTGGTTCACTTGATGAAGCTTTGGTATGTTGTTCCTTGCTTTCATGCTGGAAGGCTTAACATGCTCACTTATTCGCGAAGGTGCATGTTCGTTGCGTTCGTCCGCTTCGCATGCTTCGTTTGTTCATCTGTTAGTGAACGTATCCATCTGCGTGTGCTCCCTTCTTTCATCTCATTCGTCATCTTGACATGTTTGTGGGTGTACCTGTACTTGCATTCACTCATCACGAGACGCAATCAAATCTAAAACCTCCTAGTCTACCATGACACATGATCATTTGAATGCAAGTGACCGAGAGAGGCAGTAGGGCTGTAATGCATGATGATGGCTTCGGGAAACTGCTAATGAGAACTATGCAAGAGTCACTGAGAGATGGAGATAGGCACTCTGAGTCGATAGTTACTGACTGTAAGGTCTAACTCGGCTGGGAGGCAAAATTGCGCAAATTTCTGGAGGAACAGTCCGGGCTGCTGGAAGGCAAGGCAGGCATGCTCTGTGCACTTTCTGGAACGAACATTTAGCAAGGGCTAGACAGCCAAATTTGCGCAATTTTCCAGAGGAACGGGTCGGGCTACATGAGGGGTTAGTAGGCAGGGATTGCACAATTTTCCTAGGGAACTTCCTGGGAGACTGGCAGCCAAATCTATGCAATTCCTAGAGGGAACTGCTAATTGGCTGTTGGGGTCACTGGGAGCCAGATCTACGCAATTACCAGAGGGAACTGCCAGTTGGTTGCTAGGGTCACTGGCAACCAAACTTGTGCAATTACCAGAGGGAACTACCAGTTGGTTGCTCAGTCACTGGCAACAGAAACTATGCAATTCCTGGAGGGAATAAGCAGTCTATTGCTGGGAGCTGTTGGCTGGGAAAACTGTATTAAGGCCAAGAGGTCGACCTGCTGATCATCTTTGCACAATTTCAGAGCTGAGCAGACTGATGGGTAGTGGGAGGCTTACTCATGAGCACTACACAATTTTTGAGATGAACTGTCGGTCGACTGTCCGGGTGACTAGCATGAGTGCTAATTAAAATGCTTGCGGGAAGCACAACTTGAAAGAACTAGCTTGGTGCTTCTGCACTGTTCTGGTTGACAGTCAATCGAGTCGAAAGTAGGGTGATGGTCTGGCTGTCAGTGAGGAGTCTAGTTGTCAGAACTTCAGCAAAAATGACTAAGTGTGTGAACAGTTGAAAGATTCATAGGTGATCATACAGACACACACTCGCACGACTTGATGACGAAATGACCAAACCATTCAGATACATATGTTAAACATGATTGACCGATGGTGCAAGCGACAAGCGCGACACTCGTGATTGATCATTCATGATTGAGACGACGCTTGCGCGATAGTGAATGTGACTCCATGTGTGAGTGTGACAGATGCTTTCATGGCAAACACATCAAACACATACGAAGCAAAGACTTTGAGCATAACCAGAAAACGGTCGCAAGCATGACTTAGACATCAACATGCAGAGACTTGAGTGCAATAAACAAGCAAGGCGAATGTAAAGACTCACACAAGCTCATGGAGTGAACCCAAGTGTGTGCAGTCATCAAGTGAAACTCTCTAAGGGAGGCTCCGAAATTGGTGCAAGCCAAAATTTTGGAGGGTGGTTGTAGCCGCTACAACACTTGGCAACACACTGGTAGAACTCCAGCTTCTCTGTTTCAGTTCATTACTAGCACAGGGCCTTGGTCCTTCAGGAAGTATTGAATCGTTGTGCAGGTTACTTCACTTTCCCCACTTACCCCATGGACATACATGGTTCACCCTTTGCCAACTCAGTCAATCACAATGAAGAGTTCATCCTAGATCTCAGTGTTGGAATCTGGGAAGGGTAGTTTAGTTCTTTACTTGAAGATTTTCAGAGTATAAGCTTTCATCTCTGGTGTTGCTCCACTGCCAGCAGGCTTGGACAGTACCCCAACGGAGTCACGCAGGAACACACGCATTGCTCCACTACCAGCGAGCCTGGTCAATACCCCGATGGAGTTGCATGCTTCCCCTCTCTGTGCAGGAAGCCTTTCTCTTCTTTTTCCTTTGTATTTTTTAAGATAACTGTGCATAGGCACTTATTTATTTTGGGGCGAAAGAAGGATCCCGACTTATTGAGAGCAAAAGAGACTGTTCCTTCAGAGAAGAATGTAAGACCTCTTACATAGGTTTTCTCATTTATATTTTTCCCCTTCTTCATTTCTACTAATTGGATTAGCTTCAACACACAGAGCAGAAGGCTGAGTACAAGCATGGGGTTTCCCAGTGTGGACACAGGTCCGCAATTGGACCAAAGCTTCCCTTACGGACGGTTCGTATTTTCCTCCAGGACTTCATCAACCGAAGGTTGTAACCAAGCACAGAGAAAATGGACACAAGACTAGCCAAGTGCTGCAGTGTCACAAGTCTCTTCGAATTTCAACCACATACTCTATTCAAAAGCTAGAATGTAGTAGTTGGCAGCACTTATTTCTGGAAACAAAATAGTAAATATCAAACAAACAAAATGCATGTGAACAAAAATAGTAATCAAAATAAAGCAAAGCAAAAGAAAATATAATAAGCAAAACAAACCAAATGAAACAACAAGCAGCAAGCAGATTGTGTACAAGGCACGGACATGGCCTGACCTACTGAACCAATGTTTAAGGACTTGGCCATTTGATAGGAAGATTACCAATCCTCCCATTGAGTGATTGCAAATGATAGGTGCATGAGCCAATTTTCTCGTGGACCAGTGCCGGTCCACTAGGCTCCGCTATCGGAACTTGGTGGCATTCTAGAAAACCTTCAAGTGAAGAAAACACTGTTGTCTTGGGTACTGTGTGCAACATGGGCTCGGATGATGGCACGAGGTAATTATTTTTACTCTGGGAAGGGTTCAATTTTATGAAGTCAATGTGTAAGCGGATCTTCCCAGATTTCTTATGTGGAGGACTTAAATCAGAAAACAAAGTGTGATGACGAATTTTGCAAGTAATCCAAACACTTAAAATGTTAATCAATCTTTTCGGTGAAAGGAGTATAAACAACATGCATATGTTACCTGTTCTTTGTTGTAATGGCTTGTCTTCTCCTTTACTTGGAATTTCATGTTGGATTGTTAGCATGTAGTGGGTACTTGGGTCGTCATCTACTCATGCAGGCCCATCCTGGTACTATTCGATCAAGTAGTCGACGATTGGTCATTGTTGTAGTACGTAAATTGTACCAAGATTAGCCATCTTCGGATCACGATGGATCCCAAAGTTGCTATATTTTTTCATAGTGTTGGTCTTTTGTGTGTTCAGCATGAGTACTTCAGCATCATTGTTTGTGACTCTGAACTTCAAACAACTTGAAATCGTACATAGTTCCTCATTTTGAATGACTGAGATAAACTCAGTCCTTGAGTCATCATGCATTCCTGATTTATCAAGACTCATGGTCCATAACGAGTCTGTACATGGACTGTTTGGCGTGTTGGTACTACTGCTACTAACGTTGTTGCTACTACTGCTACTAACAGAAAAACAAATTGTACAAGTTTCATTATCATCAGTTGGGCGAGGAAGGAGTCCCAACTGCTTTCCTGATAAGGTTGGGGTTGGCCGTGTAAGATAACACGCCAATGTCTTTTCCAGGAAGAAGTTGCCAAACATGAGTTCAACGAAGGCCAATGGTTCGTTCCTGCCATCAAGGGGAGTGACATTTTGTTTCATATACCTCTCAGATAACACTTGGATTTGGTTTCATTTTCCCTTGTACGAAAGCCACAGGTGAGACCAGTCTATAGAAAAGTATCCATCTAGCTCGCTGGACCAGTCTCTGCTGAGCAGTAGACCATATGCTTCCGGTATGTCCACAACAATTATGTTGATGCACTAGTGGACTCGACTGTCATGGGATAGTCGGATGATCACGTCTCGTAGTTCACCAATGGTTGGTACTGATGTTCTATCAAGTTGGATGATTCTCGCAGATGTTTCGCTCCATCGTGCATTGATCTTCTTAGCAATGGAGAGCGGCATGACATTGGCTGTCATGCCAGAATCAACCAAGAAGTTGTGGACATTATAGTTAAAAACTTCGAATGAAAGCAGGAATGGGGGGCAACCTGAGTTTGCTTCTTCCATCTGAAGTGTATTGAGCACAGTGGATAGTGATCTGGGAGGTGTGCATGCTCCCTTGATGGTAGAGGCCACGCTATCTGTTTCTGTTTGTCCCAATGCGCGCAACGAGATGTCTCACTAGCTCTGGACTTTGGCTAACTCGAACAAACTAATGTGCACTCGAGTTTCCTTCATGTCATCGACTATGGTGTAATCCAGAGGTGGTAGACTCACCGAGGTGTCTGGGGTGGAATGGATGCTCGTGTTGTTTGGCGCACTATTCTGCAACTTGTTTCTCACGGATGTGTTCTTATCTGCCACTGTCTTCCCGGACTTGCTTTGTGTTTGTTGCTTTGAGGCAATTGGTGGATCAACCTTCTTTATTAACTGTCTCACTTTATCTTGCATCTCCTCAAGTGTCGGGGGAGCCCCTTTACTCCTAAGATTGTAGTGATCATTTTGCTTTTGGGGATGCTTCTTGGTGTTCATCTTCAAGAATACTTGCGAGCACTGATATGCGTTCACCACATGCCTAGAATTTGGTGCTTCATCTGGTGCAACCTCTTCATTATCATCAATGTCTTCTGGTTACTCCTGTATGTCGCCATCCGCATCGAGTGTATGGGTACAGACAGAAGTAAGAACTCGCTTCCAATCTGAACAAGGTTTCCCAGGATGAAATTCTTCATGGAAGGAACATTACTTAGGATCAACGCGTTGATCGAGTTGGAACATGGGCTTCTGCGCAGTTTGGAACCGAACTGGTTGTTGCTTGATGAGCCGGTTAGTGAAATGCTTGCCTATCTCTATCTGGGCAGATGACTGTTCGCGAATGTGTCCATCTTCCACTGCTTGAGTTCGGACATTTCGATGGTCAAGTTCTTGACAAGGTGAGTGAGGGTCTCAATGTCAATTGCTTCCTTATCTCTGCCTTTGCTCGCCATTGCTTGGCGATTTCTACTCGCATCCTTGGAGTCTTTTGTTGATTCTTCATCCTTGATGACTCTAATGGCGTGAAATTCTTTCTCAACAGCAATAGCTTCTTCGCAGCTTTCTAATAGTGTTGGCTTCATAGCTCACTTGAAAAACTGCGCAATGGTGGTTAGCAGTGTAGATGTGTAATAGTCGACAGTGATGAAGTCATGAGGTTTGGTGTCTACTGCAAACTTGTTCAAGATACGCGTAAACCTCTTATTGAAATCTTTTACTTTTTCTTTTCCCTCCATCTTGAGGCTTCCCAATTCTTTGAGTAGCATGGCTGGAGTCTTGCCATCAGAAAACTTTTCAAGAAACATACATTTGAAAGAACCCCAGTTCTGTTTAGAGTTGGGTGGAAGGTTGTGATACCAAGCAGTTTCCCAGCCGTCCACGGTACATAGAAACAATCTACATGCTACGTCGTCATAACGTACCTCAAGGGTTTGCAGCTGTAGGTAGAAGTTGTCTAAATGGTCTTCTTCCTTCACCACGCTGTCAGGGTTGAACTTGATGTTCATTCTCTCCACTCGCTTCGGCATTTTTTGTAGAATAGTTGGGAGAGCCACTGGTCCCTGAGTCATCCATTCAAGATTTGGGTCAGCCATCTCTTTGTCCTTTTCTTCTTCTTCCTCTCCTTTAGAATCTGATGGTTCTGGATCTGATTCTGTTAGTTCGTCTCCACCTCCACTTCCTCCATTGCCTTCCCCTCTGCCTCCTATACCGGAGTTTGATCCCAAGACCACAAGAGTGCCTTTTTCGTCTTCAAAGAAGATTGGAGGTTCCTCTCCGTCTTCAATAGCTTCTTCCAAACCTTCGAGAGTAGCAAGGATTGCTTCTTCCACTGATGATACAACCACTTCTGTGGGAGTGGCCTTTGGCTTCTTAGATGCGTGTGGAAGATAGTGTACACATGGGATCATTCTGACTGCTTTCGTGAACTAGCGAGTGATGGGATGGACGGAGTGAAGGTGTTGATATGAAATCTTGTGTTCAATTCTGGGAGGTGAGGAGTAACCAACTGTAGAGTCGTGAGAGAGGGGTTGTGAGTTACTACCTTGACCAGATGGTTGATGAGTGAATGTGAGGGGAATTTCAGCCATGTACAACTGGTTTCCCTCCTTCTAGCGCCAGAAATGTTGACGGTGCTAGACTCGCCAACATTCAGGGGATCACCCCAGTATGAAATCCCAACTAGACCTCACACCATTTGGTGTGGGAGTCCCATCCGGTATGATGTCTCGGTTTCCATTGTCTTAAGGATTTGCCTCAACTCTTACTTATTAGCACAAGAGAGTGGTTCTCTTTGTCTTTGAGAAGTGAGGTTCACATGCCTGGTGAGTGTAAGTGTACTTGTGTCAATGGTTCTTTCAGTGTGAGGAGAAAAGGTGAAGGTGAGTTCCAGGTTGAAAGGGATCAGTCCTAACTCAGCTAGGAACACACAACACAAATAACATACACAGCTTCCAATGGCGCAATCCACTCGGATGCGGAAGTCACAACATATAAGGTAAGATAACACGTACAACACTCACAGATCAGTTCGAGGTGAGTGCAACAGTTGTTACAACAAGGTTCATGTGAAAGGTCTGTCTGATGTCCAGCAGAGTAGTCGACACAGACAAGACAACATTAACAGCATATACAACACATTTCCATTAATAGATTACGCATTACAACAAATGAATCAGTTCAGATGTAGAACACATGGTTAAAAGAAACATGCATTACAAGTGTTAAAGATCAGTCTTACAACACATATAATACATGTGTGAAAACATGATGGCCTATTGGAAGGCTTCTAAATTAAGTGAAAGATCCAAGACACATTGTTACACCATACATCACTAACCCCGTCAGCGGGGCATTGGAGCCACTACTTACTCCTCAAAGAAAAGATTACAGACTCTCTTGGCTATGTGGGAGGAGCCAAGCTGAAAAGTCCTTTCATGTACAGATGAGGGGGGTATTTATATCCAAGGGTGAAACTGACCCTTGTGGTTGTTCGACTACCCTCATGACCATTCGACTTCCATGAATTTCTGACTTACATGACTCTATGTTCAATAAGTGGGTCCCTTGGACTTCCACGTTACATCACATTGATTGAAAACAAGCCCATAGTGGAGATGTGGGCAACATGGCTCATGACTTGACTCGACATGAATTGACAAGACAATGCTGGTACATTTGTGCTACTGTTGGAGTGCATATTGAGCTATAGTGGTGTTAAGTGATAGATGTCTTCATGGTGTATCATAGCTTCACCTCCGCATGGCGAAGTGCGCGGAGTCTTCGATGGTCCTTGGTTCACTTAATGAAGCTCTAGTATGTTGTTCCTTGCTTTCATGTTGGAAGGCTTGACAGGCTCACTTGTTCGCGAAGGTGTGTGTTCGTCCCATTCGTCTGCTTCGCATGCTTCATTCGTTCGTCCATTCGTGAACCTGTCCATCTGCATGTGCTCCCTTCGTTCATCCCGTTCATCGTCTTGACATGTTTATGGGTGTACTTGTGCCTGCAGTCACTCATGAAGAGACAACATCAAATCCAAAACCTTCTAGTCTACCATGACACATGATCATTCGAATGCAAGTGACCAGGAGAGGCAGCAGGGTTGTGATGCGGGATGATGGCTCTGGGAAAATGCTGACGAAAACTACGCAAGAGTCACTGAGAGATGGAGATAGGCGATCTAAGTCTACAGTGACTGACTGCAAGTTCTAGCTCGGCTGGGAGGAAAAATTGGACAAATTTTGGGAGGAACAGTCTGGGCTACTGGAAGGCAAGGCAGGTATCATCTGCACATTTTCTAGAATGAACAATCAGCAGGGGATAGACACCCAAATTTGCGCAATTTTCCAAAGGAACGGACTGGGTTGCATGAGGGGTCAGCAGGCAGGGATTGCGCAAATTTCTTGGGGAACTGCCCGGGAGATTGGCAACTAGATTTGTGCAATTCCCATAGGGAACTACCAGTTGGTTTTTGGGGTCACTGGCAACCATATCTATGCAATTCCCAAAGGGAACTACTAGTTGGTTGCTCAGTCACTGGCAGTAGAGACTGCGCAATTCCCGGAGAGAACACGCAGTCTGCTGCTAGGAGTTGCTAGCTAGGAAAATTGTATTAAGGCCGGGAGGTCGGCTTGTTGATCATCTCTGTGCAATTTCTGAGCTAAGCTAATTAATGGGCAGCGGGAGGCCTGCTCATTAGCACTGCACAATTTTTGAGATGAACAGTCAATCAACTGTCCGGGTGGCCAACATGAGTGCTGATTAAAATGCTTGTGGGCATCACAGCTTGAAAGAACCAGCTTGGGCTTCTGCATTGTTTTGTTTGACAGTCGATCGAGTCGAAAGCAGGGTGATGGTTTGGCTGTCAGTGAAGAGTCTAGTCGTCATAACTTCAGTAAAAATGATTAAGTGTGTGAATAGTTGAAAGATGCATAGGTGATTATATGAACACACACTCGCGTGACTTGACGATGAAACGACCAAACCATTCAAATACATATATTAAACATGATTGACCGACAGTACAAGCGACAAGCGCGACACTCGTTCATGATCGATACGACACTTGTGCGACAGTGAATGTGACTACATGTGTGAGTGCAACAAATGCTTTCATGGCGAACACATCAAACACATACGAAGCAAAGACTTTGAGCATAACCAGAAAACAGCCACAAGCATGACTTAGACATCAACATGCAAAGACTTGAGTGCAATAAACAAGCAAGGTGAATGTAAAGACACACGATCTCACAGAGTGAACCCGAGTGTGTGCAGTCATTAAGTGAAACTCTCCAAGGGAGGCTCTGAAATTGATGCAGGCCAAAATTTTGGAGGGTGGTTGTAGCCGTTACAACACCTTCCTTTTCTCCTAATTTCCTTTATTTTCATAAATAAAATTCCAATTAATGTCTCTTGCCTTTTCAAAGCCCTTTCCACTGCCTTTTCCAATTTCCTTAGCCATAATAAATCAAAAGAACACCCACACTACGATTTTTTTCACAACACTCGGCTTGGAATATGTGTCCCATGACCTTGGTTATTATTTTTCCTTTATTAACTTTATTACATGGAATTTTGACTAGTGTTGTTACAGAACCCTTCCCCTTTGGGGAATACCGTCCTCGGTGTTCAATGACACCTACAACCAACAAGACATCTGAAAGAAAAACATACTGCCCATGGATATTTATAACTTAGCTCGATGTAGTATTTACAATGATCAACCTGCTGAGAAGAAAAACAACATGACAACATAACAACATGACACTGATACCGCTTATTGGATCTTTATAGCATAGCTCATGGTGGTATTTACATCCATATACATATGTACATATACGAAAACATCACATCAAAACATATGCCAAAAACATTCGTTCAACCAACGAAAAGAGAAGGATACATAGCCCACATCTAATCCGTCATCTCCCATGTAGCTTCATCGAGCCCAAAGTGCTTCCTCTGCACTTTAACTTACTCGATTGCTCGGTTTTAGAGCATGAGAATCTTTTTCTGTAATATGCACTGAGGTTCCGGCTAGATTTCTCCATCTAACTCCACCTGTAATACAAACGAGTCAATCACATGATCATCATCTTTAACATACTTCTTAAGAAATGATAAATGCCTAAAACATCATGGACTTTCATTGTTGGAGGAAGTGCAAGTCGATATGCCACTGGCCCAATCCTTTCAATAATATTGAAAGGTCCACAAAACTGAGGTTCCAGCTTGGCACATGATCCAATCCGCAAGGATCTCTTCGTGGGCTTGATGGCAAATACACATGTTCCCCAACCTAAAACTCCTTTAAAAACTTGTTCTGATCTGCATAACTTTTATGCTTGTCCTATGTTTCCTTTAGATTCTTCTTAATTACTTGAATTTCCTATTCCATCTCGGCAAACATGCTCGGTCCAATCAACACTATTCACTGGATCACTCCAAATGATGGGCGTATTACAACTCTGCCCATACAATGCTTCAAACATACTCATCCTCAAATATTCTTGGTACCCATTGTTTTAAGAAAACTCAACTAGGGGAAGATACTCTTCCCACTTCCATTGTTGATGCATCACATACATCCTCAACATGTCCTCTAATATCTTGTTGACCCTCTTTGTTTATCCATCTTTCTGCAAATCATAAGTTGTGTTGAAGGCCAAATTTGTACCAAAAACCTCCAAAGAGCTCCTTCCAAAACTTGGAAGTGAACTTACCATCCCTGTATGACACAATATTCCTTGGAACACCATGCATCCTCACTACATCTATGATGAATACATGTGCCACATCAATAATTGAATACTTAGACTTCATTAGAATGAATTGTGCTACCTTTGTCAACATGTCCACCACAACCATGATGGAATCATGTTGTATATATGTCCTCAACAAACATGTCATGAAATCCATGGAAATGACTTCCCATTTCCACTCTAGAATCAGAATCAGCTGTAGTAGTCCACCTCGATGCTTACACTATGCCTTCACCTGTTGACAGTCCAAACATCTAGCCACAAACTATGCCACATCCTTCTTCAAATTCAGCCAATGATAAAGCTTCTTCACTGTTGTCAATGTCGTATATTATCCTAGGTGACCTGAATACAATTTTGCATGAAACTCTCATAAGATAGTCTTCTTGAGCTCATTGTCATTCAACACATATATTTTGTCCCTAAATCTATCCAAACCATCTGTGGTAAGACTATATTCCACATCCTGAACACTTGTACCCTATTGTAACCTATGCATAAGATCCATGTACATGCCATCCTGTTTTCCTACCTATAATATCTGATCATGTAAGTATATCCCATAAGAAAGCATAGATGTTATGTGATTCACCTGTACTTTCCTACTAAGAGCGTTTGCAACCTTGTTCTCCTTACCCTTGTTGTACTTGATCTCATAGTCGAACTCACTAATTGTGGTCAACAATCTAGCTTGTCTGGAATTCAGATTCGGTTGGTCAAATAAGTATATCAGTCCACTGTGATCACCCATCAGTATAAATATCTTGCCAAGAAGCTAGTGCCTCCACATCTTCAATGCATGGATGATCGCCGCCAACTCAAGATCATGTGTCGGATAATTTTTCTCATGCTCATTCAGTTTTGATGACTCATAGCACACTACCTGTTCTTCCCGCATAATGAATCTGCCAAGTCCTCTCTTGCAAGCACCTGTACACACCACAAACTCTTTGTCCATATCTGTAATGTTTAATACTGGAACATTCATCAACAACTGCTTCAATTGCTAAAAACTTGTTGCACATTCCTCTGTCCATTCAAATTTCTTACCTTGCCTTTGCAGTGACGTGATAGGATATGGAATGCGAAAGAATTTCATGATGAACCTCCTATAATCACATGCTAACCCCATGAATGACCTTACCTCATCCACATTTCTAGGAGCTTCCCACTCCATGATAGCCCTTATATTTTCTGGATCCACTGCTATACCTTCCTTGGAAACAACATGTCCCAAGTAATGTACCTTTGTCCAAAATAAAATGCATTTACTGAGCTTAGCATACAATTGATGCTCTCTCAGAAATCTCAATAATGTTTCTAAGTGTTCGGCATGCTCTTCCTCATTTGTATAATATATCAAGATGTCATCAATTAATACAATAAAAAACTTGTACATATAATGACGCAACACACTTTTCATCAAGCACATGAAAGTAGTTGGAGCATTAGTCAAACCAAATGGAACTACAACAAACTCATAATGCCCATTTCTAGTCCGAAAAGTTGTCTTGTAAATGTCATCTTCCTTGATGTGTACCTAATGATATCCGAATCTCAAATCAATCTTTGAGAACACTATTGCTCCCTTCAATTGGTCATACAAGTCATCAATCCTTGACAACAGATACTTTTTTCTTATGGTTACCTTGTTCAACTGCCTATAATCAATGCATAACCTGAGAGTACCATCCTTCTTCTTCACAAACAACACCGTTGCACCTCAAGGTGATACACTTGGCCTAATGTACCCCTTGTCAAGAATTTCCTTAAACTGTAACTTCAACTCTTAGACTAACTCTGGTGTGCTCATCATGTACAGTGCCTTTGATGTCGGTGCTACCCCTGGTACCAACTTAATGGAAAATTCCACCTCTCTGTGAGGTGGCAACTCCAAAATCTCTGCTGGAAACACATCCTGAAACTGCTGCAAGATCGAGTACCTGCTCAATACCTCCACATCCTCAACATCCTTACCTTTATCACTAGAAATATGCACTACAAATAACACACCCCATTTTTTGCAATTGTGCTTTGTCTGCATAGTTGTCACCATTCTAATTGATGTTGCCTTCTTCTTACCCTACAAGATCCTTTGTTCTCCATTGTCAACCAAGCACTCAATGGCCTTCTCATAACAATCCACTTTGGTCCTCAGCCAGTCCATACCCAAAAGCATACTATATGATCCCAATGGCAATACATTCAAATGTGTTGAGGTAGGCATGCCATTCAACTCGGATGCACAACCTCTTACCCATCGATACACTCTCTTCTTTGTACCTGTAGTCAGTTGCACTAACTAGGATTATGCATGAACTTATTTAATCAAATCACATTTATCCACCACGTCAAGACTAACATAACTATAATTAGATCTATGGTCAATCAAAGTGGAAACAACTTGATCACAAAGTTTACTGTCCATCTCAATAATATTTTCCTGGTGATCTGCCTCCTTATAATCCAATGCTACATAAATATGTGGAATGCTCTACCCAACATCCCCAACTGTCTACACTTCCTGTGCACTGTAAATCTGAGGCCTACCACCCTGATTCTGTGGAAAATCCCTCTTAAGATGCTCCTTACCACATGTCCAACACTACAACCGTCTTGTACCATCACCTTTATTCTACTTCCCTCCATGTTGTGACCCATTAAAATTCTTGTAAGGTGCAACATTTTCTTTCTCACCTGCATCCTGAGGCCTTGTTCTTTTCGGCTACCATTTACCTTTAACTTTGTCTTTCCCTTTCCAACCTTGCTGAGACTCTATCTTGTGCTTTAATTGCTCATAACAATGCTTCAATTTCCCAATAACTTCCTCAAGTGACCGAGGCTCATCATACTCAATCTGATCTCTAAATGCCAATGGAAATAAACTGAAAAATATCTAAACTTTAGTTTTTTTATCCTTAAGATATGGTACATACCTCAATAACTCCAAGAACTTGGTCATATACTCCTCATCTGTCATCGATCCCATCTTTAGCTCACAAAACTCCTTGGCTTTTTTTTTGTAGTACCGCTCTGACAAGTACTTCTTCCTTAAAAGTCTTATGAATTCATGCCAACTCAACACCTATGTACTGATGTCTCTAACCTGCTTCACATATTCCCACCAGATGTTTGCTTTCCCTTTGAGGCTAAAGATAGCTATTATGGCCTTCATGTTCTCTGTGTAATCATGCATCTCAAAGAATTTCTTCATACCAAGTAGTCATGCCTCTGCATCCTCCAACTTCTTCAAATCTCCATCAAAGGTAGGTGGCTCCGGTTTCTTTAACTCATCTAGAAAATATCCCATGTCTCTCCTCATGTAAGTATGATAACGATGACAATCATAGTTCATGTCAGAGCCAGAACTAGAATAGAACATGTGTCCATGACCTCTCCTATCTAGAGTATCCAAGAGCCTTCCATCTCTAATTGTTTCATCTTTATCTGACCTGTGCCCACCATGAGATCTACTGCCATATGCCCTATTTCTTTTTTCCTCATGCCCATGGTTAATCCAAAGTGGTCATTGTCTTTGCAATTCGGACAAACTTTGAAGGATTACTGCATTGACCTCTATTTGTTTCTATTGTGCCTAAATGATCTTGTCATTATCTGCCTCGCAACTCCTTATTTATGCCTTCAAGCTTCTCAATGTGTCTGCTAAGTTAGAAGAATACCCAACACCACACTTCTCATCTGACCCATAGGGAGAATCTCATGAATTTTAGTATGTCATCTTGCTAGTCATCTTTGATCTCTTTCTTGTAAGTAGACAATGTCAGCGAAAACCAAAACATAACATAATCAACTCACCTTGGTATAGTTTAGGGGAGGATATCTCATTTGTAAGATCCACCAGATTAGCACGATACATGTATAATCATAATCACATCAACATATAACACCATTTTAACCATTATCCAGTTATCAATGCCTGATCATACCAACCACATACCTATTGATCAGTGCTTGTCATTGATGTCAACCCAGGCAGCACGAGGGGGTACCGTGGTCTTGCAAGGGAATTTTTACTTGAAAACTTATTCTATTATGAGTCAAGTATCATCTAGATGGATTCTACTCATCGATATTTTTCCGTTGATATATGGCATGCCAAGTAATTCTTCATGGTTTGAGAGATATTCATGTTTGAAGTTAGTAACCCCAGTTAGTGGGCTAAACCCTATGGGGTTGTGGCATGGCACTAATAATTGGTTGTGGTCATTGAATAGTCAATAATTAATAATAAGAAAATTTCTCCTAAAATCCCTCCAATGTTCAATTGTTGAGGACCCTCTCAACTCAAGACATTCATATAAATAATGACCCTCATATCCTCCACTAGTAGGGATTTTCTGGCTTCAAACAGGTCATCGTGGAATTTTCACTATAAAATTTTTTTCCTGTGAAGCTTCAGAAACTTAAATTAAAACCCATTTGAGCCTAAATCTTGATGAACCTCGTGACCAAATTTCAGATCTTGGTTCGCTATATTTTCAGAGATATGATCTGAGGAAGTTAGGGTTTTTGCACGCTTCCAAATTCCATGTCAAATAGGTAACGTTGGGAAAATAGTCATAACTTTCTCTATTAGCATTGGAATCAAATTCCGTAAATAGTCACAGAAATAGGACAAACTTTAGTTTGTTTAGTAGCATTTTCAGGGCCGAAGGTCACAACAGTGACACGTGGCACTTCGTACAAGTTCACTCTACTGAACCAGTCTATAATCAGGTCATCATGGGAGATTAGGCATAACTCTTTCTTGAAGAATCCAATCTTGATAAGAACTATGGGGTTGGAAAGAGGACTCGGAGGGCTACCACAAGACAAAATTTTAGACCCTGGAGATCCAAAATTACATAGATACAACAGATTTAATATCGAGCTCCTAGAAGGCAAGAAAAAGCATGCATTCAAGGATCACTATAGTAAGGACCACACATCAATAGTCAAGGGTAAGTCTCCTACACCAAGGTATGTATGATTAGTGTTTACATTTGAAATATGAGTATCATCTCTAACATATGTTTTTGCAGGACAATGTAAGTATATACAGGGTCTCGGTTCTATCTTAATGTTTTTATATGTCACAGTTAGTTATGATACCACATTTCGGATGTATTATTCTTGATACTACACATTTGATGCTACATGTTCTTGATGCTACACCAAGTCTGCTAAATCTATATGATGTTGTAAGTTCATGTTACTTGTATTTTCATAGTTGATAGAATGGTCTATGTTGTTGTACTTAGAACTTGGTCCATCACAAGTCTAGGGTCTGTCATCAGTTTTTATTGTATATTTCTTTAGGTCGGTTTTGGATATAGTCTTGCATAGAGTCCATGCCTATATAAAGAGTGGGAGTCTTTGTCTATTCCTGCAACAAGTCAACAACAAAAGTGACAAGAACACTTAAGGTATGCATTGTAATTTTAATTTGTATTTATTCATTGTTATGCACTTACATGTGTTTTGCAGGCAGAGGTAAGTTAAAGGGTATTTTGTTTTGTTTTGGGATTGGTTTCAACAAGAAACTTTTGCATGCAGGTATAAGAAGATTCAAGTACAACTTCAAGCAAGAATTCAAGAGAAGAAGTATCAAATCAAAGGAAGCATTGCAGCGGGACATTCTTTGAAGACATGACAGCCATCTGCATATTGTGAAGAAGTATCAAGGCTAAGAGTCATCATTGTAAAGTTGTAAAAGAGTCATCATTGTAAAGATTTTAAAAGAGTCATTTGTAAAAGATTCATTTTGCCTAGAGTCGAGGACGCAGTGTTGGGAGGTATAGGAGTCACTGTTGGGATGACGTCATGGTTGAGTTGCAAGTCATAGAGTGATTGGGTATTTGGTCAAGTACACAAAAAATATTGCACATCTTAAAGTATCGTAGATTGTTGTCCCTAGCTTGGGAATCCACAGTCTTGTCTTATTTCAATCATTATAGAGTGGCAGGGAGGTGCTAGGCAGGTGTATGAAGTCACCTACATGTTGGGGCATATGAACACTTCAGGGTGGTAAGTTGGTGCTAGGGTGAGTTGTGGCTCGCTAGGGTATTGGGGCATCCATTCAGTTGATTACTAAAGAAACCAAGGCGTTGGGGCATCCTTCTAGTGGGAGTTGGAGAAGAATTCTTTTCTAGAATTCTAGGAAGTTGTTGCTTTCATTTCAGTTGGGGTTGAAGATTAAAGAATTTATTAGAAGAGCATTCGGTGGTTTTTGACCTGGAGGGGGTTTTCCACCTAAAATTCTTGTGCCTATTATGTTCTTTTATTTACTGTTATTACTGCATAAACATTAATAATAATTGAAGATTAACTAATGCTATGAAAAGATTTAAAAATGTTAATTGCTAAGGAATACGGATTCACCCCCCACCCCCCCCCCCCCACCCCTCAGCATTTCCAATCATACCATGACTTCATGCATGAAAATTACAACCATGTCAATGTATTCATAACAATATATAAGCATTGACATGCATAATCGGCATACACTCATGACGACCACATCCAACAACACACCATCCACTTTCACATGGTGACACCACTACAACCATGGCCACCACCATGCATACACAACAAGTACATAGAGCACAAGCATAGAGAACACATATATGCAACTAACATGAATGCATGACCAACACACTGCCCATCTAGTCCAAGGGGTGAACCATGCTCTGATACCACTCTGTAACACCCTCCTCCCACATTTACCCAAGTTAACTGGTCCACTAGGGTAAACATGTGACAAGAGGTTACTATGACATGATTTGACTCCCCATGTACAGTTAAGGAAGTGGAACCGATAAAACCAAACCAATATTACCTTCCACACATGCTACAAAATCTTCAAGAGCCAACCAACCCTTCCAGTTGACCAACCCCTAAGGCAACTTGACATTTCACTGATTTGGACCCTCAGATGCTCCCATGACAAGCCATGCATGCAACTGAGGCCTTCAAGTCTCTCCCACAACAATAGCATGCCAGAAACTATGGACTTTTTCAGCTAGTTCTAAGCCGTGACCTCGAGTTTTGTGCCACTTTTTCAGGGCCAGGACTCAGGCCACCACCTAGAACTTCATTAAACTTTCAGAAATGATAAATAACATTGGAACAAAGGTAATAATGCAAATTCTTGATCAATGACTTGACTAGACCCCTACTAGCCATGATAGGCATTTCGTCAAACATGTCACAAATATGCATTGTATAGGTCATAACAACATATATGAGCATAGGGGTCTCATACTTATCTGAGATTCGTAGAGAAGCATTGTTGCCATATCACAATAGTTTCATTATCATCTATTAGGTCATATATTCATTGTACTTTCAGTTACTAATCAAAACATGATGAGAGCCATACATCAAGTCTATCATAAAACATACTCATAGTAAGCATACAACCAACAAATATAACAAGGATATAACAACCATATAATTCACCTATAAGCCAATACATTTACACATGAAATACCGTGGAGAAGAAGCTATTATTAATGAATACAAAATCCAACCAAGTTTGGGACTTCCACGAACCACCCGACCATAGATTGGATGAACCAAATCTTTCTTTCAGCCAATCACCCACGTGTCATGTTCCAAGCATGAATGTGGGACTCAAAACCAAACCAAACCAAACCAGGTTTCCCGAGGCTTTACAGAAATATCCACCAGATCACTAGGCCTTAAACAAGCATGGATGCCACCAAATTTCTCCACCTACATCTTGAGGAATTCGCCTGTCTCCTAGTCTTTAGACTTTACCATATATCCCAGCATACAATAGTCGAGGATTCCTAGGCCAAATAAAGACTCCACCCTCCATGGTTTACCATATATCCCACCATTCACCGGTCAAGGATTCCTAGGCCTGATCAAGGGCACACACCTCTAGGCTTTAGTGTATATCCCTTCATTCACGGTTCAAGGATTCCTATGCCCATTCACGAACAAAAAATCTGGTTGTACCGCAATCCCAGTCCGGTCGAGGGATTCCTAGGCCTTGTGTTCTTTCTTTTAGAGACCACCTCACTCAACTTCGAAACCATCCAGCAATCCGACTCAACCAAATACAAGAGAACCCATCACACCATGGTTATCTAGAAATTGCAAGGCAAGGCTGAAGAACATTATCACACCTGGAAAAACCCATGGCAATGGCAGTAGGAGAACCAAATACACACATGCATGTACCATGCATGCCAAATCTAGCAAGGAAATCACACATGCAAATCGATACCTGCAAATAATCTCGTTGTAGCTGCCTGATCATGCTCTTCCGTGTTTGATATTTTCCTTCCTGGTCCTTCCTTTGCTTCCCTTGATCTAATGCAAGAGTGGTCCAAGAATTCTCTAAGTGTCCAAGAGTGCGAGAGAGAAAATAGTGAGAGAGCTCCAAAACTAAACTCGCAAAAGGTACCAATTGATCCTCATAAGCCTTTTTATTAATGAGGCCTCTATTTTCTTCAATTTTCCTTCAATTTCCTCCTCACATCCAACCTGTGACCTTTCACCTTCATTTTCTCCTAATTTCCTTTATTTTCATAAATAAAATGTCAATTAATGCCTCTTGCCTTTTCAAATCCTTTGCCATTTCCTTTGCCAGTTTCATTAGCCATAATAAACCAAATGAACACCCACACTAGGATTTTTCGCTCAACACTCAGCTTGGAATACGTGTCCCATGACCTTGGTTATTATTTTCCTTTATTAACTTTATTACATGGAATTTTGACCTGGGTTGTTACAAGGTGGCTGCAAAACATGTGTTGAGCTACTTACAGGGCATAATGGATTATGGTCTGGACTATGTCAGATGTGTTGGAGTCAAATTGATTGGTTGCACAGACTCAGATTGGGCTGGTAGTGTCAGTGATTGAAAGAGTACTTCTAGGTGTTGTTTCTCCTTGGGCTCGACAATTGTGTCATGGTTCAGTAGGAAATAAAGATCAGTGCATTAAGCAGTGCAGAGGCAGATTATATGGCATCTAGTCAGGCAGGGTGCAAGGAATTATGGCTTCGCAAGATGCTTTATGGTTTATTTGATTTGATGTTGAGACCAACTATGATTTACTGTGATAATCAGAGTTGTATCAAACTCTTTGAGAATCCAATATTTCATGACAGGTCAAAGCATATAGAGATCAGATACCACTTTATCAGAGATTGAATTCAGCTAGGGGTTGTGAAGCTTGAGTATATATCCACTAATGAACAAGTAGCAAACATTCTCACCAAATCATTGCCAAGGGGAAAGCATGTATTTTTCAATGACAGGGTGGAAGTGGTGAGCAACACATTCATAGGTAAGAGGGAGTGTTGAAAATAGTACCAAGGAGAGGTGTTACTAGGCTTTTATCCCTTTTAACCTAGTGAGCACATTAATTCCTTTCGTCTTCGTGAAATTTATGAGTTATATATTAATGTCAAGGGTGGAAAAGGTACTTAGAAGTGTTGTGCCATGTACTTTTTCTATTATTAAAGTCACTTGTACTTTATAAAGTGACTTTAAGTGAAAAATACTAAGTGTACTTTTTTAATATTAAAGTGAGGTGAAAAATCACTTTATGAGAAAAAATAGAAAATGTCCACAACTTGAAAAAGGTACTAGGAGAATTTTAAGTGATGGGGCCAATGTATGAGGAGGGTCATTTGGGAGAAATGATCTCAACCACACATTTTGAGATTTGAGGATGAACTCTTAAATATTGGATCCTAAGCTTAGGGATTCAATCTTTTCCAAGGAGACAAAAGAGAAAAAGGGAAACTCATTCTTCACTTCATACTTGAGAGAGAAAGCATGAGAAGAAGAGAACCAAGGAGAAAACCTCAAGGAGAGTAGAAGATCCTGCAGTAGTGAGAAAGGGGCTCGAATCCCAAGGAGAAGACAAATAGCAACATTAATTTTGAGGAACAATAGCACGTAATTCGAGGAGATGGGCACGATTTTCGAAGAGGATTTGGGCACGAGTTTCAAGGAGGAAACATCTTAGTTCATGCCTAAAATTCAAGGCACCAATTTCGAGACAAACATCTACAAGAATCTTGAAAATCTATGAGGATTTCAGCTACTGTCAAGCACGAAAATCGAGGCAGAACAATCACCCTTGAGCACAAAAATTGAGGCAGATTTCAATGTTGTTCCTAAGGTAGATTCTAGGCACAAAAATCGAGGAGTTGGGGAGAGAATTTAATGCTAAAATTTTGGGCACAAAATTCAGCGTAAATCTGATTTTCCAGTGGGCACAAATTTCCAGAATGTGTTCATTTAATGCTACAACAAAAGGCAGAAAAGCACTGTGGTTTTTATGTACTTATTTAATTTTTCTCAAGCAATAAAATCCTCCATTGAAGACCAGTTTTCCCCAAGAGGCCGTGGGGTTTTTTTGGGGTCATCTTGACAAAACAAGTGTCTCTTATGTGTTGAATGCTTGCATTTAATTTTGTGTTAATTATTCATTGTTAGGAAAATGAAAAAGAATAGAAGCACTCTTTATGTTTGCAATAAATGCATTCTGAAATTTATATCAGCATGTCAAAACATGTGGATTGGACCTAAACAAACACTTGTAAAATTGTAAATTGGGTTAAGGGTGTAGGGCATTTAATTTCTACAATTTTTTTTAATATTTCCAACTCACTTAAAGCCCAAGTTTGACAATACCATTACATTCATCTCATTGAGACAATTCCAAGGATGTAAAAATTTGCTTCATTCCTACCTCAGGATCAAAAGGTATGACCATTACAATCTGACGAATTAGAGGATGCCTCTTCATAGTCTTGGCCACATGGCCATACCCCACGCTAAGCCCTAGCGCCACATGGCAATTAGTTATTAGTTGTTGACACATTCGTATATTTGGATCCCACACCTCGCACTATGCAATAAAATGCAAACCTATATGCATATAAATCTATATATACAGATATATGGTTTCTCTGACCAATGCGACGGGTTGTCAACTACCACTAAATTGCTCGTCTCTTGGGCTCTATTATAAGGCTTGTGTAACTATGCGTGCTTATTGCTTGCTCTAGGTTGACCCATTGTGGGTCCACAAGTCTCCAATTAATGGCTTGTCAAGCACGTGTGTAAGTCATCACGGCACAAGGTCACGTCACCCCGCTCCTCCATTACATGCGCTCCTCGCTATACTCTCGAGGATTAGCCACCGAGCATATGTAACCAACTCCTCCCCCATTTACCCACTTTCAATGGTTTTCCCAGGGTAAACATGAACTGAGGGTCACTATGATAAGACTCAACCTCCTATGTGACCTTAAGGAAATGGAGTCAATAACTTAATACCTTACTGACTTCCCTCAGGTGCTACAGGAACTCCAGGAAAAACCCAACCCCTCTAGGTGTCCAACCCCTGAGATAACTCCCTTTTTCATTAACCTATAGCCCCAATTTCTCCCTTTCCAAAGCATGAAAACAATTGTAGCCCTTCAGTCGCACTGATAAGCCTACCTCCATGCGACTGTGGACTTTTCCAGTTAGTTCTATGCCAGCGACCCCAAATTCTGAGCCACTTTTTTAGGGCCAGGACTCAAGCCTCTACTTAGAACTCAGTGAAACTTCCAGAAATGATAAATGACATAGAAACAAAGCTTATGAACCAAAACTTGAACCAGGACTTGACCTGACCTCTCCCAACCGGGACTGACATTCCATCAAACACATGGTGAACATGCAACCTACAGGTCATGAATGCAAATATGAACATAATGATCTAAAAACTTATCTAAGGATAAATAAGAAGGAACAATGCCTTCTCACAATAGTTGTCATAACACCAATTAGGTCTTGCATTCATTATCCAGACATTAATTAATAGAAATGTGTTAAGATCCATACTTAGATCTGTT
This sequence comes from Pinus tabuliformis, assembly GCA_031772625.1. Classification (NCBI taxonomy): domain Eukaryota; kingdom Viridiplantae; phylum Streptophyta; class Pinopsida; order Pinales; family Pinaceae; genus Pinus; species Pinus tabuliformis. The sequence goes on along the minus strand of CM062809.1, from coordinate 291,577,984 downwards.
AATTAACCATGTTTATAACCAACATATAACCAGATAAATAATAATGAGAGAACAACCATTAAAGCCATGGAGTAACAAGTACATTTACTCATCAAAATCAAGAGGAACTTAACTCTTATTAACTATATGCAAAATCCAACCAAGTCATGTACTTCACATGCCACCCGATCATAAATTAGGCTGAACCAAATCTTTCTTTTAGCCAATCACCCTTGTGCCATATTCCAAGCATGAATGTGGGATCTCATGGGATAAAACCATCAATAAACAACAAAGGGAATCCATAGGTTAATCTACCTCCACCCTCACCATATCGTGATCTCACCTAAATCGGTCCTGAGATCACAAAACACAACCGAGCTTGGATGCCTCATAATTCCTTCACCATCCCTTGAGGAATTCTCCCGTCTCCACGCACCTATTGAGGGCTTCTCGAAGAAAACCATCTCCACCCCCAACCCTTGGGATTTTACTGAGACCACCTCACCTAGATCCAAAACCTTCCAACAATCCATATCTCAACTGAGAAAGAATCCCATCACACCATGGTTATCTGAAAATGGCAAGACAAGGCTAAAACCATTGTCAAAACTCAACAAAATCCATGCCACCGACAACAAAGAAACCAAAATACACACATGCATATGCCATGCATGCCAAAACCAGCCAGGAAACCATTCACGCAATATGTTACCTACAAGTATTCCTATTGAAGCTACCTGACCCAACCTTTCCTTAGTTGATCCTTGCTTTCGTTATCCTTCCTTTGTTTTCCTTGTCCTTCCTTTGTTTTCTTACTTTCCTTCTCCTCTTGGTGCTCTTCTCCTCTATGAAACTAACTCCAAAACTAAACTGACAAAAGGCTACCTATTGATGATTTGATGTCTTTTTATTATTGATGCCTCTAATTTCTTCATTTTTCCTTTATTTTCCTTCAATTTCGTCCTCACATGCAACCTGTGACCTTTCTCCTCCTTTTTCTCCTAATTTCCTTTATTTTCGTAAATAAATTGTCAATTAATGCATCTTTGCCTTTCCAAATCCTTTGCCATTTCCTTTGCCAATTTCCCCTTAGTCATAAACACAACAAGTGATTCCCACTAGGATATTTTTCCCAACATTCAACTTGGAATAAGTGTCCCTTGACCTTGGTCTTATTTTGCCTTTATTAACTTTTATTGCATGAACTTTTAACCCGAGGTTGTTACAACATACATGCATGTTGAGGTCCCGGAAATCGGGTCAACAACAAGGGGGATACCCACCCGGTCCGGAACCTGGTTGGCGGCTCCTTGCCCGTTTGGTGTAGCGGGTCCGACTGGGGATAATGGGACCAGCTTCCCAATCTAAAGGATGTGTGTGTGTAGAGTTTGATTATGCTGATTCTAGAAGTATTTTAGAGCTAACTCAAATCTAACTTGTAAACTGACTCTATGCTATTGTAATCTAATGAAAACAACACATCTAATCTACGCTAACCCGGGATATATCTCTTTTATTATGCGATCTAAAAAGATTTCGAACAATAACTGGTAATAAAGATCATTCAGCTATCATAAGAATATAAACCAATTAAGATGAACCATTCTGCATAAAAAGTTAGGCAAAACAGTTGTGAACAACATATCGCATAATAAGTTATTCATATGTCAAACACAAACAAATGATTCCACCGTACAGAAGTGCCAAATGGTAACCCAGACATTCATACATCAACATATAAACAACTAAAACTGCATATCACTCTAAGAATATAAGCAGAAATTCGTCAAGAGATAAAAGTACCATTTATGACTGATTTTCACTCATAAACCTCAAGCAATAATGATTTATCTCTACTTACTTCTAACGCCTACTAAGAGTACAGAAGTGCAACATCAGTAGCAGACATTAAAATGCAAACATAAATAAATCTCGATCCTTCCATTCATCAAAACCTCCTCTGAGGGTGCAGAAGTGCATGTTCCGAGGACAAGTTTTTGACAAATTTCTGGACCCTTCTCCAATGCAATGAGAAGGGTTAAAATACTACTTCCTAATTCTAATAATAGTATCATTACAAAAATTTTAGGATACGGTTTTCAAATGACCGTCCTTTTTCTAATCTAGTAAAAAGAGAAAAAACAACATTCTAAATGAAATCACTTATGAGCTTGGTCTTTAAAGTTGCAAGTGTCCAGCATAGGCTTGAGAAGAGTCGGTTGACTGATTTCTGCGCTGAGCTGGGCTGCGAAAACGGAATCTACGAGAGCTGGCGCTAACTTCTCGGCTGCGTTTGTAATGCATTTCACCGTCATCCATTGGCTATGCGGTTTAACCAAATACGTCCAGTAACATTCCCAATTCAGCCTAACCAATGCTTGGATTGCCTTCCCTTTTGCCTGTGCTTTCTGCCTCCATTCTGTTTCCAGTTGCAACTTGTTTGGTAGGTACCCCGGGGTGGTCTCTGCAATTAAATTTTCCCTGTGTAAATTCTCATTTACACAGTCGATAAGAATGCTTGCCTGCGTCGCTGCTGTCTCTGTTGCTTGCTCTGCCTGCGTGATTTGATCGTCCCATTTATTAAAGAGCAACTCTTTATGATTTTCATTAATCCTGGGTGCACCTGCTCTTTTCCCTTCCTCATCATCTTGCCAAGTCAAATATTTTGTCACCCTCTTGTCGTTCTGATCGTAGTCGCTCCGCAAATCCACCACTTGACTGGTGATTTTGTCGCTCAGCACACAATAATGACTCCACTGTGATATTTTACGTCCCAACTCTTCCTGTTGCTGCAGTAGTTTCTCGTTCAAGACGATAGATTCTGAGATAAACTCTGCCAGCTTAGGCTCATATTTATGCGTTTCTTGCAAAGTCTGCAATTGTTTTTCTTTTTCTTCGAGACTCCTTTGATAGCCTATCTGCATCTGTTGAAAGTCTTCCTGTAGCTTTTCAAGCTGTCTGGAAGCTTCAGTGTTCGCGTTGGCTTGTTGCCACTGTTGTTGTAGCAGTTGTATATGATTTTCTTGTTCCTTTAATAGTTGCTGAACTTCAGAGGCCTTATCAATAGTTGCAGAAGCATACGCTCCTGCAATCTGAGACAGCTTCGTAAGATTTTCAGTCAGATTATTATTGGGGTCTTTCCATAAGACGTCCAAATGTTCAGCCTCTTGAGACAGTGTATTTTCAAGCTTTCTTTTCTTTCTCTGTCTCCTTACAACTGCTTTGTGTTGGGGACTATAGAATATATCCAGTGGGGGAATTTCTTCTACGTTAAGTAGAAGTTCTGAGGTTGGAGCGATAGGAAGGTGTTCTGCTTCTGTGGCACTACTGACTATGGTCGAAACGACTTCTTGCACCACCTGTGTATTATTCACAGGTGTTTTCGGGACTTGCCCTTCAAGATTGATCAATTCATTGAAGGTTTCCCACTCTTTATCTAGCTCTGTTGTGACAAGTGGTGCTTCGATGACAGGAGGGGGGACATCTCTTGGTGGTGAGGCGATAACTTGCTGCTGAGACATTGCACTTGACTGAGCTGTATCTTTGGTTGTTTCTTCATTTTTTCCTTGGTCGTGAACAGACTCTTCAGGATGCTCAGATACTTCTTGCGCGGCGTTGGACTTAGATCTGGAAGTGCTGGAGTTTTCACTGAGGCTGATGCTTGGAGTTGGTTCTCTAGTAGGTAGTCGCAGCCTCTCTAGTGGAATACTGGCCAGCCTTCTTTCTCTGTATAACGTGAATTTTTGGAGGTCACCTGGAGACAACCTCGACTGAGCTTCCCGCAAAATTTCTTTGAGCGAACTCTTACTCTGAAACAGATCTTTCTTTCCAGAGAACACTCTTATCTTGACGTTCGTTGTGAATTCTTGGGCCACATCATTTGGGTCGAATGGCCTTGCTGGGAACTTAAATAATTGAAGACACGTCACATTCTCCACTTCGCCAAAAGTGTGTCCTACATCGAACAAAGAGAAGGCCCCACAAGTTACAGGAAATTGAGGCCATATGGCCTTCTTCTTGTCCTTTAGGTCTTTGGTCAGGCCGCCTTCAGAACAGGTTTGATAAGCGATTTCCCGGGCCAAAAGTTTATCAGGGACATATATGGGTAGGACATGTGGAGGTACAGTGCTTCCAAAAACTCTAATGTAAGTAAACCATTCTTCTCCAAACCATCTCGCGATGGGGATGATGTCAATTTGGGCCTCGGGAGAGCACCTTGGGGGTCCTTATCATATATCATTCTATATAGGGGCAAAATAAGCCCATGGCAAATCTAGTAAAAATGAGGGGTAAACTGGGAATCCCATAAGACCTTATGATAAACATGGATGGGAAATGGGTCTTGGGTAGTCCATTTCAAACCCATAATAGGGAATTCAGATACAAGACAAACAGAATCCATAATATAGGCAGATAGATAAAAAGGAGGATAGACCCTTTGAGACAAGGATCTCTTAGACCGGTAATTGAGAACAGCTGTGTATAGAGTATCAGAAAGGATTTTGGCCCAATCTAGGATGTCGGCGTTAGTGGCAGCATCAATTAATGGTAGCCATTCAAATTAAAACTTATTGATATCCAGCATCCCAAATAACCTACAGAGCATGGCCGCAACAAAACAATATGGAGAGGTGAGGGAACCAGTGTTGTACATACCGTTTTTATCCTTTTTTAGCGGCTCGTCTCTTCTAGACCATTCTTTAGTGGTGTCTGATAGATCTGGATTCTCTGCCGCGAACTTCTTAACAAATTGTGCATTATAGGTCGCTTGCGGTTCAGGAAGATGATACATAAGCTTCAAATCTTGCGCAGCAAATGATCCCACGAGCCCATGTCCATGAACTTTGAATTGTCTGTTTTTCAATTCTGCATCATCCAGTATCCATTTGATCATATCTGTGTATGGTAGAATTTTGGGTCTTGCTGCTATTCTGTGAAGGAATGAACATGCTAGGTCCTCCAAGGATGCCTCAGAAGAGCGTGGCGCACCCGCGACAGCAGTCACCTTCATTATTCTAGGCTTTTCTTCCTCTAGCAGCCTGTACATGCCTTCCCATGTTGATATCCCTGCGTCTCTATTACAGGCTGTGTCTGTGTACAGGGGCGCCATCTCCTTAGTCTTCTCCCTTGCTTCGGAGCTTTGAGCTTTATTTTTCTTCCCCATTTCTCTTTCCGTTTCACCCTGAGTCGTCTTAGCTCTTTGTTCCTGCAGATTACGAGTGAAATGGAAATGACTGATCCAAAAAGGTGATGGGAGAGTTTTAAATGCAAGAGATCAATCAAACATGCCACCTTACGTGAAGTAAATCTCTAGCAAGGCACGCGTCTTTAACCCATTTAATAACTGACAACTAATTCCTTTACTATCATTAAAAGCGCATAACTTCGGGTCAGATTATGGTAAGTGGCTTTTTCTTTGAATGGCGCGCCCGAAGGATTCGTACCGAAGTGATTTATGATTTGCTGACGTAATCTCGCATGTCGCGCTATCGCTAATCGTATCATCGCAAATCGCATGGATGTGGCATCGCAGCGATCGCAATATCGCAGATCGCAGAAATTTGATGTTTGCCAAATCTTGCCTGGCTCATTTCTGCGATATGCGATCTAGCGATCAGCGTTATCACAGATCGGCGAGTCTTTTAAGTTTTTCTTTATGAGTATTACTATTTTGCGATGCGATGCCATTATTAACACGAGGATGGTGCGTATAAAAGGAAAATGAAGGTGTTTCCTATCCTTTTGCAATGCGACCTTAAAGGTTTTCTCTTTTATCATAGACTTAGGCTTAAAATATCCAAGAGGCTTTTTCTAAGCGTATGATTGTGACTTCAAAAAAGAAACCCTTGCTTTTCCTAAAAATTAACTAAGGGTCCCCATTCATTCAGTATCATGGTTGATACTTAATTGAATAAGGGGGGGTGTTGCTGGCCACAACAATGCCCTGGTGGGTCCTCCCCCCGAAACTAATAGTGTGTGTTGAATGGTCCTCTGCCCCTCTCTCATTTGCATCTCTAGTGGTCCCACTCCTGCCAAACTAACCCTACCCTATGTCATCCCAAGCATTCAATTGTGTGACTTTCTGTGGGCTTTCGGAATACGACCCCTCAGGGCTTATGTCAACTCGGGCCCTTGCCCAACCATTGATTACCTCCACCACTTAATCCTTGTCGCTCATCATGTTAGCCTTGCATTGAATTAAGCCTCCTGACCTTATGGCTAGCAATATGGCCTTGAAGCTAACCCTTTATTCAGCCTAATAATTCAACCACGATCGTAGACAAGGTTAAAGGGGCTAAGGTTAAGACCTTTCCACCTAAGCCATTTGCAAGGGATTTGACCATGGCTTGGTCATAATGGTTCTGCAATTTTTTATGCCCACGCCTAACTCAAACATCTTTTATTATGACTATGTGAATTGCACATTGGTGTTATTTCTTACGAGCTTACGATCAGATCACCCTTGAGGGTTTTAAATGGCATAACACAAGATATGAAACAAGGACTTTCCCATTCAGTCCTTCAGGACTTGCGGTCTCCTAACCTCCTCGATAACTTATGGGAAAAGGGTATGTCTTAAACCAAAGATCCCAAGGCCCTTCTTGAAATTCCAACCAACACTATAAGCTTTTAAGGACAATTGAGAAACATATGACACCCAAAAGGCCATAAAGGGATCAATGATATCCAAGGAAACAAGAGATTCTCCTGTTAAGATAATTTGCAAGTGGGGACCATAAACACATTCACTTAACCGACAATAACACAAGCCTGCAAACATATCATTGTTAGACGAGAATGTCAAGCAATTTAGCCCTAAAAATACAAGGCTCATTAATTAGCATATGAAACACTTATCTTATGAGTCTTTTGGCAACTGAGTCTAGGACAGTGACTCTCTGTCTAACCATAGATAGTTGCAACCAGATGTCATTTAAAACTATCACCCCTTATTCATATTCTAAAGGCTAAGGCGTATTTTTCTTAAAGGATTGAACACATTCTTCGGTTACTTCAAGGACTCCAAAGGCCTCTCCTCCTCCGCCCTCCAACTATGTTTCAAGCAACAAAATCACTGGGATCTTAGAACTCATTGTCTCCACCCAACTTGGAGACTCCATAACACAAAAAATAAAACATACAATGAGGAAGCCATCCAAAAATTCCCCAAGGCTTTTTCCAGTAATAATTCCTCCACCCCAACCCTTTAGGAATTGACAAGAATCACCATCTCCACCCTCTGGCTACTAAGGACTCGAGAGGCAATCTATTCCCCACCTTGAATTATTTTCCTCCATGAATCCTTATCAACCGAAGTTGTTCTCTTCCCTTTTTATTGTGCTCTTTCTTTGTTCACCGAGGCACTCCACCCCATATGCATCTTGCCCTTTTCTTTGTTTCCCCCGTTTGTTCTTTGTCTCCCCCGTTTCTCGAGACAATCCTCCCTATTGTGTTGACCTCCTCGTTTCTCTCTCGATGCCTGCAAGCCCCATACTCACTAAATGTTTGTCCTTTTGCCTTGTCCCAAATCTCTCAAGTCAGGTATGAGCCTTGTCCTTTTTGTAATTCCATAAATTTAGAGGAACACCAAGCCATTAAATCACAACAACCAACCTTCAATGGATATCACATAACTCATATTTTCCTACAACAAGCGAACTAAGCATCCCAAGCAATTTCCCCCTTCCGCAGCCTCTAGAATCCATGTCCCTTTAACTCAGCCCATATTTCTTTTATGAAAATATTTACATTGAAAAAATGAAGTGAAGCAAAGTGGGTTGTTGCAGCCCCTCCCCCTTGGGGGAACATAGTCCTTGGTGTTCTGTGTCCATAGAAAATATGATAAAAATGCTTGAAATGAATTCATATTGTTTATGGAGCTTTATATACACAACTTTGTACAATATTTACAACATATACATTTGGTTCAACCAATAAACAAAAATAGGTATGTTGCCCGCATTGAGTCAACCATTTCCTAAATGGCTTCCTCGGGCCCAAAGTGCCTCCACTACACTTTGATTTGCTCTATTGCTTGATTCTGGAGCATGATGCTCCTCCAATCTAGGATGCATAGGGGCTCTGGCTGGAACTCTCCCTCGAGTTCCACCTATAGCACAGACCAATCAATCACATGATTAGAATCTTGTACATATCTTTTAAGAAAATAAACATGGAACGCATCCGGTACATTTATTGATGGAGGTATGCCAACTTATAGGCCATTGGTCCAATCCTTTCAAGGATCTTAAAAGGTCCACAAAGCAAGGTACTATCTTGGCACATGACCCAATCTTTAAGGAGCTTTTCTTGGGTTTAATTTGAAAATATGCATGTTCCCCAACTTGGAACTCTTTGTGTACCCTATGATGATCCACATAGATTTTATGCTTGTCCTTTTTCAGTGTAACAACCACCTCCTAATCCTCACCATAACCCTGATTAAGAGGGGGTGGTTACTGTGTTGACCCAAGATCCAAGGTGTCGTTATGGAAATTGGGTCTAAAAATTTATATCTTTCCAACTCACTTAAAATCCTTAGCTTTATATTACCATTTTGTTCGGCTCATCAAGACGATTACAGTGATATAAAATTTTGCTTCAATCTGACCTCCAGGTCAAAAGATGTGACCATTACAATCTGACGAATTAGAGGACGCTACATCATAGTCTTGGCCACGTGGCCATACCCCTTAGTTAACCCCGACACCACATGGAAATTAATTATTAATTGTCAACCTATTCATGGGTTTGGGTCCCAAAACCTACACTATGCAATAAAATTCAACCTATATGAATATAAATATATGGTTTATCTAACTAATGCGACTAGTCGTTAACTATCGACACTCTTCCCGTCTCCTCCGCTCATCCGACTAACACAATTATGTGTGCTTGATGATTACCCTGGGGTTGAAACTCTGGGTTGACATGTTGTGGGTCTGCTCATCCGCACCAATGGCTTGTCTGTCGGGCTCGTTTGTCTGCCACAACGGCCCCAACTTATGTCACCCCACTCAATTTGTTGTGTGCTCCTCTCTATACTCCTAGGGAGTTCCCCTCCTTGATTACCTACTCTAGAGAGCCCCTTTCTCCAGTACTATCAATGTATTTTGACTGGTTCTCACTGGCGTCAAGCTAACAACCACGCCAACTCAACCTGACCTTTGTCATCCTAGCTCTTAATTTTTTGTGTGGCTTTCTAATTGCTTCTAGGATGCGATCCCTTCGGGATTACATCACCCAAGGCCCTCACCCAACTGTTGATAGCCTCCACCACTCAATCTTGGCCACTTTTTCCACTGACATTGCATCAGCTGGGCTATGAGGTCATATGGTTAGTGTTCTGCCTTGAAGCCAATTCTTACTCGACCTGACAAAATTATGTCGCGACCACAAAAGGGTTAAGGTTAAGGGAATGAAATCAGGCTTTTGACTGAGCCATTTTCAAAGGATTTATGCCCATGACTCGACCACGATGGTTCTCATTGAAACTTGTGCCATTGATTTTATATATCTATTCTTGAATCTAGTGGTTCTCGTAGGGATTCACCCCTTTTCCTATACATAAATCATAATTGGACTAAGTGTGATTTCAACACACAATATTGAACCTGGTGGTTTAATAAGAGACTCTCCCACTTGAATTATCACCATAGTGGGTTGAAGGAAGCACTCTATTACTCTTTACTAGACTGAGGAGACTTATCTAATGTTACAAGCCATTTTTTCACACTTAGTCAAAAGGCCCCAAACCTGGATCTCTTGTCATCTGTGATACTTTGCATCAATCCCCTACAAGGCCAAAATCAAAACTATTTCTAAAATTTATAAGAATCCCAGATTACATTGGCTCAAAACCGTAATTCAAGACTCCATCCCAGTTACTCTCTTAACAAATTGCGATGGGGCAGGTTGCACACAAGAAACTTGCGCTGGTCAGCACAGGTTGCACACATGCAACTTGTGTGGTCAGCACAGGTTGCACACATGCAACTTGTGTTGGTCAGCGTAGTTTGCACACATGCAACTTACGTTGGTCAGGTCAACGCAGTTTGCATTTACTGCAAGTGTGATGACACCTAAAATGAGGAAAAATAAAATATAGTTTTGAAGCTTCCCCTTATGGATGCTTTGAGAGTCAATCTTGCCATTTATATTGAATATGATCTTGAATTCCTACTAGTTAGGCTTTATCTCTTATCCCTTTGACCTTATCCCCTTACAGAGTGGATCTAGCCCTAGTATGGTGGATCTAAAACTTCCACATCTTTCCTATAAAAGCATTAACTGCTATAGAGTCTCAATTGCCTTTTAAAGACTTTGATTTTGCATGCTGTCAATTTAACTTTGGAGGTCCATAATCCATCCTTAGATATTGATGAGATATTGGAGGGTTATCTAAGGACGATAAATTTGGGAGAGATTCACAACATGAAGGTCTAAAAAGGGTTGTATTCTCTATTGCGATTAATACAAAGTGCATTGTTTTTCCCATGCATTATGTCTTTGCTTTTACGCGTGTAGAATAATATTCATTGACCTCTTATTTAGAGTTATTTGAATATATCATATTGTCTATTTTGGTATCTTGCTTGTTTTAGTTGATTTGCAAGTTCCACTTTTGGAAGGAAAAGTTGGGGCTTGAGGGAACAAGTGAAGAGGAGAAGGAAGGTTGCATTGGAATCTATGTAAGAATTCTTCTTATGTTTCAAATATCTCTAAGGAAAGACATTGTATTTTGTCTGGTTGTTCCTAGGTTAAGCAACTGAACCTAGGGAGATCGCTTATGTCTGCAAAAGGGATTTATCCATAAAACATCCAATCTCCTCAATTGCAACTTAAGCACACAACCATATTGTTAACATTCTTACACACAACATACACTAAGTGTGGACACAGTGCGTGTCAATCACCAGTTCCATCAATCTCTCATCCATACACAGAGGCTTAATCGGCCCTTTGATAAGAAATCACTATATTTCATATCTTCATCGCACGTAGAGAGCTTCAACAATCCCTTTAATGAATTATACAAGGGTTCGAGTGTCCATAACACACAATCCTCTTAACAAGTGATCCCTGCACTCACATGGATGTATTTACCTACATAACTTTACATGAAGGAACCTAAGTACTAATGCATACAATCATGGCCATCCATCAAAACTTTTAAACCTTCAAACTCAAGAAAACCAACCATCCCTCATGCAACAACATTAAGTAAGGCATTTGTATTTAAACTCATGTAAGGAGGCATTGTTGTGGAACCACAATACTAAAGAAACATGCTTTAGAACTTTAAATCTTTCATGCACAAGAATATCAACTATTCTTATTAAAAACAATATCAAGATGAGCATTTATATTCAAATCACCTACTTGGGATGATTGAGGTAAAGCCACAATTACAAGTAACATGCATCAAAACATCATTTCCTTTCTATTAGAGGAAACCATGAACCTGTCATGCACAAATGCAACATCAACTTGATATTCCCATGAGAATTCAAGAACAAGGAAGGCATTACTGAAGGCTTGAAGAGGACCTTCATATAAAACACCAAGTCAGTAAGAATAAAAGGAAGAGGAAATCCTCCATATTCCACATTTCAACACCACCATACAGTGCAATCTTGAAATCAACTTAGTCAGCGTATTGCAATAAGGAAGAAGAAAGCTCATGCTAAATAGGTTCATGCTTAGCCATTATTCTCACACGTTATCACGACGCCTTTAAAACAATAACAAAACACACTAGTTAATTCCATAAATAAGAGTTACACGCCCATGCCTCATGTACTAATGAAAACCTTTCAAACCATAAATACAAGGCTCATTCATTACCATAGGAAATATATGAGAAATGCTTATCTTATGAGTTCTGGGAAACTAAGTCTGGGATAATGACTCTCCACCCAACCATAGATAGCCACAACTAGTACTCACTTGCAGTTATCACCCCCGAGCCAGATTTTAAAGATTGAGGGGTCTTTTTTCTTAAAGGAATGAACACAATATTTAGTTACTTTAAGTACTTCAAAGGTGTCTCCTCCTCTACCCTCCAACTGATTTGCAAGTAGCAAAAGCATAGGGAACTTAGAGACTCACTATCTCCACTTAACTTGGAGTCTCCATAACATAACAAATCAAACATACAACAAGTAATCCATCCAAAAATTCCCCAAGTCTTTTTCTAGGAATAAATTCTCCACCCTAGCCCGTCGAGATTTGTTGAGAATCACCATCTCCACCATCTAGCTACTGGGAACTCGAAAGGAAATTTATTCCTCACCTGAAAGTGATTTCCTCCCTGACTCCTTTCCAACCAAAAGTGGTCTCTTCCCTTTCTGTTGTACTCTTTCTAAGTTGTTGCTGCTGTGTTTTCTGTTTTTTCTCTAATACTATTGTGTTTCTCTTTCTATACTTGTTGTTGCACTTTCCCCTTTCCCTCCTTTATTTTTCCTCTGCTCATCGTGGCACACCACCCTCATGTGCCTCTCACTCTTTTCTTTCCTTTCCTTGTGTTATCCCTCTCACCCTTTTCTCCAGACCCCTTCCCTATTGGTTTGACCTCCTCCCTTTTCTCTCGCTGCTTGAACAGGCCCAAACTCACTAAATGTTTGTCCTTTTTCCTTGTCCCAATGTCTCAAGTTTAGTATGGGACTCGTCCTTTTTTTTACAGTTCCTTAAATTTAGAGGAACATCAGGCCATTAAAGCATAACAATCACCCTTCAATGGTTGTCACATAGCTCATATTTTTCCCGCAGTAAGCAAACTAAGCTTCCCATGCAATTTCCCTCCTTAGCCTCTGGAATCTATGTCCCTTAACTCGGCCCATAATTATTTTATGAAAATATTTACATTGCAAAAATGATGTTAAGGAAAGTGGGTTGTTACAACGCCACCCCCTTAGGGGAACACCATCCTTGGTTCTATGTCCATATACAATATAAAAGACATGCTTGAAACAAATTCATATTGTTTATGGAGATTTATACACACAACTCTATACAGTATTTACAACATATACATTTGCTTCAATCAACAAACAAAAAGGGGTATGTTTCCCTAATTGATCATTCATTTCCATATTGGCTTCCTTAGGCCCAAAGTGCCTCCATTGCACTTTGACTTGCTATATTGCTCGATTTTAGAGCATGATGCTCCTTCGATCTACGATTCATAGGGGCTCCGACTGGAACTCTCCCTTTGGTTCCACCTAGAGCATAAACCAACCAATTACATGATTAGAATCTTGTACATGTCTTTTAAGAAAAGAAACATTGAATACATCATGGACTTTTACTGATGGAGTTAAGGCCAACCTATAGGCCACTGGTCTGATCCTTTCAAGGATCTCAAAATGTCCATAAAACCAAGGTGCTAGCTTGCAACATGACCCAATATTTAAGGAATTTTTCTTGGGTTTAATCCTCAAATAGACATGTTCCCCAACTTGGAATTATTTATGTACCCTATGTTGATCCCAATAGCTTTTCTGCCTATCTTGTTCCACCCTCAAATTCTATTTTATAATCTGCATTTGTTGCTCCATCTCTTTCAGAAAAACAGGCCTAATAAGGAGCATGTTCTCAGATTGGATGCTTCTATGATTCATGATTTAAGCCAAGATCTTTTGGAGAAATCACATAGAAACATTAGGGTCGACGCGTTTCGAACCCCTATCGAGGTTCATCATTAGGACATGGTTGGAGAGCAAGATCAACAGATCACTAATAAATATCAGAGATGCAATAGTAAATATTTAACAGTAAAAAATAAATTAATATAAAAATTAAAAAGAGACGTTAAGGGGTCAAGATTAATAATTATTTAAAAGGTTATTTATAAATTTAATCTCTATTTATTTAATTTTAATTTTATTCTTCAAAAAAAATTATTCAAAGACTTTGACAATATATAATAAAGTAAGATTCAATATTTTTCACTCTAAATATTAAATTTATATTAATATTACATAATTGTAAGATACAAACTACATATAACTATTAAGAAAGAGAACGTATATATATATATATATATATATATATATATATATATATATATATATATATATATATATATATATATATATATATATATATATATATATATATATACTGATAAATTCAATCATAAAAACAAAATTCACAATAAAGACAAAAAATCAAAACATAAAAAGGAAAGGAGATCAAAAACAAAAACAAACACAAACCCGGACAAGAGAAGGAAACAAAGAAGGGGAGAAAAACCAAGGTTTAGGAAAAAAGGGAAGGGACCCATGAACTGCTAATCTTCCATCCATCGTCCCTATTAAGAGTACTAATCCTCTTCTCAATTTTGATGGCTTCTCTTAATTTACGGTGATGGAAATGATCAACCCTAGCGAGGACCTTAGAATCTTCCAAGTAAATATGGTGTTTCGACAATTATGTATGTTTTGCAAGAACAAAGGAGCGAGTCCTACAATGTCTAAGGTCTGTAGCATGTTCTAGAATTCTTTATGAAATGGAATGACCAGTCTCTCCAATGTAGGGGATTCCACAAGAACATGGAATCAAATAAACACCCTTCATGCTTTTGGGTGCCACTGGATCATTCCAACTGATAGGATTATTACAACTCCTTCCATAAAGTGCCTCAAATGGGCTCATTTTCAAAGATTCCTAGTGCCTATTATTGTATTCAAATTCTACAAGAGGAAGATACTCTTCCCACTTCTTTAGTTGGTGCATCAGATACATCCTCAACATGTCATGGAGGATTCTATGTTTTGGAAAAAAGGGAAGGGACCCATGAACTGCTAATATTCCACCCATCATCCCTATTAAGAGTACTAATCCTCTTCTCAATTTTGATGGCTTCTCTTAGTTTACGTTGATGGAAATGATCAACCCTAGTGAGGACCTTAGAATCTTCCAAACAAATATGGTGTTTCGACAATTATGTATGTTTTGCATGAGTAGAGGAGCGAGTCCTACAATGTCTAAGGTTTGCAGCATGTTCTTCAATTCTTTGTGAAATGGAACGACCAGTCTCTCCAATGTAGGGGGTTCCACAAGAACATGGAATCAAATAAACCCCCTTCATGCTTTTGGGTGCCACTGGATCATTCCAACTGATCAGGAGTATTACAGCTCCTTCCATAAAGCGCCTCAAATGGGCTCATTTTTAAAGTTTCCTAGTGCCTATTATTATATGCAAATTCTACAAGAGGAAGATACTCTTCCCGCTTCTTCAGTTGGTCCATCAGATACATCCTCAACATGTCATGGAGGATTCTATTTGTCCTCTCTGTTTTCCCATCCGTTTGTGGATGATAGGTTGTAATGAATACTGGTTCAGTCACTAAACGTGCAAATAGCTCCTTCCAAAACTTTGAAGTGAACTTGGCATCTCTATCTGAGATAATATTCTTGGGAATTCCATGCAGACTCACAATTTCTTTTATGAAATTTTAAGCTACCTCACTTGTTGAGTTGACGGATTTGACTTCCACAAAGTGAGCCACCTTGCTCAACTTGTCAATCACCACCATAATGATGTCATGTTTCTTGGAAGTTCTCAATAATCTTGTAATAAAATCCATAGAGACTACTTCCTACTTCCATTTTGGAATGAGAATGGGTTGTAATAAACCTATTAGGTGTTTGAATTCAAATCTCACTTGTTGGCATGTTATGAATTTAGCAACAAAATCAACCACTTCACTCTTCAAATTAGGCCGTCATGAGAGTCTTTTGATACCTCAGATGGCCAAAATATGGTTTCTCATGAAACTCTCTTAGTATAAGCCTCTTTAGATCAACATTATTTGGTACGTAGATTCTACTCTTGAATCTAACTAGGAAATCACTTATGAGATGATACTCCTCGTCCTCACCTTCTTGCTACAACTTTTCCTTTAGTTGTTGATATTCTTCATCATGTTGTTCTGCATTTTTTACCCTTTGTCCACTTTGTAAGAACTTATAACTACTAGGTGGTTCAATCAAATCCTTCTATTGAGTGCATCAACAACTTTGTTTTCCTTTTCTTTGATATACTTGATTTCAAATTCAAACTTGCTAATTTTAGCCATCCACCTAGCCTGTCTTGACTTCAACTTAGGTTTATTAAATAAATATTTTAATCCACCATGATCTGTAATGAGTGTGAATCTCCTGCCGAGGAGATAATGCCTCCACATATCTGATGCATGAATAATAGCAGTGAACTCTAGGTCACAAGTCACATAATTTACTGCATGTTCATTTAATTTCTGCAACTCATAGCAAACCACTTGACCTTCCTGCATCAAGAATCCATTAAGTTCTTCCTTGCAAGCATTTTTGAATACCACAAAATCTTTATCCGAGTCTACAATCCTCGACACGTGTGCATTAGTGAGCAACTACTTCAACTATTCGAAACTTGCTGCACTTTCAGTTGTCCACTTGAACTTCTTTCCTTTCCTTTGCAAGGATGTAATGGGGTGGCCTATCATGGATAATTTTTTGATGAATCTCCCATAATATGTTTCCAATCCCATGAATGAACTAACCTTGTTCACATTATTCAGTGTTGGCCACTCCATGATGGCCTTAATATTTTCTGGATCAATTGATATCCCCTCCTTGGAAACAATTTTCCCTAAGTAATGTATCTGTGGTTGGAAAAATTCACATTATAAAGCTTGTGTTCTCTAAGCAATTGTAATACTACAACTATGTGCCTTTCATGATCTTTGCCAGTTCTTGAATACACTAATATTTCGTCCACAAAAGCAATGACAAATTTGTCCAGATGAGGATGCAACACATTATCCATTAGACACATGAAAGTAACAAGGGCATTAGTAAACCCAAAAGGAACCACTACAACTTCATAATGCTTGTATCTTGTCCAGAAAGAAATTTTATGAATATCTTCTTCTTTGATATGCAATTGATGATATCCAAAACTCAAATCGTTCATGGAGAAGACTTTTGCTTCTCTTAATTGATCGAATAATCATTAATCCATGGAAATGAATACCTATTCTCAATGGTTACTTTATTTAAATTTATGTAATCAATACAGAGTTGAAGCATCCCATCCTTCTTTTTCACAAATAATACTGGAGCTTCCCAAGGTGAAACACTTGGTTGTATGTAGCTTTTACAAATCATCTCTTCCAGCTGTAATTTTAACTCAATTAGCTCCAGTGTATTCATCCAGTATGGTGCATTGGACATTGTTGCTACCCCAGGCACCAATTTAATAGATAAATCGACTTCCTTGTGAGGAGGTAACCCAAGTATATATGCCGTAAACACATCCCCATATTGTTGCAACACTAGATTTTTTCAGTATTTCAATTTTTGTTTGCCCAACATTGTCATTAGCTTCCTAATCGCTAGATATTTGCACAATAAATAATTTACCACCCTTCCAACAATTGCATTTAGCTTGCATTGCTATGATTAGTATGTCTGAGATTGCTTTTCACTTGCCTTGTAATGTTTTCCTTTCCCCAACATCATCCAAGCATTCAATTACTTTTTCAAGACAATCCACTTTGGTTTTGTGCATGTACAACCAATCCATGTCCAATAATATCTTATACTCACTCAATGGAAGCATGTTTAAATGTGTTGTTGTGGGCATGTTACTAAGTTCAAATGCACACAATTTCACCCAATGACTAGTTTTCCTCTTTGTTCCCATTTCCAATTGAACCAACCATGGTTTCGCATGCCATTACTTAGCAATTTGCATCTTTCTACAAGTTGTGGGTTGATATAGTTGTAATTAAAATTCGGGTCTATTAGAATGGAAATAAATTGATCACATAGCTTACCTTCCATCTCAATAACGGATGCTTGGTGGTCTGCCTGATGATCATCGACGACTACATAAATTTTGGGCAAGCTCTAAGCCACGTCCCCCACTGTGCGGGCTTCCTGGGCACTATAAATCTTAGGCCTTGTGTTCCTTTAATGTGGGCAGTCCCTTTTACGGTGGTTTTCACCACAAGTCGGACATTTCATTTGCTCCTTTCTCTTAGATGTGTGTTGTTTTGTTGTCATCAGGTGCACATTAGCTTTGGAAATCATACCACTTTTTGGCTTAAACTGATTTGCTTTCACTGGGAGTGTGCCTTCCTTTCTTTCCACATTTTTCTTAGGTCATTTCTTTTTATTTCCAAGATTTCAAGTTGCTCTCTAGTTTCTTTTGATCTTTTGACTTGTGATTTGCCTACTCATAACAATGTTTCAATTTCTTAATGGCATTAGTTAGGGTCCAAGGTTCCAGTAGTTCAATTCGGTCTCTAAACATCATAGGAATCCAACTGATGAACTATTGAATCTTGGCCTTCTCATCTCTGAGATACGACATATATCTTAACAATTCCATAAACTTGGTACATACTTGACATTCATCATTTAACATTTAACATTTGCCCCATCTTGATCTCATAGAACTATTTTGCTATGTTGTTAGAATATCACTCTGATAAATACTACTTTTTGAAGAGCTTTTCAAATTCACACAAGGTCATGTTCTCTTCATTGATACCTATGACATTTTTCAAATCTTCCCACTATATGTATTATTTTCCTTTCAAGTTGTAGGTGGCAATCTTGGCTTTCATGTTTTTAGAATAATCATGGATCCTAAAGAATTTCTTCATACCCAACAGCCAAGCTTCTGCATCTTCAGCCTTCCTCGTGTCTCCATCAAATGTGGGCGACTTGGATTTCTTAAATTCCTTAAGTATCCTTTTCTTTCCTTTTCTGATGATGATGATGAGAATGATGATGGTGCCACCTGGTAGTAGAGCTGGAATATCTACCAAAGTGGTGGACATAAGTGCTAGTTCTCCCTCTTGGTGTACTTAGGGGTACACTTCCCTTCACTTTGTCTTCACTCTCTCGATTATGCCTCTTCCTAGACCTGCTACCATCTGCTCCATTTGTTTCCTCTTCTGATTCTCGAAATCTTCTCTTACCTTTGCGACTAGTTCTCAACTCATGTTGATTCTATCTATGTACGTTGAGAGGCTTTGCAAGAAGACTGCATTGATTTCAGCTTGCTTCTCCTAAGCTCTTACCAATATTTCATTATATGCCTTAAAAATATCACCTCATCCCTTAGGCTCATCAAGGTATCCATTTAATCACAAGAGTTTGTCTCTCCCCCTTGGCCAATTAATATTTCTTTTCCATTTGTCCTTACTCCTTCATGTCCATGAGATGTGCGGTCATAACTATATTCTACCATCTTGGTCATCGAGATTTATAGTGTAGCACCTTCTGTTATTATGGGTGATCCTCGTCTGATGTTATCTTATGTTATGTGTTGTCATTCACACATAACCGTTAGATGCATAATCATATAATTAAATGACAATAATTCATGTCCATGATCCTGCTTTTGCAAAACTGTTATGGAAAACCTTGGCTGAAACAAAAAATCATATCAATATATTGATGTCAGACAATCAACAAATTATTGATACACAAGCCTGCATAGTCCATAAAACATACATCTGTCGACACAACCATTAGCTCATCAATCACAATGAAACATGTCAATTGTTAGTCCATGTTACATAGGCAGATCATAGGGTAACTATGTTAGTTAAAGAGTCATAGACCAACTTTTAACACCTAAACATTTGTTTAGTTAATTTCTAAAAAAAATCAATATGAAACCCCTTGCAGGAACCCTGCCTTCATTTGCCCATAATAGAGCCCATCCAATCCAAGTGTTGAACCTGGATACTCTGATACCACTCTGTAACACCCCCTCCTAATCCTCACCATAACCCCAATTACGAGGGGTGGTTACTATGCTGACCTAATATCGAAGATCTAAGGTGTCGTTATGGACATGGGGTCTAAAAATTTCGATCTTTCCAACTCACTTAAATCTCGAATTTAACATTACCATTGTGTTCGTCTCACTGAGATGATTTCGGAGATATAAAATTTTGCTTCAATCTGACCTCTTGGTCAAAAGATGTGACCATTAAAATCTGACAATTTAAAGGATGCCACATCACAGTCTTGACCACGTGGCCATACCCCCTAGCTAACCCTAGCGCCACATGAAAATTAATTATTAGTTGTCGACCCATTCATGGGTTTGGGTCCCACATCCTACGCTATGCAATAAAATGCAACCTATATGCATATAAATATATGTATACAAATATATGGTTTCTCTAACCAATGCAAAGGGTTGTTAACTATCAACGCTCTCCCTGTCTTCCAGACTCTATTATCCAACTAACATAATTGTGCCTTCTTGACAATTACCCCAGGGTTGACCCTTTAGGATGACCCATTGTGGGTCCACTCATATGTTCCAATGGCTTGGTTGTTAGGCTCGTGTGTCTACCATGATGGCTCTAGCTTACCTCACCCCGCTTGATTTGTTTCACGCTCCTCTCGATACTCCCAGGGAGTTACCCTCCGACCTTACCTACTCTGTGGGGCCCCTTTACCCATTACTATCAATGCCTTTTGATTGGTTCTCATCGGTGTTAAGATGGTGGCTGCACCAACTCGGCCCAACCTTTTTCATCTCAACTCTTCCCTTTTTGTGTGACTTTCCAAATGTTTTCGGGATGTGACCCCTCTTGGCTTACGTCATCCCGTGCCCTCACCAAACTGTTGATCACCTCCACCACTCAATCTTGGCCACTTGTTCCACCGACATTGCATCGGTTGGGCTATGAGGTCTTATGGTTAACATTCTGCTTTGAGGCCAGCCCTTACTTGGCCTGATAAAATTTCATTATGGCCACATAAAGGTTAAGGTTATGGGAATGAAATAAGGCTTCCCCCTGAGCCATTTGCGAGGGATTCACCCCTTTTCCTATACATAATGCATAACTAGACTGAGTGTGATTTCACCACACAGTATTGAACCTGGTGATTTCAATAGAGACTCTACCACTTGAATTATCACCACAACGAGTTATAGGTAGCGTTTTAGTACTCTTTACCAGACTCAGGAGACTTAGCCAATCTCCTTAACTGCAAATTAAGCACACAACCATACTGCTAACAGTGTTGCACACAACATACACTTAGTGTGGACACAATGCACATCAATCACCAGTTTCATCAATTTCTCAAGCATACACAAAGGCTTAATCGACCCTTTGACAGAAAATCACTATAATTCATATCTTCACCACGTGTAGAGAGCTTTAACAATCCCTTTAAGAAATTATACAAGGGTCTGAGTGTCCAAAACACACTAGCCTCTTAACACGTGCTCCCTGTACTCACATGGGTGTATTTTCCTACATAACTCTATGTGAAGGGACCGAAGTACCAATGCATACAATCAAGACCATCCATCAGAAATTTTAAACCTTTAAGCTTGAGAAAACAAACCATCCCTCATGCAACAACATTAAGTGAGGCATTTGTATTTAAACTCAAGTAAAGAGGCATTGTTGTGGAACCACAATACTAAAGAAACATGCTTCAGAACTTTAAATATTTCACGCACAAGAATATCAATTATTATTCTTACAAACAATATCATGATGAACATTTATATTCAAATCCCCTACCTAGGATTATTGATGTAAAGCCACAGTTACAAGTAACATGCATCAAAACATCAATTCTTTTTTATTACAGGAAACTAGGAACCTGTTATGCACAAGTGCAACATCAACTTGATAGTCCCATGAGAATTCAACAACAAGGAAGGCATTACTAGAGGCTTGAAGAGGACCTTCATATAAAACGACAATTCAATAAGAATAAAAAGAATACGAAATCCTCCATATTCCACATCGTAACACCACCATGCAATGCAAGCTTGAAATCAACTTAGTCAACATATTCCAATAATGAATAAGAACGCTCGTGCTAAATATTTTCATGCTTGGCCATTATTCTCACATGCTATCACAACACCTTTAAAATAATAACACAACACATCAGTCAATTCTGTAAATAAGAGTTACACGACCATGTCTCATGTATTAATGAAAACATTTCAAACTAGAAATACAAATCTCATTCATTAACATAGGCAATACATGAGAAACACGTATCTTATGAGTTCTGTGCAAGAGAGTCTAGGACTATGAATCTTCGCCCAACCATAGATAATTGAAGATAGTCCTCACTTACAACTATCACCCCCATGCCAGATTCCGAATACTGAGAGGTCTTTTACTTAAATAATTCGAACACAATATTCAGTTACTTTAGGTATTCCAGTGGCCTCTCCTCCTCCACCCTCCAACTAAGTTTCAAGAAGTGAAAGCATAAGGAACTTAAAGACTCACTGTCTCAATCCAACTTGGAGACTCCAAAACACAACAAGTCAAACATACAACAAGGAAGCCTTCCAGGAATAATTCCTCCACCCTAGCCTGCAGGGATTTGTTGAGAATCACCATCTCCACCCTCTGGCTACTAGGCACTTGAGAGGCAATTTCTTCCCCACCTGGAAGTGATTTCCTCCCTGACTCCTTTCCAACTGAAAGTGGTACCTTCCCTTGTTTTTGCACTCTTTCTTAGTTATTGTTGTTTTGTTTTCTCTTTTGTTTTATTTGATGTTGTTGCACTGCTCTTTCTTTGCTTGTAGCTACACTTTTTGGTTTTTTCCCCTCTATTCTTCCTCTACTCACTATGGCACACTACCCCAGTTTTCCTATCACTCTTTTCTTCGTTGCCCCTGTGTTCTCCCTCTCCTCCTTTTCTCGAGACCTCTTCCCTGTTGTGTTAACCTCCTCCTTTTTCTCCCGCTGCCTATGCAACCCCATACTCACTAAATGCTTCTCCTTTTTCCTTGTCCCAATATCTCAAGGCTAGTATGGGCCTCGTCCTTTTTTTTTAGTTCCATAAATTTAGAGGAACACCAGCCATTAAATCACAACAACCAACCTTCAATGGTTGTCACATAGCTCAAATTTTTCCTGCAACAAGCAAACTAAGCATCCCAAGCAATTTCCCTCCTCAACCTCTGGAATATGTGTCACTTAACTCAACCCATAATTCTTTTATGAAAATATTTACATTGCAAAAATGAGGTTAAGAAAAGTGGTCTATTACAACCACCTTCAAATTTTGTCTTATGATCTGCATTTATAGCTCCGTCTCTTTCATCATATAAGGCCTAATAAGGACCCTATTCACTGGATCCCAGTTGATAGGAGTATTTCAACTCTTCCCATATAATGCCTCAAATGGGCTCATCCTTATGGATTCCTAGTACCCATTGTTGTATGTGAATTCTACAAGAGGGTGATACTCTTCCCACTTCTTAGGCTAGTGCATCACATACATCCTCAACATGTCTTCGAGGATTCTAGTTGTCCTCTTTGTTTTCCCATATGTTTGCATATGATAGGTTGTACAGAACGCCAATTCAATCCTCAAACCTGCAAATAGCTCGTTCTAGAACTTTGAAGTGAACTTAACATCTCTATATAAGATAATCTTATTGGGAATTCCATGCACCCTCATAGTTTCCTTTATGAAAATCTAAGTTACCTCACTTACTGAGTTGGTCGATTTGACCGCCACAAAGTGAGCCACCTTGCTAAACTTTTCAATCACCACCATAATGGCATCTTGATGCTTAGAATTTCTTGGTAATCCCATAATAAAATCCATGGATAGTACTTCCCACTTCCATTCCAGAATGGGAATGGGCTACAATAAACTTGTTGGGTGTTTGCATTCAACTCTCTTTTGCTAGCATGTTATGCATTTAGCAACAAAATTATCCATTTCCCTCTTTAAATGAG
Source organism: Pinus tabuliformis (assembly GCA_031772625.1). Lineage (NCBI taxonomy): Eukaryota > Viridiplantae > Streptophyta > Pinopsida > Pinales > Pinaceae > Pinus > Pinus tabuliformis. The sequence goes on along the minus strand of CM062809.1, from coordinate 291,554,246 downwards.
GCCAACAATAAAACCCTGTAATGGTTGTGAGTATTTTGATATCCTAGATAGCCGGAATATGGTTTCTCATCAAACTCTCTTAGTATAAGCCTCTTTAGATTAACATTATTTGGTACGTAGATTATGTTGATGAATCTAACCAATCCATCACTTGTGAGATGATACTCCTCTTCCTCACCTCCTTGCTGCAACTTTTCCTTCACTTGCTGATATTTTTCATTACGTTGTCCTTCATTTTTTACCCTTTCCACCAGGTCCACTTCATAAGACCTTAGAGTTGCCAAGTGATTAAATTGAATCCTTTTATTGAGTGCATCAACAACCTTGTTTTCCTTGCCTTTGATATACCTGATTTCAAAGTAAAACTCGCTAAGTGTAGCCATTCACCTAGCTTGTCTTGCATTCAACATAGGTTGATTAAATAAATATTTGAGTCTACCATGATATGTCATGAGTGTGAATCTCTGATCGAGGAGATAATGCCTCCACATCTTCAATGCATGAACAATGGAAACTAATTCTAAATCACGAGTCACATAATTTGCCTCATGCTCATTTAATTTTTGCGACTCATAGGAAATCACTTGACCTTCCTACATCAAGACTCCACTGAGTCCTTCCTTGCAGGCATCTGTGCATACCACGAAATATTTATATGGGTTTGCAATCCTCAATATGGGTGCATTAGCGAGCAACTACTTCAACTTCTCAAAGCTTGTTGCACATTTAAGTGTACACTCAAACTTATTTCCTTTCCTTTGTAGGGATGCAATGGGGTGGCCTATCTTGGAGAAATTTTCGATGAATCTCCTGTAGTAGCCTGCCAATTCCATGAATGATTCGACCTCATTCACATTCTTCGGTGTTGTTCACTCTGTCATAGCTTGATCTTTTTCAGATAAACTGATAGACCCTCATTGGATACAATGTGTCCCAAGTAATGTAACTATGGTTGGAAGAATTCACATTTGCAAAGCTTTGCATAAAGCTCGTGTTCTCTAAACAATTGTAATATGACAACCAAGTGTTTTTCATGCTCTTTTCCAGTTCTTAAATACAATAATATGTCATCCAAAAAAACAATAACAAATTTATCCAAATAAGGATGTACTGCACTATTCATTGGACACGTGAAAGTAGCAGGGGCATTAGTAAGCCCAAAGGGTACCACTACAAACTCATAGTGCCTGTATCTTGTTCGAAAAGTAGTTTTGTGAATATCTTCTTCTTTGATATACACTTGATGATACTTTAACCTTAGTCAATCTTGGAGAAAATTGTTGCTCCTCTTAATTCATCGAATAAATCATCAATCCGTGGCAACAAATATCGATTCTTAATGGTTACTTTGTTTAACTGTCTATAATCAATATAGAGTCAAAGTTTTCCATCCTTTTTCTTCACAAATAATACTAGAGCTCTCCACGGTGACTCAGTCGTATGTAACCTGTATCAATCATCTCTTTTAGCTGCAATTTTAACTCAACTAGCTCTGACGTAGTCATCCAATATGGTGCTTTGGATGCTAGTGTTTCTTTAAGCACCAATTCAATAGAGAAATTGATTTCCCTCTGAGGAGATAACCCCGGTATATCTGTGGAAAACACACCCTCATATTACTGCAACACTATATATGTTTTCAGTATTTTGATTTGTTGCCCAACGTTGTTGTTAGTTTCCTTATCACTGGATATTTGCACAACAAATAATTTACAGCCCTTCCGACAACTACGTTTAGCCTACATTGTTATGATTAGCCTGACAAAGATTGATTTCCATTTGCGTTGTAATGTTTGCCTTTCCTTGACATCATCCAAGTATTTGATTGGCTTTTCAAAACAATCCACTTCGGTTATATGCATGTACACCCAATCCATGACCAATAATATGTTGTACTCATGCAATGGAAACAAGTTTAAATGTGCTATTGTGGGCATGCCACTAAGTCAAATGCACACAATTTCACCCAATGACTAACTTTTCTCTTTGTATCTATTTCCAATTGAACCAACCATGGCTTTGTGTGCAACTCCTTAGCCAATTTGCATCTTTCGAAAAGCTATGGGTTGACATAGATGTAATCAGAACCAAGTTCAATTAAAATGGAAATAAATTGATCGCACATACTACCTTCCATCTCAATGATGGATGCTTGGTGGTCTACCTGTTGATTGTCCACGACTGCGTAAATTATGGGCAAGCTCTGAGTTGCGTTCGCCTCTGCGCAAGCTTCCTGGGCATTGTAAATCTTTGGCCTTGCGTTTCTTTGATGTGGGCAATCCCTCTTCTAGTGGTTTTCACCACACACACAACATTTCAATTGCTTGTTTTTCTCAGTTGTGCGTTGCTCTGGCGCAAGCTGGTGCAGACTGCCTTTGGAGATCAAACTACTTTTTGGTTGAAACCGATTTGCTTTGGATAGGAGCATGCCTTCCTTTCTTTCCATGGTTTTCTTAGGCCATTTCTTTTTATTTCCAGCCTTGCCCCTTGCTCTCCAGTCATTTTTGATATCTGACCTATGCTTTGCCTTCTCATAGCAATGTTTTAATTTCCTAATGGCATCATTTAAGGTTTGAGATTCTAGTAGTTCAATTTGGTCTTTGAATATCATAGGCAACTTATTGATGAACTCTTGAATCTTGGTTTTCTCATCTCTGAGATATGGCACATATCTTAACAATTGCAAAAACTTGGTGACATACTCGTCATCCATCATTTGTCCCATCTTGATCTTATAGAATTATTTTGCTCTGTTGTCATAGTATCACTATGATAAATACTGATTTTTTGAAAACTTTTCAAACTCAGACCAGTCAACTTCTCTTCAGCGATACCTCTGACATTTTTCAAATCTTCCCACCATATGTTTGCTTTTCCTTTCAAGCTATGGGTGGCAATCTTGGCTTTCATGTTTTCATAATAATCATGGATCCTGAAGAATTCCTTCATACCCAACAACCAAGCTTTCGTATCGTCATCCTTCCTTGTGTCTCCATCAAATGTGGGTGGCTTGACTTTCTTAAATTCCTCGGGCATATAATCTTTTTCTTTCCTTCTATGATGATGATGATGAGAGTGATGATGGTGCTTCGTGTGTAATGTCCCCTAATAATAATAAAAATAATAAATAATATAATATAATATTAAAATATAAGCAAATAAATGATAAACGATAAAGAAAAGATAGTAATAGTAAATAAATAATAAATAATGAAAATAATATAATAATAATAAATAAATAAAATAGTAAATAACAATACTAGAGTTTTAAATAAATATATATATAAGTAAACTATAAAAATAGTAAAAATAAATAAAGTTAACAAAAAGTAAAATAAAATAAGAAAGAGTTAAACTAAAAGAACTATAAAAATAGTAAAAATAAGTAAAGTTATCAAAAATAAATAATAATAAAAAAAGAATTAAATTAAGAGAAATATTAAATTAAGTAAAACTTAAAAAAAATAAAAAATAAAAGTTGCATGGTGACACATGGAATGTGTGCATGCAAACCCATTTCCATTGTTTGGTCTATTTAATAGCCGATGAGGAAGATGAGATTCATCTTTCCTTCCTCCATTCTCTGGGGAGAAAAGTGTTGTGAGACAAAGGATTCCTTAACAATAGTGCGTTGATTGAGGGCTCGAGGGTGGCCAGCTGTAGAAAGATTATGTGCAGCTAATCCTATGGTTGGGTGAAGATTCATCCCCAAAATTTTGTTGCGGTTAGAGGGATTCAAATGCGTTCAACTCTGAAATTACAAATAAGGAATATAATCGCTACAGATAAGCTACCTTTACTCATATTTCTCAAAAATTATATGCTAATTAGTTGAATAGAGGTGTGTTTATTGTAAATCACATAATTGATCTAATTAGTTGCATATTTTAATTGTTACATCCCGGTAGTAGAGCTGGAACATCTACCAAAGGGGCGCACATATGTGTTAGTTCTTCCACTTGGTGTACTTAGGGGTACACTTTCCTTCATTATGCCTTCACTCTCCTACGTGTGCCTCTTCCTCGGTCTACTACCATCTCCTCCATTTATTTTCTCTTCTAATTCTCAAAGGCTTCTCTTGCTTCTGTAACTAGTTCTCAACTCATGGTGTTTCTGTAATTCTGAGAGACTTTGCAAGATGACTGCATTGATTTCAACTTGCTTCTTTTGAGCTCTTAACAATATTTCAATGTTTGCCTTAAATATTTTGACCTCAACCCTTAGGCTTCTCAAGGTATCCATCCAATCATGATAGTTTGTCCCTCCCCCTCGGCCAACTTATATTTCTTCTTCATTTTTCCTTAATTCTTCATGCTTGTGAGATGTGTGGTCAAAACTATATTCTACCATCTTGTTGATCATTTCTTGGTCATCAGGATTTATAGTGTACTATCCTCTGTTATTGTAGGTGATTCTCACGTGATATTATCTTACGTTATGTGTTGTCATTCGCACATAATTGTTAGACACACAATCATATAGGTAAATAATTAAGAATTCAAGTCCATGATCTTGCTTTTGCGTAATTGTTATGCCAAACCTTAGCTGAAACAAACAATCCATTTCAGTTCACTATTATCAGTCAATTAGCAAATCATTAATACATAAGCCTACATAGTCCAGAAAACATACATTTGTCAACATTTCGATTAGTTCATCAATCATAATGAAACATGTCAATTGTTAGTCCATGCTACATAGGCAGATCACAATAGTAACTATGCTAGTCAAACAATCATAGATAAACTTTTAACACCTAAACATTTGTTTAATTAATTTCTAAAAAAAAAATCAATATGAAACCCCCTCTCTTCATTTTCCCATGATAGGGCCCATCCAGTCAAATTGTTGAACCTAGATTCTCTGATACCACTCTAGAACAACTCCCCCCAATCCTCACCATAACCCTGATTAAGAGGGGGTTACTATGCTAACCCGAGATTTAAGGTGTTTTTATGGAAATGGGGTCTAAATTTTTTTATCTTTTCAACTTATTTAAAGTTTGAGTTTGACATTACCATTGTGTTCATCTCATCGAGAAAATTCTGGGGATGTAAAATTATGCTTCATTCCAACCTTTGGATCAAAAGGGGTGTCCATTACAATCTAACAAATAAAGTACGCCTCTTCACAATCTTGGCCACGTGGCCATGCCCTGTGCTAAGCCCCAAAACCACATGGAAATTAGTTAGTAGTTGTTGACTCACTCATGGGTATGGATCCCTCAACCTTATGTAATAAAATATAAACATATATGCATATAAATATATGTATACAAATATATGGTTTCTCCGACTAATGCAACGGACTGTTAACTACCACCAAATTCCCCGTCTCCTATGCTCTGTTACCTCGCCTATGTAACTATGCATGCTTGTTGTTTGGTATGGGTTGACCCTCCAGGTTGACAGGTTGTGGGTCCACAAGACTCCAATTAGTGGTTTGTTGGGCGCACATGTAAGCCACCGCAATCCGGGCTCACATCACCCTGCTCCTCCTTAACATGCACTCCTTGCTATATTCCCAGGGATTAGCCAATGGACGTACATGCCATGGTGGGTCCCCCCCCCCACCCCTGGTACTAACAATGTGTGTTTAATGGTCCTTTTCTCCTGTCTCACTTGAGGCTATAGTGGTCCCACTCCTGCCACGCTAGCCCAACCCCATGCCATCCCGGGTGTTCCGTCGCATGACTTTTTGCGGGCTTTCAGGATGTGAACCCTCCAAGATTATGTCATCCCAATCCCTTGCCCAATTGTTGATTGCCTCCACCGCTTAAGCCCCACGACCTTATTGCTAGCATTTTAGCCATGAATCTATCCCTTTATTCAACCTGATGATTTTTCCATGACCACAGACAAGGTTAAAGGGGCTAAGGTTGAGGCCTTTTCGCCTGAGCCATTTGCAAGGGATTCGACCATGGCTTGGTCGTGGTGGTTCTGCAATTTGTTTATGCCCATGCCTAAATAAAACATTGATTACAACGACTATGCGAAGTGCACGTTGGTGCTATCTCTTTTGAGCTTATGATTGGATCACCCTTGAGGGTTTTTAATGGCAAAACATAGGATAAGAAACATGGACTTTCCCATCCAGCCCTTCAGGACTTGTGGTCTCCTTGACTCCTCAATAGCTTATGGGTAAAGGGTAGATCTTTGTCCAAATATCCCAAGGCCCTTTTTGAAAGGGAAACTAACACAATAAGCTTTTAACAAAAATTGAGAAGCATATGATACCCAAAAGGCCACAAAGGGATAAAAAAATATTCAAGGAAACAAGGGATTCTCCTGTTAAGATCAATTGCGAGTAGGGACACACAACTAGTTAATCGACAGTAACACAAGCCTACAAACATATCATTGTTGGACGAGAATTCCAAGAAATTTAATAACAAAATGCCCCAATATATGAATACCCACTATGTGGTACCAATCAAGGCGATTTCCATGGCTAAACCTAGACATTTAAGTAGGGATTTTTCCCATACCATCTTTGCACAGAGAAAACAAAATCAACCTTGAGACTTTGGCATTAACTGGTGCACAGCATGGATGCATATTTGTATGAAATATAGAGATTTTAAGGTCAATTCATTCAACCTCATAAGGTCTCGCCTCACCTAACACAAGATATAATTTGATTAGATTGAGTTTTTGATATGTGAATGGCAAATCCCAACACAGGGCATGCAACGCTAAATACTTTGAAGAAGACCCTCATACAAGCAATAGGTCAATGAGGATAAAAGATGAAATCCTCCATATTACCATATCACAACACGACAATGCAACACAAGCTTGAAATCAACATAGTTAGCATATTGCAATAAAGATGGAATGCTTGTGCTTGATATTGATGTAACATAACCAATGTCCTCATATGTTATCACAATGCCTTTAAAACATTAACACCGCATACCAATCAATTCTATGAGTATGGATTACATAGTCATGCCTCATGTATTAATGAAAGCAATTCAACCCAAAAATACAAGGCTTGTTCATTAATCATTAACATGGGCAACACATGAGAAGCACTTATCTTATGAACCTTTTGGCAACTAAGCCTAGGACTATGACTCTCCACCCAATCATAGATAGTTGCAACCAGTCCTCACTTGCAATTATCACCCCTTAGTCAGATTCTAGAGACTAAGGGTTATTTTGCTTAAAGGATTGAACACATTCTTTGGTTACTTTAGGGAATCAAAAGGCCTCTCCACTTCCACCCTCCAACTAAGTTGCAAGTAGAAAAAACACATGGAACTTAAAGACTCATCGTCTCCACCCAAATTGGAGATTCTAGAACAAAACAAAATCAAACATACAAGGAAACCATCCAAAAATTCCCCAAGACTTTTTCTAGGAATAATTCCTCCACCCCAGCCCTTTGGGATTTTCTAAGAATCACCATCTCCACCCTCTGGTTACTAGGAACTTGAGGAGCAAATTATTCCCCACTTGGAAGTGATTTCCTCTCTGACTCCTTGCCAACTGAAAGTGGTCTCTTCCCTTGTTATTGTGCTCTTTCTCCACTCACAGGGGCGCTCCACCCCATATGCCTCTTGCCTTTTTCTTTGTTGCCCCCATGTGTTCTCTCTCTTCCCCTTTTCTCGAGACCATCCTCCCTGTTGCGTTGACCTCCTCATTTCTCTCCCACCGCCTGCACAACCCCATACTCACTAAATTCTCATCCTTTTTCCTTATCCCAAATCTCTCAAGACATACATGGGCCTCACCCTTTTTTGCAGTTCCATAAATTTAGAGGAACACTAGGCCATTAAAGCACAACAACGAACCTTTAATGGATGTCACATAACTCTGATTTTTCCTTCAACAAGCAAACTAAACATGCTAAGAAATTTCCCCATTCCTCAGCCTTTGGAATTCGTGTCCCTTTAACTCAACCCATAATTCTTTCATGAAAATATTTGCATTGCAAAAATGAGGTTAAGCAAAGTGTGTCGTTACAGTTTGCTAGAATGCTCAATTGTTGAGTTCTCTCTAAGATATGAGGTGTCAGGTAAAAGGTAGAGTGGTAAATGAAATGGGATTTTAAATTAATTTCACAAACATGAAATTATGTGCAAGTGGTATAGTAAGTGGTTTAGAAATGTTAGTCCATTGGTAACAAAGTATGTTGTCTCAACTAAAAGGTTCTCCTGTGTTTCAAGTCAACAAGCATGACTTAAGACTTCGTTGATTCCTCGTGCAAACATCACATTATAATTGAGATTATTAATCATTTCAATGAATGGATATGAAGTCCATTAAAGAACACAAGTGAAGGTATAGTAGCAATAACTATAATGAAGTGCTCGTGGTGTCATGAATGACAATGGTTTGGAGAAAGTTAGTATGAATTTTGAACCCATTATTGTGATAAACGAATAATTGGAAAGGGTTTAAAAAATTAGTCATTCACTCAAAATCGACATGAGTACCAATTATCTCTTTAATTTACCATTTCTAAACACCCCTATGAGGGCCGTTGAAACAACTTAACTCGGACAAAATCTTTTGCAATGATAGAAGAGCACCATAAATGAAAGGTCATCTCATGATTTTTCATATCTTCACCTAGCCTACCCTTGAACTTGGTATGTTGGAGGGCAACTTGGTCAGCATGGGTGACCATGCTAGATTGTGTTAGACGAGATCATTAATGAGTTTTCACAAATCAAGAATATTCAAAAGATATCCACATAGGGGAAGTTAGGACTAATGATTTTAGATGTGCTAATGGTGGATGTGCTAGTATATAAGGAGCTTGAAGTAGAAGCGCTAACAAAGGATGAGTTTGATGTAAATAAGCTTAATGTGGAAGAGCTCAAATTTTGTTTTAGAGTGGATACACCATTCCTTTGAGGACATACGAGGAGAGCTAAGATCCCTCCTATCAAAAGAGGGAGACTACAAAGCCTAAGAGAATGCCTAGGTGATTTGGAATTCAATGTAATTTCAAATTGTTAAGATTTCTCTTCACTACAAGGTGATAGGTAAAAGGAAAAGTGACAGATGAAAACGAAATGTTAAAGAATGTCCCAATCATGAGATTGTGTGTAGGTGGTGCAATAGGTGGTTTGGAAGTGTGTTGCATTTGTTAACAAAATATGGTGTTTTGATTAAGAGCGTTTCTTTTGTGTGATTGATAAGCATAATCCTAGTGCTTTATTTTTTCCTCAAGCAAACCATGTGCCTTCCAATTGTCTTAGTGAATGGTGATGAAGTCCATTGAAGAACACAAGTGAAGCCATGATAGAGATAATTATAATGAATTGCTTTTAGGGAAAGGATTCAAGCGAGTGACAACTAATTTTACCACAAAGTTCCACAGTCCTATGAAATCCACTCAATGATAAACCTAAAAATTTGGCCATAAGGATATGTCTTTACAAATCGTGGACAAGGGGTTGCTAGTTTTTAATGGTTAAGGGGTGACATATAACTTGAAAAATATGGGTAGTTTATTAAGTTATGCTCCCAACCTAACCATTTACACTCAAAAGAAGTGCATCCCCTATGTTGGCAAACACATATGTAGAAAATTTTAAGTACCCTAGGAAAATGACTACACTTGAAGGAAACAAAAATTGCAAAGAATTATGTAGATGCCTATCTTCACAATACTAGCATAAACTATAATTTATTGATATCCTCAAGGAAGGATTTTAATTGATTGGATTAAAGTTGCTTTCATTTTTAGAAGGTTGAGCCTAACATCATGAGCCATTTGAAGTTATCATTAGGGAGTGCTAAAGGAGGTATTTTGAATCACCCATATTAATTTAGAGGTGCAAGGTGAAGAACATATTTTGATTAAGGAGAGGTTTTAGGTCATTTACTATGTACACAAGTGTAAGAATAAAAAATTGGCATCACAAAAGGAAAATGTTAAATGTCAATGAGAAAAAATAAAGAATCATAAAAGTAATACGTACTTGAAAATTTTATTTTTTCCCTTTATCTCCAATGTTCTTTAACCTCTATGAATTCATCATAGTACATAACATAGTTAGGATAGTCAACAACTTGTGGAAAGAATGAAGCCACCTATAAAACTTTACAAAAAGGTCTAATGTTGCTAAAAAACTGAATTTGGAAGGGGTTGTGGGGGTTCTAATCTTAATAGTGGTGCGATTAAGATCAAGATTTAGTTGTTGAAGGCATTGCTGCTTTGTAAATATTGATAAATGCTAGTATTCCTAGTGCATTGCATCTCACTATTGGTACACACATATAGTGGTATTGGTGACAACTACCATCCTTTGCACATTTACAAATCTCAAACTTGGTACATCATATGTGGAAGTGTACATGTAGAATGTTGAGTATGCACACATGGGATGCTCAGTGTGCATCCAAGTGTTGAAGTGTGTATGAGGGATGTTGAGTGTGCATTGGGGTGTTAAAGTGTGCATGTGAGACATTGAGAGTGTATGTTGGTGTTGAAATGTGCAAGCACATGATCTAAGAGTAGGCACACATGGTGTTGTTTGCATTAAACATTATTATAGTTGTAGGGCACTACTCTTCGACCTTGTTTTTCAATTGCAATGGAAGGTCAGTAGTGGCATTGCCTCTTAACTCCACAAAAAGGAATTAGAACCAAGGATAACATGGTTGGAGAAGATTGATGCCAAGAATATTGTTTCCAATACAGAAAAGATATACATACCTTTTATTTAGTTATTTTAATATGTAACCAAGAACTCCACCCTCTAGCCTCTGAGTAAGGATAAGATATTTCTCATAGTTCACTAATAACCTTATTCAAGAGTTAACTCATAGATAATAAACATATTATAAGTGAACTCAAATGAAGAAAATAACAATTATTCCTCTCAACCATTTAAGATTAACCCAAATAACATATACATTTACAGCGTAGTCTAACTAATGGACAAAATGACCCCTTTTTTTTTTGGATCAATTTTGCCAAAATTCGATAGAGATTTTTAAGAATCGTAAGTTTAAGTTGTTTAATTTGCAAAGTTCAAGTGTCCTGAGGTTTTTTCAGGGTGCTAAACCCCTTTATGCATTTAAAATAAATAAATTAAACAAGAAGAAATTATAATCTTGCCCGAAATTATATCAACGGGGAAATGGCAATTTTATATATTACTTAAATTGCACCTACATTAAATATCTAGAACTATACTGTCTTTTTTGTTAGTAAAAAAAGCTGCATTATATTATCATAACTTCAAGAACAAAATAGATCATCGCCAGATCATTTGAATACATCATTACTGCCACACCAGGGAAAGTATCAGGCTGAGTCCTGCTTTGAACAAGATTAAACATGTGAAGAGGCCAAGACAACCCGTGTCATTGGTTATTTCCGATACACAAGTAGCACCAAAAGAAAATTTTCCAGAAATACACATTACGAGGGTGGGTTGGGGAGAAATGGTGGCGGGGCAGCAAAGAATGCAACCCGATGATGTGTGTGGTAATCAATATGTTCCACCGAGTCTCCAAAGCCCAGAGGTGGTCATTTTTTCGCCGGAGCTGTCGCCGAAGGCTATCTATGGAATCCAAGAGCATGTTTTGCATGTGTTGGAGGTCATTGATGTAGGCCACCAGTTCATTATGATCATCATAACGTTGTTCCCTCAGAGTCTCCATGCTCAGATGGAGATTATTCAATTGTGTCACAATGGAGTCCAAGGTGGTCGGAGCCTCTACGTGGCCCGAGGAGCAACCTGGGGACATGGTTGCCTCAACATCATAATGGTGGCTCTTAGTCGACTCCGAGCCCGAACTGGGCACACCCTGTTGCGGACGAGTTTCCATGTGACCAGCTCCCCCTCTACGAGCGTGACCTCTCTGTCTCGGCATACAACTGACGCCTCAACCACTAGTTGCACCACCGCAGGGACGAATCTGGTTGCCTCGTGCAACCCACCACACAAGCCTGATATGAACCAAACACAAAAACATGCTACTTATCGCCCCAACGTCAGGGAGCTCTGAAAAACTAGTGCAATTCTTGTATCCCTCTCCATTGTCTACCGACGAACTGGGGGGTGCGTTACCAGTCTTTGAAGTGGACGAGCCACTCCAGGGAAAGAACCAAGACCCAAATTCTCCATCGCACTGCCTCTCTAGAGGAGCAACCCCTTTCCAAAGATAGAATTAGAGTGATGAAGGGGAAACACATGCACACCACTCACACTCGCTAACCCCAGAACCGTATACCTTGTCGCGTCGGTTACTCCAATTCTCCCCTGGATCCCACAACTAAATTGATTACAAGTTGCAGTGCCCCGCATATCTGCCTGCTTGGAGCTTGTCCTACACTGTCACCCCAAGCCACAGCCTGAGCTAGGATGCCAATACCTCACTGCTCTATTGTGCCCAACACCCCCTCCTCATTGCCCAACAACGGAAAATGGCCACCCTCCTACCTACACTGCAAATTAAGTAATGCTCGTGGGAGTCGAGCCCAGGTCCAAACAGGCCTTTAAGGCATTCATGTTGTGCGTGGAGGTCCAACTGGCTCCACACTCCAACGCGTCGCCACTTGTCCCATAGATTGGACACCGCCATTAAGGAGTCTAGAACTATACTCTAATCAAACAAACACATTTCAAATAATTATTTCACTTAACATATTAATTGCACCGAGAGGCGCTTTACAACCTAGTATGGGGGAGATGTGTAGGCATTAGGTGTTAGATTTTAGATATGTAAGAGTTAAATGTCAATATTTTTTAAATACCTACTCATAAGTATGTGTGTTATGTTATGTAAACATTTTGACTTGGTCAAATCACATAAAAGAAAATTTTAAATAAAATTAAAAATAATAATAATAATAAATAATTAATAATTAATAATAATCAAAATAAAATTGAGATGAAATAATAAATTTACCGATGGAGTTTTTTGGCTCATAACCCATGGCTTTGCCCATGGTATTCTTCTCTAATGGTGAAATTACATTAAAAAATAAAATAAATAATAAAAAGAAAATTGAGATGAAATAGTAAATTTATGGATGGAGGGGTTTAGGCTTCCGATTTTCACAATCCATGGTTTTGTCCATTGTATCCTTCTCTAATGGCCAAATTACAAAAAAAAATTGAATACAAATTAAAAATAAAAATAAAAAAATAAAATAAAATTGAGATAAAATAGTAAATTTACGGATGAAGGTTTTTGGGCTCTAGGTTTTCACAACCCATGGTTTTGCCCATGGTATTCTTCTCTAATGTCGTTTATTCAAAGATATTTTTCGCAACAACCTTCAAAGAATACATTTCTCTCGGTTGTTTTGTATGTTATTCATTTTAGTTTACATGTTTGAAATTTTGCTCTTGAGTTTGAAGAGAAATGTCAGCATGAAAAATAAAATAAAATCTGGTGCATGCAATCCTACATTTTGCTTATATTCTTTTTGTGAACATTTTTTAGACTGTGCCAACTGTTGGCTTTAACCTCCCCATGAAAATTCACCGGAATATGTCTATGAGATGTTCATAACAACTTTTTTTTTTTTAACAGGAACGGTTATGTTGATATATTGATTCTTGGCTGGAAAGCCTTAATTTAGGTTACAATGAGGTGAATAGAGATCAATATTCTCAGCTACCGGGCACCACATGACTTCCTTTCTAATGAGCCTATGACTTTTGCTAGCTGTGATTCTTGTAGCTTTGTCTATTTTTCCTAAATTACAAATGCAAACAAACTGTTGTAATAAGAGGCAATAAAACATTTTGAACAGATGGTTAAGGGATGGAGTCCCAACCTTCGTCTCTGTCTCTTATAAGGACTCCAAGAGGGAGGAGAACAGCTTTGTTGGCTTCAGCATCGGCATCTTTATTGTTGTCTCTCTTTATATGAAGAAATTCCACATTCTGTAAGGTATTTGTCAAGAATCTGATTCTGCTCAGAAGTCTTGATAATCTTAAATCTGTGGGAGAAGAATTGTCCACCATGGCCTTAATAATGGATTGGGAGTCTCCAAAAATAGTTGCTTCTTTGATACCCAGAAAAAGGAGCAGCTTGAGGCCCTGGAGAAGAGCTAGAGCTTCAGCTTGGGTGCTGGAATTAAACCCCACTCCCCAAGCATATCTGAATTCAATTCTGCCATCTTCGTTTTTAATAACACCCCCTGCTCTGGAGCTGTCGGGGTTACCTTTAGCAGCACCATCGAAGAATAGAGTTTTTCTTGCCTTCTTTTTGCAAAGATCAACGAGCTCTGCAGCATTGAGACGAATTTGCCAATGCTTAAGGATATGAGGGGGACTGACTTTTTCAATGAATTGAAGGCCCAAAGCATTGCCCCAGACAACGTCCTGATCTCTAAGGTCTGCTCTGTCTAGCTGATCGCCCAAGCATTCTTTCAGATGACTTTTGATTTTTGCCCAAATTATCCTGAAATCACTCTTTTTGCCATTGAAGATCCTATGGTTTCTTTCCAGCCATATGTGCCAGAAGGTTATTTTAGGAATGGCGATCCACGCTTGTTTGATGTGCAGGTTCTGAGGTGATCCACCTGGGTACATGCGCTTCCATATAGAGAACAATTCTGAGCAGTGAACAGGTGGGGCGAAGTCAATGTTTAAAGGCTTTAACACTTCTTTCCATAGATCGGCTGCAAAACTACAGGAGAGCATCATGTGGGCGGCGGTTTCTTCGTGGCCTTCACACAGCGAACAGCGCGAGGGACCAATTACGCCTCTTTTACGGAGCCTGTCCTCAGTCAAGATCCTGTGATGACAGAGGAGCCAACAAAAAATGTCAATCTTGGGAAACGTTGGCTGAGACCAGACCCCTTGCCATGGCTTTGGATCTGGCGGCGCATACGGTTTCTGGGAGAGCTGATTGTAACCTTTTGAGACTGTATAAGTGCCCGGGACCGAGCCCCATCCCCGCATGTCTGCTTTCCTGGTATTCAAAGGGGCTTTACCTTTTAAGTGAGTGAGGAGGGAGGCGTAATCATTGGATAAATGCGATGGCACCTCCAGATTTCTCCATCGCTGCCAGCTTCTGTTCTCCCACTACGAGAGATCCCACAGCGTTTTAACGCCTGCTCGATCCATCCATTCTTTTAACTGAGACAGGGAACTATCATCAGCAATGGGATCACTGCTCATAATACGGTCCTCCCAAATATTAATATGCTTTCTGTTGCCAGGTATCCAATGGACGTGTTGTTTGATTAAGGCTGAGGCTTTCTCGAACAGCTTATGTATCATGGTACCAGTGGAGGAAATAGGGTTGTCCAGGCAGCGTACTCTTTGCCCACGGAAGTATTTTTTCCAGAGCGCAAGCTGAGCC
Source organism: Pinus tabuliformis (assembly GCA_031772625.1). Classification (NCBI taxonomy): domain Eukaryota; kingdom Viridiplantae; phylum Streptophyta; class Pinopsida; order Pinales; family Pinaceae; genus Pinus; species Pinus tabuliformis. Next base: position 291,538,953 of record CM062809.1, on the reverse strand, counting down.
CAGCCTGGGTTTGGGGCAATTATCCTCCATAACAGCTTTGCACCCAATGCTATATTTTGATTGTTGATATTCTTAAAATGCAGCCCGCCTTCCATTCTGGGCAAGGAGATTGTATCCCAGCTTATTAACGGAATTCTCTTCTCATTAGCCTTGCCACCTTTCCAAAAGAAGTTTCTGATATATTCCTCCATTTTCCTCGTGATGCCAATGGGAGCCATCATCACTGCAGCCTGGTAAATGGGAAGACTATTCAGAACAACCTTTATAAGCACTGTCTTGCCTGCTAAATTGAGCCAGTTGAAGCCCCATGAACGAATTTTAGATTTGAATTTTTCCATCAGAGGCAGCCAATCTCTGCTGAGGGCTCTTTTTTGGAAGATTAGGAGGCCCAGATACTTGAAGGATGACTAAGTAAAAGAGGCTGCAAAATCAAAACAGTTTGATATGGCTTGGACCGATCTGATTGTTGCATTCCAGCAGTAAATATGGCATTTACCTTTGTTGAGGCTGCTTCCTGAGTCTTCGCAGTAGGCATCCAACACTTCTTTGAATCTTATAGCCAAGGGTAAGGTGGCAGCACCCAGCAGGAGAGTGTCATCCACAAACAGTGCATGATTTATGCTTCTAACACCTCTTGCTATGTTTAGGCCCATTATTTCTTCATCAGTCTGCTTTTTATTCAAGAGGAAGCTGAGGACAGAGGCTTGGAGAACAAAGAGCAAGGGGGATAGGGGACACCCTTGCCTTAGCCCTCTAGAAGCTTTAAAGAAGTCAGTGGCCCTCCCATTCACCAAGGGGGCGATCCATGGCTCACTGATGCATGCCTTGATCCAGCTGATGAATTTGGCCCCAAATCCAAACTTATGCAGAACATCTAACAGAAATCTGTGTCTCACCCTGTCAAAGGCGCTCTCCAGATCTAATTTGACCACCATTCCTTTCTCTTTCCGGGTCAAGCTTGAGTGAATCGCCTCTTGGACCAGGATATAATTATCCACTATCTATATTCCTTAAATGAAACCTCCTTGATTCTTTGGGATAATGGAAGGAAGGTAGTTTTCAGCCTGTTGGCAATCACTTTTGTTATCAGTTTGTAGCCGATGTTACACAGGGAGATGGGGCGGAACCTGGAGAAAGTATTGGCACCTTTTTCCTTAGGGATAAGGACCAGGAAAGCCGAATTGGTACTGCCCCCTAATTTCTGACAAGCTTGGGATTTCCAGATCATTTTGCACAAGTCTTTTTCCAAAATCTGCCAACAATTCTGCAGGAATCTGGCAGTGAATCCATCTGGGCCGGGGGCCTTGTCCGGTTCCATGGGAAAAAGACCGATTTTGATTTCTTCTTTGGTGACTTCTGCTTCCAAGGACTGATTCTTTCTAGCCGATATCAGAGTGAGCACCTCATTGACTAAGGAGGAAGTCTGCCCCAGGGTCTCTTTCTCACTGTACAGATTTTTGAAGTGAAGGAAGGCAGCCTTTTTTATGCTTTGCAAATCTCTATGATTGATATTCTCTACCTGAATTTATGAGATGGAGTTGAAATTTTTCCGTGCTTGAGCTTGCTTGTGGAAGAAGGCAGAGTTTCTATCTCCGGCCTTGAGATAAAGCCTCCAAGATTTGATCCTCCAGTACTCTTCCTCGGCCGAGCTTGCTTTGAGAAGTTTTTGCTGAAGCTCTGCCTCCTTATCAAGGATTTCTTTTGTGATCACTTCCTTTTCCGATTTCAAGTGATGGTTCTCAAGGCATTCTTGAATCTTTTTCCTTTCCATGGCTGGGTTAGGAAGGGATTTTGCCCAAGTTTTCAAGGCTGCTTTCACTCTCCTAAGCTTTTCTTCCCAAACGAAGAAGGTTGAGCCGTTAACAGGATGCTTCCAAGTGTCTTTTACTAATTGCGAAAAGGATTGTTCCTTGACCCAAAGGGAACTGAATTTAAAAGGGATGGGGCCTTGATCCATGTGGGCCACCAGATCAAGTTTGATGGGTTTGTGATCAGAAACACTACAAGGGAGAATATGCATTCTAGATTCTAAGCCAAGAAGAAGAAAGGAACTTTGAACAAGAAATCTGTCTAACCTTGCAGCTATGTGTCCCGGGCCGAGCCTTCTATTGGTCCAAGTGTACTTGCCCGCCGAAGGCTTGATGTCGATCATATCCCAATCCTGGAGCAGATCCTCCACCCATTCGCGCGCCAGATCCCTTACTATGCTTCCTCCACGTTTTTCCGCTAGAGATAAAGTGAGGTTTAGATCTCCAGCAATGATGATATTTGCTAAATCTTCAGATTCTGCCAGTCCTCTGATGGAATCCCAGCAGATCTTTTTCTCTCCTGCGCTGACTGGAACATACACATTAAAGAGGCAGAGGGTCTCCACTGAGTCTGCATGTTTCAGCTTAGTGAACAGCCAATGAGAATTGGCGACCTATTTAACCTTTGAGAATTTGTTTGCATTCCAAAGAGTGCCCAGGCCTCCTGAGGCCCCCTTGGCTGAGACTGCTTGTCCTTCACTTCGTTTCCATAAGTTTTTTCCGATATGGAGGAAGACCTTATCCTCCATTTCGATCTCCTGGATTAAGAGTATGTCGGGAGAGTCGGATCTTATCAAACTTTTGACGACTTCTTCTTTTCTTTTGCTTCCCATACCCCTACAATTCCAGGAGACGATCTTCATCACTTACTTTTGGAGTGGGGAGCTCCTTTAGAGCTCTGGAGCTGATTTCTGGTCATCTTCGGGGTTTTAGCCAACAGTTTCTCAAGGGTAGGCTGGCTTCCTTGCAATTTGTCCTTGTAAGTCTCCTGCTCCCTTTTTTCGCGGGCAGTTTTTCGGCCTCTCAGTGATCTTCTGGCCAAGGATTGCGAGCCTGCTATTTCACCTTCTTCTTTTGAGTCCTCCGAGCTTTGCACTTCCTTAGCCTCTTCTGAGGGTATCTCTTTTGTTTTGTCTGCATTGTTTTCGACTTGCTTTGGCTCCAAGGGGGGCTCTTTGTGAGGCGATCCTTCATTATGTATCTCTGTACCTTGAGTGTCCTATGTTGTTGAGCTTAGCTGGACGAATTTGTTTCCTTGTTCTTCCATGTGAGGAGTATGAAACCCAGGGCCTGTCTGGGGAGCCTTGGTATTATTGTTTCCATTTCTTGGGGCTTGGCTTTTGGATCTTTTGACCTGCGTCCATCCTTCCCCCTTGCTTTTCTCTGCTTCACTGTTTTTTGGACAGTCCCTAGCAAAATGGCCGTAGACCTGGCACTTCCTACACTTGAACGGAAGCTGTTCATAGTCCAGTTTTTGAACATGCGACCTGCTTCCAACCCTAATCTTTATTGCCTTAGGCAGACCGAACTCAAGGTCCACTTCGACGTAGATTCTAGCACAGTCAAATTGATCTCTGTTGTTGGCGCGGTCAATGAATTTGCCTAGAGTATTTCCAATGTGTTTGAGGGATTCCCAGTTCTAGCAGTGCATTGGCAGATTGGGCAAACGAACCCACACAGGAACAGTTGAGGGGACATCAACTGATGGATCAAAGTCGGGCGTCCACTTGTTGAGATACAGTCCCAGAGGGCCCATGAAATAGGGACCATTGCGGAATATCAGCTCCTTATCTTCTTTTTCAGCAAACTCAAACAGGAAGAAACCCTTCCCCAGGAAATACGAGGTGACTCTATTTTTAATGAGCGGTGCCCAGTGCCTTGCTACCCAGCTCTCCGTGGTTTTGGGGGAGGGCCAGAGCCCGGTGAACTGCCCAACCAAGGCTCGCTCTGCTAATGAAAGGGCGACCTGGATCAGCTTCTCAGGGGAAAGCAAGATCTCAGGGATGTCGTCCAGACGTTTTACAAATTTCGCGCCCTCGGTCGATTTCTTCTTTGAAGAGAGTTCAACAGGTTGACAAAAGCTTCGACTTCAGAAGAAGGGGGCGAGGGGGACCCCGATGAGGCCGCCATAGCTCGATCTGATCGAGCTCACCCAGAACCTGCAATCATATCCCCCAGAGCCGCTCAGAAGGAGCCCCAAGAGGGAACAAAGGCCGATCCACCGATTTGAGTGACAGCCAAATCGCAGAATCGCAGAGGAAGGAGGCCCTCCAAGACGGCCTCAGGGCCGAGATGGCTTCAGGCGTAAGGTCGAGGCGGCTTCAGGCGGAGCAACTCCCGCTCAACCAATTCCCCCGGGAATTTGTTATCAAGATGTTCATAACAACTTGGTTTACATATAATTGTTATTAAATTTTATTTAGGAGATTGAATGATAACATTAAAAATAAAATTAAACTAAGGATAGCTAATATCCTTAGCTCATGCAAAGACAAAGGTATCTATTCTTAATGGGTTTTACAATATAACATAGAAGCTTATTGGGTTTTACGGTTTAACAATAGAGCTTCAAGTAGATTGTCTTAACTACCAAACTTATATAAATATTAAACCAACCTAGATCCATCTTAACTCAAAATCTATCAAGCATCGAGATAGATAGAATTTGTCAAGGTGCAAACCTTTCTTCAACTTTTGCAATAAAAAAAAGGTTTGCACCACGAAAGAGTTGATCCCTCTCAATACTTGATATATCTGGAGTTAAAATAGATCTAAGTTGTTTTCTATAATTACGGTAATATAATAAATCTATTAAGTTATATTAAACTTAATATTAACCTAAATAAATTAGTTTCTCTCTCTTTTATTACACCGAAGGTGTTTTATAAGGGGAGGGTTGCCCTTGCCCTTTCGTCGTTTGTCCATACCGAATGGAAGAAAGACACATATTGAGTATTTTTGGTTTATGTCACCGAATTCGGTTTACGTCATCTATCCATATCTTCCCCTAACATGCATTGAATCATTTTGACATGCCCCTTAGTTGTTGGGGGTTTGCTTGCCTGAACAAATTAATGTTCTACAACAGATCTCATTTATGACATAGGAGGTATGGATTGCGAATGAGGTTTGCTTCTCCTTAATTGTTTCCACCTGTTTACTAAATCACCTGTGAGATTTTGTGTTTTATCCAATCCAAGAAGAAATAATAATATGACCTATGAGTGGTTTCAATGTTTTTCACCACTGTTATGGCAGGAATGAGGCCATGGATAGCCAGATGGGCGCCATCATTGGATTGATTGAAATTAATGTTTTCACTTTAATGTTGTATGAATCATCGGTTTGCTCGAACAAGAGCATTGATAATCTTGAAATGTTGCATAAATTGGGAAGGGTGATTCATTAAATTGCTCAAAAAATCATGTCTAGCAGGACATAATTATTTTGTTGTAGGTAGAGAACACGCTGACATAGTATAATAATAACATTTTATATGTAGATCAATCAATCCCCATGGAAGTAGATGCAAAAGTGGAGACGTGAACGCCGCCTAGTCATCAACCAACAACCTTTGGTGTTGTCAATGTTAGTAGTCCAAAACTAGATATTTACCTGAAAGTTATAACAAAACAATGAAACTGAAATGCGAGAGGTTTTTTGAAATCCATTTCCAAAGGATATATTATGTGACATTTAATCAGATAAGATCTTAATTTTAGGTTGTAGACTTTCAAAGTAGTGAATGCATCGCTTTCGGTAGTCATTATTGTTGGAAGAGATGTTGGAAAGGTACCCTAGTGCCAACGACCTTCAAGTGCATACAATTGAAAAATTCCAATAACCCACTTTATACTTTAGCGTAGTCTAAAAATCCCACAAATTAACCCGGAAATTAATGGATTCGACAAGATTATGATAAAATCCGGTAGAATTTTTTGAAAATTTGGGATACAATTTTCAATCATCAGGATTTTGGGTGCCCTAGGCGTTATTGATGGTGCTGAATCCATTTCCACCATCAAAAAAATGATTCAAACAGTCCAACATTCTGATTTTTTGAAAGAAAAAAAAATATACTAGATTCCGACTAGAAATCTGTCGTCCAGGGGAATTTGTGGCATCGATAGACAACACCTTATACTTTTTGCTAAAGCAGATACGGTTTTTCTTGTTTACTATATAATGTTGGCATTTGTTTGAGATTTCTTAACCAGTTTGGTGGCAGGGTTCTGAAAATAAAACGGTTGTGGTATCCCTGGTACGATTCAACGAGGATGGAGATATTGGATTTCTGGCAAAATGAACCAGGTTGTGCGTGTTTGTTTCAAGAGCAAGGGGCACACTCTATTTTTCACTGGAGTTGCTTGGAACTAGTGATGATGGTATTGAAGGCATTGTAGAGCAAGGTTTTTGAGCTGAGAGGCTCATTCTACAACCCAGTATGATGTGTAACACTATCCATTTGTCATCAAAATTGAATTGAAATTTTGCTCATGTCAACCAAAATAAAAATTATGAAAAATCTAAAAATAAAAAAAATTAAATAACTATACAAAATATTTAAATAATATCGACTCATAAAAAATTTTACATTTGAAAAAATTGAATCCCTCTCAACTCATATTAGATTCGTATTTAAAAATATGTTTAAACATGTGCGCTGCAAGTAGCTTTTCTTTCTTTGGCTTCAAATGGCTTTCGTAGGGGATCTATTTGTAACAGAATCATAAAAAAAATGTTCGGATTAGCAAGGGATCTATTTGCAACCGAATCATTAAAAAATGCAACAAATCTATACGCGTGGCAGCAACAAACTCTTTCTTTCTTGGAAAAACGTGGACGTAAGTGCTTTTGGTTTTCTATGAATTTCACGAGCGCTTGAAATCAAACTTCTTCTTGTAATTTTACTTATAAGCACAAATTTATCTTTAGTTCTGAGATTTATTATTTTATTATTTATTTGTTGAGTGGTAGTATTCTTATTTAAATATTTTGAAATCTTACATAAAAGTCAATTTAAACACGTAACTTTACTTAAATTTTAAAAATATATATATCATATTCCAAATTAATTATTTATTAAATAGTGAAAAATAAACAACTCCAAGAATTTGATAGTTCTAAAGGGATGATAGATTGAATATATTTTAGTTTCTAGTTTACATAGTTAAGTTAGACATGGAAAATATATGTGATTCATAATTGTCAATGCCATATGGATAACTGCTTTAATTTATTCTTGTCATTTTATTATTCATTCCCCACCATAATTTAAACAAGTATTTGCATAAGAAATGGATAGAAACAAGATGTAAATAAATATACTTACCAAGAGCTATTGCCCATCATTATTTATGTGCTCTTCAACACTTTAACAAGTAAGAGTAAAAATGTAAATGTAAAATGTTAGTGTGCCACTTAATTTACTACCATTTAGATTTATTTCTCCATGACAATAAACCTAAATCTTAACATTGTTTTTCTTTATTTTAGATTTTAAGCAAATAATTTTTAGCCACTAAGTTTACTTAAAGCTAGTTGAATAAAACACATGCTAACATGGGTAAAAGTGCCCAACCTATTATTTAGTAAACAAAATCTCAACAAACATTAAATGACAAAAAAATTAATCAAATTTCCATTTGTGCTAATGTTGATGCATGTTATAGTATACATTTTATGTTAAACCATTATAAATGTTTGGGACTATTAGGGAAGAGATGAACAACTGCATCATGGAATTAGAGAGGGTTAGGATTGTTAGTTGGTGATCTCCCCTATGATGTCTCAACTTCATGTGACACATGCTTTGGTCATTTGTCACATGTTTCTTACCTATAAATTAGCATTTTCAACAAAAACAAACCAAAACAACATTATATTTGGCCAAAGTCTTAATTTCCTCTACAAGACTTCATGTAAGTTAAAATCATTCAAAATAAAAAGTAATTTAGCCAAAATACCCAATTGAAAACAAAATAAGACTTGTGACATTTCTCTATAATGTTTTTAAAATCTTCATTTAAGATTTATGTTTGCACTTAAAACTTGTGGTTTTATTACAATAAAAGTTTGGAAATCCTTTTTGAAATCCATGGGACAATAGTTCCTTGAGGTATATTATGGTATCTACACAAATACTATGCTCTTTTAGGGCCGACATTGGTGGTGTGACAATATTTTACATAAGCATCATGGAATTGGCATTAGTGGTGTGATAATATGTTACTTAAGCATATGGAGTCTACACAAATTTTATTCTCTTTTATAATTGACATTTTTGGCATGACAATATGTTACTTGCAACATGCTAGAACCAACCATTTTCATTTCACTAATTTGAATTCAATGCATTTCTCCTCCCCATGGAGAGCGAAGAAAGTGGGTGATACTCATTCCTATTTTGACCACTTGAAACTCTACTAGCATATGGGCATTCATATATTTCTTCTAAAAAACACCCTTTCTTTGAATAATATTGGTTTTCATGCATTGATCTATCTTTATCTCCATGTGACCATCACAATAATTTTTGTAATAGGGAAAAATTTGGCCCAGCCAAGTATAGCCCTTTCACTAGCAGATAATGTGATCCTTTGGTATATTCGAGCGACAAGAAAGTTGGTGAGTTTTAATGTGTTAGAATTTGGAAGCACCTATCATTAATTTTTGTAATAGGGAAAAATTTGGCCCACCCAAGTATAGCCCTTTCACTAGCAGATAATGTGATCCTTCGAAAGACAAGAAAGCTGGTGAGTGTTAATGTGTTAGAATTTGGAAGCACCATCACTTATAAGTTTCATGGTTTTGTGGACATGATAAGATGTATTTAGCTATATTCTTAGAATTGTTGTCACACTATTAATTTTACATAAATATTTTTATTATTGTCTTTGACAAACTTTATACAATCCATTGAACACACTAACCCATTATCCTAAAAACTACACTCTACTCTCTTTTTACAATATATCCACCGTCTATTCTCTTTGATGTTTCCTTTAGTATGCTAGTATATATATAGATACATATATTTATATATAAAATCTAATTTTAAGGTCACAACCAAGCTAGACACCAAATTGGTGTAAAAGACTGCCTTATTTGTGAGACAAGGGACCCACCTTCACACAACGATTTGACTTCAAAGTCTACAAAGACATACATACTCTACCCCTTTGGTTTTAACCCTGTGACCTCTTAGGAAGAAACGCATGCTTTTAAGACCCACTCAAACTGTACCTATCTATATACATGCTCTCTTTAAACCGATCTAAATTGGTGATTTAATATAAATAAAATACATTACGTATTGTAATTCATACGTCATAAATCATTAAGTAGTTTTAAAGGAGATTATGCTTACAAATAGGTTTAAGAAACGCATTTAGGTTTAAAGAACCCATGCCGTATTTTGGTTTAAAACACGAAGGCCGTATTTTGGTTTAAAGAATTGCACCGTCCAAAGTGCATTTAGATTTAAATGACGTAGTCTTTAACGCGACTTTTTGAAAGCCTTTCCGGCGATTTTTTCCGGTGAAAATCCGGCAGTGATTTATTGGAATCCAAGTTTGATAGCTAATTTCTGCACAATGAAACCCTCCCAGGGGTTTTTCAGGGTGCTGAATCCGAATATGCAGTTAAAAAACCATTTTAACTGCAACAAATCATGATTTCATCTCAATTTCTTCCGCCGGATTCCGTCACCGGAATCTCAAAAAGTCGCATTATAGACAACTCCGATTTAAAACACCAAGGTGGTGGAGGGTTTGCAGACAGAATTCCTACAGCAGAGCTTGCAGGTTCGGTACTCTCTCTTTAAATTTCAAGTTTTTGGTGGTGGCTGTTAATAGAGCTAGGCTTCTTTTTCACGTTTTATTCTCTAAAGACAAGATAGGGGGAGCCGACTCGATATGGCTCCTCAAAACCACCCCAATATGCTTGTGACGTGGAAGCTGGTCGAATCTCAGTCGCAGAAACCCTAAGATGCCTGCAAGGTGGCATTAGGCAGATCTCATTCATAAAACCCCGAAATGCTTGTAATGTAGTTGATAGTTGTTTTTAGATTTTGCATTATGAGAAAAGCAGGTGAGGTAATGGCCTGGTATGTATATGTTGTAGTGGTCGCATAGAGCGGACTCCATTGTTTCTATCAATAAACACTGTTAACAATCTGTCCAATGAGTATCGATGTGTTCTACAGTTAGAGCATATACAACTATGGATCCGTGCAACTGTAGGCTTTCGTTAAAGTTGAAGATCAACTGTACAATTTTACCTATACAACCCTCATTTATCAATCCATTCATTTGATCTTTGAGTATCCAGGTATCGTAGCCTCATTTGACAGTTCAGATGGCACCAATAAACCTTGGAAAACTTATTACTGGAAGGCTACTATACTCACACTATTTTGAAATACTGGGCACACATGCATTGATATGAATCATGATATTTATTTGCTATGACTATAATTCCTTTTTTAACCCATGTCCCATCCTCAGAACATAGTGTACGTTTTTTGAGCCTATGTCCAATCCGTAGAACTTGGTATACAAAATGCGAATTATAGGCTGAAGTTGATATTTTGTTTTCCTTAATAATTCAAATGTTGGAGGCAAAGAAAAATTAAAAGGCAATAACATTTTGAAGTGCTTTTCAGAAATAAATTGGTGGGAGGAATAAGGCTGAAAAGATGTGATAAAGGAGGTATGTGGTTCAAAGAGTTTTATTATATATACACCTTTTAATCAAATATAGTAATATAATTTTCGAAAACAAAGTAATCTTTATATTTACAAATAAAATTGTATATATGTAAAATTAAATTAGATTATATATTTTAATTTATTGTGTGAGAGGCGCTCTCCAGCACATTATGGAAGAGAGTTCGAGTTCGAAGTATTCTGCCCTGTTATTTTGACTTAATCAAATTACATAAAAATAGAAATCAAATGAAAATTACTCAATCAAATTACATAAAAATAGAAATTACATAAAAATATTTTGACTTAATCAAATTACATAAAAATAGAAATCAAATGAAAATTACTCAATCAAATTACATAAAAATAGAAATTACATAAAAATGAAAATTTGAAACACTCGAGCTTAGTATGGGAGAGATGTTGTAAATTTTAACATTTTGTTTTAGTCAAATTACATAAAAACAAAACAAAATAAAATTAAACCACCGTAGATCCATCTTAACTCCAAATCTATCGAGCACCAAGAGGGATCAAATCTCAAACCTTTCCTCAAGTTTTGCATTCAAAAAAGAGGCTTAAAGATCGAACTTGAGGAAAAGTTTGCACCTCAAGAGATTTGATCCCTCTTAGCACTTGATAGATACAGAGTTTAGATGGATCTACGCTAGTAATAAAACAAAAAAAGGAAAGAAAGAAAAAGAGGTTCAACCTCATTTCTTTCTGTTGAGAAATCTAGGGCATTCAAAGTTAACAATTTCTCTGTTTGATAATTTATTGTGATGCACTTTTACAATTACCAAAATGGATAATAAAAGACAAGTGGCATAATATGTAGGCTTCTCCAGCCATGGCTAAAACCTCTCACCTCTTGAGAGGAAAAGCCGATCAAAATTCTTCTTCTAGATCTTCAATTGATAAGTACCAAGACCTTGACATAGCCCCTTGACTCTAGTATCCTCTCAAGAACCTTGTCACCAACCTTGATGCTCTGCCTATTCCTTCCTTTGCCTTTCTTCTTGATCTAGAACTGCTCCTTCTCGGCTTCTTCTAGAGAAACTTGGTCTCTATCTCTTTCACTACTTCTTCACAATTTCCCTAGAGAATATCTGTCTCTAGGTCTTATCTAGAGAATCTCGATCTTTACTTCGATCACCCAGAAGAGTCCTTCCCTTGCTGCCCCAGAAGATCCCTTCCTTCGTTGTCCCAAAAGAAACTTATCTACTGCCTCCTTCGTTGATCCAAAAGATCCCTTTTTCGCTGCCCCAAAAGATCCTTCTTCGCTGCCCTAGAAGAGTGACTTTTGTAACCCTAGAGAAAACCCTCTCACTGTCTCTTCTTCACACTTCTTTTGTACCTTAATTCGCACTTCTCTTAGGCCAAAGTTAGATTGAACTTCTTGCTTAGAATGGAGGCCGAAATCCTCTATTTATACATCTCTTCATTGGGTCTTTAGGTCGACTTGACAGCTGGAGGAGGCCGACTTGTTCCAACGGCTTCTTCAATGTTTGTAGGCGGACTTGAAGAGGTTAGGTGACTTGTGCTTTTGCTGCAATCTTTTGGAGGAGGAGATCCTTTCTTTTCTTGATCATATTTCCTAGGATGGAAATAGTGATCCATATTATCTGCAACCATATGACATGACTTTCATAATATGTTATATACCTAGGGGGGATAATATGGGGTACAAAGGGAGGTACCCAAGGTAATAATGTAATAATGGGATGGGCCATAGTAATAAATAAGGTGGTTAACCCATATCATGTAAGGGACCACAAGTAGTTAGTAATAATGTAATGGGCCCATGGTATTAGTTCGATGGTATGAAGGAACCATGGTAATGACCCATGGTATTGTATGTATGAGGCCTATATAGAGGCTAGAGACTCCATATGGAGAGATGTCGAAGGAATTATTGTATGAACAGGTGTATGGCTTGTGGAGTGTTCTCCTTCCTTAAGGAGTGAATGTATGGTGTTGCCCTACCTTAAGGGTTTGATATTATAAAGAGAAGCATTTTCTATATTCAAATCTTGGTATTTATTGGGTTTATTTACATTGTTTTATATTTTCATATCAGATCTATAACAAGTGGTATATGGGGTACAAAGGGAGGCACCCAAGGTAATAATGTAATAATGGGATGGGCCATAGTAATAAATAAGGTGGTTAACCCATATCATGTAAGGGACCACAAGTAGTCAGTAATAATGTAATGGGCCCATGGTATTAGTTCGATGGTATGAGGGAACCATGGTAATGACCCATGGTATTGTATGTATGAGGCCTATATAGAGGCTAGAGACTCCACATGGAGAGATGTTGAAGGAATTATTGTATGAACAGGCGTATGGCTTGTGGAGTGTTCTCCTTCCTTAAGGAGTGAATGTATGGTGTTGCCCTACTTTAAGGGCTTGATATTAATAAAGAGAAGCATTTTCTATATTCAGATCTTGGTATTTATTGGGTTTATTTACATTGTATTATATTTTCATATCAGATCTATAACAAGTGGTATCGGAACACTTTCTTGGGCAAAAGTGGAGAATTTTTATTTTTTATTTTTTATTTTATTTTATTTTTTATTTTTATTTTTTATTTTTATTTTATTTTTTATTTTTTATTTTTTATTTTTTATTTTTTATTTTTTATTTTTTATTTTTTTGTTTGTTGTTTTGGCAGGATTTCTAGGGCGGCGAGTTTGCAGATCAGATTTGTACGTTTTGGGGCAAAATATGCAAAATCTAATTGTAGATCTGGATTCTTTGTGAAAAAATACCCGATTTCAAAAAAAAATCGGCCGAATCGGAGTCCGGATGAAGGAGATATCGCTGATTTAAAAATCAGTGGTGTTGCAGACAATTTTTCGGGGCAGCGAGTTTGCGGTGCAGATCTGGACGTCCTGGTGCAAGATCTGAAAAATCTAATTACAGATCTGAATTCTTTGTGAAAAAATACCCAATTTAAAAAATAAAAATAAAAAAAGCAGTCGAATCGGAGTCCGGATGAGGGAGATATCGCTGATTTAAAATCAGCTCTTTTTTTTAGAAATTTTGGTGACGGTGGGAGAGTTGCAGCGCAGATCTGAAATTCCAGTGCCTGGATCAAGATTTCTATCACATGGGCAGATGCAGAATGGTTGTTCCATTTCCAAAAACAGGTCATAATAGGGATTTTGAGCAATATTGACGGAATTGTGGCCATTTCAAATTTTCGCCAAATTTTTTTGTGATGGCGGGCCTAGATCAGAGGAACGTGTATAAATTTGATGGCTCTCATCCAGCCAGATGGCTAGCACAAATGGAGAAATATTTCAGATTGAATTACATCATGGATGATGAGACTCAGCTGAGTGTGGGAAAAATGTACTTGGACCACGAAAGATGGCAATGGTGGCAGTGTCATCAAAAATGCCATCCAAGGACAACTACTTGGCAGATGTTCGCAAAAACTATTCGTGACCACTTTGACCGTAAATCTAATCTTGTGGATAAGCTCACACAGACAGACACACAACCTAGTAAAGATTTTATTTTTACAGGAAAGAAGGAAACCAAGCAACCTAAAGGGTTATTTTCTGCTGGTATCTCCTTATTGCAGGTTCATGGATTGATTCAGAAAGAGAAGATCATTGTTTCTATAAATCCTAGTTGCAAGCATAATTTTATCAATGTTAATTTGGCAAAAAAATTGCAAGTTCCAGCAAAACACATTGAAAACACACAGGTGGATGATGAGGATGTTCAAGTGTATAGGGATTTGAAGATTTCTATGGATAAGTATGTGTTGCATGGTCATTTTTATACTTCAGAGACGGATAATATGGATGTTGTTTTGGGATACCCATGGATGGAATCGGTGAGTACTATAAATACTAACGTGCAGAAGAAATTCCTGAAGCTCTAGTATAAAAAGAAGAAAATTACATTACAGGATATTTCCATTAATAAACAAGTAGAGTCCAAGGAGGCTGAAGCAGAAGATTTTCTAGGGACTGACATATCAGATGATGAGCCAATGATGATTGACAATCAAACACAAACAGAGGCTGAATCAGAAAAGGTTGCAGGTGCTGATATATCAGATGAGAGGTCAGTGGTTGAAGTAATATTGGAAAATAAGACACCACAGCAGGCACCACAACATAACAGTCAGGCTCCAGTAAGAGGTGAATTAAAGAAAAAGAGAACGTAGGTTAAAACTTCAACATATCATCACCCACATCACCCTGCAAGACAACAACCAACAAGATGGCAACCAATTAGCCACAAGGACAACAACCCCCACAGGACAGATAGAGAGGAGCGAAGGTCCACCTATTACACATCAACACAGAACAGCTACTATGGTCAACTTCCATCTCAAGCGAGCAAGGAACCAGCGAGATCGAGGGTTCACCTTTCTCTTGGATGGCTAGATGCACGTGCATGGTACCAGTGGACTACTCTTTTGAGTAGATCTTATTATTTGTGTTCTTCCCATGTTTCGGGGACGAAACATGCTAAGGGGGGTGGAATTTTATATGCCTAGGGGGGATAATATGGGGTACAAAGGGAGGTACCCAAGGTAATAATGTAATAATGGGATGGGCCATAGTAATAAATAAGGTGGTTAACCCATATCATGTAAGGGACCACAAGTAGTTAGTAATAATGTAATGAGCCCATGGTATTAGTTCGATGGTATGAGGGAACCATGGTAATGACCCATGGTATTGTATGTATGAGGCCTATATAGAGGCTAGAGACTCCACATGGAGAGATGTCGAAGGAATTATTATATGAACAGGCGTATGGCTTGTGGAGTGTTCTCCTTCCTTAAGGAGTGAATGTATGGTGTTGCCCTACCTTAAAGGTTTGATATTAATAAAGAGAAGCATTTTCTATATTCAGATCTTGGTATTTATTGGGTTTATTTGCATTGTCTTATATTTTCATATCAGATCTATAACATAATAATCTATGCAAACATACATACCTCATCTTTCTTTTGGTCATTTAGACTTCCTGCAGCAGCTTCATTCGAAAGGACTTTATCCTGTTTACAAAAGATTTTTCGGCGAAGATCACATGAAACATCATTTGTCGACATGTTTCGAACCAACCAGTGTGGTTCATCGTCAGGACAAGTTGAAGAAACAAATCCAGCTTAGCAAGTTAAATAGACAGAGCAGAGCCTCCAACAGCTAAAAAGACCAACAGCTACTTTGGAATAGGTACCGGGATCAAAACCCCTTCTTTTTTTTTTAATAATTTAAGGAAAAAGTTACCCTAGGGGGACCAATCCCTTAAAATAAAATAAATAAAAATAATATTATGATAATAGTTAGTTAAAAATATTAATAAATAATTAAAATAATATGTAAAAAATTATATTTAAGGGAGAAAATTACCCTAGGGGGACCAATCCCTAAAATAAATTAAATAAAAATAATTTTATGAATAAAATTATTAATAAATAATTATTAATTTAGTAAAAATTATTAATAAATAATTTTATGATGATAGTTAGTTAAATAATTGAAATGTTATGTTAAATTAGTAATTAAAATAATTCATGATAATAGTTAGTTAAAATAAATAATTAAAAATTATATTTAAGGAAATAATAATAATAATAATAATAATTACCCTAGGGGGAGCAATAAAATAAATAAAAATAATTTAATGATAATAGTTAATTAAGGAGTAGGCTCAATAAGCCTTTAATCTCTGCCACTATCACTGTAATTTTTACGGAGGAGGAAGATGAGCTTACTAGCTCGGACAACATCTCCAGGGCTCAGTCTCAGTCTCAGAATACGAGCGAATTTCAGGGTGAGATGGCTGGAGTAGTACTCAATGACAACTACAAGCAGATCGAGGATGGACTCCCGGAAGCCCCTCAACCCCAGCCAGCATCTTCACAGGATCAAATTCTTGCTTGTGAACCAGCGCGCTTTTCTGGAAGCATTCTGAATCTAGTTATCCCCCCAGATGGCAGTATGATGGGCGCTGAAGAAAATGAAATGGTGACCTGGATTGGCTCTCCCAGCCAGGCAAACAAGGACGCGACAGACTCTCCTCCGCATGATTAAAGACTTCTGGTTTATATGCTATGACAGCAGTCTCCCTTATGATATATGGTGCTCAGGTTATGCTTCCATGGTTCTTCTTTTTGTTCTATCTGTTCATGTCTCAGGCTTTCTTTTTGATATCAGCATGAAACGCTATAGTCTTCAGGTCAGAAGCACTTACAGCCTCGATAGCCTGGTTTTTGACTTTTTTGTAATAGAAGCTTTAAAAGATTGTATCTCTGCAAGTGAACAGCTACCTCTGAAGCATAGGTCAACTATAGGACTGTTTAGTTTTTTGTCTCTCAAGCTTACTTCAATTCTTGCTTCAGAAACTATCAATTATGTAAAAGGACTGAAGTTTGCTATATGCACAAGTTTCTTTGGTGAAGGGCAGGCTACGGCCCCCTCAGAGGTTTAAGCCTCTCTGTAAATATTTTTATCTTTTTTAATAGAATAGTCTTTATCCAGAAAAAAAAAAAAAAAAAATAAATAAATAAAAAATAAATATATATATATATTAATAAATAAATAAAATTTTTATGTTAAATAAATAATTAAAAATAGTAAGTTAAATTAGTATTAGAGGAATTAAAAACGGGACTATAAAGATAAATAAAAGAAAGAGAAGGTATGAATGAAAAATATTTTATTATAAAAGTCAACTTAAAAAAAATAAATAAATAAATAAAATAAAATAAAAAATAAAAGAAATAAAAATTAAGTAAATAAATAAATAAATAAAATTAATAAATAAAAGTTAATAAATTAATAAAAAAAAAAGCGACTAGGTCGAGAGTGCTGGGACCCAACACCGACTGATTTTCCAGCCATCATCTCTATTGAGATTATTTGGCCTCTTTTCAATCTCCAGCACCTCCCTAAATTTTCGATGATGGAAGTGCGAAACCTTAGCAATAACAGTAGCTTCCTCAATACAAACATGATGATTGGTTTTCTCAGCATGCTCAGCTAAAGCAGAAGACTTAGTTCGCCTATGCTTAAGGTCTGCTGCATGCTCACTAATCCTCTGATTAATGGAGCGACCAGTTTCCCCAATGTATGGGGTCCCACAAGAACAGGGGATCAAGTACACACCTTTCATATCTTTAGGGTCGATAGGATCCTTCGCTGATCGGAGGGACATGCGAATAGTGTTCAGGGGCCTAAAGGTCACAGGGACACTATGCGTCCTCAGAATCCTACCAATCTTATCAGTAGTCCCCTGAACATACGGAAGATGGACACCAGGAACTCGCTCCTTTGGTTCTCGTTGAGACAGCGAATTCTTGGAAGCTTTAAGGAAAGCCCTCTGACCCATGAATCTACTATAACCATTCTCAACAAAGACATCAAGGAGATGGGATTTTTCTTTCTCAAAACTCTTCTTATCCGAGATCCTTAGAGCCCGAGTAGCAAGGGTATTGAGAACACCCATCTTTTGAGCCGGGAAATGATGGGAACTGGCATGAAGATACTGCTCAGTATGCGTTTTCTTCCGAAAAACTTGGTGGTCGAAGGAACCATCACTATTCTTAGAAATAAGAATATCGAGGAATGGAAGGCAACCATCGACCTCCTGCTCCATAGTGAACTTAATGGTAGAGGATTGATTATTGAGATGATTGAAGAAGAGATCCAATTCTTATTGGTCGTGAGACCAGATAACATTGGTGTCATCCACATGTCTTCTCCAAAGCTTAGGCAAGAGCCGGGAAGAGTTTAGAGCCTTGGACTCAAAATCTTCCATGAAAAGATTAGCAATGACAGGGGAAAGAGGTGAGCCCATGGCAACCCCACAAGTTTGCTCGAAGAACTCTCCCTCAAAACAGAAAAACGTAGAAGTGAGACAGATTTCAACCAACTTAGCAGTGTCAGGATCTGTTAGGCTGTTGATCACCTCCATGGCCTCACTAATAGGGATGCAAGTGAAGAGGGAAACAACATCAAAACTAACAAGAATGTCCCCAGGGTCAAGCTTGATGTCCTCGAGCTCCTTAATGAAGGAAGCAGAGTCCTTTACGAAGGACTCCGTACGACCAACCAAGGGCTTAAGCTTTAACGCCAAGAACTTAGCAAGAAGGTAGGTAGGACCACCAATGGTGTTGACAATGGGCCTCAACGGAGCCCCATCCTTGTGAATCTTGGGGAGACCATAGATTCTAGGCGTGATAGGGTTGCTCTCAATGAGTTTATGGTGCAGGGAACTCAATGAGCTAATGGATTTAATGGCAAGCGCCACATTCTTAGCAACCTTCTTTAACGGATTCTTAGGAAGCTTTTTGTAGCTACCACTATTATGAAGATGATCCAACATCTTGCTACGGTAATCAGCCTTGTTCAAAATGACGGCAGCACCACCCTTGTCTGCCTTTAAAACAATGATATCCTTGTTCTGGTTTAAGGATTTGAGAGCAGCAGATTCTTCCTTGCTAAGGTTGCTCTTAGGGGGCTTAGCCTTTCTTAAGACAACCGCACAATCTTGCCTAATGGTGTCCTTAACCTTATCAGGTAAATCTCTGATCCCAAACTCTATGTCACAAATGATATCATCTACAGGGATTTTCTTCGGAGCTAAGGCAAAATTTAAACCTTTGCCTAAAACTTTAAAAACAGAAGGGGGAAAGGAGAAACTAGAAAGATTTAAAACCCTATTATTAGAACGAGAAGAAAGGCAATGATTATAAACATCATTCCTATTTTTCTCCATGCTAGAAATATTAGCATTAAAAGATGAGTACTTATTATTCGAATTCTTATTGTTTTTATTATTAATGAATCTATTATTATAATATTTATTATTATAATGATTATTATTATTGTTAATATTCTTATTATAAATATTAATATTATTAATATTATTATTATAAATATTATTATTATTCTTGATAAAGTCATTATTATAATTCATATCAATATTAGTAATACTATTATCCATATCATTATTATTACAAATATCAATATTCGAATCCCTATTATTCTCATTAATAATATTATTATTATACATATCATTATTATTGCTTCTAATAATATAGTTATCATTCGTATCACAAAGGTTATCATTATTACTATAGTTCTTATTCAAATCACAATGATCATCATTATTACGATAATTATTATTCATATCACGTATATTATCAAAACCATTATAAGACAACGCACACTTCGAAGGGTGACTGTCACGGATCAACGGACGGGGAGAGGGGGTCGAACCTTCTCTGATCCCAACAGACCTGCAAGCCAAACCGATACCCAGTTCTGCAGTCATGCTATCCACCGGGGAGCTGAAAACCACCGGAGACATCACGCTGACCAACCGGCTTGCAGTTTGACTGCACGATACCAAAGGACGAGGAAGGGGGGCTGAGCCCTCACTGACCACCTCTGACTGGTGTACCAAAGTAGACCCAGGTTCTGAGCTATGCACCCGACCAACCGACGAGGGAAACAAGCTAACCAACCGGCCAGGCGAAACGACTGCGGGCTCTTTGCCAAGCAACGCTGGGCGATCAGAATTAGGTGCCACCGGATCTGAACCCCCGCTGCCTGTCAAATCGATTCCGGGCACTGCAGACAAGCTATGCACCGAGGAGCGACCAGAGCTAGGAGACCACGAACCTGCTAACGCAGGATCTGAGCCCTCACAGACCCCAACCAACCCATCTGGTTTCGAGGACCTACTACGCAGCGATGAAACGGAGAAACCACTCGGTGAAAGCGCAGAAGAAACCTCTGGATCAGAAACCCTCAGCGCAGGCATGGAAGAAGGTAACGGAAGAGAGTTACCCACAGATGTGCAGCTGCCAAGCGATACCTGACCCACTCTTGGAACGGAAGAGCGATCTGGATGAATGGCGCCAGAAGGAGAGCACACATTATCACCAGAGTGATTTCCCTCAGCGCAGCAATCTGGAAGAACGCTTTCCTGAGAGCCAAACCCCAATCTACAGGTAAGGGCAGCTCGGTCATCAACAGAGCTGTCAGATAACCAACTATTATCCTTTAGACCTGTTTTCCTATTAAGTCTTCATACCATCATTCCTTGAATCCCACGAGTTGGAATTCCTGATGAAAACCTTTGCTTCCTTTCTACATTGGTGATTAGAGAAACTCGAGGATGTTTCATATCCTCATTCGGCAGATGTTTTCTTCTATGGTGATCCCATTCAATGGTGACCTCTGCTTCTATAAGTATTAAAGAGGTTTTGTAAGAGCTTCTTATTTTTTGTAATCAGTAGGATCTGTACTAGACATACCTTTTGCTTCCCATGTCACGAGCTCTTACTTCTAATGCTTCTATACTATTTTCTAATCTGATGCATCCTATCTTATTTAAATTGCACCCTATCCATAATTTACAAGTGGAAAGTACCTTCTCGAGAAGAAGATCATCTCAGTCATAGTAGAGATCTTTTATTTCTTCATTCTTAGGCTTCTTTGACTCAGGTTCTTTCACTTCCTCGGTAATGTGTGCTTCTTCTCTATTCCTCTTGTCCTTGCCACGGTTAGGACAATCTCTTCTATAGTGTCCAAGTTCATGACATCCATAACATCTTATCTTATCCATGTTCTTCCTCTTCTTTGGAGGACCAAACTTTCCAAATTTCCCTTTCTTCTTGTCATTGTAGCATATGCTTGATTTTGCTCACTTGGTCCGACATCAATCTTTTCCTTCAATTTGGTTTCTTCGATCTTACAGAGTGACCATAGATCTTGAAATGGAGTAGTCTCTTTCTTCCCATATAAACTTGAAGTGAAGTTACCCCATTCTTCCGGTAGTGCATTTAGTACCACTGTGGTCATCTCTTTATCAGACATAGCTTCTCCTAGTTCTTGTAGTTGATCTCAAATTTATGATATCCTCTTGAAGTATGAGGCTATTTCGTCTTCCTTGTATATCTTTAGTTTGTAGAGTTCTTGCCTTAAGGAGATTACTTCTCTTGCAGTACTTACAGAAAACAACTCTACTAATTTGTCATATTTAGCTTTTGCAGTTTCTAATTTTGATACATATGGGATTAGAGAGTCTTTTATAGATTCTATAAGAATCCTTTGGGCTCTCACCTAGCATGAGCTTGAGTATCTTCTTTTGGAGGTTGGGTTATTGATCCCTTAATGTGATCCACGACCTCATTCTAAATAAGATTTAGGTCAGTCCTTTTCTTCCATGCAAGGAAATTTACAGCCCCAACCAATTTATTGCTTTCCTTGCAAAAAGACATTTTGATATTATCAGATATAGTCATAGACTTACTTGTCAGATTGCTGCTTGCTTCCTCCTTTATCTCGATGTTGATAGAGGACCTTCTTCTTGAGTGATTGATGAGAGAGAGCTTGATTCACGATCCTTTGATGATGTGATGATATCTGAAGTGCTTCTAGGGTTTCTACAAGGTAGATCTTGATCTTGTTGATGACCTTTGACTTGCTTTGATGTCCACTTTGAAGATCGGTTCTTGTGTGTTAGCTTGCTTTGATTGCCCCTTCTTGTCTTTAGCACCTAAGCTCTGATACCATGTTGAGAAATCTAGGGCATTCAAAATTAACAATTTCTCTGCTTGATAATTTCTTGTGATGCACTTTTACTTCTTATCTTATAGTCTTTTCTTCGTTAGCTTATTAATGTGTTCTTTCATAAAGACAATTACCCAAATGCATAATAAAAGACAAGTGACACAGTATGTAGACTTCTCCAGCTAGGGCCAAAACCTGTCACCTCTTGAGAGGAAAATCCGATCAAAATTCTTTTTCTAGATCTTCAATTGATAAGTACCAAGACCTTGACATAGACCCTTGACTTTAGTATCCTCTCAAGAACCTTGTCACCAACCTTGATGCTCTGCCTCTTCCTTCCTTCGCCTTTCTTCTTGATCTATAATTGCTCCTTCTCGACTTCTTCAAGAGAAACTCCCCCTATCTCTTTCACTACTCCCATAGAGAATCTCAGTCTCTAGGTCTTATCTAGAGAATCTCGATCTCTACTTTGATCACCCAAAAGAGTCTTCCCTTTGCTGCCCCAGAAGATCCCTTCCTTCGTTGTCCCAGAAGATACTTATCTATTGCCTCCTTCGTTGATCTAGAAGATCCCTTCTTTGCTGCGCCAGAAGATTCCTTTTTCGCTGCCCCATAAGATCGACTTTTGTAACCCTAGAGAAAACCCTTTCATTGTCTCTTCTTCACACTTCTTATGTACCTTACTTCGCACTTCTCTTAGGCTGAAATTAGATCGAACTTCTTGCTTAGAATGGAGGCTGAAATCCTCTATTTATGCATCTCTTCACTGGGTCTTTAGGCCGACTTGACAACTAGAGGTAGGCTGACTTGTTCCAGCAGCTTCTTTAATGTTTGTGGGCCGACTTGAAGAGGTTAGGTGACAAGTTCTTTGAGGATACTTTTATATAGACAAGATGACCTTTTAAAAAATGTAACATGACTTCATTTACATGACATTGACTCTTACTTTTTACGACAATGAGAGTCTTTACTCAAAAACAAATTCCTTGCTCATGAAACCCATGAAGCAATTCAATATAATAATTTCATTTTTCTTATTTACATCTCATTACATAAAATCATAATTACATGTCATCATGAAGACCGAACCTAGTTACACTTTTCAACGCTTTCTTGATAAGGTTGGCTCTGAACTTGCTTTGAGTAGTCAAGAGTTATAGTTCAATATAACCCTTTAGCATCAAGTATTTCCCCCATCCACGACATCTCATTGTGCCCCGTCACAGAATATTCGATCACTGTCGTGCTCCACTAGAAACCCTAATAGAGTCTCAGTCTTGAACCGAAACTCTACTCCACCAAGCAAAAGTCATCCTTTTGTTTGTCTCAGGCCACCAAGCTCATCCTTTTATCTTTGTTCTCACGTCCCTTGCATGCGCCGCAAGAGCTTGTGATTTGAAGGTTCCAAAGGTTTACAACTCAAGTTCCTTCTGTGTTGTTCTGCGTGGGTAAGTGTTTTGTGGTTTTTCAAGATCTTTAATTCGAGCTACGCTTTAGTGGTTTTTTTTCTTTCTACGTATAGAATGAGATCGAAAGCTTATTTACAACTGTTTTGTTAATTTTAGGATAATAATGGTATGTTCTATGCTTAGAGCAATTTTACTTCAAGTTTATTTATTAGCCCAATATCATATCTAGTGTAGCAATCACATCAACATGATAGTAAAATGTAGATAGAACATAAATAATAACAGTAGAAGACAAGCCAACACAAGAGGACACAAGATATGGCACTAGCAAGGGACAAACCCCAATGTGGGGAAACCCTTGATCAATTCTTTGTATAATTCTTCAAGAATCAAAAGTTCAGCAGAGAGATAGTACAATTTACAATATTCACTTGCCCAAACTGATCAGTCAACAACAGAGACAAAAATCCCTAACCAGAAAGTCAACATTGGTCAACAGGGTTGAAATTGACCTCCAAAACAGCTCGGTCAATCTTGGTCAACTCGGCCTCCAACAACAAGATAATGTAGCCCAAAACAGTCCAAAAATAGCCAGTCATATCTGGTCAACAAAAGTCAACGCAACAACCTGAATTAGGGCAGTCAACGCAGGTCAATGCAGGGGTCAAACTGCTTCGGTTTTTGTGCCCAGAACAACGGCATGCCCAAACAAAAGTCTCCCTCACAAAACCAAAGTCAAATAGGGTCAACGCTGGTCAAATTCAGCCTCCTGAAATTTCGGTCAAATCTGATCAACGCAGCAGCTAGAAAAGATAGTCTTCCTTTCGCACGTGTGGAGAGAGAGAGGCCCAGAAATCTGTACCCAATCAATATGAGAGAGAGAAAGATGAATGAGATGAGATGCCAAAATGAGGAGGCACCTTGTATTTAAATTTTATATGCAACGTTGAAGGCTGGAGGAGGCTAATTTGATGGCTGGCTAACCTTGACAATTTGTCCATAGTCAAAACAAATTCATAACTTCTTTTGTACATGTCAGAATGAGATGATCTTTAGATCAATCCTACACCTATCAGAAAGAGGAATCGAAGAAAAATATCAGTTGCCTCATAAGAGCTGTCCAAAGTGATGTTTGGCCCTAGTTTCCAAATTTAACATGTTTTCATGGGAAGATTTCTCATTTCATATTGTCTGGTTGTTCAACAAGGGATGGGGTTGTGGTCATTGTTGTCGATTGCTCTCATTTTTTTTAATGTTTTTAATTATTTTATATTGCATCAACAGGGTTTAATCAGGCGATAATAACACTTTTTTTTTACTTTAATCTTTAAGGAAATTGTGATTGTGCCTTAATAGTTTTATATTTATTTATGATCTCCAATTGATTTTTTAATCACTTTGAGTAATCTTCTGTGACCACTGCCCCAGGGGGGATTTTGGAGCCGATATTTTCAGGATCCGACCAGAATAGTGGTTTATGGTTTTTCTTCATGGTTTACGGTTTTTCTTTTAAAGAAGACACCAATCCGTTTCTCAAGTATTTGATGGTCTCAACCTCACTTCATTAAGCCTAGAGTTATATTATCAGTTGCATGTATTTAGTTTTCTTGTAGATAACAATTAGATATATTTGTTTAAATCTTTTTCCTATAGATTTGTCGTTACTCGAGGCTTTCCATATATATATATATATATATGTGTGTGTGTGTGTGTGTGTGTGTGTGTGTGTGGTGTGTGTGTGTGTGTGTGTGTCTTTGCTTGTAATATTCCTTTCAAAATATTTAACTACAAATACCCAGAAAATGGTACAACAGAAAAATTTCCAGAAAATGATCTTTTACCACTATGATATACCCAAGCTAAACATTTGGAAGACAATTTAAAAACTTTGTATAAAATAGAATGGAAACCTTATCACATTTATTATAGGCAACTCAGAGTTATTGACAATGACAAGTAAGGGGCAAAGCAAGCTTCCTTTGATTATTTAAAGAGAAATACAGTGCAATTAATAACCCAACACTTGATTACAATAGCTGGGATGGAAGGTAGAATTCAGTCCCTCCAATGATATCATAGACTATTGTGCACAAGCAACAATACTTTGAGCTCTCGGTCTGCTGGAAGACAACATAGTCAAGAAACTTATCTGCACTCAAGAAACTTATCTGCCCAACTTATCTGATAAAATAAGGCCATGGTCACTGTAGGAACTTCCCAAATTGTTTTCAGAGTTCGACCTCTATAGGATAAGGGACTCTACAAGAAATAATAAACCTGAAATGTAGACTTGCACTGTGCTCCAATAATGGCTTCAATGGCTGAGAATCTTGATGAGAGATCTGGTCTCTAACAACGAACTAATGCTCCTCCAAAAACGATCCATTGAACTTCCACAATTAGTCATGATATCTACTTCGAGTTGAGTCACGATCTGACTTCAGATCGATCTCCAATGCAACCTTGTCCTTGGGTTGTTCTATAGGTCTGATACTTATTGAAATTACTATGTCAAGCTAAGGTACAGGGATGTCCACAACATTTTAACCTCAACAATCCGAAGGTAAGTTAGCCTTCCTCTAGGATCTCGATGTGGAGTAATATTAGTCTGCTCCCTGAATGATTTCAACCACAATAGGAAAGAATATCTGATCATAGAATTTGTCACAAATGGTACATATTCGACCCTCCTATCTTTCACATTCAATCTGTTATGATATGTGCAAATATTGACACTTGACCTCTTGATAAAGACCTCTGCAGCAGAGCTTGTTTGCTCCTGGACCCTTAGGTAGAACATTCATTAGCGGATCTAGGCCCACTAAATGTGACTTATTCAACCTTTGACAAGACTAATTAAGATAAGACCTCGATTTATGACTTGACAAATCGGATAAACTTTTTTGAACAATTACAACCTTTAGATCTCGTCTTCTTTCTGCAACAACCTTCAATTTTTTAGTTTGAAACCAAATCAATAATGGATGAAACTCTTCTTGCACAGATCAACTCAGGTGGAAATGGCTAGACCTCCGAAATTGACAGATCAACTAGGGTGGCTATGGCTGGACCATTGAAATTGATGAAGTACTAGCTAGGGTGGCCGTGGCGGGTCACCGAAACTAGATGAGGGTTCTGCCTGAAACCCTTGAGAAGAAAGTCACTTAAGCTTCTTAACCAATCATAATAAGATCACAAGACAAAATGAATAGAAGATGATCTCCTTCCTCCTTTTATATTATTTTTGCTGGACATTTTCAAACTTTCAAGGCCTCTCCTTTATTATTTTATTAATAAATGCTCTTGCCCCTCATTATTAATAACAATTTACCCCTTTTATTTGTTAATTTTTACAACTGCGATCAAATTCCACCTTGGACAACTCAGATGACTAAGATGATGATTGCATTAGATTCCTCTTTTCGAGAGGACCAAAATCGACCTAAAGATCACCTTATTTGGACAAGCAAAAGTTGGTTTTTGAATTTATTTATTCACTCATGTATATTGGGTTAGGTTGGCCCTAAGCACATGTTAAATTGGATAGGTCAGCCTCAACCCCAAGTGGACCCTCATGAAAGCCTATAAATAGAAGAGACCTCAAGCTCATTTGGACACATTGATCAAGCCATCTTCTCTTCTCTTATTGTCTTGGTTCGCACAAGTCTGACGGAGGAAAGTTTGCGCAAGGGTCCGAAACTACAGGGTTGAAGCTCGCACTGATCTAGGGTTTTCTGGATCTTGGACGCTGGCACAAAATTAGGCATTTTAGTCCATGGACGTTGGTACACATTGGTTTTGACAGCGTCTAGGGAGTCTTGGACGCTGGCATAGTGTGTTATGGGAGCGTCCATGGTTTCAGAGACAGATCGGGCTGTATTAGTCCCTAGATAGAGTGGTCCTGAGAGCGTCTGGGATACATGCTCGCACATAAACCTTATGAGAGCGCCCAGGGTTTGAGGTAGATCTGGGTATGTTTGACTCCGGACGCCCTCATCCAGTTAACCTGGGATCGTCCAGATTTGTTTCGGACGCAGTCTTCCAATTCTGCAGAGAGCGTCAGGATTGTTATAGACGCTCGCATAGCTCCTCCTCCCTGCTTCCAAGACTCATAGATGAGATTTTTGTATTCCGAAGATTCCACTCAGTAGCAACAGTGTTTAGCAGTATTCGATAGTTGACTATAGTCGGTGACAACACTCTACAGTCCTCAAAACCAGGATTGTGATTATAAGCATGTTTAGATTTGTTTCATGGATATCATAGTTGTTTTTGTTGCATAAATAAAGTTATGGATCATTGTACTCTCTTCTGCTGAATCATTTGATGACGATCTAAGAAGAAGAAGATTTGCAAGGGTTTTCCCCATAGTGGGTTTTTCCCTGGTCTTAGACCAATCCTGGTGTCTCTATGTGTGCATGCTTTTCTCCTATTGTTCCTCTATGTTTCACTGTATTGATGATGATGATGATGTTCTTTCTATATAATTGTATATGCCGATGAATAATGTTGTAGATTTGAATAATGTAATGATGATATGGGGTGAACTTAACGTATTAATGAGGAAATGCAATTATCAAACCAAAGAACAATGTAGCCCTATGAAAAATTAACATTATTTACTGGTTAGGCTAACGAGAATTATTTTTCTGTGCTCACGAAATTAGGGACATTACAATCCTCCTCGCCCAAAATTGCTTGTCCTCAAGTAATTAAGAGTCTATGTATTAATGCTAGGGTCCCAAAGGCGCTTGTAGAATGCTTTTTTGCAGAGGTATGATATTGTCTTGGCCCTATTGAATTTTTCCCAGTCACTATTTTCTGTTATGTTGCAAAACAAACCACCATAATGTAGATCTTCTTGCAATTTCGTAGGATAACATGCAAAGATCACATTGTTAGACGAAATAGATGTTGTCAAGAAAAAGAAATAGTCCCTAGTCAATCTTTCAACCTATAATTGTGCATACTTGATGTTGTTTTTTGTCAAAAAAACTTGAAGATCATTGAAATCACATGCAATGAGTGCAACAACCAACAACTCAAAGAATCTCTTTATAAGATTTATTTCCATTTCCTCATCGCTGCCAAAAAATGTTATTATCCATATCATGCATTGGGCTTTGCCCCAAGGCACACTGGTATGCCTTATAAATTGATTAGGATCAATATTCCATAAGATTTCAACATCCAAGTTATATATCTTGGCCATGTTCATGTCAAGAGCAGATCCTACCCTTGTGCAATATTATTTTGAGTTCATTGTAGTTATTTTTTTTATTTGCGGAAAAAAATTTGTAACTTTATTACCAAAAAAGTAGATAGAGTTACATTATGTAGATATACTTTGAAGTGCATTTCAAAAGTTCAAACCATTAGAGGGCTTATAAGACTTGCCCTTACAAAGTACAATGCATCCACATATATAAATTGTACTAGCTACAAACAAAACATAAACAAGCAGTAATAAACAACCGTATAGTCATAAGTACAACCCTATAGAAGGTCAACATAAAATGGTAGAAATCGCACTAGACTAACTTGTAAGCCGGCTCACACTAGACAATAGTGAGATAAACCAAAAACGAGACCATAGTAAAGAACTAAAGAACCTCTCACATAACGGGAAAAAGTAACATGTATTGACAGTCACGCAACTAGTCCAAACGAAATAGGGATCATCACCAGAAACTTGTAGAAAAATATAGCCTCCCCATCAAGAGAGGAGGAAAAATGTCAGGCCATAGCCTGACCTTGAGCCGCATCATATATATAAGGCCAATGGTAGAACTAAAAAGCATCTGCTCCCTTGTGTTCAGAAATTGACCAGAGCCCCCGCTCCATCCCTTTACCTGCTTTTGAAAAGGAATCCATAGATAAATTCCTTTCCCTGTAAATATGAGAGCATGATAAATCATTAAACAAAGCAATGAGATGGAAAATTTCTTCCAAAATAGGCATAAGGTAAATATTCCTGCAAGACTGTGTTCTATCACTTAGTTCACAACTAACTTGGATTCCCCAAAAACCTATAGAAAGGCACTTCCCTGCTCAAGAGAAAATAAAATAAGAGACTTGCATGCCAAAAGTTTAGCCTGGTTATTCGTTCCACTGCCAAAACCCATAGAGACATGAAAAGAGTGGTTTTCTGCAAGAAACATGATAACCCCTCTGTTTCACATATTGTTTTGGTCTTGTGATGCCCCATCGAAATAACCCCACAGTTTTGAAAGATTAGGTTGTTCCTGGATGATAATTTTGGGTGCCACTCCATCTTTTGCTTGTGGAAAATGACTTAAGATGGCCAAGCCTTCCTCGACCACCTGAAGTATAGAGGAGACTTGATCCCAAATATAGCCCAATTTTTGGCGAACCATATTCCCCATATGAGAATTAGCGGAAGTGCTTTGTACATATGAGTGCTCTAATCTAACGTCCAATGCCTCCATGTCTCAGTGGAATCCCCATCCCATGCCCATACATGCCTAGAAGCTTGATGAATCAACTACCACACTTTTGATAAGAAAGGGCATTTAATGAATATGTGTCTTATGGATTCATCATTCTGCTTGCTTAGTGCACACCATCTTGGACCTACCAAGTATCTGTGCTGATCACATCCCAAGTCGAAGCCTTATTGTTTAATGCACACCACATAGACAACTTGGCTTTTAGGGGACACCTGACTTTCCATAACAATTTCCACCACCAAATCTCCTCCCTATAGCCTTGTTCAACAAACAAGAGAAGATATCCCGCTTTGGGAGTATATACTCCATTCACTGTCGTTGCCCATATCAATTCATCCTCTCTATTTGTGATTCGAATGTGTCCCAACCTAAGAGCCTCTAAATATCTGAACCATTGGTCTGCAAACTAGTCTCCGAGCTCCATCTCTTTGGTCTAGAACCAACCTTGACTCCAAATGGTTGTGGTCTTTGGGTTTGCTATGTGAGCCAGTTTGGTAATACCTCTATCATGCAAGTGTTCAATAACATCTTGATGAAGATAAAACCCTCCCCACAACCAGGCTATGGGTCCTACCTATCCTTACCTTGAATCCATTTTCGATTTTCCATGCTAGACTTGACTCAACCATTCCAAACGAGTTTAAGACTGCCATCCAAATTATAGAAATATTGGTTCTCTCCTTTACTGCACGCTTGATCCAATCCTCTAGAGGGCATGGTGCAATATATTTGTGGTGGACCACTGAGGTCCATAGATTTTGACAGGAAATCAACCTCTAGCCACATTTTGCTGCAAGGGATTTTGAAAACATGAAGATGCTTTTTAGACCCCAACCACCCAGTGTTTTTGGAACAGTAAGTCGTTCCTACTTCACCCAAGGAAGAATATATTGTTTGCTTTGGCCAACGCAGAGGAATAAAAAACATATACATCTGGCTTTTTTTTAAATGCATTTAGGAATATAGGCCAACGACATCCAATAGTCCAGGATGGCCTCCAGAACTGATTTTACAAGACTAGTCTTCCAACTCTTGAGAGCCATTTATCACTCCAAACTTTGTCTTTTCTCCAGTTTGGCTATTAGCCAATACTAGTCCTCCTTAGTATATTGGCTACGTTTGAGGTAGAAACCCAAGTACTTTAAACCTTCATCCAACTAGGAGATTCCAAAGGAAAAAGTTGATCTTAGAGCTTGGAGTTCCTCGTTTTCCACGTTGTGAGCCAAAATAGAGGATTTTTGTGCATTCCTATGGCTTTCCCAAATAGACTGAGAATATTAGCCAATGACTTTACATCCCTCATTGATCCATTGCAAAAAATTAATACATTGTCCACAAAAACTAGACGAGTTATGGTCTGCCTCAGGGTTATCTGGATGCCCACATAAATCCATCTCCTGCAGACATCCACTATCAGCAGGCGAATATACATCCAACTGGCTTTATCGTATGCCTTTGCCAGGTTTATCTTTATAACAACTCCTTTCATCCTTATAGTTTTTAAACTGTGAAGTCCCTCCTGGGCCACCCTAATTGCTTCGTGAATCTGGCACCCATCCAGGAAGCTAAACTGTTCACTAGAAATTGCTTTAGAGAGGATAGGCTTGATCCTTAAGGAAATTGTTTTTGCAATAATCTTACAGATATTGTTGCAAAGTGAAATAGGAGGAAAATGAGACATATGTTCGGGATTTGTCTAATTTGGGAATCATGGCAATAAAAGTTGAGTTGAACGTTGGAAATTTTTTACCTTCTCTCCTCGGCTTCTCTACCACTTGTAATAGATCCCTTCCCATAATATCAAACATGCCGATGAAAAATTCAACTCCCCATCAATTTGGCCCTAGACTTTTGTCTTTTTTAAGAGATTGAAGAACCGACTTTAATTCTGTCTCTCTGACGACCTCTTGAAGCACTTGGTTGTACTCCTCTTCTACAAAGCTTGGAAAAGTCAGAGCAACTTGTATGTCTTCTGCATTTGAGGTGCCTTGTGCTTCTTTGAACATGTTTTCAAAGTGTGCCTTTCCCATAACAGCCAGATCATTAAACCTTGACACCTCCCCTCCATCGTTTTCAGGCTCAATATAGTATTATGAATTTTTCGGTCGTTTACGAAGGCGTGAAAAATTTTAGTATTCCCGTTGCCATTTGCTAGCCATAAGGCTCGACTTTTTAACCTCGTAGCAGCCTCCCTGGCCGCTAGTAGCGCTTTTCTTCTTCCTTCCAATCTGAAAATAAAATC
Organism: Pinus tabuliformis; assembly: GCA_031772625.1. Lineage (NCBI taxonomy): Eukaryota > Viridiplantae > Streptophyta > Pinopsida > Pinales > Pinaceae > Pinus > Pinus tabuliformis. Next base: position 291,506,750 of record CM062809.1, on the reverse strand, counting down.
TCTAGCTATGACATCATTAAACCCTCCTTCCTAGACAAAACCACTGCCTAAAGTTGCCTCTCCACCTCCAGAAGCTCCTCCTCCTCTTTTTTCTACCTTTGCACATCCCCCATTCTTTTATTAGTTTCTTTAAGTTCTTTAGATTTGCTGCAAATTGTGCTGAGAGTGAGGCTTTTGTTCCAACTTATGAGTTATTCCAGTTTTGTCTAGCAAACTCAATAAACTCCTCATCTTGAAGCCACTGGGAATTCATCTTGAAAGGGGTTGTTGGCTTAATACCTCCGTTTTTTATCTCCAACATGATAGGAAAGTAGTCTAATTCACCACCACTACCGACCCATTGTTTGGGAACAGGGATAGAGTCCGAAACCAAAAAATGGTCCAACCTCTTGGCCACCCTTTCCTCTCTATCCTATTTCTCCATGTGGCTTGAAGCTTTGTAGGCTCAATGTCTATGAGTTTGCACAAGCTTAACTTATGGAGGAAGTAATCAGATAAAGAGTCTGGTCTAGCTCTTGGCTCCCAAGTTTCAACTCTCCATATAGAGAAATTCAGGTCCCCCCCCAGCTCCCCCCAACTAACAACTTCGACCTCTTGCTTAGGGAGCTGGACAAAAACTTGCCCCAAAACAAGGCTTTGTTTTTGACATGGGCCATACATATTGATTAAAGAGAATCAATCATCAAGTTCCAATGAATAAAGTTCGGTTCCAATTCCACCTTCTAGACCCTAAGAATTCTTGATTTTTGTCGACCTTGTATTCCATCCCAAAGCAAGCCCTCCTGATCAACCCAAAGAGTCAATCCCTGCAAAAGACCAACGCTTCAAAAGATCTTTCAATGATCTACAATTCACATTAGCCTCCCCCAGTGTTTCTTGAAACAATAAAATATATGGCTTATACTATATAGATTTCCATTAAACGTACCAAGGCATGCTTCTTTGAGGGGCATGCTATCCCTCTGCTATTAAAGGAGAGAAGTTTCATTAGGGGACTTTTTCTAGGGGCTTGGAACCTCAAAGCGCCCCTTTTATGGGTTGTTGTCTCCCTGCGACTAGATCGACCTCCTTCACCTACCTCTATTACTAGTAGGCACCAATGGGGTCTTCCTCAATACCCCCAACAAACCTTCAACAAGGGATATTACACTTTTAGACCAAATATTGTAACGTCCTCCACCCTTCTAGGATGATTCCAAAGAATTCTTGGAGGGGGATACCATTGGGGATGAAAGGGAGGAAATGGCCTGAGTTACAACACAAATGGCAGTAGATAAGTTCTGTCAAGTTCTCACATGTCCTTGATGATTTAGAGTGTCATCACACTTATCTATTTTAGATTATATTGGAATCATCACTTTATACACACAAGAAATAACATCAGAGTAATTCATTTCTCAAGATCAATAACAACATTTGCCATTAATGCATCACAAAAAATATTTGCAACATCTTTGCCTTTGCCTTGGACATGCATCACAACATTTTCATGTCATTGTCTCAGCAACCTTGCCTTTGTTGTCATGGGGTCCTGCCTTGCATCACAACAATTTTCTCCAACAAACCAATCTTCAAATCAGCCTTATACAAATCAGTCTTTGTCGTGCAATCAACTCAACATATAATAAAAATATATGAAACAGGTTGTTCTCCTTTACCTCCAAGGTATAACAATGTTTGTATCAATGCAAGTGCACCATCACCAATACACGTGCCATCATATTTTCCTGCTCCTTTACCCTTTGTTCTTCTTGTTGTTCATTTGCCATCACCTTCATCTTTTGCTGTCAAATATCCTTGCACCATACTTTGTTGCTCCTTTGTCTTTGTTACTCTTGTGCTACTCCTTTGCCATCAATATCATTAACACTTGTTTAATTGTCTCCTTTAGGCTAGTGAGAAGGAAAAATTATCTAGGAAACCCAAAGATATTTAACCAATTTTGATATTAGATATCATTTTGGGATTCAACTGCGTTAAGTAAGTCATTCATGTATGACCATTTCCATGAAAGGTAGTCCTAACTCACTAATTTCTCATGATTTTTGAATAGTTCATGTAGCGCTCATTGCATCGGGTGATGCTTACAGGGGAAGTGATGATTGACGCTATGTGATTCATTTCACTAGTTTCAATCCCACTTCTTCACCATGTGAGCATCACTCGATGCAATGAGTGCTAAGTGAACTATTCAAAAAATCATGAGAAATTAGTTAGTTACGACTACCTATCATGGAAATGATCATACATGAATGACTTACTTAACGCAGTTGAATACCAAAATGATATCTAATATCAAAATTGGTTAAATATATTTGGGTTTCCTAGATAATTTTTCCTTCTCACTAGCCTAAAGGAGACAATTAAACAAGTGTTAATGATATTGATGGCAAAGGAGTAGCACAAGAGTAACAAAGACAAAGGAGCAACAAAGTATGGTGCAAGGATATTTGACAGCAAAAGATGAAGGTGATGGCAAATGAACAACAAGAAGAACAAAGGGTAAAGGAGCAGGAAAATATGATGGCACGTGTATTGGTGATGGTGCACTTACATTGATACAAACATTGTTATACCTTGGAGGTAAAGGAGAACAACCTGTTTCATATATTTTTATTATATGTTGAGTTGATTGCATGGCAAAGACTGATTTGTATAAGGCTGATTTGAAGATTGGTTTGTTGGAGAAAATTGTTGTGATGCAAGGCAGGACCCCATGACAACAAAGGCAATGTTGCTGAGACAATGACATGAAAATGTTGTGATGCATGTCCAAGGCAAAGGCAAAGATGTTGCAAATATTTTTTGTGATGCATTAATGGAAAATGTTGTTATTGATCTTGAGAAATGAATGCTCAATTATATAGTCATATGTTATTCCCATAATGTTACATGACATTGGCATTATGTTGATGAATTTAATCATTACATGTGGATGAAAATAATAGTGTGGAGCATTTATTTTTGTTCTAATGTTCAAAATATGAAGAGTTTGGAAACAAATGAGTGGAAGGCAAAGAGTCAAGCTTGCTCATTTCATATTCTTTTCTAGGATACAAACAACCAGAAAACAATCTTTCTAAAAGATGTGATTTTCAAAGGCAAGATGGTGTTAGAGAGTTAGAGAATGTGTGAGAGCTAATTGAGGTGTTATGCATTAGTTACCTGACACATGTGAAGCTTATGTGAAACAGATTTGAATGGAAGAAGAGGCATAGGTGAAGATGGAGATATGTAGAATTGATGACTAGGTAAACAATCACATTTTTGTTTCTTGTTTGCATCAGGGGATTGTAGTCTCCTTTCAAGTAGTGGTTTGATAAATATCAGATTGGAGCCTGTTGAGATGGGAGCTTCCTGTGGGTTGTAGCCTACAAAAAACGTATGGGAACTAGAGCTTCTTTGCATGTTGTAGCTTGCAAAAAATTGAGGTAGTAACCTTTTGTAAGTTGGAGCTTACAAAAAATCAAATGTAATAAGGGAGTAGGAGCTTGCCTTTGCATCACAACAATAACAAAATCATGGGTTTCTCTCTTTAGGGGTTTCCACTTATATCTGGTGTCAATATGTATTAATGTGATGTTTGGTTTTCTTATTACTTCTTCTTCACATGTTCAATATGCTGGTCATTATTTTTTAAGCTGCTCATTTAATGTTTCAGTCAATGAGTTTAAAGAAAGAAAGAAAAATGTCCATGAATGGACTAAATTGATTCTCCCCCCTCTCAGTTTAGTCAAGTTTTCATCAATTGGTATTAGAGCCAGTTCCTTCAGTGTAAGTCTAACAACTTAGAAGGTATATTTGGTTGAGTCATGGACTATCATAGTGTACTTGTGCTTAATAGATCAAACTTTAATGAATGGAGAAATAAGATTAAAATAGAACTGATAGCTTATGGACCTGGTGTATGGAAACTTGTACGTGATGGTTACTGCAAAGACTCTCCCTTTGTGCAAGAACAATAGTGGAATGCTAAGGAAAATTGTGTTATGTATAACAATTTTCATAATAAGGATCTTGATATAGTCATAGGTCTTACATGTGCAAAATTGGAAAAGGTTGCAGGTCATGCATGAAGGAGAGATAAGTAACATCAGTGTAGAAAATAAAAAGAGAAAGAGGAAGAAGAAAAATCCTTGTCAAAAGGAAAGTGTTCAATTAAATGAAATCTCTTGCATGCATGAATGCACATGACTTTCTTGAAGAAAAGGCAGACGAACATCAAGCTAGGCTTGACTTATCATTGGCTAGTGTAAATAGTTTGAAGAATGAAAACAAATATTTGAAGAAATTAGTGTAGATATGTGATGAAAGAGAGAATTAATACAAGGAGGAAATCATTAGCCTAAGGACACAACTTGAAGAAGCAAGAATAATAGAAGAGGTAGTGAGCACTGATCCCAGTGGCTCTGAAAACGCTCAAAAATCAAAGTCACTGGATTGAAGTGAAACTAGGCTCAGATCAAAGAACTCGTTGCAAGTTTTCCAACGACGTGAATGACACCTCAATTCGAGTTCGTATGTGAAAGTTATGGCCAATCAAATTTTTGGTCCAACTAGGCCCCAGTGGTAGCCACTAATAAAGCAACAATTTGGCACTTATCAGCATGTGGATTCCGGCGGCTGGAACAAATGAATTTGTCGCTTCTTTAATTTGACTGGTGACCCCAAATTTGTCTAACGGGTTTTTTAACCAATTTGTTTTATATATACATGAAAAAATATTAAAAAAATAGGCGGTGGGCCACTAACCCCACCACCCATCAACCATATATATAAAAAAAGGTAATGGGTTGGGGCCGTGGGTGACTCGAACCCCTCCCGGCCATGGTGCAACGGTTATATGCCAACGACATTAATGTGAGTCCGACAGGATTTAACCCCGCCAAACCCAGTGGGCTGACCCGCCAAAATGGGCGGCCTCATAACCAAATGTAACGGCGCGCCCAAACATAACCACGAAGATGCCATAATGGGGTCCCTTGGGTTGGACCCTGAGACCTCCCCAACCAAAACTCTTATTTTAGTGTTGCCAGCCAACAAGTTGTTTGGCTATGTGTTGAAAGTTTTGCCCAACTACATTACATAAACCTTTACCATTCTTTAAACGGAGGGAGGAGAGGTGGAGACCGCAGATTAGTGGAACAGTACGCGGAACCAAGAGGGTGGAACCCTGACGCTAGGTTCTAAGAGCGAAACTCTGACGCATAGGTATATTTTTTATGCTGATAAGATTCCTTGGGGGTCCAGAAGTGCTAGTATCAGAAAGGGGTCGACTTTATAGTCATTTGTCACGATTTTTCGCCAGGAATCCAACCATGTAGCATGTTTCTTCAGCAAAGATCCACATTTTCAAGCCATCCCCGAAAGTGGAGATATAAGGTGTCATTTTGTAATTACTTGTAATTTATTTTCGATGCCATTTAATGAAAGAGGCTTCCCCACATTGAGCAAGGCTCGAAGACATAGCCCACACTGGGTGAACTCCATTATCAAGTTGTTTTTGTGCCTTTGATCCCATGATTGCTTTTGAATTCCGTTTCTTTTATGTGTTTATGTCACTTGGTTACATGCTCTTTTATATGCAGTTCTACATGCATCTTTGAAGTAAAAAATCTGGATCAAATTTGGTATCAGAGCAAGTCTTCTTGATGCAAGTTGCATAAGTGAATGCTAACCAGGAACAAGCTCCAAAGAGGAGAAGGAAAACTCAAATTCTTTGATCCTAAAGCAGGGCATGCAACACGAAGTCAAAACATGATAGATGTGGAAGTTCGAATAGAGGAAGAGCGAAATTATCGCAAGATCTTCTTCACCATGGCAGAGAAAGTTGACAAGTTGTTTGCAGAATATGAGAAGACAATCAAGCCTGAGAAGAAAGAACTAGATGATCATGCCTCAATAAATCATGAAAGTGGAAGAAGAGAGCCTCTTGAACCGCCCTCTCCATCCTCTAGTGATAGTTCTTCTTATTCTTCTCATCATTCTAACATGCGTTATAGGAATGCATATAAGAAGCCATTTTCTAAGCTAGATGTAAAGTTTGATTTGCCCACATATAATGGAGAATGTAGTGTAGAGAAATTAAACAATTGGATCAGAGAAATCGATGTTTATAATCAGATTCAACAAATCGAGGAGGATGAGGCCAATATTCAATTAGCATATCTTCGGCTGAGTGGCACCGCTCTCATTTGGTGGGAGAGCAAGTTGCAGAAAGGCAACAAAAACTTGGGTAATCTCCTTTCTTCTTGGTCCAACTTTGTTTCTGCATTAAAATATCTGTTTTATCCTTTGGGTTATCGACAAAAGGCTTTAATGAAATGGCAATATTTGAGACAAGGAAATGGTCAAAATTTACAAAGCTTCACATAAGAGTTTAGAAAACAAGCTTTGAATTTGAGCATTTCACTTGATTCACCAGAAACTGTAACAAAGTATATTGGTCCTTTACATAGCTACATTAGGAATTCTTTGTTGTTATTTGAGCCTACTACTATTGATACGGCCAGTGTGAAAGCCATTCACCTTGAAAGCAGAGGAAAGAATGACAAAGAAGATCAAACCAAGAAATCATCTTTCAAACCTTGTAATGGCAAGTTCAAAGGAAAAGGCAAGGGAAAGGACAAGAAGGCAGCTACAACCAAGAAGGAGGAAGGAGCAAAGCCATCTTGCACATATTGCAAGAAGTAAGGCTATGATGATGAACATTGTTGGGAGTTGCATCCAAAGTTGAAACCAAAGAGATTTGGTGAGAAGAACAAGCAAAAGACAGTGGCAACCATACAACAGGACCTTGGATCCGACTCTGGTGATGAGACATAGATCACAACAGTGGGCATACAAGGTACTCTTTCTCTTCATGCTAATGAAAATTCTGAATTGCATGCAAGTACAAGTTCTTCAAATGAGTCTCTTGTTAATGAACGAAAGAGGATTGAATTGTTCCACATTAGAGTCGTGATGAAACATACTAAAGTGGAAACCTTGTTTGATCCGGGCTCACAAGCAAATTTGATTTCAGAATCCTTGGTTAAGAAGTTAGGGTTAGAAACCAAGCCTCATCTGAAACCCTACCCTCTTGGTTGGGTGTGATAAAGCCAAATTACATGTAACCAAGCAGTGTAGAGCTAGATTTGTGATTACATCCAAAATATTAGATGAGGTTGACCTTGATGTTGTACCTTTGGATATCTGTGGCAATGCATTGGGGAGTCCATATTTGTATGACAGGAAAGCAATTTTCTTTCGCCATGAAAACAAGTATTATCTCATGAAAGATGAGGTGGAATACATTGTTATTGCTCATCGTTCCAAATTCAACGCCAGTATTGTAAGTGCAGGTCATATGAAGAGATCGATCAATTTCTGCAAATGGTGCATGCTCATGGTTGTGAGAGCAAAAGATGCAGAGACATATGAAGCTTTCCAAGGTTGTGATCCCACTCATAAAAAAGAATTGTATGAAATTGCTTCTAACTGTAATGGGCTTTTTCAGGAACCAAGTGGGTTGCCTCCAAAGTGTAAGATCCAACATGAGATTCACTTGCAACATGATGTTCCTTTACCAACATTGGTATGTACAGGTTGTCATCCATTGAGATGGAGGAGATAAAGAAGCAGGTGCAGGAATTGTTGAACCAAGGGGTCATAAGGCCAAGTTCTTCTCCATGCGGTTCACCTATTGTGTTGGTGCCAAAGAAGGATGGCACATGGAGGATGTGCGTAGACTATAGGGCACTCAACAAAATAATGGTGAAGAATTAGTACCCTCTCCCTCGCATTAATGATTTATTAGATCAATTGAAAAATGTTGTCTATTTCACAAAATTGGACTTGCACAATGGCTATCATCAGGTTAGGATTGTAGAACATGATGTATGGAAGACTGCATTCAAGACAAAATAGGGGTTGTTTGAATGACTGGTGATTTCATTCGGACTATGCAATGCTCTGGCCAAATTCATGAGGGCGATGGATGATATTTTCAAGCCTTTTCTTGATTATTTTGTATTTTTGTATCTTGATGACATTGCTGTTTTTAGTAAGACATGGAAAGATCATGTGAGTCATGTTAAAAAGGTGCTTGATCTTTTGCAAAAGGAAAAATTGTTTGTCAAAATTTCTAAGTTTGAATTTGGTAAGACCTCTTTGGTTTACTTGGGTCACATTGTTGGAGGCGGACAATTAAAAATAGATCCTTCTAAAGTTGATATGATTGTAAAGTAGCCTAAACCCACCAACATTACAGAGGTTCATAGCTTTTTGGGTCATCATTGTGAAGCAAACCTTTCAGTGGGGAGGAAAGCAACATAAAGCCTTTGATACATTGAAAAAGAAGATCAATACTGCACTAGTTTTGGCCTTACTTGACCTCCAACAACCTTTTGAGATCGAGACAGATGCCAGTGGGTATGCCATGGGAGCAGTGTTGATGCAACAAAGGAAACCTGTATGTTACCATTTAGAGACATTCTCCCAAGTTGTTGTGAACTATCCCACATATGACAAGGAGTTGTATGCCTTGGTTCAAAGCGTGAAGAAGTGGAAACACTATTTGATTGGCAAGGAGACCATCATTCACACATATCACCAACCCTTGTAGTACCTCCAGTCGCAAACCAAGCTTCAACAAGCACGTCATTTCAAATGGATGGGATTCCTCCAGCAATTTCATTTGGTAATAAAATACAAGAAGGGCACCAACAACAAAGTGGCAGATATGCTTTCTCGCCCTCCTATTTCTGCATCTATAGTTTTGCAAAATGCTTCTTTATCTTTTGAAAGTTATGTTAAACAGTATGTTGATGACGAAGATTTTAAGGATATTTATGCAAAGTTGACTCATGGATCGCAGGTGGATAATTAGCATTTACAGAGAAAATTGTTATACCATATTGGCAAACTTTGTATCCCCACCAATGAGAGAATACATGTAATCATAGAGACACATACCTCTCTTGTGTTGGGTCATTTTGGTGTAGGTAAGACTTTGTCATTTGCAGAAGTTATGTTTTTCGCCTCACGTGAAAAATATTGTGACTCGATATGTAAAAGGATGGGTTGTGTTCAGTTAGCAAACCCTCTAATAAAAAATTGGGGCTCTACACATCACTTCCTGTTCCGAGTCATCCATGGGAAAGTGTGTCAATGGATTTTGTTGGCGGTTTGCCTTTGCTTAGGAGAGGTCATGACTATTTGTATGTCGTTGTGGATTGATGTAGCAAAATGTGTGTCTTAATGCCTTGTAAAAGGCAGCTTACTACAGAGCACACTGCTCATCTCTTTCAATTTGTATGGGTCCACTTTGGATTTCCCACATCCATTGTGTCTGATCGAGACTCTTGCTTCCTTGGAGAGTTTTGGACGATTTTGTGGAGAATGATGGGCACTAAGCTGAAGAGGAGCATGACATTCCATTCGCAGACCGTTGGACAAACAAAAGTTGTCAACCGCACAATGATACATTTACTCCGAGGATATTGTGGCAAACATCCCAAGTTGTGGGACTTGCATCTTCCTTATGTACAACATTCATACAACTAGGCAATGCATTCATCCACTCAAAGCTCACCATTCGAGACATGCTTTGGATATTTTCCAAAGGATCCCTTAGACATGATCTGTGGGAGAGATGAAGATTCAAGTGGGCAAGATGACAGGGGCAAAGCATGGAAGTTCATTTAGCAAATTCAGATGATTCACTAGGCAATGCAGGAGAAATTGGAGAAAAGTCAAGCCCAATACAAGGCTCGACATGATAAACACCGAATTGATCACCAATTCCAGGTTGGAGACATGGTGTGGCTCCACATCAGCAAGGATAGAATGAAAGGGGAAGGAAATAAGTTGAGACCAATCCGATATGGCGCATTCACCATATTAGAGAAGATTGGAGACAATGCTTTTCATCTCGAGTTGTCAGCATACATGCAAATGTACTCAATGGTGAATGTTGAAAGCTTGAAGCTTTATGAGCTCCTTTGATCATGGACACCGAAGAGGTTGGATATGTTCCTACAGTGGACGACTTTGCACCCGAATACTTGGACAAGCTACCTAAGGATATCATTCTTGACAGGAGGACTAGGACTTCACGACGGGGAGACGTGGAGTACCTTCGTATTGGTTTCAAGGGAATGCATCCAGGTAAGGCATGTGGAGTACCACCTAGACCCCGCCCAACCATGGTGCAATGGTTATATGCCAACGACATTAATGTGAGATCAGCGGGATTTGTACCCGCTCGACCCGGTGGGCCAACCCGCCAAAATGGGCGGCCTCATAACCAAATGTAATGGCACACCCAAACATAACCATGAAGATGCCATAACAGGGGTCCTATAGGTTGGAACCCAGGACCTCTCCAAATAAAACTCTTATTTTAATGCTGCTAGCCAACAAGTCGTTTTGCCATGTGTTGAAAGTTTTGCCCGACTACATTACATAAACCTTTACCATTCACTCAACAGAGGGAGGAGAGGCAGAGACCAGCAGAATAGTGCGTGGAACCCTAACGCACGATATCTTTTTGATGTTGAGAAGATTCCCTAAGGGTCTAGAAGTGTTAGTGTCAGAAAGGGGTCAACTTTATAGTCATTTTCACAATTTTTCGCCAGGAATCCAACTGTGCAGCTTGTTTCTTCAGCAGAGGTCTACATTTTCAGGGCATCCCCAAAAGTGGACGTATAAGGTGTCACTTTGTAATTGCTTGTAATTTATTTTCGCTGCCATTTAATGAAAGAGGCCTCCCCACATTGAGCAGCGCCTGGAGATGTAGCCCACACTGGGTGAACCATGCTATCAAGTTGTTTTTGTGCCTTTGATCCCATGGTTTCTTTTGATTTCCGCTTCTTTTATGTGTTTATGTCACTTGGTTACATGATCTTTTATATGCAATTTGTAATGCATCCTGTTAGCTTTGCTATGCAAATGGATTCAAAATAGATTCAAAAAGCTCTCAAAGGCTGCAAATATGCTTATAGTCATGCCCAAAATCCATGTTTGCTGTTCAAATCATCAAGACATGACAAAAGCTGCCCACTGATCAAAGAGGTTGCAAGAGGGAAGCCCTTTGGAGGGCAGAATTACACTATCGGAAGGTGAAAATACCCAAAAAATCACATAAAAACCAAGATTGCAGGCATATGAATCCGGATCAACCTCAGCCGTCGAATCTGGCCGATCAACGGTCCAGGTCGCGTCAGCATATCGCAAGTCGGAGTAGGCAGAGGCAGTGACATGATACATTACCGATGAGCGATCGCCGATATCACTTCGGCGTATCGCTATTGGCGATAACAAAGGGATGGGCCTTTAACATATATCAGCAATCGCCTATGGGCCGGACCCGACGGCGTTATGAGTTATTTTTGATAACTTATCGGGTCCGCGATGAATATCGCTATCGGCGTCTTCTGAGGGGCGGGGCCTTTACATATAGCATGCCTCCGATCCGATGGGACGGACCCGATGACACTATAAAGGATTTTTAATAATATTTCAAGTCCGCGCGGGGGCCATTTTCATTGTATTTTGTGTATTGTCAATGTATAAGGAAATACACAGGAAGCCTTAGCGAATGCCGATAACGATGCAAGTGAAATACATATATTTTCAGGTCCGTCAAAGTCGATTTCCTCATGTTTTGCAGCATTGTTCATGAATTTCCAAATATAAAGAAAAGCAAGGGATCGACCGGCTGCGATATGCGACTGTGACCCGAAAGGCGGACCTGATAGAAAGTTATGCCATGTTTGAGGATGTTTGAAGTCCAAGTGAAACAGAAATGGGCGGGATTTAGCAGTGTCGCAGCGTTTTTGCTATTTATGACCCAGACAGACACAATAACAGAAAAGAAACATTCACAGCTATTGCCTGAAAGGGACCGGTGCAGGGATTTCATAAGAACGGCAGCCACTCCGTTGCAAGTTCAGGCGGCAAGCCATCCTTGAAGGAACCGTGCAGTTATGTTATATACCAGAAGAAGGATTCGGCGGAGGGACAGCGGCCGGCAAACAGAACCCAGAAAGGGAAGGGGAAGGGCCACTACACGCCTCAACCCAAATAAAATGAAATCATGGAGCATTAACGGCCCCGCCAGTGCAGCAGTCATCCTAACGAACATAATGGGGCATCTTTGGCACGAGGGAGCTCCTATGCATCACAGCAGGCCGCCCAAAATATCTGAGTATGGTTATTTCTCTGTCAGAAGAGGAAAACCGCCGAGCTATGCCTACCTATTAAGGGAATCAATCAGTTAAACAAGACAGAAGGATAGATTAAGACACCTGAAGCCTCAAAAGGCTGAGGACCATTGTAAACAAGCTATAAATAGCTGAAAACAAGATGTAACAGAGGTTCAACTTTTGGAGATTATTCCTTCCCTGTTTTCTCAAGCTTCTCATCTGTAGTCTTTAGTAACACAAGCTTCTTTTGTTGCTACATGTTTAATGTCCATTTCTCTTCTGTTCTATGCTTGCACTTGAACAGTTTGTTCAGGTTTTCTGTGTGTTTGAGGCCAGATAACTGTCATCTTATCTTTGCTTTGATATATTAGATTTGCAAGCTTCTTTATTGCCTATGGCCAGCCATTTATATGTGTGATTATATATGCATCTGCTGGTATAGTCAGTAAGTTCATTTGCTACCTGTAGCTAGCCATTCGTATAGGTCCATGTATGCAACCTGCTGGCATAGTCAGTGTTCTCCATCTATCCATTAAATCTACAAACTATTAAGCATTAGCAGTCTAAATCCTTGTGTTATTAGGGGTGTTCATGCATGCTTTGAGTGTGAATAGAGCTGAAATGGTTATCCGACTTCATCCACACCATCTTTCATTCCAATATTTCAGAGAACAATATTAAAAATTGTATGTTACCAGGCATCTCTGATTTACAACCTCGGAGAGTTTCCTAGAGTGATAACATAATTGGCACCGTTGCCGGGGAGAAGAGAATCGAAGCTCAGCTTCCCTGGGAGACGACACAGCTTCAAGCTTTGATGACAGACAAGGTTTGAACATAGACATTGGTTGTAATCATCTGTCTGGCGACTCCACTGGAGGAAGGCCATCCTTTGGTGACTCCACTTTGAAGTTCTGGCTCAGTTTGTGAGGCATACTAGACAAAATCCGCAGAAGTCTCCAGCTGTCCCAGTGCCTGACCCTGAGGAGATTGTTAACCTGAAGAAAATATCACAAAAGGGAGCATCAAAATCAGGTAAGCCTCAGAAATCTTATTTTTCTCTGCATGAGAAGTTTTTAGTTGAGGATATGCAGTTTGAAGATTTAAAGCCTAGTATTGCTAATGAAGAAGTACCTGCAGAGATTCATAAAGCTCCTTGTCCATTTAGTTCCCCTTTGAATCTCAGTCCAAAGAAAGTTTCCCATACTGTCCAAAACATCCCAATATCTCTGCCATCCATTACATTATTTCCTACTGCCCCATCTGCTAGTGTCCTTCCACAAATTCCAAACATGGCAGGACCACAAGCACCCACCAAAATGGAAAGAATCATAGCCGCCAGGTATGGACCTTTAATACTGCCCACTCCCTTGAATTCTATGCCCACTGGAGAATATCAGAAGTATATGCACAAGTTCACTGGGGTTGAAGGTGTCACTGCTGAAGAACACCTTGAGTCATTTTATAGCTATGCTGATAATCTGGATATTAGTGAAGATGATGTGTGGATGAGAGTCTTTGTCCAAAGTCTAGATGGGGAGGCTAGGAAATGGTTTAGAGAACAAGCCCCAAGATCTATAGCAGATATCGAAGCTTTAGATGATACGTTCCTAAAACACTGGGGAGATAAAAAGGACTTGCTATACTATCATACGGAGTTTGAAAACCTGAAGAGGGAAAATGGGGAATCCTTGTCTGATTTTAATAAAAGATTCAACCGTATGTATAGTAAGATACCAGCTGAGGTAAAGCCTACCCCCACCTCTGCCAAACTTGCCTACACCAGTGCCTTTGACTCTGAGTTATGTTTGCTGTTGAGAGAAAGAAGATGTGCCACCCTAGCTGAAATGCAGGACGCGGCACTAGAAGTCGAATCTAACATTATGGCTGCAGAAAAGCTCAAAATTCACGCTGATAGAAGGAGGCAGAGAAGCGAGGCTTCTTCTGCTTCATCCTCAGATACCAAACTTGATAAAATGACTAGAATGATCGAGTCACTGTCTGCTAAAATTTCTAAGCTGGAGATTGAGCAGAACCCTGGGAAGACAAGGCTCCCAGGCACATTTGCACCAAGAAATCCGAATCCATTTAGAAGAGCCAACGAACAATCACAAATCATTCATAGGGGTAAAGAAACTAACGAAGATCAAAAAGTTAAGGCTCCTTTCCAGAATGTGGTCATGGAGGAGGAACAGATTGAAGATGCGGATGAAATTCTCTGTATGGAAGATAAAGGCAGTGATGCCTTTTTGACATTGGCTGCATACGAAGAGTCTTTGCTGCAGGAGCAAGACAGTCAAAGGTGGGACAGAGAGGCTGTTCTGCAAACTGGGGAGCAGAAAAGATATAATCTAAGGTCAAATGCAAATAATATCAAGGAGAATCCTGCCCGAAAAGCTGCCATCCAAACAGAGACCCAAAATAGCAAACAAAAAAGACCAACAGCTGATCCAGTCACCCTCAAAGCACCAGTTCAAGAGGTAAAAAGTCCTGACAAGCTACCTCTCTCTTTTAGCTTCGAATCAGAAGTTCAGAAGTTAAAAATAACCGTGCCTCTGACAGAACTGGTGAAGAGTGAGATGTTTAGAAAGCCTATCCTTGAGGCTCTCGAGCTGAAGATCACATGAACCTCCACTGACTCTGTCAATTTGCAAGACGATAGGCCTGCAGTTGTGCTAAGCCCAATGACTGAACCTGCCAAGGATAATTCCCCATCTTTTTATGTCTCCTTGACCATTCATGACAAAATTCTCCACAACTGCCTCCTAGATACAGGTTCGAGTCACAATCTAATGCCTAAAACCGTCATGGAAGAGTTAGGCCTTGACATCACCAGACCATATCATGACCTATTCTCGTTTGATTCAAGGAAGGTGAAATGTTTGGGATTGATTAAAGATTTAGCCATTTCCCTAACCCAGCTGCCCATGAAGAGAATGATAATGGATATTGTGGTGGCAGATGTCCCTCCTAAGTTTGGCATGCTGTTGTCCAAAGGGTGGATTAAGAGACTAGGTGGAACATTGCAGAACGATTTATCTTATGCAACTGTCCCAATGTTCGGAGGAGAGAGCAAGAGGTTATATAGAGAAGCACAACTGGCATATATCATTAGCGATGAGAAGAATCCTACAAACCATCCCATATATGCAGTGGACACTGATTTTGGAGCTTGCATTCTCCAAATAGAAGAATCTCAGAAGGCTGCATTGCAGATCAGGAAACCAACAGCTCAAGCTGAGCATAATACAGGAGGTCAGATTTGGGAGATGTTCTTTGATGGAGCATGTACTAAGGAGACTGCAGGAGCAGGGGTGGTGCTAGTGTCTCCACAACCAGAAACAGTTCAATTGTCTCTAAAGCTGGTTTTTCAGGTGACAAACAACATAGCAGAATATGAAGCACTGCTGTTGGGCCTTCATGCCGCCAAAGACAGAGGAATAAAGAAGCTGAAGGTATTCGGAGATGCTGATCTGATAATTCAGCAAGTGAATGAAACATTCCAAGCAAAACACCCAAGGCTAAAAGCGTACAGAGATGAGGTATGGAGAACCAAAGAGTTCTTTGAATTTTTCTGCATTTCATATATTCCTAGAGCCCAAAATCAGCTTACCGACTCCCTTGTTGTCTCAGCTAGTTTGTTTATACCTCCATCGCCTCCCAAACTAGTTTATGAGGTACAAATGAAGTATAGACCCTCCGTGCCTGATAATGTCCACCATTGGAGGGTTTTTGATGATGATGATGAGCTAAATAGGTTTCTTCAAGTCATTGATGAGTTTTCTGAAATGCAAATTGACCAAAATAATGATGCTTTGTTAGAAGATCCCAAGTCCAAGCTTAGAAATAAGATTGGCAAGAATAGCATAGTCCAACTCCCTAGCAACCATATTCCTAAGGGTCTAATTCCTCTTGAGAGATTGTTTGATCACAATGATGTGCCTTACAAAGCTGCCCAAAAAGAAGATCAAACTGTAGTTTGCAAACATGATATAGGAGGTCCAGGTCACCCCAAATTCATAAATCTGTCCACCAATCTATCTGCTGACCAGAGTGCTAAATACTGCAAATTAATGAGGCAATTTGTTGATGTGTTCGCTTGGGAGTACAGCAATCTGAAGACATATGACGAAAATATAATTCAGCATAAAATTCCGCTTGAGAAAGACACTATTCCTTTCAAACAGAAGCTAAGACCAATGAATCCTATGCTCCTTCCTCTGGTTGAGAAAGAAATTAAAAAGTTGTTGGCTGCTAAGATCATAGTGCCTCTCAGATATTCTAAATGGGTGGCCAATCTAGTTGTTGTGAGGAAGAAGAGTGGAGAAATCAGACTATGTGTTGATTTCAAGAATCTAAATAAATGTTCCAAAAAGGATAATTATCCTCTACCAAAAATGGAGCATTTGTTGTAGCAAGTCTCAGGTGCCAAAGTAATGTCTTTTATAGATGGTTTTTCAGGTTATAATCAGGTCACTGTGCATCCGGATGATTAGGAGAAGACTGCATTCACCACTCCTTGGGGTACCTTTATGTATTCCAAGATGCCTTTTGGGTTGATGAATGCTGGAGCCACCTTTCAGAGAGCTATGGATATAGCATTTGTGGGAGAAAAGGATAAATTTGTCCTTATCTACCTGGATGATATAACAGTATACTCTAGTAGCCATCAAGACCATGTGCAACATTTGAAGAAAGTGTTTTTGAAGTGCAGAAGGTTTGGAATTTTAGTAAATCCCAAGAAGTCACAGTTTACGTTAGAAGAAGGCAAGTTGTTGGGACATATTGTTTCTGCTGTAGGTGTCCGAGTTGACCCAGAAAGAGTAAAAGCAATACAGACCTTGTCTGTCCCGAGATCGAAGAAGGACATACAGTCTTTTCTAGGCAAGATTAATTTTGTAAGGAGATTTATCCCAAATTTTGCAGAACTTGTGAAGCATATTACCTCTATGTTGAAGAAGGGGTCAAAGATCAAGTGGAATGGTGTAGCGAGAAAGTCATTTGAGTCCATTAAAAGGGCAATTATGGAGGCCCCCACTTTAATTAGTCCAGATTATAGCAAGGAGTTCTGCATATTTTCTTTTGCCTCTGACGACACCCTTGCAGCAGTCTTATTGCAAGCAGATGAAGAAGGCTCAGAGCATCCGGTGGCATTTTTCAGTAAAACCTTAAGGGATGTTGAGCTGAGGTATGATATTATTGAGAAACAAGCATACGCTCTTATCAAATCTTTGAAAGCTTTCAGAGTATACATCTTGCATTCCAAAATAGTTGCATATGTTTCTTCTGCTGCAATAAAGGATGTCTTAACGCAGCCTGATGCTGATGGAAAAAGAGCGAAATGGATTGCAAAAATGATAGAATTCAACATAGATCTGAAGCCTACCAAGCTGGTAAGAGGTCAGGGGCTTGCCAAACTATTGGCTGAAGAAAATTGCAAATCTTTGGACGTCGATTTCTTGTTCAATGTAGAAGGAAATGGTCTAATGGAAGAGCATGAAACAGCTGAATCGCAGAGAGGACAGTCAGTGGCCAAGAACCTAGCTTCATGTAGTTGGTGTTACAAGGAAAAGTGTCTATTTAGAACTGCTCTATCCCACTAAGGTGTGACAGCTGCCTTAGAAACAAACAGAGAAAAACTACTTTTGTATTTCCTTTATGAATTATAGACAAAGGGGAATAGAAAGAACCAACCTGTGTCTTGCGCTAATCCTTTGATTCAATCCCTCTCTTCTTTGATAGTCTCCAGCTACCTGCTCCCTTGCATGCCCAGCTTCACAAAGTACCTGTAAGATCACAGAAGAAGAGCACTATACAAAGACAAAGATCTATATTCATAAACAACTTAGGATTAGATTTAAGTTAACCACAGAAAATGTAACAAGCATCAATGATACAAAAAGCATGGAGGAAAACTCAAATAGTTTTTATTGATAAGCAAGAAAAGATCCAGGAGGAGTTACAACCAGTGATTCTAACCCAGCATCAACCTCCCAGCAAAGAAGCCCCTCTTCACCTCAAAAAATGCATAAATCACCCAACAATCTGATGTATGTCTCTAGAAACCAACAGCAATTCCTTACAATATGCAAAATTCCAACCTCTGGATCTCTGGGATGAGGGATCCATATATAGATATGTGTAAGGAGGATGAGTCAGCTTATGATTTGATTAGTGTCTTCTCTCTGTCAGTTCTTTCTTCCACTTGGAGACTGAGGGTCTCTTACTCATCTTTGGTCGAACTCAATGAGGCAAGTGTCACAGGAGAAGATTCTGGAAGCTTCCATTGCCTCTCCACCTCGCAGAATGACACTGCCATTTGTCATTTCTCGCCCATCGCACCCTACAGAAGGGAGTTTTGAAATGCAACGCACCCTCACAGTGTATTTAGGTGCAATGCAACGCACTTAGCCAGTGGAGCAGCTGAAATGATCCTGTTTTGACCAATTCTGAGCAGTTTCTGGTGGAGAACTTCTAGGAGAGGCTGTAATTTGTTGACCTTGTTCCTTTAGGGGTTAGAACAACACTTTTAGGGACTTAGGAGCCCTTGGTTTATGGACATTTCATGCTTGGAGTTGTAAGGCACAAAAATGTCTATAACAGTTGCCCCCTAAAGTATGAGGTCGTTAACCTTTTGGTGTCGGGCGAAATGCTTTATTATGAGGATCCGAAGTTCTTTCAATGCTGGGAGGAGACCTGTAATAAGATACAATACAATACATTATCTTCATACTGTTTTCATGATCTAGCTAAGGCGGGCATTCCCATGCTCAGCTTTATAAATTCATTTTCATGTACATAGGACAGACAATCGTCTGAGTGTAGACTGATGATTCTGATAGAGCCATCATCCTTTTGGTAGGATGATTATCTGTGCTGCAATGATGTACATTTGATGTCTTTATTTCCCTGAATATATATCGCAGCCCGGATGGATGAAACTAGATCCGGGGTCTTTAATCTCGTTCGATCTTTACTCGAAGTACAAGTCGATCCATGTGAGAAATGTTTTGAAGTCGAACATGGAAATACATCGCTTGATTACCAGTCAATGATGTAAACTGTTAACAAGCGCGAGAGGAATCACCGATAATGATAATGATCCTCAAGGTACTGCAGTACAATTCACGTGGTGTGAATAAAGGACTTGGCGTCGAACACCACACAAAATCTTTCAGTCGAAGGCCATTGATGTAAACCTATCGTCGGAAGTGAGAAACTTGCCATTGAGGCATGCAAGCTTCAAAGTACTGAATGGGGTGTCCCTAGATCAACTTCTTGGATAATGAGCTAATGTCGACAAGAAGTGATCCGTCACAGGAGGACCTTAATGAATCCCACATCAATGACACGGAACGGAGCAAATGATTTTGATGGAGGTGAAAACGATCTGGTGATATAATGTTCAGGGTGGCGGTCATGAAAGAATGGAATATAATGTATGGTAGTGGGTGAGACACAAGTTACTTCTCTAGATGACTTCTCTTGAACATATCGGCGACACTGATGTGATGGATTGGTAGCATTAACCCCAAATGTGGATGGTATGGCGTGACCATGGTGATGTGACCGTGTATGAAACAACCCAACCCGACTCGGACACGGAGTGGAACTGTCATGTTCAAGAGCGACTTGCTACCAACAAAGTTTCTTTGAGTTTTCTTCCCAATTTTTCCCCAGTCATTGCTGACCAGTACCTCTTTATTTTTGTCAAGCTTGAGGAGGATAACATATGCTTGTTCTATAATTTTCCCTTTGGGCAAACCCATCGCTATGTTTTAACGAGCCTAGCGATAGTGAAACTCGTTCTCGTCTAAAGACAAGTTTGTCGCTATTAATCTTTTTAACGAGTTTAACGACAAAGATAACTCGGTTCTTTTCAATTTTAGAGAGTCTGAAAAGGAACGTAAAGGTAACTCCAGAATTCCTTTTTCGTCATCTAATCCCTTAAGTCCGAAAAAGTATAAAACAATACAGAAGGGATGAATTTTCGATAGTTTTAACGAGCCGAACAAAACAAGCGCTCGATCTTTTTGTGTAATAATCCCTCAGGTCCAAAAAGATTAAAATCTAGAGGAGGGATAGCACTTCTTGTCCCTTTAATGAGCTAGAGAGGCCAATGGCTCGGCAATCTTTTCATATTTTACGAGTCAGTTGAAAAGAGCTTAAAGGAGACTCGTCTTTTGAGGAACAAGTGATAAAACGGGTAGCAGCTGATTCCAGGTAAGGTTTCGAATTTTCCAATCACGGCAGTGTCACAAGGATGGCTAGTGAGATCACTCTTCGCAGCTGTTCCTCAAAATGGGTAAACAATCAAATGGAGGTGAATGATCAGCCAATGAAAAGTGGAGGTGATGGTGCAAACACGACCAAGGCTTTAACGGCTGAAGTACTACATTCACGATGATTTTTTACCAGGGAATAGTTCATTTTTTAATGAGCTTAAACGCGGGTGGAAACATTTGCTCATGTCTTATGTTTATTTTTTAACGAGCTTGAACTATGTGCTAAAACTGCTCGATTAATCCAGTCTTGTGATAAGAATGTCTCACATAAAAATGGCAACTTTTAGAGTTTTGCCCCACATCCTTTCTTTATGCAAGTTAGGAAACGACCAATCCTACGAGTTTAAAGGGTTAGAGGTCCTAAAAATTTAAAAAATAAATAGTCGCTCTTCGCTTGCATTCCAAAAGGTTTGCATGCCCCCAGGTATAAAACAGAGTTTCAAGGTTACCCCTTCTTTAGTCCGTTAAAACATTTGTTTTACCGAGAGAGGCCTACCTCTTACAGGTTACCAAAGATAGTTCTATTTACGGCGTAAACAAAACACTTCTCTGGCGATGTCTACCGAAATAAACAAAGGTGAGCGGCGATGCCCGCCAACTCACATAACTTTGACAAGAGAATCTTGTTCTAGAATAACCCCCTCTTCCAATCACGGACGGGGGTACATACTAGTCATATTCTCCCGCGGAAACCTACCCTATACCCGAAGTTTTCCTGCCGAAGCAGACCAGGGTGCATGCCCCCTGGGTTTCAGTCATGTCCCTCCGAATCACTCGCGCTCATCGGGAGGACGGACTGGAGATTGAGACATTTCTTGCGTGAAAAGACCATTCAGGGATGGTATATGACTATTTGCTATGCGTGATCCGGGAAATGAAAGCTGGTCCACGAGCTTGACCACTCTTCCTTCGTGCGGAAAACACATTACTCTAAAGAGTGATGAGACAATGGCTCTCATGCAATAAATATAGTCTCGCCCAAGGAGTAGATTGTAATCCAGGGGTCCTTGAACTACCATTACATTCATGTGAACGGTTTTCCCTCTCAATGTTATGGGCACATCGGGAAGGATCCCTAACGGTCGACTGGTTCCTTTATCAAAGCCTGTCAGATTTCTCATCTCAGGCAAAAGCGATGGCGAACCAAGCGCTTTCCAAGCAGTTGAGGAAAGGATACTCACAGAAGCCCCCTCATCTATGATGGTACCAGCCATAACCATTCTATATATTTGAACAATAATTCGGAATGGTGCACTAGCTGGTAAACGGGGTCTGCCTAGTTGATTCCAATCGAAGGAGACAACTAGGTTGCTTGGAGGTGGGACCGAATAGACGGCCGGGTACGACTCTGACGAACTTCCTTCCTGCGATAAAGGAACGGGTAAATTTCCCCCATGTTCGTTGGAGTCTGTGCTTATGAAAAGAATTTGGACGGTGTCATCCTTGTTCTCTTCAGTGATTGTATCATCTGAAGATGGAACCTATGAAGGCAAGACCGGGTCAACTGCCGCCTCGACCTTTTGACTTTCGTCTGGTATGGATTCAGATGGTTCATCTTCAATGACAGATGCTTCGGCCGACCACCTGAGTGGGTCAACCGGATTTTTGACTAGTGACAGACTCGGCAAGAGTTTTTTATATCCAGGAGGAAGTCGTAACGGTGAAACTGGACGATCATCCAAAACTCTTTTAGCTTCGTCTAAGAAGGGACAACGGTGAACGGCATGATCACCTTCACACAGTTTACAAGGAAATCTATATTTTCCTTTTTGTCCTGGGGCTTCACTTTCACTAGTTGACGGTGTGTTTTCAACATGATCATCAGAGGTTGACGACACCGGGTTGTGCAAACGAGGAGACCAGTCCCTTAAGATCCGAGGGATGCAAGGACAATCTCTGTGAAAGTGGTCTCCTTTGCAAATGACACATGGCGATTTAGGCCTGGTCGGTGCAGTGTGTCGATTTTCGTTAGACGACACTCGTTTGCCCCCATTCGCTTTCTACTCCTTCTTCTTCTTCTCTTTCTTCTTCTTTTCCTTCTTCTCCTTAGGAACTTGACTTTTGGCTTCACCAGCCCCATCAAGCGAAGAGGGAGGAGGAGAGGAAGAATTAAAGGAAGTAGAAGGTTGGTGGGTAACTCTGGACTCGTCTAATTGCTGATTCGATTGTTCAGGAATAGTGGTGTTCTGAACGACAGAGGTTGAGAAGAGCCATATAGGCAAACCAATTGTCAGTCCTGGAAGCGACAATGTGGCCATATGGGGTGCACCAACATCTCCCCAAGAGGAGAAGGGACTAGGATTTCCTTCAAGGGGAATTCCTTGGTTGGTGGACTACATTTTCTCAACCCAAGATCAACATAGGAAAAGGGTAATGAATATTCCGTTTAAAATAAATTTTTAGACGCTTTGACACAACTTGTTTTTTCAGTTTTTAAGAGTCGAGAAAAAACAAAAGATGACTCTAGTCGCCTTCGATTTTTAATGAGCCTGAAGTGACAAGTGCTCAGATGGACCTTTTCCGTTAAGGAGTCTGAAAAGGAACGAAAGGGACTACTTTGGAGATCTAGGTAGAGGGAGTACCAAACCAATCGCAAAACTGCAGAATACTTTTTACGGTACGGCAGTCAATCTTCCCGAATGTTGTGTTCAGTGCATTGCGATCGATAGGGCGGCAGACACGGCTTCCTAAGGATAAAGGATTTAAGCCTATAGGGGTCTCCCAAAATATACGCGACGGTACGTGGGAGCACAAGTCCGTACTGGCACTTATCGTCTCAAAGTGGAGGAATCACCCAACCATCAGTGAGGACAACAGTTACCAGGCTTTACGACGCCGGAATACGTCTCTAGCCTAGACCTCTAAATGTTGTGTGTTAAGTTCTAAAGCGTTGTTAGATTCATTGAATTTATTTTAAGTTGATCTTGTTTATGAAGTTTGCCTTTCGGGTTCACCACGAGATGTAGATTTAATTCCTAAAATGCAATCTAAAGATGATAAACAAACTTTTATCTCTTTTGTGCAATGAAAATCCTAGCTACTAAGGGAAAAGAAAGACACAATCTTTTCGCAAAGAGCAAAGAGCACACTGTAAATGCACTTTCCTAAATCAAGCCAAACAGACTGTCTATATGCAAATGCACATGCATGTATTTGTTTTTCGACTTTCTTAGTATTGATGCTAAAAAGAAATTTGATGTACAAATCTGAATTTCTTTTCAAGCGACAAATATAAACAAGCTCTTTTTCGAAATCAAAAAACAGAGATGATTACGACACCTTACGATTTTGAAATAAACACTTGTTCTTGACACTAGAAAATCACAAATTCAGACCAAAAGCAATAGTAACAGCATAATCGACCATCAACAGCAACTAAACTTTCTCCTATGATCGAAATCGACACTTACGACAGATTCAAATCAAAGGACGACAGTACGACTATTCTACTTTTGTAATGGAAAACTGTAAATGACTCAACAAACACAAAAAAACATCTACAGTTCTTTTGTACAAAGGAGGCGGAATAACAGTAAGGAAAAGAGGCTTCACACAGGCATATACTGATCACAGGCAGCAAAATTCAGGGATAGAACTGGAAAGAATGAAGCATAGGAACCACAGTTGCACAGAGCTAGTCTGATCAGCGCACCTGTAACACAGAGAATCTGAAATGCAGCGCAGGTTGCCCCTTCGGGAAGTGTGCTGAAATTCAGGATCTCTGAACAGTACCTGCGCTGGGCCAGAAACGAGACTTTGTCCGGGTTCTGGGTCAAGTTTGTAGTTCAGTCCTTGGTTTTTGGCGGAGTAAAAAGCAATCAGTAGTGCTACAATCAGGGGTAGATTTAAGGAGGATCTAAGAGCTATCACAAGGGCAATCAGATAGTCTGAGCATCAGCTGTTTAAATCATAAACAGATCCAGTGAATGGATTGAAGCAGCAGTTATCTACTTTGCATTTGTTATGGCAAATGCAGTTCGAGAGCTACTTATAAGTTTATGAAACAAACAACAAAGAATGATACACAAACAAACTAATTAGACAGTCCCCAGCGGAGTTGCCATTTTGTTACAGGGAAAAGTGTCTATTTAGAACTGCTCTATCCCACTAAGGTGTGACAGCTGCCTTAGAAACAAACAGAGAAAAACTACTTTTGTATTTCCTTTATGAATTATAGACAGAGGGGAATAGAAAGAACCAACCTGTGTCTTGCGCTAATCCTTTGATTCAATCCCTCTCTTCTTTGATAGTCTCCAGCTACCTGCTCCCTTGCATGCCCAGCTTCACAAAGTACCTGTAAGATCACAGAAGAAGAGCACTATACAAAGACAAAGATCTATATTCATAAACAACTTAGGATCAGATTTAAGTTAACCACACAAAATGTAACAAGCATCAATGATACAAAAAGCATGGAGGAAAACTCAAATACTTTTTATTGATAAGCAAGAAAAGATCCAGGAGGAGTTACAACCAGTGATTCCGACCCAGCATCAACCTCCCAGCAAAGAAGCCCCTCTTCACCTCAAACAAAGCATAAATCACCCAACAATCTGATGTATGTCTCTAGAAACCAACAGCAATTCCTTACAATATAGAAAATTCCAGCCTCTGGATCTCTGGGATGAGGGATCCATATATAGATATGTGTAAGGAGGATGAGTCAGCTTATGATTTGATTAGTGTCTTCTCTCTGTCAGTTCTTGCTTCCACTTGGAGACTGAGGGTCTCTTACTCATCTTTGGTCGAACTTAGTGAGGCAAGTGTCACAGGAGAAGATTCTAGAAGCTTCCATTGCCTCTCCACCTTGCGGAATGACACTGCCATTTGTCATTTCTCGCCCATCGCACCCTACAGAAGGGAGTTTTGAAATGCAAGGCACCCTCACAGTGTATTTAGGTGCAATGCAACGCACTTAGCCAGTGGAGCAGCTGAAATGATCCTGTTTTGACCAATTCTGAGCAGTTTCTGGTGGAGAACTTCTGGGAGAGGCTGTAATCTGTTGACCTTGTTCCTTTCGGGGTTAGAACAACACTTTTAGGGACTTAGGAGCCCTTGGTTTATGGACATTTCATGCTTGGAGTTGTAAGGCACAAAAATGTCTATAACAGTTGGTATGCTGCAATAATTAATTTCCTTTTAAAGCTAGAAGTGCCTTCAGAATTTTCTCAAAGTCAAGCAAGAACGTTAAAGCTCAAGGAAATGAAATATTGCATCAATGATAGCTCGCTTTATTGGAAGGATCCATCTGGAGTGCTTTTAAATTGTCTGGACAAAGAACAGTCAATAGAAGTTATGCAGCAGTTCCATAACAGCATGTGTGGAGGACATCATTATTGGAGAACTACAGCCCAAAAGATTCTCAGAGATGGGTACTATTGGCCATCTTTATTTTCTGATGCATTTGCTTTTGTTAAAACTTGTGACAGGTGCCAGAGATTTGAAGGAAAGCAGCAGTTAAAATCCCTGCCCCTAAAGCCAATAATTGCAAAAGGACCTTTTCAGCAGTGGGGCTTGGATTTCATTGGTGAAATCAATCCACACTCCAGTGGCCAGCACAGGTGGATATTAGTTGCCACTGATTATTTTACAAAATGGATTGAAGCAATCCCAACAAGGAAGGCTGATCATAATGTGGTAATCAAATTTTTATCAGAAAACATTTTCAGCAGATTTGGTTGCCCACATAAGCTTATAACAGATAATGCAGCAGCCTTCAAGGCAAAAGAGTTGGTGGAAATGTGTGATTCAATGGGCATTAAGCTTGTTCATTCCACCTCCTATTACCCCCAAGGGAATGGTCTAGCAGAATCCTCTAACAAAAGTCTGACCAGGATTATTAAGAAGTTGTTAGAAGATAATAAGAAGAATTGGGATGCAAAGCTCAAATATGCACTATGGGCAGACAGAGTGACCATCAAAAGATCTACAGGCTGCTCTCCTTTTAAGCTGGTATACGGTACTGATGCTATTTTTCCAATTCAGCTTACTCTTCCTGTGGCAAAATTTCTCCAAACAGCGCAGAATGAAGAAGATGTTACGGCCAATAGAATCATTGATTTAACAGAATTATATCAGATCAGAGAGCAGCTGATTGAAAAAGCTACAGCACATCAGCAGAGGATCAAGGAAGTCTTTGACAAGAAGGCAAAGAAAGACAACTTGCAGGTTGGGGATTTGGTTATGAAATGGGATGCATTTAAAGAAAAGAAAGGCAATCATGGGAAATTTGATGCTCTCTGGACGAGCCCTTTCATCATTTCACAGATTCAAGGGAACAGTACCTTCATACTGAAAAGTATGGAGGGAGAAACAGTTTTTGATGGCCCAATAAATGGGCGGTTTTTGAAAAGCTATGTGATTTAAGGTCTTTAGGCCTTAAAACTGTAAACATTTTATTTTGTCAGTTTTAGTATAAGCAAAGTAGACTCCATGCCCACTGGAACACTAGGAAATTTTGGCTAATTTGTTTTCTACAGGAAAGGCATTGATCTGCAGTTCTTGAGACCTCACAGGGAGGATCTCATCCCCAGAAGGAGCCAGTGTTAGCTTTGCTATGCAAATGGATTCAAAATAGATTCAAAAAGCTCTCAAAGGCTGCAAATATGCTTATAGTCATGCCCAAAATCCATGTTTGCTGTTCAAATCATCAAGACATGACAAAAGCTGCCCACTGATCAAAGAGGTTGCAAGAGGGAAGCCCTTTGGAGGGCAGAATTACACTATCGGAAGGTGAAAATACCCAAAAAATCACATAAAAACCAAGATTGCAGGCATATGAATCCGCATCAACCTCAGCCGTCGGATCTGGCCGATCAACGGTCTAGGTCGCGTCGGCATATCGCAAGTCGGAGTAGGCAGAGGCAGTGACATGATACATTACCGATGAGCGATCGCCGATATCACTTCGGCGTATCGCTATTGGCGATAACAAAGGGATGGGCCTTTAACATATATCAGCAATCGCCTATGGGCCGGACCCGACGGCGTTATGAGTTATTTTTGATAACTTATCGGTTCCGCGGTGAATATCGCTATCGGCGTCTTCTGAGGGGCGGGGCCTTTACATATAGCATGCCTCCGATCCAATGGGACGAACCCGATGACACTATAAAGGATTTTTAATAATATTTCAAGTCCGCGCAGGGGCCATTTTCATTGTATTTTGTGTATTGTCAATGTATAAGGAAATACACAGGAAGCCTTAGCGAATGCCGATAACGATGAAGCACGGACCCGAAAGGTTCCGGGAAGTGAAATACATATATTTTTAGGTCCGTCAAAGTCGATTTCCTCATGTTTTGCAGCATTGTTCATGAATTTCCAAATATAAAGAAAAGCAAGGGATCGACCGGCTGCGATATGCGACTATGACCCGAAAGGCGGACCCGATAGAAAGTTATGCCATGTTTGAGGATGTTTGAAGTCCAAGTGAAACAGAAATGGGCGGGATTTAGCAGTGTCGCAGCGTTTTCGTTGTTTATGACCCAGACAGACACAATAACGGAAAAGAAACATTCACAGCTATTCCCTGAAAGGGACCGGTGCAGGGATTTCATAAGAACGGCAGCCACTCCGTTGCAGGTTCAGGCGGCAAGCCATCCTTGAAGGAACCGTGCAGTTATGTTATATACCAGAAGAAGGATTCGGTGGAGGGACAGCGGCCGGCAAACAGAACCCAGAAAGGGAAGGGGAAGGGCCACTACACGCCTCAACCCAAATCAAATGAAATCATGGAGCATTAACGGCCCCGCCAGTGCAGCAGTCATCCTAACGAACATAATGGGGCATCTTTGGCACGAGGGAGCTCCTATGCATCACAGCAGGCCGCCCAAAATATCTGAGTATGGTTATTTCTCTGTCAGAAGAGGAAAACCACTGAGCTATGCCTACCTATTAAGGGAATCAATCAGTTAAACAAGACAGAAGGATAGATTAAGACACCTGAAGCCTCAAAAGGCTGAGGACCATTGTAAACAAGCTATAAATAGCTAAAAACAAGATGTAACAGAGGTTCAACTTTTGGAGATTATTCCTTCCCTGTTTTCTCAAGCTTCTCATCTGTAGTCTTTAGTAACACAAGCTTCTTTTGCTGCTACATGTTTAATGTCCATTTCTCTTCTGTTCTATGCTTGCACTTGAACAGTTTGTTCAGGTTTTCTGTGTGTTTGAGGCCAGATAACTGTCATCTTATCTCTGCTTTGATATATTAGATTTGCAAGCTTCTTTATTGCCTATGGCTAGCCATTTATATGTGTGATTATATATGCATCTGCCGGTATAGTCAGTAAGTTCATTTGTTGCCTGTAGCTAGCCATTCGTATAGGTCCATGTATGCAACCTGCTGGCATAGTCAGTGTTCTCCATCTATCCATTAAATCTACAAACTATTAAGCATTAGCGGTCTAAAGCCTTGTGTTATTAGGGGTGTTCATGCATGCTTTGAGTGTGAATAGAGCTGAAATGGTTATCCGACTTGATCCACACCATCTTTCATTCCAATATTTCAGAGAACAATATTAAAAATTATATGTTACTAGGCATCTCTGATTTACAACCTCGGAGAGTTTCCTGGAGTGATAACATAATTGGCGCTGTTGCCGGGGAGAAGAGAATCGAATCTCTGCTTCCCTGGGAGACGACACAGCTTCAAGCTTTGATGACAGACAAGGTTTGAACATAGACATTGGTTGTAATCATCTGTCTGGCGACTCCACTGGAGGAAGGCCATCCTTTGGCGACTCCACTTTGAAGTTCTGGCTCAGTTTGTGAGGCATACTAGAAGAAATCCGCAGAAGTCTCCAGCTGTCCCAGTGCCTGACCCTGAGGAGATTGTTAACCCGAAGAAAACATCACAGAAGGGAGCATCAAAATCAGGTAAGCCTCATAAATCTTATTTGTCTCTGCATGAGAAGTTTTTAGTTGAGGATACGCAGTTTGAAGATTTAAAGCCTAGTATTGCTAATGAAGAAGTACCTGCAGAGATTCATAAATCTCCTTGTCCATTTAGTTCCCCTTTGAATCTCAGTCCAAAGAAAGTTTCCCATACTGTCCAAAACATCCCAATATCTCTGCCATCCATTACATTATTTCCTACTGCCCCATCTACTAGTGTCCTTCCACAAATTCCAAACATGGTAGGACCACAAGCAGCCACCAAAATGGAAAGAATCATAGCCGCCAGGTATGGACCTTTAATACTGCCCACTCCCTTGAATGCTATGCCCACTGGAGAATATCAGAAGTATATGCCCAAGTTCACTGGGACTGAAGGTGTCACTGCTGAAGAACACCTTGGGTCATTTTATAGCTATGTTGATAATCTGGATATTAGTGAAGATGATGTGTGGATGAGAGTCTTTGTCCAAAGTCTAGATGGGGAGGCTAGGAAATGGTTTAGAGAACAAGCCCCAAGATCTATAGCAGATATCGAAGCTTTAGATGATACGTTCCTAAAACACTGGGGAGATAAAAAGGACTTGCTATACTATCATACGGAGTTTGGAAACCTGAAGAGGGAAAATGGGGAATCCTTGTCTGATTTTAATAAAAGATTCAACCGTATGTATAGTAAGATACCAGCTGAGGTAAAGCCTACCCCCACCTCTGCCAAACTTGCCTACACCAGTGCCTTTGACTCTGAGTTCTGTTTGATGTTGAGAGAAAGAAGATGTGCCACCCTCGCTGAAATGTAGGACGTGGCACTAGAAGTCGAATCTAACATTATGGCTGCAGAAAAGCTCAAAATTCACGCTGATAGAAGGAGGCAAAGAGGCGAGGCTTCTTCTGCTTCATCCTCATATACCAAACTTGATAAAATGACTAGAATGATCGAGTCACTGTCTGCTAAAATTTCTAGGCTGGAGATTGAGCAGAACCCTGGGAAGACAAGGCTCCCAGGCACATTTGCACCAAGAAATCCGAATCCATTTAGAAGAGCCAACGAACAATCACAAATCATTCAGAGGGGTAAAGAAACTAATGAAGATCAAAAAGTTAAGGCTCCTTTCCAGAATGTGGTCATGGAGGAGGAACAGATTGAAGATGGGGATGAAATTCTCTGTATGGAAGATAAAAGGCAGTGATGCCTTTTTGACATTGGCTGCATACGAAGAGTCTTTGCTGCAGGAGCAAGACAGTCAAAGGTGGGACAGAGAGGCTGTTCTACAAACTGGGGAGCAGAAAAGATATAATCTAAGGTCAAATGCAAATAATATCAAGGAGAATCCTGCCCGAAAAGCTGCCGTCCAAACAGAGACCCAAAATAGCAGACAAAAAAGACCAGCAGCTGATCCAGTCACCCTCAAAGCACCAGTTCAAGAGGTAAAAAGTCCTGACAAGCTACCTCTCTCTTTTAGCTTCGAATCAGAAGTTCAGAAGTTAAAAATAACCGTGCCTCTGACAGAACTGGTGAAGAGTGAGATGTTTAGAAAGCCTATCCTTGAGGATCTCGAGCTGAAGATCACACGAACCTCCACTGACTTTGTCAATTTGCAAGACGATAGGCCTGCAGTTGTGCTAAGCCCAATGACTGAACCTGCCAAGGATAATTCCCCATCTTTTTATGTCTCCTTGACCATTCATGACAAAATTCTCCACAACTGCCTCCTAGATACAGGTGCCAGTCACAGTCTGATGCCTAAAACAGTCATGGAAGAGTTAGGCCTTGACATCACCAGACCATATCTTGACCTATTCTCGTTTGATTCAAGGAAGGTGAAATGTCTGGGATTGATTAAAGATTTAGCCATTTCCCTAACCTAGCTACCCATGAAGAGCATGATAATGGATATTGTGGTGGCAGATGTCCCTCCTAAGTTTGGCATGCTGTTGTCCAGAGGGTGGATTAAGAGACTAGGTGGAACATTGCAGAACGATTTATCTTATGCAACTGTCCCAGTGTTCGGAGGAGAGAGCAGGAGGTTATATAGAGAAGCACAGCTGGCATATATCATTAGCGATGAGAAGAATCCTACAAACCATCCCATATATGCAGTGGACACTGATTTTGGAGCTTGCATTCTCCAAATAGAAGAATCTCAGAAGGCTGCATTGCAGATCAGGAAACCAACAGCTCAAGCTGAGCATAATACAGGAGGTCAGATTTGGGAGATGTTCTTTGATGGAGCATGTACCAAGGAGACTGCAGGAGCAGGGGTGGAGCTAGTGTCTCCACAACAAGAAACAGTTCAATTGTCTCTAAAGCTGGTTTTTCAGGTGACAAACAACATAGCAGAATATGAAGCACTGTTGTTGGGCCTTCATGCCGCCAAAGACAGAGGAATAAAGAAGCTGAAGGTATTCGGAGATGCTGATCTGATAATTCAGCAAGTGAATGAAACATTCCAAGCAAAACACCCAAGGCTAAAAGCGTACAGAGATGAGGTATGGAGAACCAAAGAGTTCTTTGAATTTTTCTGCATTTCATATATTCCTAGAGCCCAAAATCAGCTTGCCGACTCCCTTGTTGTCTCAGCTAGTTTGTTTATACCTCCATCGCCTCCCAAACTAGTTTATGAGGTACAAATGAAGTATAGACCCTTCGTGCCTGATAATGTCCACCATTGGAGGGTTTTTGATGATGATGATGAGCTAAATAGGTTTCTTCAAGTCATTGATGAGTTTTCTGAAATGCAAATTGACCAAAATAATGATGCTTTGTTAGAAGATCCCAAGTCCAAGCTTAGAAATAAGATTGGCGAGAATAGCATAGTCCAACTCCCTAGCAACCATATTCCTAAGGGTCTAATTCCTCTTAAGAGATTGTTTGATCACAATGATGTGCCTTACAAAGCTGCCCAAAAAGAAGATCAAATTGTAGTTTGCAAACATGATATAGGAGGTCCAGGTCACCCCAAATTCATAAATCTGTACACCAATCTATCTGCTGACCAGAGTGCTGAATACTGCAAATTAATGAGGCAATTTGCTGATGTGTTCGCTTGGGAGTATAGCGATCTGAAGACATATGACGAAAATATAATTCATCATAAAATTCCATTTGAGAAAGACACTATTCCTTTCAAACAAAAGCTGAGACCAATGAATCCTATGCTCCTTCCTCTGGTTGAGAAAGAAATTAAAAAGTTGTTGGCTGCTAAGATCATAGTGCCTCTCAAATATTCTAAATGGGTGGCCAATCTAGTTGTTGTGAGGAAGAAGAGTGGAGAAATCAGACTATGTGTTGATTTCAGGAATCTAAATAAATGTTCCAAAAAGGATAATTATCCTCTACCAAAAATGGAGCATTTGTTGCAGCAAGTCTCAGGTGCCAAAGTAATGTCTTTTATAGATGGTTTTTCAGGTTATAATCAGGTCGATGTGCATCCGGATGATCAGGAGAAGACTGCATTCACCACTCCTTGGGGTACCTTTATGTATTCCAAGATGCATTTTGGGTTGATGAATGCTGGAGCCACCTTTCAGAGAGCTATGGATATAGCATTTGTGGGAGAAAAGGATAAATTTGTCCTTATCTACCTAGATGATATAACATTATACTCTAGTAGCCATCAAGACCATGTGCAACATTTGAAGAAAGTGTTTTTGAAGTGCAGAAGGTTTGGGATTTCAGTAAATCCCAAGAAGTCACAGTTTGCGTTAGAAGAAGGCAAGTTGTTGGGACATATTGTTTCTGCTGTAGGTGTCCGAGTTGACCCAGAAAGAGTAAAAGCAATACAGACCTTGTCTGTCC
This sequence comes from Pinus tabuliformis, assembly GCA_031772625.1. Lineage (NCBI taxonomy): Eukaryota > Viridiplantae > Streptophyta > Pinopsida > Pinales > Pinaceae > Pinus > Pinus tabuliformis. The sequence continues at coordinate 291,473,583 of CM062809.1, read as the reverse complement.
CAAGATCGAAGAAGGACATCCAGTCTTTTCTAGGCAAGATTAATTTTGTAAGGAGATTTATCCCAAATTTTGCAGAACTTGTGAAGCATATTACCTCTATGTTGAAGAAGGGGTCAGAGATCAAGTGGAATGGTGTAGCGAGAAAGTCATTTGAGTCCATTAAAAGGGCAATTATGGAGGCCCCCACTTTAATCAGTCCAGATTATAGCAAGGAGTTCCGCATATTTTCTTTTGCCTCTGACGACACCCTTGCAGCGGTCTTATTGCAAGCAGATGAAGAAGGCTCAGAGCATCCGGTGGCATTTTTCAGTAAAACCTTAAGGGATGTTGAGCTGAGGTATGATATTATTGAGAAACAAGCATACGCTCTTATCAAATCTTTGAAAGCTTTCAGAGTATACATCTTGCATTCCAAAATAGTTGCTTATGTGCCTTCTGCTGCAATAAAGGATGTCTTAACACAGCCTGATGCTGATGGAAAAAGAGCGAAATGGATTGCAAAAATGATAGAATTCAACATAGAGCTGAAGCCTACCAAGCTGGTAAGAGGTCAGGGGCTTGCCAAACTGTTGGCTGAAGAAAATTGCAAATCTTTGGACGTCGATTTCTTGTTCAATGTAGAAGGAAATGGTCTAATGGAAGAGCATGAAACAGCTGAATCGCAGAGAGGACAGTCAGTGGCCAAGAACCTAGCTTCATGTAGTTGGTGTTACAGGGAAAAGTGTCTATTTAGAACTGCTCTATCCCACTAAGGTGTGACAGCTGCCTTAGAAACAAACAGAGAAAAACTACTTTTGTATTTCCTTTATGAATTATAGATAGAGGGGAATAGAAAGAACCAACCTGTGTCTTGCGCTAATCCTTTGATTCAATCCCTCTCTTCTTTGATAGTCTCCAGCTACCTGCTCCCTTGCATGCCCAGCTTCACAAAGTACCTGTAAGATCACAGAAGAAGAGCACTATACAAAGACAAAGATCTATATTCATAAACAACTTATTATTAGATTTAAGTTAACCACACAAAATGTAACAAGCATCAATGATACAAAAAGCATGGAGGAAAACTCAAATAGTTTTTATTGATAAGCAAGAAAAGATCCAGGAGGAGTTACAACCAGTGATTCTGACCCAGCATCAACCTCCCAGCAAAGAAGCCCCTCTTCACCTCAAACAAAGCATAAATCACCCAACAATCTGATGTATGTCTCTAGAAACCAACATCAATTCCTTACAATATGCAAAATTCCAGCCTCTGGATCTCTGGGATGAGGGATCCATATATAGATATGTGTAAGGAGGATGAGTCAGCTTATGATTTGATTAGTGTCTTCTCTCTGTCAGTTCTTGCTTCCACTTGGAGACTGAGGATCTCTTACTCATCTTTGGTCGAACTCAGTGAGGCAAGTGTCACAGGAGAAGATTCTGGAAGCTTCCATTGCCTCTCCACCTCGCGGAATGACACTGCCATTTGTCATTTCTCGCCCATCGCACCCTACAGAAGGGAGTTTTGAAATGCAACGCACCCTCACAGTGTATTTAGGTGCAATGCAACGCACTTAGCCAGTGGAGCAGCTGAAATGATCCTGTTTTGACCAATTCTGAGCAGTTTCTGGTGGAGAACTTCTGGGAGAGGCTGTAATATGTTGACCTCGTTCCTTTAGGGGTTAGAACAACACTTTTAGGGACTTAGGAGCCCTTGGTTTATGGACATTTCATGCTTGGAGTTGTAAGGCACAAAAATGTCTATAACAGTTGCCCCCTAAAGTATGAGGCCGTTAACCTTTTGGTGTCGGGTGAAATGCTTTATTATGAGGATCTGAAGTTCTTTCAATGCTGGGACGAGACATGTAATAAGATACAATACAATACATTATCTTCATACTGTTTTCATGATCTAGCTAAGGCGGGCATTCCCATGCTCAGCTTTATAAATTCATTTTCATGTACATAGGACAGACAATCGTCTGAGTGTAGACTGATGATTCTGATAGAGCCATCATCCTTTTGGTAGGATGATTATCTGTGTTGCAATGATGTACATTTGATGTCTTTATTTCCCTGAATATATATCGCAGCCCGGATGGATGAAACTAGATCTGGGGTCTTTAATCTCGTTCGATCTTTACTCGAAGTACAAGTCGATCCATGTGAGAAATGTTTTGAAGTCAAACATGGAAAGACATCGCTTGATTACCAGTCAATGATGTAAACTGTTAACAAGCGCGAGAGGAATCACTGATAATGATAATGATCCTCAAGGTACTGCAGTACAATTCACGTGGTGTGAATAAAGGACTTGGCGTCGAACACCACGCAAAATCTTTTGGTCGAAGGCCATTGATGTAAACCTATCGTCGGAAGTGAGAAACTTGCCATTGAGGCATGCAAGCTTCAAAGTACTGAATGGGGTGTCCCTAGATCAACTTCTTGGATAATGAGCTGATGTCGACAAGAAGTGATCCGTCACAGGAGGGCCTTAATGAATCCCACATCAATGACATGGAACGGAGCAAATGATTTTGATGGAGGTGAAAACGATCTGGTGATATAATGTTCAGGGTGGCAGTCATGAAAGAATGGAATATAATGTATGGTAGTGGGTGAGACACAGGTGACTTCTCTGGATGACTTCTCTTGAACATATCAGCGACACTGATGTGATGGATTGGTAGCATTAACCCCAAATGTGGATGGTATGGCGTGACCATGGTGATGTGACCGGTGAATGAAACAACCCAACCCGACTCGGACACGGAGTGGAAGTGATAACACATCCTAGAAGTAAAAGATCTGGATCAAGCAGCGACTGCAGGAGAAAGAAGAACAATGTGAAATGTTAGAGGTTGAGATTAATTCAACTAGAAGTGAGTTAGAAGAAAAGAACTGATTGTGTAAACAACTAGAAGAGGAAAATGTCTTCAGGAAGAACTCAGAAAAGACAACAATTAAAAATGATAAAGCAACATCAAAAGACCTACAGAAGAAGAAAACCAAAATAAGCAACAACATCAAGAACCAAAGAATGAGATGAAGAAATGATTCTTTGCGAAAATGCCAATTGCTCATGGAGATGAATTGAGCAAATTTGGAAGATCCCAAAGGAAATTCTTTGCTCCTTTTAAAGATATCAAATGTTTTTCTTGCCATGAACCTAAACATCTTGCCGTAGAATGTAAGAGAAAGTATATCAGAACCAATCTGCAGTAAACAAGAAGACTTCCTCAAGTAAGAAAACAAATAAGACAATCATTCACTAGGTACACAAATCATTTTGATGGTTAATGTTATATGTGCTATGGATTTGGACATAAACCAGTTGAATGAAAAATGTGTGAAAAGAAAAGTAAAAGTGACTCAAGAAAGCACACACCATTTGCTTCATTTATTGTCTTATAAAATGCTATTTGTGTAGCAATCTTGGCCACATGGCCAAAGACTGCAGGTTTTTAAATATCCTAAAGAGCTCTAGACACAAGATGGAAGCAACTCCAAGCAGACCAAACAATCAGTTAAATACATTTAACAAAAAACAATCCACTAAAGTGTGGAAAAGGAAGAAAACAAGTTAAATACATTTAACAAAAAACAATCCACTAAAGTGTGTAAAAGGAAGAAAACGAAGCAGCTAGTAACTTCAATGAATTGAAGTCAACTAGTCCCTGGGTGAGTTGCTTAAGAAAATAAAAGATGATTTCAGTGAATGTTAAAGGAGGAATATCCTAGGGGGAGAGCAGTCCTATAATATTTAAAGAAAATATGAATATATCCAAAGCAATCAAAGGAAATTTAAATCATTGTTAAGACATCTGCAAAGAGATGGAAAACAAGGTCAGCTTGAAAGTGAAGTGCAACCTATATCAGTGACATTACTTTATATGCCGAAAAATGGTTTGAAGATCTTGTATGTTTTCACATCTAAGGAGCACTAGGGTTTTGAGTCGCTGGAGCTTGATCACCAACAATATTGTTTAGAATTGTCATCTCGGGTACTTGAAATATTCTCTCAAGAACAAACATCAATTGTAAGTTATCAAGACATCTTACACACACAGACACAGAAAAAAAAGAAAGAGAAAAGAGGTGAAATGTAATTAAACTCTACAAAGCGAACATTGCTAAACAACTTGGATGGTTGCTCATGTTGACTATCAATGTGCTAGAAGCAATTCCTATTCCTTACTTGGAGAACACTGTTGAAAGACTAAAAGAGAGCTTTGAACCGAATCGTTTTCAGAATTGCTTACAATTTGGGGGGCAGGATATCAGGTGTTATAAAGATCTTAGGTAACAGCACAAATATTTGTGATGGAAAAATAAATAATGGAAACCGACCTGGGACTAAATGTCAAATAACTCAACGAGGTTCATTACAACTATGTTTCATGTGTAAAGGTCACACATCTCATCTACATTACAGTTCCAAGATAGTTATTAACATCCAGGGGATTGCAAGTCTAAGGAATATTTAGGAGTCGAGAGCAGCATGTTGAGTACTGTGTTTGGAGATCCTTCTCAGTTCTCCCTTCGGCCAAATGATGGATTGGATCAATAAGAAGATTAGCTACCATTGAGGCTTCTTTCAACCCAGATATTAATATTTTACAGATTCTTCATGGGCATTTGCACGCTACCATAGAAATGAAAAAAAATGAACACAGTAATCTAGCAGGGAAGGTTACGCATAGTTGAATGTTACATAATTTACACACCTCTGGTATGTGCCAGTCTAAATATAGAACATGCCAGAATGAGGGATTGGCAGAGATGACAGTGTTAGTATGCAAGAATGGAGCGTTATTTAGTGATACTTATTTTGTGATGTGCATTAATAGTGCATAGGAGTACATGGAAAGTTAACTAGCTTTGTTGATGTCAAATGTGAATAGCAAACTGTTATAAAATGCTCAAGAGAAATGGATGATTAGAATAATTAAAGATGCTAAAAACATGTGTTAGAGAATTGCAGTGAACAATGCTTGCACTTTGAGTTGTTGCTTCTTTGGACGCTGATCAACATGTTGGAAGCTTTGATTAATAAGGTAGTTGATTTCTGAAAATGTGCAATTAGTGACACCAATGCCAAAGGCATCGAACTGCCAACTAAAGCATGGGGCCTAGAAATAGATGGTCGACTGCTCAAATTTCAATATAGGAAACTCTGAATGCCAACAAGTAACGCATAGGAATGATTAGGGAGCACAAATGGCAGGTGACCAGAACCACATGTAAGGAAGTGTAACGTTAAGGTGCCAGAGGGACAAATCTTGCAAAATGTGCATTGGTTTTGCAACAATATCCATGAGTGTGGATTCCAATGACAACGCCATGCAAATGAAGTTCGTTTATGATCAAATATGGAGTCGAAGGAGAAGTGTATTGTTCCTATTTGCAAGTGGTAAGAACTGATGGAAAATAGACGGAGTATGGGACTAACATAGGCTCTCCCAACATGATATGGGTTAAGCGAGAATAATTACCTTTAGTAGTTGACTTTTTCCAACAAATTTATCCATCCTGTTCCATATTCCAACAAATGCAACGCCATATCTTCATGATTTTCATTATCGAAATGGACGAGGTCTACTAAACTATGGATAGCCTCATGTAGAGAGCGATTTGTCAGAAAGATGATAATGGACAATAGATATTTACTTGACAGGCGATATATTATATTCGACAATTATGATGCGTTATATATCATCGTTGATGGTGCATTACGTTATTGGCAGACTTGACAAATGTTATGACAGACATATATATGATGCTACCATATTATATGCATGGAGCGTTGATATTAGGGGTTTTTTCCCTAAATACTCGTTACAATGTAATTGAGTGATTGTGATTGTGATTGTGATTGTGATTGTGTAGAATTCATTATGCATATTTTTGGCGAGAAAATGAGAAAAACAAAACAAAACTCCTGACAGCGGTGTTGGTACCATTTTGAAATTTTATTGGAAAATGTCTTGTGTCAAGTCAATTGGTCAAGTAAAGTGTTCATCAATCAGTGCACACTAGTCAGTCTCCAACTACATTCATGCCCCTCCTTTCTACGTTTCTTCATACATTCTTTTCCACTATTTTTTAATTTCATTGTGTTGCTTTGCATTTTCGTTCTCGTTTCATTGGTTTCTGCCTCTGATTTTAACAAATTCTATCTGCTATTCCGTTGTTATTTCTCCCATTATTTTTACCGCACCTCGATCGTGTAAATTCAGTCTTTCTATGATTGAACATTAAACACATAAATTAGGTTTGGACTACCGAGCAACCAATTTGAAGCACTGCAGTTCCCTGAAGCTACGATTATTCACCGAGCTACTTCCACGTTAATAGTGTGAGTGAGAAGTCTTACTGTTTGGAATGGTCAAATAATACATTGTGTATAAGTTTGGGCTATTGTGCAAGTTGGAGATGCTATAGAGACTATGGAGCGTGTTGTACTGTGCAATCTACGTTGTTATATATATGCAACATTAATATTACAATGAGATTTGGTAGGGAAAGCGATGAAAATTAATTTTACAGCAACATGTGGCAAGGAGTTGAACGCAGGGAGTAGCATGCCCACACCAGTTAGATGGTTCTCATGTGGGGTCCCTTCGTGGGGTGGCCAATCCCATCGCTATTAAAGTGAGTGACACGATGGATTCAGGGAGAACAAATTTGGTAGGCTCACTGTGGTGGTTCACATGGGGTAAAGCTACCTCACCTCATCATAGCAATGCATTGTGCAAGGAGTATTGTCACTTGGGTTAGTGATCCAATGCGTGGTAATATTATCAAATCTCCATGTGTCATTAAGACTCAGCTCTTTAGTACAATAAGAGAAAAAATATGAACTTTCTTTGATGATCACGACCAAGACGGGAGACAACCCAGTGGTGTGAATTTGAAAATGACAGGACAAAATGTGACAGAACACATTGGTGGATCTAGGACTGTGACCTTGGATGATATCAGTGATCACTAGCACACACATTGTGATCCATGAAAGAATGTATCTTAGACTCTTCATTTGGCATTCATCATAGCAGAGAGGTCGAGGAAGCCTACACCAAGCTTTGTATCAAGTATTCACATGACCAATACGTTGTATCTCAAGAAACCGTAATAGTCTGACACCATCTACAAAACATAGCATTGCATAATAATTCATGTAATGGATGCATTTTTTGATATGGCGCGGTGAGATCTAGGCCTACACCAATGACTGTCATCAAGTCGAGGAAGTTTGGGAGCACGAGACATGATTATAAGTTTCTCTTGATACAACTTTATTGTAATGTTTACTTCCTTTGGAAGAGTCATTTACATACAACAAGAAAAGGACCACGTTAGAGAAGGGTTGAAATTTCTATAATTTTTGGCAATCCACAATCTCATACAAACAAGAAAATCATCAACATCATCATAAATATCTGAAAATGAAGTTCAACAATGTGAACATGATTTGGCAAGCCAGAAGAGGACTTAGAGGAGTACATTTCAATTGGGAAGTTCACAACACGGCTTGTTGAAGAATATTCAACCTGTCATCTTATGTGGATTGTGTTATTTCAATTGTTATGGACATTTATTGTTATTTATTTCTCACCCTTTGTCCGATATTTCCAACTATTTCGTGAGGAATCACAGGCAAGCCTAGAATCTAATTGGAATTGGGTTGAGGTTGGGAGTAACTAGCTTAAGGAATTGCTTCACTAGGCATACATGTATGTCAACACATCCACTTCAAATTTTTGCTTGGTACAAAGGAACTCCATTTTGAGATGTTAGCATTGTGGAAAGAGAGATTGTGCAATTTTCTCAATCATTTTCTTTGTCTCTGGAAAGACAAGTTTCAGATGGCTATGAAGGCACATTGAATGAACAAATCAATGTGGAACACAACGGTCATATATATTTTTTGGTTTACATTTTTCAAATGGACGATTGCAACATTGTGAAAGTCAAATCCAAATCTTCATAACAAGCAGCACTTGTCAAAGATCCAAGGTTCTTCATAAATTGATGTCTTTGGTGCCCATATGGCACAATGCTTGGAGTTACATTTTCCAAGCATATTATCCACTTGTATTCATACACTGGTGGTGGCGAGTTGAGGCAACATCTAGAGATTGATGCCCATGTCAGTGGTGTGAATCATATTGATTTTTCTCACTCGAATAATAAGCAAATTTGTGTTGTCAATTGTGGAGATAATAAAGCTATTAAGGTGTGGGATGCTATAATTGGCACCGAGCAGTGCACATTCGAAGGCCATGAAACACCTGTATATTCAGTCTGCCCTCATCATAAGGAGAATATTCAATTCATTTTCTCCACAACTATTGATGGAAAGATCAAGGCTTAGATCTGTGATTCACTGGGATCTAGAGTAAATTATGATGCCCTTGGACATTGGTGTACTATAATGAATTACAGTGCAGATGGAACACGGGTCTTCTCATGTGGAATAAGCAAAGAAGGTGATTCGTACTTGGTTAAGTGGAATGAAAGTGAGGGAGCAATCAAGCGAACATATTCTAGATTCGGAAAACGACCCTTAGGAGTTGTGCAATTTGATACAACGAGAAACAGGTTTTTGGCAATTGGTGATGAATTTAAAATTAAGTTTTGGGACATGGATAATACCAACATTTTGACAACTATTGATGTTGAGAGTTGATTGTCTGCAAGTCCTCGCCTCTATTTCAACAAGGAAGGGTCCTCACTTTCTATGACTACAAATGATAATGGGATAAATATTTTAGCAAATGTTGATGGAGTATGCCTACTCCGTATGATTGAGAGGTCAGAAAGGGTTCCTCCTGCTGTATCAATTTTTGCCATCAATAATCTTGATAGTAGTTGGACAACAGATGTGAAACCTAGGCTTCTAGATGAGGTTGCGAATAAGAGCAAGAACACGAAGTTATCAGACATCATTGATATCACCCAGAGTAAGTCTATTATCTCTTTTCTCCAATGTTGTTCTCAAGCTTTGGAAATGGTCGCGCAATGATCGTAATCTATCCGACAAGGCCACAACAAATACCGCATTGCAATTGTGGTAGCTAGCACCCAGAGTAAGTCTCTTATCTCTTTTCTCCAATGTTGTTCTCAAGCTTTGGAAATGGTCGCGCAATGATCGTAATCCATCCGACAAGGCCACAACAAACACTGCATTGCAATTGTGGCAGCTAGCAAGTGGAATCCTTATGAAAAATGGTATGCGTGACACAAATCTAGAAGAAGCAGTCTCATGCATAGCCTTGTCAAAGAATGGTTTTTATGTTATGTTTTCTTCTAGTGGGAAGGTGTCCTCATTCAACATGATGAAATTTAAAGTCGTGACAACATTTATGCCAACCCCACATACAAAATATTTTCTTGCTTTCCATCCTCAAGATAATAATATCATTGTTATTGGAATGGAGGATTCAACATTTCAAATATACAACGTTTGAATTGATGAGGTGAAAATAAAGTTGAAGGGACAAACCAGAAGAGAATCATTAGTCTGGCATTTTCTTATTCTCTCAATATTTTGGTATCATCTAGGGTTGATGCTCAACCTTGTGTATGGGGTATAAATGGATTGGATAAGTGAAAGTCAAATTATATTCATTTGCATGCATCAATACCATCACCAGTTGATAGAGATACTAGAGTATTGTTTAATGATGATCAAGTCCACTTGTTGGTCGTGCATGAGAGACAACTTGCTATTCACAATGCTTCTAAATTAGATCGCTTGTGCCATTGGACACCCCATGATTCATTGTCTGCTTCAATTTCAAATGCAACATCCTCATGTGACAACATTCTATTCTATCATTTCACTACAATAATTTTGGATTAGTTCAATCAGTAAGAGAATTATTTCAAAAGGATGAAATTTATCTCACTGGATTACCACCAGGAACTCAAATGATTTTCTTATACTCACGGTGTTGGAGTGAATGAATGCAGTCCCAGCACGTCAAACACTTGAGATGAAGAATTTTTTTGTCTGAACAAGGGACTGTGGAGGACCATATTCAATGTAGTCGCTTCCCCATTAAGCTATGTGATTTCTACTTCAAGAATATGCATGAGGAACGGGCATGGAGAGGACATATTGATTGAAATGCATGAAGGGAATGCATGGATCTATCCCAAACATAGAAACCACTGCCTAAAATGAGGGTTTGTACAAATGAAAATCCTCTTGTTGGTTTCCATTTTAAACTAGACCCCCTTGCCATTGATGTCAAAGGGGGAGGTAAGCATAAGGATGGAGGTTAATTTATCAATTTTTAGGACAAAAGGGGGTGGATCATGTTTTTTCGTCAATGCCAAAGGGGGGATTGATGACATTATTTTCATTTATGGCAAAGGAGCAACAAAAGAGCAGCAAAGGAATAGGAGCAACAAAGTATGGTGCGAGGATATTTGACAACAAAAGATGAAGGTGATGGCAAAAGAACAACAGGAACAACAAAGGGTAAAAGAACAAGAAAATATGATGGCACATGTATTGGTGATGACACACTTGTATTGATACAAGCATTGTTATACCTTTTAGGTAAAGGAGAACAACCTGTTTCATATATTTTTATTACATGTTGAGTTGATTGCATGGCAAAGACTGGTTTGTTGGAGAAAATTGTTGTGATGCAAGGCAAGACTCCATGACAGCAAAGGCAAGGTTGCTAAGACAATGACATGAAGATGTTTTGATGCACATCCAAGGCAACGACAAAGATGTTGCAGATATTTTTTGTGATGCATTAATGGAAAATGTTGTTATTGATAATGAGAAATGAATGCTCAATTATATAGTCATATGTTATTCCTATAATGTTACATGATGTTGGCATTATGTTGATGAATTTAATCATTACATGTGGATAAAAATAATATTGGGTGGAGCATTTATTTTTGTGTTATAATATTCAAAATATGAAGAGTTTGGAAACGAATGAGTGGAAGGCAAAGAGTCAAGCTTGTTCACTTCATATTCTTATGTGGGATACAAACAACCAGAAAACTATCTTTATAAAAGATGTGATTTTGGAAGGCAATATGGTGTTAGAGAGTTAGAGAATGTGTGAGAGTTGATTGAGGTGTTATGAATTAGTCACCTAGCACATATGAAGCTTATGCAAAGCGAATTTGAAGGGAAGAAGAGGCAGAGATGAAGATGGAGATATGCAGAATTGATGACCAAGTAAACCAACACATTGATGTTTCTTGTTTGCGTCAGGGGATTGTAGTCTCCTTCCAAGTAGTGGCTTGATAAATATCAGGTTGGATCCTGATGAGGTAGGAGCCTCATGTGGGTTGTACCCTATAGAAAATGTATGGGAGTTGGATCTTCCTTGCATGTTACATCTTGCAAAAAATTGAGGTAGCAACCTCCTATAGGTTGGAACTTGCAGAAAATCAGATGTAATAAGGGAGTAGGAGCTTTCCTTTGCATCAAAACAATAATAATCGTGGTTTTCTCTGTTTATGGGTTTCTGTTTATATCTAGTGTCAATATGTGTTGTTATTATGTGTTGATGTGATGTTTTGGTTTGCTTATTACGTGTTCACATATTCAATCTATTGGTCATTATTTGTTAAACTACTCATTTAATGTTTCAGTAAATGAATTTTAATGTCCATGAATGGATTAAATTGATTCACCCCCTCTTAGTTTAATCAAGTTTTCATAAGATATTTCCATGTACATAAAATCGATGACATTACACATGATCCGTAAACTGCCGTGGATATTCCATTGGACAATTTGTTACAATAGATCTGATAATAAGATATTAAAATTCTGAATTTTTACAATATTACAGTTTTATTAAACTTCTAAATCTGTAAATGTAATTGTAATTAGTTCATGCATGCGAATGGAAATTATGCAGAAAATTAGAGAATGACAAAATAAGATCGCACACACACACACATAAGACACAAGATATGCTCTCTGGGAAAACCTTTTAGGAGAAAACCCAGCTGGAAGGTGAGCTCCCTTCGTTCTCTTTCTTTGTCTAGAAAATATGGCTACAACTAGAAGGAAGTAATCCCTATGGCCAGTGGGCTGCTATAGTGCACAGATCCTCTATGTGTGCTCTACCTCATATCCCTCTTGGCTATCTTTGCTCAACTATGGAACAAAATGCTCTTCAATGAATGGCATGCCTCTTCCTCCTAGTGGCCCAGTTATAACACAACCTGATAGTGGCCCGGTTATAACACAACCTGATAGCCTACTAGTGGTTAAGTTTGACTACATCAATTTTTAACTAGAGTTACAAAATTGACTCTTCTAGAGTGTTTTACATCACAAACATGTGGCTAGCCCCTTTTCCATGAATAATGGGGGATGATGCGACATCCTACTGAATTATAGGTGTGAAAATAGGAAGGTAAACTTTTGAGTGGCATAACTTTTGTATACAGACTCCAATTCACACACTTTTTGTGTTGTCGTAAAGATCTTTGTGTGTAGAACAACATGAAATGGTGCCATGCTGAAGTGGTAATTTTTTACTCCCGAAGAGCGTCGTTTGATGCCTCAAAACGCTCCCAGAAGATTTCAGACCCCGTTTCGCCAAACTGGATCCTGCCAGTAAAAATGGTCCCATGAGCTGATTCCTCCACTTTTTCCACTCTGAATGTATCAAAATGGATGAAAAACAATATAATTGTCTAATCTGGATCACACCTCCCCATTTTGGGAGGCTTTTGGTCCCCAAAAGCTTTTACTGAATGATGTGTGGAAATTTTTTCTCCACCTTCTCTCTGGTGTACCATTTAGATTTTCCTGGAAGTTGTCCTTTCAACCTAATCTGCCAAAGGTCATACTGCCCCTATCTTGTAGTTTTGGACCTCTTCTGTAAAACTGTATCTTCTATCAACTCTACTTGAGCATCTGGTGCCAAATCCTCCACAAAACATAGGACATGTTCCTATTCCTGATCTAGCATGGAAGGCTCATGGAGTTTCAAATTCTTTACATTCGCAACTGAGTAAATGTGCATATATGGTGGTAGACTAAGTCGATAGGCATTATTACCCACCTTTTCTAGTATCTCAAAGGGTCCATATCTCAGAGCCTTGATTTTCTTACAAGCCCCTTGCAGCCTCTCCTTATTCAATTGTAGCCATACTTTGTCTCCCATCTTGAACGATTTCTATATTATGTGCTAATCATACCTAGCCTTACACTTCTCCTATGACTTCTGCAATGTGTCTTGTACCTGTAGATGGATCTTCCTGATCTTTTCTATAAAATTTGTAGCCCTCAAAGCATCTCCAGTAATATCTTTCGTCACTCCTCCTTGCTTCCCATATGCAATATCCAAATGTGAAGGTGGAAAATATCCAAAACAAGTCTCAAATGGGGATTTTCTTGTAGAAGTGTGGACTGCTCTATTGTAAGAATGTTGTATATATACTAGATTTTCATCCCAATTCTTTGAATGCTTCTTGTTGTATCTCTTAAGAATTTGCACCACATTCCTATTGACTACTTTTGTTTTCCCATCTATCTATGGATGGAACGTTGTAGATCTCTTCAACTTTGTGTCCATCTTCTCCCATAATGTAGTCCATAATGCACTGAGAAATCTTGTATCCCTGTCTGAAATGATGCTCCTTGGTATCCCAAAGTGCACCCAAACCTGTCAAAAGAACAAGTTTGTTGCTTCTTGCCCACTGATGGTCTTTTTACAGGGCATTAGAACACACATCTTGCTGAACCTGTCAACTACCATGAACAGGTAGTCATGTCCCTTCCTGGTTGTTGGTAAACCTACCACAAATTCCATGGAAATGCTTTCCCAAAGACGGGTAGGTACAAGTAAGGGATGATATAGAACCTGTTTCATGTTGTTAGGTTTTCTGGTACAACAAAACATGCATCCTCTTATGAACCTAGCTACTTGCACTTGCATCTTGGGCCAATACACATACCTCTGCAAGTTAGTCATAGTCTTCCCTACACCAAAGTGCCCTGCAACCTTGGAGGTGTAAGCTTCTCTAATCAACTAGAATCTCTCACCTTTAGGAACACATAGCTTATCTAGCCTGTAGAGTAACCCATCCTGGAGATGGTAGTCAATGGTGTTGTCACCATCGTGCACATGACTATGACTCTGCAGCTGTTGATACACCTCCTTGAAGTCCTCATCCTCTGAATATGCATGCTTCTATGTATTCATCATGGGTGAATTGCTCCATTTTCATAAGAGTCCCCAAAGGTGTAATATTTGATGTGGGTGGCCTTGAAAGCATGTCAACCAACTTGTTTGTGTTGCCCTTCTTATACTTGATCACCAAATGGAACTGTTGTAAAAACCCATCCACTTGTAATGCTTGGTCTGTTGTGGCTTACTCTAGGGCTGTAAGTATTGTAACGACTGGTGATCTATGTGGATTATTGTCTCATTTCCCATCAGATAATTCTTCCACTTCTTCCCAAATTGCACCATTGCATAGATCTCTTTTTCGTAGGTAGGGTAGTTAAGAACTACTCCATGAAATACGTCAAAATGGTAGCATACAAACCTTCCTCCCTACATCAAGACAACTCCGATAGTATACCCACTTGCATTTGTCTCCACTTCAAAGGGTCGCTGCAATTTTGGTAATTCTAGAACCAGTGCTTGGCTGATATTCTTATTTAGCTCCTTGAAATCCTTTTGTTGACCTTTTCCCCATTAGAAACTCTTGCCACTTGTTGTTATGGCATGGAGAGGTGCTCCTACTGCTGAAAATGAGGCTATGAATTTCCTCAGGTACTGTGTTGCCCCATTGAAACTCCTAACCTTAGAAACATTAGTAGGCACCGACCATTTTATGATGGCCTCCATCTTGGAAGGATCTATCTTTAGCTCTCCTCCATCGATCACATACCCTAAATACACCAAAGACTGTTGCGCAAACTCCCACTTCTTGAGATTTTCTAGCAGCTGGTGATTCTTTAATGTTTCCAACACCTGCATAAAATGTGACATATGCTCCTCCTAGGTAGCACTATATACTAGTATATCATCCAAATAGACAATGAAAAATAAATCTATAAAATGGCACAGTACATCTTTCATTAATCTCATAATATAGTTGGTGCATTACATAGGCCAAATGTCATAACTAACCACTCATACAAACCTTTCCTGGTTTTGAAGGCGATCTTCCATGTATCTTCTTATTTGACTCGAACTTGGTGATATCCAAACTTCAAGTCCAACTTAGTGAAATATTTTTCTTGCTACAACTGATCCAACAAATCATCTATCCTAGGCAGGGGGTATCTGTTCTTAAGCATGATTTTGTTAAACGCTCTGTAATCTATACACATCCGCCAAGTCCCATCCTTCTTTGGCATAATGATGATGGGTGAACCACATGGTTATGTACTCGGTTGAATGATACCCTATTCTAGCAGTTGTTGCAACTATTTATTCACCTCACTTGCTTCTATAACAGACTGCTTGTACAACTCAATATTTGGCAACAGGGAGTTTGGCAATAGATGGATCTCATGTTCGACTTCTTTCTTAGGTGGTAACCGTTTGGGCTTTTGGAACACATCCATGTATGCTTGTAACAACTCCTCCAATTGTTTTTTATGTTTCTTAGTACACCCCTCCAGGGATGCCTTGCCTCTTATTGACTCCTCTTCAGAATGACTTTCTCTTAAAAACAATAAAACATACTTCTTGCTGGAACTGATCAATTGCTTGGCTTGGCTGGAACTTACCAGTGAAATTTTCGACTTGCCTTTGTGTGCATTGATGATGAACAATTTTCCATCCTTGATGAGTCGATACTGATTGACTCTCCTCGTGAATATTGCATCACGCATGTACATGTATGGACTCCCAAATATGACTCCACATACATCAAGGGGAACCACATCTAGACCTACTTCATCAATAAAATCAACACTAATAGCAAATCTAAATTTTCATTGTTTAGTTACCTTCAACTCTGCATCTTTATTTACCCATCCCATAGGATATGGGTTTTGATGATCACAAACTTCCAACCCCAACATTTTGACCAACTCTACTACAATGAGATTTCCCTGTGATCTTGAGTCAAACAAAGCATCAATCTTTGTCTTATTGACCTGTATCTGTATATGGAAGAGCTTGGTCATTTCTTTCTCTTCCTACTGTTGAAGGCTACTCAGATTCACCTCCTTCTTCACTGATGCACAAACGATATTCTCATCCACGTCTGAGTTGCTTTCAACTTGGTTGCTTGAATCCATGGCCATGGTATTTTTCTTCTTGTTATCTATCTTCTTGTTCTTCGAGTTTAGCTCTGGATGCAACTTCCAACACTTCTCCCCTATATGGCCATCAATGTTGTAGTGGTTGCAATGGTTGTTATGATCTCTACACTGGTCCGATGTGGTTGTCGTCTCTTTATGTTTTCCCCCTTTTTTCTTTTTCTTCCCCTCCTTAGAAGCATCATGTTGCTCCTTCTGTTTTGATCCACTTGATTGTGCTCTCTTCAGGCCTATGTTTTCCAAGTATTATGTGTGTACACAAGCCTCGTCCACCGATTTGGGGAACAACATCACTTGCTCGCGCAAATGGTGGTGCAGCCCCCCTAAATACTTGAGGAGTACATTTGGCTTCTTTGGAGAGATACCCAATATTATAACCATCTTTCTTAATTTTGTGGTGTACTTATGCATGCTTTGGCCTGACATTTGTCTAAAGTAATGCCACCGGATCCACTGGTCCTCCACATACCAAATTAGATAAAACTGTGACTTAATGAGGGTTTTGAAATCCTCCCACTTAGTCACTAGAGGTTCTCCCTCCAACCTCAGGGTTTCCATGTGGCTCTCCCACCAAGTCAATGCATAGCCTTCTAATTTCAGTTGCAACAATGAGATATTTTTCCCTTCCTTGATGTGATGGACACTGAAATAAACTTCCAGTTGTTGCAACCAGTGGTTCAGTTTCAAAGTGTCGACTCTCCTTGTGGTATGACTTGATATCGAATTTTGCTTCCATTTTAAACAGGGACTGTGATTGATTCACGACACTCGAACTGGGTTGATATTTTTTGGGTCCTTTCTTCAATTGGTTCTCTATTTCTCCCCGATCTTTTGATCCCCATTTTGATTTGTCCTCTACATTCGAACCCCCATCTTCTCCAAATATCCCTAGCTTTCTATTCAAGGCCACCATGAAGAGGCTTACATTGTAGTCGATATCTGTGACTTGTTGTTCCAACTGCGTAAACCTCACCACTGCAGGATCATGAGGTTCGTTTACAAATTCCTCGACCATGATTAGGGTTTTACGATTTTCTGCCCCGCTGGTCTAGATCCCCACAATCTCCATAAAATACCCAAAGAAACCTGCTCTGATACCAAATGATCCATAAACTATCATGGATATTCCACTGGATAGTTCGTCACGATAGATCTGATATTAAAATATTAAAATGATGAATTTTTACACTATTACAGCTTTATTAAACTTCTATATCTTTAAATTGAACTGTAATTAGTGCAAGCATACGAATGGAAATTATGTAGAAAATTAGAGAATTACAAAATGAGATCACATACACACATAATACACAAGATATGCTCTTTGGGAAACCCTTTTGGGAGAAAACTCAGCTGGAAGGTGAGGCTGCTTCACTCTCTTTCTCTGTCTGTAAAATATAGCTGCAACTACAAAGAAGTAATGCTTGTGGCCTATGGGATGCTATAGTGCATAGATCATGTTTGTGTGCTCTACCTCCTATCCCTCTTGGATATCTTTGCTCAACTATGGAACAAAATGCTCTCAAAATAATGGCATGCCTCTTCCTCCTAGTGGCTTAGTTATAACATTGTCCGATAACCTACTAGTGGTTAAGTTTGACTACATCAACTCCTAACTAAAGTTACAAAATAGACTCTTCTAGAGTTTTTTACATCACAAACACGTGGATAGCTTATTTTCCATGAATAATGGACACTGATGCGACATCCTCTCGAATTATAGGTGTGAAAACAAGAAGGTCAACTTCTGAGTGGCATAACTTTTGCATACAGATTTTGATTGACACACTTCTTGCATTGTTGGAAAGATCTTCATGCGTAGAACAACATGAAAAGGTGCCGCACTAAAGTAACAAAGTTTTACCCCCCAAAAAATTTTGTTTGATGCCTCAAAATGCTCTCAGAAGGTTTCAGACCTCATTTCGCCAAACTAGTGCACACTAGTAAAAATGGTCCCTTGAGATGATTCCTCCACTTTTTACACTCTGAATGCATCGAGATGGATGAAAAACAATATAATGATCCAATTTGGATCAACACACATAGTTGTTAATTAAATAAAACATGAACAAATATATTTACTCATCACCTTGGTATATTTACAATAAGCATGATGATCTAAAACTTGCTATAAAATCAAATCCCATGTTAATATGTAGGTTAGAAAACAAAATAACATATTAGCAATATGTCGAGCCAACAATCATATTATTTGTAAAGTTAAAATCAATACACGTATATATAGCAATTAAAATAGCATATTAAATGTTTATCCTTTGTGTGTGTGTGTGCCTCTTCAAGTCCAATGTTGAACCTTCGCTCTAATACCACTTTGTAATAGTCCCTTCCATCCGCTTATGTTATCTCAGGTTGAGGAAGTTTTTATTATATAATTAACACAACCTCCAAGGTCTATTATGAAAATGGGGTTACAAAATTCCCCTTTTTCAAAGTTTCTGAATTAAATTATAATACCCCCGTAGTATCCATTTTGTCGAGAACTTTATGAGGATATAATTTTTATCTCAATCCAACTCCTATATTGAAAGTTGTTTCCCCTTGAAGTTTGACCAATCATATAAGGCCACATCAACTTTGGGTTGCCATGTGTGGCTCTACCATGTCACTATAAACAATTTCACATCACCCATGTCCTTTATGTGATGTCCTTGTGGCCATTACTAGGTCTCCATGGTGATTTCCATGTCAACCCAAGCTCGTGGGCTCCACAAGGCTCAACCCCACGAGTTATGCAGTGATTTCACGTTACCCCTGATTCCATGTTCCCAGATTCTAGAGTGGTTTTTCATGGGTGGTTTCTTATTTCAGAACAACCCCCCCCCCAACTAACTAATTGCAGATGAGAGGGCCCCTGGGGTGAATGAGGGCGATTGATCAAACCCATCCCCCAATCACAATGCCACGAGGTGGCACCCTTTCAACGAGGGGCCCATGGTAAAAATCCCCGCGTCGAATCCTCCCCTCCTATGTTAACTCACAACAGACTACAGGGCCACCAAAATGAATGTGGGTTGTCGATTTTCCCATCTTGTGATCATGGTGTCAAGGGTATCTTGCTTATTACAGAGGTTCAGAAGGTCGATTTGATGAGCAGGGGCGAACCTGTCAGTTGATAGCTCCAACAGACATGAATTTCTATGATGATCATCATCATCGCTCAATCACCATCACCCATTCCATGTTACTTTTCACATTTGTTATGAAAGTGAGGGGTAGGTGATGGTAAGGTCATGTGGCTCCCACGTGGCCTCCACGCCACTCCAACAAGTCACGAAATAATGTCTTGCCTCCACATTAGAACAATTCCACAACAACTCACCACTGCCATGTGGCATCCACGGGGAGATGTCATGTCAACAATTGCACGGGTCCTTGTCATCATGGCGTCGACCTATGGGCTACATGGCACCACCACATAAGCTTAATTGGTTTGATGTCATCAATGGGCTCCTATATGGCATCCATGTGGTCCCTGTCAGATCCCCGCAACACTATGACATCAACTCAAGCGCGAACCCCACCTGGCCCTTCCCTATCCCATTTAGTGATGATTTTACATTATATCTGGTTCTAGGATAATCCAAGGTGTTGTGTCATTGTCCATTGTTGAAATTCCCTTTACCAAAAGCCTCAGATTACACTCGAACTTAAAAGAATCCAACCCCAACATCTATTTGACCATTGTAAGAGTGTGCACTCTTGTGTCACCCCCGGATATCGAAATTCCCTGAATCCATCTCTTATGTAGCACATTCGGTGTAGGACCCACCATATACCATCTAGCTTTCCACATTTTATTACAGCCATGGTGTATCCTAGATTAGAGTGGATCATAAACATTAGGGAATGAAAAAAAATCAAACCCACATTTTTTTACCAAAGTCCCTCGAGCTAGGGAGGATGCTTCATTTCATATGGAGGCATTGAGGTTATTTTGTTCCCTTAACACATGATAATATTAGACCCTAGCTATGAGTTTGATTGCTTTGTTGATTCTAGCAATGATGGAGGCAAGCCTGCTATCTTTCGAAGTTGTCTAATGAGTCGAGGCTTTCATGATAATATTAGAGTCTTGAATTATGACCAATATTTTAAAGTTAATTGTTAGAAGTAATCCTTGAAGAAGTTTGTAAGCTTCATCTTTGTCATTGGATGAAATTTTAAGTTCCTTGGAAAAGGTTACTTTATTATTTCCCTTGGGGTAAAAAATGACCCCACCTCTCTTCTACCACCTATGGATTTCCTTTCAATGATCCACCGAAGAAAATAATGAAAGGCTTTTGGTAAATTCACTAGTCTAAAAATTTCTACTCTCTTATTTTTATCTACCTGTTGTCATTGCTACAACGCCCTCCAAAATTTTGGGCTATGCCCAAATTTCGGAGCCTACTTTGACTTTGCATATTGTCGTCACAAGCATTAAGAGTTATTGCATGTGTTTTCTCTAAGTGTCCTTGTCCCATTTGCAAGAAAATCAAAGTGTCGTCTTTTAGCATGTGGAGTGTCGCATAATGCATAAAATCTAGTTTTGGTGGTTTCAAGGGGTAATATTTGTGTAAATGAGTTGGTCTTACCATGTAAACATGTGTCACACTCATTTCCAAAGTTTCAAGCACTATCGCACAAGTGTCATCATGGTTGTCGCAAAGTGTATCTTTGGTGTCGGACTTGGTGTAAGTCGTCGTAAAGTTGTCGCATTGAGGAGAGGATGTTGTTCATGTGTTCTAAGTGTTCCATGTTGTTTTGTCAAATAATATAAGTGTGTCATAATGTTTAGAGTCATGCTCTTGCCCATCATTCTTTCACTGATCAAACACTTAGTCAAATTCAGAAAACTCCCTAACTGGGCCACTTAGCCTCTTTCATCCAGCCTAAATTGTGAACTACGTATTCTCAGCCCTCAAGCAACATCCTTGCATCTTGGCACTGTGCAATGCAAAGTTCTTGCTTACCAGAATTGCACATTGCGTAGTATCAGTTCTCAATCCCAACCCATGAGCTCCAAAACTGTGCAATCTTCCTCTCCAATCAACCCTGAACTGCACATTGAGCAAGGTCATTCCTCAAGCCTCGGGCTTGAGTTCCTAAACTGCACAGTTGTGCAATAACCTAGCCTCCATGTCCTTCTAGCACTACACAATGGGAAATCCCAGTGCTCAAACCCTTAGCCTGGCTCCTTGAATCCCTCAACTACACAATCCTCAAGCCTAGTCCATCTTGAATTGCACATTGTGCAGTCTCAAGGCTCAGACCTAACCCTTGATTGCCTGAGTTGCACAATTGAGCAACCACTGAATCTCTTCCTCAGCTTGCCACCTAGTTCCAGCTCAGTCAATGGATCATCATGCAACATCTTAAACTAGGGGGTTTATCGGACTCATGTCGTCTTGTCATGAGTGAATTGCAAATGCAGGTACTCTATCATGCTATAACAGGTTGATGAAGAATGAGACCATGCTAGAAGACACCTTTGAAGATGCAAATACAAGTTGATCAATCAAGAGGAAGCAAAGGGACATCAGTTTGCGACAACAACTCAAGATCTAATAACACTGAAGACTCCTCATATTTAGCCATATGGAGGTGGAAGAAGAGATCATGTTTTATCTTCAAGAAGACACAAAGAAAACAACAACAAATAATGGTTTGAAATTACCATGTCATCATGCAGTCCATGTCATCAGTGTCATGTCATGTCATGTCCCGAGTCATTATGTGCCACATCTTTTAATGGATTATGTAAATTCTTATTCAAAGTGTATTGTAGAGTGGAAGTCCAAATGACATATATAGAATGTAGAGAGTCAAATGAGAGTTGAAAAGCCATAGGAAAGTCAAAGAGTCATGAAGGTAATCCAAGATTCATAAGAGAGGTGAAGGATCACTCCATTTGCTATATATACACCCTCATTATACAAGAAAATGACTTTTCACCTTGGCTTCTCCCATAAGGCATCAAAGAGACAAAGTTAGTACTTTTGGGGAGCAAGTAGTGGCTCCAACGCTCCATTATTGGAGCAAGTGATCTTTGTTGTATACATGCATCTTGGGACTTTTACTTAATATTTGAAGCCTGATGGCCAACACATTTTCATACATGGATTGTGAATATTTGTAAGACTATTCTATAAATGTTTATGATTCATGTTTTCTTTTCACCTGTACTAAAGTAGTTGAACTATTTCGGTTATTTTAGTGTTTATCATATTGAGAATGTGTTGTAATGGTTGTGATGTTCATTGCATCTTTGTGGACTATTCTACTAGATGTTAGACTAATCTTTATGTGTTTGTGTGTTTCTACTAGAGTGGTACTATTACCTCTCTTTCAAAGGCTCACTTCCTCTCCCTCCATGGTAGAAGAACCTTGATGTACTTGCAACCGAACATTCACCAAACACTCTTACTTTCTTTTTGAAGGCACATATGTGATTCTCTCTCTTGTTGACAGTTAAAGCAAAGGCAAATCTTTAAGTAGAAGACAATCAGGTCGCATTCCGGATGGGGCTCCTACACCAAACGATGTCAGGTATAATTAGAACCTTATATTTGGGATACCCCTTTGAATGTTGGCAAGTTGAGCATGGTCAACATTTCTGGCACTAGAAGGAGGGAAGCCAAATTTTTATGGTTGATAACTCCACCCACCCACACCATAATAGCTCTCGACAAAGCAACAACATTCCCAGTACCTCTCCAACTCATATTCTTGAAACAAGCAAATCTTCTTAGCCAATCCCTGAATAGAGTTGTGAAGTTTCATAAGGGGATATTCGGGCAATTCGACCCATAACCCGTAAGTTTGAAAAAGCTATTGGATTGATTCTTGGAGCACATAATCTTCCTTATTTTCCGAAGAAGAAAGAAACAACCCCTACCAGGATAATAGTTTCTACAGTGGAAGATTTGGTTTTCGCTACCCTTGAAGAGCTGGTAGAATATGTAGACAACACAAAAAAGCCAGAGCAACCTCCATCTTTCAATAGGGTTGACAGAGACAAAATTGTGCTCTCAGACGACACTTTCCACGGGTTAGGCGGTCACAAAGAAGATTCCCCAGATTCTGAAGATGAGGAGGAGTACATATATGAATACATGGCAAACCAAGGTCTTTATTGGATGACTCAGGGCCCACTTTCCCTTTCAGGTATTTTACATAAGATGCCAAGACACCTGGAAAAGTTATTAATGAAATATGACCCTGACAAACTGATCAAAGTGGAAAACCATTTGGATAACTTATACCTACACATGCAGATGCTCGAGGTACATTATGACAATCTTGCATGTAGACTCTTTCTTTGTACCTTAGATGGTAGAATGACTGCTTGGTATTATAGTATTCCCGCAAAATTAATTCATAATTGGAGGGGATTTAAAAAGTTCTTCCTTGAAAAGTTCATTGATGACAAAACCCCAAATTATTAAAGGGGTTAGGGAATCTGAAGATGGGGGAAAAACAAATGGTCAAATATTTTAATCATAGGTTCAATTGAGTATTGAACCAATTTACTCTGGATACGACCCCTCATGCCTTCATCACAATCGATTACTACACTTCTGCCTTGCCGATAAGCATTTCACAATTTGTAAAGAGAGTTGCGAAAGAAACTTTGGTTTAAAATTTTGAAGAAGTTATCGTAGTTGAAAAGGAATTGTGTGCAATTGGATTCATTATCAACGATGAATCATCTAAAGACTCCAAGGACATAGGAAAAATGTCTCAGACCTCTTCAAACAAGGCCAAGGACAAAGAAGTTATTGATCTAGAGAGCTTGTCCAGGACCATCAAGTCTTTGTCCAATGAGTTGGCAGAGTTAAAACAAAGGACAAGTGAGATCACTATCAGCAACAAGCCCCAAATTTCAACTTCCTTAGAGGGACCAACAACAACAACAACATTAGTAGTCAGTTGGCTAAGTCTGCACAGAGCTCGAATGTCATGTTGAATGTTGAAAGCATAGGTATGGATCAATATATTTCTCTTTTCATCAAGAATACCATTAAGAAAAAACATGCCCATAGTGGAATCACAACATGAACACTTTAGCCATGCACATCATTAACGCAATACTTTCAGATGAGAAAACTAAGCAGATGGAAGAAAAGGAAGAATTTGTTGCGGCTGAAGAGACTACGGGTATCACACACAAAGTGAATACTTTCAGTTGTGTGTTCACTGTTGGGAACAAGAAGGATGCCAAAGAACCACAATTCAATGAGGCACCAACTCAAAAATAGAATAGTTGATACAAGTTGAGAAGCCAATTTCCTGCTCTTGAACAAGAGTTGACCAGGAAATAATTGAAGGAACACTTGTTAAGAAATATCACACCACCTGTCAACTCGACTCAAAACACTCAAGACAGGTATGGAAAAGTTGCCACTGCAAATAACACTTATGCTAACAGTAAAAGCAAGTCCACCACCCCGGAAGTGTTAGACAAAGCCACTCCTCTAGACACTTTGGCAATGCTTGTTCTGTTGGATTATAATATAGTGGATGACATGAAGAAATCCGATGTGAATATTTCGATCTTTGAGTTTACAAGGATAGTTGGCAAGCGGGAGCCACTTCTCCAAGCCCTTGAGAAACCTTCCTTAGGTAACGATTCTTCTTCTTCTTAGAAGGGATCTAGTAAGTCTTATGGTCCCTTAGAATTAGTTCTTAACGCGTTGACATTAGAAGCTAATACTTTGCGCTCCATTTTTATTGACTTTTGAAGTTTTCAATTACAATGTTCACAATTGTTTAGTTGATTCTGGTGCATCTATAATGTAATGCCATTATCCGTTTCCAAGAAATGAATGCCAAATGGGATAAGACAGATGCACAGATCATTCAGTTAGACAAGACTCTTGTCCAAGGTATTAGTGATCTCAGAAACATTCTTATCCGCCTATCATCTAATCATTGAGTTCACCAATGCAAAAACATAGTAATTGTGGACATTCTGGAAGCCTACGGTGTAATGTTAAGTAGAGAGTGGTCTAGAAAACTACATGAGTATTTTGCTACCAAATAGTCACATTTATGGTTTTCGTATAAGAGCAGGAATAGCCAAATTCGGATGGAATGAGAACTGCACATGAAACACACGGTTACACCCTTCAAAGGAAAAAATGAGTTTGTTGCTTTCGCAGATTTGATTTTTGGAAATTTCTTTTTGGACACTGACCTTGGGTGCTACCTTACTCAGACTTCCCCAGTCCCATCGGAAACACAATTGGAACTCCTTCTTCTCCCAGTTGACAGAATGACCTATGTACAGTAGATGGTAGTATTACTAGTGTAGGGCATAACTCTTGTATATTCTATGTTTGGATTTTTTATTTTGATGGTTCCAAGACACGAGAGGGCTTCGGAGGCGGTTGTGTTTTAGTAGACCCACAACGAAGGAAACACCTGATCTCTTGCCGCTTGGAATTTGAGTGCACTAATAACATTGCAGAATATGAAGCATTCATCGTGGGCTTACATAAGGCCATTTACCTCAAAGTTGGGGCCCTTAAAGCAATATGTGACTCTGAAATCTTCGTACAACAAGTACGAAATACTATGCACTGTGTAAAGTTATGAACAAGAGGTATAGCATTTGATTTCTCAATTCCAAGCTTTCAATATTGTATCTATTCCTAGAATGTGTAACACAGTCGCAGATGCATTAGCAAATGTTCCTACTAGGTTGTCACCACTTAAGAACGATTTTTCTATTAAAATTATTTATAATCCATCTGTCCCTGACAATATCACTAATTTACATGTTTTCAATGATGACTAGAAAATACTTCATTCATGGAAAACACTGACATGTTCAAAGATGCAGCCATTGACGAAGACGAGCACGACAAATCATTGCAAGATGCAGCTTGAGAAAGCAAAGATAACCCTATACCAAAGGGCGTGGTATCACTAGAGAAGTTGTATGACTTGCATAATTGCTTTAGAGGACCAGTCAATGTCAAAACTCACAGTTCAACATTGTCGCGTGAGCATATAAATCTTGGAACGGAGAAAGATCTAAAGTTTGTTAATCTCGGTACTTGTTGCACACCTCAAGAGTGACATGCTTTTATCCGCCTATTCAAGCAGTACCAAGATGTTTTCACGTGGATGTATAATGAACTCAAAACTTATGACACGTAAATACTCTAATATGTTATTCCAATAAAGGAAGGGGCCAAACCTTTTCAGCAGAAGCTGTAGAAGGTACATTTGACGATTGAGCCCCTAATTGAGAAAGAGTTAAGGAAGTTGTTCGATGCTCGGATCATTTACGAAGTGCAACATTCAACATGGCTTTCTAATTTGGTCCCAGTGAGGAAGAAGTCTAGGGAAATATGCTTGTGTGTAGATTTCTGAAATATTAACCACACCTCAAACAAAGACAATTATCCTTACCATCAATGGAGGAAATATTACAGATGGTATTAAGGTGACAAATTTTTTCTCACCTTGACAGATTTTCTGGCTACAACTAGGTTATGGTCTCAGAGTCTAACAAGCTTAAAACTACATTTCGAATGAAGTGGGGCATATTCGCTTTCAGGAGAATTCCTTTTGGGTTGGTTAATGTCAGTGCAACCCTCCAACGTGCAATGGACATCGCATTTTGCGGTATGATCGGTCAGAGCGTGGTGATGTATCTTGATGATGTCATGGTGTTTTCAAAGAAAATATCCGACCACCTACACCACCTGAAGCAAATCTTTGAGCAATGTCGAAAATATGGGATATCTCTTAATCCCAAGAAGAGCATTTTTGCAGTGTCCAAGGGAAATATCTTGGGCCATATCATAGAAAAGAGTGGGATTAAAGTAGACCCTAAAAGGGTCAAGGCTATCATGCAAATTCCCTTCCTAGTGAACAAGAAAGTCATGAAGCCCTTCCTTGGGAAGATAAAATTTCTCTGCAAGTTCATCTCCGATTACCCATAAATAGTGAAACCCATGTAGGAGATCATAAGGAAATATGTAATATAAAAGAGGGATAAAAGGGGAAAATATGAAATTTCCCACATTAAGGAAGCAATCGAAGAAGCACCAGCCTTGTACAACCCAAATTTTATAAGGATTTTCTGCTCTACTCCTTTGCTTCTGATACTTCTCTTGTCATTGTGCTTATGCAAAAAGATGATCAGAATAATGAGCGACCTATATATTTTATGAGTGCTAACCTACAAGGACTTGAACTCAACTACCTCACCATTGATATACAAGCTTATGTGGTCTACAAGGCAGTGAAGCACTTATGACCCTATATTTTGAAGAATCATTGTATTATTGTCGTGCTGCACCCAAAAGTCAGTTCGTTGTTTGTCCAACAAGAGCTGGGTGAGAGAAGAGTGAACTGGATGACTAGGTTACAAGAGTACGATATGGAATTCAAACAAGTTTCCACAATCAAGGGCCATGGCCTATGCCATCTAGAAGCAGAAGCAATGAATTCACCATAAGATGATCTATCTGGATGGGAGTAAGAGATTAATATGTGCATTGTTGAGCAAGCTAGCCCCATTGCTATCTGACACTCTTGGTATGCGTATGTGCGTCAATATCTTGAGCATGGTAATTTTCCCTCTCACTTATCCGCACAACAGAAGAGGGCAATCAAATTAAAAGCTTTATCTTACTAGTTAGTACATGGGGTGCTTTTCAGAAAGCACCACAACAAAGTCCTGCTCAGATGCTTATAAGCATAGGATTCAAAAAAGGTGTTATGTGACCTCCATGATGGACCAACCAGAGGGAACTTCGCAGTGACACCATAACGCACAAGTCATGCAGGCCAGCTTTTATTGGCCCACATTATTTAAAGATGCTCATGCATATGCCTACAAGTGTCCGGTCTATTAGAAGTGTGTCGGCTGTAACACCCTCCTCCCACATCTACCCAAGTAACCAGCCAACTGGGGCAAACATACGACGAGAGGCTACTATGATTGGATTCGAACTCCTATGTGACCTTAAGGAAGTGGAATCGATGGAAACATAAGACACAAACATTCGACATCAACTTCAAGACCCTCAGGAACCAATCACACACTTCAGACAACTTGCCCTTGGGTCCTACTAAAGTTTTGACCAACTTAAGACTCAGTTGCTCTCATGCTATAGGAAAGACAATGTCTAGAAACCCAACGTCGCTCTCACAGGCTTTCCTGCCAACTTCCAAAGATTCATTTTTCCAGTTTTGTGCCAGCGTCCTCGGGATTTGAGCCACTTTTTCAGGCCCATATCCCAGGTCACTGCCTAGAAAGGAATGATAACTTAGGAGCATTAAAAGAACATGGAAACAATGATGCAAAAGGAATAAGTTAAATAAGACCTTAATCAGACCCCTACTAGCCATAACAAGCATTTCGTCAAACATGTTGCAAGCATGTAATCTACAGGTGTAACCAACATAATTAAACATAGGGATCTTGTACTTATCTGAGAATCTCTAAGAACCATTGTTCCCTCATGTCATTTGTTGCATTACCATCTATTAGACAATAGATACAATATCCATTCATTTACAAATAAAAACATGCTAAGAGCCATCCATAGATGTTGTCATAAAACACACATATAACTAGCATAATAACAACATAAACACTCATGAAAGTACAACCATATAGACCACATATAATCCATCAAAATGCTCATAGAAATACAAGGAGAAATAACCTTTAATTAATAATGCAAAAACCAAACCTGGGATGGGACTTCCACATTCCACCCGACCATAGAATGGCTGAGCCAAATCTCTCTTTAGCCATTCACCCCGTGCCATATTCCAAGCATGAATGTGGTACTCAAACCAAAAGAACCATCCCAGGCAAACTGAGGTTAAACCACCTCACCCTCATCAATAGAAACCAGGGTTTACCGTAATCCATCCTGAATCACTAGGCCAACACAATGAACACATCATAACAGGCTTTATCGTGATCCCCACCCAATCACTAGGCCAAACAAGCATGGATGCCATCGGATTTCGCCACCTACACCGTGAGGAATTTTCCTACCTCTTAGTCTCTCAGGTTGTACTACAATCCAAACCTGGATCACTAGGCCCTAAACTGAGACCCACTCGCCAAGCTTTACCACATATCCAAAACCCAAGATTACTAGGCCCAACAGAGAGAAAACCACCTCTTGGATTTACCGTATATCCTGCCATTCACCAACAAGGATTCCTACGCCATCCGAGGCAACACAAAATCCGGCTTTAGGGCAACCCATAGTCGAATTCACGGGTTACTAAGCCATGTGTTCTATCATTTTAGAGATCCGCCTCACTTAGCTACAAATCCATCTGGAAATAAAGCTTAATTAAAATAGGAGAACCCCATCACACCATGGCTATCTGGAAATGGAAAGGCTAGGTTGAAAACATTGCTACACTTGGCAAAGACCATGCACTACAACAAAAGAACCACATGAAATACTATGCATGCCAAATCTAACAAGGAAAATACACATGCAAATCGATACCTGCAATGAATCCTACGATAGTTGCTTGATCCTTCCTTTCACTTCTTGATCTTTGCTTCCTCTTGCCTTATTTTACCTTTCTTGATCCAATGCCAAAAATTTCTTAAGAAAACTCAAGTGTCCAAGAGTGTGTGTGTGTGTGTGTGTGTGTGTGTGTGTGAGGGAGAGAGAGAATAATAAGAGAGCTCCAAAACTGAACTGAAAAAAGGTTACCAACTGATCCTCAGAAGCCTTTTTATGAATGAGGCCTCTATTTTCTTCATTTTCCATTATTATCCTTCATTTTCCTCCTCACATTCAACTTGTGACCTTTCACCTTCCTTTTCTCCTAATTTCCATTATTTTCATAAATAAATGTGCCAAAGATGTCATTTTTCCTTTCCAAAGCCTTAACCATTGCCTTTGTCAATTTCCTTATGCATAATAAACCGAATGAACACCCCCTAAGATTTCTTGCCCAACATTCAGCTTGGAATAAGTGTCCCATCAACTGTGGTTATTATTTTTGCCTTTATTTATTTTTATTACATGGATTTTTCACCATGGTTGTTACAAAACCCTCCCCCTTGGGGAACATCATCCTCGGTGTTAAACCACACCAAGACCTCAACAAATTCGTTGAAAAGCAAACATACTTCCCATGGAGCTTTATAACATAGCTCAACGCAGTATTTACAATGATCACCCCGCTAAAAAGCAAACAAACATTATAAGAACATGAAAAAATAATGACATGACACCCATACCACTTACTAGAGCTTTATAACTTAGCTCATGGTGGAATTTACATCCATATACATATGTACATATAGAAACATCACCAAAACATACACTAAAACACCATACAAAAATTGTTTTGCCTCAATCAACAAACAAGGAAGGATACATAGCCCGCATTTGATCCGCCATCTCCCATGTAGCTTCATCGTGCCTATTGTGTAGGCAATCATTTCTACGGACAAAAACGATCCCTCTAGTCCAATGGAAGGATCTAGCAACAAACTAGACAAATATGTGCAAGCTTTCGTAGATTATTGTTAATTTTAGGTATGTTCTATGCTTAGAGCAATTTATTTCAATTTTCATAGTTAGCTCAATATGTTTTCCTGATTAGCAATCACATCAGCATTAAAGTAAATTGCAGATAGATCATAAACATAGATCGCAGAAGATAAGTCAAGACAAGAGGACACAAGATGTGGTGCTAGCCAGGGACAAACCCTAATGTGGGGAAACCCTTGATCAATTCTTCATATATATTCTTCAATAGTTCAGCAGAGAGAGAGAGAGAGATAGTACATATACAACATAAGTCAACACTTTTACTTATCTAAATAAGAGCATAGATCATCTCTAAGTAGGTGATACATGAGGTAGTTGAACTCAGTTGAAGACAAGCTGCTTCAACTGATTCTCCCTGGTGACTCCATCACCATGCTGCACCTATCGTTGTGCTGCTCCTCATCATCATGTTGCACCTCATCGTGATGCACCATGTTGCACCCATCATCACTATGTTGCATCTCATCATGATTCACCAATCATGACAGTACTGCATCATGTACCATTTCTCCACCATAAACCATTGTTGCGCCATGTACTTGTTGCACCAAGTATCATTGTTGTCCCAAGTACCATTGTTGCACCATGTACTTATTGTCCCATATGCCATTGTTGCACCATGCTTGCCACTGCTGTCCCATGTGGCATGGTTGCACCATGTTGTCACACTACTAGCACTGTTTTCCCACTATTAGTGACATTGCCATTCCATGTTTTCCATACTGTTGTCCTATTGTTAGTCATAACTGCTCCTATGATTGCTTGTTGTCCCATTTGTGTTTGCGGCATTGTGCTTGTTGTTGTGTGCTTACTGCACCTTACCCAATGTAGCACCATGCTATTGTTGTTGTCCCAACGTTGATGTTGTCCAATTGTTGTTGCTATCCCATTGTTGTATTATTGTACCATGCCATCATTGTACCTTCCTGAACTTTTCTATTTGCTGCATAGGAATTCTGAGCAGCCTCTAGGTTAGGCCATCACAGTCCTACCTATCTTCGCACATTGTCATGTTGCTCCAACTCTGTTTGTTAGAGTACACTGTTGTAGCCTCAATGTTATCCCACAGTCAACCCTATAAGGACTACGACTAGTTCTACACTTATTGACTGCGACTAGGGATCTTTAGGCCTTCATTGGACAGCATATAGAGTCTCCCTGTAAGCCTCTCCTTCCTGAAACGAATAGCCTCATTTGAGATAGCATATGACCCTTCCCATGACTGTGTCTAGGGCACTCTAGAACAACACCATAGGACCTGCGTTTAGGCCCCTCAATATAGTGTCTTACGTTGCCCTTTCTTGCACCCAAGACACCTCAATAGACCTGCGGCTAGGGCTTGAACAGACCTACGGTAAGGGCTAGGCAGACCTGTGGTTAGGGCAGATTTAGGACATCATCTAGGGCTTCTTTAGGTCTGCATCTAGGGCTTCTTTAGGACAACGTCTAGGTCTTCTTAAGGCCACCTCCATAGTTGCGTTAAAATTTTTCCATGACAAAGGTAAGGGCTCCTTTGGGTCAACGTATAGATCCCTTCCATAGCTTCGTTGGTTTGTCTTCTTTGTTGCGGCTAGGGCAACCTCCTTTCCTCCAACTTTTAGGGCTTCCTCTCCTATATTTCTCTTCCACTAAAACCCAAAGCGAGTGGAGAGAAATCAAGAGAGAAATGTGTGTAAAATGACTCCCAAGTCATCTCCTTTTATAATAAAACATTGAGCACATGTGGGTGTTATTTAGTTGTTGGCTGACCTTGATGAATTGTCTTATAACACAAATAAATTCATAACTCCATGAATACTTATCAGAATCAGATGATCTTTAGATCAATCCTATACCTCTCGATGAGAGGGATCCAAGAAAAATATTAGCTACCATAAATAAGATGACCCACAAGGAGTTTGGCCCTAGTTGCCAATTTTAACACTCCCTCTCAACTAGGTAGAACTCCATCTGCTAATCCATCTGCCAGACTGTACTATCTCTGCCATCAGTGCCCTACACTGCTCTGCTTTGTTGTGCTCTTCTATGTTCTGTTGAACCATGAAGAAGAAGAATTGATCGATAATGTCTCATTGTTAATCTGGCAAATTCTTATGACATGTGAGGTTGCCCATTGATGCTCATTGATCATGATACTGCTCATGGAGGATCCAAGGATTGAATACAAATATAATAGAAACAGTGGAACCGAGGAGGAAAGATATCGAAAGCCATCACAGAAGAGCTATCGGAAGAAGAGCTATTGGAGCAATGTATCGGAAGTCATAGGAGTGAAGAGAAGCCATAGGAGCGACAAGCCAAGACAAAGCAGATCTATCACATATTCCAAGAGTCAGAGACATAACAGAGGAGTTAACAGTAATAAACTGTGAAAACTCTTTAAAGATCATAATGCATCAGAGAAATCAATACCTGCTGCTTTATCGCTTTATTATGTGTCGCATTGAATCCCTCGACTGCGATATGTATTATGGACCCAATGGTTCCATAACAATATGCTCTATTGTTATATCGCATCCGCCATACTAGAACGGCCACATCAGAAGTTATGTAATGCAAAGGGATGTCACACTCAAAATCTGCAATTGTGATATATATACGGACCGACGGGACCATTACAATTCACCTTAAAGAAACATCGCATCCGCCTATCGGAATTGTCATATCGCAAAGTCTTAAAGGATGTCACGTTAAAACACCGATTGTTGTATTATTGTGGACCTGACTACACCACTATAATATGATTCAATGTAATATCGCATCTGCGTATCGGAACTTTCATATCACAAGTTTTAACGGGATATCACGGTAAAACGATAATTGCGATAGTAATATGGACCGTCAATTGCGATAGAGTGGTGGGCCCCGGACCGCCGATTGTGATAATATTGTGGACCCAATGGATTCATTAAAAACAATTCATTGAATATCGCATCCACTCCATCAGAAGACAGAGCATGTGCACACTTGTAAAACCTTCGATTTTTATGAAGTTGCGATTGCGGGATTAAAGGAATGACTCCGATTCTCATGAAATTACGATTGCGGGATTAAAGGTGATGACATGGCATGTGGGACCTCCATGTCGGTATAGCAACTCTTATATGGTTTCCATGAATAATCAATTCTATGGATAAAATACTCTCCAATATATATTTTTAATATACAAGTCGGGCTCCCTCCAATAGACATGTCCTTTGGTCATTGGTGAAACTCATTTAAAAACAAGTTAAAACGCTTCACTTTAAGGTGTGGATCTCGAGTATTGATTACAGAGAGAAGAAGTAACAGTTCACAACTCATGAATGTGAATTAGCATAAGAAAGGAAGACAAAGGTCGAGCGAACGAAAGTGGAAGCCGAAGGTCGAGCAAGCAAAGAAGGAAGTCGAAGGTCCAGTGGAAGAAGAAGGAAGTCGAAGGTCGAACATTTTGTTGGTTGGGTTATTTATTGAAAAGCTTGGACCTTTGTTTGACAGTGATTCAGATAACAGTTCAAAAGGATGCTTTTTGGATCTAAGAAGATTATCTAAGTATGAACAGGGCTGTTTTATAATTGTGCGCACAACTTGAAGCCGCGACAAGTCATTCTTCTAAAGTAGTTACTCCTAAATCGTACTCCTGAAACAGTTATCGTGACAGAGGATTGAAATAGAAAGTTGGTTTGTGCAGAGCTTAGTACAATTCATTGAAGGTACATTGAAGTCGTGAAGGGACTATTGAATACCATGATGTGTTAGTCATCATGATGTGACTTGAAGATTTTTCTTGGATGTAATGAAGAGAAATGGTGACACCATGAGACAAGGTTGTCATTGATTTTATAGCATGGAGACTAAAATGAAACTGTAGATTGACACAATTCGGTGAAGAAGATTTTGGGAGTGGAGAATTACTATCAAACATATCTAGACAAAATATAGTAGTGGGTTGGAGCCCAGAGGTTGGTGCCCTGAAGGTTGGAGCCCCAAACAAACAAGGTAGGTGCCTTGAAAGATAGGGTTAGAGCCCTTGGGTTTGGTGTCTCAGAATTTGAAAGATTGGTGTCCTTGGTGTTGGTGCTCCTAAATCTAAGGTTGGTGCCTTGACAAGATAGGGTCAGATCCCTTGGGGTTGGTGCCTCAGAATTGGAAGGATTGGTGTCCTTGGAGTTGGTGCTCCTAAACCCAAGGTTGGTGCCCTAGAGGTTGGAGCCTCACAAAAGACCAAGTTGGTGCTTGGCAACAGGTTGGAGCCTATGAGATTGAAGATCGGTGTCTTCATCAAGGGTTGGAGCCCTATATATATTGTACCTGATTTATTGTAAAGATTAGATTAATAAAATCATTTATTCCTATTGTTCATTTTGTGTTCTAAATATAAATGATTTAACTGGTAAAAATAATAATTGAAAAGAAACATTGATTCACACCCCCACCCCTCAGTATTTCCAACAATTGGTATCAGAGCCAGTACCTTCACTCAAAGCCTAACAACTTGAAGGTTGATCATTAGAACACAAATGGCGAAGCCAAGCAAGAAAGTCTCCAATCCTCCTAAAGATGTGTCTCTCTCAACCATTGAAATTGAAATCAATCAATTTGTGAAGGCTCCATTTTTCAATGGAAACTTTGATATATGGGAGGCAAGAATGAGGAATTTCTTAAAGACTCAAGGCATTGAAATCTGGAAATCAGTGATTGTTGATAGCATGATGGATGGAGAATCCAAGGAGTACAATGTATAAGCAATGAAGGCAATCTTGAATGGGCTACTAGATTCTATAAAGAACAATTTAGGAAAATGTTCATCAGAGAAGGGTATATGGGACAAACTTCATGACCTTCACTCAAAAGGAGCATTGACCATGACCATTAGTCAAGAAGATGATGGAAACCAAGACGGAAATCCAGAACCCATCATAGAAGCTGAAAATGAGAATGATGACATTAAGGCTAAAGAAGAACTAGAAGATGAAGAGAATGAAAGAGATTTTGAAGAAGATCTCCTCACTAAACTTATGGCTTCCATGGAAGAGATTATCAATTTGAAAAAGGAAAACGAGGAACTTAATAAGAAAGCACTAGCTGGTGACCAAGACCAAACAAGGAATAAAGTTGACCTTGTTAAGCTTCAAGTACAAGAAAGGGATAAAGAGCTTGCCAAGCTTAAGAAGTAATTTCATCAAAGCAAAAGAAAGCATCATGAAGAAGTCATATCCATGACAAATCAATTAGATAAAGCAAAGAAACGGGAAGATAACTTGTCAAGCCACCTTAAACAAAGGCACCAGGGCTTGAACAAACTTGAAGCAGAGATTGGTCAATACAAGGAAGAGGTCTCCTCCCTTAGATCACAACTAGAAGAAGCAAGGAAAAAAGCACAAGCAACTGAGAAGACAATGGAAGCATTGGTAATCATAGAAGGACAGGTTGATGAAGCAGAAAATGAGAAAAACACCATGATATGCCAACTAAAAGCAAAGGATGAAGAAATATTCAAACTAAAATCTGACCTCAACCTTCTCAAGTCCGAAACATGTAAAGCTATAAGGATCATGGAAGAAATGGAGATCAGTCTAGCTAAGGAAAATGAAGAAATCTTCATAATGAAATCAGAAACCATCTCCCTTAAAATAGAATCAAATAAAGCAATACGTATCAAGGAAGAGTTTGAGAAACAACTTGCTAAGAAGAATAATGATTGTAAAAGATTGGAAGAAGAGATTATCTCCATCAGAAAAAAAGGTTGAAGGGATGGACAAATTCTTGAAAAGCTCTCAAACCTTGGATGACATGCTCAGCCATCAAAGATCCCCATTTGATAAATCAGGTCTTGGCTATGAACAAGAATCCTCAAGAAAGAATGATAATGCTTCAAACAAAAAGGATGTGAGGAAGCCAGAAAGAAATGTTAATGCTCCTAGTTCCAGCAAAGGCAAGGACAAGAGTCAAGGCAACAAGGAAGGAAATCCTATTCCAAGAAGAAATGCAGATGATGTCAAGGACGCAAGAAGCAATGGTTATAATCAAAGGATCTCAAGGCAGAAAGACTTCAGAAGTACATCAAGGAAACCTTCTTCTCCCAAGTACCAAAGTATATTTCTTGGTTATTGTTATTCTTGTGCAAACTTTGGACACATGGCAAAATATTGTGGGGCATACCACAAAGATAGACACTATGGTCCTCGACAATCTTCGAGAAATAATTATATAGGAAGAAATCATGAATTCTTATTCATGAACAACATAGAATGCTTCAAGTGTCATAACATTGGTTATATGGCACGTGATTGTAACCTAACTTGGGTTCCTACACAAGCTAGAACCATACCAGAAAAGAAAGTTACACAAGTATGGAGAAGAAAGCAAATACAATCTGAAAATCTCCTGAACTCTCCAGCCAACAACACATGTTGTTGACTTGATGAAGATATCCTTGATATTTCGAGTGTTTGATGATAGGTTTCTGCCAAAAGCATATAGTTAGGGGGAGCTTATGTTGATTAGGCTTTCTTGCAAAAGTTATTCATGAATGGATCCTTATGAAATCCTTGATGAGCTATATTGATAATCATTCTTTGATAAGATCATTTCTCAGGAACACTCCATTGAAAAACATGATCTCCTAACTATCCAATGGACTGTTGTTGAAGATGTTTTCCACTTGATCACTAAGCAGAAATTGGAGCAGCAGAGAAGGCCATCTAATGCTAATAAGGCAAATAACTATGTTGTTGTTATTACAGATGTTAAATGTCTCAACTCAGGGATTTGATGTGAGAACAGGTAAATTATGGACACAAATAGAGGCAACCTTCAAACAAACAGATACATCTGGGAATGGAGCTTGAAGCAAGAGCAGTTGGCAGCATCTAACAAAACTGAAGCATTGCAAAAATATGCCAATCAGTAAAAAGAATTTAAAAGACAGTCACAGATTGGATATCAAAATCTGCTAGTGGAGATAACTTGCAGAGACTTTTACAAGAACACAAGGAAAAGATGGCTCATCAAAAGGACTATAGAAAGGAGAATGTTGTGCAGTCGAATATAGCTCAGTAACTTAAGGAGAAGCACATAGATACAAAGGAACTTGGATATGGAAAAAGATAGCAATTTCAGTGGCATCTTCTCCTGACTCAGACTATAAAGTCTCCTTAATTCTGACTGAGAAGACAACAAAATTTGGATTGCAGAAGCATAAAAACTTGGACTTGAACATTTGGTGGATGGCTATTTGGAGTCGACTTGGAAGCATTGAAATGGAGCATCTTTAAACATTGTTGAAGCCATGATAAAGTAGCTTTTGAGACATAAAGAAGGGATAGTGTGCTAGCTGATGATGAGGCAACAATCCTTCTATCCTGAGTAAAAAGAAGAGCACCACGATAGGGGGAGTAACATACCCATGAAGATCTACTATTCATAAAGAATAGAAGCAGTTTGATAGGGGGAGTCCTTGAGCACCCCGTTTTCCATTGATGTCAAAGGGGAAAATAATGTTTAAAGGAAAAGAATATTGCCATCAATGACAAAGGGGGAGATTGTTAATTTAGGTTGTCATTGATGTCAATATGGCAGTGTTTATGATGGCAAATTCTTGTGACATGTGAGGTTGCCCATTAATTCTCATTGATCATGATACTGCCCATGGAGGATCCAAGGATTTAATACAGACATAATAGAAATAGTGGAACTGAGGAGGAAAGATATTGAAAGCCATAGGAGCGACAAGCCAAGACAAAGCAGATCTATCGCATATGCCAAGAGTAAGAGCCATAACAAAGGAGCTAACAATAATAAACCGTGAAAACTCTTTAAAGATCATAGTGCATTAGAGAAATCAATATCGGTGGCTTTATCGCTTTATTATGTGTCACATTGAATCCCTCGACTGCGATATGTATTACGGACCCAATGGTTACATAACAATATGTTCTATTGTTATATCACATCCGCCATACCGAAACTTCCACATCAGAAGTTATGTAATGCAAAGGGATGTCACACTCAAAATCTGCAATTGTGATATATATACGCACCCACGGGACCATTACAATTCACCTTAAAGAAACATCGCATCCGCCTATCGAAATTTTCATATCGCAAAGTCTTAAAGGATGTCACGTTAAAACACCGATTGGTGTATTATTGCGGACCCAACTGCACCACTATAATATGACTCAATGTAATATCGCATTTGCGTATCGGAACTTTCATATCACAAGTCTTAAAGGGATGTCACAGTAAAAACATGATTGCGGTAGTATTATGGACCATTAATTGCTATAGAGTGGTGGGCCCTAGACCGCCGATTGCGATAATATTATGGACCCGATGGATTCATTAAAAATAGTTCATTGAATATGGCATCCGCTCCATCGGAAGACAGAGCATGTGCACACTTGTAAAACCTTCGATTTTTATGAAGTTGCAATTGCGGGATTAAAGGAATGACTCTAATTCTCATGAAATTGCGATTGCGGGATTAAAGGTGATGACATGGCATTTGGTACCTCCATGTGGGTATAGTAGCTCTTATATGGTTTCTGTGAATAATCAATTCTATGGATAAAAGACTCTCCAATATATTTTTTAATATACAAGTCAGCCTCCCTCCAATAGACATGTCCTTTGGTCATTGGTGAAACTCATATAAAAACTAGTTAAAGCACTTCACTTCAAGGTGTGGATCTCGAGTATTGATTACAGAGAGAAGAAGTAACAGTTCACAACTCGTGAACGTGAATTAGCATAAGAAAGGAAGCCAAAGGTCGAGCGAACGAAAGTGGAAGCCGAAGGTCGAGCG
Organism: Pinus tabuliformis; assembly: GCA_031772625.1. Lineage (NCBI taxonomy): Eukaryota > Viridiplantae > Streptophyta > Pinopsida > Pinales > Pinaceae > Pinus > Pinus tabuliformis. Next base: position 291,433,961 of record CM062809.1, on the reverse strand, counting down.
AGCGAAGAAGGAAGCCGAAGGTCCAGTGGAAGAAGAAGGAAGCCAAAGGTCGAACACTCTATTGACTAGGTTATTTATTGAAAAGCTCGAACCTGTGTTTGATAGTGATTTAGATAACAGTTCAAAAGGATGCTCTGCGGATCTAAGAAGATTATATGAGTATGAACAGGGTTGTTTTATAATTCTGTGCACCACTTGAAGCCGCGACAATCATTCTTCTGAAGCAATTACTCCTGAAGCGTACTCCTGAAACAGCGACCGTGATAGAGGATTGAAACAGAAATTTGGTGTCTGCAGAGCTTAGTACAATTCATCGAAGGTACATTGAAGTCGTGAAGAGACTATTGAAGACCATGATGTGTTAGTCATCATGATGTGACTTGAAGATTTTGCTTGGATGTAATGAAGAGCAACGGTGACACCATGAGACAAGGTTGTCATTGATTTTATAGCATGGAGACTACAGTGAAACTGTAGATTGACACAATTCAGTGAAGAAGATTTTGGGAGCAGAGAATTACTATCAGACATATCTAGACAAAATATAGCAATGGGTTGGAGCCCAGAGGGTTGGTGCCCTAAATGTTGGAGCCTCGAACAAACAATGTAGGTGCCTTGAAAGATAGGGTTGAAGCACTTGGGGTTGGTGCCTCGGAATTGGAAGGACTGGTGTCCTTGGCGTTGGTGCTTCTAAATCCAAGGTTGGTGCCTTGACAAGATAGGGTCAGAGCCCTTGGGCTTGGTGCCTCAGAATTGGAAGGATTGGTGTCCTTGGAGTTGGTGCTCCTAAACCTAATGTCGGTTCCTTGACAAGAGAGGGTTGGTGTCCTAGAGGTTGGAGCCTCACAAAAGACCAAGTTGGTTCTTGGAAACAGGTTGGAGCCTGTGAGATTGAAGATCAGTGTCTTCATCAAGGGTTGGAGCCCTATATATATTGTACCTGATTTATTGTAAAGATTATATTAATAAAAGCATTTATTCCTATTGATCATTTTGTGTTCTAAATATAAATGATTTAACTGGTAAAAATAATAATTGAAAAGGAATATTGATTCACCCCCCCCAGTATTTCCAACACTCATACCATTCTCTACTGATGCGAAGTCAGTTCCATATAAAGAGAGTGTGTCACACCACTCTTATTGATCCCAGATCAGTTCCAAGAGAGTGAGTTATGTCACTCTTACTAACCCGAAGTTAGTTCCAATTGATCCCAGATCAATATCAAAGGAGAGTGTCTCAAACCACTCATACTGATCCCAGATCAATGGAGGTCATTCTAGCATAGGGAGTATGGTAGATACAACGATGCGTCCATCGATAATACTACTATGGTCCCTAACCCAATTTTCCTACTCATCGGGCAGATGAGAGGTACTTCCCATGACTCCCAGACTGCATGGGTAGGATGCCTCGACAAGAGAACCACTCATCATGTCCATAAGTTTCCATGGGGTATCACAAGGGAAAGCTGAACCATTCACCCTATACACAGCACACCATTAGGGGAGGGTGAGTTTCCCTATGGTCGCTTATTGCTCCAAGAAGTACCCCAAGCCCCCCGGAGCTCCCAAAGCTCAATACATGCATCATGCAGGACCCTCATAAGAGGGTCTCTCAACAACTCCAAGTTGTTCAGGAAAGTCACAAATTTTGACTTTTCACCGGGGCTTCGACAAAATGTCTGCAACCTGAACATCAGTCTCAATGCGATGGAGCCTTCTCGCTCATCGATGTACCATATCCCAGATAAGGTATTATCTGATGTACATATGCTTGAGCAATCATAAGAATATGGGATTCCTCAATAATTGAATCCCCCTCTGGCTGACACAGAAGATCACGGTGGTATCCATCATGTGTACAAACAACTCGTTGAAGAGCTTCCGCAACTAGACAGCTTCACACGAGGTCATATTCGTAGCTATGTATTCGGTCTCAATGGTGCTTATAGCAACCGACTTCTGCTTCTTGCTCATCGAGGATATCGAACCATAACCCAAAGAGAACCAGCACTCAGGAGTGCTTCTTGCGATCCTCCACACTGCCTGCCCACTCAGCCTTCGAATAATCATGCAGCTTCACATTTCCAATAGTGTATCTCAATCCATGAGAGATTGTGCCCCAAAGATATCTCAGAAGATTCTTAGCACCAATCCAGTGAGGGTCAACCAAATATGAGCCCAACATGCTAACTACAAAACATATATCTGGACGGGAGTTCACCAAGAGCATCAATGCTAGTATGAGTTTGTGAAACTCAGAGGCATTTCCCAAATCAGGTCCAACATCCCTACCATATAACTTCTAAAAGTTAAGATCCATCGAGGTAGTCACGGGCTTGCAGTTCATCATTCTAAATCTGGAATCCAACTCCCTCTTACTTTTGTAACAGAGAGGGTCTGCACCTGTCAGAAGGAGGTCGTCCTTAGAAGGTGCCAGTATGAGAGGTCTATCATCCACAACCTTCAAGAAATGGTTTGGATTGGCTTCATTGCTCATGAATCTCAGCTTCATCAGATAGTTGTCTATCCTTTCATACCAAACCTGGAGTGCTCGCTTCAAGCCATAGAGGGCTTTCTTCCACCTGCAGGTACATCTCAGACATGTACCTTCATGATCTTCTTGAATTTAGGCATCCCTATCACCATTTGACTCAAATCGGGTAGGGCCCCATAAGTAGACCTTCAGTGCTATAGATGAGATATGTCAATTGACATGACCCCAATGGACCATCCTGCAACTTGATATAAGTTGCCAACCCTGAACTCATGAGTAAAAGCATCTTTTGAAAATTCTATTTTCAAACACATACCTTTCCATCGATGAATGCCACCCTAAAACCTTTGATTTCCATTGCCGAAATGGACACTAGGTTCTTCTTATGATCAAGTACATAAAGAGATTCTCGTAAACGAATCGAGTTGCCCTCATTCAGTTGAGGGGTGACATTCCCTACACCCTTTCCGGGATAGGTGGCATCGACTCCAAGTATAATCCCACGATTGTTTTCATCTCTACCAAATTAGAGAGAGCACCCTTCTATCCGATGAAGTGCCTTGAAGCACTACAATCAATAAGCCAGATTCCCAAAGAGTCTGAAGGAAAGGGCCAATACAAGATAACGCTTCTTTATCTTATCAGAAACAAAATTTGATTCTCCATACCTGGGGTTCCTTTCTTTCTTGAAGATTCGGTCATTTGCTTGATGACCTACATTACCTGTCATTCCTTTAATCATTGAAGATGTCCCTAGAATGATTATTATCATCATCAAGTGATGTGTCCCTACCATTCGGACACTCCTTTGAATAATGGTTGATTTATTACAAACAAGGCATTTGCCTTTCCTTCCACCCTTAGATCGGAACATCCCATTGAAGTGAGCTTTTAGGTAGGCCATCGAAAGCTTCCTCTGTGCCATTCTGATAATATTCTCTGCTTCGATTTCACCCTTGGTGAATTTGAAGAGGGATGAGGAATCCATTGATCCTTTTTTCCTTTCCCAACTGTCTTCAGTGATTTCTCTTTCACTCTTGCTTGGGCTTTGTCTTCACCTCACCTCTAATCCCATGTTAATTTTAGGTATGTTCTATGCTTAGAGAAATTTATTTCAATTTTCATAGTTAGCTCAATACCTTTTCTTGATTAGCAATCACATTAGCATTAAAGTAAATTGCAGATAGAACATAACATAGATTGCAGAAGACAAGCCCAAACAAGAGGACACAAGATGTGGCACTAGCCAGGGACAAACCCCAATGTGGGGAAACCCTTGATCAATTCTTCTTATATGTTCTTCAATAGTTCAGAGAGAGAGATAGTACATATACAACATAAGTCAACACTTTTACTTATCTAAATAAGATCATAGATCATCTCTAAGTAGGTGATACATGAGGAAGTTGAACTCAGTTGAAGACAAGCTGCTTCAATTGATTCTCCTAGGTGACTCCATCACCATGTTGCACCTATCATTGTGTTGCTCCTCATCATCATGTTGCACCTCACCGTGCTGCACCATGCTGCACCCATCATCACTATGCTGCATCTCATCATGCTTCACCAATCATGATTGTACTCATCACTGTACGCATCATGTACCATTGTTGCACCATGCTGTCACACTACTAGCATTGTTATCCCATTGTTAGTGACATTGCCATTCCATGTTTGCCATACTGTTGTCCTATTGTTAGTCATAGTTTTTCCTATGATTGCTTGATGTCCCATTTGTGTTTGCAACACTATGCTTATGACTGTGTGCTTACTGCACCTTACCCAATGCAGCACCATGCTATTGTTGTTGTCCCAACGTTGCTGCTATCCCATTGTTGTATTGTTGTACCATGCCATCATTGTACCTTCCTAAACTTTTCTATTTGCTGCATAGGAATTCTGAGCAACCTCTAGGTTAGGCCATCATAGTCTTACCTATCTTCACTCATTGTCATGTTGCTCCAACTCTGTTTGTTAGAGCACATTGTTGTAGCCTCAATGTTATCCCACAGTCAACCCTATAAGGACTGCGGCTAGTTCTCCACTTATTGACTGCGGCTATGGATCTTTAGGCCTTCATTGGATAGAGTATAGAGTCTTCCTTTAAGCCTCTCCTTGCTGAAATGAATAGCCTCATTTGAGATAGCATATGACCCTTCCCATGACTGCGTCTAGGGCACTCTAGAACAACACCATAGGACATGCATTTAGGCCTCTCCATATAGTGTCATACGCTGCCCTATCTTGCACCCAAGACACCTCAATAGACTTGTGGCTAGGGCTTGAACAGACCTGCGGTTAGGACAGATTTAGGATAGTGTCTAGGGCTTCTTTAGGTATGTGTCTAGGGCTTCTTCAAGACAACGTCTAGGGCTTCTTAAGGCCACCTCCATAGTTGCGTTAAAATTTTTCCATGAAAAAGGTAAGGCCTCCTTTGGGCCAGCGTATAGATCCCTTCGATAGCCTCACTGGTCTGTCTTCTTTGTTGCGACTAGGGCAACCTCCTTTCCTCCAATGTCTAGGGCTTCCTCTAGTAGATTTCTCTTCCACTAAAACCCAAATCGAATGGAGAGAAATCAAGAGAGAAGTATGTGTAAAATGACTCCCAAGTCATCTCCTTTTATACTAAAACGTTGAGCACATGTGGGTGTTATTTAGTTGTTGGCCGACCTTGACGAATTGTCTTATAACACAAATAAATTCATAAATACATGAATACTTATCAGAATCGGATGATATTTAGATCAACCCTACACCTCTCGATGAGAGGGATCCAAGAAAAATATCAGCTACCATAAATAAGATGACCCACATGAAGTTTGGCCCTAGTTGCCAATTTTAACAATTATATTAGAAAATACAAAGGAGGATAGATGACCTACCTCACTCTGATGCTAACGCGTGTTGATGTCATCCTCGATCTTCTCACTTCCAAGTTCAATCCTCTCTACATCATTATGGATGAATACCTGCAAGGAAGATCAAACAGAGATGACAAAGACATACATAACATAATTCATTCTAACATAAACTATGTGACAGATCAAGGAGTATCACACTAAATAAGTAATGATTACACACTTATGGAAAGAAAAAAAAATAATGTATCATTAATAGAAAGTAAGGGAAGCATACAACCACTTAAGCCTTGATGTTGGAAGCCTCATTTGGATGAATTTCCAAGTCCTAGCCAAGACCTTCAAGCATTCCTTTCTCCTTAGCAAAATGGACATAATTAGAGCATAGTTTCATCATAAGAAGGCAACCAAGCAATAGCCAACTAACAACTTACCAAAAGTAGATGGTAGGGATTTGATTTATAGGGAAGGAGAGGGAGTTGAGGATCCATAAAAGGAGGGAGAGGTTCCACATTTCAAGGGGAAGATCCATGAAAGTAGGATCAAGAACTAGGAATGGGAGGTCTTGCTCTAATCCTCATTCAACTGCAACCAACTCGCCATTCTTGAGACTTCTAGTAGGAGAAGCTTCTCCTCCATTTTAGAAAAAACTACCTGAAGAGGGCCAGTGTGGATTTTCTTATCAAAAGGCACGCTGCCAATGCTAGTCACTAGTTAGATAAAAGGTTACTAGCATGGGTTTGTCTGGTAAAAGTAGCGTTGGGCTTACAAAATAAGGTTTTGGACAAGTTCTTCAAAATTTCTTCATGGCAAGTCTTCTTCCTTCAGGGATGCTTCTGAACATGTTTCACGGTGAATACATTATTTTTGAAAGCTTTCGTCACTTTGCGACACTTGTGACATTGACGACACAAAGTACGACACTTAGGATATGAGACTAGGAGTGCGACAAAATATTGTATAACAGATGCCCCCTAAAGTATGAAGTCAGAACGGGAAGTGATTGTTAAATGCTTTACAAATCAAGGCCATGACTTTTTAGAACCACCATTAGGAGACCTGCAAATCAAACATAATACAATACATCTTACATATCTGATGTAAGCATGCCCAAAGTGTAAGCATCTAACAATACATAAATCCACGACATGGACATAGCCATCCAACTAGAAAGGATCATGTGCATGGATCTATGACATGGACGCAACCATCCCAATAGAAGGGATCATGTGTATGAAACCATGGCATGGGTGCAACCATCTAAATAGAAGGGATCATGTGTATGAATCCATGGCCTAGGCGCAACCATCCGAATAGAAGGGATCATGTGTACAATCATGAATACTTAATAACTCCATGCAACCTGGATTTTTCAAATGAAACCCTGGGTCTTCATCTTTGTCTTGACCCAACCAAAGTACAATTCCCACCATGTGAATAGACGTGTTAGAGTCTAGCATGTTAGAAAACCACCTGATTACCAGTGAATGATGTAAATCGTTAATAGGCATGAGAGAAACCACCAATAATGACAATGGCTCTCAAGGTACGAAAGCACAATCCATGAGTGTGATCAAGGAAGTTGAACACTTGCAGAATCATTCGATCAAAGGCCAATGATGTAAACCTATCATTGAATGCAAAGAACCTACCATTGAGGCATGCAAGCTACAAGGTACTGAAACAAATTTTCTAGACCATCTTCTTTGATAATGAGTTGGAGTCGTCAAGAAGTGATTTGTTGAAGGAGGGCCATAATGTTTCCCACATCATCAACACAAAACATAGGGTTTAGCAGAGTTGGTAAGAGTGATTCAGGATTGTTCCAGAAAAGTCAAATGGGGTATAAGTGGTTTGAAGTATAGATGAGACTTCTCTTAAACATATCAGTGACATGACTCTGGACTTTGGCAGCATTTGACTCAACATTGGATCAAAGGTCATGTTGACAATAGGATATAATTAGATGAGAGGCAAATGGATTCCCAAAACCTATGAAGGCACGTGATGAGGTCAAGATAACCCAAACCTGACACGAGCAACAAATAAGTGTCTCTTTCAAGAGGGACATGTTACCTTTATACAAAATACAGGACATATGTTTACTTCCACTTTTTCCCACTATTGTTAGCGAGTATCTCATTATTTTTAATCTCAAGCTTGAAGAGGATACCATATGCTTGTCGTATAAGGTCATCCTTCAGATGAATCCATCCTAGTATTTTTAACGAGCCCTAGGAAGGAGTAGCTTGGTCTCATCATGGTGACAAGTCCTTCGTCATTTAGTTTTGTGAGTCTGACGGAGGGGTAAGTCGACATCTTTTTCATGTTTAGAGAGTTTGAAAAAGAGGTAGGAAAGAAAAATCCAGATGTCTCTTTTCTTAAATAGTCTCTAGAATCCAAAAAGGTAGAAAACAATACTTAGTAGAACCTCTTAGCCATGTTTGATTAAGGCATTCCTTTTTCGTAGCTAGTCTATCTCAGTTCGAAAAAGGGTTAAACTTATACTGATTAGACATCTTTCAATTTATTTTAAAAGTTCAAAAAGACAAGTGCTCGACAATATTTTCATATTTTGAGAGTCTGAAAAGAGCTAAAAGAGGACTCCTCCTGAAGGAATGAGTGGTATAAAAGGATAGCAACTGGTTCTGGTCATGATGGAACTTCTCAAAACATGTAAAGGTCAAGCGGCTAGCTAATAAGACCACTCATCGCAAATGTTCCTCGGGTAAGGGTAAAACAACCAATTGAAATCATACGATCGGCCAAAGAGATGGTGACGATGGAATGAAAAAAACGAGGCTCATCTAGCAAAACAGGGTAATAAAAACAGCAATCATGAGAGGTAAAATGGGAATGGTTTCATTTTTACACAAGGTTGAAACATGGGAGACTATGCTTGAGGATACTTGAAGATGGTTTCATTTTTTCACAAGCTTGAAGCATGAGAAAAAACTATGCTTGGATTTGGTTTCACTTTTACACAAGCTTGAAATGGAGACAAACTATGCTTGATATTGGTTTCATTTTTACACAAGCTTGAAACAAATAAAAAACTATGCTTGAGATAAGTTTTCATGCCCCCAACATAATGACTCAATTCGAGGTACATACCCCCCCCAAGCTTCATTTCATTCCCCTAAGTAGACTACTAGTTACTAATAGGTGGACGGAATGAAGGTTCACTTACGAGATCAAGTGAAAGACTCGACTGGGATTTTACGAGATCTAATCAAAGACTCGAATTGGAAGGGGATTTGTTTCATTTTTTAATGAGCTTGACACACGAAAATAACCATGTTCATGACACCTTGTTTCATTTTTTAGGGAGCTTGGCGTAAGAAAGGAACTATGCTCCAGGAACCTTGATTCATTTTTTAAGGAGCTTGACAAAAAAAAAATGTGCTCCAACACTTTGTTTCATTTTTTAACGAGGTTGATATAGTAAAAGAACTATCCTCATGGTATCTTGATTATGGCATATAAGAGGTCATAGCTTCCAAGAGGTTCTCATCAAATGGGAGAACAATTCTCTAGAAGGGATACATGTCAAGGGATCTAATGGAAAGATCAAGTTTCAATGCCCCCAGTACATGATGCACTATATCAATGGCTAGATCATTAGTAGACACGAGCATAGAACAAGTGGCCACATAATTAACCTGTGGCGGGGGTGATGCCACTTGCATACAAGGGCCATTTAGGGAAGATGGTTTATTGGGAGTCAAATTAGGACCAACGAATGAAATTTGATCAATGGCCACAATTATTCCTTCACGCGAGAAACATATGACATGAAAGAGAGAAGAGAGAAGAGATACCATGACATAAACATAGTCACGACTGAGGAGTAAATTAAGATCCAAAGGGCCTTGGACAACCATCACGTTGCAATAGATGATTTTTCCTCCCGAAGTAATAAGCAACTTTGGAAGGATCCCTAAGGGTTGACTGATTCCTCTATTAAAAGCTAACAGATTCTGGGTAATGGGAAAAAGCTACGAAGAACCTAAATCTTTCCAAGTAGTTGAGGACATAATACTAACAGATTCACCTTCATTTATGATTATGCCAAGTACGGGTATATTATAAGCATGTACTGTGATCTGAAAGGGCACATAGGAAGGAAGACGATATCCTGTCAGTCGACTCCAATTAAAGAATGTGACTAAACTACTTGGAGAGGGTGCCATCAGAATGGGAGGACTACCCTCTTGTGTTACGGGAACAGGAGGATCCCCCCCCCCCCCGTACCGTGGGAATAGGAGGATCACCCCCCTGTACTGTGGGAACAGGAGGATTTCCCCCTAATTCTTTGGAATCTGAAGAAACCAGAAGAACTTGAGCAGTACAAAATTCACTCTCTACAGGATAGATACAATCAACTAAAAGCATGATTGGGTCGACGACTTCTTCGACCAATGGTTGGTCGGAAATAGATTCATGCGATTCACTTTCAGAGAGAGTGGGATTGACCAGAGATGAGTTTTGATCAATCACTTGATGAAATAGTGGAGGATCAAGGGAAAGCTTCTGATAACCAGTTGGAAGACGAGGTTGAGAAGCGGTAAGGTTATCCAACATGTTAGAGGCCTCATCTATATAAGGACAAAAGTGAATAGGATGATGCCCTTCACATAACCTATTGGGAAATTTGACTTTTCCCTTTTTCCCATGGGCTTTATTTTCACTAGTCGAACGTTCATCACCAGCATGATCTCCAGAGGCCGATGACAAAGTTTGATGTGAACCTATGGACCACACTTCTAATATCTTGGGAATACCAAGACATTCTTGAAGAAGGTGGTCACCCTTACAAATATTGCAAGAGAATTTCACTTTACAGGGTTGATTGGAAGATTTTTCAACATCATTTACATCTGTATAAATGGTCGCTTGGTTGGCCCTTTGCTTATTTTCTTCTTCTTCTTATCCACCTAGTTACTAGCTTGCAGGATTTCACCAGACGAAGAGGAAGAAGACCAAACAGACAAAGAAGGAAAAGAGTCAACTTTAGGCTCAACTAGAGGTTGATACTGTTTAGGTGGAGGAGAGCCTGATTGAGGAGTAGTTTGGACATTCAGAACCATAGGGGTCGAAAATAACCAAACTAGAAAACCAATGGTAAACCCAGGAAGGGACAACATTTCCATATAGGGAGCACCAACATTTCCAAAAGAAGGAAAAGGACCAGGATTCTCGTCAGAGGGTTTTCCCTGGTTGCTGAACTCGGGAACTGTTGCCATTATTCTAAACCTAAGATCTACTAAGGAGTATTTCCACAGGAAGGATGTTTTTCCGCGGTCAATTAATTTTAGGAATTAACAAAAATAAAATAAAAATGGGTAACTAGGCATGAGGGTTTACCAAGCAACAATGAATGCTATATACACCTTGGCGAACCAAGGATTTAATGTATGACAACCAATCTCCCTGTATGTTGTGTTCGGTGTATCACGATATACAAGGCGGCAGACTCGATTACCTATGGATGGATAACAACCTATTGGGGACTCCCAAAATATATGTGATAGTACGTGGGAATGCATTCCGTAGTAATGTTGTCTAATGCATAACTGTTTGATGAGAGCATTCCCATATACTTACCATGTGTGGAGCACCTCCGATATACTTGAAAGTACTGGAGAACGATCCTATACACTTCCGTACGTGGAACGAGATTTCATCCCCCGGATACAACGTTGGCAAATAATGACAGCTCCTATGTTTAACAACGCCATAACAAGTCTCTAGCCTAGACCTCTGGATGTTTGCGTTAATGTTCCAAATGTGCCTTAGGTTAATTGAGATGAATTTTAAAGTTGATCTTGAATTAAGTTTCAGTTTTAAGGCTCAAAGATCGATGTCACATGAACACACCTATGATGCAACTAATATGAGAAAAAGGATTCTTTTCATTTTGATGAAAGTTATCTAGTGTAGGGAAAAAACACAAACATTGATGCAACAATCAAGTATGCAACAAACAAAGCTTCCTAACTAGAATTTTCTCTTTCACTATTCCAATGCACCTACCAAAAGTAAAATGATTTTTTTTTTACTTTCTTCTCAATGGATTAAAATGCACTTTTAATCTTTCAACACTAAGCAATGTAATATGTGCTCAAGGATAATCCCAAAATTGACTTCTCAATGCAATGTAATGTAATGCAATTCAAAAAGTAAACTTTGAGATGAACGCTAAGCAAATGCAAATGCGATTTCTTTTATGGTTCTCAAAAGAACTAATAATGCTTTAATCAACAACAAATCAGTATTCCTTCCACACATACAAGCAACAAACAATAAATTTAATTGACCCAATAACTAAAGACTCAACCAAAATTCACTTTCACTAATTCAAACAATGGGATGGGCTTTTGCAAACCAATGAGAAATCAACAAAAATAATGGAAATTCTATGCAAACATAGCAGGAAAACACTTCAAAGATCAAGACACACTAGACCTTTTTGATAAAACCCATGAAAAAATCTCATTCTTTGGATCAACGCTACTTTTATGGTCAAAATTCGTGCTAATAAGGTCGATCAACTCTACTTTTATGGTCAAAACTCGTGCTGACAGGTTGACAGGGTCTTCAACGCGACTATAATGAACAAATTCGGTGTTGGCAGCATGACTTTTTTTGACAAAAAGAGCACCAAGCGAGAAATACTTAGGAAATGCGGAGAAATCCAAAGAGAGATCTAGACTTGACACTCTAAAGAATGTACTACTCAGAATGCATACCGAAAATGACCCTAAATCATAGATCACAAGGAGATTGGTCAAACTAATAAAAAATATGAAACATAAAAAGGAGGTTTGAAGGGTTATAAGCTCCCGAGTGGAGTCGCCATTTTGTTGTGCAAACAATTGTTTTTGCGGATAGAAATGATCCCTTTAGTCCAATGGGAGGATCTAGCAACAAACTAGACAAATATGTGCAAACTTTCCTAGTTTATATCAGAAAATACAAAGGAAGATAGATGACCTACCTCACTTTGATGCTAACACTCATTGATGTCGTCCTCGATCTTCTCGCTTCCAAGTTCAATCCTCTCTACGTTGTTGTGGATGAATACCTGCAAGGAAGATCAAACAGAGACGACAAAGGCATACATAGCATAATTCATTCTAACATAAACTATGTGACAGATCAAGGAGTATCACACTAAATGAGTAATGATTTACACACTTATGGAAAGCAAACACATAATTTATTATTAATAGAAAGTAAGGGAAGCATACAACCACTTAAGCCTTGATGTTGGAAGCCTCCTTTGGATGAGTTTCCAAGTCCTAGCCAAGACCTTCAAGCATTCCTTTCTCCTTAGCAAAATGGGTAGCATCAAGGCACAGTTTCAGAATAGGAAGGCAACCAAGCAATAACCAACCAACAACTAACCAAAAGTAGATGGTAGGGGTTTGATTTATAGGGAAGGAGAGGGATTTGAGAATCCATAAAAGGAGGGATATGTTCCACATTTCAAGGGGAAGATTCATGAAAGTAGGATCAAGAACCGAGAATGGGAGGTCTCGCTCTAATCCTCATTCAACTGTAACCAGCTTATCGTTCTCAAGAATTCTAGTAGGAGAAGCTTCTCCTCCATTTTAGAAAAAACTGCATGAAGAGAACCAAGGCAGATTTTCCTATCAAAAGGCGCACTGCCAACACTAGTCACTAGTTAGAAAAAAGGTTACCAGCATAGGTTTGTCTACTAAAAGTAGCATTGGGCTTGCAAAATAAGGTTTTGGAGAAGTTCTTCAGAATTTCTTCAAGGCAAGTCTTCCTCTTTCTTTAGGGATTCTTCTAAACATGTTTCATGGTGAATACATTATTTTTTACAACTTTCGTCACTTTGCGACATTGATGACACAAAGTGCGACACTTAGGATATGAGACTAGGAGTGCGACAAAATACTATATAACAGGGCCCAAAGTGCTTCCACTGCACTTTAACTTGCTCAATTTCTCAGTTCCAGAGCATGAGAACCTTTTTCTACAAAATACACTAAGACTTTGGTTGAAATTCTCCATCTAGTTCCACCTGCAATACAAACCAATCAATCACATGATCAACATCTTTAACATACTTCTTAAGCAATGCTACGTGGAAAAAAATCATGGACTTTCACTATCAGAGGCAGTGCAAGTCACTAGGCTACTGGCCCAATCCTCTCAACAATGTTGAAGGGTCCACAAAACCATGGCGCGAGCTTGGCACATGATCCAATCTGTAAGGATCTCTTCTTCAGTTTGATGCGCAAGTACAGTTGTTCCCCAACCTGGAACTCCTTGAATAGCCTGTTCTAATATGCATAGCTCTTATGCCTATCCTGTGTTTCCTTTAGCTTCTTCTTGGTCACTCGCATTTCATGTTCCTTGTCTACCAATATGTCTAGTCCAATCAATACCTTGTTAACCAGATCACTCCAACTAATATGAGTGTTGCAACTTTGCCCATAAAATGACTTGAAAGGACTCATCCTCAATGACTCCTAATAACCATCCACTTCCGTTGTTGATGCATCACATACATTCTCAACATGTCATCCAATATCTTGTTGACCCTCCCTATTTGTTCATCTGTCTACCAGTAGTAAAATCTCATCTATCATATTTGGCCAATAGTAAAATCTCTTCATTACTGTCAATGTCTTTTGATAACCTAGGTGACCTGAATACGGTTTCAATTGAAACTCTCTCAAGATCACCTTCTTGAGCTTGTTGCTATCTGGTACATATATCCTGTCTCTGAAATTGACCAATCCATCCGTTGTAAGACAATAATCCACACCCTGTGCATCTTCACCTGTACCTGTACATGTACTATCACCTGTACCTATACTTGTACTATCACATGTACCTGTACCAGCACCCTGCTGCAACTTGTGCACAATCTCCATATACCTGACATCCTACTGACCTGCCAGTAAGATCCTATCCTGTAAGTTTGTCCCATAGGAGCTTATAGTTGCTAATTGATTTACATGTACCCACCTGCTGAGAGCATCTGCCACCATGTTGATCTGATATTCATATCTTAGACAATTATTAAGGTATTACAGACTCATGTGCATGGATTTGCCTATGTTAGTTTATGCAATGGATCGATAAGATTGTGAAATACATAGACAATGAAGCAGTTAAAGAACATAATAAACAAACACACACAAACACGGGAAGTTTAATAAGGAGTTCACCCAGCACTCCTGGGCTACGTCTCCTAATCCAGCCTTCAGTGGTGACCTCTCTATTATGTCTTCAGAAGCAGAGTTTTCACAAGAGTGAGCTCAATTTGAGTCTCACACAACAGATACAAAACAACAAGGCTCTACTTGGATCCCCCAAGTTTTTCTGAGTACACAGACTCTCCTCACTGACTCTCTGTCTCTGTTTTCTCTCTGTCTCAACACTTCTTGTCTCTGTCTTCTGTCTTCTGTAGCTTTAAAGCCAATCGGCATTGTCTGTTTGTTTCCCCTTCTCAGGCTCTCTGACTTCCTAGCCTTTGTCCGCTCAGATCCCCCTCTGAGCGTTAGCAATCATTACTAAACGCTTTCAACGATGGTGGCCACCTGTTCTGTAACGGAATGGGTAATCGGGCCTTTGAAATTCCCAGAAACAACGTTCTTTGTTTTCACAGAGAAATACACTAAAAACATAGGAACTTCGCCAAACTGCCGTTTATCGGATTTGAAATATTATAGATTCCGCCTTATAACTCCTATCGGGTCCGCCTGTATGTCACTTATCGCATCCCCACCGTTGATCTGGGAGATCTGGATCCAATAGCTGAGGTTCATTTCGGGCGGCTCATTCGTACGGGGGTTAATTGCCTGAAAATGGTGGTTTTCTCTCTCCAGGGCCTGGACACGTGGCAGCCAATGTATGGGCTCGGGCGGAGCCCGGCCAAAACCACCTACCGCCTTTGGCCCGCTCAAAATCCCGCTTGTATCGTGATTTCCCTTTTTATTTAAAATACATTAAAACATGAAAATCCCGCTCATATCGGACTTGAAATAATATAATATTACATTCATAGATCCTGTTGGGTTTGGTTTCATCACATCAGCGCTTCCCTTCGTATTTCGTTGATTAAACAAAATACACGAAATACATAGCAAAACACCTTTTTACGGTTCTCAAAACATATCAAACATCACCTATAGCTTCGTCGGGTCTACCCTTCGCATTGCACATATGTAACAACATTGCTTCTTGTATTTGTTGATTGCGATATCGCGCTTCAACTTGGGCCGTCGATCTGCGTGCTTGATTGACAGTCCTCGTTGACCCGTGCTAATCGTGATCGCAACTGTTATATGGTTGTCCCTGATAGCCTTCGTTTGTCACTGCCGATTGCAATGTGTCGATCGGATCTGGATCGTTGATCGACCAAATCTGATGGCTCCTGTGCATCGCTGTCAATAATTTGTTTTTCCACTGTTTCTTACTATTTTTCATTGCCGATAGTGTTTTCCGCCTTTTCTAAGGGTTCTTCCTTATGCAATAGTTTTGATCTTTTAAAAGATTTTGAAGACTTAGAGGGTTTTTGGATCCATTTTGGATCACGCCTTCTCACTGAAAAAGCTTTTGGACCAGCAAAAGTTAGTTTTTAAGCATCAATCAAGTGAGGATACAACTTCCTCACTTGTCCAATCTCTATCCATCTTGCACTGCTTTGTTTTGAACCTTTGAGTCTGATTCTAAGGTACTCGACATCCCCTCTACACGTAGTTCTCACCTTCCTGTCCAGAATTGTATCTTCTTGCAACTCATTGAGATATTCAGGCAACAGATCATCAATAAAAGGCAACTGACTTTGCTCCTCAGGATCTTCAATCAATGAAGGTTCAAAGAGTCTCAAGTTCTTTGTATTAACTATTGAATAGATGTGCATGTAAGCTGGCAAATCAAGGCGAAAAGCGTTCTCACCAATTTTCTCAAGTATCTTGAAAGGCCCATACCTTATTGGCTTCAGCTTCTTACCTTCGCCTTGCATTCTCTCTTTGCTGATGTACAACTAGACTTGATCACCAACTTGGAAGCTATGCTCAATTCGATGCTTATCATGTCTTGCCTTGTACCTGGCTTGGCTCTTTTCCAGTTGTTCCTGCACTGCCTGGTGAATTTCTTGGATTTGTTTAATGAACTTGGTTGCTTTGTCCACATCACTGTGTCCATCAATTGCTATGTCTTTACTAAAGACAAAATCCAAGGGAGACCTTGGTATAAAACCAAAACAAGTCTCAAAAGGATATCTTTGTGTAGAAGAGTGCTTGGCATGGTTGTAAGCATGTTGCACATAACACAAATGTTCATCCCAAAGCCTGGAATGCTCGCTGCAATAGCCTCTGAGCAACTGAATCATTGTCCTGTTGACCACCTCTGTTTGGCCATCTTTTTGTGGATGAAAGGTTGTGCTCTTCTTCAGTCTGGTGTCCATCAATTCCCACAAAATTGACCAAAACTTCCCAACAAATCGGGAATCTCGATCAGATACAATGGAAGTGGGTAACCCAAAATGAACCCATACATGCTGAAAGAACAACTTTGTTGTTTTTTCAGCTATAATCTGCTTATTACAAGGTATTAAAATACACATTTTGTTGAACCTGTCCACAATAACATATAAATAATCATGACCTTTCCTAGATTTTGGCAATCCCCCAACAAAGTCCATGGAAACACTTTCCCAAGGACGAGAAGGAACTGGAAGTGGAGTGTACAAGCCTAGTTTTCTATTGTTGGGCTTGCTTTTAGCACACATGGTACACCCTTTAATATATCTAGAAATTGTTTCATGCATTCTTTGCCAATAATAGAACCTTTGCAGCTGTGCAACTGTTTTACTTACACCAAAATGACCTGATATAAGAGAAGTATGTGCTTCTCGGATTATGTTAACTCTTTCAATTTGAGGAATGCATAACTTTCCCAAGTGATACAAGAGTTGGTCCTTAACATGATAATCCAATTCTTCTACTTGTTTGCCATGACTTAAAGTTGCATATACATCTTGAGCATATTGTTCAATGTAGCTTTCATGCAATATTGAGTTATGCTTAAGTATAGTAGATGCATTTATGATTGGTCTGGACAACATCTCTGCAACTTTATTGTGTATGCCTTTCTTATATCTGATGACTAGATGAAACTTCTATAGAAAACCCATCCACCTATAGTGTCTTGATTATTGCAATTTAGTTTGTGAGTGCAAATACTGAAGTGGTTGATGGTCTGCGTGGATGATTGTTTCTTTGCCCATTAAGTAATGTTTCCACTTTTTCACACTCTGTACTAATGCATACAATTCTTTATCATATGTGGGATAATTAACTACTGCAGAATTAAATGTCTCAGAATGATAACATATGGGTTTACCATGTTGCATCAACATCGCTCCCATGGCATAGTCACTGGTATTTGTTTCAATCTCAAATGATCTTTGAAAATCTGGAAATGCTAGTACTGGTGCTATACTAATTTTTTCTTTCAAGGTGTCGAAGGCTTTCTGTTGTTTACCTCCCCACTGAAACACCTTATTCAATCATGTTAAAGCATGTAAGGGAGCTGCAATCAAGGAAAAGTTAGCAATAAACTTTCTCCAATATTGTGCTGCTCCTAGGAAGCTTCTAACTTCTGTAGTAGATTTGGATGTAGGCCAGTTCACAATGACTTCAACCTTAGAGGGATCTATCTTTAATTCACCACCCCCTACAATATGACCCAAATAATTTAAAGATGTTTTTCCGAATTCACATTTTGACAATTTCATATAGAGATTTTCTCTTTTCAAAACATCTAAAGTCTGCTTTACATGCTTCAAATGTTCTTCCCATGTTTTACTGAAAACAAGAATGTCATCTAAATATACAATTACAAAATCATCAATAAAAGGTCAGAGTACATCATTCATAACTCTCATGAAAGTGGCAGGATCATTAGTTAAGCCAAAAGGCATAACCAGCCATTCATACAGCGCTTGCTTTGTTTTGAAAGCAGTCTTCCATGCATCTGGTTCTGCAACTCTGACCTCATGGTAGCCACTATGCAAGTCCAACTTGGAAAAGTAAACAACTTATTTCAACTGATCTAATAGATCATCTATGCGAGGAAGAGGATAACAATTCTTGATCGTTATTTTATTCAGTGCTTTGTAATCAATGTGCATCCTCCACGAACCATCTTTCTTTCTCACCAACAAAATTGGAGATCCGCATGGTGATGTGCTTGGTCTTATGAATCCTTTCTCGAACAGCTCCTGTACCTGCTTCTTGATCTCTGCATTCTCTAACACAGATAACCTCTACATTCCGATGTTAGGCAATGGAGCATCTTGTTGCAAATGAATATCATATACTATTTCCCTTTTGGGTGGCAGACCTTTAGGTTCTTGAAATAGGATATCATATTCTAAAACAACTTTTTCTAAATCAGCTTTCTGTTTAGCATCACAGCCCTCAAATACATTGGTTTTATCAGGGTTATTTTCCTTTACAACCATTAGTAAAAATTGTTTGCATGAATTTACAATTCTTTTCATCTACCCTGAGTTAATGACAGTGTAGTTATTTTTGAGCTGATGAGCTCTTACAATATATTCTATTCCATCTTTTGTGAGTTGATACTTGTTTTCAGTTCTATAGAAAATGGCTTCTCGATCATACAAGTAAGGACTTCCTAAAACAATACCACATATATCCAAGGGAACTATATCTAACTCAACCTCATCTACAAATGTTGACCCAAAAGCAAACCTAAGTTTACATTGTCTAGTCACTTGTAGCTTTGCTTTATCACATACCCAACCTAATGGATATGGCTTCTTATGAGGTGTGGTTAGTAGTCCAAACTTTTTTACAATTGCTTCAGAAATCAAGTTTACTTGTGATCCACTGTCAAATAAAGTATCAATCTCTTGATGCTTGGAAATAACTCTAATATGAAAAAGCTCATGTCTTTTCCTCTCATTTTCTTCATTATCAATAGATTGTGCAGAATTACTAGTGGATGCTTTGGAATTTTTACCTTTTATACTTGTAGTTGTGACTGTTATTTCATCACCTGAGTCTGACCCCAATTCTTTCTGAATAGCAGCAGTAGTCTTCTTCTTCTTGCCATTGAACTTCTTGGGTTTCAACTCTGGATGCAAAGACCAGCAGTGTTCATCATCGTGTCTGTTAGCCACCTATACCAATAGGTTTCATATTTCATGATTGGCAAAGAAAGTTCCAAATATGCTCTGCTTTGATGATGCAAAGATCCCATATTTCCAAGAGAAGACAATGTGTGTATATAGCTTGATGTTGTCCCACTTTTGATGGATGGTCCAACAGCCTAATCTGGATCATGCCATGTTTAAATTTTCTGTTGTAGAATAGAGAAAGAAGTCTGTCCAAACTGTTTAATCTTGGCAGACTAGTAGCTTAGGTAGAGAATTAAGGTTCCCAACTGCTTAATCTGGGACCTTGGAAGCAATAAGGGTAGACTTGGATAGAAAATCAAGAGGAAAAAGCCAAAGAAAAGAAAAGGCACACAAGGGTCTGCAAGTCTAAGTGCACCCTCCATGAAGAAACAAAAAATGCTAGGCAAATAGATGGGTAGGTAGATGAGGTTGCAGAAATGTCATTCCTTTCAATTGAGGGTTTGATATCCTGGTCACAAAGGCAAATCAGTGGATGGAGAAGCTCCTCTTCTACATCATGTGCAGCAAAGCAAAGGAGCATGTCTAACTTCCCATTTTCCCCCTTCACATTCATTTACTAACATCCCTTAATCAGCTAAGATTCATGGAAGAATTTGAGGTTTTATGCTGGTTCTTATGCCTTTAAAAGCCACATTTCCTGTGTAAAAATCTTTTCATTTTGATCTACTCTTAAAGCTAAGTGGTTTTCAAATAAACTTAGTGATTTCACTCCTCATTCACCTTTTCATCCATATTAACCCTTAACTTTTATTATCTAAATCCCCTATGTCACCCTTTCCCTACTATTATAACACTATGGTGTATAAATCCCAGCATTGTATAAATATCCTCCCTCTTTAGCACTATAGCTAAATAAGTTAGTCTTGGGGGACTTTAGTCCAACAGGGACTATGGTCAACCCTGTAATGGGATTGCTCCAACCTCTGGTTGGAGTGATAACCTCCTACTAAGCCCTCACCTTCCCTCTACTCAAAAATACCATAGAAAACCCCCTTCCCCCTGCTAAACCCACTCTTAACCTCTTTTTCCTAATAAAAAACCCTTGAAAAACCCAAAAATCCCGAAAAAACCCACCAAAACCCTTTTATCCTAAGTTCCGCGCATATAAATTAAATTGAATATTTTAATATGGGCGGGACCCAACCCAGAAAGCTGCGCGACCGTCGGCATTACCCCCCATCCGTCCGATCTCCGCTGCCCCGATCTAACGCTGGGCGGTCGATTTCGTTCCCCGACCTGCCTCCCTTTAACGTCCGGGGAAGGACGGTATTGGGCACCGTACCCGGGACACGTGGCAGGCGGCGGGGTTGTTCGGAGCCCCCCTCCCCGATACCGCCTTTGCCCAAAGGTGGTGCGGGGAACCCGCTTACCACCATCCCCGTTACCACCTCCCCCTTACGTCATACATGCGTCATCATGACGTAGCACCATCCCCCGCCCCCGCGCCACGTGGCCCTCCACGTAGCCCTGCCACCTTATCCGCCCGCCACCCTGTCAGTCCACTCTGGCCGCCAGCTCAGCGCCCACGTCACCTCCGTACCTGGGCCCACCATGACGTCATCGGCAGAAAGGCGCCAATTACTCAATTTTTCCGAATTTGTCGTTAAAAGTCACGGTTTGGGCCGTTTTATGTCATTTTCGAGCGAAAAAGACATAGCCGTTGCCGCTGGTTCACTACCAAATCGCCTCCGGACCTCCAAATTCAAACTTGCGGCCGTGCCAACTCATCAACCCAGCTACATTCAGCCTTCACAGTTCGGCCCGCAGGCTTTCTAAGCGATTTTATACAGGTATTCACCATAATTCCCCCATTTCGCCCATGCATACCATTTCTCTGCAAATTCACCATTAAAACACCTGTCAAGTTCCACAATTAATCATTGTCTGCTAGTTAAAAGAGAGCTAAAGTAACCTGCATTACCACCGCACTATAATTCGACATTGAAACAGCCAAATTCGCGGAACAAAATTGTTAATTCGTCCCCCAAGCGCCCAGCATTGTTCCCTTTTGCCGGGTGTAGACCTGTTGCAGCTTCTTACCAGAGTAAATCTCACACACCCTCTGCAATTTACCCCTAGCAATTCACAACCCCTGTGAATTTACCAAAAACTGCAGAAACAAGCCTGCTTTTCCACTGTAAAAAACATTTCGAACTTTGTCTACAATTGGCCTATCTCTTAAGCTCTGAAGAACTTTGCAAAACATTGCATTCACCTGGTCTAAGTTCAAACTGCACAATGGCTGCCCCTGCACCCACAGCTCTCAGTGTTGCTCCATTAAATCCACCCAATAAAGACCTGCAGTCCTTGCCTCTTGCTGACAAGGACTACCTTATTGAAGACTGTGTGGGAAACAGGGACTTTCTGCAGACCTTCAGGCAGTTGAGAGAGGACTACCTGAATGGTCATGATGCATATGGGATATGGGAGTCCAACCTGCCATACTATTGTCTCCCCTCTGTAAATGTCTTTCCTGAAATCATTCGCCTATGTGCTGAAAACTATGATGTGCAGCACAGAGCTATTAGCACTCCATCTGGGAGGATCCTTTTCTACATTAATCCTGAGTCCATCAACAAAATGCTACATTTTGATCAGATAGAGCTGCTAATCCCATTCTCCATGAACTATCTGCTGGACACTGGTGCCAAGATGACCAGTGAGGAGATTCAAAAGGTCACCAGGACATTCATGAGGCCTGAGTGCCAGCCTACAGGGCCACCTCCTTATTTGGATGTCTACTTCACTGAAGTAGGCAGATTACTCCTGGACATGATTGCTTATGTGCTGGGATACAGAACCAGCGAACATGTGGATGAGACAATGCTAGTATTACTAGCTGTTTACAGCCCAGGCCAACCCCCTGCCCACAAATATAACTTTGCCAAGTTCATAGCTAACAAGATCCATGAGCAGTTGGGCACAGTGGATAGACAGGCGGTCTTCAAGTACTCGGCCTATATCTATCACCTTTTCATGTACTATCAGTCTGAGGCTTTTCCATGCCATATCAAAAAGCTGGATTATAGAGGGGAAAGAAGATCTGTGATCTTCTGGACCTCTGTCTATCACAAAGTCACAAACTCACCCTATTCCTATTGTGAATTTGTTGACCAATTTGTATATCCAGTCTCTTGCCTATTGATGAGGTCCCCTCCTCCCAGAATATCAACTGAGATACAGAAAGCGCTGCAGCTTTCCAAAAAATACAAAATAGGTGATTGGTACCTATATGAGGATCATACAGTCATCAGAGTCTATGGCTGTGAGCTCTGTCCATACAGGCTCCCAAAATATGTGCCTATGAGGTTATTTGCCTTGGAGTATTACAGGCAACTAATTCAGTCCGACCTCACCCACTTCCACAGCGCCAAAAAGAAGGCTCACCTTAAGTTCAAACACCAGTTGGGCCCATTCATCATGAATCAGAAAGAAGGATGGGAAGATGCTGACCTCATCCTCAAGGACAAATATAAACTATCATATAGTTTTCGGTGGGTCCCTTATGACCCTGAGGGCTTCATTACTGCTAGAAGAAACAAGTACAGGCTTCTAGGTTATAGGCATTGTCAATACCCACACATTGAAAGATATGCCAACCAGCAAGAATGGCAGCAGGGTACTCTAGTTGAAAAGCTAACTGAAGAAGAGACAATGCTAAAGAATATAAAGGAGCTTGAAAAAACTATTGACCTAGACTCTGTGCAGCAGGTACCTCTCAAACGGCCTTATTCAGCAGGAGAAGGGACCTCGGCCTCAAGGACTGCACCAGTCACACAGGCACCTTCCACAGCAGCACCAGCTGCAGACAAAGGCAAAGGGATAATGGGTGCAGAAGAAGAAACAGTGAAAGAAAAGCCTGCGCCATCAAATGAGCAGCAGCAAGAGCCCCAACAAGGGCAGCAAACTGAACAGCAACAAGAGCAGACTGCCCCTCCACAAACGGAGCTACCAGCAGCTCCAGCAATGCAAACTCCACCTCCACAGACTGAGCCATTGACTGCTCCAAGTTTGCAGACCCCAACACATGAGGAAAGGGGTATGAAAAGAGATAGAGAAGAGTCCACTCCTTTTAGTGGATCCTCCCAACAACCAGGAGCCAAAAGGCAAAGGCTAGACTCCCCAGAGGTAGAAGACATCACTGAAGAATTCCTTGACAGTTCAAGGAAAAACAGGGAGGGCAGCCAGCACACAGGGACAAGCTCCTTTCAGCAGGAGCAAGGATTGCAACTTGGTTTGGAGGTGTCTTCCTCCTCCCAGCAGAGCAAGAAGCCTAAGAGCACCAAGGCTTCCTTCAAACAAATAAAGGCTCAGAATGATCTGCCGAGGGCAGAGGTCTACAAACAATTTATAGATGCAACACCAGCCCAGCAAGAAAGGCTAATGTTTGTGTATGACATTAAAGATGAAAAAATCATCCTCAGTCACTTTAAACCTACAATACCGCAGCCTAAGTCAGCTGCAGATTTTGTGAAGACAAGGGTGGAGGTCATGGCCAAAGACATCCATCCCATGGACCAAATCGAACTCCACAAGCAAGCTGGAGAGATGGTTTATGCAACCTTGGTGGAGAGGGCAACCATGGCCCATGAGCTAAAAGAGTCCCTGAAAAACACCAACACACAGTTGGATTTTGAGAGAATGTCCTCCTTGGCCAAAGACAATAGAATAAAGTCTCTTGAGGACATCATTATTGATCTAGGACATGATCCTAGTGATCCAAAGGGTGTAAAGGCCCTTCTGAAGAAGAAAGAGGATGACCTGAATGCATTAAAGAAAAGGTTGAAGCTGCTGCCCACAGAGCACCCTCAAACAGCAGAGCTACAAAAGGAAAAACAGGTTGATGAACAACTGGACCTCATAATGCAGCTAAACTAGAGGATCCTGGATTTGGAGAAAGAGCTGGAAGGAGCAATACAAGATAAACAGGGAGAGTCACATCCCAAGCTCCTCCAACTACTTCAACAACAGCGACAACTACAGGGGCAGCAGTGGCCCCCACAACAGAAGCAGCAGGGACAACAACAGCTCCAGATGCCAGCACAAGTGTAGAAGAATTGACTAAGGCCATCAAGGAAATGGAGCTCCAGGCAAATGAGATAAAAAAGGCCAAGGAAAAATTGGCAGAACTGGATGCCAAATATGACAAATCAAAAGTAACTGTAGCAGAGCAGGGCAGAGAAATAAAGGCCCTAAAAGACAAGATAAAGGCCTTAGAGAAGGAGCTGAATCTAGAGACTGCCATGGCCGACATAAAGAGGATTCTATGGGCCAAAATTGGCCAATCCGTCAGTCAACAATGGAGGTCAATCAAAACAATACATGAACAGATGGACTTAATGGGCCAAGCACAAGCAGAAATCCATAAGGCCAAGACAACACTGGGAGACAAACCAGAACAGGCCAACAGGATGATAGACTTCCTGAACAGGCAAGAAAAGGAGGAACTGGCAGCCATAGGCATTGCCAATAGAACCGAGGCTGTCCTCACTGCTAAGAAGGTACTAACTCTCAGGAACTATGTACAAACTGTGGAGAGGAAGTGCTATGAGATACAAGCTGAGGTGGAGGAATATAAAGTTAAGATGGCAGTGCTGCAAGCAAAGGGTCTACCCAGCCTCCTAAGCGGTGCAGGAAGACTGATCTCCCGAGATCAATTTGCCAATAGAATGGCAACCACTATTGAAAATCAAATTATTGCATCTGGCAGTACATCTGATTAAACACGGCCTCCCACAGGACAGAGCTTATATGAAAAACTTGAAGGCCTGTTCTTCATTGAAAATGAGGTAAATCATCTGTTTGAAACTCCTCCTAACTTTTATAGATATACAGAGGCTGATGAGACCTTGATAAAAATTCGGAGACATCAAATGCCTAAGGAGGATTGGTGGCAAGCGATGCTTCAGATTTTGCCACGGTAGCCTCAGTTGTTCGGCCACTACCAGCTCCAGGTCACTACAAAACAAACAGCATGACAAAGTCAGTATTAAAGGCAGCTGAAAGGGTGACTCAGCACATAAACAATGACAGCTAGCCTAAGGGATAAGAAAATACGCATATTTGGACAGCTTAGCCTCAGCCGACTTCGACACCCACCAAGTCATCAATTTCTGACTATTTTTGACAGCTAAAGCAATAAAAGTTACTGCAGCTTTTACTTTCTCAGCTACCAAGCTCTAGGAGTTGGCATAACATTTATGAGCCATTAACTCCTTTTCTTGATATCTTTACATGTAAATTTTGTATAAATACTCCCCTTAGTAACGCATAAGGGGTTGGTGATTTTTGACTCTAAGGAAAATCCATTGTATACTTTCAGTTTATCTAATACAAAGGGCTGGACCAGCTCAGTGATTTCCTGAAGTATTTGATGTCTGGATGATGTTAGGTGTGCTGATGCAGAATTCCTGTGCTGTCTGATGAAATAACAAGTTTTCCTCAATCTCTGTTTCTTGTCTTCTTATGTTTATCAAACCATACTCATGTTGCACTAAGCTAGCAGTGAAGAAAAAGAATAGCGCAGGATTTGTTTTGTTACACCTTGTGCTCAATTTTTACTGTTGTGAATGTTTGTCTTCAGGATTAATGATGTACATGAATTCTTAACTGCTCATGTGTCTATTAATTCTATATGTATGGATGTTAGCTAGAAATTCTTCATTGTTTCTAGGTTAATATTCTCACCATCTTTTCTCTAGCAGTTTACTGTGAGATTCTTAATTGCCTTGCATAAACTGGATACACCCCACTTAATAACTATTATGAACGTTTTTCTCAGACACTAATCTGGCTCTGCAACATCACTACAGTATCACACAGCATATCAGACAAACTAAAGGACCACTGACTCCATGCCCAATGGACTAGGACATGCTAGTGAGAACATATATATATTGACTAAAGTCATCACCAAACACGTTCCAGAAACAAAAGCCTGGATATCATAGCTAGCCTAAAATACTATCAGAACAGAGCTAAGCCTTAAAGAGAGAGCCCTCTCTGATTACAGCTTGGCTAGAAGCTGCAATCCAAAGATTGGTTAGTGGTTACCCCGGCCGTATTCCCTTGGGAGTCATAGGGAACAACCTGGGTGTTAACATAAATGGCGACTCCGCTGGGGAGCATCTTATTTTTCAACTGTTGTCTGTTCATAGACAGTGGTTCTAAAAACTTGAGCAGTCCCTTAAAACAATCCTAAAATATCCTGAAAAATACTAAAAATAAGTTTAGAAGCTGGCTCCTAATAGGGAAACTAGACATACTAGGTCAAACCCTGACCCCAATCCACCAGCTATTTTTGAAAATCCTAATACCATCCCGAAGATCATTAGGAAGCAGCAGGAACAGGAAACTCTTGCGGTTTCAAGTCCTGAGATAACTCATCCAAACCCTGTTCCAACTCCTATCAAAGTTCTATTTAGGTCTACCCCTGTTTCCCCTAGTTCACCATCTACATCTCAAAGCCCTCCTTTCACACCTTCATCCACTGCACATATTCCCTTAACCAACACTCTAGTTTCCACCTTTCCCACTACCCCTGTTATACCAGTCATTCATGCTATCCCAGTTATCCCTGTCAACCCTATAAATCCTGCAAATATGGCCAATAGGTATGCACCCTTGCAGTTACCTGCTAATGCTGCAGCTCTACCCCAAGACTACCAATCTAAGATCTCATATTTTGACTCCACTGGCCCCTTCACAGCTATTCAGCATGCCAAAAGGATGCAAGATCATTTTGAGACCTATGAAATAGATGATAACAGTGTGAGAATGAGGATGTTTGTTCAAAGTCTGACTGGGGATGTAAGAACTTGGTTTAGATCCCTGAATGCAAATTCCATTACTACTCCTGATGAGCTTTATCAAGCCTTTACTAACAGATGGGAGAAGAAGAAAGATCCCTTGCACATACTTGGTGAGTATGATACTATCAAACGAGGTCCTCAAGAGACCGTTCTGGAGTATTGTGCAAGATTCAACAACGTGTATAATGCAATACCACAAAATTTAAGACCTCCTCCTGATTTAGCCTTGTACAAATTCCCTGATGGTTTTGACCCTGATATGGCATATCAGTTAAAGGAAAGAGCACCTGAAACCCTTGAAGATGCCCAGAAGGTTGCTGTCACAGTAGAAGCTAACCTAATTGCCAAGAGGAACAGGGCAAGATTGGAAAAGAGAACCACCTTCAAAGATGAACCCTCAGCCTTTGATCAAAAATTGGATGCAATACTCACTGGTATGAAGAGGTTGGGAGATAGAGTAGAATCAGTGGAGAGAAAATCATCGTGGGAGGCACCACCTAACAACCCTAACAGGAATCCAAATTTTAGGAGAAATCAAAACCCAAATGTTGGCAAGACCGGTTCTGACCCAGACATAAGACCTCCTTTCCAGGAAAACTATACTGAGGCATCCACTTCAGAAGAACAAACAGATGATACCCACATCAACCTGATGGGCCTGAATGACGAGCAGCAAGTCTTTCTAAGTCAAGAAGATCATAAGGATGATGACATTCAACAATTCCAAACTAGGTCAGGTGAGTCATTTGACTTTAAACAAGGCTATGACACAGCTGTTTATGAAGTTCATAAACAATACAAGCTAAGGAGTAGAACTATAAATGTAACACAGCCTGAAAAAACAAAGGATAGTCAGCAGCCTAAGAAAGCCATTATCACAGAACCAAGTGACAAAACTGGTCCAATTACAGATGAGGTAACCGTTGAGGAAATAGCTGAAACCTTTTCCTCAAAACAGCAACCAGTAGATCCCTCACCCTTGCAGCCCAACCTAAGTAACACCTCTCAAGAAATGAGTAAGAAGGACAAGCTTCCAGATCAAGAAAAGAAACAAGAGGAAGACTTGGTAAACAAGGAAAAGGTTGCCACCCACAACACCAAGATCCAATCTGATAGACCCTTTGACTTAGAAGCTGAAATTGGAAAACTGAAGGTATCTGTTCCCCTTTCAGAACTGGCTAAACATGACATTTATAGGCAACAAATCAAGAAGTCCCTTCAGCTAACTCATAATAAAGATAATGTGAATGTGTTAGATGACACCCCAGAATTGCTTTTCGGTCCAGAAGTTGATGGAAAAGCAGCTGTTGCAGGTATCTTACCCTTTTATGTTAGTTTACATGTTCATGATAAGATATTACACAATGCAATGTTTGACTCAGGTGCTTCTCACAACTTGATGCCTAAATCAGTCATGGAAAGATTAAATCTAGACATAACAAGGCCATATAAGGACCTTTTCTCATTTGACTCCAGCCAAGTTAAGTGTTTAGGTCTCATAAAAGATCTTTGTGTCTCACTTGTCCAATATCCCAATAAGACAATCCTGATGGATGTTGTAGTTGCTGATATCCCACCCAAATATGGGATGCTGTTATCAAGGTCATGGGGGGCTAAACTCCAAGGTTCTTTGCAGTTAGACATGTCATATGCCACTATCTCTGTCTTTGGGCAACCAAAAAGACTATACAGAGAAACACTTATGAAATACATGGTCAGCAGTGAAGAAAAACCTCAAAATTTTCCCATATATGTTGTTCATTCTGATATAGACTCATACATTCTCTTCAATGATAACACAGGTCTTACAAACAATGAAGAAACTGAGACACCTAAACAAGAGCAGGACATCAATCAACCAAATGTTACCCCAGAAATAATGGCTGATCAATCATCAAACAAAGTTGCTGCTCTAGAAGTCAAATTGATCCAATCAAGAGATGAGACAGTCCTAAAAGACAAACCAGATGACAAAACAGAACTTCAACTTACAATTCCAGCTCATGAAGAGGTCATCAACTCTTCCCTAGAACAAAATATCCTGTGGTTCCTTGAATTTGATGGGTCAGTAAACAAATTAGGGGCAGGAGCTGGAGTTTGGATACATAATAAACAAAACAGTCATGCAGAAGGCCGGGCCTATAGACTAAATTTCAGATGCACTAATAACATGGCAGAATATGAAGCTCTCTTACTAGGCCTTAAACTAGTAAAGTCCTTACAAGTCATAAAGGTTTCAATTATGGGAGATTCAGATTTAGTCATCCAACAAGTAAAGGGAAATTTTGTCACTAATGACAAAAGATTGAGGTCTTATAGGACTGCTGTTGCTGAACTACTACAGTCCTTCACTGAATCGCAGATTACCAAGATTCCCAGAACCCAAAACCTGCATGCCCATAGCTTGGCCACATTTGCAAGTACCTGCAAGCTACCTTTTGAGCCCCACCATTGCTTCACAGCTGAGGTAAAACACAAACCCTCTGTCCCAAACAATGTCAAGGACTGGCAAGTATTTGAAGATGATGCACAAATAAATAATTTCTTGACCTTGCAACAAGAATTTGTAGGACTAAATATTGACACTGATAGAGCAAGTCAATCACAAATACTTGAAAGAGCAAGTCAATCACAAATACCTGATCAACAGAATCATAAGCCAATATCACCCAAAACAGCTAACCAAATCCTACATCCAACAATTTTCAACAAAGACAATATACTAGAAATTCAACAGATAGGTTGTGAAGAAATGGTTGATGCTGAGGCCGAAGTTATACAATTGAAAGATAACTTTCTTCCAACAGGCCTAACTCCACTAGAGGATATTTTTGATTCAAATGATGTCCCTAGGAAACCAAAAATGCAGCCCCTTAACTCTGCCATTGAAGAATGCAACATAGGAACCGTGGAGAAACCCAAGATAATAAAATTATCTGCATCCCTACCTCCTGATCAGAAGCCCAAATACATTGACCTCTTCAAAGAATTCCAAGATGTCTTTGCATGGAGTTATGAGGACTTAAAATCCTATGACACCTCTGTTATCCAACACACAATCCCTCTCAAGCCAAATCAAAAGCCATTCAAGCAAAAATTGAGAAGGATAAACCCCATGCTTCTCCCTGCAATTGAGAAAGAGGTACAAAAAATGTTTAAAGCGGGTATCATAGCACCAATCAGGTTTTCTGATTGGATTTCTAATCTGGTACCTACAAGAAAGAAAACTGGTGAAATAAGACTTTGTGTTGATCTTAGAAACTTAAACCAAGTGTCCCTCAAAGACAACTATCCCCTACCTAAGATGGATCACATTCTCCAAAGAGTGGTAGGAGCATCAAGGATCTCATTACTTGATGGATTCTTAGGCTTTAATCAAATCCTAGTGCACCCTGATGATCAAGACAAAACTGCATTCACAACCCCATGGGGAACTTTCAAATATGTGAAAATGCCTTTTGGATTGAAAAATGAAGGGGCAACATTTCAAAGAGCAATGGACATTGCTTTTGCCAAGGAGATTCATGACTTTCTTGTCATTTACTTAGATGACCTTACACCTTTCTCAAAATCAGACCAAGAACACTTGAAGCACTTAAGGCAGATCTTCCTAACATGCAGGAAATATGGAATTTCATTAAATCCAAAGAAGTCCCTGTTTGGTATGGAAGAAGGAAAGCTCTTAGGGCATATCATTTCAAAGGATGGCATCAGAATTGACCCAGATAGGATAGAAGTTATCTTGCAAATGCCCCACCCTAGAAACATCAAAGAATTGCAAGCCTTCTTAGGGAAGATTAATTTCTTAAGAAGGTTTATCCCAAACTTAGCAGAACTGATCAGATTATTGAACAACATGCTAAAAAAGGATTCAAAAGTGAAATGGACAGTAGAAGCAAATCAAGCCTTTGAAGGTATAAAATTGGCCCTTACCCAAACCCCAGTCTTGACAAATCCTCAATTTGATAGGGAATTTATCATTTTCTCTTTTGCCTCTCAGCATACTATTGTTGCCGTTTTGTTACAGAAAGATGACCAAGGAAATGAGAAACCCATTGCTTTCTTCAACAGAGCTCTTAGAGATGCACCTCTGAAATATCAGATCATGGAGAAACAAGCTTATGCTTTGATCAAGGCCATTAAAGACTTTAGGATTTACATCCTTTATTCTCATGTTATAGCTTATGTGCCAAGTCCCATTGTAAAAGACATACTAACTCAAGAAAATTTAGAGGGCAGGAGAGGAAAATGGATTGCCAACATTTTGGAATTTGATATTGAAATTAAACCTACAAAACTAATAAAAGGGCAAGGTTTGGCCAAACTAATGACAGAAGCGAATTTCCAAGCCTTAGACATAAACCAACTGGACAATGAAATGGAGCTGGCGACTCCAAAGATCAATGTAGCCTTTGAACAATCCCCTTGGTATTCTGATATATGTTATGTATTACAAAACCTGTGTGCTCCACCAGGATTGTCCAGAACTAAGTGTAGGTTCCTAAAAATGAAAGCTTCTAAATTCTGTGTTATGGATGGCAATTTGTTGTGGAAAAACCATGAGGGTATACTGTTAAACTGCTTAATTGAAGATGAGACTAACAATGTCACCAAAGAATTTCATGCAGGTGACTGTGGTGGACACTTGTATTGGAAGTCCACTGTGGATAAGATACTGAGGGCTGGTTACTACTGGCCCACCATGTTCTCTGATGTCAAGAAATTCACCACCTCATGTCATAAATGTCAAGTGTTTGAGGGAAAGAGAAAGTTACTACCACTTCCCTTGAGGCCTATTGCAACAGAGAGACCTTTTCAACAATGGGGCTTGGATTTCATTGGGGAAATTCATCCCTCATCTTCAGGCCAACATAGATGGATTCTGACGGCTACAGACTACTTTACTAAATGGATTGAAGCTGTTCCATGCAGACAAGCAAATGATTCCACTATCATCAGTTCCTTGAGACCAATATTCTTTCTAGATTTGGCTGTCTTGATAAAATAATAACAGACAATGCTGCTGCCTTCAGATCTAAGAAGATGGTAAATTTCTGCCACAAATTCCACATTACCTTGGGCCATTCAACTGCATACTATCCTCAAGGAAATGGCCTTGCTGAATCATCAAATAAAAGCCTGGTAAACATCATAAAGAAGGTATTGGAGGAAAATAAAAAGAATTGGCACAAGAAGCTTGTGAATGCCTTATGGGCCGATAGACTAACAACCAAGAGATCAATTGGGGTCAGCCCATATGAGTTAGTCTATGGACTAGAGGCCAAATTCCCTTCATCACTAGGGGTCCCTGTTATGAAACTACTGCAAGAAAGTCAAGCTGAACCAAATAATATGCAGAGGAGGGTAAATCAAATAATATGTTTGCAGCAAACCAGAGATCAAGTATACAGCAGAGTGCAAGTTTTACAAGAAAAGTTAAAGAAAGCTTTTGATAGAAGGACTAAGGCAGAAGATTTCAAAGTTGGTGACAAAGTCCTCAAGTGGGATTCCAGAAGGGAAGATAAGGGAAAACATGGAAAATTTGATTCCCTTTGGAGAGGACCATTTGCTGTCCAAGCAGTACAAGGAAACAATACTTATTTCCTTAAAGGTCTTAAAGAAACTGATTTGGATGAAGGTCCTGTGAATGGCAGGATGTTGAAGCACTATTTTGACTACCATCCATAAGTGCAGCCTGAGTTTCCCTTGTACATAATCACGTGTATATATTACTTTCTGTTAAAATGTAAAAATGCAGTTTCTCAAGTTTTGTTGGTTCTCAGCAAAAAGCTCATGAGTTCAGAAATTTACTAAGAGGGGAAGAGCACAATTTTGGGCTTTCATAGAGGAAAACTCTAAATTTTGATACAAGAAGTCAAGGAACAAGGCATTCTGACCTGCTGTTCTTGGTCTTTCAAATAGAAAAACCATCCCCATGTGGAGCCACTGTTAGCCACCTATACCAATAGGTTTCATATTTCATGATTGGCAAAGAAAGTTCCAAATATGCTCTGCTTTGATGATGCAAAGATCCCATATTTCCAAGAGAAGACAATGTGTGTATATAGCTTGATGTTGTCCCACTTTTGATGGATGGTCCAACAGCCTAATCTGGATCATGCCATGTTTAAATTTTCTGTTGTAGAATAGAGAAAGAAGTCTGTCCTAATTGTTTAATCTTGGCAGGCTAGTAGCTTAGGTAGAGAATTAAGGTTCCCAACTGCTTAATCTGGGACCTTGGAAGCAATAAGGGTAGACTTGGATAGAAAATCAAGAGGAAAAAGCCAAAGGAAAGAAAAGGTACACAAGGGTCTGCAAGTCTAAGTGCACCCTCCATGAAGAAACAAAAAATGCTAGGCAAATAGATGGGTAGGTAGATGAGGTTGCAGAAATGTCATTCCTTCCAATTAAGGGTTTGATATCCTGGTCACAAAGGCAAATCAGTGGCGGCGAGGCTCCTCTTCTACATCATGTGCAGCAGAGCAAAGGAGCATGTCTAACTTCCCATTTTCCCCCTTCACATTCATTTACTAAAATCCCTTAATCAGCTAAGATTCATAGAAGAATTTGAGGTTTTATGCTGGTTCTTATGCCTTTAATAGCCACATTTCCTGTGTAAAAATCTTTTCATTTTGATCTACTCTTAAAGCTAAGTGGTTTTCAAATAAACTTAGTGGTTTCACTCCTCTTTCACCTTTTCATCCATATTAACCCTTAACTTTTATTATCTAAATCCCCTATGTCACTCTTTCCCTACTATTATAACACTATGGTGTATAAATCCCAGCATTGTATAAATATCCTCCCTCTTTAGCACTATAGCTAAATAAGTTAGTCTTGGGGGACTTTAGTCCAACAGGGACTATGGTCAACCCTGTAATGGGATTGCTCCAACCTCTGGTTGGAGTGATAACCTCCTCCTAAGCCCTCACCTTCCCTCTGCTAAAAAATGCCATAGAAAACCCCCTTCCCCCTGCTAAACCCACTCTTAACCTCTTTTTCCTAATAAAAAACCCTTGAAAAACCCAAAAATCCCGAAAAAACCCACCAAAACCCTTTTATCCTAAGTTCCGCGCATATAAATTAAATTGAATATTTTAATATGGGCGGGACCCAACCCAGAAAGTTGCGCGACCGTCGGCATTACCCGCCAGCCGTCCGATCTCCGCCGCCCCGATCTAACGGTGGGCGGTCGATTTCGCTCCCCGACCTGCCTCCCTTTAACGTCCGGGGAAGGGCGGTATTGGGCGCCGTACCCGGGACGCGTGGCAGGCGGCGGGGTTGTTCGGAGCCCCCCTCCCCGATACCGCCTTTGCCCAAAGGTGGTGCGGGGAACCCGCTTACCACATCCTTACCACCTCCCCTTACGTCATACATGCGTCATCATGACGTAGCACCATCCCCCGCCCCCGCGCCGCGTGGCCCTCCACGTAGCCCTGCCACCTTATCCGCCCGCCACCCTGTCAGTCCACTCTAGCCGCCAGCTCAGCGCCCACGTCACCTCCATACCCGGGCCCGCCATGACCTCATCGGCGAAAAGGCGCCAATTACTCAATTTTTCCGAATTTGTCGTTAAAAGTCACGGTTTGGGCCGTTTTATGTCATTTTCGAGCGAAAAAGACATAGCCGTTGCCGCTGGTTCACTACCAAATCGCCTCCGGACCTCCAAATTCAAACTTGCGGCCGTGCCAACTCATCAACCCAGCTACATTCAGCCTTCACAGTTCGGCCCGCAGGCTTTCTAAGCGATTTTATATAGGTATTCACCATAATTCCCCCATTTCGCCCATGCATACCATTTCTCTGCAAATTCACCATTAAAACACCTGTCAAGTTCCACAATTAATCATTGTCTGCTAGTTAAAAGAGAGCTAAAGTAACCTGCATTACCACCGCACTATAATTCGACATTGAAACAGCCAAATTCGCAGACCAAAATTGTTAATTCGTCCCCCAGGCGCCCAGCATTGTTCCCTTTTGCCGGGTGTAGACCTGCTGCAGCTTCTTACCAGAGTAAATCTCACACACCCTCTGCAATTTACCCCTAGCAATTCACAACCCTTGTGAATTTACCAAAAACTGCAGAAACAAGCCTGCTTTTCCACTGTAAAAAACATTTCAGACTTTGTCTACAATTGGCCTATCTCTTAAGCTCTGAAGAACTTTGCAAAACATTGCATTCACCTGGTCTAAGTTCAAACTGCACAATGGCTGCCCCTGCACCCACAGCTCTCAGTGTTGCTCCATTAAATCCACCCAATAAAGACCTGCAGTCCTTGCCTCTTGCTGACAAGGACTACCTTATTGAAGACTGTGTGGGAAACAGGGACTTTCTGCAGACCTTCAGGCAGTTGAGAGAGGACTACCTGAATGGTCATGATGCATATGGGATATGGGAGTCCAACCTGCCATACTATTGTCTCCCCTCTGTAAATGTCTTTCCTAAAATCATTCGCCTATGTGCTGAAAACTATGATGTGCAGCACAGAGCTATTAGCACTCCATCTGGGAGGATCCTTTTCTACATTAATCCTGAGTCCATCAACAAAATGCTACATTTTGATCAGACAGAGCTGCTAATCCCATTCTCCATGAACTATCTGCTGGACACTGGTGCCAAGATGACCAGTGAGGAGATTCAAAAGGTCACCAGGACATTCATGAGGCCTGAGTGCCAGCCTACAGGGCCACCTCCTTATTTGGATGTCTACTTCACTGAAGTAGGCAGATTACTCCTGGACATGATTGCTTATGTGCTGGGATACAGAACCAGCGAACATGTGGATGAGACAATGCTAGTATTACTAGCTGTTTACAGCCCAGGCCAACCCCCTGCCCGCAAATATAACTTTGCCAAGTTCATAGCTAACAAGATCCATGAGCAATTGGGCACGGTGGATAGACAGGGGGTCTTCAAGTACTCGGCCTATATCTATCACCTTTTCATGTACTATCAGTCCGAGGCTTTTCCATGCCATATCAAAAAGTTGGATTATAGAGGGGAAAGAAGATCTGTGATCTTCTGGACCTCTGTCTATCACAAAGTCACAAACTCACCCTATTCCTATTGTGAATTTGTTGACCAATTTGTATATCCAGTCTCTTGCCTATTGATGAGGTCCCCTCCTCCCAGAATATCAACTGAGATACAGAAAGCGCTGCAGCTTTCCAAAAAATACAAAATAGGTGATTGGTACCTATATGAGGATCATACAATCATCAGAGTCTATGGCTGTGAGCTCTGTCCATACAGGCTCCCAAAATATGTGCCTATGAGGTTATTTGCCTTGGAGTATTACAGGCAACTGATTCAGTCCGACCTCACCCACTTCCACAGCGCCAAAAAGAAGGCTCACCTTAAGTTCAAACACCAGTTGGGCCCATTCATCATGAATCAGAAAGAAGGATGGGAAGATGCTGACCTCATCCTCAAGGACAAATATAAACTATCATATAGTTTTCGGTGGGTCCCTTATGACCCTGAGGGCTTCATTACTGCTAGAAGAAACAAGTACAGGCTTCTAGGTTATAGGCATTGTCAATACCCACACATTGAAAGATATGCCAACCAGCAAGAATGGCAGCAGGGTACTCTAGTTGAAAAGCTAACTGAAGAAGAGACAATGCTAAAGAATATAAAGGAGCTTGAAAAAACTATTGACCTAGACTCTGTGCAGCAGGTACCTCTCAAACGGCCTTATTCAGCAGGAGAAGGGACCTCGGCCTCAAGGACTGCACCAGTCACACAGGCACCTTCCACAGCAGCACCAGCTGCAGACAAAGGCAAAGGGATAATGGGTGCAGAAGAAGAAACAGTGAAAGAAAAGCCTGCCCCATCAAATGAGCAGCAGCAAGAGCCCCAACAAGGGCAGCAAACTGAACAGCAACAAGAGCAGACTGCCCCTCCACAAACGAAGCTACCAGCAGCTCCAGCAATGCAAACTCCACCTCCACAGACTGAGCCATTGACTGCTCCAAGTTTCCAGACCCCATCACATGAGGAAAGGGGTATGAAAAGAGATAGAGAAGAGTCCACTCCTTTTAGTGGATCCTCCCAACAACCAGGAGCCAAAAGGCAAAGGCTAGACTCCCCAGAGGTAGAAGACATCACTGAAGAATTCCTTGACAGTTCAAGGAAAAACAGGGAGGGCAGCCAGCACACAGGGACAAGCTCCTTTCAGCAG
The DNA here is from genome assembly GCA_031772625.1 of Pinus tabuliformis. NCBI lineage: Eukaryota > Viridiplantae > Streptophyta > Pinopsida > Pinales > Pinaceae > Pinus > Pinus tabuliformis. Next base: position 291,396,394 of record CM062809.1, on the reverse strand, counting down.
GAGCAAGGATTGCAACTTGGTTTGGAGGTGTCTTCCTCCTCCCAGCAGAGCAAGAAGCCTAAGAGCACCAAGGCTTCCTTCAAACAAATAAAGGCTCAGAATGATCTGCTGAGGGCAGAGGTCTACAAGCAATTTATAGATGCAACACCAGCCCAGCAAGAAAGGCTAATGTCTGTGTATGACATTAAAGATGAAAAAATCATCCTGAGTCACTTTAAACCTACAATACCGCAGCCTAAGTCAGCTGCAGATTTTGTGAAGACAAGGGTGGAGGTCATGGCCAAAGACATCCATCCCATGGACCAAATCGAACTCCACAAGCACGCTGGAGAGATGGTTTATGCAACCTTGGTGGAGAGGGCAACCATGGCCCATGAGCTAAAAGAGTCCCTGAAAAACACCAACACACAGTTGGATTTTGAGAGAATGTCCTCCTTGGCCAAAGACAATAGAATAAAGTCTCTTGAGGACATCATTATTGATCTAGGACATGATCCTAGTGATCCAAAGGGTGTAAAGGCCCTTCTAAAGAAGAAAGAGGATGACCTGAATGCATTAAAGAAAAGGTTGAAGCTGCTGCCCACAGAGCACCCTCAAACGGCAGAGCTACAAAAGGAAAAACAGGTTGATGAACAACTGGACCTCATAATGCAGCTAAACCAGAGGATCCTGGATTTGGAGAAAGAGCTGGAAGGAGAAATACAAGATAAACAGGGAGAGTCCACATCCCAAGCTCCTCCAACTACTTCAACAACAGCAACAACTACAGGGGCAGCAATGGCCCCCACAACAGAAGCAGCAGGGACAACAACAGCTCCAGATGCCAGCACAAGTGTAGAAGAATTGACTAAGGCCATCAAGGAAATGGAGCTCCAGGCAAATGAGATAAAAAAGGCCAAGGAAAAATTGGCAGAACTGGATGCCAAATATGACAAATCAAAAGTAACTGTAGCAGAGCAGGGCAGAGAAATAAAGGCCCTAAAAGACAAGATAAAGGCCTTAGAGAAGGAGCTGAATCTAGAGACTGCCATGGCCGACATAAAGAGGATTCTATGGGCCAAAATTGGCCAATCCATCAGTCAACAATGGAGGTCAATCAAAACAATACATGAACAGATGGACTTAATGGGCCAAGCACAAGCAGAAATCCATAAGGCCAAGACAACACTGGGAGACAAACCAGAACAGGCCAACAGGATGATAGACTTCCTGAACAGGCAAGAAAAGGAGGAACTGGCAGCCATAGGCATTGCCAATAGAACCGAGGCTGTCCTCACTGCTAAGAAGGTACTAACTCTCAGGAACTATGTACAAACTGTGGAGAGGAAGTGCTATGAGATACAAGCTGAGGTGGAGGAATATAAAGTTAAGATGGCAGTGCTGCAAGCAAAGGGTCTGCCCAGCCTCCTAAGCAGTGCAGGAAGACTGATCTCCCGAGATCAATTTGCCAATAGAATGGCAACCACTATTGAAAATCAAATTATTGCATCTGGCAGTACATCTGAGCAAACAGGGCCTCCCACAGGACAGAGCTTATATGAAAAACTTGAAGGCCTGTTCTTCATTGAAAATGAGGTAAATCATCTGTTTGAAACTCCTCCTAACTTTTATAGATATACAGAGGCTGATGAGACCTTGATAAAAATTCGGAGACATCAAATGCCTAAGGAGGATTGGTGGCAAGCGATGCTTCAGATTTTGCCACGGTAGCCTCAGTTGTTCGGCCACTGCCAGCTCCAGGTCACTACAAAACAAACAGCATGACAAAGTCAGTATTAAAGGCAGCTGAAAGGGTGACTCAGCACATAAACAATGACAGCTAGCCTAAGGGATAAGAAAATACGCATATTTGGACAGCTTAGCCTCAGCCGACTTCGACACCCACCAAGTCATCAATTTCTGACTATTTTTGACAGCTAAAGCAATAAAAGTTACTGCAGCTTTTACTTTCTCAGCTACCAAGCTCCAGGAGTTGGCATAACATTTATGAGCCATTAACTCCTTTTCTTGATATTTTTACATGTAAATTTTGTATAAATACTCCCCTTAGTAACGCATAAGGGGTTGATGATTTTTGACTCTAAGGAAAATCCATTGTATACTTTCAGTTTATCTAATACAAAGGGCTGGACCAGCTCAGTGATTTCCTGAAGTATTTGATGTCTGGATGATGTTAGGTGTGCTGATGCAGAATTCCTGTGCTGTCTGATGAAATAACAAGTTTTCCTCAATCTCTGTTTCTTGTCTTCTTATGTTTATCAAACCATACTCATGTTGCACTAAGCTAGCAGTGAAGAAAAAGAATAGCGCAGGATTTGTTTTGTTACACCTTGTGCTCAATTTTTACTGTTGTGAATGTTTGTCTTCAGGATTAATGATGTACATGAATTCTTAACTGCTCATGTGTCTATTAATTCTATATGTATGGATGTTAGCTAGAAATTCTTCATTGTTTCTAGGTTAATATTCTCACCATCTTTTCTCTAACAGTTTACTGTGAGATTCTTAATTGCCTTGCATAAACTGGATACACCCCACTTAATAACTATTAATAACTATTATGAACGTTTTTCTCAGACACTAATCTGGCTCTGCAACATCACTACAGTATCACACAGCATATCAGACAAACTAAAGGACCACTGACTCCATGCCCAATGGACTAGGACATGCTAGTGAGAACATATATATATTGACTAAAGTCATCACCAAACACGTTCCAGAAACAAAAGCCTGGATATCATATCTAGCCTAAAATACTATCAGAACAGAGCTAAGCCTTAAAGAGAGAGCCCTCTCTGATTACAGCTTGGCTAGAAGCTGCAATCCAAAGATTGGTTAGTGGTTACCCCGGCCGTATTCCCTTGGGAGTCATAGGGAACAACCTGGGTGTTAACAGTGTCCACCCTTCTTGCAGTGAGTGCATGAAGGTTTGTCTTTCTGTACAATGTTTGCCTTCCTCTCTTTCCATCTCAGCTTCTTCTTTTCCTTGTTCTTGCTTGCAGTGGATTTTGATGATCCCCCGATCTCTGGGTTCACATTCTTGCCTCTAGCCTCTAGATGTGTAGCCTAAACAGATACCTCATCTATGCTAGTGGGGTTAAACATGAGAATGGTGTGCCTCAAATAGCTATGCAGACCACCTATATACTTCAACAAAGTTTCAGGTGAGTCTAGAGAAATGCCTAGAATTAAAGCTCTTTTTTAAAATTCCTGGGTATAGCTTTGTACACTTTGGCCCTTTAATTGGTGAATAGTTTGCCAACTCATATTTGCTTGCTGCATATAAGCTAGTGGATAGAACTTTTTTTTAAGGGCAGAAACAAATTCACTCCAAGTAGAAAGAATTTTACCATGTTTCTTCAAATTAGCTTGGGTCCTGCCTTCCCACCACACTAGGGCAGTTCCTCCAAGGCAAAGGCTAGCCAATTGAATTTCACTCCTCTCTGAATCAATGTTCTACACCCTGCAATACACATCAATCTGTCTAATCCAGTTATCTAGCTTTTCTGCATTTAATTCTCCATCATAGATTGGTAAATCAAACTTTACATCTAATTTAATCAAAGATGTTTTCTTCTTTTTATTTTCAACGCTAGAAGGAGGTGTTAATGGAGGAGGCTTTTCTCCTTTTCCTTTGCCTTCTGAATGTGAAAATAGAAGAGGTTCCTCTTCTCCTTTGCTTTGTTCGGGTGTTGAGGTGTTTGCACCTCGATCCTTCTTAAATTCCCGATACATTTCCTCCACCATGGCTCTCATGGTCATGAAACTATCCATGAACTGAGAGTCTGATTCCAGGGGAATTTCTTCTGCCATTTTCCTCCTAGGATAGACTCTTCCAATTTCTGGGTTAGCCTCAACCAGTTCTCCTTCTCCTAATTTGAGCTTTGACCTAGTTAGCATGCAACAATCCAGCACAAGCTTGTCTAACCTTAGCAAACCTAAAGCTCTGATACCACTTGATATGATATTGAGATCTTAGACAATTATTAAGGTATTACAGATTCATGTGCATGGATTTGCCTATGTTACTTTATGCAATGGATCGATAAGATTGTGAAATACATAGACAATGAAGTAGTTAAAGAACATAATAGACAAACACACATAAACACAAGAAGTTTAATAAGGAGTTCACCCAACACTCCTGGGCTACGTCTCCTAATCCAGCCTTCAATGGTGACCTCTCTATTATGTCTTCACAAGCAGAGTTTTTACAAAAGTGAGCTCAATTTGAGTCTCACATAACAGATACAAAACAACAAGGCTTTACTTGGATCCCCCAAGTCTTTTTGAGTACATAGACTCTCCTCACTGACTCTCTGTCTCTGTTTTTCTCTATCTCAACACTGCTTGTCTCTGTCTTCTGTCTTCTGTGGCTTTAAAGCCAATCGGCGTTGTCTGTTCGTTTCCCCTTCTCGGGCTCTCTGGCTTCCCAGCCTCTGTCCGCTCAAATCCCCCTCTGAGCATTAACAATCATTGCTAAATGCTTTCAGGGATGGTGGCCACCTGTTCTGTAATGGAATGGGTCATCGGGCCTTTGAATTCCCAGAAACAACGTTCTCTATTTTCACAGAGAAATACACTAAAAACACAGGAAATTCGCCAAACTGTCATTTATCAGATTTGAAATATTATAGATTCTGCCTTATAACTCCTATCGGGTTCACCTGTATGTCACTTATCGCATCCCCACCGTTGATCTAGGAGATCTAGATCCAACAGGTGAGGTTCATTTCGGGCAACTCATTCATACAAGGGTTAATCGCCTGAATAGGGTGGTTTCTCTCTCCAGGGCCTGGACACATGGAAACCAGTGTATGGGCTCGGGCGGAGCCTGGCCAAAACCACCTACCGCCTTCGGCCTGCCCGAAATCCCGCTTGTATCATGATTTCCCGTTGTATTTAAAAATACATTAAAACATGAAAATCCTGCTCATATCGGACTTGAAATAATATAATATCACATTCATATATCTTGTCGGGCTCGATTTCATCGCATTGACGCTTCCCTTCGTATTTTGTTGATTAAACAAAATACGTGAAATACATAGCAAAACACCTTTTTACGGATCTCAAAACATATCAAAGATCGCCTATAGCTTCGACGGGTCCGACCATCGCATCACACATATGTAACGGCCTTGCTCCTTGTATTTGCCGATTGTGATATCGCGATTCAACTTGGGTCGTCGATCTGCGCGCTTGATCGACGGTCCTTGTTGACCCACACTAATCGCGATCGCAACTATTATATGGTTGTCCCCGATAGCCTCCGCCTGTCACCGCCAATTGCGATGTGCCGATCGGATCTAGACCGTTGATTGGTCAAGTCTGACGACTCCTCTGCATCGCTGCCGATAACTTGTTTTTCCACTGTTTCTTACTATTTTTCGGTGTAGATAGTAATTTCTGCCTTTTCTAAGGGTTCTTCCTTATGCGATAGTTTTGATATTTTAAAAGATTTTGAAGACTTAGAGGGTTTTTGGATCCATTTTGGATCACATGTTCTCTTTACCTTTGATATACCTAATCTCGAAATCAAACTCACTGATCGTGGCCAACCATCTAGCCTACCTGGCGTTTAGATTCGGTTGATCAAACAAATACCTCACCCCAATATGATCACTCATCAGTACAAACCTCCTGCCAAGACGATAGTGTCTCCAGTTCTTCAATGCATGTATGATCGTTGCTAACTCAAGATCATGCGTGGGATAGTTCTGCTCGTGCTCATTCAGTTTCTGTGACTCATAGCATACCACCTATCTATCCTGCATAAGGACTCCACCAAGTCCTCTCTTGCAAGCATCTGTGCATATTTCAAACTCCTTGTTCGTATCTGCAATTTGTAGCACTGGTGCATGTGCCAACAACTGCTTAAGTTGCTCAAAACTAGCCTCACACTCCTCTGTCCATTCAAACTTCTTACCTTTCCTCTGCAATGATGTGATAGGATAAGCAATCTGCGAGAAGTTCTTGATGAAACTCCTATAATAGCCTGCCAGACCCATGAAAGATCTCACCTCATCCACATTCTTAGGAGCTACCCATTCCATGATGGATCTTATCAGTTATGGATCTACTGCAATGCCCTCCTTAGAGACAACATGCACCACGTAGTGTTCCTCAACCTGAAAGAAACTGCACTTGTTGAGCTTAGCATACAACTGATGCTCTCTCAACCTCAACATTGCTTCCAAATGCTCGACATGGTCTTACTCATTTTTAGAATATACCAATATATCATCTATGAACACAATAACAAACTTATCCAAATATGAACACAACACACTATTCATCAAGCACATAAATGTAGTTGGAGCATTAGTTAAGCTAAATGGAACATCAACAAACTCATAATTCCCATACCTGGTCCTAAACATAGTCTTGAAGATATCCTCTTCATTGATGCATATTTGATTCTATCCCAATCTCAAGTCGATCTTGGAGAACATTGCTTCTCCCTTTAGTTGATCGAACAAATCATCAACCCTCAGTAAAGGGTACATGTTCTTGATAGTCACTTTGTTCAACTACCTGTAGTCAATGCACAATCTAAGAGTACGATCTTTATTCTTCGCAAACAATACCGGTGCACCCCAAGGTGATACACTTGGCCTAATGTATCCCTTGTCCAACATTTCCTTTAACTATAGCTTTAACTTGACCAACTCAGGTGTGCTTATCCTATAAGGTGATTTTGATGTTGGAGCTACCCCTGGCACTAACTCAATAGAAAAGTCTACCTCCCTGTGTGGTGGCAACTCTGTAATGTCCTCAGGAAATACATCCTGAAACTGCTGCAACACTGGGTACCTGCTAAACACATCTGCATCCTCAACCTCCTTACCCTTGTCATTATAAATGTTCGTTGCGAATAGCATGCACCCTTTCTATGGCTATGCTTTGCTTGCATAATTGTCACCATCCTAACTAATGTAGCTTTCTTCTTACCCTGTAAGACTCTTGGTTCCCCATTGTCATCAACACACTTAATAGATTTGTCATAACAATCTACCTTGGTTCTATGAAGATACAACCAACCCATGCCCAACAACATATTGTATGATTCCAATGATAATACATTAAAATGTGTTGTTGTAGGCATATCATTCAAATCAAATGCACAAGCTCTTACCCAATGATGACCTTGTTTCCTCGTACGTGTAGCCAATTACACTAATCAAGACTCTGCATGTAATTCCTTACTTAAACCACACTTATCCACCAATTCAGGACTAACATAGCTATAATTAGGTCCAGGGTCAATCAAAATAGAAATAACTTGTTCACAAATCTTACCGTCCATCTCAACGATAGATGCTTGGTGTTCTTCGTGCCTGTTGTTCACAGCTGCATAAATACGAGGAATGCTCTAGCCTACATCCCCAATAGTATGTGCCTCCTACATACTATATATCTAAGGCCTACCACCCTGATTCTATGGACAATCTCTCTTATGGTGCTCCTTTCCACATGTCCATCACTCCAACGACCAGTGCCAACACCTCTATGTTGTTGTTGTGACTTGTCTCCCTGTCTAGCTACATTAAACCTCTTTTGCGGTGCCACATTTTCTTTCTCATCTGTATTCTGAGGCCTTGTCCTCTTAGGATTCCATTTACCTTTAACTTTGTCTTTTCCCTTCCATCCTTACTGAGATTCATTCTTATGCTTTTACTGTTCATAGAAATGCTTCAGTTTCCCAATAACTTCCTCAAGTGACCGAGGCTCATCATACTCAATCTGATCTCTAAATGCTGATTGCAAACCACTAACAAACCATTGAACTTTAGCCTTCTCATCAGTAAGATACGGTGCATACCTCAATAGGTCCAAAAACTTGGTCGTGTACTCTTCATTTGTCATTGATCCCATCGTTAGCTCATAGAATTCTTTGGCCTTACTATCATAATACCTTTCTAACAAGTATTTCTTCCTGAAAAGCCTCTTTAACTTATGCCAACTCAAATCATTTGTCCTGATGTCTCTGACCTGCTAAACATATTCCCACCAAATGTATGCTTTACCTTTCAAGCTGAAGATAGCGATTTTGGCCTTCATGTTATCTGTGTACTCATGGAACTCAATGAATTTGTTCATCCCAAGTATCCAAGCTTTTGCATCCTCCAGCTTCTTCATATCTCCATCAAAAGTAGGTGGTTTCGCTTTCTTAAACTCATCTGGCAAGTATCCCCTATCACTCCTCCTGTAAGGGTGATAATGATGACGATCATGATGTCTACCAGAACCAGAACTAGAATAGTGCCTGTACTCATCGCTTCTCCTATCCAAAGTGTCCAACAACCTGCCATCTCTCACCTTATCAGATCTATTTGTCTTGTGTCTACCAAGAGACCTACTATGATATGTTCCATTAGTTTTGTCCTCCTATCCATGGCTGATCCGAAGTGGCCCTTGTCGCTACAATCTTGACAAACTCTAAAGAAGTATAACATTAACCTCTGCTTGTTTCTCTTGTGCCTGTATGATCCTGTCATTGTCATCCTTACAACTCCTTATTTAGTCCTTCAGGGTTCTCAATGTGTCTGCCAAATCAGAAGAGTGCCCCACCCCATGTTGTTCATCAGATTCATAGGGAGAGTCTTTATAGTCTACCATCTTGCTATCCATTTGATCTCTTTCCTGCAAGGCATACTATGTTAGCTAAACCAAATCACAATAAATCAACGTACCTTAGCATAGCTCAAGGAGGATACCTTGTCTGCAAGATCAACAAATCAACATGATACATGTATAACATAAACATAACAACATATAGACATACGCAAATAAATGCATCAACACATACACATCGTTCTAGTTAGGGTCTAGTCATCAATGCAAGGCCATATCAACAATGCATGCTATGACCTCATGCATGACAACAACCATTACTCTATTTTACACATTGCCACATGCAACCATCAACATGCATAAGCAATGCCTAATCAACTACACATGTGCATAAACGCAAGTAGTCGAGCATAAGCGGTCAATTCTTGTAGCCAAACCTACAAGACTGATACATGTGATCAATCATACAAGAAGGTAATCAATCGACATATAATGACATGTAAGCGACATATAATAATATGTAACCAGTCATACACTCATGACGATGCATTCCACAAAATCAACATCAAATTCCACATGACAACATCACTACAACCATGATCAACATTATACAAATGCAATAGGCACATGGAATGCAAGTGTAAGAGACACACATGCAACTGACATGCATGCATGACCAACACATAGCCCATCCAGTCCGAGGGGTGAACCATGCTCCGATACCACTCTGTAACACCCTCCTCCCACATCTACCCAAGTAACCAGCCAACCAGGGTAAACATGCAACGAGAGGATACTATGATTGGATTCGACCTCCTATGTGACCTTAAGGAAGTGGAATCGATGGAAACATAACACACAGACATTCAACATCAGCTTCAAGACCCTCAGGAACCAATCCAACACTTCAGACAACTTGCCCTTGGGTCCTACTGAAGTTTTGACCAACTTAAGACTCAATCGCTCTCATGCTATAGGCATGAAAGTGTCCAGAAACCCAGAGTCACTCTCATAGGCTTGCCTGCCAGCGTCCAAAGACTCATTTTTCTAGTTCTATGCTAGCATCCCTAGGATTTGAGCCACTTTTTCAGGCCCAGAGCCCAGGTCACTACCCAGAATGGAATGATAACTTAGGAGCAGTAAAAGAACAGGGAAACAATGATGCAAAAGCAATAAGTTAAACAAGACCTTAATCAGACCCCTACTAGCCATGACAGAAATTTCGTCAAACATGTCGCAAGCATGTAATCTACAGGTGTAACAAAAAGAATTAAACATAGGGATCTTGTACTTATCTGAGAATCACTAAGAACCATTGTTCCCTCGTGTCTTTTGCTGAATTACCATATATTAGACCATAGATACATTATCCATTCATTTATAAGTAAAAACACGCTAAGAGCCATCCATAGTTGCTTTCATAAAACACACATATAACCAGCATAATAAAAACATAAATACTCATGAAAGTACAACCATATAGACCACATATAATCCATCAAAATTCTCATAGAAATATAAGGAGAAATAACCTCTCATTAATGATGCAAAAACCAAACCTGGGATGAGACTTCCATGTTCCATCTGACCATAGAATGGCTGATCCAAATCTCCCTTTAGCCATTCACCCTCGTTCCATATTCCAAGCATGAATGTGGGACTCAAACCAAAAGCACCAACCAGGGCATACAGAGGCTAAACCACCTCACCCTCATCAACAAAAACCATGCTTTACTATAATCCTTCCCAGAAAACTAGGCCAACACAATGAACACATCATAACAGGCTTTACTGTGATCTCCACCCGATCACTAGGCCAAACAAGCATGAATGCCATCAGATTTCTCCACCTAAACTGTGAGGAATTTTCCTGCATCCTAGTCTCTTAGGCTTTACTGCAATCCAAACCCAGATCACTAGGCCCTAAACCGAGACCCACTCTCCATGCTTTACCGCATATCCCAAACCCAGGATTACTAGGTCCAGCAGAGAGAAAGCCACCTCTTGGCTTTACCATATATCTTGCCATTCACCAGTAAGGATTCCTAGGCCATTCGAGGCGACCCAAAATCTGTATTTACATCAACCGATAGTCCGGTTCAAGGGTTACTAGGTCATGTGTTCTATCATTTCAGAGATCCACCTCACACATCTTTGAATCCATCCGGCAATCCAACTCAACTAAAACATGAGAACCCCATCACACCATGGCTATCTGAAAATGGAAAGGCTAGGCTGAAAACATTGTTACACCTAACAAAACCCATGCCACAACAGAAAAAGAACCACATGCAATACCATGCATGCCAAATCTAATAAGGAAAATACACATTCAAATCAATACTTGCAATGAATCATGTGGTAGATGCTTGATCTTGCCTTTCCTTGATTGATCTTTGCTTCTTCTTGCCTTCTTTTGCATTTATTGATCCAATGCCAAAAATTGCTCTAAGAAAACTCTAAGTGTCCAAGAGTTAGAGAGAGAGTGAGAGAGAGAGAGAATAATGAGAGCTCTCCAAAAATGAACTGAAAAAAGGTTACCAACTGATCCTCAAAATCCTTTTTATGAATGAGGCCTCTATTTTCTTCATTTTCCATTATTTTCCCTCATTTTCCTCCTCACATGCAACCTGTGACCTTTCACCTCCCTTTTCTCCTAATTTCCATTATTTTCATAAATAAATATGCCAAAAATGCCATTTTGCCTTTCCAAAGCCTTAGCCATTGCCTTTGCCAATTTCCTTAGCCATAATAAACCAAATGAACACCCCCAGGATGTCTTTCCCAACATTCATCTTGGAATAAGTGTCCCATAAACCGTGGTTATTATTTTTGCCTTTATTTACTTTTATTACATGGACTTTTCACCGGGGATGTTACATCGATTGAGGAAAGAAGTCAGCTGCCCCATTGCAGCCTATCGTTGTGGAAGAGTCATTTCAACAATGGGGTTTAGATGTTATCAGTTAAAATTTTCCGCACTCATCAAAGCAACACCACTATATTCTCACTGCCACAAATTACTTTACGCAGTGGACATAAGCGGTTCCATTCAAGCAAGTGAATGATCAGGAGGTCATCAACTTCCTCAAATGGAATATCATCTATAGGTTTGTCATTCCGACTTCACTTGTTTTTGACAATGCAACATATTTTTCGTTGTTGAGATTATATGATTTTGCATTGGAAAATGGTATTATATTGAAACATTCTGCTAATTACTATTTGTAGGGAAATGGTCTTGCTGAGTCCACTAATAAGAACCTTATATGTATCATTAAGAAGACCATTTTCTATGAACATAGGAACTGGCACTCTGCTTTGGTGAATTCCCTATGGGCTAACCATGTCACGCCTAAGCTTTCTCTGAATATGTATCCTCACTTCCTGGTGTATGGAAAAGAAGCCATCCTACCCCCATACAACTATTTGCCTGCCCTTCAAATTTTACAAGAGTCCTAGGGTAAGCCATGATTATTAGTTCATAGTAGGATAAACACCCTTCATGAGTTACAGGAGGAAAGACAAAAAGCTAAAGAATTTTTTTCCCTCCATCAAAGTCGTATCCAGAGATGGTTTGACAAGAAGTCTATAGGGAAAAATGATTTCAGTGTGGGTAACCTGTTCTTAACGTGGGACAAAGCCCATGAAGACAAAGGGAAACACACTAAGTTCCAGTCCTTTTGGATCAGACCGTATACCGTGCACAAGAAGCTTGCTCAACACACATATCGTCTCCAATCTTTAGATGGGAAGATTGACTCTCTTCCTGTTAATGGCCGAGATTTAAAACAATATTTTCAATAATGGTCTATGGCTGTGCCCTACCCTATGTACATAGTTTATTCTTTTGGTTGTTTTTTTATTTGGTCTTGCGTTTTTTTTTTCGTTTATGTAAATAAGCGTCGTGTGTAAAGGTGTTTTTATGGCTTCATTGTGTGTGGCTGAGTTGAAAATATTCTTGTGACTCTACAACATTTGGCTAACCTTCAGTCCTTATTCTTTGTTCTGGCTACATATTTTGATCAATGATGTTCTGACGGAAAATACGGTCCTTCTGTAAGGAGAGTTTTGTGTTGAACCATGATACCTATGTCTATTATGGAAAGCTTACACCCATACTTAGTTATTTATGTTTTAGTGTTTCCACGCTTATCCAATCAAGTAGAGAAGGAAAAGGGTAAAATTCTAAACAAGTAAACCTAAATAAGAGGTCTTTATATGCTTCTATGAAGGAACAACCTCTTTTTCTCTCAGTAAGTCGAGATCCCTCTTCATATATCCTATATAAATATATAATTATATAAATAAAGGGTGAAAGAAGAGAAAGGCTTCCTGCGCAGAGAAGTGAAGAAAACAACTCCGCCGGGGTACTACCCAGGCTCGCTGGTAGCGGAGCAATGTTTGTGTTCCTGTAGTGACTATATTGGAGTACTTTCCAGGGTTGCTGGTAGCATAGCAACACCAAAGATGAATAACTATACTCTGAAAATCTAAAGCTCGTGAATTGTACTACCCTTCACTGACCTGAAATATTGCGATATTGCTGGTCTTATGTTTGTGTTTAATCAATAAGGGACAAATGGGACTATGTTTATTCATGGGATAAGTGGGGAGACCAAAGTGATCTGTACAATGAATCAATACTCCCTTAAGAACTAGACCCTGCACGAAAGAAATAACTGAGGCAGAGAAGCTGGAATTCAACCAGTGTGTCACCAAGTGTTGTCGCTGCTACAACACCCTCCAAAATTTTGGCCTACACCCAAATTTCAGAGCCTACTTTGACTTTGCATGTTGTCGTCGCAAGCATTAAGAGTTATTGCATGTGTTTTCTCTACGTGTCCTTGCCCAATTTGCAAGAAAATCAAAATGTTGTGTTTTAGCATGTGGAGTGTTGCACAATGCACAAAAGATAGTTTTGGTGGTTTCAAGGGGTAATATTTGTGTAAATGAGTTGGTCTTACCATGTAAACATGTGTTGCACTCATTTCCAAAGTTTCAAGCATTGTCGCACAAGTGTCGTCACGGTCATCGTAAAGTGTATCTTTGGTGTAAGTCGTCACAAAGTTGTCGCATTAAGGAGAGGATGTTTTTCATGTGTTTTGTTTGTTCCATGTTGTGTCGTCAAATAATCTAAGTGTGTGATCATGTGAAGAGTCATGCTCTTTCCCATACTTCTTTCATTGATCCAACACTTAGTCAAATTGGGAAAACTCCCCAACCAGGCCACTTAGCCTCTTTTAGCCAGCTTGAATTACGTAGTCTCAGCCCTCAAGTAGTAGCCTTTCCTCTTGGCACTGCACAATGCGCAGTTCTTGCCTCCCAGAACTTCGTATTCCGCAATCTCAGTGCTCAACTGAGCTCAAAAACTAGGTAATATGCTTCTCTAGTCAGCCCTGAACTGCGCATTGCACAGTCTCAGTTCTTAAGCCTCAGCCTTGAGCTCCTAAACTGCGCAATCACCTTTCCTCCCCATCCTTCGAACATTGTGCAGTGGGCAATCTCAATGCTCATGCCCTCAACTTGGCTCCTTGAATCCCTCAACTGTGCAATCCTCAATCCCAGTCTGGCCTGAACTATGCATTGTGTAGTCTCAAGGCTCATACCTGACCCTTGACTGCCTAAGCTGTGCAATTGCGTAGTCACTGAGTCTCTCCCTTAGCCAACCGCCCAGTTCCAACTTAGTCAGTGTATCATCATGCATCATCTTAGACTAGGGGGTTTATTAGACTGATGTCGTCTTGTCATGAGTGAATTGCAGATGTAGGTACTCTATCATTCTATGACAGGATGATGAAGAAGGAGATGGAGAAGGAGACCATGCTAGAAGACACCTCTGAAGCTATAAATACAAGTTGATCAATCAGGAGGAAGCAAAGGGACATCAATTTGCAACAAAAACTCAAGATCTAATAACACTGAAGACTCCTCATCTTTAGCCATATGGAGGTGGAAGAGGAGATCATGTTTTATCAAGAAGACACAAAGCAAGAAACAACAAAGAATGGCTTGACATTGCCATGTCATCATGCAGTCCATGTCATCAGTGTCATGTCATGTCATGAGTCATCATGTGCCACATCATTTTGTGGATTATGTAAATTCTTATTCGAAATGTATTGTAAAGTGGAAGTCCAAAGGACATGTACAAAATGTAAAGAGTCATGTGAGAGTTGAAAAGTCATAGGGAAGTCAAACAATCATGAGGGTAGTCCAAGAGTCACAAGAGAGGTGAAGGATCACCCCATTGGTTATATATACACCCTCATTGTACAAGCAAAGGACTTTTCACCTTGGCTTCTCCCATAAGGCATCAGAGAGACAAAGTTAGTACTTTTGGGGAGCAAGTAGTGGCTCTAATGCTCCACTATTGGAGCAAGTGATGTTCATTGTATACATGCATCTTGGGACTTTTACTTAATATTTGAAGCCTGATGGCCAACACATTTTCATACATGGATTGTGAATATTTGTAAGAGTTCTATAAATGTTTATGATTCATGTTCTCTTTTACCCTGTACAGAAGTAGTTGAACTATTTTGGTTTTTTTAGTGCTTATCATATTGAGAATGTGTTGTAATGGTTGTAATGTTTGTCACATATTTGTGGACTATTTCAATGGATGTTAGATGAATATTTTATGTATGTGTGTGTGTTTCTACTGGAGTGGTACTATTACCTTTCTTTCATAGGCTCACTTCCTCTCCCCTCTACAGTAGAAGAACCTTGATGTACTTGCAATCAAACATTCACCAGACACACTTGCTTTTCGAAGGCACATATGTGATTCTATCTCTTGCTGATAGTTAAAGCGAAGGCAAATCTTTAAGTAGACGGAAACCGAGCCGTATTTCAAATGGGGCTCCTACGCCAAATGGTGTGAGGTCTAATTGGGACCTTATATCGGGGAGACCCCTTTGAATGTTGGCAGGTCCAACACTATCAACACTGCCATGAGGAATTACTACTTGGGCTACATCTAAAAACAATGGCCTCTTGAATTGATATAGGAAATTGACTTAACTAGGCCTCTTCCTCTCAATTCAAAATTTGTTGGTTCTACAGTATCAATCATTTGACATTAACATATTTCAACATAAGTCATTTGGCGTTAGTTTCCACCAAGATATGATTGTCAATCAAATGATTAAATATGGCCTTGTTATAGGATAACCATATATTTTAGCAAAGGAATTTCGGTATGGTTGTCCACAAGCAACAAAACAATTACTTATTCCTAAGGGAATTTTCTACTTCAAAAAGTGAAAACATGTCTCCATGAGATGTACTTGCATATTCCATGACTCATATTGGTGGAGGTACAAGATTGAACTCACTTTATAGAGGAACACTAAAAGAAGAGATAATTACGATCTTCCTTTGTTGCTTTGTAAAGGACACACCTAGTGGAGACTTAGATTCCTCTTTAGTTAAGGTTGCTAACTATTATGATTTGACCATGCACCATAATCTAATAAAATGCACTTGTTTTTGGGAACCCATCAAAATTTCATACTTTACTCTTGACGGAGAGTGTTGAGGAAGAGGAAGAGTGAGACTTTAATGTAGTTATCCCTCCTTAACACTGTAGCTTACTACACCCCAACCTCTTTGATTAAGCACCTATAGCTCACATGGGGCACAACCTTTCAATTTTTCAAACATGGTTGAAACAAGAGGAGGTAAATGGATCAAGGGCAATTTAGTTTATCAGCTTAACCAATAGCCAGATTAACGAGACCATAATTTTGAGATGTCAAATAGAGGTTAAATTTCTCTCATCTAGCCAAACTTTTAAAAAGAGAAGATGTATGTTTCCTTCCAAATTTTGATTGTCGAGCATGCTATCATGTGAATTATAATCTCCTTATGATTTCTTGGGATCTAAGAGAGTTTTGAACATAATATCAAAATTGAAAATTTACAGAGCTTTCGAACGCGTGATCCTCTTTGATTGTCTTGTTGACCCTCGATGAAAATTTTCCAATTCTTGTTGAATTATTTTCTCCATAATATTTTCTTCCACTAGTTTGGCATGGTCATGATTAACCTCCAAACAAGTTTAGTTTTAGAGATACATTCATAAGAGATGGACCCTTGATTCCAAACCCTCCTCTATCCTTGGGAGATCTAACAACCTTCTAGTTAATTAGATGGATTTTTTTTTGCTTTGGATTTCCCTCCCTACGATATAAATTTCCTTATTGTTTGTGTTATATTATGCACAATCCTTGTAGGATATAACATATTTGAGCATTGAAATATAGGAAGGAGTGAGAGAATATAATTTATTAAGGTTGTATAACCACGTGGATTCAACCACTATTAACTTGATCATTTAAACTTGGATTAGACCTTATCAATAATGTTTTTCAAAGACTGAATGGAGGGATTATTGAGACACAAAGGCTTTAAAATTTTTTAAAAGAGGACCACGTCTCTTAGCATGGTAGTTGCCTTATTCTAGAGATAATTTGAAGCATTTAATGAATGACATTCCAACTAGAAATATAGTTGCTTTGATTATTTACTCTCCCCTTAAAGCTCTATTGAATGTATCCAACACTTTCTTGAACTAAATTGTAATGTTGGAGGAACCTCCCAACATGAGAGTGTCATCGAAAAACTAGGAGTGGTTTAGAATCTTAACCCTTAAATGATTTTTATTCTAGGGAGATACATAACTATCCTTTCATTTTGTAGCTTCCTACTCAATGATTTAGCTATTATGATGTAGAGGAGTGGGGAGAGAGGGAAGCCCTTCCTCAGGCTTTGACTTGCTTGGAGAAAATAGGTTCGACTATAGTTCACTACTAGAGCTACCCATGCAGAGCTAACATGTGCTAAAATACACATAATAAAAGAAGAACCAAAGCCAAATTTATATAGTACATCAAATGAAAATGGGTTCCTTACCTTGTTAACTTTTATAATCAATCCATTTTCTTTGTTGGATTTGCTAGAATGATTAACTTCTTAAACCTTGATTGTATTGTCCACAATATTTCTTGTCTATATGAAGCCTCCTTGAGTCTCATAAATGAGTTTTTAGAGCAACCTTTTAGACCCATTTGCCACTATATGGGTCAAATATTATAGGAAGCATTGCATAGGGAGATAGGTTGGAATCTAAAGGAGGATGAGAGCGAGAAAAGTAGATTTTGTGCTACCTTTGAGTCTTCATGACCTCTAGATATATTATTATCATTTGCTTCTATTCATGCTTGATTAGACTCTATCAAGGTCTATAGAAGTGAATGGTAAAGTCATTTGGATTGGGGGCCTTATTCAGATCAATGCTCCAAATCGCATTGAGAATTTAGACTCATCAATTACGTTTGGAAACACCTGGTTGTCTTTAGGGGGAAGGATAAGTGGGATATTTATAAGCATATTTGTGGTTTCATCTGGATCTAATCCATCCTACTTGATATATAGAGATTTAAAGTAATTTTTAACTGCTTCTTTCATTTCTAGAAAACCTAAGAACTTATTTCCAACATCCAATGTAAACTCTTTAACATTGTTCTTTTGCAATATAGCTCTATCCCATCAGTGGAAGAAAGTTGTGTTGCTATTCCTAGATTTACGCCGGAGGCTTATTAACTAGAGCCACCATGTTTCTTCTTTAGCTCTCAACACCTTGTGAAGTTTTTGATATTTCATAATTTTGTGTTGTTGTAACTTGTAAGAGATCTACTTAGATTCCATTATGGCTTACACCAAGTCGACTTGAGATTGAATAGACTCTTTCTCAAGAGTTGAAGGTGAGAGAGAGAG
Source organism: Pinus tabuliformis (assembly GCA_031772625.1). Classification (NCBI taxonomy): domain Eukaryota; kingdom Viridiplantae; phylum Streptophyta; class Pinopsida; order Pinales; family Pinaceae; genus Pinus; species Pinus tabuliformis. The sequence continues at coordinate 291,378,031 of CM062809.1, read as the reverse complement.
ATTTTCCCAACACTTAAGAGCAAACTTCATTGATTTGATATTTTGTTTTGAATTATAAACAAGGGAGCTAGAGATCGAAGTGTGCCAAGCCTCAAAGATAACATCCATTGCTTTTGAGTCTTGCAACCACCAAAGACTGAACCTAAAGGGAAGAAGAAAATAATTAAGTGATATTTCATGATCAACATTATAGATTTATGATCTGAAGTAGAAAAAGGAATAATTTAGAAGCAATAAGACAATCCCGAAGAAGAAGAACAATATGGACTAAAAACCTGTCAAATTGAGCTGCAATGTGCCTAGGCCCAATTTTTTTTTTCAACCATGTAAAATTTCCTTTGCTTGATTTGATATCCACCAAATCCCATTAAAAGAGCATATCCTCCATCTTTTCTTGGAATGAATCCTTAATAATGATCCCTCCTCGTTTCTCCTTATTATTCATGGTTACATTGAGATCCTTGCCTACTATACTACACTAGAAATGTTTTGAGTTCCTTATAGATAAAAGAGAGTTCCATTAATATTTATTTTCTTTGCAGGCTAAGGGATGTAATCATTAAACTGTTTCCCTGAGTGGAGATGAATAAACTTTAGTGATTATCCAATGTTGGGATTGGTAAGAAAAAACAAGTTGGAAAAGAGAATTAGTCCAAATTGTACATAAACCTTACGAGGCATTGTGTGAACTTGATGCTGCACATTCAAAAATGTGCCATTTCTTTTTGCATGTTGATATTACTTTAGAAGCCTCTATCTTCATCTCTTGGAGTAGAAAGATTATGGGTTTTTCAACTTTAATAAGATCCCTCAAGGCTTCCTCTCTATAGTGACTCCCTAATCCTTTGCGATTCCAAGAGATAATATTCATTACTTACCTTGGGATTTGTGGGATCTACCATGAGACAACATTGAAGCTCGAAAAATCTTTGTTATTCTATATCTAAGGGAAAGGGTCTTGTATAGAGTAGACTGAGTTTCAAAGACCTTATCTCTATTTGCAACTTCTTTGCATTTGTCTCTAGCTAATTTTCAGGTGAGATGTAAGAACCTAACTTAATTATGTGAGAACTATTGAAATTAAGACCAAAGGTCAACTTGTTGCACAAATGTTTACGACCCAAATGCTTTATGGAATATATAGTTAACCATCATTGTACATTGTAACCAACATTGGAAAAATAATAAAATTGTTAGGTTAATTTGACTCAGGCAAAGAGTCTAAGTTGAACGGGTCATTAGTAGTGGTTTTGGTACCATGGTTTTTAGGTTTCCCATGGAAATTTTCACGTGGAATTCATGTGATGGAGACTTTAAAATGCTAGGAATAACTCTATTATAATTGTGCTAATGAAATGAGCGGTGAAGGCTCACTTGGCCGGCTTGGCCAGGGTTCTGGCCAAGGGATCTAATGGAATTATGTTAGGCTAGGTTTTTCCTAGGAGTTAGGGAAGGTAAATATTTTTTTTACTGGAATGAAAGCATGGGAAACCTTGGAGTATTTCCCCACATTTTGTGGATTGTAAACTAGGTAAATCGCTGGCCCTAATTTCAGGGTCTTGCCCCAAGTGAATCAAAGAGAGTCAAACCCGTGATCAACAACAACTAGCAACAATATAAAAAACTTCACATCTAGCTCTAGACCAATTGAGCTAACCCTTGGGGCTTTTCCTAGGGTAAATATTGTGTTTAATGTTTTATTTTTGTTGTTGGTTGTAATTTTTTTTCTTCCCAATAATATATTTGCTCTCCAATTAAATTTCTACAAAAATTTCCATTATTTGTTTTTATTCAATTGGTTGTTCCAATTTGATATATTTTCATGAAATAGACTACCCGGTCTCCTTCATGTGATATTAGAACTACTTTGGGTCCTTGGTTTTCTTTACTAATCATGCAAAAAAAATTTGCCAACCTAGTAAAATTTATTACCAACTTAGTAAAAAAAATTATTAGGCCCAATAACAATTTTTTTTACCAACTTATTTAAAAATTAATTACTAGCCCAGTAAATAAAAAGAAAAAAAAATACTTTAATCCGTCCCCGTTCCTCTTACACTACTCAATTTGAGTTGAAAGCTAACAAAGAAACTTGTCATAACTATCAATGTCAATGAGGCAAATAGAGAATTTCAAGAAATAGTTTGTGGCCACTAACAATCCAAGCATTACATCACTACGACCTACCAAAGACTTCAACAATGAGTTGAAAGGTTTAAAAGACTCAATAAATAAGATTTTCAACAAGCTTGGGGATGTAGATAAAGGAATTGAAGTTTTTTTTTTTTTTTGGGATAAGAGCTCCAACAAATTTAACAAATTCCTCCTAAAAGCCGATGAAATGAACTATTTTTCCCATATACTTGTATTAGTGTAACAAGGTTTGGAATATTAAATCAACCATTTTGATAACCATGAGGTCATGATTACAAAACTAGAAGGAGTGAGCAAGGGATTGAATAGTCTGAATTCACATTATGCTTTTCCATGGCCAAAGCATTCATCTAACTTTGGTTCCTTCAATGGATTTAAACACAAGATGATAATTGATGCCCTTAAGTTTGACAAAGGGGATGATAAAGAGATCACTAGATGGGTAAATAGACATGAGCATTATTTTGAATTGCACCAAATGTATGATGATGAAGAAAAAATAAGTGTCGCGTCACTACACTCAATTAGTTCTAGTAGTGGCACTTAAACGACCATTTAAGAAACTAGAATACCTTCAAATAACATTTTTTCAAGAGGTTTCAAAACATCAAAGAAACATAAGTTTTCTCTAAACTCACTCAATTACAACAGTAAGATTTAGTGGTTGAATTTTTTAACGACTTACATGAGTAAGCTACTCACATCCCTGATCCGAACTTAAACAGGAACGCAACAAATTACAGAGATAACCATAAACACAGATATGCAGCGGAAATAATACTTCATTTCATTAATGTAAAATATTGAAATATGCTTACAAACAGTAATGGAAATAAACCAGCTAGGGCGATGGTAGCTTATCTCTGAGAAGAGATGTGGTGGCTACATGCCTCTGAACTGTCTTACAATGAGGCTCAAGGGCCTTTTTATTATTGAGCAATAAGAGAAAACCCTAAACAACCAAAACCCTAACCCGAGGAGATGTAACACCAAGAGTTTGTGGGCCCCGTTGGGGTGAGTTGGACAACCAACTTCCCGGGGTCGCGAAGTTGGAAAGATCTCTCCAAGGAATACGACGGAAAAGACAATTTTTTGATAGAAAAATCGTTGGCGGTAGATTTCCCAAAAAACGTCGTTTAGGGCCTCAAAACGGCTCCGGAAGTTTAGGACCCGAAAAACTGCTAAAAATAGTAAACTATGCTATAATTAAGGAAACTTAAAAATTGAAAGAAGCACTGGTGGGATCCAAGTGGAATTAGCGGGTGGCCACCAATATCCACCTGGATCAATCCCTCACTTACAAGATGAGTATCTCTTACAATTTTCCATATTAGGATTGAAGGAAAACAAAAAGAATGAGCTCATGATGTTAGATATAAATGGCATTCAACAAGTCTGAATAAAAGATTAAATGTTGAAGAAAAACTAACATCCATACAACAAGTCATTGGTTCCCACTCCAAGGAATTGAACCCAAAGTATATTCTCCCTAATAAAAGGATGCCACCGATTGATGAAGGGGATGACTAAAATCAATGCTTTAGATGTCATACTCCCAACTAGAGGTCAGACCACGAAAGGAAGGAAAATAAATTCTATCTATGTGAAGAACAAAGTGGTAACGACAAGGAGATATGCTATTTATCTCCATAAGACATAGATGCAGAGAATTTAAATAAAAAACACACAAATCCTAGAGGATCAAACTATCAAAATTCCACTCCAACACTCTCATTTGCTATGATGACCAACATTTCCCAACCGCAAACTCAAGGTTTGGGATACATTAAAAATACAAGATTAATAATGCTAATAGATAATGGAGTTCTACAAAAGTAGCAAAACAATTAAATGCGTTTATCTATCCCTCTTCCGACCTTCATGCCATAATTCCAAGGAATAGAAGTACCTTGTGTATGGGGAAGTGCCATAAGGTTAAATTGCCAATTAATGGTTACAAATTATAATCCCCCATGTATGCCATGGAAATAAGGGTAGTGGATGTAGTTTTAGGAGCCCAATGGTTGTCCACAATTAGTATAGTGGGGTTAAACGAAAAAATTAATTTCTAAAGTTTTTTGAAAACCGAAAGAAATATAAGTTTTATGGAATCAAAACATTGGCCTTGCAAATAGTCTCATCTAATAGAGTGGAGAAGATGATTCCTTTCCATTGTTATTTAATGGAGGTGGCTTGTAATGGCTTGACAAGATTCTTGGGAAATATAATATCATTTTTTAAGACCTACCTTGGGGTCTCTCTCCAGCATGATCTAGAGACCACTTCATGGAAAAGTCCATTTTTAGCTCCACCCATATTGATGTGACAAATGTGACACCTTTCAGGTCCAAAATTTAAACTAGTCACTTGAGAAGTTCAATGAGTACCTAATTAAGTGTAAGAATTTACTAGAAGATACAACTGTGCAGGCAAATGAGGACTTTATATCAAGGCATTCATCTTTGCTCATGCTTCGAGATTGAAACATTTCAAGTAGGGGTGACTTGTAATAAACCTAACTTAATTATGTAATAATCATTGCAATTAAGACTAAAGGTAAAGTTGTTACAAAAATGATTACAACCCAAATGCTCTATGGAGTATATTGTTGACCATCACTGTACATTATAACCAATATTGGGAATATATATATATATATATATATATATATATATATATATATTTATTTATATTTATTCAACTTGTTGTTCCAATTTTACATATTTTCGTGAAGTAGACTACTATGTCTTCTTCATGAGAATCTTTGGTAGCCTTTCTTCATTACATCCTTCTCTTTTTATTGTTCCTCCATTTGTTAGGCTTTCTTTTTAGTGTGATTACTTTAAGCAATGGAAGGTTTTTCCATGGGGTGCTCTAATTCTTCATGGATAGTGGATAAGGAGTCCTTGTTGTCCACTTGAATATTCGATCCTAGGTTTTCCTTTTGAGCTCATATGTTGAAGGGAGTTGGGGCTACAAGATTTGGACTAGTATCAGCTAATCTCTTTAAAACATAATTGGTTCATCTTGAGAGAGTATTTCGAACCTATTCACTTAGAAAGTGTAGATGCTTCTTTGATCTTCTTTAGGGATGTTTGGATTGACTTGCTGATTTGATCAGAGAGATCTTTGTGGCTGTGTAAGGGATGGTGCTTGCCTGGAAATAGAAGGAGTGACGAGCCTAAAAGATGATGGAGTCAGTTTAGAAGAATGAACAATTTTTATTATTATTTAGGATTCCTTTTTTTCTTTTTCTTTATTTCTTGCCATTTCTTTGTTAGTGATCGACATATTTGTTTGAACATTTTTCTTACAATTTTTTGTGAAATAGTCATATCCATGGTGATAATTTCACTTGAAAGGTAGTTGTCCATAGTCCAAAGTCTGCTCATGCTTCTAGTTGTTTAGGGTCAAGAGAATAGCTTCTAGGATTGCCTTTCCTAAATCTACCTCCACATAGATCCTTGCATAAGGGAACATGCCCTCCTTTGGTATAACCCTGTCAATATAATGTACCAGTGAGTTCCCAACGTAGTGCAATGATTTGTCATTCCAACAATGGTGGGGCAAATGAGGAAGACTAAGCCAAACAAGAAGTACATAGGAGATATCATGTTCAAGGTTGAAATCCAGAGTTTAGTGACTCAGGTACATGCCACAAGAGCTAAAAAAGTATGATCCATTCTTAAAAATTAAGTCTCTATCTTCCTTGGATTTGAACACGAATGCATAGAATTCCCTTCAATGAGATTAATAGGTCAATTTCCCCTTAAATATAACTTCCCATTTGTATTATAAATAGCTTTCCATGGCCTTAGGAGATAATAAGATTTTGGTGAGCTGGACAATTATACCATGCTCTACAAGAGTGAGAGTCGAGTGCCTTAAGGAGTCTGCTAGGAGAGCTGCTTTAGGAATAATTTTCATTTTTTTGATGAACCTTGACGATTGACATTTGGAGGATCTTCCAATTGCAGATAATAGGGCTCAAAATGTGGAAGACTTTGGATTTAGGGGCGGACTCAATCCCTCTCTAGAGGCTGACCACAACAAAAGAGAATGTGTTGAGGGTAGGTTGAGGGTATGTAGCGGCTGTATGAAGATTAATAATGTAACTTTTAATCAAGTGAACTATTACAAAGACATCACTTATATTTAGTCACAAGTCAAATTAAAACATAATTTTATGTACTTAAAGATTCAAAACCAAGCATTATAGACAAAATATTAGTGATATTTTATATTTGCTAATAGATCATTGTTGGTTATGGATCCAACCCAAGTAGAGCTTTTATTTCTTAGAGATTTCTTATGCCTTTTAGGTGCTGCCTAGCGAATTGCGGGAGATGGTTATTTAGAAAATGGAGAACGAAATAGAAAATGTTTGAGTAAACTCTTGACCAAGGTCAAAATTTGTAATAGAGCTTAGAATTTTTGTTGCAACTCAAGTTTATAATTACTCTTCCTATTAAAAGTGGCAAATACTTTCACCGAGTTAAATGAAACTTTTGTTGCACTCCTAAGAATTAGAGTGGAATGGGGATCACCATAATGCATTTTCAAACTTGAGCCTTTTGTGCTAAATGAGTTATCAAATCTTTGGAAGGTATTCCTTCATAATTATATATGTTAGTGATCTCTCATGGGCATGAAGTCATGGTTAGGCCTAAACTTACAAACCCTGTAAAGGGATTTTCTTGGTTTGGAGTGATTAAATTATTCATTAATGGAAAAGATTAGGATTTCTAATTTAGCTTATCTTTCAAAGAGATATGACAATGTCTTGTCCAATTATATGAAGGTCACATGTTCTTTAAATCTCCTTGGTTCTTCACCTCATCTTTCTTCAAAAGAGGGATTAACATTATCCGAGGCACATTTGATTCTTAATGCAGACAATAGATTACTTTGGTTAAGTTAAAGGAGCAATTTCAACTTGACAACTCTGTGATTTTGCTCTTACAAGGATTAAAGAGCTTAATCCATACTCCCTCTTAATGAAGCAGGGAATTCAATCCCCCATTTATAGGGAGGAGAAGTAGAATTAAGCTAGAAGCTTCATGGAATACAAGCTAATTGATAATGACAAATTGACATAGCCTTATTTTGGATGTTTGACTTAATAGGCCAAGGAAACTCAAGTCAAAACCTACAACATGGCCATGGCTTTGTAGATTGCATAACATCCATAAGACCTCCAATAGTGTTGAAGAAGGATTTCTTTGCTTGGTCCCTCATCTTTGGTGGGTTTACCCTTAGCCACATATTGGTCCATCTTGGAATTCCATAGCCTTTATGCCCACCTTAGGTGCCTCGAAAACCTACAATATCTTTTTTGGTTCCATTGTTTCACCAAGTGAACTTAGACATGGGTCACCAATTTTGCCATTGATGTCTCAAACCTTAGGTCATTGAATTTTAGTGCATGGCAATTTGTATCTTTTTTGGTTCCATTGTTTATCCAAGTGAACTTAGATATGGGTCATCAATTTTGCCATTGATGTCTCAAACCTTGGGTCATTGAATTTTAGTGCATGACAATTTGTATCTTTTTTAGTTCCATTGTTTCACCAAGTGAACTTAGACATGGGTCATCAATTTTGCCATTGATGTCTCAAACCTTGGGTCATTGAATTTTAGTGCATGACAACTTATTAAAATGTAAACCTCTTCTTTTAATCAAAGGAAAAAGAAACATTACTTGGTTCATGCCCAAAAGGTCAAAAATTTCCTTAATGTGGCTATTTTTTTCGCTATAAATAAAACCATACGACTAGAATGTGGCACTATGTATAACAAACTCCCCTAGACAACGAGTTAGTGGACAATCCATATCTCCCACTGACCCTTCATCACGCCAACAAACTTTGTGGAATTTTTTCCAGTGCTTTTCAGTCAATCTCAAATGTTCAGAGAGATTGGTTTGATCCTCTTCGTCAGGGCATTCCATACATTGTATCTTTATGTTCCTGCATTGTATCTTTTATATTCATGCATTGTATTTTTATAGAAGACCATTTGGTTCTCCCGCATTTTATGGACATCACTGTACTCAACAATCCTTTTGACCTACTTTATAGTTATTAATTAGACATAAATATAATTATCTTATCTGATCTTATCTAACATTATTTACTCACCATCCAATAAAGGGAAAAATATCACCACTCAAAAATATCACCACTCTTATTACAAATGAATAATAGATTTTCAAACTTTCAAGTGGTTAACTAATCTATATTCGTCAACAATTTTTTTTTGGTGATTAAGTTGAGCGTAGGAAAATCAATTAAATTAAATTCAATATAAACAACTAAATTTTATTTCTGGAACCTCCCGTTTGAAATGAAAGAAAAAAATGAGAGGCCCCACAAGCGCAAGTCTTTTACAAATACACCTTATAATAATACAAATTAATTGAAAATGTTCAAAATCAAAATAAAAACATAAAAGTCTCGCTACCTCTGTACGCCGACTTTCATCAGGTCGAAAACCTGCATCAACGAAGATTGAAGCTTAAACCCTAGTTTTGTTCGGTGCACCATCGCACAGCAGCAGAGAGATTTCTCCACGCTTTTCTTTTTTTTTTAACCCATATCGCACAGGCTGGTTATTGCCATAAGGCTTCTTCATCAGCAATTGCAATTACGAATTTGCAGGCAATGGCACATCTTGGGGGAGGAGCCGAGGCTCATGCCCGTTTCAAGCAGTATGAATACAGAGCAAATTCCAGTTTAGTGCTAACTACAGACTCTAGACCTAGAGATACGCATGAGCCCACAGGAGAACCGGAGTCTCTCTGGGGTAAAATTGATCCTAGGAATTTCGGTGACAGGGTTTATCACGGCAAGCCAGCCGAACTGGAGGAGAAGATAAAGAAGGCGAAGAAGAAGAAAGAGAGGGAAAAACCGGACCTGGATATGGTACCCAGGAAAGACAGCAAGAGGCGGAGGGTTAAGGAGGAGAGTGTTTTATCCATTGTGGACGATGGCGTTTACAGGCCCAGGACTAAGGAGACCAGAGCCGCTTATGAGGCCCTTCTCAGTACGATACAGCAACAGTTTGGGGATCAACCGCAGGATATCTTAAGAGGGGCCGCAGATGAAGTGTTAGCTGTTTTGAAGAATGAGAAAATAAAGGACCCAGATAAGAAGAAGGAGATTGAGAAGCTTCTTAATCCAATGAATGCACAGCATTTTGGCCAGCTTGTTTCGATCGGTAAACTGATAACTGATTTTCAGGAAGCGGGAGGCGAGGCGGGGGCGGGAATGGGGGGCGCAGCGGGAGAAGCCCTTGATGATGACATCGGCGTTGCGGTTGAATTTGAGGAGGAAGAGGATGATGAAGACAGTGATTTGGATCAGGTGCAGGAAGATAGTGATGCAGATAATGATGATGATGGGCAGGAGGGGCATGAGGCGGAGGCTATGCAAATGGGTGGTATCGATGATGATGACATGGAAGAAACAGATGAAGGATTGAATGTCCAGGATATTGATGCTTATTGGCTTCAGCGGAAGATCTCCCAGGCGTATTCTGCTATCGATCCTCAGCACAGCCAGAAGCTCGCTGAGGAGGTTTTGAAAATACTAGCAGAGGAGGGCGATGTTCGGGATGTTGAGAACAGACTTGTTATGCTTTTGGATTTTGAGAAGTTTGATCTTATTAAGCTGCTGTGTCGCAACAGGCTCAAGATAGTTTGGTGTACTAGGTTGGCCAGGGCGGAGGATCAGAAGGAAAGGAGGATAATTGAGGATGAGATGACTATGGGAGAACAGCCTGCTCTTGCTGCTATCCTTGAGCAATTACATGCCACAAGGGCCACTGCAAAGGAACGGCAGAAGAATCTCGAACGTAGCATACGAGAAGAAGCAAGGAAATTAAGAGACGAGGGTGGCGGTGGAGATGGGGAAAGAGAACGACGAATGGATCGAGATGGTGGCGGTGGTGCTATGGAGAATAGTTGGTTAAAGGGACAGAGGCAGATGCTAGATCTCGAGAACATTTCATTCCATCAAGGAGGTTTGTTGATGGCAAACAAGAGGTGTGAGCTACCTCCGGGTTCATATAGGACCACAAGGAAGGGTTATGAGGAAGTTCATGTCCCTGCGCTGAAGCCGAAACCATTTGCTGAAGGAGAGGAACTTGTGAAGATATCAGATATGCCGGATTGGGCACAACCCGCTTTTTCTGGAATGAAGCAACTGAACAGAGTGCAGAGTAAAGTATACGAAACTGCTCTGTTTACGCCTGAGAATTTGCTCTTGTGTGCACCCACTGGTGCTGGGAAAACCAATGTTGCCATGTTAACCATACTTCAACAGATTGCTCTCAATAGGGGCGCAGATGGTTCTATTGATTTGAGCAAGTTCAAAGTTGTTTATGTTGCACCTATGAAAGCACTGGTTGCAGAAATGGTTGGGAACTTGTCTAAACGGCTGCAGTCTTATGGAATATCTGTCAAAGAACTTACAGGAGATCAATCAATGTCCCGTCAGCAGATAGAGGAAACCCAGATAATTGTAACCACTCCTGAAAAATGGGATATTATTACAAGAAAGTCCGGAGACAGGACATATACCCAGCTTGTGAAGCTTTTAATTATTGACGAGATTCATCTTTTACATGATAATAGAGGACCAGTGCTGGAAAGCATTGTATCCAGGACAGTTAGGCAAATCGAGACTACTCAGGAAATGATCCGATTGGTGGGATTGTCTGCAACACTTCCAAACTATGAGGATGTTGCCTTGTTTTTGAGGGTTAAGTCAGATGGGTTATTCTATTTTGATAACAGTTACAGGCCTTGCCCGTTGGCTCAGCAATATATTGGAATCACTGTCAAGAAGCCACTCCAGAGGTTTCAGTTGATGAATGATGTTTGTTACGAAAAGGTGATGTCGGTTGCTGGCAAACATCAAGTTTTGGTCTTTGTGCATTCCAGAAAAGAAACAGCAAAGACAGCTCGTGCTATAAGAGATGCAGCTCTTGCAAATGACACACTTGGACGCTTTCTGAAGGAAGACAGTGCTAGCCGGGAGATTCTCCAAACAGAGACCGAATCAGTGAAAAACAATGATCTGAGAGACCTATTGCCGTATGGCTTTGCAACCCATCATGCAGGGATGGCCAGAGCAGATCGAACTTTGGTAGAAGACCTCTTTGGTGATGGCCATATTCAAGTTTTGGTGTCTACTGCTACTCTTGCATGGGGAGTAAACCTTCCTGCTCATACTGCTATTATAAAAGGAACTCAAATTTACAATCCTGAGAAAGGTGCATGGACTGAACTCAGTCCGTTAGATATTATGCAGATGCTTGGTCGGGCCGGAAGGCCACAGTATGATTCCTATGGAGAAGGAATAATAATAACAGGACATAGTGAATTGCAGTATTACCTTTCTCTTATGAATCAGCAATTGCCAATTGAGAGCCAGTTTGTGTCAAAGCTAGCAGATAATTTAAATGCAGAGATTGTACTGGGTACAGTTCAAAATGCAAGGGAGGCATGCACATGGCTAGGCTACACCTACCTTTATATCCGTATGTTACGTAATCCAGTTTTATATGGTCTATCTGCTGACGTTTTAGAGAGAGACAATACTTTGGAAGAGAGGAGAGGAGACTTGGTAAGCATAGCGGTGTTCTTTAATTTCCCATCTGTGCTGTGATATTACCCAATTTTTGCTGGGTGCATATCCAATGGTAATCAGGGTTCCCACGTTGTGGAGATGGTGCCTACAGTTGGATGTGCACCCAGATAGTAATGCTTTGCTAATCATTATTGAGTTTTATTTTGCAGTATAGTTGTACAATCTCTACTTGTGTTTTTTTGGTTTAGAACCTGTTATAGCCCATGGTCCCCTTATTATTGAATTTTTTTTGTATACAGATTCATTCTGCAGCAACAATCTTGGACAAAACCAATCTGGTGAAATATGATCGAAAGAGTGGATATTTTCAAGTTACTGATCTAGGACGCATAGCCAGTTATTACTATATTACTCATGGTACAATGGCTACTTACAATGAACATCTGAAGCCAACAATGGGTGACATTGAGCTATGCCGATTATTTTCTTTAAGTGAAGAGTTTAAGTATGTAACAGTAAGAGAAGAAGAAAAGATGGAACTTGCGAAGCTGTTAGATCGAGTACCAATCCCGGTTAAGGAGAGTTTGGAAGAGCCCAGTGCAAAGATCAATGTTTTGCTTCAGGCATACATTTCACAGCTTAAGCTTGAAGGACTTTCTCTCACATCTGACATGGTGTTCATTACTCAGGTATCATATTGTAACACACCCCCTTATTGACTAGAGGTAGTTATTATGTCACCATTACGAGAATGGGGTGAAATATATATTTTTTTCTTATAGATTTAGAGGTCACGTTGACGCAGGGTAAACCCGCGTATACCCACAGTGTGCATATAAAATGCATAATCTCGTCTGTCCCAGGGATTTCAAAGACTTGCCTGGTCAAATCTTCATTACTTAATGGTTTAAGGCCCCTTAATTAATCTCATGCGGAACGAGTTAATAACTAACCCAGTCTGACCCTTTGGTAATCCTTCTCCAGCGGAACCTTATAACTCACCCCTTTAACCTTTATAACAACTGTGGTTAATTTTATAACTGCGCACATTAACCAAACTCCACTCTATAAGCCAACTCATCCTTTATCGCAATCGCGGAGTTCAAAGGACTCAATAGCATTAGCATTCAGGATTCCCAACTTGCGATGTGTGATTGCCTTTTCCACCGTTGATTTTGTCCACCAGATCAACGGTTGTCGCAATATCGCATCACATTATCATGTGACTTCATCGCCTCTTGCATGCGATATGCGATAACACAACCAGACTTCAAAAGAATGAAACCGCGCCTATAACCTTCTCGGGTCCGTTACTTTCCAATTCGTCAATTGAACAACAATTGAACAACACTCGGGATTGAACAACAATCCGTAATTGAACAACACTCGGAATTGAACAACAATCCGTAACTGAACAACGCTATGCCGATTGAACAACAATTCGCCAATTGAACAGTGCTTCACCGATTGAATAACAATTCGCCAATTGAACAGCACTTCGCCGATTGAACAACAATTAGCCAATTGAACAACAATTCGCCAATTGAACAACAATTTTGTCCCACGTTGACTTTCGCTCTCCGCCATTGATCTTCTCTCTCCAGATCTAATAGTCATCACTTGTCCCGATCACCAAAACAATCTGATTGCGATCCTCCACCGATTGATCAATGCATGCTTGATTTAATCATTCGATCCGATGGTCTGCGGGTCTTCAATTAGCATGTGGGTTATCAAGCTTTCAACCCCCATAGTTGATTATGACGTCAGCATCTGAATTTTGCAATCGACGGTTAAAAACAACTGCGACCTTCACCACGATCAAGGCATTCCGTACTCTCTACCCCCGCTGTGGTTATTAATCTCCTATTTACTTTGTTTTTACGCCGTTCTTCAATGTTCTTTCGTGGTTTTGTTTTCTTCGGAGTTTTGGTCCTTCGCTATTCTGAATCACGATTTCCTCCCGAGCTTAGCTCCGCTCGCACCTTTAGGCTTTCTTCACCTTCACTGATACATTAAAGGCTTCCTCCTGTATTGTTGATGTGTACAAAGCCGAACACCACTCTGTTACTCTTCTCTGTATTCCACCTCTGGTTCTGCACTTGTAACCTATGTTATGCAGAATAACTCAAAATCATACACAATCTATATCCAATGTTCCACCAAGGTTCCGGGACGAGGGGGCGAGGGAGCGAGGGGGCGCGGGAGCGGCCTATGCAAAAGCTCCCTACCATTTTTTAGGAAACGTGGGGGAGCGTCAGGGTCTTAAAAATTTATAAATATAAAATATAATTTATTAATTGTGTCCACTATGACAATTTGGTTTGAATTGAAAAGCTACAAAGCATGATCATTGATATGAATATCATTTAAAATTATCCAAATTTATAAAAGATTAAAGTCAAGTCTGATACATCAAGAGTCATCATTGGCAAAAAATGCCAAATGCTAAAGGCTCCCATATGCTCTAAATTTTTATAGAAAACAATTTTATATTATTAGGCACGGCTGAAATTACCCTGAAAAAGCCACATTTTGCAGCTGTAGAAACTTTCTTTAATTTGAAATGAACATTACACTGAGCTTCCAATAGGTATAAGTGTATCTAACTGCAATGATATGTTTCATGCAATATAAACTTCAATCTTTAACAGCATCACAAGACAAATAGTTAGTAGTAGATAAATATGGACATGATTAAAACTAAAAGCGTAAAACATATAAATCTCCAATTTATTATAATTATCTTGTTCGAATATAGCCTGACTGCACCATAAAACCTTCTAGGGAGCCTGAGATGTTATGAACTGTAACATAGCTTTTTTAGTATTTACAATACTTGTATAGTGCTTCTCCCATTGTGGATCCCTGGTTTGTCCACTCTGACCATTGTCGATGTGAAATGATTCACTCAGAATAAGCATATGATTTTTATTTCCGGCAAGAAATGAAAAGTAACATGATATATTATGGATATCTTTTCATGAAGCCAACCTAATATGGGCCCTCACTTCACCTGGAGAGAGAAATAAGCATATGATTTTATTTCCAGCACGAAATGAAAAGTAACATGATATACTATGGATCTCTTTTCATGAAGCCAACCAAATAAGGACCCTCGCTTCACCTGGAGAGAGAGAAATAAGCATATGATTTTTATTTCCAACAAGAAATGAAATGCAACATGATATATTATGGATCTCTTTTCATGAAGGCAACCTAATAATGGGCCCTCACTTCGCCTGGAGAGAGAGAGATAGACTGCACAAACAGAATATGGTCAGCTTTTATGCAGAAGTATATTATATCTCTGAAACACCTGCAAATTTGCAAATCTGAAAATATGAAAGTTGGGCTTTACTCCACCTTGCAAATCTTCTGTTCAGAAAGAGCCTCGATAAACATCAACCAGTACAGACGAGACCTTAACTTGGAGAAGTTAGATATTTGCACCAAGTTCAACACAGAAAAACAGAATAAAGTGATCATATGTGCAAATATATATTTTAGATAAATTGCACTGAATTTAAAATTCTTATGTATATATGAATACCTGGCCTTACTCAAGTATGCCAGTTGGCTGTTAGATATTCACATGAGATGAAATCAGCTCCCTCTGGAATGATGAATCCGAACAATGAAATCCAATGCTGTGAGTGGAGCGCTCAGCGAACTTGCAAAGGTTGTGCCGCTGTGAGTGTGTTGTTCATGGTTCAAGGTGCTGGTTTTATAACATGAAACAACGATTTTCCAAAACCCTAAACGTTAATTAACTCTTAATTAAAGATTAAGTTCAGTGTTTAGTTAATTAAAAATTAAAAATGGTTTTTAATGCATTAAAAGTGTGCCACGTCCCTCCTCGTCCCCCCACGTCCCCTCTCGCCCCCCCTTGTCCCCCCACGCCCCCCCACGTCCCCCCACGTCCCCCTTTTCGGAAACGCCCCCTCAGGGAAGGGAAACGTTTCCCTGGCACGTCCCCCCGAGTTTCCTCCATTTTGGGAGCGTGGGGAAACGTCCCCTACTCGTCCCCAAGTCCCCGGAGCGTGGGGGAGCGAGGAAACTAGACCCCTAAGGGGGGGGGCGAGTCCCGTGGAACACTGTCTATATCTTAATTACCCAGTACACACACATGAATTCCAAATCGAGTTGTTTGTATTAATAAATAAGTATTTACACAAGAGTCTCTCTCTCAGGCTTGATTTTCTGATCAATGGCCTCTGTTTTCCTACCTGGCCATAGGCTTACAGACAAACCATGTTTCCTAACTCTCCAACTACTGACTGACTATGCCTTTTACGTTTACGTTTATACAAAAGGTTCTGTTGAACTAATTCTGGTTCAGATCCTTAATTTGCTGAACTAACTCTTGAAAATCTTCCTACTCATCCCTAAGAATCCTCTCTAGTTCCTCGAATCATGAGACCTATAAGAGTTACAATTGATTTCCAACTCTCTCATCATCATTAATCACTGATGTTCTCTTACACTTGAGACCATTTACAAATATCTTCGCACTTATCTAATTAATTCCTACTTTAACCACTCAAAACATTAATAATTACATACATAGGAATCCAACTTCCTTGAAAACACAAGACTCCCTATGTCTATTAAAATACAATGATAACTTCGAGTCAATGCTCCTGCGTCACACATGATGTTGCAATTTATTTTCTGTTGGTGAGATCTACTTGTCCAAGGCTGATTTAGCAGGATTTGTGGATAAATACCTAATGTTTTCACTCGAAGTTCTCTAATACAAAAGCTCTAGCAAAATCACATACTCCAAACAGGTAGAATTGAAATTAAACTATGGCTTGCAACAAAATATAGACCATTGCTTGCACCATCTTTCCTGAAAAGGTCTTATTAGAAGTGATGAAAATAACATGGATTGAAAGGAACTTTTTACTCTTCAAGTCCTTTTGGCATCCCTCCTGTACTAGGTGGCTTATCACACCACCTTTCTTACCTGAATCTAAGCAACTCATATTGAGCCACTATCACAACCAATTGTTGAAAGCCATTAGCAAACTCATTGGACATCACCTTGCATGTAGGTGTATGATGTCCATGTGTGAAGTTTACTTTTGTAGTTTATGCTTTGAAGCTTGCTACTGTTAATTCTGGAAGTTTGCAGCTATGAGCAGCATGAGTAGTGCCCTTTATAGCATGTTTGCAGCTATGAGCAGCATGAGCAGTGCCCTTTATAGCATCTCTGCTTATCTAGACATAGTGTACATGTTCAAGGGCTCAGAGATGCTCCATTTTGAGCATACCCACCAACTATGGTATTCTACAAGGAAACATCACATTCATATTTTCTATCAAATGCTTTTTGTGCATTTCCCAACTTTCAGACTTTACCTAGATGTAAATAATTGCATTTCCAACAAAGATATGAGTCAAGCCCACTCTGGATAACAAAAGAATGGACCTACGTTCCAATTTCTAGGTTGGAACATGCTCTAAGATCACTAGAAAAGATGAATGTATCTAGGCTCATGACTGCAAATTGCATTTGTAAAAATAACATCAAGGATTCCTTGCCATCTCCATTCTTTGCAAATCCTGAAATGCTAGCAGTCCATGAAAAAGTGCATTCAGTTCAATATTAGTCTCAAAACACTAATTTTGCTACCTCTCTCACTGATCTAGATCAATATATCATAGTTTACCACAAGGCTGCATGCAAAGTCAATCAACATATATTGAATACAAATATATCCTCCTCAGTGCAGCAAAGTAAAAAAGAAAATATCTGTGTTACACTAACAAAAATTAGTAGAGACTAATACACAGATAGAGGGGAGAAGTGTTGAGTTTCTATTAGTCTACAACACGGACATTGAACCAAGAAAAACTGATCATCCGTTGGACAACTCAGCTTGGTATAACTTTAGATATGGAACTTGAAGTAAATTGCCTTACCCATCAAAAGAGTAGTGTAGCAAGAAGAAAAATCAGTCATTCTGTCCACAATATTGTCACAAAATTATGAGAACCAGTAATTTCAAGCTCCTGTCAATCAATGTTTAGTACCATGAAACATATGGCAATAAAGTCATATGGAGAGATCATAGAGCCACACACCACCCATACAATATTTATTAACTTGTAAAAAAAGGGCAAAATCAACAGGGGCACATTGTTGAATGACCATTAATCCACAACACACCCAAGAAAGACCAATCATTCATGGCACAAAAAGGGTTGACAAAATATACAATTATGAATTTGAAGAAAGTCCTCATACCCACAAAAAGGCCAGTGTGATGTGAAGAAAAAAACTTCAGTTATTAGGATTTGGATACGGATACGGTTCCAGATTCACTAGTTTTTTGAAAATATAGGATCCAGATATGTCAAAAATACGTCAAGTACAAAAATATAATAATGCTTTTAAAAAAAAAAAGGTTTTTAGAGTTCAGAAATCAAATTCATTTATAAATCACAACATTTAGAACTGAAACCATTAAATATATTATAAATATGAAGACTAGAACACTGAAATGATTCTTCCTCCCTCATACAAAAAGGATAATATCATAAATGATAATAGTAAGTACAAAAATGAGCGTCTCGTCCATGATCATTCTACTAATATCATAATTTGCAGTAGGTTTAATTGTATATCCTCGAATGGATCTACATTCTCTTTTGCATCTTGCAACTCTACATCATGAATAGATGATGGGGTCTTGGAATGTAGGAAGTTGCATCAGTAGGCTGCACTGGTGGTGGAACAATATTCTCAATTAGGTTGAGGTGAGCCATGGCATTCAGTGTCAAGTTCAAGTCAGAGATCTCAGGCTCCACATCCCACATCTTGCTCGGACCTTTTTTATACTATGATTCAACATGTGATAGAAGACATAGGTTGGAACGAACATACACAAGATCCTCAGCCTTTGCTGCTCCTAGCCTGTTTCGCTTCACTAATTGGATGAATCCATATGTACTCCAATTCCTCTCAGTTGATGAGGAACTAACAACCTGTGATAACAACTTGGTGGCTAGAATCGAGAGATGAACGCTGTTGCCACCATGGAAGTCCCACCAAGTAATAGGATCAAGATGCTCTCGATCATCCGTAGTTACTGGATCTGAAAAACTACTAGTTGATTGTACAAATCCTCCAAGTTCTTGACGTAATTCCATTGCAACTCCCACATCTCTATAAATTTTCCTCAAAACTATCTTGTATCCTTGTACTACTTAAACCCTTGTTTGGCGCTACAAAATTTTGGAATGATAATATTTGGGGTGCAATGCATAGGCGAAAAAGTGTAATGGTGTGGTCATTTTGTTCCACCTTTCTGTAACTATGCCCTTCACTTCATAATAAAATGTTTCAAAAGGGTTATTTTCGCTTGTCTTGATAATTTCCCTTATTCTCTCCAACATACTATCAATGTTTTCATAAACTTCCCCCAAGCAAGGTGTATATGTGTCAAATATCTTGATCAAGGTCAAGATTGGTTTAGTCAACCGCAAAAGGTATTCGACCTTGTTCCCACTATCCATCATCAAAAATGATGGACTTGATTTTTTGCCCTCTATTAGAAGTGGAAGTCCTCCATGATTCCCAAAGAGGGGCAATGAAGGTCAATGACCATTGCTTGTAATGTTTGTTTCTCCTCCACAAGCCTCTTTATGACAAGAGTGTGGCAGACAAAACGAGTTTCAACAACCTACAAGTTTCAAAAAGTCAAATCTCAAATCAGAAATCATATATAAATTTGTAATTAAAATTAAGAATTTTCAATACAAATAATATTGATTAAAAAAAGAGTACCTTCAGTATCTCCAACTTTGCAAAATCTTGATATATGGCCCGTGACATTGAATGATTGGTTATGAACATTTGGATTTATTTCGCTGCTACATATATTTCATTAATCCATTCAATCTCACCAATCTTGGCAAGCATAAGGTTCAATGAATGTACTGCACACGGAGTCCAAAAGATGTGATCATATCGACCCTCCAGAATCAAACCTGCAGCTCTACAAACTTGTGCGTTGTCTGTAATGACTTGGACAACATTCTGGCCCTGCACTTTCTATTGCATCAATAAGAATTGTGGATATGAAAGATGCATCTTTCCCTATTCCACTGTGTTAAAATTGGCAACTAGTGCCAAACTCCATCTGGGTCATCTTATTTATGGCAGTTGATATTTTTCTTGGATTCCTCTCGTCGAGAAGTGTAGGATTGCTTTAACGATCATCCGATTCTGGCATGTATTTATGGAGATATGAATTTATTTGTATATACTTGACAATTTGTCAAAGTCAGCCAACAACAAAATGTGTGGCACACATCCTCAACGATTCATATAAATAGAAGACACCTTGTGGCATTATTCACTCATCTCTCATCTCACATTCTTCTCTCTCCTTATTTGATTGGGTACACATCTAGGAGCAACATCTCTCTTACACGTGTGGAAGGACGAAGTGATTTCTAGCTAGGGCTGCGTTGACCGAGTTTGACCAGGGTTGTAGAAAGACACTATGACCAGCGTGGACTCTTCTTGCACTGGGGATTTGGTGTGGCTGCTTTTCCTTGGTAGGCCACAGATTTTGGCACACAAACCAAGGTGATTTGTCCTTAGGTTTGATCAACGTTGACTACCCTAATTGCTGGCTGCAAGTTGACTTTTGTTGACTTTCGTTTGATTGAGTTTTCAGACTATTTTTGGGCTGCCTCTTCTTGCTGTTGGAGGCCGAGTTGACTGGGATATTGACCAAGCTGATTGGAGGTCAATTCTGACTTGTTTGACTAGCTTTGACTCCGCTGGTTAGGGTTTTGCTGCTGCTGTAATAAAATTACAGAATTGTATATTTGTACTATCTCTCTCTCTTTGCTGAATTATTGAAGATTATAGAAGAATTGATCAAAGGGTTTACCCACATTGGGGTTTGTCCCTGGCTAGCTGCCACATCCAATGTCTTTTGTCTTGGCTTGTCTTCTGTCGATTTATTTATGTTCTATCTGCATTTTACTTTATGTTAATGTGATTGCTAAACAATGGAACTGACATTGGGCTAATAAGAAGAAATTGAAGTAAATTGCACTATAAACATAGAACATACCATAACTTAACATGGTATCAGCGCTGAGGTGTAGACAAAGCCCAAGCAAGAGAAAGAGCAAGAGCAATCACCAAAGACTGTTGGAAAAAGTCTTAAGACTTCATGGGTTCCTCATCACACTTCCTCGCCGAAGACAAGCTCCGTGAGAAGTCTGACTATCACAGATGGAAGATGTCTCTCGATTTGACATTGGAAGAGCAGGAAGTGTTGGACTATGTGAGAGGTATAATTATTGAGCTTCCATCAAATGCACCGGTTGCTACAAGGAACAAGTGGACTAAGGTTGAAGTCAAAGCAAAGAAGATCATCCAGGACTCTATCGACAAGCACCTGGTGGCCTACATTTCCGCGCTGAACACCTCCAAGGAAATATACGATAGACTGGTAAGCTTATTTAAAGTTAGTGATGCAAATTAAGTTTTGTTTCTCAAAAATAAGTTGAAGGAAATTAAGAAGGGCAAAGATGAGAATATGCAATCCTACTTCTTAAGGATCACCGAGATCAAGAATGATCTCCTATCGATTGGGCAAGTCATTCCTAATAGGGAACTGACTGTCACAACTCTTGGAGGGCTCCCATCTGGATGGTATGTATTTAGAACCACTCTTCTCAACAATAATTTAATTCCGAAATTTGAGGAATTGATGGCGAGATGCATTCAATAAGAGACTAGGATGGAAGAGCAAGAAATGCCTGCATTTAAAGGCAACCCCACTGCTTTCTCCTCTCATGATAAAAGGAAAAATAATTACGGGTCTAAATCCAAAGGAAAGGTTGGATCGAAAGGTGGAAGGAAAGGAAGATGTTTCGTTTGCAATAAATTTGGTCACTATACAAGGGAGTGTCCAAATAGGAAGGACACATCTCATGACGATGATCAAAATCACTTCCGCGACAATTCCAACCACAATCAAAGGAATGGCAGGTTCAATGGCAGAGGAAAGAGGAATGTCGAAAATCAAGGAAGTGGTCAACCCTCCAAGAAGGCAAGAAACTCCAGGTATGAATCTAATGTTGTTAACAAGAAGCAAGATGAATACTATCTGATATCGGCCCTCTCTACTACTTCTCCTCCGGACTCGTTGGGCAATTGGCTTATTGATAGTGGTGCCTAAAGGCACTTCACTGGTTACAAGGAAGCTCTCTCTAATCTGATAAAGAAGGAGACTAACTTGGAGATTATTCTTGTAGATAATTCCACCTATCCCGTAAAGGGTGTAGGGAATGTTATTCTTCAATTAAATTAGGGTAACACAATTCATTTGCAAGAAGTCGTATATGTACCTGATCTAAAAAAGAACCTGGTGTCCATTTCGGCGATGGAAGACAAAGGCTACAAGGTGGCCTTCATCGATGGCAAGGTACGTGTATGGAAAGGAATTTTAAATATGCTTTCACTCTTGGGTTTCGAGTTGACTCTCTATATCAAGTTGGAGGAAGTCCGTTGGGAGTCATGTCTTGCAACACAACTCTTCAGTCTGAACTATGGCACCGGAGGTTTGCCCACCTTCACTATAAGGCTCTACTCGATGTGAGACAAATGGTGACCAGGATGCCCGAATTTAAAGTGGAGCAAGAAGGTGTATGTCCAGGGTGTGCCAAAGGAAAGCTCAAAAGGGGACCATTCCCCTCAAGCCATAGCAAGACCTCCGACATCTTGCAGTTGGTTCACTCTGACATATCTGGTATGATGCCTGTGAACTCTTTAGGAGGATATTTATATTATCTCACTTTTATAGATTACTATTCTCACAAGACGTGGATATACTTCTTGAAAAAGAAGGATAAAGTGTTCTCTTGGTTCCGCCACTTCAAAGCCTTGATCGAGAATCAAATTGAA
Organism: Pinus tabuliformis; assembly: GCA_031772625.1. Lineage (NCBI taxonomy): Eukaryota > Viridiplantae > Streptophyta > Pinopsida > Pinales > Pinaceae > Pinus > Pinus tabuliformis. The sequence continues at coordinate 291,355,342 of CM062809.1, read as the reverse complement.
AAAAAGATCAAGATTTCAAGGGCTGATAATGGGACCGAGTATGAATCCCATGAGTTCCATGACTTTTGCAAAGAGACTGGCATTAAGAGGGAGACCACTATACCATACACTCCTGAGCAGAATGGTGTGGTAGAAAGGAAGGACCGTACGATTTTGGAAGCTGTTCGTTCCATGCTCCATGATCAAAGACTTCCGAAGTTTCTATGGGCCGAAGCTGCAAATGCTGCCATATATGTTCAAAATCGATGCCTTCATCAAGCATTGGATTTCAAGACTCTCGAAGAGATGTTCACTGATAAGAAACTTGATGTCTCTCATTTTAGAATTTTTGGAAGTCCTGTATATTTTCATTTGCCGAAAGAGAAAAGGAATAAATTGGGTGCATCTGGAAAAAAGGGAATCTTTGTGGGCTATAATGAAAATTCGAAGGGCTATAGAATCTATGTGGCTGGTCAAAGGGAAGTTGAGATTAGTCATGATGTCACCTTTGATGAAGACATGGCTCTTAGCAAGGTTGACAATCTTCCTATTCTAAGGAAAACTAAGGAAGTTGACACCAAGAAGTCGGATGAGAAGGAAGATGAGACGATGCCTGAAGTGGAAGAACTTATGGATCCTATTGATCCCCCTCCGCAAGAGCCTTCTAGGAAGAGGCCCTCATGGCTTAGGGGGACACTTGATGATGCCGAAGGACACATTGCACCCAGAGGGACTTTCCGTGAAAGTAAGAAGCCGACCAGGTATCAGGGATACTTGACCATTATGAGCACGATCATTCAAAATGAGCCTTCATCGTTCGCAGAAGCCGTGAAGCATCAAGTATGGAAGGATGCTATGACTGAGGAATACGAGTCCATCATGAAGAACGATGTCTGGGATGTGGTCCCTAGACCCCAGGACAAAACAGTTGTCACCTCGAAGTGGCTTTACAAAATAAAGCATGGAGCTGATGGAAGTGCTGAAAAGTATAAGGCTCGTTTTGTTGCTTGTGGCTTCTCTCAGAAGGAAGGTATAGATTATGACGAGATATTTGCATCTGTTGCCCGATACACCACCCTCTGCTCGATCATAGCCCTTGTTGCTTCGCAAGGATGGAACTTACATCAGATGCATGTCAACACTGTGTTCTTGCATGGTTCAATCAAAGAGGAAGTCTATGTGGAACAACCTGAGGGATTTGAGATTCATGATCGGGAATCTCACATGTGCAGGTTGAAGAAAGCCCTCTATGGGCTGAAGCAAGCACCCCGAGCTTGGTATGAGAGGATCGATAGCTACTTGATGAAGCTGGGATTCACTAGGAGTGAAGCCAATCCGAACCTTTACTTTAAGGTTGAAGATGATAAGCCTCTCATACTGGTGCTGTATGTTGACGATCTCTTTCTGACAGGTGCAAACCCTCTCATTCACAAATGTAAGAGGGAGTTGGCTTCCGAGTTTTAAATGAAAGACCTAGGACTGATGCACTATTTCCTAGGGCTGGAAATCTGGTAGAAGCCAGGGAAGATTTTCCTATCTCAAGGAAGATATGTGGTGAAGATATTGGAGAGATTCGGTATGGTGGACTGCAAGCCTATGACTACCCTGATGCAGCTTGAGTTCAAGAAGTTAAGCGGTAGTGCTGCCAGACCTGCTTTGGGAAATGCTACTGAGTATCGTCAGCTCATAGGAGCATTGATGTTCTTGGTGAACTCCAATCCGGATATATGTTTTGCAGTCAACACGTTCAGCCAACATATGGTTGACCCTCACCACTCACATTGGATTGGTGCCAAGAACCTTTTGAGATATCTTTGAGGCACAATCACTCATGGTTTGAGATACACTACCGGAGATGTGAGGCTACATGGATACACCGATGCTGATTGGGCAGGCAATGTGGTGGACCGAAAGAGTACTTTCGGGGGCTGTTTCTCTTTGGTATCTGCCTCGATATCCTGGATGAGCAGGAAGCAAAAGTTGGTGGCTTTGAGAACCGCCGAGGCAGAGTACATTGCTACAAGTATGGCCGATTGTGAGACTGTCTGGTTGCGAAAGCTCTTCAGTGAGTTGTTTGGATATACATTGGATACTATCGTGATCCTTTGTGACAACTAGAGTGGGATTCATTTATTAGAGAATCCCATATTTCATGATCACTCCAAACATATCGATATCAGGTACCACTTTATCTGGGATATGGGACAGCGAGGAGCAATAAGGCTTCATCATATTGGTACAGATGAGTAGGTCGCCGACATTTTGACGAAGCCCCTGGGAAAGGTCAAATTCTTGACTTTTCGAGAACGACTTGGAGTCGTTGAGAGACCCTCTTATGAGGGTCTTGTATGATGCATGCATTGAGTTCTGGGAGCTCTGGGGGGCTTGGGGTACTTCTTGGAGCGACAAGCGACCATAGGGCGACTCACCTTCACCTAGTGGTGCGCTGTGTACAGGGTGAACGGTTCAGCCTTCCCCTGTGATACCCCGTGGCGACTTATGGACAGAATGAGTGGTTCTCTTGTCGAGGCATCCTACCCATGTAGTCTAGGACTCATGGGAAGTACCTCTCATTTGGCCAATGAGTAGAGAAATGGGGTTAGGGACCATAGTAGTACCGATGGACGCATCGTGTATCTATCGTACTCCCTATGCTAGGATGACCAACATTGATCTGGGATCAATTGGAACTGACTTCGGGTCAGTAAGAGTGATATAGCTCACTCTCTTTTGGCACTGATCTGGGATCAGTAAAGTGGTATGACACACTCTTTGGAACTGACTTCGGGTCAGTAAGAGTACTATTGAGCACTCTCTTTTATCTAGGAGAGACTTCGGGTCAGTAGAGGATGGTATGATACATCCTTGATCATTTCTTCTTCTTCATAGTTCAACAGAGTAGAGCCGAGCAGTGCAGGGTAGTGCATTTGATGGTAGAGATAGTACTGACGGTCAGATGGATTGGCAGATGGAGTTCTCCCTAGTTGAGAGGGAGTGTTAAAATTGGCAACTAGGGCCAAACTCCATGTGGGTCACCTTATTTATGGTAGTTGATATTTTTCTTGGATTCCTCTCATCGAGAGGTGTAGGATTGATCTAATGATCATCCGATCCGACATGTATTTAGGGAGATATGAATTTATTTGTATATAATTGACAATTTGTCAAGGTCGGCCAACAACAAAATGTGTGGCACATCCTCAATGATTCATATAAATAGAAGACACCGTGTGGCATTATTCACTCATCTCTTATCTCACATTCTTCTCTCTCCTTATTTGATTGGGTACACATCTAGGAGCAGCATCTCTCTCACACGTGTCGAAGGATGAAGTGATTTTTGGCTAGGGCTGCGTTGACCAAGTTTGACTAGGGCTGCAGAAAGACACTTTGACCAGCGTTGACCAGCGTGGACTCTTCTTGGATTGCGGATTTGGTGTGGCTGCTTCTCCTTGGCAAGCCGCAGATTTTGGCACACAAACCGAGGTGATCTGACGTCAGGTTTGACTAGTGTTGACTGCCCTAATTGTTGGTTGCAGGGTGATTTCTGTTGACTTTTATTTGACTGAGTTTTTAGATTGTTTTTGGGCTACCTCTTGTTGTTGTTGGAGGCCGAGTTGACTGGGATATTGACCAAGTTGATTGGAGGTCAATTCTGACTTGTTTGACCAGCTTTGACTTTGCTGGTTAGGGTTTTGTTGCTGCTGTAATAAAATTACAGAATTGTATATTTGTACTATCTCTCTCTCTGCTAAATTATTGAAGATTATAGAAGAATTGATCAAAGGGTTTCCCCACATTGGGTTTTGTCCCTGGCTAGATGCCACATCTGGTGTCTCTTGTCTTGGCTTGTCTTCTGTCGATTTATTTATGTTCTATCAGCATTTTACTTTATGTTAATGTGATTGCTAAACAGTGAAACTGACATTGGGCTAATAAGAAGAAATTGAAGTAAATTGCACTAAGCATAGAACATACCATAACTTAACACACCGCAATAAACAACCTTCAAAAACATTGCCCCTTGGGGGCATATTGCAATAACATTAATTTATGGGCGGTTTCTTTGGTTTCTCCATCTATCTTAAATGATGGACACCCTTGTTTCTGCCCATGTATCCCGAAATGTCTATAGCTGCCTATCCACCGATTGTCTCTCTGATGTCAACAAAGTAGTGCAGACCTTTTCATATCTAGTGCTTTTGTACCCTTTTGGTGCTTCACTAATTGCCTTAATTATTTGTTGCCAATAAGGGGAACACACAAATTGAATGCTAGCCCATTTGCATAGATGGAACGAGCTACATGTTCATCGGCTATGTCTCTACTTTGATTATTGAAAGCTATTTCAAGAGGGCCTAGAGTGGGCTTTTAATTAGTTGCGGCAGCAGACTTAGATGGCAATGGAGGCCTAATTGTAGAGCTTTGCACAGGGTGTTTTCCCTCAGCAAGCTTCCTATCAGCAACATCTTGCAAAGATGCATATAATTTAATTTTTTGCAAGACTCAAACCTTGGTCAGGTTTTCCATTTGCATCTTTTGGCCCCGTGCATACTTGCACCCTTTGTTAGTTTGTCTAGTCAGATGGGCCTTCACTCTGGTATATGAACCATTTTTGATATCTTGGCATTCATTGCACTTCCATTTATATGAACCACCTCTGAGATTTTTTCCAATAATCTCCACATACTGCCATAAAGGAGATTTTGGGTCTGTTTTGATGATTTCCCTTTCACTCTACTGTAATGGTTCCATTTCTATATGTTGTAGGTTATTGTGTGTCACTGCATATATGATACAATCTAAAATTCAAACTATCAGCCATCAAGAATACACAAAATAAAAAATTAAAATGACTGTCTGTACATAAAATTAAAATTAAAATTAAAGTACATAAAAGATTAAAAATTAATTTAATTTAAAGAAGGAAGGGCAGTGGAGGCCGTAGTCATTGTGATAAGGATAAATTGCTCCCTTCAAATATACAAAAGAAATCTTAGTTAAGTACAACTCACTTTTGCAGGAAATAGTGGTTCTATCCAACAAAAGTTGGAGTTGGATCTTTCTTTGTATAGAGGCCAGGAACACTGATAGTATGGTCCTTGAAGACTAATCTGGGTGAAGTTTCTGAGTTTCAAACTCAATCAGATTGCACTGATAGTATGGTACTTGGAGACTAAGCTGGGTGAAGTTTCTGAGTTTCAAATAGAGTGTTTAAATCTCCCGTGGCATATTTGTAATAACTTGTGGCGAGTGGAAGTCTCTTAGACGCTTTGGGAGGGTGAAATTAACTAACGCCATTGGGACCATCGGTATTCTGTGGATTGGACATGGGGGAACAAGAGGTCTGTTCTGGACCCATGGTACTAGTGAACAAAAAAAAATGATGACGAGAAGCGGAGACAGTTTAGAGGTTGTCCAGACTAAGGTGATCTCGGTTTGTGGGGCATAAATCATGGTTGAACTGAACTAAGATGGTCTCAGTTATTTATGCATGGGCATAAAATCACGCACAAAGCACCATTTTACCATCCAAGGGAACTGTTGCCCAACAATAGTGCCGAAATAGGGGTTGTTGATACTTCCAAACCTATGAATTGTTGCTTGGTGAATCGTTTGTCTTCAAAAGTTTTAAAAAATTATTAGCTACAGGGGTCGCTGCCTGGTCAATAGTCCTCTGTTGTGCTGTTGCTCAATACTATCCTTATGCGGCCGACAAGCTCATGAAACAAGGGTGCTGTTGTCTCGCTATCCTTCTCTGTTGCTATCCTTGTGCCAATGTGTGCGGCCGGCAAACTTAGAAAAAGATAATGAGGGACCACATCATCCAATTAAGCCAAAATGAAAACCTAAAACAAAAGTCTACAAAGTAAAAACTGCATTGCAAAAATCTTGAAATCCGTTTCCGATTTGCGGGATCTGTTTCCAAATTTCGAGATCTGTTTCCAAATTTAGGGATTGGTTTCCAGCCAACAGGGATCCGCCATGTTGCCAGTTTTTGGACGTATCTAGGCTGATCCGGATCAGATCCGTGGATCCTGGACCACGGAGTGCCGGTTACGGTAACTTAGAAAAAAACCAGTCATGACCACCATAATATTGTTACAAACTTATGAAATGCATAAAATCAATAATTTCAAGCTCCTCTCAATCAAAATATAATACACAATGAATCTTACGGCAATAAAGTTATGTAGGGAGGCCATAAAGCCATGTGCCGTCACAATATCTACAGCTCAAGCTAACGAGAAAATCATCGTTTGTGCCATGTATATAAAAAGTAGAAAGATGCAATAGATGATCTGTATAATAGACTGATGCAATAGATGACCTGTACAAATAGAGGGATGCAACACTTTGCTAGTACTGCAGGCAGATTTTTCTTAATGTGGCTTATCTTTGTATACACAGCAGATTCAACTGGATTTGGTAACAAATATTAATCCTATATACTTTCTTACAAGTCTGATGGTATTTTTTTTGATACAAAATCTAAACCTGTGAGTTAAGCCACACTGTAACTGGAGCATTAATACAGTTGTGGTTCTGTACCCAATTTATAGTACGTGAAAAAAACTACGTCTACGCATATATCCTCAGCCACATGCTCCACAACTCTCAATGGTCCTGCATCATATACTCAATTTTCTTGCAGTGCATGAGACTCATCAAAGACTGATAAATTGCCCTCCAACATTCTTCACAATAGTTGTATCTTGACAGATACATGATGAGAAGTTACGATTCTTTACAGAAGATTTCTAGAGACTCTATAACCAGAAGCACCTTGTCAATGGAGTGTAGTGGCATCAAAAACGCCTATGAAAAAGTGGCTGATCTTGGCAGATCTGAGGATTCTGTATCCCACTAAAATATCCAGATGGAACGATAGTAATGCTGCAAATCTGGCCTCCTACAGGCTTTTGTTTCCCCAAGAGTTTATTAAAATAAATATAACCAAAATGAAGAGGGCAGCGAGAGTGAAAGAGAAAAGTCTGAACTGGACTTGTTCAGAATATCGGTTCGTGAACACAAGGAGGATGCCCATGATGAGCAGCCAATATTTTCCTATGCCTTGCAGCCCAGGGTTTTTGATGAAGTGTGCTATTGATCAGTCAGTATTTGGGATGCACCTTACAGCACATTTGGTTAGTTTACACTGGACTAAGATCATAGTAAATAGGCTTTCATGTTAATATATATATATATATATATATAATAATGTTGCAAGCTGCGGGCAGACACCCTATGCTGATTTGCACTCATAAATGCAATATTATACGACCATACCCATAGTCCAAATGCCAGCATAACAAGAGCAACACCAATATTATTTTAAAACATATTTTATCAAGTCAACTATTAGTTAGACCATTTCAGGGCTACAACCATGAGATCCATTCCTTACAGAAATAGGATAGGCACTTACCTCAAAGTAAGATTGAGCGACTGAGTCAGGGACTACCACTTTCTGTCCAACCATAGATTGGGTTACGTAGCCTTTCTTGCAGCCCAACGACCCCCATGCCAGATTCCAGAGCGTGAGTGAAGGTCTGCTTATGTGATTGGGCTAGTCTTGCTGGCTGGAACTGGGCCTCCAGAGGGCCAACCCCCTCCACCCTCCGGCTAATTCACATCATGTAAATTATTCCAGCTCATCTCCTGTTTTGAGAGCTTCTGAAACCTCCTAGGCTCTCCAGGAAATTGAGAGTAATATTTGCTGGAAGCTCTGCAGTGTATATCCAAAAGTTCCTAGATCTCAGATTCTCAACTTTAAGGAGGCCAGAACTTGCCCATTTGCATCATTCTTCTTTCCCAGATTTGAGGCCTGTCACCGCAATATTACCTGTGTTTTTGCCAAGACTTGGTGACAGGCTTTTGATTTCCGCAGATGCTGGATACTGGTAACAATCTTTGAGTGGTACACATACCTCAAAGTGCTAGTAACAGCTATAATAACTATAATATGTAGATCATGATGCTCCCGTGAACGTTCCAGTATGCAGGTGGTGAGGAACATGAGAGGTAAGTGATGAATACCCATGCTTGGAGAACAACATGGCCCTCTTTCCTTAATTGCAAGCTTCCTCTTTTCTCTTTTCTTTTTGTACTATTCAGGTTGTTCTTGTACCTGTTTTGGCCAGAATCTCCCAGCAAACAAATTAATGCCACCTACCTCCGTGTATTCAGATTTTTTTTTTTTCTATCTGTTATGTTTTGTTTCAGTAGGTGGCCAGCTCACCCCATTGTGCTTCTAGCCACCAATGAATTGCCCTGTGAAAGGTCATGTCGCTATATATATATATATATATTGTTTTCTTGCATGCTGTAGCAAAGGTGTGTGTGTGCCCTTGTCTTTGCACCCTTGCTGGCAACTTAAATAGACCAGTCCCCTGCTTGCTCTTGTCAGCCTCCCTGGCTGTGACAAAACCAGAAAGGAAATCCCCAAGAAGTTTTACACCTCAGCTCTGGAATCCGTGTCCCCAACTCAGCCCATTTACTTTAATTAAATTTACAATGCTTAACTAAACGGAAAATGTAACCGGGGTTATTACACATATGGTCGCATTGCACAGTAAACCAATTCTTGTTGCTTTATTAATTGGAAACATTTTATTTTTATTTTCCTTTTAAAAAAGACTTAAAGGTGGTATTGAGAGCATTGTAGGCCATGCTGTGTTCTCTAAAGCCTATTTTACACTAATATTTATTGTCATAGAGTTGCTACCATCTCTCTTCCATTTGTGTTCTTTAAAGCCTATTTTGTATAATGTTTATTGTCATAGAATTGCTACCATCTCTCTTGCACTAAGTGTCTATTTTAAATTTCTAATACAAATTTTTTCTTTTCTGTTTATGTTCAGAGTGCAGGGCGCCTCATGAGAGCACTTTTTGAGGTTGTTCTTAAAAGAGGTTGGGCTCAGTTAGCTGAAAGAGCTCTTAACCTGTGCAGGATGGTTAGTAAGCGCATGTGGAGTGTTCAAACTCCTCTTCGTCAATTCAAAGGAATTCCAAATGATATTTTGACCAAAATTGAAAAGAAAGATTTAGCTTGGGATCGATACTATGATCTCTCTGCTCAAGAGATTGGGGAGCTCATTCGTTTTCCAAAGATGGGGAAAACCATTCATAAATTTGTTCATCAGTTTCCAAAATTGGATCTTTCTGCTCATGTCCAACCAATAACACGAACTGTATTGAAGGTGGAACTAACTATCACTCCAGATTTTCAGTGGGATGAAAAGATTCATGGATATGTGGAACCTTTTTGGATAATAGTAGAGGACAATGATGGTGAATATATACTCCATCATGAATATTTTATGTTGAAAATGCAGTATGTTGAAGATGACCATCATTTGAGCTTCACTGTCCCCATCCATGAACCTCTTCCTCCCCAGTACTTTATTCGTGTTGTATCGGATAAGTGGTTGGGGTCGCAGACAATACTGCCAGTTTCATTTAGACATCTTATTTTGCCAGAGAAATACCCACCTCCTACTGAGTTGCTAGACTTGCAGCCACTTCCTGTGTCCGCATTAAGAAATCCTTCATATGAAGCACTATATCAACAGTTTAGACACTTCAATCCTATTCAAACTCAGGTATTTACAGTGCTTTATAACTCAGATGATAATGTTTTAGTTGCAGCACCTACTGGTAGTGGTAAGACTATTTGTGCTGAGTTTGCTTTACTACGATTACATCAAAAAGGCCCAGACAGTGTATTTCGATGTGTCTATATTGCTCCTATAGAAGCTCTTGCCAAAGAGAGATATCGGGATTGGGAGCAGAAATTTGGAAAAGGATTGGATCTGAAAGTAGTTGAACTGACAGGTGAATCTGCAACTGATTTGAAGCTCCTTGAAAAGGGTCAAATAATAATAAGCACACCAGAGAAATGGGATGCTTTGTCTCGGAGATGGAAGCAGCGGAAACTGGTTCAACAAGTCAGCCTTTTCATTGTGGATGAACTTCATTTAATTGGTGGAGAGGGTGGTCCAATCCTGGAGGTAATCGTATCCAGAATGAGATATATTTCAAGCCAAATTGAAAATCGTATCCGCATTATTGCTCTTTCTACTTCACTTGCAAATGCTAAAGATCTTGGAGAGTGGATTGGTGCTACAGCACATGGGCTTTTCAATTTTCCACCTGGTGTGCGTCCTGTACCAATTGAGATTCACATTCAGGGGATTGATATAGCCAATTTTGAGGCTCGAATGCAAGCAATGACTAAGCCAACATACACATCAATAGTTCAACATGCAAAGGAAGGCAAACCAGCTCTAGTGTTTGTGCCAACACGGAAACATGCACGACTTACTGCTCTTGATCTAGTCACATATTCAAATGCAGATGGTGGAGAGAGATCCCAATTTCTTCAATGTACTAAAGAAGATCTGGCACCTTTCATTGCGAAAGTTAAAGAATCTACCTTGAGTCATATTTTGACTCACGGTGTTGGGTATCTACATGAAGGTCTCAGTTTAATGGAAAAAGAATTGGTCACCCAGCTGTTTAGTGCAGGGGCAATTCAGGTGTGTGTTGCAAGCAGTTCGATGTGTTGGGGGTTGTCCTTGTCTGCACATTTGGTTGTTGTCATGGGGACACAGTATTATGATGGGCGTGAGAATGCTCATACTGACTATCCTATTACTGATCTTTTGCAAATGATGGGCCGTGCCAGTAGACCTCTGCTTGATAATGCTGGAAAATGTGTGATTTTATGCCATGCACCTCGCAAAGAATATTACAAGAAATTCTTATATGAGCCATTCCCAGTGGAGAGTCATCTTGATCACTTTCTCCATGACCATATGAATGCTGAAGTGGTTGTAGGCACCATTGAAAGTAAACAAGATGCTGTGGATTATCTCACTTGGACATTTCTCTATCGCAGACTCACTCAGAATCCTAATTATTATAATCTTCAGGGTGTCAGTCATAGACACTTGTCAGATCACCTTTCTGAACTTGTCGAGAGCACATTGACTGATTTGGAGTCAAGCAAGTGTGTGGCTATAGAAGATGAGATGTATCTTTCTCCCTTGAACCTTGGCATGATAGCATCTTATTATTATATCAGCTACACCACCATTGAACTCTTTAGCTCATCCTTGACTGCAAAGACAAAGCTGAAGGGGCTTCTTGAAATTCTTGCTTCTGCCTCTGAGTATTCACAGCTTCCTATACGACCAGGTGAAGAAGAAACAATAAGAAAATTAATTAATCATCAAAGATTTTCTATTGATAAACCAAAATATACTGATCCCCATGTAAAGGCAAATGCATTGTTGCAAGCGTACTTCTCAAGGCATGTTATTGCTGGGAACTTAGCACTAGATCAGCGAGAGGTCCTCCTTTCTTCGAATCGGCTTCTGCAGTCAATGGTGGATGTTATTTCTAGTAATGGTTGGTTGAACCCAGCTCTTGCTGCAATGGAATTGACCCAGATGGTTACCCAGGGTCTTTGGGAGCGTGATTCTGTCTTATTGCAGCTTCCACATTTTACAAAAGAACTTGCCAAAAAGTGCCAGGAAAATCCAGGTAAAAGCATTGAGACTGTTTTTGATTTAGTTGAGATGGAGGATGACGAAAGACGTGAATTATTACAGATGACAGATGCACAGTTGTTAGACATCGCCCGTTTTTGTAACCGATTTCCAAACATTGATCTGGCATATGATGTATTAGAGAGTGATGATGTGAGAACTGGGGAAAATGTTACATTGCAAGTTACTCTTGAAAGAGATCTAGAAGGAAGACAGGAATTAGGTCCAGTTGATGCACCTAGGTATCCCAAACCAAAAGAAGAAGGTTGGTGGCTAGTTGTTGGGGATCCAAGTAGCAATCAGTTGCTGGCTATTAAGAGGGTAGCACTTCAGAGAAAATCTAAAGTTAAGCTTGATTTCACTGCACCATCAGAGCTTGGAGAAAAGAAATACACGTTATATTTCATGTGTGATTCATACCTTGGGTGCGATCAAGAATATGAATTTACAATTAATGTGAAGGAAGCTATGGAAGATGATGAAGATGGACGAGAATGAGATGGCTTTTTCTGGAGGAATGTATTTTACAAGTTGTCAAGAATCGACTTTGCAATTAAGCAGGAGAGCCCTTTATATTTGTACCCCAAATAAGCTTTTTGTATAATTAAGTAGTACAGTTTCTAAAAACCAATTAATTGACTTTCCTTTTTTTGATGTTTGCTGTTCTTTCCAATAAACATGTGCTGATTAGTTTCCATACAGGTGCTGGTTGGTTTTAAATTATTATATGGTTTCACAAGGCAATACTTGGTGTACTTGGCCACTCTCATTTTAAAGTCTTTTAATCATATCTATAGTGCCAAGTTGTCTTTATTCAAGTCAAAAAGTTAAAAAGTCACCTTATCATTCTCTCAGGATAAGGTGCACCTAAAGGCCACTACATGTTAGCTGGTGTGCTTAGACAACAAACTGCAATGTGAAAAAGTACCTTTCACAGAATTCTGTTATTTATTATATTCAGATAGTTATCACAGTAGCTATTTTTTCTTTCTTAATTTTTAATAAAATAATTAGATAAGTGGAAATACTCAATTACTCTTTCGGATGCACACAGTTTTGACTCTATCCTACTCTCACGGTGCCTTAAAGTGCTCGAAATTTTTTTAATTGCCTTTGCTTTCCTACCAATTTGATTTTTGCCTGGTTGAACTTTACTGTACACATTCTCTCAGGATAAGGTGCACCTAAAGGCCACTACATGTTAGCTGGTGTGCTTAGACAACAAACTGCAATGTGAAAAAGTACCTTTCACAGAATTCTGTTATTTATTATATTCAGATAGTTATCACAGTAGCTATTTTTTCTTTCTTAATTTTTAATAAAATAATTAGATAAGTGGAAATACTCAATTACTCTTTCGGATGCACACAGTTTTGACTCTATCCTACTCTCACGGTGCCTTAAAGTGCTCGAAATTTTTTTAATTGCCTTTGCTTTCCTACCAATTTGATTTTTGCCTGGTTGAACTTTACTGTACAATGCCAAGTGGTACTTTATAGAATAAGATGTCTATTGCTGTGAAAAACTGTTATTTCAGTTGTTATTTTTAACACTTTTTCACCATCCGAATTGTTATTTATAGTGAATAGAGATATAATTTATTTTCTTAGCAATATGCATCATGGTTATCAGAACTAGTCAATCAAGACTAGTTCACATTTTTTTTTGTTGCCTGAACCGTTCACCAAAGTGGAACCGCATTTTTCCTGAACCTGACCAACCCACAGCAGTTTTTTGCCTAGAAAACTGGAAAAATTTTTTATTTTTTATTTTTATAAAACAGACCCTCCTCCCAAATCCTGCTTTCAGCTTAAATTGGTGCCAATTTGCTTTCACTCTTACATGCTATATACATCAGCAAACTTTGCACATTTGGTGTCCAATGGTTTTGTTTTACACACTGATGTACATAAATATATAATATTTATGTTTAAATTTAAGCATCTTATGCATTGTTTATATGACTGTTTTTCCCCGGCTGCAATCCAGTTGCAGTTTTGATAACTTGTATATGCATATAACAAGAATTAGAAGTGATCAAGATTACAAGATAAGTCAAATACCTTTGTTTTGTATAGTTGGCAATATATTGTGATTTAAGTGAGCCTTAAGAACAGCCTAGGTTAGATTACTATTCCCACTCCCAAAAATGTGTGATTACAATGCCAGCACTTCACAGATATTTATGCAGAAAACATTAACGAAGGTATACACTAATCGATGCTAGTGTAAAACATAAACGTACACCTAACTTGTTCATATAATGCAAAATTGATGGGTAATTTATTAAACAGCTAAATACGCAGAACAGCCAGTAGATATAAAACTCAGAAGTTGACATTTTTTGATGATCTCCCCTCATCACCTTCTGTAAAGAGAGGAAATAACAGTCTAGAAACTAAATCAATTCAGGGAGGCATATGAAACCAACATGACATGAGTTTTTCCAGTGGCCAAAAGATGACGATAGGTCCATGAGCCACATGTTTCACAATTTCACTTACAGATGACTCGCCATCGATGTTTGAATTTAAGGTTAGACCCATGCTAAAAGGTTTTTTTCAGAGACTACAAAGCAGAAGTAGTGTCACTGGGAACAATCTCTGACTAGATTTATAATATCATCTCCTATACTATAAAGGTTGGTGATGATACACAAATGGATCCAGCATATATATAGAGAGAAACTACCTAATCCATTAAGAAAAATATGCTACAATAGTTACCATAATACTGCCAGATTAATAAGCCGTCCAACTTGTCAGCTAGTAAAAGCATGCAACAGTTAATTATATTGATAATTGAAAGGCCTGATTTGTCTTTCTAGAAGTTTGTCAAACACTGTAACACCTTCTTCCTTGCCTAGAGCAACAACTGCATTCTTTAAAATAGCTTCAGCAGTCAGATGTGAATTTTCAACTGCTTTTGATATGGATGCCCACCGCTCTCCATGCCTTGGTTCTGCAGCAGTGCATCTCTTCAGTAGTTCCTGTTGGTTCTCCTCAGTTCCATGCTGAAGTTCAAAGTTGTAGTATTGGGACCAAAAATCCTCATCGTCTGTTGCAAGAGTGACTGCCCTGTTCAACCAATTCCTGGCCTCATCTACCTTCCTGTCATTCCAGAACAGCTTGGCAACAGCTGCAATCACATATGGATCATGATCACACCTCCTGAGTACAACCATACTCTTGCTCTTTCTCAAGGTCTTGGAGCCATCTCAATTGATGCCACCCATAATATGCCACTGGCTGGGTACTCCTGTAACGCCTTAGCCATAATTATCTCACTCTCTTTCTTGTTGCCATGCCTTGATTCAGACCTGATAGCAGAAAGCCAGAGCTCTGGATTTCGAGGGTTCCTCTTTCTGGCTATAGTAAGGATTGCCCTTGCCTTGCTCAAACCACCCATTTTTTCATCCAATTTTGGCAGCTGAGAGCCATAGAGGAATACACCCTGAACAGTTCTTGAGGCCTTGCTCATAGACCTCACGGGCAGCCTCCAAGTTCCCAAGTTGATCTTCAAGCTGTACTCGCATTAGCCACAATTTAAATAATGCAGGATACTTTTTAAGCCCTTCATCAAGCAGTGACCTTTCCTATTCAGTGTTTCCCAGCTCTCTTTCAACAATTGCTGAGTTCATCCAGACTCTTTCTGTACCACCTCTCTCACGGGAATTCGCGAGAAGCACCCTTGCTCTCTCAGGCTCATGACATCCCCTGCAAGCCACTTTTCCTTAGCTCCCATCAGCCATAGCACCTCTGCTCGTGGACAGTATGTCACTGCCTTTCTCAGTAAAGCATCCAAGGATTCTCTAGTTCCATGGCTCTTCTCTAGCTGGGCAGCCTTAAGCCAAATACTTTTCTTAGCAACAAACACTGTAAGGATGTGCATAGTTGGCATGTGCAGTGTTAATTGATCCCCTCTTCTTGCATTCCTCTGCATCTGCAACCCATGTTTTCTTTATATCTTCCTCTTCTACTCCAATAGAAATAGTATTGCAAATTATTGCCTGGCAAGTCACACCAGACCCTGCTAATTCTGCAGCCTCTGCCTCCATCCAAGCTTCTCTGTCAATCACTACGCCTTCCCTCCGCAAGGACCTGATTCGCCTCTCAAAATCTTGCCTACCATGGTTGTGTTTCCATTGGCCTCCTCAAGCTTCGCAGCAGTGATCCAGATTGAAGGCTCCTTGGAAAGCTTCTCCCTGGCCTTGTTGAGAACCTTCTTTGCCTGATCATATGTCTCAAGCCTTGTCAACGCAAGCCACAACTCAACATGTAGTGGACAGCACTCCACTGCCTTGCGAAGCAAAATCCAGGCATCTTCCTCATTTGCCAATTCCACCACAGCCTTCCAAAGCCTCAGAGTCAGGAGTATGCTCCAGGCCCTTCCTCAGCACTCGGCTCTTGTTCGCATCATCCTGTTCAAGCTTTGAAGTTTTCATCCACAGCTTCACTGAATTGGGGATCGCCTTTACACCGCGTGTAATGACAGCTTTGGCTTCTTCCGGACTCGCCAATCCGCAAGCCTCCAGCCATACATATTCATTCTTTGGACATTTTTACAACCTGAAATGTTCAATATAAAGAAACGAATCATGAAAACTGAACATTTAAATAAAATTGTAAGGTATACTGTAATCTGAAATTTGACTCTTTAAAAAAAGAAGACCCATAATTCATAAAAATACAAACCAGACAACCCTTTTGAATAAAATATCCTTCTAAATCAAATAACTTGAAGCCTATATAACTGAGATATTTAATCACCAAAATCAAATCTCTATAACTAGGGTGTTCTAACAGAAATGAAACCTTAAAAACCTGATACTTCTTACCTAAATTTTAACTGAATTCTGATTAAATTCGACGCTCGATTTTGAATTAATAAAGTTCTGCGGGGCAGGAACTTTACCTTTTTGAATCAAATGCCGTGCAGCCTGTATCTTCCCTGCAATCTCCTCTCTTTTCATCTTTCATTGCATTGTGTCCATTTGCATTGCAAGGGAATGAACAATATCAGTCTTCATATCCTCCAGCATAGTACCCAACTCAGATCTGGAGATAGCTGGTGTGGTAGGCTTGACTACCTAAGGATTAGGACTCCTTACGATCTTACCCTTCTTGCTGGAAGATTAGAATAATGCTTGAAAATCTTCTTTATTTCCTCATGTGACAATTAATATAATGTCCCCATTAGCTAAAAGATTGAATGTGTCCATATATTCTTCTTTCTCTCCTCGAAGAAGCACAAGTTTGAGGGAATTTTCATCCGAGTTACAGGTGTGAGCTCATAACTGAGCTGAATCTGAATTTTTCTTCAAAGTCGTCCGGTGACTCATTCTCTCCTTGTGTCAATTCTAAATATTTATTATAATGTATTCTTAGATTTGAAGTACAACTGGAAAAAAAAAACCTTGAATAGAGAGGACCAGTAGATGTCCTTACGCTCCCAAAGTCCATGAGTTGTGTTGGCCAGGAATCCATATATGATTCAATTTGAAAATCAGTGAAATCAAACAAACTCTTTTTATGAGATATAAACTCCTGTACCTTTATCCCACTACACATACACATACACAAACGAAAACGTGTCAATAGAATCAAAAGCTGTAAGTACCTTTATCGCACAGAACACAAACGTGTCAATAGAATCACAAAGGCGGCTGTAACCGTAATTAACCTATGCGGGGGAAAATGTGAAAAGTTTCCAAATTGAAAGCGCATACAAAACCCAGCCTTGTACGAGTTCATTAATGTTAGTTGTGCCACCAGTCGTTATTCAGGTGAAGGTGAATGTTATGCTTTGAAGTTGCATCTAACGAGAAGTGATGGAATATATATAACCCGTATAGATTCATTATTTAACATTTATTATTTATTATTTAACATGAGCCTAGAGGGATCAAAGTGATAGAATATATAACCCGTATAGATTCATTATTTAACATTGGTCTAGAGGGATCAAATTTTTTTAAGTGAAATTTTTTTAGACTGTAAAATACAATGTATTATTTTTCATTGTTTAAATTAAGGTGTATTTTTAAACTCTAATAGAGTATATAGGACCAAATAAAATCTTTAAACATCAAAGTTTAATTAATTAATATATATTTTTTTCTTTTAATCTATATGCATTATTTTACTATTTAAAACATAATTTTTATTTTTTTTAAAGGACACAAATAGACATTTAAACATCTGATTCACACATTTCTTTTACTTCTAAATACTTTACAGCGTATTCATTTTTTTAATTATAGCCAACATTTTTTTTTAAATTTTATTTATTTTTATTTAAAATGAATTTTTATTTTAAGGGGCATTGACGGACAAACTAACTTACACATCTCTTTATACTGGGCTGTAGAATGAGCCTCTTGGCTCAATTACTGTAGGGTCCTTTGCTTCTTTCTAGTTTTCTAATTTATGACCTATTTATTTGCCTCCGGATCAAAATCAGAATTAGAGGTTGTGAATAGAAGTTTATATGACATGTTTTCAATTAACTTAGCCTTAAAACATTATTTGTAATTCGTAACAAATTCAGAGGATAATTAACTCAGCCTTAAAACAGAGGATATTTGTAACTGGTTAAAGTTCACTGGTTTTTTTTGCACGCGACGTGCATGATATGACGGCTGGGGCGGATGGCTTTTGCACCCCCCAGCCGGGATCGATTCCTGCGGCGGTGTTTCGTTGAGGACCCCACGCTTTGGTTATCTGCGGGCTTCGGCCTTATGAACGATATTTGTAACGGCTATGCCGTAAAAATTCTGCTGGTTTCGGCCATATGTTGTAAAAATCTGCTGGCTTCGGCCATATGTTGTAAAAATCTGCTGGCCTCGGCCATATGTTGATTTTCTCCCTGAAAAAAGTTCACTGGTTTTGAATATAAATTTCATCAAATTCATTTTTGTTTGACCAAATTATTTTCAATTTTGTTTAGTCTTTTAAAGCCAAAAAACCATAATTATATTAAATAAAAACAAAATTTAACAACTTAGATGCCATACCACACATTTCAAGAAACTCTCAAGATACATAGAAAGTTCTATAAGCAGTGTCACATACAAAGATATGTGTGTTTTCTATAAGGAGTTTTGAATATAAATTTCATCAAATTCATTTTTGTTTGGCCAAATTATTTTCAATTTTGTTTAATCTTTTAAAGCAAAAAAAAAACATAATTATATTAAATAAAAACAAAATTAACAACTTAGATGCCATACAACACATTTCAAGAAACTTTCAAGATACATACAAAGTTCTATAAGCACAGTGTCACATACAAAGATATGTGTTTTTTATAAGCAGAACATGCCACCCAGAGTGCCACCAAGAGTTTCATCATGAGCTCTAAAAAAGGAATCTAGAAGGTCCTTCAAAAATATATGACTAGAATAAGACCACACAGTTCCTTGTACATGTATAGATAGAAATATGGCCATAAGCTCCATTTTTGAAAGACTCATCATGTAACTCTCAAAAAGGAATCTAGAAGGTCCTTCAAAAATATATGGCTAGAATAAGACCCCACACTCCTTGGTACATGTATAGAAATATGACCATAATCTCCATTTTTGAAAGACTTGTCATAAAGTTCTCTTAGTGCAATATGGAAAAAAACTGCTAATCAGAAGGTTGATGTAATTACTTAAATATGGAAAAAACACTGTTAATCAAAAGGTTGATGTAGTTACTTGGTTAGAGACAGGATCACCAACATGGACTTGGTTTAAAAGAAAATCGACTTCAAATTTTTGAATCATGTAAAATCTAAAAGATAATTGTGCAGAACTATACCCAACACTAGGAGAAACGTGTTCAAATCCCTGAATCTGATATCTAAAACATTGAAAGATAATTTCTCAAAACATATTCCTATACCCACTTCATTACAAGGAGAGAATTCTGAAAAAAGGCATTGAAAGATAATTTCTCAGAATATATTCTTTCACCCACTTTGTTACAAGGAGAAAATTCCGAAAATTTTGAAAATATTTTGCACTTTTTAAATAGCCAACGAGTTTTTTTTGTGAAATTTGAAGATATTTTACATATATTTTTCGAAGGCCAATGCAAAGAGAGATTTATGAGATTTTTTTTTTCCTTTCTTTTTTTTAAGCCAATAGTCTATTCCGAGAAATTTGAAGATATTTCATACTTTTTGTTAAAGCTAATGATAAGAACAATGAAAGAGCCATTAGCACTCTGTTTTATAAAGAACCATTTACACATTTCACATGGCTTTTCTTAAAGAGTCATCAATAGATATTTCATACCTTTTGTTAAAGCTAATGATAAGAACAATGAAAGAGCCATCAGCACATCGTTTTATAAAGAACCATCTACACATTTCACATAGCTTTTTTTAAAAGAGTCATCAATAGATATTTCATACCTTTTGTTAAAGCTAATGATAAGAACAATGAAAGAGCCATCAGCACTCTGTTTTATAAAGAACCATTTACACATTTCACATAGCTTTTTTTAAAAGAGTCGTCAATAGATATTTCATACCTTTTGTTAAAGCTAATGATAAGAACAATGAAAGAGCCATCAACACATCGTTTTATAAAGAACCATCTACACATTTCACATAGCTTTTTTTAAAAGAGTCATCAATACATATTTTACGGGTTGTTATTGCTGTTGGTATGAAAGGTTTTTAAGAAATTTTCAGATATTTTGTATTAAGAAAAGACAACCAACACAACCTTGCGGAAAAAAGCTAATGATAGGAATAGACAAAGCCATCAACACAATTTTTTCTAAGATGATATAAACCTAAATTTTCAAAACTACTTCGGATGCTATATGTTGGTATTTAGAGTTTGAAAATTTATTTTATAGTAGAGAAATAATATTGGTAAGAATGAAAATAATACACAACATGAAATTTACTTGGTAAAACTTTAATAGTTTATCAATGAAACATTCATGGGTTCATGGGAAATGTAAGCTATTTTATTGATCAAGAAGTATCTTACGATCAGGTTTATAACTCACTCAATTCTTAGGTTTACAACCCATTCAACTCTCTATTTAGTTGATATGTTTAAATAAACATTGTTATATTCGATATGAAAATTTGATATATTGAAATAAACATACTTTATGTTTAGTTGATATGTTGAAATAAACATTGTTACATTCGTTATGAAATTTTGATATATTGAAATAAACATTGTTACATTCGTTAAGAAAACTATCACCATTGTTGTAAAGTAACCACAAAATTTTGTTTAGGTTTTTTACATTTTCTTTTAACTAATTGTTGTCACATTTTAACAATCTGCACATTGACAACAATTTATTTAATACCTTGCCCACGTTCATTCATGATCTCTTCTATAAGCTAAGACAAGCTAAACACCACCACTTCAGCTAAACACCACCACTTCTCTAAAACCATTGGTTTTGTAAACATATAAGCACAATGTTCTTGAGTACCTTTTTAAGATCTATTCCATCTCCATCAATGACCTCTCTTATAAAATGGTACTTAATATCAATATGCTTAGTCTTATTATGCTAAGCTACAAGTCCATTCATGATCTCTTCTATAAGCCAAGACAAGCTAAACACCACCACTTCTCTAAAACCATTGGTTTTGTAAACATATCTGCACAATGTTCTTGAGTACCTTTTTAAGATCTACTCCATCTCCATCAATGACCCCTCTTATAAAATGGTACTTAATATCAATATGCTCAGTCTTATTATGCTAAGCTACAAATAGCACTTCAACAGTCACAAAATACAATTACGCTATTCTATGTTCTTCAAATTTTATCCAGAAGACCTTTCAACCAAAAAATTAAATAAGGAATTGTATTAATTCTGTTGTCATTTATCGATTTATTGCATAATTTTCCATCAATCATCTTACTCTGGGCATAACAAAACACTGCAACAACAAATTACCATGAGCAAGTAAGCAACCATTGGAGTAGAGGGTTGCTCTTCGTAATAGAGTTTTCTCATTTTTTTTCTTTTCAAATACTCTTTTATCTAATATTTATTCTATTAGAATTATGAGTTTTTAGATTTAGTGATTTAGTTTTTCACGATGATCTTCCCAAGTCTTCTATTCTTTCAATGTATCTTGTACTTTTAGAGAAAATCGCTAATTATATATCTATTTGTTGGCTCCGACGACTATACAAAAGAGGGGTTGAGGATTTTATATAAAGTTAGGCCCCTCCTCCTTTCATATATATATATATATATATATATATTATTGGGTTCTGGTGGCTATTTTAAATTAATTTCGACTGCGGTGATTCTTTGGATATTTTGAATAATATTCCCTTTTATTTTGGGTTATATGTATTATATAAACTCGTTTCGGCTGTGGTGGTTTTGAAATGGCCAGGAAGTTCACCATCGCTAGGCTTTGCACCCTAAGCCATCTTAATTTGAATTTCATCTGCACTAGTAAGATAAACACTAGAAACACCAAACCGCTCACTTGCAACTTGTTTGATTGCACTTCTTTTATTATTCATAGAGCTATCAGGGAGTGGTCCTAATCGCCATGGATTCTCTCCTCCTTCCTCCAATTTTATTCATGACCATAGCTAGAGTTTTATGAGCCTCTAATGAAATTGAACCATAACTCATAGCACTTGTGCAAAACCGCTTCACAATCTCACTAGCAGGTTCAACTTCCTCCAAAGGAATCTTCCTATTTGGTACTTCCTTAAAATTAAGCAGCGCTTGCAAATTGTAGTGTTTGTTTGATTCCTGAATTATTTTAGAATATTGCTTATACACTACAACACCATTTGTGTGGGATGCCTCTTGAAGCTTTGCAATGGCTAGTGGATCGAATAATTTAGATGCACTTCAACATCTTTACACCAGTGATAATCACCATGATTGGGAAAATGATGCACATCAACACTCCCTTTGGGTAAAAGACAACTAGGAAATGCCAAATCATGCAAAAGAAGTGTATCTCAAGAAAACATCACAAACGTTGCCCCTTCCACTTGACTTGGTGTTCCAGCGAAACACCTTAGAACCACCTCCGATGAAAGTCCAAGTGCCTCAAAAAATTGAGCACCTTTATAAGATGACAAAGTAGAAATTCCCATCTTTCCCATCTTTCCTAACACGGATTGCAAGATGAGCCTCCAAGCATATTCTATCCAAGGTCTCTTCCAATCCTCTAGGTCCACGTTCTTTTGGAAATGTGATATCAAGCACTATGCTATGCCAACCACAATAATTCATTTTTTAAAATTGTTTGTGTTTCCTCAATGGAAAGAATAAGACCTTTAAGAGAAAGTTGATGGTAATGCTTCTCACTAGTTTCTGTAAGATCCCATTTTATACTAATCATGCATTCCATTGAGGTGACAATTCCTTCACGAATTGAAGCAATATGAGGGTTTGTCACTTGAGGAAAAATTTGCTTGAAGTACTCAGATATTATTTTGTATTTAATGACATTAGAACTAAAGGTGCATCATTACCCATGGAAACAAGAGGTTTCGTTCCATAATTTTTCATAGGAAGCAACAACATTTCCAAAGCCTTAACAATATACTCGTAAGCCTTCAATGGTGACAAGAAGCCATATATTCCCGTGCTTTCCATTGTATCATTGAAACCATCAACCTCAACTAATCCAATAACTTGTTTAGGCACTCTTTCTACTTCTGGGATAGAATAGACAATATTTTTAAGGATAATATTCTGTCTCTTTATCCATTCTGAATAGGGTTGTGTCATGGAATAATGCCTTTTTAAGACCTCAACATCCATAATAACATGTTTTTCAAAATTTACAAGTAACATCATGCTAGGATTAAGCCTTCCCTCTTGGAAAATATCCTCGAGGCTTGTAGATACAAATGGGTAGCAGAATAATCGTTTCACATTGAATGGAAATTTTATGGATATATATATATTTTTTTTCCAAAGAAAAAATCGAACTTTTTATTAACCAAAATAAAAAGTTACATAGTATATGCCTAAGCATTCATTTTGCTGTATGATTTGTAAATCATAGAGCTCACAGGATGAAAGATACAGTCCTGTCCAAAAAACATGAAGGAAAAAACCACTGCTTTGATGCACGGGCCTTCTCATATTGAGGAAAACAACCCCTTTTATCAGTTCATTACAGTAAGAACAGTTTATCTATAAGATCATAATGTATCTAAAGATACTCTTCCCGGGCCTCCTCAGAGAGGAAAACAACAAACAGGAAGTAAACAAACCAAAACAGTAGTCTGAAGTATAAACAACATATCCTATATCATGTGACAAAAGTAAAAACACATTTGAAAACCAGTATGTTTTATAGACCTGAAAGCCCATAAAGTAAAACTAGCTATGTATATGGTGGCTGATCCAACACACGGATTTCACCCTGGTCCTCATCCGCTATCCTCCAACTGCCCATATCTTGTTGTAGACCCTCTTTAGAAAGCCTGTTTGTTGCATCATTGCGATCCCTGTAGATGTGGCAAAGAGAAAAAACATTAAAGGAGTACTTTAGATGTTTTGTCTCTTCTAATAATGGGGATAAAATGTAATTTTGACAACTGCTCTCTCCATTGAACCATTTTATAACGTTCATTGAGTCCTCGAAAATCTGAACCGTGAGAATGTCAAGATGAATAAGCCAGCAAAGGAGAAATTTAAGGGTTGACAGCTCCGCAAAATTGTTTGTTCCAGTCCCCAACCCCACTGAGGCTTTAAGACATCTGTTTTGATTTATGTGTATTACCAACCATGCTCCCGCTCTATTGTTTTGGGAAGCCCCATCAAAATATGCCCATGGTATTCCTTCCTTGATGTGTTCCATGCTAGATTGTCTGGAGGAGTTTTATTTAACAGGCTTGGGTATACTTGTGTAGATTGAAGTACATTGGATTGCAATGGCCTCATTAGGGGTGTACTTATCCAAAATGATGCACCTGTTCCTTGTTATCCAAATGCTCCATGCTATGATAAGAGGCAGATTTTGCAGGTTCCCTTCTGGATATAGCTGCCACCATTTTTTCCAAACTTCTGGGAAAAATTCCCCTTCCCAGACTACATTCTTTTGAAGTAGTTTCCCAACCTCCAAACACACCTTTTTAACAACATGGCAATCTATAAATAGGTGCCTTATTGTTTTTGATTCATTTTTACATAAAGGGCATCTCCCAGGTCCTGACTTATATCTGGCTTGAAGAATGTCCCATGTTGGTATCTTCCACTTCAGTATGCACCAGAAGAAAAGTCTAGATTTTGCAGGACTTTTTAGCTTCCACAAGTGTTTGGCCCACCAATCCGGATTTCCCCATCCTTTCTTCGACATAAGGAACTTGTATCCATATTTTGGAGAATAGGATCCGGAGTCTGCATGAGCCCACACCAACTGATCCGGTCTCTCTCTCAGCCTCACATTTGATCTGGACAACTCTTGGATAAAAACATTCCATTCTTCCCACCATTGAGGCATCAAATCCAAGTCCCTCCCTGATAGCCAAGCTTGTCCCCAAATAGTGGAGTGACCTTGTTTCTCGATCTGATTGAGGAAGTGAATACCCTTAGAATCGGGTTGCACAATGAGTTCTGAGGATAGTGCAAAATTTTCATTACAGCCTACCCACGGTCCTTCCCTATCCAGATGTTATCCCCATTCCCTACCTGCCAGGACAAACCTTGCTCAATGATCTTGAAAGTGTCTATGGTGGCCTTCCAAACAACTGATACATTCCCTTTTTTCTTAATTGGGCTTTTTATCCAATCTTCTAAGGGGATAAGGTCTATATATTTCCTCTTGACCACCATCGTCCACAGGTTCTCCATCTTTATAATCCTCCATCCTGATTTTGTTGCTAACGAAGGCCCGAAAGCTGTGAGATCTTTAATTCCCTAGCCTCCCCATTCCTTTGGCCTTGCCACCTTTTCCCATGCTACCCAAGGGAGAACCAATTCCTCCTTAGACCCTGCCCATAGAAATCTGCTGCAAATCCTTCTTATTTTTTCCAGAATGCCTTTCGGAACCCATGTCAAGGCTGCCCAATAAATTGGAATTGCCAGAATGACAGATTTGATAAGGGTCAACCGTCCAGCTCTTGAAAGCCACTTGAAACTCCAATGTGTAATTCTGGCTTCTATTTTTGCTATTAGCCAATACCAATCCTGCTTCCTATAGGCATTTGGTTTCAGCCAAAAACCCAAGTATTTAAATGGATCATCAAGCTTACATACTTCAAAAGGCAAAACTTCTGACATATGGATTATTTCTTGTTTATTAAAACCTTCCAGAATCAACTGAGATTTTCCTTGGTTCACTTGCATTCCTGTAGCCTTCATAAAGAGGTCTAAGATCCTCTTGAATTCCTTTATTTCATTGATATTCCCGTTACTGAAGAGCAAGATGTCATCTACAAATAAAAGATGAGATATAAACAGGTTTACTGCCACTTCCAGACCTCTTATAGCTCCTTCCCTTTTTGCCTTTTGCACTAATTGGCTCAGCCCTTCAGCAACCAGAAGGAAGAGCAGAGGCGAAAGGGGGCATCCCTGTCTCAGTCCTCTTTGCCCTTTAAAAAAAGAAGAAGCAGCTCCATTTATCATCACCGCGAAACTAACACTTGTTAGACATCCCATGATCTAGTTTATGAAATCAACTTTAAAACCCAGATGTGTTAGTAACATTCGGATATATATCCAACTTATTCTATCATAAGCTTTGGAAAGGTCAATTTTCACGACTGCTCCTTTCCCCTTCTTCTGTTTGACACTGTGAATTGTTTCCTGAGCAACCTCGATAGCTTCGTGGATCTGTCTACCATCTAGGAACCCAAACTGTTCTTTTGATATGCATCTGGACAAGATGGGTTTTAACCGGACAACTATCACTTTTGCGATTATTTTGTAAATGCAATTACATAAGGAGATTGGTCGAAAGTCTTCAAAGGAGCCCAGGTCTTCTTTTTTTGGAATTAGGGCTATGAAATTGAATTAAAAGGGGGATAGATAGCTCCTTTCCTCTTGGATTCTTTGACCACTTCTGTCACTTCCTGTCCAATTTGATCGAAGAAATGTTGGAATAGTTCAATTGTCCACCCGTCTGGACCTGGGCTCTTGTCCTTTGCCATTGATTTGATGATGCTCTCTACTTCCTTCTTCATGACTTCTCCCATCAGATCCACGGCTTCTTCCTCATCCACATAACAGGGGAAACTTTGGGCTATCCTGATAACCTTAGCCTTTGAAGCTTCCACTTGTCCTGTGAAGATCTTTTGGAAATGACTTATCCCCATTTGTGATAGAGTTTCAAAAGAGTTTGCTTCTCTGCCTTCTTCATCCTTTAGTTTCTAGATTGTGTTTGAATTCTTTCTTCCTCTTGCATAATTTGGAAGAATTTTATGTTTTCATCTCCTGCCTTCAGCCAAATGGCTCTACTTTTCAGTCTCCATTGTTCCTCTCTTGCTAGAAGGATTTTACTTCTTTGGCCTTCCAATAACAAAATTCTATCCTTTTTTTCCTGGGTTTCATAGCCATCTGATTCAAGACTTTCCAAGTCTTGGAGTTCCAACCTGGTTTTGCTTAATTATTCATCATGTTTTTGTTTCTTAGCCTTCGACCACTCCACCGTTGATTTTTTCAGCCGCTTGAGGTTCTCCATGAAAAGGAACGCTTTGTCTTTTGGATCACCGATTCTTGTTGTTCTCTAGGTTTCTCTGAAAAGCTTGCTAAAAGAATCCTCCTGCAGCCACGCAGGATTGAATTTAAAAGGGGCTGCCAGCTTTTTAGGAGGTTTGGAGAGCTCAAGGAGTATTGGAAGGTGGTCTGAGTTCCCTCCCTCTCCTACCCATTGACGAAAAGTTGGAACCTTTGCTGCGACCTCTTCACACAGGAGGAAACGATCCAATCTTTTTGCTATTATGGATTCCCCTGTTCTTCGGTTCCTCCAGGTGGGCCTTACTTTCAACAAGTTGATGTCCATCAAATTGTGTGAGCTAAGCATATTGTAGAAAAAGTCTGATAAAGAGTCTTCTCTAGCTGATGGACCCCAAATTTCAACGGCTCCAATTGAGAAATTGAGATCTCCTCCTACCACAAGAATAGGATTCCTCATCACAGATTTGGAAAGTAATGAATTCCAGAACAAAGCTCTCCCATGACATGGTCCATAAATATTAACTATCAACAGAGGGAAACATAGTTCTAAGGAGAGGACTTCCATCCCCATTGCATGATCCATCCCCCAAGAATTTCTCAATTTAAACTTCCCTTCCCTGAAACCCATGGCTAGACCTCCAGAGTGTCCTATGGAATCCATGGCCTGAAAATTCCACCCCGGGAGGAGAATTGATAACAATTTTGTGACTTCATCACCACTGCCAAAAGTTTCTTGCAGAAGTAGGATATCTGGATTGTACCGATGGGTAACCTATTTAAGAGCCAATTTTTTAGGTTTACTGGCTAAACCCCTACAGTTCCAGGATAGAATGATCATTTGTCAACCTCCACACAGGGCTTCACTGCTCTAAGCACCCCAGAAATTGACATTTGTTTCCCATCAGCTATGTCTATCTTAGCTCGAACCTGAGCCTTTGAAAAATTTGTTTTCCTACCTCTCACTTTCCTCTCATTACTCTGAGAAAGGTCCATTCCCAAACCCCCCACGGTCCCCCATGGAGGCGGTTTTCTCTCTCGAGATTGAAGGTTATAAGGGTTTGATCCAGGGAAAGGATCTTCCCTCACTCCCTCCTCTTTGCCCAGGGCCAACTCACGGTTCAGATCTAGCTTGGGTATAGAAGTTATGATGCTATCCACATGAGTATTTTCAGAACCAGATATAGGAAAAGTAATATTTTGAGCACAAGAATTACAACTAACAGATTTTAAAGATAAAGACGGAGAATGAGAGGGAATGTTTGAGTCCAGTCTCATACCCTTTGAATCTTCTGGGTAGGGAGCTGCATGTGCTTTTGTGGTAGCCTGGTCTCGCTCCTCTTGTTCTTGTGACTGAGCTGGTAGGATATCAGGTAAGGGGTCATCCTGCAGATTTGCATCCTTAGTCTTATCCTCCTGAGGCATATCAATTACCATATGGTCCGTCCCCAAGTCCTTCTTTGTTTGCTGAATCCTTGTCTCCTCCATCCCAGTCATTTCAGCCTCGGCCTTCCTTTGTTTCCTCCGTCGCCTATACCCCAGTGGACATTCTTTTGCCAAGTGTCCATAAACATGACACCTGTGGTAGCGAAAGGGAAAATGTTCGTAATCAAGAGGTTGAACATAATTGAACTCTTTGTACTAAAGCTTAATTTCTTCCGCTAATCCTTCCCGCAGGGTCAATCTTACCAGAATCTGAGCCATCACCTTGTCCTTCGTCTGAATGCAAGACATGTTTGTTTCCAAGTATGTGCCAAGATGGTTCCCAATTGATTTAAAGACCGATTCCACCCACAAGAATGGTGGTAGCCCAGGCAAACAGACCCAAACTGGTATATCTTCCACTTTCTCTCTTTGCGCATCAAACAAAGGATTCCATCGTTTAAACAGTACTGGGTGGTTGCCAAAAGCCCAGTTTCTTTCCAAAACCTAGTCCGCCGCCTCTTTCTTCTCAAACTTCACCATAAACCATCCTTTTTCCATTGATGTTACCTGGATTCCTTTATCGGGTGCCAATTGCCATTGCTGCATGGCCCAATTCTGGATAAACTGGGCTAAGTGTTTCTTCCCCCTTGCCCTTCCCACCAGGGTAAGCTCTGCCACTTCGATGGCTTCATCAATCTGTACATCCATACCTAGGACCAGGTTTGCGGCGATCTCTTTCTTCTTGATTATTTTATGCTTTTTCCTCTTTTCCCCCGTCTGCCTCTTGGATGGCCCTTCCTCCCTGTTTTGTGCAGCGATTGCACCATTTGCTAGTCCTTCCTGAGGTGTACCTATACTCCTCCCTATGACGATGTTAGGGTTCCCTCCTTCCTCCCTTACTTCTGCTGACCCGCTTCCTAAACCTTCCTCTAAGCCCTCTGAGACCACAAATGCTCCTTCCTTCCCCTTATGACCAAATCCTCTTTCAGAGTCTGTGTCTTCCTTCCTTAGGTCCGAACCCCTTCCAAGCCCTAATTCATCAATCCAAGATACTTTCCTGGGTTTTCTTGGACCCCGAAAATTTTGTTCCTTTCTTGCAGCCGGCAGCTGATCCACCTCTGCATACCCTAAATCTGCCTTTGGCCCAAAACCTGGCCTTCTTCCCTCCGATTTCCTTAACCCACAACTGAAAACTATATCCTCGAGCCCCCTGGAGAACAATTGACTAAGCGGGAGAGGGATCTCTGTACTTACTTGAGGGTTTTATGGAGCATCCGCTTTCTTTGCCGCTGTCGACTAGGAATTTGCCTCCTGGTAAGGAGAAACCACTGAAACTTCCTGGCCGCTCAGTAAAGCCAGCCCTAAGCTCTCCTCCAGCAATCCTAAAGATTTCTTGTGGTTCCAGGTCACCTCCAAGCCTGTTTTTTCCTTCCTAGTGCGTCCAACTGGACATATATATTTTTCAATGTTTTGTTCAGATACCTCCAAATCGACAAAATGTCTCCAGGTTCGGGATCTAGATATACGGCATCACTGGGTTTGACCATTTTTTTAACAGTTTTACACCTGGTAACTGCGGGAAACCCCAGGAGAGAAACGGTCCGTTCCAACCCCTCGATGAGTTGTTGGAAATTTTATGGATATATCAACATCTAAGTTTTCAATTAAGGGAAATTTTGTACTTTCCAAGCTTGAATCTTTTTCCTACAAGTTTGGTTCCTTGCTAGGGTTTATCTGAAAAAACCTTCCACAATTGAGCTCTGCAAAATATTGCTATAACAAGCATGAGGACTTGTATTTTCTGTTGGAAATATTGAGAGGGGGGTGAATCAATATTTTCTTTCAATTGTTATTATTACCAGTTATATTCTTCGCAATTTAATTAGAGAAACGTATAAGAATAATTTTATTGAGTATAAAAGAATAAATACAATGTATGATAATTATTCCCAAGCACCAAATTGGTTTTTGATGAGGCTCTGACCTCTAGGGCTTTGATCCTATCTCATCCAAGGCACCTGCCTTGTGTTTATGAGCACCAACTCCAAGGACACCAATCCTATTGTTTAATAGAGAATTTGTAAAGTACTTACTTCAATGTTCTTAGCATATTCTTCAATGTCTTCACCACTTCAAAAACGAAAACACTTTGGCTTTGCTTTATACTCGTCCTTAATTTACTTCACTGTCCACTATCCAAGTGAGAGCTCTTCACTGTCCAAAGGTGGGTTCTACAAAATCAATGTGCCACTGTAGTTTGGTCCTTTGCAGTCCAAGGATATCTTCCATCACTTAATCTGAATAATGAGAGACAATTTTATTGCTAATTATTATGAAGTTTGAACATTGCACTTGAAGCTCGAGCCACAGTCCTAGATCCAAGGACTAGATTCACTCTATGATGATCCACATTATACTTCTCCAAGGTATAGAACCACAGACTTGAGGTACAAATACTGCCTTGTCATTGTAATGGCCGAAAGATAGTCCTCCAATCTGACCTCTGTACGGAGACACCAGTCAAATCAAAATAAAGGTCACCACTATAAGAGAATGCTGCTATCCGTGCAAGGAAATTGCTATTACATGACTGAGGTGTTGTTGTGGTCACCAACACCCCCCCTCTTTGATTGGTATTAGCAATAACGCCAAGCAAATGGGGACCCTTAACAAAAAACCAAAAAAAAAAAACATTTTTATCAAATTTTTTTGTATTTTGACTCCCTAAAGCTATATCGCATCACAAAAAGAGAGTAAGACGTTTTCCTATGCGCATAATAAGCTGCGAAGAAGCGACGCGAAATTCATCGCATCGCTTATATTGTGAAGCTCTCTT
Source organism: Pinus tabuliformis (assembly GCA_031772625.1). Classification (NCBI taxonomy): domain Eukaryota; kingdom Viridiplantae; phylum Streptophyta; class Pinopsida; order Pinales; family Pinaceae; genus Pinus; species Pinus tabuliformis. The sequence goes on along the minus strand of CM062809.1, from coordinate 291,323,909 downwards.
AAATAAAAAGCTTAAGGAATCGCCGACTGCTGATATGCGACGTCGCATATCGCAACATCGCATAAGCAACACACAATGATTGAAGGATTAAGTGCGATCTGCGATTTGCGATATTGCGATTTGCGATCTGCGGTTTGCGATCTGCGATGTGCGATATTGCGATTTGCGATCTGCGGTTTGCGATCTGCGATGAATGCGATCATCAATTCCTGTGATGACACATCTTAAACGACGCAATCCTCGACACTGCGATGCGAGTCGCAGAAATCACTCATCGCAAAATTCCCTCGACACAACGTTCAAGGAAAGCTATCTGCAGACCAAAATTGGGCGTGCGCCTTAAAAAGAAATTAATGATTGTATGCCAAAGTATCCGAGAAGGATTGTGTTGTGTTTTTTCGAAGAGTTAGTTCATTATGAGTGTCATGATTATGCATTCATTAGAGCTTAAAGCTTTCATGTCAATCTTTTCGTCATTACTCTTTTCCTTTGCGTAAACTGTAAGACAACCACTAATATAAATCAATGTGCAGGAAACATCTAAGGAAAAGGGGAAAGCGTCAATACTCGGAGAACAGAGAAGAGATGCCTTCGCAAACGAATGCCGCATGCAGCAGGACCGCGGATTCCAGAGTATCACTCAACAGATACTGATGGAAATAGACTATCCAAGACTCAGAGTCAAAGGCGCACAAAAGCAACATGTTTACAAAAGATCCTAAAGCTTAGACTGGGTAAAGCAAAAAGAGAAACGCAAAAGAGGGAAAACACACCAGAAAAGCCTGGAACAAAGAACGGAAGCAGTTTTCAACACAGAAAATTGTTCAGAGAGCAAAGTCCCTAACTTTCTCAGTCATTCGCCAGGCCGGAAACCGAAATAGCAACAACACAATCAGTTTGAGAGAAGTTTGGGTTATTACCAAGAATACACACAGCGAATACACCAAGCCAGAGGAAAATATCTTCCAGTTTGTCAGAAAGCGGTGCCAGCGCTTGTTATTTCTATTTTCGTAACTCAAACGAAAGGAGAAGACAAACAGCCGACTCTTCCCAGGCGAATGTTGCATTGCTTACAGCACTAAGGAGCAAATACAGAAACAGTTAGAAATTAGATTCAATTTTTAGAAATAAATTTGCTTTAGTAGAAGGGCGGTCATTTGAAACCGTGTCCTAAATTTATGTAATTAAGATTAATTAGTTAGCAGTATTTAAACCCTTCTCAGGCATTTGGAGAAGGGTCCGGAAATTTGTCAAAAAACTTGTCCTTAGAACATGCGCTTTTGCACCCTCGGAGGGGGTTTTTGGTGAATGGATGGATCGAGATTTATCAATGTTTGCATTTAATGTCTGCTACTGATGTTGCACTTTTGTACTCTTAGTAGATGTTAGAACAAGTAGAGATAAATCGTTATTGCTTGAAGCTTATGAGTGGAACCAGTCATAAATGGTACTTTTATCTCTTGACCAGTTTCTGTTCATATTCTTAAAGTGATATGCAGTTTTCAGTTGTTTATATGTTAATGCATGAATGTTTGGGTTACCATTTGGCACTTCTGTACGGTGGAGTCATTTATTTGTGCTTGATATATGAATAACTTATTATGCGATATGTTGTTCACAACTGTTTTGCTTAACTTCTTATGCAGAATGGTTTATCTTAACTGATTTCTATTCTTATGATAGTTGAATGATCTTTATTACCAGTTATTGTTCGAAATCTATTTAGATCGCATAATAGAAGAAATACACCCCGGGTTAGCGTAGATTAGATGTGTTGTTTTTTATTAGATTACATTAGCATAGAGTTAGTTTAGAAGTTTGAGTTAAAATAGATTAAAATACTCCTAGATCAACATCATCCAACTCTACACACACATACACCCCTTAGATTGGGAAACTGGTCCCATTATCCCCAGTCGGACCCGCCATACCAAACGGATAAGGAGCTGCCAACCAAGGTCCGGACCGGGTGGGTATCCCCCTTGTTGTCGACCCGATTTTCGGGGCTTCAACATATTTGGCGCTAGAAGGAGGGCCTAAACTATGAATGGCACCTAAATCAAAATCTAAATACCATTCTGAGAGTAAATCGCGCTCATCAACTCCCCCGACTTCCCCAGTACGTTTAAATCCAGAGTCAGAAGTCGCTCGAGTATCAACCGCTGCTACATACCCTAATATTTCAGACCAATTTATCATTGAACCCCCTGAAGTTCAAACTCTGATTCGCAAACTCCAGGGATTTTCTTTTTTTCTCAGAGGTCTGATAAAGCTCAAAGCAGCATGACTTCGCAGTACAATCCTGCTCATCCTCTGACCAGACTAAAGAGTGAAAAATTTGGCATCCAGCCAACTGAATTCCCTCTTCCCACCAGGAAAAGAGCAAGGAAAACACCACCAGAGTCTGACAGTGAGACTCTTTCATCTACGTCGTCCATCTCAACTCCCTCACCGCGAAGTCAGCCACCCACGTCTTCATTCCAAACCACTCATCCATCTTCCACAACCCTTCCTCTTCAATCATCAAAGATCATAATATCTTCATCTTCCCAGCATCAGGGATCATCCTCTGCACTTTCATTCACTAGCAGCTCAACGATGGCCCAGTCTCCATGGAACAATCCTGGGGCAGTTTTAATGCCTCCACCCCTGAGCCCAATACCGGCCCATCCTGAGAAGTGGCTACCCAAATTCAATCCAGAAGCAGGTATGCTAGCTGAAGAGCATATCAATAATTTCATGCTTTCTGTTAATCTCAACGGAGTTACCAATGAGGATGCTGTCGTCCGACTTTTCCCCTACACAATGCAAGGGACAGCCGGGTCATGGTACTTTTCATTACCTTCCGGGTCTATCACAAGTTGGGACATTTTTCAAAGTCAATTCCTTACCAAATTTGGTGATGACAGATCAACGGCGACGTTAATAAATGACCTATCCAATCTTAAAGCCGAGGCTAGAGAACCCATCAAAGATTTTAATTTACGGTTCAATAAAATCCTCAACAAAATTCCTACTTCTTCCCAGCCCAGCGAAGAAGTGAGATGTGAATGGTATATTACGGCCTTACCATCGAACTTGGCAATCTTTGTGGATAGGGCAAATAAGACAACCTTAGTTGAAAACTTGACAGAGGCGATAGCAGTAGAGAAACGCGTAGTAGCCCTGGAAAAAAGATCTGCGATAGAGGAACGCAAATCTAAGAAAGTCTCCTACAAGGAAGACCCCAAGAAGAAACAATCGAAAGATCCTTTCGATTTGGAAGGATTACAAAAAGTGTTAAAAACCATGTCCAATGAGATGATTGACATAAAAAAACAAGTAGCAGAAACTTCTTCGAGAAAGCCCTACAGAACTTTTAAAATAAATCCTTCAATGGAGGTGAAACCGCCTAACGCTATCTCAAACGTCGAATCCGAAGAAGAAGAAGAAGAAGAGAATACCACTGAAGGGCAGACCGATGACGAAGAAGTTGTGGAACTACAAGGAATGTGGGATTTCATCCTCCCACAAGAAGAAGATCAAGAAGCATTTCCGGTTAGCACACGAAGCAAAAATCAACTTGATCCTCCCCAAACTACCCCTAAGTAGAAGGGCGCAAGCCCTGCAACAAAAGATAAAGTCGCAACAAAGAAAACAACCGCTAAAGTGACTCAATCTAGCCCAGTCCAATCAGATCAAACACCTCCATCAAGAACACTGATTGTGTCAGATGAAATGGAGTACAACATTATTGATGACATGAAAAAGACTAGGGCTAATATCACTCTTTATGAGTTGAGCAAATTGAAACATCAACAGAAGATAATGATGAAAGAATTACATGCCGTACCTACCACATCTTTTCCTACAGCTGTAGCTTCCCACAACACAGGAAGACCTCCAACCAACACGATCAATAAGATTGACCCAAATGACATCGCCTTGATTGGAGGAAGATCAAGGTCTCACACTCCCCCTTTTCTTCTCACTTATGAAATTTTCAACAAAAACGTGCACGATTGTTTGGTAGATTCTGGTGCTTCAACGAATATTTTACCCAGATCAATATGTGCCAAGTTGAATGTTCAACCGCAAAAATCCGTAGTGCGCATAGTTCAGCTTGATCGATCCCAAGTCGAAGTGATTGGTGAACTTAATCAAGTGACCATAAGATTGTCATCTAACCCGAAGGTGTGTCAGGTTATTGACATTCTAGTAGCTGATATCCCTGAATTCTATGGCTTAATTCTTAGCAGGGATTGGTCCGAAAAACTCCATGGATACTTCTCAACCGACTGGTTGCACATGTGGTTACCCTACAATGGTAAACCGAATCAAATAAAGGTTGAACGAGAGTTACACCAGAAGTACATAGTGACGGAATTGGAGGGAGAAAATGAAGCAATAGCATACAACAACAGTATCATAAGAAATTACTCGGTAGATTCTTTCCTCGGCAATTTTAATGCTCATACCTCACCTTAGAAAATTCAGTTTTGTCCCAAGTCGAAATTTTTTCCCAAACTGATAATTCAAAGTGTGTTAATTTTTTAGATAACCCTGTAAATACATCTTTGTTTTGGAAATTATATTTTGATGGCTCTAAATCTAACGAGGGAGCAGGAGCAGGATGCGTTCTGATTAGCCCAGACGGAAATAAGACCATGCTTACGTGCAGACTTGAATTCGATTGCACAAACAATACAGCGGAATACGAGGCCTTGGTGCAAGGCCTATACAAAGCAATCGGGTTGAACGTTAAGTACCTTCAAGTCTTCGGAGACTCTGAGATTGTCGTCAAACAGGTACGTAACACCATACATTGCCTATCAGGTCATTTGAAGCACTATCAATCTTTAATACAAGGTCTGACTGCACATTTCATAGCATTCAATATTTCGTCAATCCCAAGACTCCAAAATGCGAGCGCAGATCTGTTAGCTAACGTAGCCTCTAGACTTATTCCCTCCGAAGATTTTAGTCCAGATAGATTCTCAATAGAATTAATTTTTAGACCGTCCATCCCTGACAACATTACAAACTGGAGAGTATTCAATGACGATCCAGACATTGTAAATTTCCTCACTTCTGAAGGATCCTACTCAAATCAAATAATTGACGAAGACCATCATGATCACCAAATACAACAACATAGCACTGATAATGCTATACCTAGGTCGGTGGTTAAGTTAGAAGACTTATATGATTTGAAAAGTCGGTTTAAAAGGTCTACCAATTCTAAACTTTACAGTTCGACTCTGAACTACGATTTAGTAAACCTAGGAACCGATGAGAAACCACAAAACGTTAATCTAGGCCACGACCTAGCCCCTGAAGAAAAATTAGCATATATCCGTCTTTTGAGACAATACAGACATGTTTTTGCCTGGAACTACGATGAGCTGAAGACATACGACACTTCTATCATTCAACACACTATCCCTATGATTGACAATGAAAAACCTGTCCAACAGAAACTCAGAAAAATCCACCCCAATTTAGAAAATCAGATAAAAACTGAGCTAAATAAGTTGTTGAGAGCCAGAATAATCTTCCCCGTCAGACATTCCAAATGGGTCTCCAATATGGTACCCGTTAGAAAGAAAAACGGAGATATTCAAATTTGTATTGATTTCCGGAATCTCAACAAAACCTGTCAAAAAGACAATTTTCCCCTCCCACCTATGGAGCAGATATTACAGGCAGTAGCAGGCTCAGAATTAATGTCTTTTTTGGATGGATTTTCAGGATACAATCAAGTGCTGGTACATCCCGATGATCAGTTAAAAACCACATTCTGAACTAAATGGGGCACATACGCATATCGGAAGATGCCATTTGGTTTGATCAATGCCGGCGCTACATTTCAGAGAGCCATGGACATCGCATTCAAAGGTTTAGTCAATAAATCTGTAGTGATTTACCTGGATGATATAACAGTGTACTCCAAGAAGCGAAGCGACCATCTCAAAGACTTGAAACAAATCTTTCAACAATGTTTAAGGTATGGGATTTCACTTAACCCGAAGAAATCTTTTTTCGCATTAAGTGAAGGAAAACTTCTAGGATTCATAGTGTCAAAATCTGGTATTCACATTGAACCTGACAGAATCAAAGAAATTTCTGAAATATCCATGCCTCATAACAAAAAAGCCATGCAATCTTTCCTTGGTCAAATCAATTTTATGAAGAGATTTGTCCCAGATTTCTCACGTATTGTTTCTCCTTTGCAAAATATGATAAAAAAGAATTCAAACTTTAAATGGGGTCAAGATTAGCATGAAGCATTCGACTTGATCAAACAAGCCATCATTAACGCTCCATCTTTAGGGACCCCTAATTTTTCAGAATCTTTTATCTTATACACGTTTGCCTCAGAGAAATCTTATGCCGCGATTCTAACTCAAACAAATCAAGAGAAAGCGGAAGCTCCAATCACATTTTTTAGCTCGAATTTACAAGGTGCTGAACTCAACTATTCCGACGTGGAGAAACAGGCATATGATGTTTTCAAAGCGATCAAATATTTCAGACCTTTCTTACTTAAAGCCCACACTAAGGTCATAGTACCGTTTCCAGTGGTAAGAAACCTTCTGATACAGAAGGATGTGGGCGAAAAAAGAGCAAATTGGATCACCGCTTTACAAGAATACGATCTTGAGATCAAATCAGCAAACATTGTAAGAGGCCAAGGCTTCTGCAAAATGTTGGCTGGAGCATCGCAAATTCCTGAGAATTCATCTGAAGAGGCACATACGTATGAGGTAAGCCTAAACGATGCCGAATCATTATATGCTGACACCATTTATTATCTTAAGAACGGGTATGCTCCATCACACCTGGATCACACCAAGAAAAGAGCTCTGAGGTTGAAAGCTAAACAATACCAGCTCATAAATGATGTTCTGGTTAAAAGGAATTACGATTCTGTGCTTCTTAGGTGTCTTGAGAAAACTGAAGCCGAAAAGGTTTTGCAGGAACTCCACGATGGACTAGCAGGCGGAAACTATGCTGGAGATGCTACTGCACATAAAATCTTACGTGCAGGATATTATTGGCCCACGCTGTTCAAAGACTCATACAGTCACGTGAGGAAATGCCAAGTCTGCCAGACTGCTGCAGGGAAACAAAAGAAACAGTCCATGCCACTACAGCCGGTAAACATCGAGCAACCATTCAGCCAGTGGGGCTTGGACATAATAGGTGAGATCGTTCCTCACTCTTCTAAGAAGCATAGGTACATCCTCACGACAACAGATTATTTTACTAAATGGGTAGAAGCAGTTCCTCTCAAGACAGCCAATTCTGAAAACATTATTGAATTCATAGATCAATTTATAATCACTATGTTTGGATTGCCAACGGCTTTAATGTTTGATAATGCTTCATATTTTTCTGGAAATACAATGACTGAGTTTGCACTTAAAAGAGGGTTCAAACTGAAATATTCTGCCAACTACTATCCGCAGGGTAATGGATTGGTTGAATCAACAAACAAAAACCTGATTAGGATTATTAAAAGAACAGTCGACCAAAACCAAAAGAATTGGCACAAAGCGTTGGTAAATGCTTTATGGGCAGATAGAATAACGAAGAAAGCTTCGATCGGCACTTCTCCCTTTAATTTAGTTTATGGGAAAGAAGTGGTTCTTCCAACTCACTTAGTCATTCCCTCTTTGTCTTTAGTACAACACATCGATGAGGTATCTACCTCCTCCATACAACTAAGACAAATGGAAATAATTAAATTAGAAGAACGACGAGAACAAGCTAAGAGAACCCATGCTCATCACCAAGCGTTGATAAAATCCTCTTTTGACTCAAGCATAATGACCAGAAATTTTTTTCAGATGGGAGATTTAGTTTTGAAATGGGATAAGGCTCATGAAGAAAAGGGCAAACATACAAAATTTCAGAAACTGTGGCTTGGTCCTTTTCAGATTGTAGAAGTCATAGGCCCATCGACGTTTGTGTTGCAGGATTTAGCAGGTAGAAGAGATTCTTTGCCTGTTAATGGACAGATTCTTAAAAAATATTTTCCATAGAAGATCACTCTTCTATTTTTGTAGGATAGTTTTAGTTTTTATTTGTTTTTCTCTTTCTTATAAATAAAACCAGTTGTAGATGGTCACTAAAAGGGTTCATGAAAAAGACACCAATTCTCTATCAAATTTTGAGCTTTTCGCTTGTACAAGTAATTTTTTTTTTTTTGAAAATTTGATTTTTATTATTGACAGGTAGAGTTAACTTTAGCCTAGACATGATGCTAGTTTCAACTTCAAAAATTTGATGAAAGCAACCTTTGGTAAAAAATTGTTTTATATCAGCACAATGAAAGGTATCAATAATAAAATAAATATTCTCTGTAAAGCTGCTGTTTTCAAACTCTATTATTGTTGTCCAGAGCTTTCTTAAGGAAAAACAATGACTTCCTCCCTGCTAAAGGAAATCGCAGCATTCAGAGGAACACTCCGAGAAAACACTATATCTCAAAGAATAAGAGGTCTCATCACGAGCCGGCTTATCATGATCACATATATTATAACTTGCTGACTTTGCCAATAATGTCTACCAAAACAGGGCAACGACTCAAGATTGTTGCAATCAAAAGACAAGGGGTCTCATCACGAGCCAGCTTGTTCAGCAAAAATGTAAATCAAGTGAATGACTGTGTCATAATTTGGCCACCAAACCAAGACATTGTTCTTTAGAGAATAAAAAAGGAAAAAGTGTCAAAAAAGGGTTTTCCTCTGAAATGTTGTAAATAACCTCAAGCAGGATAAAGGATCATTGCTGGGTAAACAGGTAACCCTGTCGAGGCTATGGACGCTTGCGGGCAGCAGAGGCTCTACCTACGACAAATGAGCATACTTTAAAAAGCCAGCACGCAGAGAAGACCTTATTTTATCTTTAAAAGACCAAGTAGTGTCTGGTGTGAATACAAGAACTAAGCCTAAGGAAACAAACGATTGGAATGTGAAAAGGTTGAGACGAAGTATCAGTGCTAGGATAAGGCGTAATATACTCTATCTGTCCATAACAAAATTTAGACATATGAAAATCTTTCTGCTTCGGAAGTTGAAATTCAATAGAAAAACAGAGATAACTGGTTCTTCACAGTGAATCGCCATTGTTGTGGTCACCAACACCCCCCCTCTTTGATTGGCATTAGCAATAACACCAAGCAAATGGGGACCCTTAACAAAAAACCAAAAAAAAAAAAAAAAAAAAAAATTATCAAATTTTTTTGTATTTTGACTCCCTAAAGCTATATCGCATCGCGAAAAGAGAGTAAGACGTTTTCCTATGCGTGTAATAAGCTGCGAAGAAGCGACGCGAAATTCATCGCATCGCTTATATTGTGAAGCTCTCTTAAATAAAAAGCTTAAGGAATCGCCGACTGCCGATATGCGACATCGCATATCGCAACATCGCATAAGCAGCACACAATGATTGAAGGATTAAGTGCGATCTGCGATTTGCGATGTGCGATATTGTGATTTGCGATCTGCGGTTTGCGATTTGCGATATTGCGATCTACGATCTGCGGTTTGCGATCTGCGATGAATGCGATCATCAATTCCTGCGATGACACATCTTAAACGACGCAATCCTCGACACTGCGATGCGAGTCGCAGAAATCACTCATCGCAAAATTTCCTCGACACAGCGTTCAAGGAAAGCTATCTGCAGACCAAAATTGGGCGCGCGCCTTAAAAAGAAATTAATGATTGTACGCCAAAGTATCCGAGAAGGATTGTGTTGTGTTTTTCGAAGAGTCAGTTCATTATGAGTGTCATGATTATGCATTCATTAGAGCTTAAAGCTTTCATGTCAATCTTTTCGTCATTACTCTTTTCCTTTGCGTAAATTGTAAGACAGCAACTAATATAAATCAATGTGCAGGAAACATCTAAGGAAAAGGGGAAAGCGTCAATACTCGGAGAACAGAGAAGAGATGCCTTCGCAAATGAATGCCACATGCAGCAGGACCGCGGATTCCAGAGTATCACTCAACAGATACTGATGGAAATAGACTATCCAAGACTCAGAGTCAAAGGCGCACAAAAGCAGCATGTTTACAAAAGATCCTAAAGCTTAGACTGGGTAAAGCAAAAAGAGAAACACAAAAGAGGGAAAACACACCAGAAAAGCCTGGAACAAAGAACGGAAGCAGTTTTCAACACAGAAAATTGTTCAGAGAGCAAAGTCCCTAACTTGCTCAGTCATTCGCCAGGCCGGAAACCGAAATAGCAACAACACAATCAGTTTGAGAGAAGTTTGGGTTATTACCAAGAATACACACAGCGAATACACCAAGCCAGAGGAAAATATCTTCCAGTTTGTCAGAAAGCGGTGCCAGCGCTTGTTATTTCTATTTTCGTAACTCAAACGAAAGGAGAAGACAAACAGCCGAATCTTCCCAAGCGAATGTTACATTGCTTACAGCACTAAGGAGCAAATACAGAAACGGTTAGAAATTAGATTCAATTTTTAGAAATAAATTTGCTTTAGTAGAAGGGTGGTCATTTTGAAACCGTGTCCTAAATTTATGTAATTAAGATTAATTAGTTAGCAGTATTTAAACCCTTCTCAGGCATTTGGAGAAGGGTCCGGAAATTTGTCAAAAAACTTGTCCTCAGAACATGCACTTTTGCACCCTCGGAGGGGGTTTTTGGTGAATGGATGGATCGAGATTTATCAATGTTTGCATTTAATGTCTGCTACTGATGTTGCACTTTTGTACTCTTAGTAGATGTTAGAACAAGTAGAGATAAATCGTTATTGCTTGAAGCTTATGAGTGGAACCAGTCATAAATGGTACTTTTATCTCTTGACCAGTTTCTGTTCATATTCTTAAAGTGATATGCAGTTTTAAGTTGTTTATATGTTAATGCATGAATGTGTGGGTTACCATTTGGCACTTCTGTACGGTGGAGTCATTTATTTGTGCTTGATATATGAATAACTTATTATGCGATATGCTGTTCACAACTGTTTTGCTTAACTTCTTATGTAGAATGGTTTATCTTAACTGATTTCTATTCTTATGATAGTTGAATGATCTTTATTACCAGTTATTGTTCGAAATCTCCTTAGATCGCATAATAGAAGAAATACACCCCGGGTTAGCGTAGATTAGATGTGTTGTTTTTTATTAGATTACATTAGCATAGAGTTAGTTTAGAAGTTTGAGTTAAAATAGATTAAAATACTCCTAGATCAAAATCATCCAACTCTACACACACATACACCCCTTAGATTGGGAAAATGGTCCCATTATCCCCAGTCGGACCCGCTATACCAAACGGATAAGGAGCTGCCAACCAAGGTCCGGACCGGGTGGGTATCCCCCTTGTTGTCGACCCGATTTTCGGGGCTTCAACAGGTGTAAACCATTGAATCTGAGTTAATGAAACACAAGTGTTTGTCATAGTTCGCAGACACTCCTTCTCCAAATTTGTCCCTAGAACGAGAGATATATTTTTAAATTGTGTATCTCTCATGCTGTCACAAGCCCACAATTAATACAAGAGTTTCCTTGCTGTACAGTCCTCAATTTTTACTGTTAGACTATAACCCTAGACTGCACTGAAACTGCTACAGGATCAATCCAGAAGTCCGCACTCCTTTGGTGTAGATAATCTCCGTTTTGTACTGATACTGCCCTTAACTTTGATATCAAGTTCACAAGATGTGAACTTTTTGTTCCTTCTTCTTCTTCTACAGTCTGAATTACTTCACTGTCTTTTTCATCAAATTCTTGTCCTTGAAACAGAGGTCTAACCTCTTATTTATACATGTTCTGCGTCCTCACAATGAACAATCACGTCTTCTAGGTCAAGCCGACATGACTTGTCTTAATACAGGTGGGCTCAATACGCAAAGAATTAATTTAATCTTTAAAAATCTATCTCTCTCATTATTTGGAATTTCGGGACACATAATAGCTCATTAGAAAGGTAAAATTATGCCCTTTCAGATGGTCCAGGTCTCATGATGAAATTCCTTTTCTAAGATAGAACAAATATTATTTCATGTGACTGATCATTTAATAGTGCAGAAATGGAGGAGAGGCGAGTGTTGGGGTTCATCCTTTGGTTTATTCATTGATTGCCACCATGTCCTTGCCTTCTTCAATATATTGACATCAATGACAACTAGATTAACAATTTCCAATGTTGTTGTCAAGGACCATAGCTTTGTTAATAGAATGTAGATCTAGGTTAATAACCTGCAAGGTTCAAATTTTCAGAAAATTTATAGTTTTTTAAATTTTCAGTAGCCACCAGTATGTTGTCAGCGATTTTTTGCCTTTATTTCAATATACCCTTAGTTATCTTATATCCTTTTAGTGTCTTGATCCAAGGATTAGGAGAAAGACCCCTTGTAATTTTTATTACTTCTCCAAACAATAGGATACTTTAGGTACTTTTATTTATCTTTACTATTTAGGTTGTAGGAGACACATTCCAAAGTTAACTTATCTACCCTTAAGCTTTCCACCTAGGATTTGGATCAAGAAATACTCCTTTTAGAGTTGAGCATGTATCCACCAATATGACCTCCTTGGAAACCCCCTTCTTATTTTGGTTTGTTAGCTCTATTTTTCTTGTTGTTTGCACCCCAAGACCACATCTATTAGTTGTATACACTCTATTTATTAGACTTAAGAGTAGAAGAAAAGGACACATTTATATCTCTAGTATTTATCTCAACAATTTAGTCTCCTTTTTGGACATCCTTTGTCTTGCTTGAAATCTCCTGCGTTAGGATTTTATTTTTATTTTTTTGTAGAACATTTAATATAACTCTCATATAATTACTATTAGTTACATTTGATTTTCTAGAAAATATTTTATTTCTTTTATTTTCAAGCATTTTTTTTCAAGTAAGTCACATCACTTGTACACCCACTCACACAATATAAATCAATGCCTGGTTCCAGTGCTTGAACAAAGCCTATTACATCAATCCTAATATAAAAAACATATTTAAGCCCATTTTGGAAACCAAAACAAATTGTTAGTTAGGTTAGGACCTTGGCCATAGGCATACAAATAACTCCCCTTGGTTTCTTCACACTCAAATATAATGGATTAATTTTTAGGGAACTTGAAATCCTTCACAACTCAGTGTTACAAACATCAATGGTAGGATAAATTCCATGAAGGTGGTAAGGCCAAACCTATGATATTGTGGTTCCCCTTGAGGCTCCCAACTCTTGGTATGGAATCCAATCCATGGTTGACACCTGGAAGCTAAGATTCTCCTAACCACACTAGACGAAGGTAGCCTAGAGACCAATTCTATTAGGTAAAACTTCCCTATAAGTGGTGATTATGGGAAACAAATACACATGGGACAATATTTTAAGGGTCTTCAAAATTTTACCACCTAATTGATCATAAGGATAAATATTTCTCCTTACCTTCGCTCAACATTATTGGTTATGATTACCTGAAAAATAGGTTGTGTTGCAGGCATTTGAAACCTAGTATAGGGTTTGTATGAAGTGTAGTTAATATTGTAGATTAGAGTCATTTTTATTTATAGGATGAAGACTACTTGATTAGGTTACTATAAAAAATCTCACATCAAACCAATTTAAACCACCTATACACATAGTGATAACTTATGTGTGTTGTTTGTTCACTTAGTCTAATCTTCCTCCCTCTAGTCTTGTAGGTTCAACCTTCTTTGAAATTTCTCCTTACATCATAGATATACCAAGGTTACAGTTCTATAGATCGAGAGGTATACACCCACAATTTACTCTTGAACAAATTATTGCACATGCTTGACGAGGCAAGGTCCAATCCCCTAACCCACCTTAGAGATCTATATCTTTAGGGTCTTCCGCTAGTTCCTCCTCCTTTGGTTCCACTTAACTCCAATCATCTACCCACATGGATGGTGTTAAAATTGGCATTAATTTTGGACCCAATACGAGTGCCAATAATGGGGGAAACACTGGAAATGATGTGAGAACCAATGCTGGAACCACTATTAATCAACCTACCTTACAATTCATAGCTAACTTAAACCTACCAGATTTGAACCAACTCATTAACAATCCCCTCCACCATAATTTGAATTAGACATCAATGCCAACCAAACTTTTCTTGGATATCCCTAAGTTTGTGGTTACTTCCGAAGAGGATACCTCCAACCACATCTAGTCCTTCCATATGTGGTGTTACTCAAACTCCATTACTAAACAATCTATCTATCTTCAACCATTTCAACACACACTGACTATTGCTACTGTGAAGTGGTACATTGACCAACCCCATGTCACCCATCAAGCATTTTCATTTATCATGAATGTATTTCTTTCCTACTTTTAGTTAATTTTGAGCTTGAAAGTATTGTGATTGAGCATTTCATCAACAGAGAATGGTACAATCCACAAAGGTTGGATCTTTGGGTCCATTTGACCATGATACTAGCATCAATATTCTATCCACTTGTCGATAAACCACAACCACTTATATAATTGATCACATTTAGGATTGAATCATGCATATGATATAACCTATGCAAGGCTCTAGAAATGAAAATTTAGCTCTTGATGGATTGATTCCTAAAGTCACTCCTTCTCTCCCATCATCAAGGATGTCACTTCAATATTCCTTAGAACTAAGGAAGAGTCCATGCAATACAATCTAATCTACACCAAATCAAGTTACCTATACAACATCATCCTTGATGCTCCATACACTTACTCAAGTGACACAACAACAATTAGGATAGAATAATTAGATTCATCCCATACCATCAATCTCACCCAAGTCCAATTGTACCAATGGGATATGGCCATCCACATGGAAGAACTCTTATCTCCACCTATTCCTCTCAAGATTCTTCTGACATGCCTCCTAAGGGGGAACTAGTACTTCTAAACCTATACCCATAAACATCATCATCTGCGTGGGCATGCTTTTACTAATTCTACCTATCAAAGTGCAATTTTAAACCCTTGTAACCCCTTTTCATAACCAAGTGCTATATACCCTTTCACATCAACACCTCAAGGTCCCATGGCTCAACATGCACCACCCCAACATGGGAAAGTGTATGCACATAAAAACATGAATAATCCCCTTAATTTGTTTAAAAATAATAAGGGTAAGGGAAAATAGAATGCCTAAAACAAAGTGACCCACAACAACCAAGGCCAACAACTCAATTCTAACAATGGGGGAAACTTTACTACCACAACCTAGAAACAAGGTAATCAACCTAAGAAAAGTGCTCGTTGTGGTATGTATGTCCATTCCACTCACAAATATATCCTCCTCCCTGAAATAAATCATGCATGGGAAGTAATGGAGAATGCCAAACATGGAAACTATCCACCCTCATCTTTTTCTTAGCCCCACCTTCGCAAGTAGATGTGCTTCAAAAATAGTTTCCTAACCAAGGGTATGTGGCCACCACTAAAGGCCAAACTTCTATCTCAGCTCTAGTTCCTAGTAATCATGGGAATGGAACCTATCAAATCTTGACGTTGGATTCAAATGATGATAACCTTACCACTTGATCGTATCAATATAGTCCCCCATCTAAGAGTAAAGAGGCCCCATCCTCAGAGCCTTTGTCATTAGCAAGTGGAACTCTATAGATCCATGGACCATCAGAAAATGCTCAATCAAAGATCACCAAGATTCCATTATGATTAAATTCACCCAATGCCCATGTGAAGGCCACTCATAACTATAGTATAGTAGACGAATTTTCACAATCCTTTGCAACCACGTAAGTTGTGGAAGTCCTTCAAACATGTCCAGGCGCAAAGGAAGGCTTTACTATCTACTTTGGCCATTGTGGATTCCTTAGATAATTAAATGCTTGTCTTCAATGTTGATAAAGTTAAATATCCATGTATATTCCCATTTGTAGCTTTCCAAATACTAGTTTCAATTAAGGATTCCATCATCCAATGTTGCATGGTTGACAAAGGCACATCCACTTGTGTGATGTCTACCCAAGTATGGAAAAATATCAGATCCCATGATCTCATTCCATCTATAATCACATTACATGTATAATGGTCACCCCTAATACCCTGAAAGGTTATACCAGAATTGTCCCATTGAGGTTGTTAACAAAATATTCCTACTAGATGTCAAGGTTATTGACACCCCCTTAGACTATAACCTCCTCTTAAGTTGTAGGTTCATGTACACTATGAAGGTGATTTTATCATCAATATACCACACCATGAGCTTCCCCCATAATGACAAGATTGCAAAATAGACCAACTTGTTGAGATTGCAACAAGATGATGAGCTTAGTGAAAAGAGTCGCCTTCACTAAGTGGGCCCGCAGGCAAATTATGGCGCAAGTTCTATTTTTGATCCCAGCAGGGATGATCACAGTGTGGGTGACCACAGTATGAGTGATTATAGTGTGGGTGACCACAGTGTGAGTGATCACAGTATGAGTGATCAAAGTCTATTTTTAGATTGGCTGTCAAAAATAGAAAAGTCAAATATTATTGTCTCATAATAATATTTGGACTATAAACTTGATCTTATTCTCTTGGAGCACTTCAGGATGAGCTACGGATGTGGTACATGCAGATCCTAGAGGGAAATACGTGGTTACCTATGGGATGAATAATATTTTCATGCAAGACTTTAGTTAGAACTCAAGTGAGTTGAGTTTAGTGGACTGAAGGTGCAGTTGATGGAGTTGTGTTCAGTTTAGCTTTGTAACTAGTTGTATTTAGTCTAACTGGCAAATAGAATAGAGATGAGTTGGATGAATTAGTTATTAATTAATTCACAAGTTATTAACTCATAATGCAACTATAGAATACATCAGTTAACTCAGTTGCATGTCAGTGCATGTTCAGTTCAGCAGGGACAAGTGTTAGAGGATCAGATTGCTATCAGTTGTGACTATAGTTGTGCATGATGATTTACACAATCAGAGGGATTGAGTATGCCAATGAATTGGCCAATATCAAGAATTGTAGCCTGTGCTCACGTCCAACACAGTGTGAGTGATTCTTTGCAAGTGAAATACGAGTTTGGTAAACCATTCTCATCAGTTCTTGAGCAGGTATTGAGCTAGAGAGGCAGGCAAGCAGTGGAATAGATTTGGAGATCAGATCTGAGCTGTATTGTGTGTAACAGGTGGAGCTGGTACTGGATTGCTTGTGATAAGCATTGTACTTTGTAATGTTACATGGTCTCAATCATTAATATACAGATAGTGTGGGGTTTTTAGCTATATGATTTCCCCGGGTTACATACTGTGTTAATGTGTGAATGCTCTTGATGTTTTATTGTTATTGATGCTGCTATATTGATGATCAACGTAGAGGAGCTTATGTATTGTGTATGTATTCCGCAATAGTACATGATCAGGATAATCTCTGTTGAATATGTGTTAAATTATTCAAAATTTCTACATGGTATCAGAGCTGTTGATCATCAGATCTACTATTCAGGAAGTGTTTACATTCTATTTCTTCAGGCAGAGTCTGTAATCGGGCCAGGTAGCCTCTGGATTCATCCTTCCTTTGGAAGGTGAGATATCCGGTGAATTCCCATACAGTCAATCTCTGTACGAGAAATATTGTGTTCTCACGAATCTTAGATCCGAGGCGGTTGAGTTGGTTGCTGGTGGAATTCAAATTTGTAGCAGTGC
The DNA here is from genome assembly GCA_031772625.1 of Pinus tabuliformis. Taxonomy (NCBI): domain Eukaryota; kingdom Viridiplantae; phylum Streptophyta; class Pinopsida; order Pinales; family Pinaceae; genus Pinus; species Pinus tabuliformis. Next base: position 291,306,263 of record CM062809.1, on the reverse strand, counting down.
TTTCTTGGTGACAACGAAACAATGTCTTTCAACGGATTGCGATTGGAGTATGCTCTTGAGGGCAGCTCAAACTATATTGCATGGAAGGACAGGATGGAGGCAGTATTGGATGATAACGGGCTGAAGGAGTTCATAGATACGGATATCCCAAAGCCTACTGATGCTGCTGAGGCGGAAGTTTGGCAAAAGAAGACCGCAAAATGTCGAAGGATTCTGTTGGAGGGCATGAAGGATCACATTGTGTCCAGCCTCCATGGAAAGGCTACTCCATATTTGATGTGGAAATCATTAACAGAATTATTCCAAAGCAAGAGCGATCAGAGGAAGCTGGCGCTCAAAGATAAACTCAGAAACATCAAATGCGAGAAGGGTGACAGTATTCCCAAGTATCTCACGAAGTTCACTTAGTGTCGAGATGAACTGGGAAGTGTGGGGGTTACTGTCAATGATGAGGACTTGGTGAGCTTGGCTCTCCTTGGTCTTCCGAAGAGTTGGCATTCCTATCAGGACTCTGTCAATGGTCGGGAGAAATTGCCAGGATGGGAAAGACTATGGTCAGATCTTGTGCAGGAGGAGATCAGGCGGAGTACCAAGGATGGATCTTCGTCAAAGGGAGCTGATGAAGAGAATTGTGCTTTGGCTGCCAAAGCAAAGAAAGGGAAGAGCAAGAAAGCTTCTCATTCTGGTACGAAAGGCAAGAAGCAGGATATGTCCAAGGTGAAGTGTTTTCACTGTCACCAGCATGGACACTATGCCACTAATTGTCCGCAGAAGAAGAAGAACAAGCAGGCTGCTGGATCTTCAGCAGGAGAGGCTCTAGCCTCACAGTTTGAGCTTGATTTTTCATTGATCGCATGCTTGGTTTCAAGTGTGATGGGATCAGTGTGGTTCTTGGATAGTGGTGCGTCTTTTCACATGACGGGAGATAGAGATTTGTTCTCTGATCTGGAGGACAAAGATCTTGGAGTGCACATCGAGATGGGCGATGATGGTAGATATAGTGCGACCGGTATCGGTACCATTTCCATTGAGAGGGAGTTTGGTAAACCCTTCGTATTGAAGGAAGTCATGCATGTTCCAGGATTGAAGAAGAATCTTATCTCAATGGCGATGTTAGAAGACAAGGGGTATGGTGTTGTTTTCAGCGAGGGAAAGGCTTTCCTGCGCAGCAAGACAACCGGTGAGACCCGGAAGATAGGGGTTCGAGTGAGAAGCCTTTATCAGTTGCATGTAGATGGATGCGCAACAATGGCGGGCAAGGCAGAAGGATTGGTGAGCCGGGATGATGGCGAGTTGTGGCACAGGAGATTGGGTCACCTTCACCATGGAGCCTTGAAGATACTGCAGCAGATCACTACAGGGCTTCCTAAAGGCACACTTGTGCAGTCAGATCAGTGCAAGGGGTGTACTTTGGGGAAGTTTGTGAAAGCCACCTTTCACGAGAAGGATAGTCGCGCCACGACGATCCTTGAGAGAATTCACACAGACGTGTGTGGACCTTTCTTAGTTGCTTCGACAGCAAAACACAGGTTTTATGTGATTTTTGTTGATGATTTCTCTCGTAAGTGCTGGATCTTCTTCATGCAGAAGAAGAGCGAGACATATTCAAAGTTCTGTGAATTCAAAGCACTGGTCGAGAAGGAGTCGGGGAAGAAGGTGAAGGCTCTTAGGAGCGATAATGGTGGTGAATACATGTCGGACGAGTTCAAGGATTTCTGTAAGACAGAAGGGATTCGAAGAGAGCTCATAGCTCCCCATAACCCACAGCAGAACGGGGTAGCTGAGCGGAAGAATAGAACGATTGTGGGTGCTGCACGGGCAATGTTGCATGATCAGGGCCTACCCCTTCACTTGTGGGTGGAAGCATGCAATACAACAGTTTATGTGCAGAACCGTTGTTCTCATAGGATACATGGCATGAGTACACCCGAGGAGGCTTATTCTGGTAAGAAGCCTGATCTTTCTCATTTGAGGATTTTTGGTGCTAATGTTTACATGCATGTGACGAAGGATGCCAGGAAGAAGTTGGAGCCGACCGCAGAGGTTGGGATATTTGTGGGGTACACTGATACGCCCCAAAACTATCGTGTGTATTTTCCAGACAGTGGTAAAACTGTCGTGCGACAGGATATAAAATTTCAGGAGGAGAAAGCCATGAAGTGTTTGCTTGAGAGGGAGCTACACTTGCATGCAGATGAGGAGCTATTAGTTCCTAAGGATGAGCTTCAGGACGTGGATCAGCCATAGGACGAGGTTCATGGAGTGGAAGAGACCACTCATGCAGTGCCAACCATCAGAGGGCGAAAGCGCTTGACAGAAGTTGAGCGACTGGCTTAAGATGCAGAGAAAGTTGTAGGACCACCTACAGCCCAACGCAGGCAGAGACAGTCACCTGATTGGTACACTGGATACATGGCTCTTATGAGCAAGTGTGTTGTGACTGAGCCATCCTCTTTCGAGGAAGCTGTGGAGGATCCCGCATGGGTAGACGCCATGGTAGAAGAGTACGATTCTATTGTCAGAAACAGTGCATGGGAGATTGTTCCTAGACCGGAAGGGAAATCAGTGGTGGGTTCGAGATGGATCTACAAAGTTAAGCAGGCAGCTGACGAGAGTGTGGAGAAGTACAAGGCAAGATTTGTTGCCCGAGGCTTTTCACAGATAGAGGGGATCGATTATGAGGATACCTTTGCACCTGTCGCAAGGTATTCTTCCATATGGACGATTCTTTCTCTCTCAGCGCAGATGGGATGGCACATTCATCAGATGGATGTGAAGACTGCGTTCCTCAACGGAGTCATTGAGGAGGAGGTGTACATTGAGCAACTTGAAGGCTTTGAGGTCTTCAGCAGCGAGTCGCATGTGTGTAGGCTCAAGAGAGCGCTGTATGGGTTGAAGCAAGCACCACGTGCTTGGTACACACGGATAGACAGCTATTTCACAGGACTTGGATTCTCCAAGAGCGAGGCGGATCCTAACCTATACCAGATTGTGGTGGAGGGTAAGTTGCTTATCATTTACTGTATGTTGATGATTTGATTCTAACGGGTGATGAGCTGTTGATACTGTCATGCAAGAAGGATCTTGCTACAGAGTTTGAGATGAAGGATTTGGGCCTCCTTCACTATTTCCTAGGATTGGAAATATGGCAGCGCAGTGGTGGACTGTTTGTTTCTCAGGGCAAGTATGCTCGGGAGATACTGGAGAAGTTCAACATGCATGGCTGCAAGCCTGTTGATACTCCTCTTCCTAGAGGTTGGAGGAAGGAGGATGCCACTTCGGGAGAAGAAGTGGATGCCATTTTTTATCGACAATTGGTGGGGTCGCTGATGTATTTGGTCAATACACGACCTGATATATGCTATGCAGTTAACCAGCTTTCACAAGCTATGGTTAAGCCTACCAAGCTCTTCGGGAAGGCGGGCAAGCATGTATTGCGCTACTTGAGAGGCACATCGGGATATGGTTTATGGTACAGACAGGAGGATGAGGTGAAGCTATGTGGCTTCACGGATGTAGATTGGGCAGGGAGCCCAACGGACAGAAAGAGCACATCAGGAGGGGTCTTCAGTATTGGATCGACAGTAGTTTCTTGGTACAGCAGGAAGCAGAGATCCGCGGCACTCAGTTCAGCGGAGGCCGAGTATATGGTAGCAAGTTTGGCTACATGCGAGGCTATATGGATGAGGAAGATCCTAGTTGGTTTGTTCGGTTCTCATTTGGATCCTACTGTGATTTACTGTGATAACCACAGTTGCATTAAACTCTCGGCTAATCCTGTATTTCATGATAGATCTAAGCATATTGACATCAGGTACCATCATATCAGAGATTGTGTGCAGCGGAGGATCATGTTGCTTTCATACATTCCAACGGAGGATCAGGATGCTGATATTCTGACGAAGGCTCTCACCAGGAGAAAATTCGAGTACCACCGAGGCAGGATAGGGGTTGCTGATAATCCATATCTTGTCGAGAGGGAGTGTTGAGATTGCAACAAGATGATGGAGCTTAGTGAAAAGAGTCGCCTTCACTAAGTGGGCCTGCAGGCAAATTATGGCGCAAGTTCTATTTTTGATCCCAGCAGGGATGATCACAGTGTGGGTGACCACAGTATGAGTGATCACAGTGTGGGTGACCATAGTGTGAGTGATCACAGTATGAGTGATCAAAGTCTATTTTTAGACTGGCTGTCAAAAATAGAAAAGTCAAATATTATTGTCTCATAACAATATTTGGACTATAAACTTGATCTTATTCTCTTGGAGCACTTCAGGATGAGCTACGGATGTGGTACATGAAGATCCCAGAGGGAAATACGTGGTTACCTATGGGATGACTAATATTTGCATGCAGGACTTCAGTTAGAACTCAAGTGAGTTGAGTTTAATGGACTGGAGGTGCAGTTGATGGAGTTGTGTTCAGTTTAGCTTTGTTAAACTGGTTGTATTTAGTCTAACTGGCAAATAGAATAGAGATGAGTTGGGTGAATTAGTTATTAATTAATTCACAAGTTATTAACTCATAATGCAACTATAGAATACATCAGTTAACTCAGTTACATGTCAGTGCATGTTCAGTTCAGCAGGGACAGGTGTTAGAGGATCAGATTGCTATCAGTTGTGACTATAGTTGTGCATGATGATTTGCACAATCAGAGGGATTGAGTATGCCAATGAATTGGCCAATATCAAGAATTGTAGCCTGTGCTCACGTCCAACACAGTGTGAGTGATTCTTTGCAGGTGAAATACAAGTTTGGTAAACCATTCTCATCAGTTCTTGAGCAGGTATTGAGCTAGAGAGGCAGGCAAGCAGTGGAATAGATTTGGAGATCAGATCTGAGCTATATTGTGTGTAACAGGTGGAGCTGGTACTGGATTGCTTGTGATAAGCAATGCACTTTGTAATGTTACATGGTCTCTGTTAGCGCTTGAAATTTCACCTCAGGCTGAGAAAGGTAAACCTCAAGGCAACATCAAACCACTTAGCCTCGTAGCTAGCCCTACGGGGCAGGAGAGGGCTCTCTCCGGTCTATCTCGGTAAAGATCTTCAATTGGTGAGATGACCAATAGGGTAACACTGATTTTAGGCTAGTAAACTGATCAAAAAGGTTGATTTGAGGTTTTTAGGGTTTTCGGTGGCAAATTGAGGGGATGGCAATTTTGGGTGCGGGGATTGGACACAGTTTCTGCAGGGGGTTCTTTGGGGCGAGGTAGGAGACAGTATTGATGCCTTTGATTGAGGTGGATGGTCAGGAATGACAGGTGAGGAGCTAAGGAGAGCAAACAATAACTTTGAATTCTCCTTAAACAGTAGAAAACATTGAAATTAAACAAACTTAAAAGCAGAGCATGACAGTCATGAATTCTTACTTTAACACTTCGTTTGCTTAATGTGCAGAAGGAAAAGAAAGGAAATGATTCACATAACACACTTACAAGTACATAGAGAAACACACCATCAATACATGTAACCGCAAGAATCCCAAAAAAGACTGCAAAACCCTGGTCTTCCTTAGCCAAAAATTGCAGAGATACAGTGAATAATACAATGATAGTTTCTCCCTCAAGAGTCCAACCTTCCAACCCTGAAAATGATTGAGAAAATACATAATATAGGCAAGCCAACCTCTTCCCTTGCCTCTAGGGGTCGAGCTCATCCTTCTAGGAGCTGTTTCAACCAATTCTAAACTGAGCACTAAAATCTAGGCAGTCAAAACAACTTGCCTCTATTAACTAGGAAACCAATTCATTCATTTAATTTTCACCTATCTCATGAATGAATCTTCTAGAAGAGATACATAAGTGTAAAAGTATCAAAAAATTACATTATTTACATCAAGGAGGATAACAATCTACTCCAAAAAGTCAAACATGGTCAAATCTGCGTTTTTCTGAGCTGTACAGTGAAATTTTGAGAAAATTGCCTGATAGGTCGCGCGCCTCTGCCTGACGGGTCACGCGCCTTTGAGGGAACGTTTGGGGCACTTCCAGGTGTCAAAATTGAGCAAGAGTAGGCTTGTTGGAAAGGTCTGTGAGTCTACTTTCCAACCCAACTGGAATTTCTGAATTTGGTGGTCATTTGCCCCTCCAAAATTGCAATCTCCCAAGACTGCTTTCTGTGTCTCAAAAATGTGGCAGAAAGTCATTTTTTGCTTGTTTTTTGACTTTCTGGAGGCCCAAAACTTCATAAAATCTCTTGGCCATGGACGAGCATATGTAACTTCTCATGACAAATCTGGAAATGCTGAGTTTTTGTAAAATGGAGTTGCCAGGATGAAGGGTCGCGCGGGGGGTGAGACCCGTTAATGGAGAAAACCTGTAAATTGCCTGAAAAAACCAAAATTTACCCAAAATGCTCAAAATTTCTTGGGATTTGTGCTGTGGCTAGGCTATTTAGTGCCTTGGTCCTTCAGTGAAACCTCGGCCAAGATATGGAGGGGATCGGGCCTCTTTCTCCTTTTTTGTGCCTTGACCAACCGCCTTTGGAACATCTTCATCTTTGCCTTGCACACGTGCATTCTCGCCCAATAATGGTTCTTCATGTTTCTCAACAATTTTTTATCTTGGTTGACCTTAGCCAACAACCTCTCCAAGTGAGCATTGAGCCGGATAAGCATAGCCTCTCGCAAAATTCATAACATGAATGATGGCAGAAACATGTGACTGCAAGTGGACAGCCTGCAAATAGGTCAAAGAGGTGGGCTCCTCTCTCTTATGATGACCACCCTTTCCACCCTTATGAGGCCTCCTCTGTACCTCAATCTCTGAAGCTGATGCCTGGTCATCACTCTGCTCATAGGTTTCGGTTTCTGACATTGTTTAAGGAGCAGAGTGGCCAAAATGTACTGCTGTTTCTACCTTGTAAAATGCTGATTTATATGCTGTTTCAAGGGGGACAAGGAGCATGAGGGGAATGTTAGGGGAGGGACACTTTAAAAGGAAAATGGGAATAAATATATAAAACAGGGATTTAAGGGAAAAAACATTACAAAAATCATTGCATATGCATCATTATATACATTGTTTACATGGGTATTATGAGAGGTAGGATTAGGGCTTGATTTTTCATTTTTTAGGGAAAAGGGGTAGGGTTTAGGTTTTCTTTACAAATTTAAAAGGGAAATTTATATAGAAAAACAAGGAAAATGACATGGGAAATGGGAAAAATGATTTACAAGGGAAAAACCTTAAAACAACATAAAACCCTAGGCATATTTTACAATTTTAAACCACAGCCATATAGAGCTTTTTCTCTTGCACAATGAGATCTTTAAAACATGTATTCATGATGTCTTTAACCATAACAAACAACAATTTGTAAGTTGGAGGGCCTACCTTAGGCAATTTAGCAATTTTGTTGGCTCCTTGGATGAATTTGCAGGTGACTTGGTAAGGAGGGCGCTGACGGGTCGCGCGCCTCACCCAACGGGTCACGCGCCACTGACGGGTCGCGCGCCTGTCAAGCTCACAAATTCGCTCAAACCCTCGCCCAATCTCTCTTGCAAGTGAGTTAGATGCGCAATGAGGGTAAATGGAGGGAGATTGGGCTTTTATAACTTTGATTTGAAATAATTTCATGCCCAAACCCACTTTATAATATTTTTCTTTGACACTTTATAAAATTGACTATTTTGGTTTCCTTTGTCCTGAAATTGACTCATTTAATGCTTTTGCTCGATACTTTTTGCAGGGATATCATCTGAGGGATCTTGGCAAGGGAGCCAGGGTTACATGCTGTCGTTGGAAGCTTTTTGAAATTTCATCACTTTTTACAAAAATTTGAAAAATGACCTTGGCTTTAAAAACAGGGTTTTTAAATCCAAGGTGAAAATTAACTGTACAAGATAGAAATTTGCGAAGAAACACCTTTAAAATCATCCCTCTGGCTTGCTGAGCACTTATTGACCTTCAGAGACATGACTTTGTAAACAAACTTGACCAAAACCTAGACCTAGGAATTTGACCTCAAGCCAAGACAAGACAAGCTCGAAAGTGACTAAGGACTGAAATGACTTGATCCAGCAATGCCAAGAGGGGGAGAAAGACACCAGCTCCTCCATCAGGGTTATGGCATGCCTAATGGGATGCAAAAATTGACACTGATGAGACACCTACTTATGCAAATGCAAAGAGCTTTGATCACTGATGGAGGGCTACTAGACCGACTCTAACAGTCTCAATCATTAATATACAGATAGTGTGGGGTTTTTAGCGAGATGCTTTCCCCGGGTTACATACTGTGTTAATGTGTGAATGCTCTTGATGTTTTATTGTTATTTATGCTGCTATATTGATGATCAACGTAGAGGAGCTTATGTATTGTGTATGTATTCCGCAATAGTACATGATCAGGATAATCTCTGTTGAATATGTGTTAAATTATTCAAAATTTCTACACAACTCACCTACTATAATCCTAAGATTCAAGTTAATCCTCAAAGTGTAATTTCCTCAATGATCAGGAACCATGTCATGCCTTCTCTATCATATATTTTCCTAGGGATCTAAAAATACCCACATTGCTTGGGGTTTATTATGGTCCACCACTTATCTTCAACAAACCTAGCTCATCCCTAGTGTGCATGGTGTCTAGTATTCACACCTCTCAAAGGCATGTAGCCTTTTATTCTCATCCAAATCCACAATAACTTGCATCGACAACTTGAATGCCAAGGACAAGGGGCACACCCATATCCACTATCCCTTTGGCCATGTTTATTTCTTTCTCCCACCCCTAGGAATAGTTATTACACCCATCATGGCCATGTTGAACTCCCAAACTAACTTTGGGGATTCTTTCATGATACTTCGATCCAATAGCCCCTATCCTATCCTCTCAATCACGACCCTATTTGGATTTGACATCAATTAGACTATGCCTATATCCCCTCCTACTATTTCAGTTCCTACACAACCCCAACCCGAGTATACTCTCATTGGGAAAATGGTTGCAAAGTGGGGAAATCTAAGAAGATAAGGAGCACTGATAGCATAGGTAAAGTTGTGGCCACCAACATGAATGCACCTAAAGCACTATTTCCTTGTGCCTTATCTAATATCCTAGGCCACACTACCAAAAATTGTCTTGTTGTCCCTCATTTCAAGGGACTCATTAACTTGGATGATTTGCAACCAGACCCATCCATTCCTATGGTAAATGAAATCCTTCTTGAATATTCCAAGGAAAAGATATCATTACACCTAAATTACCCTTACAATTTGTGCGATACCTATGGTCATTACTCTCACTATTTCCAAAACTTCCACACTTTCACTATACACTCATTGTCATGCAAGAGTTGCATTACTCGAAGTGGAGCCTCAACCCCTCTAATTTAGAAACTTAGTTCATCTCCTTTACTAGGGAAGGGACCTGCCCAACCTATAGTTGAGATTGTCTCTCCTGATGGGGAAATGATCGAGAATACCATAAATATCCTTTACCTTTAATCAACCATGGGATTACTCTCATTTTACGTTCTTTGACCTTTTATTGTGACATCATAACATGTCCCATATTCCCCATGTTTCTTTAGTCTCAAATCGATGGAGCTCCCATCCACTCGTCTTCATTATACATCCATAGATGTCATGAATGTGAGCCATGTTTCCTAGTTCCATGGCATTGATTCACATTCACTTCACCTTCCATGTGAAGTGGTACTATTGGGCCTCATATCCGAATATTTCCTTTCGATGAAGATATCCTTGAGTCCCTTACCACACCAAACTATCTTTGGGATGATAAATATCAATTTTCATATTTTTTCCCATACCAACCACATCCAATAGACTAATATGCTGTGGAATCAAAAGACATCATCAATGGTTAAGTATATTGGTTCAAAACCCTGCTCCCGCTTTGGATGATTTCAAAGAGGGGAATATGGCTAATATTTCACTTACCATCAAGGTGGACGTCTCATCTTGTGTTCTTCAAGGGGAGATTAGGTACTCATGTATGATTAGGTCCATGATATCCTAGGTTGAGGGAAGTTTAAGAAATTATGGAAGGGCCCTTACATTATCAAACATTTTTTGGGTAAGGGGGAATATATCCTTGAAGGTATAGAGGGTGAACCTCCCCCAAACCATCAAAATACACTCTACCTCTTGAAATTATACCCTCGAGGGTTTCTCTAGAATGCATATTTTTATCTTTATGTTAAGCATGTAGGTTTCCATTTCTCCACATATTATCTTTTGTCTTCTTGCACGTTTCAAATGGATTTGTCATCCTCATATTATATTGGTTATGTCGATGGTGTGAGTCATTATACATAGAAACTAGCCTCATCAACTTGGACCATTTTCATCCCTTTACATTCCCTAGTATACTATAATGGTATTTGCATTTTTTTGTCAATAATCAAGCTAAATATGATGTTGTGATCATCTTGTTAGTTGATTCCCTTGATCACCATGTCCATCACCTTCATGTTTTTCTCGATTTCCAAATTTTCGTTATGCACTTGAACGATGTTTATCATGTGAATAACCATATCATTTTTAAAAAAATCTGGGAGTTAAGATTTTGGCCAAATCATTTGAATCCATTTCATTCAATCATGTACCTTGAATTGGTAATAGTTGTGTAAATACCATTGAAAACAACATTCGAGATTGACACTTATCACATGCCTATATAGGAAGTTAACATTTTCATTTAGTTTCATAGATTAGCAACAATACATAAAAACATGCATAACCATATAATGTATAAACCACAAGTAACATAATCATCAATACATGTTTAGAGCCCACTACTCTAAATACATCTCACATGCCCATCACATGTTACAAAATACGAGCAAAATAGGGGGCACATATGCACTCACATCTAATCCTCAGAAGGAGGGTCTCATGCCAATGGCACCATGTCTCTTGATCAGGTTCTCTAATCAATTGACACAATATTAATTCCCTTCTCACTATAGGAAATCACTCATAGGAAGGCTTGTACATAAATCTATGTATATGTCCTCCAATTCACTCCACACATGCTCTGTCACACTGGTCAATGTGGTGTTTAAACTTTGTTGGAGGTCCTCCATAGACTCCTCCAACTCCTATCTCCCATAAGACTTGAATGGCTGTAGGTCAGTGGTCCTACAACTTGATCTCCTTAGTGCATGTTGTGTCGACCAAAATAGTGAAATATTTACACATCACACACACTAATGTGTTGTGACACCGTTGATACATTCTTGTAGAAATTAAGGTGTAGATTCTAAACTGCTCATGAAATTTTCTAAATCACAAGACTAGAAGCCACTCTATTGATATGCAGAAGTAAATTCATGATAGAGAACATAAATCGTTAATATGCATCAAGATTCAACACACATACACAAATATTTATCTAGGGGAAAGCAACTATTCAAAACAACTTACTATTTGTATTGCATTAATCAAAGCATATGGATGAATACAATACTCTCTGCTCAATATTGAGCTTAACCTACACCTATATCTTCTATCCTTTGTTTGACTGTGTGACCTTGGCTAATACTTAGCCAAAATTTCAAGCCTCCAAGCTCCTATTTCCTTGCGCTGTATCCTTGGGAACTAGGCCCCAATTAATTAGGAAATTCCCTCATTTGGATTGCACAATTCCTTTATGTCAATTCTTTGACTGCATGCACCACCTGTACAACTCGGAATAGTTTACAACTCATAGTACATTTCCCTTGAACTCCAATATCAACTAGGTAACTCGAATTCTTTGCATTCATGAGCTAATTCAGGCTAATTGATCAGCTATTTGGATGACCATTGAGTGTGGTTGAAGTTACACTTCCACAACTTGACCTTCCACTAGTTTCTCCATCAGTTATAACTAGTTTAACTCACTGTAACTCAATTTAACTAAATTAAATTGTTACAATTGAAATTAACTCAACCTATGCTCCTAAAATTTAGGAACCCATCGCACACAACTGAACTTCATGCTCCTAACTCGAATTAACTGAGTTAGACTCCTATTTTTTAGGAATCAACACAAGTAAACTAAACCTCAACTCATTGACTAGAATTAAGTGTTCTTAACTGAGTGGCAAGTGCCATGTCATCTCAGTTAACTCCTCCAAGTTGTCTGCTGATATGGAATTTCAAATTTCCTCAATTTAATTAAGGAAAAAATCAAATTGAGAGTTTTCTTGCTACATTTTCAACACTCCCTCTCAACAAGAAAGGGATTCAAATCTACCCCGATCCAACACCGTTGGAATGTACAACATGCAACACTTATCTCTATTGCTGCCACTACTGCAACATCTGAAAATGAGAAGCATCAAAAAAAAAATTGGATCAACTATGTCTACAACTGTCTACTGGGAAAACCGTGCTGCTGCTAACTCTACTACTGAGCCTCTTGCTCTGCTGTCAACACTCCTCTGTACTCCTCAGTATCTGACTGACAATGATCCTCCTGCTACTGAATACTTTGGCCCCCTATAGCAAGGGTAATGATCCATGAGACAAACACACCTCAATGGACCCTACCCAAATTCCTGCATTCTTAGGCTAAGGGACTACATCACTCCACCTCGATCCTGGAGGTATAAATGCATGTGTTACCTCTTCCCACTTGGCTCAAACTATCCCCTTGCTGTAGGTATCTGGTTGAGTATATTTCTCCACTCTACCTCCTGTCTGCTTCTCCATTTGTGGCTACTCAACTTCCTGAGGCCGCTTCTGAGGCTGCATGTTGAGAGGTCTATCATGCTTGCTCTCAACCACCAAATATGCTTTACTCCTCAAGGATTTACATGCCTATTCTACCTCAAGCACATACAGGTTCTTGACTCAAACCTCGATTTGGTTCACCTGTCTAGTGGCTATGTGTCTCAGGAATGCCTTTCTTTTACCTAAGATCACATCATAGCCACAGTCTTCCGAAACTACAATGGAGACAAGATTTTTCTTTAGGCCCATAACAAACATCATATCCTTGAGTCTAAGATGGGAGATCGACTCCCTATGAAAGATGACAATACCGATCCTGGTTGCACTGTACCTTTCGTCGTCTCTAAAATCAATATTCATATAGATATCTTTCTCCTCCAAGTCACTAAAAAATTCTTTATTCCCTGTCATGTGGAACGAGGCACCACTATCCAGGTACCACATGCTCCCCATCACTATGATTTCCATGCATGCGATGAGATTGAAGTAAATCTCGAATTGTGAAGCCAAAGCTTCACCTACTACTGCTACTGCAGGCTCCTTCTTGCTTGCCTTTTTCTGTGGACATTTCGTGGCATAGTGCCCAAATTCATGATAGTGAAAGCACTTGATTTTGGACAAGTCTTTCTGCTTTCCCTCTTGGTTGGAATGAGCCTCACCTTGGGACTTCTTCCCCTTGGCCTTCTTTCCCTTGCTGACTAATGCAAAGTCCTCTTCCTCTTCTTTGGATGAGGTCCCATCTCTGTTGCTCCGCCTTATTTCTTCCTGCACTAGATTAGACCATAACCGCTCCCATCTTGGTAGTTTCTCTCTACCATTTACCAAATCTTGATAACTATGCCAGCTCTTGGGAAGGCCCAAGAGGGCTAGAGCTACCAAATCTTCTTCAAGGACAATAAAACCGACTCTACCAAGTTCATCATGACACCATGTAAACCTACTCAGGTACTACATAATCGTTTCATTCTTTTACATCTTAATACTTCAGAGCTTGTTCTTGAGTGCCAACTTCCTGTGGTCAGTATTGTTCTAAAAAAACTCTACCAATGTTTTCCACATTGCGAACAAAGTATATTTCTCATGGAAATTCGAGACAATATTGATCCCTAACTCCTCTAATAGGATCCTCCTTGCTTTACCCACATCCTTCTTCCACTGAGCAAGATCCTAGGCATTAGATGCTGGGGGTTTTGCTACATCTGTCTTGATGTATTCTAGCAGCCCACTATCATCCAATACTACCTCCATGCAAATCTTCCATGCCACAAAATATGTAGTTCCTTCCAAAGCATACTCGAGCCTGAGTCCATTGAAAGCCATCTTCTTAGTCTTGGAGAAAACCTGTAACACTGATCTTCAAATTCGAACCTCTTGCAATGACAAATTCAAAATATATTTTCTACTACGAATCTAGCTCTGATACCATGTTGAAATTAATGTGTAGATTCTAAAATGCTCATGAAATTTCCTAAATCACAAGACGAGAAGCTACTCTACTAATCCACGGAAGTAAATTCACGACCGAGAACACAAATCATTAACATGCATCAATATTCAACACACATACACAAATATTTATCTAGGGGAAAACAACTGTTCAAAACACCTTACTATCTGTATTACATTAGTCAAAGAATATGGATGAATACAATATGCTATGCTCAAGCTTGAGCTCAACGTGCACCTGTATCTTCTATCCTTTGCTTAACTGACTAACATTGGCCAATACTTATCCAAAATTTTGAGCCTCTAAGCTCCTATTTCCTTGCATTGTTTCCTTGGGAATTAAGCCCCTATCAATTAGGAAATTCCATGATCCAGATTGTGCAATTCCTTTAGGTCAATTCTATGTCTGCATGCACCACTTGTACAACTTGGAATAGTTTACAAATGATAGTACACTTCCCTTGAGCTCTAATCTCAACCGGGTAACTCAAATTATCTACATGCATGATCTAATTTAGGCTAATTGATTAGTTATTTGGATGATCACTGAGTGTTGTTGAAGTTTCACTTCGACAACTTGACCTTTAGTTACACTTCCACAACTTGACATTTCCTTCATCAATTAGAACTAGTTTAATTGACCATAACTCAATTTAACTAAATTAAGTTGTTACAACTGGGATTAACTAAAACTAGGCTCCTAAAATTTAGGGACCCACTGCACACAACTGAAATTCATGCCTCTAACTCGAATTAACTTATCTAGACTCTTATTTTTTAGGAATCAACACAAGTAAACTGAACCTCAACTCATTAACTAGAATTAAGTGTTCTTAACTGAGTGACAAGTGCCATCTCACCTCAGTGAACTCCCCCAAGTTGTCTGCTAATATGGAATTTCTAATTTCCTCAATTTAATTAAGGCAAAAATCAATTTGAGAGTTTTCTTGCTGCATTTTCAACAATTCTCCCCTGATTTTTGGTAATGTAATAATAATTGGAAATTATAAAGGAGTATAATTTTATGTAATGGCTTGAAGTGTGGGACCACAGATCATGATCTAAGAGGGAAGAGAAAATATGTAACCATGTGAGGTTGGATGGCACCATTAATTAATTTTATGGTGCAATTATTCAAGAAAAATAAGAGGAAGAGTCCAAGAGGAACATTAAGAGGGGGTTAGGAAATAATAAAAAAGAAAATAATAAAAGGAAAATGCACAACAATGAGCGGGTTGGACCTCTTCTTAGTGAAGCTCATGAGGAAATCTGGAAAGGGCTATGGGTTGAGGGAATGTGATTCCCTTAAGGAGGAAATTGTGACTAGGAGGAGTGCAAGAGAGTTCACAAGAAATGAGAATGATTTCTTTCCAAGGACTGGATGAGAAACCACTGAAGGTGCTAGCTAGGGCTGATAAAACACATGTAAAAGGGTGCTATCTAGGGCGGTTAAACCACATGTAGGAGGGTGCTTTCTCAGAGAGATCTGATAAACCACCCAAGGTGTTTGTTATGGGATGATAAACCACTCTTAGAGTGCTTGATACAACTGATAAACCACCCATTTTTGTGAACTCTGCTGTATTTGACTAGCTGATAAACCACCAAGGGTGCTTGTTGTGGGCTGACAAAGAACCCTTAAAGTGCTTGACATAGATGATAAACCACTCATTGTTGTGAAATCTGCTATGCTTGACTAGCTGATAAACCAACCAATGACATATGTATATCCTAACCTCCATGGTATGAATATGGCTTCCAATTAAATTTGCTAAAAACAAATTCCCCTTAGATTGTGGATCTAGCTTAGGGGAGACAATTGAAAGTGGTTATGGCTGCATTAGGTCTATGGTTGGGTGGAAAATTGAAGTCCCACCTCAAGTTTTCCCTTTTTCTGTATGGTAAATTAGATGCACTGAGTTGAGAGTTGTGGAATTAAAGGTTTTCTTTGTGGAATTGATATGAAGCTCTGAATGATGTTGTATTGCTGTGTAATTTTGGTGCATGAACTTATTGAATGCCTATGGTTCTTTTTATGAATTTCTTTCATACATCTATGAGCTAAAACACTTGGAGTTTTTTATTTACTATATATGGGGAGTATTATGGGTTTAATGGTTGATGAATGGCTCCAAATCACAACATGGAATGCCCTCTTTCTTGTGTGGAAGTGAGAGGCTGAATTCTTAGATAATTTCCCCAAAAATGGGTTTGATTTCGTGTTCTTTTAGAGAATGCATTATGGTCTGGATGGCTTGAGTATGAAAGAGATGTTTATATCTCTGTCAAATATTGCATGCCTATAATAAAACTAAATTGGCCACTATGCCCTAATTTCTAAAATGGGAGACCAAGACGGATAAATCTGCTACTATGCAAAAATATATAAATGCATCTCAATTCTGGCTAGGCTGAGACCTTAATAAACTCAAGAGATATGGTGATTTGTGTATACACACACACACACACACAAATATCGTATGCATGCATTTTAGGCCTAGATGGGCCAAAGCCTCAGTAAGCTCAGGAAGGATAATGTGATTGTCAGTATGTGCTTGCATCATAATTTCATGAGGGATAACTCCAAATAGCTTCACAATATATCTATATCTATATATATATATATATATATATATATATATATATATATATATATATATATATATATATATATATCGTCACATGGGTGCTGAGACCTCAAGGCATTAAGAGGTTTGTCCCTCGAGTTACAATTGGCCCATGTCCGACAAAGTACCCTGACTGAGCATTGAGGGCGGGGAGAAGCATAAATTATATGCACATCTTGCTACGAGGGACTAGAAGTCCAAGACCCCGAGTAAATTAGGCCTTGATCCTCATACACCATATGGTCCGGTGATATGACTAAATGTGTTGAAATGTGGCAACAAGAATATTCCAATTTTAATTTGTCCTTGAATTAAAATTCGAATTTAGTCTCACCAGCTGCTTGGAAATAATTAATTAATTCATTATGGATTAATTAGTAGGAGAAATTCAAGTTAGAAGTATTTCTGAAGTCATGCAACAATTATCCCTTAAATTAAGCAGATTATCCCTTAAATAAGGAGATAAGATTGAGTTATATTTGAGTTGTAATTAGTTAACTCAGTTTACTGAGTTAAGTCCAGTTAAATTAGTTCCAAACTATTTGAGGAACTAATTGTGAGTTATCAGTCAGTTGATGCATGCATGCACTCAACCAATGTACTCCAGATAACTGAAGATTCCCTCATCAGTAACTCAGGCATGTCTATTATGAGAAAGACCTAGTTGAGCTAAATGTCAAGGACAATGTACTATCAATTGCATGTGTTTTCCTATAAGGAAAAATCTTGCATGCAGAAGACATCATTCCTTGAGGATTGCGCAGTTCTGACAGTGTGTTAGAGTAGTGTGTGAGATCAGTGTTCCACTTGGTAACAGGAGGATCACCTAGGAGAAACTGCGCAAGGAAATAGGAGCTTGGAGGGCAGAGGAGAAGGTTTTGTGAGAAGCCAAGTTTTCCTGTGAGCATCTGTGAGGATTGTACTGAGAGCTGGCTAGCTGTGAGAGCTAAGGCTTTGTATAATTCTGATGTATTTCCACTTTGTATGATAATACAGATAGTGGGGTTTTTAGCTGAGGCTTTCCCCGAAGTATTCTTCTGTGTATTGTGCATTGATTCTTCTTCTTCTGGTTATATTGTTCAGCTCGATCTTTAAGCTTCCGCAAATTGATAGTAGAAGTAGATTATAGTATTTTGCTTTGGTTATATTGCATTATCGGGTTAATCTACAGTCAAAATTTCTACATGGTATCGGAGCTGTGAACAGTATATGGAGAAGAGAATTCGAAGTTTGAAGTTTGGGGTTGTAGGTGCAAAATTGAATTCTTATCATACTTCAAGGTTGGCCAATGGTGTTCAATGGCTTGAGACTCGAGTATGCCTTGGAAGGTAGCTCGAATTACATAGCATGGAAAGATCACATGGAGGCTGTATTAGAAGACAATGGCTTGAAGGAATTCATTGATCAAGAAATCCAAAAGTCAACTTCAACTAATGCACAAGAGTTGGCTGAGTGGAAGAAGTGTGTGGCAAAGGTGAGACAGATCATCCTTGAGGGAGTTCGAAACCATATTGTCTCGAGTCTCCATGGGAAGGATACTCCATTTTCAATGTGGAAGACATTGAAGGACCTCTACCAGAACAATAGCGACTAGAGGAAATTGGCGCTCAAGGATAAGCTTCGAAGAATAAATATGGAGAAGGGTGATACTATTTCCACATATCTGAACAAGCTCACCACCTGTAGAGATGAGATTAGCAGTGTGGGAATAACTACTGCCGATGATGATATGGTGAGCCTTGCTCTCCTTGGCCTGCCAAAGAGTTGGAATAGATACCAGGACTCTGTGAATGGAAGGGAGAAACTGCCGGATTGGGAACGACTATGGTTGGATCTCATGTAGGAGGAGATCAGGAGGAGCACATGAGATGGTTCTTCATCCAAGAATGATGATGAAGAAAATATGGCCTTAGCAAGTATGGCAAGGAAAGGGAAGGGGAAGGCTTCCTATTCAAAATCAAATTCTTCTCATGGAGGGAAGAAGGTTGACAAGTCTAAAGTGAGATGCTTTAATTGTCACGAGATGGGACATTATGCGACTAATTTCCCATCGAAGAAGTCCAAGAAGGGATGCTCAAAAGGATTGGAAGGTGAGGCATTAGCCTCTTAGTTCGAAATGGAATTTACGCTCATCGCATGCATGGTGTCATCAATGATGGGTTATGTCTGGTATCTTGATAGTGGAGCCTCATTCCACATGACTGGTGATAAAAATTTATTCAGTTCCTTAGAGGAGAAATACCTCAATATGCGCATAGATATGGGTGACGATGGAAGGTATAGTGTTTCAAGAGTGGGCACGGTTGCTTTTAAGAGGGAGTATGGAGCTCCTCTCACCTTGACAAATGTGATGTATGTGCCTGGACTAAAGAAGATCTTGGTATCGGTCGCGATGTTGGAGGAAAAAGGTTACGATGTTGTCTTCAGTAAAGGAAAGGCCTTCCTAATACACATAGCCACGGGCCAGACCAAGAGGATAGGGATTTGGGTGAAGAATCTCTATAAACTAGAGGTAGATGATTGTGCTGCACTGCATACGAAAGTAGAATTGGTGCAAAGACAAGATATTGGTGAGTTGTGGCACAAGCGGTTGGGCCATTCACATCATGGGGCTTTGAAGATAATGTAGTAGATATCTACAAGACATCCCAAAGGTAAACTTGAGCAAGTTGACACATGCAAAGGTTGTACCTTGGGAAAGTACACAAAGTCTTCCTTTCATGATTGAGACAGTCCAGCAGAGGCTATCTTAGAGCGAGTTCATACTAATTTGTGTGGACCATTCTCGATGGCGTCCACAACAAAGCAAAGGTATTATGTGATTTTCATTGAGGATTTTTCTTGTAAATGCTGGATTTATTTCATGAAGAAGAAGGACCAAACCTTCACAAAGTTTTGTAAGTTCAAAGCTTTGGTTGAGAAAGAGTTAGGGAAGAAGATCAAGGCCTTGAGAAGCGACAACAGTGGGGAATATGTCTCTCAAGAGTTTAAGGACTTCTATGCAGTTGAAGGAATTAAATGAGAGTTGACGGCACCTCATAACCCACAACAGAATGGGGTGGCCAAGAGGAAGAACATAACTATTGTGGGGGCAGCACGGGCAATGCTGCATGACCAAGGCCTACCACTTCACTTGTGGGCTGAGGCATGCAACACAACAATCTATTTGCAGAATAGAAGCCTGCATCACATACTTGGGATGAAGACACTAGAGGAAGCTTTCTCCGACAAGAGACTAGATGTGGGTCACTTCAGGATCTTTGGCTCATCGGTATATTTCCATGTGACAAAGGATGCATGGAAGAAGCTTGAGGCAACAACAGAGTTGGGGATACTTGTGGGGTACACTGATACACCTCACAACTATCGGGTGTACTTGCCTACCAGTTGGAGGATAGTGGTTCGAAGAGATCTCAAGTTTGATGAGCAGAAGGCCATGCTATTTTTCCTTAAGAGGGAGCTCCAACTACAGGCTGTGGAGGAACTGTTGGTTCCTAAGGAGGAGGAGCCTCAGACTGATGCGAAGTAGCTGCATGCAAAGGTTCCAGGAGTGGAGACATCCACACAAGCAGAGTATTCCAGAGATGGATGGAAACGCACAAGAGAAGCTGACAGATTGTTGGAGGATGTGAGAGAGAATGTGGGAGCACCATATTCTTAGCGCAGACAGAGGAGGTCACCTGAGAGGTACACTGGATACATGCCCCTTGTTGGGGAATGTGTTGAGAACGAGCCATCTTCCTTTGAGGAGCCGATTTGGGTTGATGCTATGGTGGAGGAGTATGACTCCATAGTTCGTAATAGTGTTTGGGACATGGTTCCGAGACCAGAGAACAAGTTAGTTGTGAGTTCCCATTGGATTTACAAGGTAAAGCAAGCTATTGATGGTAGTGTGGATAAGCGTAAGGCAAGATTTGTGGCCCGTGGCTTTTCACAGGTCAAGGGGATTGACTATGATGAGACTTTTTCTCCTGTCGCAAGGTACTCATCTATCAGATTGATGTTGGCACTATCAGCATAGATGGGTTGGAAGATCCATCAGATGGATGTGAAGACTGCATTCCTCAATGTCAAGATTGAGGAAGAGTTGTACATAGAGCAGCCGGAAGGTTTTGAGACCTTCGATCGTGAGTCGCATGTGTGCCGACTCAAGAGAGCATTGTACGGGCTGAAGCAAGCACCTCATGCTTGGTACACCAAGATATACAACTACTTCACCGGGTTGGGATTCACAAAGAGTGAAGCGGATGCGAACTTGTACAACATCGTGGTGAAAGGTAAGCTGTTGATCATCGTACTTTATGTTGATGATCTCATATTGACTAGTGATGATCAGTTGATAGTGTCTTGCAAGGAGGACCTTGCAAAAGAATTCGAGATGAAAGACATGGGCCTCATCCATTACTTCCTTGGCATGGAAGTTTGGCAGAAGGATGGGGAGTTGTTTGTGTCTCAGGGAAAGTATGCCAACGAGATACTAGGGAGATTCCACATGGAGAAGTGCAAGCCCATGCAAACTCCTCTAGATAGTAACTAGAGGAAGGAGGATGCTACTTCAGGATAAGTAGTGGAGGCTACTGTGTATAGGCACCTTGTGGGTTCACTGATGTACTTAGTGAACACATGACCATATTTGTGCTATGTTGTGAACCAGCTGAGTCAAGCCATGGTTCAACCTACCGAGATGTTTTGGAAGGCGACAAAGCATGTATTGAGATACCTTAGAGACACATATCAGTATGGATTATGGTATAAACAGACAAAGGGATTGAAGCTACAGGGCTTCACTGATGCAGATTGGGCAGGGAGTCCATTAGATCGGAAGAGCACATCAAGAGGGATTTTCAACCTTGGGTCAGCAGCAGTTTCTTGGTACAGTAGGAAACAAAGGTCAACTGCACTTAGATCGGTAGAGGCTGAATACATGGCTGCAAGTCAGGCAACACGTGAGGCCATTTGGATGCGGAAAATCCTAGTTGGTTTGTATGATTAGAGGATGGATCCAACTGTGATCTATTGTGATAATCAGAGTTGTATCAAACTCTCTGAGAATCCAATATTTCATGATAGGTCCAAGCACATCGACATCTGGTATCATCATCTCAGAGACTGTGTAGCGAGGAGGATCATGTTGATGTAGTATATTTCGACAGAGGAGCAAGATGCTAACATTTTGACAAAGGTATTGTCAAAGTGTAAATTCGAGTGCCATAGAGACAGGATTGGGGTGGCAGATAATCCCTTTCTTGTTGAGAGGGAGTGTTGAAATGTGGCAACAAGAATATTCCAATTTTAATTTGTCCTTGAATTAAAATTCGAATTTAGTCTCACCAGCTGCTTGGAAATAATTAATTAATTCATTATGGATTAATTAGTAGGAGAAATTCAAGTTAGAAGTCTTTCTGAAGTCATGCAACAATTATCCCTTAAATTAAGGAGATTATCCCTTAAATAAGGAGATAAGATTGAGTTATATTTGAGTTGTAATTAGTTAACTCGATTTACTGAGTTAAGTTCAGTTAAATTAGTTCCAAACTGTTCAAGGAACTAATTGTGAGTTATCAGTCAGTTGATGCATGCATGCACTCAACTAGTGTACTCCAGATGACTGAAGATTCCCTCATTAGTAACTCATGCATGTATATTATGAGAAAGACCTAGTTGAACTAAATGTCAAGGACAATGTACTATCAGTTGCATGAGTTTTCCTATAAGGAAAACTCTTGCATGCAGAAGGCATCATTCCTTGAGGATTGCACAGTTCTGACAGTGTGTTAGAACAGTGTGTGAGATCAGTGTTTGACTTGGTAACAGGAAGATCACCCATGGGAAACTGCGCAAGGAAATAGGAGCTTGGAGGGCAGAGGAGAAGGTTTTGTGAGAAGCCAAGTTTGCCTGTGAGCATCTTTGAGGATTGTACTGAGAGCTGGCTAGCTGTGAGAGCTAAGGCTTTGTATAATTCTGATGTATTTCCACTTTGTATGATAATACAAATAGTGGGGTTTTTAGCTGAGGCTTTCCCGAAGTATTCTTCTGTGTATGGTGCATTGATTCTTCTTCTTCTGGTTATATTGTCCATCTTGATATTTAAGCTTCCGCAAATTGATAGTAGAAGTAGATTATAGTATTTATTTGGTTATATTGCATTATCGGGTTAATCTACTGTCAAAATTTCTACAGAATGCAACTTAGGAAATTAATGTCCACTGATTTCCATGGAAAATTTTGGTAGTCGAATAACCCCAAAGGTTTAGTACTCTAGAGGTTTCAAAGGGAGGCTCTGCTCAGAAGTCTTGGGATTTTATCCCTGGGATGATGTGGAATTTTGGGATTGTTTGTTCCTGACCCCATTTGAGAAATTTTGAGGTAAAGAATGGGCCTCAAAACAAAAATGTACAACGAAAATCAACTTTATCAAAACTGGTAGTATTCAATATGATGAGGTCAACCATAGGGGTGTTGGATATGGAGCCTGCTTATCTTCCTGATTCAAACATCTTGTTTTAGTTACGTTTTGATCCCAATCCCTGATGGCAGGGTGTGGGGGGGCGACTGCATGTTTGGAGCCCCCCTTGGATGGGGTTCGGGGGTAGCACCCCTGAAGCTAAAAATAGATGAAAAATTGCCTTGTAAAATATTGTAATTTCATAGTCAATCTGGGCCGTTCATTAGGCAGATGATCTGAAGGTAGAAGTTATGTTTAATTTATGGTTTCTTCCGAGAAGGCAACCCCTTGGTTTATATGAGGGAATTCTATTGTAGATGTGTATTATTATTTTGAGCAAGAATGAGAGAGGAGTGTGTGTGAGAGCGAAGAGGAAATTACAACAGATGTATTGTAGGTTGTATCTCTTCATTTTGTTGGATAATATAAAAGGAGGGACTGCCTGTTTCTCTGTGGATGTAGCCCAAATTGGGTGAACCACGTATATCTGTGTTTCTCTTATTTTATGTATTTGTGATTTCACAATATTTTGTGTATTTCATTACTCAGTTAATTAATTTATAACCACTGGTATCATATATGAAGGTTTACTTGGCTGATAAACTCGCAGGAGATAAGGGTTCCTGGTTCGTGTGGGAGCAATGGCAGAATATGGTAGGTTTAGGGTCAATAAATTTAACGACCAAAACTACCAGCTGTGGAAGATGCAGATGGAAGGTAATATGTATCAGAAATATATGTACCTACCATTGAGTGGAAAACCAAAGGAGCCGATGAGTATAATGGATGCAGAATGAGAGATTCTCGACATAAAGAAACTAGGAACAATACGACTTTGTCTGGCAATGTTGGTGGCATTCAACATTTCAAAGGAAAAGACAACAAAAGGTTTAATGACGACATTGAACAAAATATATGAAAAACCCTTGACCTCAAATTAGGTATTTCTTATGAAGCATATATTTAATATGAAGATGTCAGAAGGTGGATATGTTGCTGATCATTTAAATAAGTCTAATACAGTTACTAGCCAGTTGAGTTTTGTAGGGTTAAATTTTTATGATGAAGTTAGGGCTCTATTGGTTTTGTTCTCATTACTAGAAAATTGGAATGGTTTAGTTATGGCCATTAGTAACTCTATCTCTCGATCTAGTACTTTAAAGTTTGATGATGTTGTTGGTGCTATCCTTAGCAAGGAAATGCAACGAAAAAGATTTGGTGATACATCAGGGTAATGCTTTGACTGTAAAGTCTAGGGGAAGAAAAATAGAAAGAGGAAGGAGCCCAGGAAATCGCAGTAAGTTAAGAAAAGGCAGATCAAAATCCAGATCATGGACAGTGTGCTGGAAATGTTGGAAGAAAGGACACCTGAAGACATACTGTAAATCTTGTAAGGGAAAAGAAGAAGATGGACAAAAAGAGAACAATCATGATGTAGATGTGAAAGGAGATGTGTTACAAGATGCTTTGCTTATTTCATTAGAGAATATTATTGATGCTTGGGTGGTATATTTAGGGGCCTTATTCCATGCCACACCTGATAGGTAACATTTTCATGACTATGCTTAAGTAGATATTGGAAAAGTTTGTCCGGGTGATCATAAACCCTGTAAAATCATTGGAATGGGTAAAGTTTTTATAAAGAAATAGAATGGAAACCAATGGCTATTGAAGGAGGTAAGGCATGTTCCAGATCTGAAGAAAAATCTAATTTCAACAGGGCAGATGGAAGGTGAAGGCTGTGTAAAAAAACCTAGAAGGTCACTAAAGGAGCCCTGTTAATAGAAAAAAGAAGAAAGGTTGGTACATTGTATTTATGCAATAGTATATATAATTATGTTAATTATTTAACCTCCATAGGAACAAATACAACACTCTGGCGTCATAAGCTCAGGCACATGAATGAGAAGAGGATGTAGATTCTTCACTTCAGAAATTTGTTGCCAGGTATGAAGCATGTTGATTTGGATTTATGTGAAAATTGTGTTTATGGAAAACAAATGAGAGTTAGATTTATTAGAGATGGGAAGGAAAAGAAGAGTGAAAAATTAGAGCTTGTGCATACAGATGTATGGGGACCTTCTCAGATTTCATCTCTTAGTGGCTTTTGCTATTATGTTACTTTTATTGATGATACAACTAGGAAAACCTAGATTTATTGTATTCGAAATAAATCTGATGTATTTGATACTTTCAAGAAATGGAAAGCTTTGCTTGAGAATGAGGCAGGAAAGAAGTTGAAGTGTCTCAGATCAGAAAATGAAGGTGAATACTGTAGCAAATAGTTTGATAACTACTATTCAGAGCATGGAATTTGTAGAGAGAAGACGGTTCCGAGAACACCACAGGAAAATGGTGTGTCAGAAAGGATGAACGTGGCAATCATGGAGCGTGCAAGGTGCATGAGATTGCATGCAAGATTTCCCTTACAATTTTGGGAAGATGCTGTAGAAATTATTCTTTATCTAATAAATAGAGGGCCTTCAAGTTCCTTGGATGGTAGTATTCCAAAGGAGGCATGTACATTTAAAAAGGTAAGCTACTAATTTTTAAAGACTTTCGGTTGTGAAGTCTTTGCCCACATCAATAAAGAAAATAGAACAAAGCTTGAGGCAAAATCAAAGAAATGTACCTTTATTGGATGTGGTGTAAATGATTTTGGTTATTTCTTATATGATTATGAAAATCACAAAATCATTAGGAGCAAAGATGTCATATTCAATGAAAAGGTCTTGTATAAGGATCAAATGCAGGGAAAGAAACAAGAAAAGGAAAACAAAGAATAAACAATGGCTGATGAGATCATAGAAAAAGTAAAGGTGTCTGAAAAGCAGAATGATCAACAACCACAACAAAAAAAACAACCACAAAAGCAACAAACACCTCAAACACCTAAAACCGGTGTTAGAAAATTTACCAGGAAATGACAAAGAAATTATCTAGGATTTGAAGACCCAATTATCCTCCAAATTCGACATGAAGGATCCTGGTGCAACAAACTATATCTTGGGCATGGAAATTAACCGAGATCGGGCAAAGGGGAGTCTTTGGTTAAACCAAAAGAAGTATGTCGAGACAATACTGTAGAGGTTTAATATGCAGGATAGTAAATCAGTGAAGGTTCCCATTCTTGTAGGTGTAAAGTTATCTGCTGAAAAGTGTCCCAAGGCACAAGAAGAGGAAGAGGACATGTCTCGTGTTCCATACGCAAGTGCAGTCGTGTTGTGCTCTACAACAACCCCCCATTTCATATCATTTTTATTCACAAAACTATCATATGAAATGGGTCCCTTTTAGTTTTGATTGGTATCAACTTTGTATTATTCGAAAAGGTTCGAAAACAAAATGAAAACATTACAAAAAACCTTTTTGACAAACCAATTTTGGTCTTATAATATAAATAATTGATCTTTTATCATTGCGATAAAGCGATCGCAAGATCGCATATCACACTGACAAAGGAGGCATAACTTAAAAACCCATTGGTTTGCTCCGACGCGATAACATGCAATACCTTATCGGACATCGGCAATCATAAGTTTCCATAATTAAAGTGCCTTTCGCCCCGATGCAATGCGATATCGCTATCGGCGATCGGCAATACACCATGCATGCTTTTTAAAGTGCCCATACTCCCAATGCGATGCGATACGATATCGCTATCGGCGATTGGGGATTTCAAAAGGTGTCAATATGAAGATTTAAGTTTTCCCCGACATCCGATTGCGATAAGGCCAAAAGCGCAAATTTCAAAAAGCCGTTAAAGCAGAGGTATTACGATTAATTCGTATTTAAGGCCTTATCTTTCAAACAGTGATTCACCTGCGCTCAACCGCCAAAACATCCAAGGCACGCTTAAACAAATCATGCGGCCGATAAGAGATATGATGAGCATTTAAAGGATCGACAGGTTTTAATGGCCATTTAATGAAATAGTAAGCTTTAAAAATCTTCTCATAGATTGTATCTGCGGCCACTTTAAAGTTAATCCCTCATCATGCATTGATCAATATATCTCACTCGTATTTGGTTTTCGCTACCAATTCTCTGTGTTACGCTTATTTCCACTACTGTGCAGAATTCTTTCGAAGTAATAGATTCAAGCAGAATGGGGAGGAAGTCTAAGAAAACCACAGTCGCTTCCACTACACCAGCCACAGGACAAGCCGTCGCTGATCTAGCAAATAAAAAGAAAGGATTAATATCTGATACTACATGTTTAGGACTTGCCAAGACCACTTGGCAAAGTACCTATAATTTGATCGAAGCCGAAGAACCAAAGGTGACGACAGTACAAGCTACAGCGGGTTCCAGTAGAAAATTTGATGGTACTTTGAAAGACTTGGCCGACTCTTTCCTTCATCGGATAGCGGCTCGGGAGAAAATTCTCCCATATACGGATGTAGTAAAGTGGGCAATTGAGGAAATCCCAATCACAGACAGAACTTTCTGCACCAGAGATGGGACAATCTTCGGTTCATTCAAGGCTGATGATTTGAGGCAAATGTATCATTTGCCTGAGCCAGAGAAAAAATACAACAAGGCATTTCTGGAGAAATTCCGAAATGAGAACGAAACTGAATCTGAACCCATTCGGGAATGGAGGCAAAATCCGGCGAAACACAAGCATGAAACTTCTGGTAAGTACTCTGTTGATTCTCTATGTTCTCCGTATTGTTATGCTGGGATAATGATGTGTAGATTATGGGGGTTGCACGATTCCGCTAATTTCACTATAGAAATGGTTCCCTTGATGGAAGCGGCATGTAATAGTGAGATAATGGATTGGGCAACCATATTGTCAGATAAGCTAGCGACAACAGTTCTTAGTTTTAGAACTAAAACTTCCGTCTCAGAAAGGATTATTCCCCCATTCTACTACAGTGCTTATATTCTAGATACCTTGTGTTTTAATTCTGAGTTTCCTGTACTCGGCTGGAGGTGGACTCCACAAGACCCCATGCCTATTCACATATACCATCAGAAATTGTGGAAGACTTCCTATAAGCACCATTTGTACCAAGTCTGCAACGGCTTCATGTTACCCATTCATTATTCTATTTTTAATAAACCTGCTCCCAAAATTTCTTATCAAGCAGGGATTGATTTAACATCAATAGGAAGATGGTTCGGAGAGGAGAAATTTACTTATGTAAGAATTTTCAGCAGCCAAGCTGAATCTCATGTCCTTCCTTTGTACATACCTGACAAACTGCTGGCAAGGGAGATAGCCTATCAGATTATTGCCGAGGGAGTTACACAAACTCTAAAGAAAAATAAGAAGTAGGTCTGGCCCTCCTTTCCTCTGAGATGTGGTGTCTACACTTTACATGATTTCAAACATGCAGAAAAAGAAGCTACAAAAATGAAATCATTAACTCTAGCAACTCTCCCAAATAGGCAATTTGATCCCAACAAAATCGCCTATAATGCACTTGAACAGGCCAAATTAACAAAGTTTGATCATGTAGAAGATAAGTTTGACGACCTGTTCTCTTCAGCTGAATCAACGTATCAGGTTAGATCGCTGGCCATAATGCAATACAAAGATGAAGGGTTAACTGAATTCAACATACTTAGAGAACAGAGGTTGCAAACTCTGCCTCTAGATCTGTTAGCAACAACCCCAACAACAAGACCAAGCGAGCCTGAACAACAACATTCAAAGGAACCTCCGGTCACAACAAAAGAACAGGAGAAAGTGCAGGAGGAAACCCATACTGAAGAGCAGAAACAGAGCAACATAGAGGTGAATGTGGATACTCATATTGATCCAAAATTGCTCCAGGAATGGTAGCAATTTGATTCAATTACCAGTAGTCTTGAATGTTCAAAGGACACCGAAACCTCGAAAGCAGAAGATACACAGGAAACCACTTCACAACAGGTTCCAAGTGGAACCAGCGACCTACCCAGTTCAAAGGAAGTAGAAATAATCCCAAAGGACCCCTCCGATCAAATCATTTTGCAGACAGAAGAAATTCCTCCCTTGGATGTCTTCTATAGCCCAAGGCACAAAGCTGTGGTAAAACGACAGAGGAAGAGAAGAAGGACTGATCAACCTTCCTTTTTCCCAGAACAAACGGTCACGGGCAATGTGGTTTGGAAGGAGGAATTTGACCCCTCTGATGACCTAACAAAACTATCACAATATGCTGGAGCCTATTCGGCAGCAACAATAGACAAGGCATCAGAGGTGAGTCTTTTATTAAAAACGAAAGACCAGGAAATCTTTTTAT
Source organism: Pinus tabuliformis (assembly GCA_031772625.1). Taxonomy (NCBI): domain Eukaryota; kingdom Viridiplantae; phylum Streptophyta; class Pinopsida; order Pinales; family Pinaceae; genus Pinus; species Pinus tabuliformis. Next base: position 291,276,815 of record CM062809.1, on the reverse strand, counting down.
TGCAAGCACAGTTAACAGAAGCACAACAGAAAGCAGAACAGGCAGAACAACAATTGTTAACACAACAACAAATAAATAATCAATTAACTCAACAATTGCGGGAAGAAAAACAGAGGATTGATCACAATGCAATCCAGAAGTAGAAAGAGTTGTCTGAAGCCTTGGCACAACTGAGGGCAGCAAATGAACAAATGCTGAAGTCAAAAGACGAGCAGATTGCTCAACTATTAGCACAGCTTGAGAAGACAAAGGGCGTTCCACAAATAACCAAATTCAAATTAGAAGCATTACAGATAAATAAGGCATTAATAGCACAAATCAAGCTTCTATGTCAACAAATCGCCCAGGCGGAACCACTATGCGAATTGACGGCATCAATAAGTAAACGAACAGAAAAGGCTAGAACAGAATTAGACCAAGCTGAAGAAACATTAACTGAATTTCTTGACTGGCAAGATACCGATCAGGGACAAGCGGCAAATTTACCAAGAATTTTAGAGTCACATAAAGAAATATTGTTTACAGAATGGCAGTCCCAGTTAATGAAAGCAGAGAGGGCAATTTCAAGGTGCAAATCAACCACAAGTAATTTGGTTGAATTGGTTAATAATACTCTCTACTTGTCAAACATGATTTCCCAATGCACTCCAGGTAAATTGACAACGGTCAAAACATTGGAGCAGTCATGTTATCCAGATCTAGAGGAAAAGGGGAGATTAATTGCTGGAATTAACAGTTTAACATGGGATACCTATTGGTTCTTCTTGGTAAAACCACACAGTCAAAGAGCCGCCCTCAAATGCATTACAGATGCAATCGGGTATATTATCCCCGATATTCAGGATGCCATCTATGCCGCCTAGCTTAACTCTCGCCTCAACAGACCGCCCGAAGTGGAGCCAATGCTTGCGATAATTCAGCTCAAGTTTAAAGGCAAACAACCTACTTGATGATTCATGCCACCAACTGCCAGGTTGCTGAGAAGGAGATATTCAAAATCATTTGATACCAATTAAGTAGGATTTCATTTTCAGAGATAGTTAGTTTAATTCAGTATTTATAGACCCTTTCATGTTTTTAGAAAGGGTCGTAAAGTTTTGTACTTGACTTAAAACCTGAAGTTGCACTACTGTGCTTCAGGCATATTCTTTTATAAAACTGGACCAATCATTCTGATTTTGGCAAAGAAGCTTTTATGCAAATGTGCACTACTGTCTTTGTTTGAAAGTATTTCTGCGTTAGAGGAAGAATTTCAAATAGCGATTGATATTGGAGAGTGACTCGCAGCTCATATGGTACTACTATCTATGTCTGAATCCATTCTTTTTATATGAATTGTTATTTGATCGCCTTTGCTATTATCGAATATATATATGTGTTTTAACAGCATTTCTTTATTCCCTCCACTATTGGATGTTTATGGTAATGCTTTTCTTTTGATCATATATGTATTGATGATATAAATGATGAGTGTAGCAATATTGTGTTAATCACCTTGTTTAACTATTTAAGCAAAGTAATCCTTGAATGAGTAAATGTCCATGTTTATTAGATGGAGTCATCTACATGCCTGTTAATAAACATAGATCATCAAGCGCTACACTTCAAAGTACAATAGTTCCTGGGATTAGTAGTAATTCTTTTTATTTCGCTGATAAATTAAGTTATTCGCCTATCATTAGATTAGTCAATCAATCATTCATTCATTCCGTTTATTCATTGCTGGGAAACTGGTCCCATTATCCCCAGTCGGAGCCACCATTCCAAATGGAAAAGGAGCTGTATTAAGGTCCGGACCGGGTGGTTATCCACCAATGTTGATACAATGATTTTCGGGGCATCAACAAGTTGGTAGCCTGTTGTATGAAATGGTCTGTACTATAACAAACATTGCACATGCACTATGAGTATTGAGCAGGATTATGTCAAAACCAGGGAAGGAGCATTGGGCAACAACGAAGAGGGGTTTCAGGTATTTGCATGGCACTAGTGATTATGGTCTGTGCTACCAAGGAAGACCATGATTGGAAAAAGTTTTGGACATCCGTGGCTTTGTTAATGCAGATTGAGTTGGCGATCTGGATTAGAGAAGATTTAGAAGTGGGTATGTGTTTAACCTATTTAGAGGTGTGGTTAGTTGGATGAGCAAGAGACATTCTGTAGTGGAACTTTCAACTACAGAGGCAGAATACATGGCATCCACTCATGCAAGCAAGGAAACAGTTTGGTTGCAGAGATTGTGTTTAAGTATGGGGTTATTACAACGAGCTATAAGGATAGACTGTGACAACCAATGTGCAATTTTCTTGGCAAAGAACCCTATTTATCATTCAAAGACAAAACACATTTATGTTCAGTATCACTTTGTGAGGGATATGGTTGAGGAAAAAAAGGTGTTGTTGGAAAAGTTGGACACTTTGAAGAATGTTGAAAATACACTGACAAAGTCTATGAACATTGAGAAGTTTTATTGGTGTAGAGAAACAATGGGAATTGCAGGGCTGGACCAATGACTAAGCTCTCCTATGACCCCCTCTGTGAAAAAGAAAACAACAAGTGGGAGAATGTTGGGTGTGTTATATTCTTTCCATGAATAGTTGCATGTGCGGGGGGGAATAGACCGCCCTATTCGTTGTGCTAGGCGCAATAGGGGGGTCATATATGGGGCACAACTCCCTTTGTCAGGGGGTTTCAGGGGGGTAGTATCCCCCCTGTATGGGGTCTAGGGCAGTGCCCCAAGAATTTTTTTTAGGACCCTATATTAGCTAGGTGGATCTACCTATGATTTTGTGCATAGGTTTTGCACATGGTTTTGGGAATGATGGTTTTCTTCCCATGGTATTTTGTAAATCCGGTCAAGGGAACTATGATTACGTTCTAATCTAGGGTTAATGGATTGTGGTTTATGAATGCTTCAGAATGTATACATATGTATTGTAACATTGAAAGGAATATAATGAAAAATCAATCTAGTAGTACCGGTTTTGGGATCCAAGGGAAAATCTCTGTGAATTTGTTTTATATTCTCGTCATTATTTATTTTTTATTTTTAGAATTCATCTACAAGTAATTTCTATACAGGATTAAAACCCATAGGGAGAAGAAATGTCAACCAAGGCATGGAGTGAGATAACCAGATCATCTGGCATAGCTATAAGATCATTGTCCGGGTCTTTTTGGGGTTCACCCTCTTCCACTTTAGGCACTTCAGTGGATGGAGCTTCATCGATGAAGCTATTTTCAGTAGCGTCGATTTGAAAGAATTTTGGTTCTTTGCATATATGTCCTGGGGAGTATTTGTCATCATAGTAGTAACAAAATCCTCATTTCTTTCTTTCATCCATTTCTTCTAGTGACACATTTTGAACCTAAAGTGTTTGGGTGGGGCCTGTAGCCAGGGTGGGACGTGCCTGTGCGACAAAATTTAGACGATTGGATAGGGAATTTAAAGTGATTTCTGCATCTGAGGCCTTGTGACATGCTTCCAACCAAGTATCTGGGTGATGCATACAAACATGAGATTAGATGGAATCCTTGAGGCCACTGACGATGTTGAGAAATGGAAACAAGAAATTCTAGTTTAATTTGTCCTTGAATTAAACTATGAATTAAAATCAAATTCTAGTCTCATAGCAACTTGTAAATAGTTAATTAAGTTTAATTAACTAAATTAGCTTAGGAATTTCAAGTTGGAAGTCTTTCTGGAGTCATGTTTATGTTCTCCCTAAATTTTAGGGGTCCAATATGAGTTTAAATTGAGTTGTAATTAGATAACTCAGTTTACTGAGTTATGGTCAATCAAATTAGTTCTAATTGTTTGTAGAACTAATAGAGGAATAACAGGCAGTTAGTGCAATGGTGCATCCACAAGTGTTACTCCAATTAATTGAAGATTCTCTCATGAGAAACTCATGCATGTCAGTTTAGAGGAAGACCCAACTGAGACTAAAGTGCAGGGACAATGTACTATTAGTTGTATGATTTACTGAGTTGTAAATATCATGCATGCAATCATAGAAGGACCTATGTTTGGATTGCACAGTTTTGGAAGCCCAAATTCCCTTTATATACAGGCTATTCATCCTAGGAATTGCAAAAGGAAATAAGGGCTTGGAAGGCACTGGAAATTGGCTAAGTGTTGGCTAATAACGGGCTTGTGAGGTAGAGAGTTGAGCATAATTGTGCAGAATTGTTCTTGTGAGAACAAGCTTCGTATCTTCACTCATATTTATGATTTAATGCAATAAAGATAGGCGGGGTTTTGAGCCATGGATTTCCCCAGGAAAACTTGTTGTGTTATGTGCCATTGATTTGTCTTCTTCTTGTTCATATTGTTTTCATCGATCTATTGGCTTCCGATTCAAAGTAGAATTAGATTCTTGTCCTGTGATTTAGTAAATTGCATGAGATTGTGAATCTACAAGAAATTCTACATGGTATCAGAGCAGAAGATAATATACTAGAGGAGATTTTGAAGTTTTGAGTTTTGGGTTAAAGGTGAAATTCGAATTTGCAATACATACTTTAGATGGCGTTCTACGGTTTGTGGCTTGAGTATGCCTTGGAAGGTAGCTCGAATTATATAGCCTGGAGGGACATAATGGAGGCTGTGCTGGAGGATAATGGCTTAAAGGAATTCGTTAATCAAGACATTCCTAAGCCAACAACATCGGTTGCACATAATTTGACCAAATGGAAGAAGTGTGTGGCGAAGGCAAGGCAGATAATCCTTGAGGGAGTTCGAGACCACAATGTCTTGAGAATCCATGGCAAGGAAACTCCATATGCTATGTGGAAAGAATTGGCGGACTTGTATCAAAACAATAGTGACGAAAGGAAATTGGCATTGAAGGAAAAACTACAAAAAATCAAAATGGAGAAAGGAGAGACTATTCCAAAATAATTGACCAAGTTCACTCAATGTCGTGATGAACTTGGAAGTGTTGGAATCATAGTTGCCGAGGATGATATGGCGAGTCTTTCACTTTTGGGACTCCCAAAGAGTTGGCATAGCTATCAAGACTCTGTTAATGGTTGGGAATGACTATGGTCGGATTTGATGCAAGAGGAGATTAGGAGGAGCACCAAGGATGACTCTCCATCAAAGACTGATGATGAAGAGAACTATGCCTTAGCGATTAAGGCGAAGAAGGGAAAAGGGAAAGCTTCCAATTCCAAATCATATTCTTGTCGTGGAGGCAAGAAGAAAGATATGATGAAAGTGAAATGTTTTCATTGTCATGAATTGGGCCATTTTGCTACAAATTGTCCACTCAAGAAGTCCAAGAAGAAGTCCTTAGGAGGAGCGGCGGGTGAGGCTTTGGCCTCTCAATTCTAATTGGAATTTTCTCGCGTTGCATGCATGGTGTCATAAATGATGGGAAGTATATGGTACTTAGAAAATGGATCTTTAGTCCACATGACTGGTGAAAAGGAGTTATTTAGTGACCTAGAGGAGAAAGACATCTAGATGCATATCGAGATGGGTGACGACGGGAGGTATGGTGCTGCTGGATGGGCAAGGTTACTTTTCAGATGGAGCATGGGGCTCCAATCACCTTGATGATTGTTATGTATGTGCCTGGGACGAATAAGAACTTGGTATCCATTTCCATGCTTGAGGATAGAGGCTATGATGTGATCTTCTCGAAAGGAAAGGTGTTCCTTTGACACATAGCCACAGGTCAAGTAAAGAAGATAAGGATTCGAGTGAAGAACATATATAAGATGGAGTTAGAGTATTATGCTGCTTTGAACATGAAAGTCGATATGGTGCAGAGACGAGACATTGGAGAGTTGTCGCACAGGCGATTGGGTCACTTGCATCATAGGGCTTTGAATATCATGCAACAAATCTCCACCATTTTTCCCAAAGGTACACTACAGCAAGTTGATAAATGAAAGGGGTGTACTTTGGGTAAATACACCAAGTCTTCCTTTCACGATAGAGACAATCGAGTAGAGGCTATTCTAGGGAGATTCCATTTAGATGTGTGTGGACCATTCTCGACAACATCCACGGCCAAACATAGGTATTATGTTATATTTGTTGATGACTTTTCTTGAGAATGCTCAATATTTTTTATGCAGAAAAATGATCAAACCTTCACAAAGTTTTGTGAGTTTAAAGAATTGGTGGAGAAAGAGTTGGGCAAAAAGGTTAAAGCTCTACAAAGTGATAATGGTGGTGAGTATGTCTCAAACAAGTTTAAGAACTTCTGTACAACGGAAAGGATTAAATAGGAGTTGAAAACACCCCATAACGCTCAACAAAATGGGGTGGCCAAGAGGAAGAACAAAAGCATAGCAGGGGTAGCGAGGGCGATGTTGCTTGATCAAGGTCTCCCACTACACTTGTGGGCTGAGGCATGCAACAAAACGGTTTATGTTCAGAACCGTAGCCCACATCAGATACTTGGGATTAAGACACCAGAGGAGATTATTCCAGTAAGAGGCTAGATGTTGGTCATATTTTTGGGTCATCGATATATTTCCATGTGACCAAATATGCACGGAAGAAGATTGAGTTGACAATAGAGTTGGGGATGTTTGTGGGGTATACTGATACACCTCACAAATATCGGATGTACTTGATGACCAACATGATGACAGTGGTTCGCAGGGATGTCAGATTCGATGAGGAGAAGGCCATGCGAGTTTCCATTGAGAGGGAGCTTCAACTACATGCAGTTGAGGAGATTTTAGCTCCTAAGGTTGAGGATCCTTAGATTGATGTGGAGCAAACACATGCAAAGGATCTAGGAGTGGAGACATCCACTCGGGCAGAGTCTTCCAAATATGGGAGACAGCGCACCAGAGAGGTAAATAGATTGTTGTTGGATGTTAGAGAGAATGTGGGAGCACCCACATCACAATGTAGATAGAGGAGATCACCTGAAAGGTACACTAGATACATGGCTGTTATGAGAGGATGTGTTGTGACATAGCCATCTTCCTTTGATGAAGAAATTCAACAATTGGTTTGGGTTGATGCCATGGTGGAGGAGCATTACCCCATAGTTCGTAAAAATGTTTGGGATGTGGTCCCGAGATCAGAGGATAATTCTGTGGCAAGCTCTCATTGGATTCACAAGGTAAATAATGCTGCATATGGTAGTGTGGAGAAGAATAAGGCTAGATTTGTGGCCTATGGCTTTTCATAGTTAGAGAGAATTGACTATGATGAGACCTTTTCCCCTGTTGCAAGGAACTCATCGAACAAATCTATATTGGCACTATCAACGTAGATGGGGTGGAGATACATCGGATGGATGTAAAGACAACCTTCCTTAATGGAACAATTAAGGAAGAGGTGTCTATAGAGTAGCCTGAAGGTTTTGAAACCTTCGACCGTGAGTCACATGTGTACCAGCTCAAGAGAGTGTTTTATGGGCTGAAGCAAATACCTCGTGCTTGGTACACTAGGATAGGCAGCTACTTGACCGGGTTGGGCTTCATGAAGAGTAAAGTAGATGCAAACCTGAACCACATAGTGGTGGAAGGTAATTGTTTATTATTTTACTTTATATTGATGATATCATAATTACAGTTGATGATCAGCTGATCAAATATTGCAAGGAGGACCTTGCAAGAGAGTTTGAGATGAAGGACTTGGGGCTCATGCATTACTTTCTAGGCATGGAAGTATGGCAGGGTGATGGGGAGTTGTTTGTGTCTCAAGGCAAGTATGCCAACGAGATACTTAGGAGGTTCCACATGGAGAGATGCAAGCCTATGGAGACTCCTCTAGCTGGTAACTGGAGGAAGGAGGATGCTACTTCAGGAGAGGTAGTGGAAGCTATTGTTTACAGGCAGCTTGTGGGTTCACTCATGTACTTAGTGAACACATGATCAAATTTATGCTATGCAGTTAACCAGCTTAGTCAAGCGATGGTTAGGCCTACCAAGTTGTATTGGAAGGCAACAAAGCATGTATTGAGATACCTCAGGGGCAATACTCAATACAAATTATGGTATAGACAGATAAAGGGAGTGAAAATTCAAGGCTCCAGAGATGCAGATTGGGTGGGGAGTCCATTTGACTGGAAAATCATATTAGGAGGGATTTTCGGTATTGGGTCAGCGACAATTTCTTGGTACAACAAGAAACATAGATTGATTGCTTTCAGTTCGGCAGAGGCAGAGTACATGGCTGCAAGTCAGGCAGCATGTGAGGCCATCTGGATGAGGAATATCCTAGTTGGTCTATTTGGTCAATAGATGGATCTGACATTGATTTGCTGCGATAATCATAGTTGTATCAAACTCTCTAAAAATCAAGCTTTTCATGATAGGTCCAAGCACATTGATATCATATATCATCATCTACGGGATTGTGTACTGAGGCAGATCATGTTGTTAGAGTACATTCCCACGAAGGAGAAAGATGATGACATTTTGACAAAGGCATTGTCAAGATGTAAATTCGAGTTTCATAGAGATAGGATTGGGGTAGAAAACAATCCATTTCTTGTTGAGAGGGAGTGTTGAGAAGTGGCAACAAGAAGTTCCAGTTTAATTTGTCCTTGAATTAAGTTGTGAATTAAAATCAAATTCTATTCTCATAGCAACTTGTAAATAGTTAATTAAGTTTAATTAACTTAATTAGTTTAGGAATTTCAAGTTGGAAGTCTTTCTGTAGTCATGTATATGTTCTCCCTAATTTTTAGGGGTCTAGTATGAGTTTAAATTGAGTTGTAATTAGATAACTCAATTTAATGAGTTATGGTCAGTTAAATTGGTTCTAACTGTTTGTAGAACTAATATAGGACAAACAGTAAGTTGGTGCACTGGTGCATCCACAAGTGTTACTGCAATTAACTGAAGATTCCCTCATGAGAAACTCATGCATGTCAACTCAGAGAAAGACCCAGTTGAGACTAGAGTGCAAGGACAATGTACCATCAGTTGTATGATTTACTGAGTTGTAAATATCATGCATGCAATAAGAGGAGGACCTATGTTTGTATTTTGTAGTTTTTGAAGCATGAATTCCCTTTATATACGGGCTATTCATCCTAGGAATTGCGCAATGAAATAGGGGCTTGGCAGGCAGTGGAAATTGGCTAAGTGTTGGTTAATTGCAGGCTTGTGAGGTAGAGGATTGAGCATACTTTTGCGGAATTGTTGTTGTGAGAACAAGCTTTGCCTTCACTCATATCTTGATTTAATGCAATACAGATAGGCATGGTTTTGAGCTGTCGCTTTCCCTAGGAAAACTTATTGTGTTATGTGCCATTTATTTGTCTTATTCTTGTTCATATTGTTTTCATCGATCTATTGGCTTTCGCTGGTTGAAAGTGGAAGTATATTCTTGTCTTGTGCTTTAGTAAATTGCATGAGCTTGTGAATCTACATGAAATTATATAGATGAAACATTCAAAGTAAAAGGAATCTCCTAGTCCTTCAGTCTAGATGGCCAATTGTTCAAAGGATGCAATGTAGTCCCGTACTGTACCTGTTTTCTTCAGCTTAGTGAGACGAACCAAAAAGTGAGACTCCTGATCAAAGCGGTCACAAATGGATTTTGAGAACATGTTCCAAGTTTGCATCCCTAGGTAGAATTTCTGATGCCATTGCCACCACTGCCATCACTCTTAGTCCAAGTAAAGAGATCCCACATGTAGTTTAGTGTCATCCTCCTATATATTATTAAGGTGGAAATATTGTTCCATTTGTGCCACCCATACTACCGGTTAGATCCATCAAATTTTCACATGTCCAACTTGGGTGTTCGGTGGCTCAAACATTAGTGACCTCCATGGAAATGAATGTGATGGATAGATTCTACTTCTACATGTGCATCGACACTGTGTTCTTCCCCCATGGGTGCATGAGACTTGTTCAAGGCTCAAAATACTACTGTTGTGATTTTGTCGTTAAAGGATGCTTAGAAGTCATTGCATTTTTTCTCTAGGGATTCAATTTTCTCTGCGTCCATAACTTGAGACCTGGTATCATGCATACACTAGCCCTGGTCAAATTTTGAGCCTACTTAAGAGTAGTATGGTTGGAAAGAGGGTGAGCTCCAGAGTCTAGTGATGCGGGTCACTTAAAGTTGTGTCAAGAAAAATTTGGGACCACATGAAAATTGGGGGCTTATAGGTGAATGGTACCACTACAATCAACTCGTCGTCCTGAATCTTATGGGATAGGTATCTTGCAAGCATCTTGTGATGGCCCCAAACTATTTTTTTTTTTAAACTCTAAAAGGAGATTTACTACCAGCTAATCAATACTAGGGTGATTGGAATACAAAATGCTTGGTACTAGCAATTATCCTGCGAAAATTGGGGTTGGACTGTAGTAGAAGAAACCCAAAAGTCTTGACACTGTAACATGTTCTACGACAATATGATCTGGACTATGGTGGAAAAAACCCTCACTGCATAAACATTTTGATCTGTGCTATGAAAACCCCAACTACTAAATCTCATTTTTGTGGCGGTGACAGAACCCCAAATGCTGGATCTGATCTGTAAAACAACGATTAAACCCCAACTATTGAATCTAATCTAAATAAAAAGGTAGGGGGTAATCTTTAGATAACTGAGGGAACTATGGTCACAAAGGAGTGTCAGGTACTACAGATCGTGATATATGTAGGGGTCCAATAGTAGTACTCGACCCAATATTTCATAGCACCAACTAAAAAGGATCGGCTATACCCTTATCTGTACTACCCAACTACCTTATTGTACGTATGATGAATCTCTTCGAATGTTATTCTCAGTGTATTTTAACAACGAGGTAACCAATGCTTTGTCTAAGGTTAGGTTTCAGGCTACCCTAGAGGGGCTTCTGATATACCCAAGGGTTTGTAGAAGTGTAGTCCATGCAACGTTCTATCTAATACATTACTACTCAAAGGGGTACCCAAAGGGGTTACAAGGGAGTCCAACAAGTGTTACCACCTCTTGTAGTTCTTGGTGCATGACGAGCCTCATAATTGGGTAACTATATGGACCTTAATACACCTCCAGGCTTACTAAAATCAACCTTTCTCATAATTCCTTACATGTTTTAATTATATTTTTCCTAATGAGATGAGTAAAAGTAAGATGTATGTCTAGTGGTCTAATGTGCATTGATTGTAGATTTTTGAGAGCAAAACATGGCAATTTTGGCTTATTAAGGGTAGAAAATCGAATGAGACAAGGAGGAGAGATTATAGGAGATAGATCCTCCTCATTAAATCCTCACTCATTCGAATATTCCTCAATCAAATGACACTAGCTCAAAGTTGCAAGCAGTCGAGTCATGGAGATCATGGGAAGCCGAGCCAGTGACATTTAAGAGCTAGTTCATCTTGAGTTTGGTAGCCAAACCTCCCTAGATTTAAGGAATTTGTTGGAGACTTCAATGGTATAAATAAGGAGGCCTAGAGCCTCATTAGGATTCAGATTTTATTATGTAAGAGCACTAAGCATTTTTGAGTGCAAGTTTGTGGCAAAACATTGTTATTTAATTTTTCTGATATGATAATGAGAATGAGAATTTCCTTGATCTAACATTGAGTTGACTCAAAGGGTTGAAGCTCTTGCATTAGGGCCCAAAGCTAATAGAAAAGGTTGCTCTTATTGTACTTTTATGCTTAGGTTATTTCATAGATTAATTGTTGGATTGGTTTTAGCATTGTTTCATTGCAAGTAGTGGTGAATTTGATTAGTTTGCTTCCATTTGTGCATTACTTTAGCAGTAGCTTTAGAGAGATAACGAAATACCAAAAAGGCTGATAGCAGGTAGATTTGCCCTCACTCCTCCCTTTAGGGACCATGGTTTGAGGAAAAACTCCTATTCAACCTCAAAAAGATAGAATTATGATTTCTTATGGAATTTAGGGTTTTCTGCTACTTAGGTCAGCATCTTTTTAGTTTTCAAAAATAGGTTTCAATTGTCATTTATGATATCTTTAGCTTTGTATTAGATCTCATGGTGTTTCACCATATTCTGCAAGTATTTCCATGCATGAACTAGGCAACTAAATAATGAAATTCTGTTTCCTTAAGTTGATTGGAAATCTTTCTTGTTTGACATGATTCATGGATCAATGCTAGTAATGTATGTATTGCAGGAGTTTCCATAGTGTAGGAAGATATCATGACAACAACCCCAGCCTAACCTCATCCATCCATGATCACCAAAAACCACTAAGTCCCTCAACCAATTCATCATTCCATAAGAAAAACTTTCTATGTTTTTTGAGAAAATCCAACCATCTTACACACTCTATTTTGAACTCTGAAGAAGTCCTAGCCACTCCCTTGCCTTGGTTCTTCCATCATTCACCTTCCTTAGGACCTATACCACCTTCCAAATCTCTCCTATTGCTCTTGGCCAGATCCTGTAGCAGGGAAAATTTTAAGAACCACCCTAAATTTATATGTATAATAAATGGGCTAATCCCCATGATACATAGGAAAAATAGGAGGTGATTTTATCAATAATATAATATGTATATATAATTTTTTTGGCGAATCTCTCACCAGATTATATTATCTTGTACAGTGATGGAGAATCTTTCACTGAATTATAAAATCTTGTAAGATCTTGGCAAATCTTTTACTAAATAATAAAACATTGTGAAGTCTTGGCGAATGTTTTGTTTAAGTATGAAACCATATACGATAATAAGAAAACTTATTGATTAAACTGTAATATACTAACATACATGTTTGGAAAAAGAAACATAATTTTCTCTTCCGACAAACAATGTTGCAAGTTTCAGTGGCCGTGTTTGTCAAGGTTCTTACAATACACTCTTTCATATCCTTCTATTGGTTTTGATAATATTCCACAACAAAGTTCTTGTAGGTGTTGATATTGACAACGAGTTCTGTCAAGGTAGGAGAGATTAATCTTTTCTCTACAACTTTTGTCAAGCTACCACTTTTTTCAAGTTATCAAATTTCTTTCTTATTCCATAGACTCCATCTGCGAGATAAAAAAAAAAAACATCAAGTTTGTTTACCCCAACACACCAACAAGTAGCAAGCCCCAACTATATTATATAAGAAAGTATTAGGTATCCCAAGGGCTTGAAGGGGATCTAATTGAAAGAAGTGACCATTGTGAGAATCCTTCCAATCAATATATGAATATATAAATGTAGATTTATTATTATTTTAATTCGAAATCTTTAATTAAATAATAAAATTTAATTATGTCTCTCCCAATCTAAATTGCTTATTAGCATAATTCACTACGCTCATAGGTCTCGCATTTTTTAACAACGTTGTAACATGTAGATTAATTTCCTTTTTGGTGAACAATCTCCACCTTTTAGGAAAATATGGTGCAATGGCTCCAACCCCTACAGATCATTAGGACAAACTAAGAATAGCACAGAAGATGAAAGGTTGTACAAACCAACTTATTTTTCAAACAACTAATCAACATCAGTACCTAAACTTTTTCATGAAGATATCATATTGGGAATGTTTGAAAAATGGTGAGAAATCTTCTGCGAGTGTGATGCGGAAAGAGTGATAAAGTTTCATTGTTTTGAATTTTTTTTGTTAAATCAGAAAAAGTTGAAAACCAATATTAATGGAGATATTGGTATTTTTTACTAAATTTTGTGAAGTGACTAAATGTAGCTTTAACCATTCACCTTAAGATGTTTTAACAATATAATTTCCTAAGTCTATTTAATATCTTCATTATCATAAAAACCAACCTATATCCATCTTAACTCCACATCTACCACTCTTAGGGGGATGAAATCTATTTATCCCTTTGAGCACTTGGTAGACCCAAAATTAAGATGGATCTAAGATGATAGAATTTCCCCTTTAAATAGTCTATGCTCACATGAATACCATGGTATTACCATGGGTTATGGTAAACCCGGAGCTTAAAAATTACTATTAGTAATTTATAAAAATTAATAAAATTAATAATTGATTTTTATTTTATTTTTTATTTTAACCAAGTTAAAATGTTTAACATACATTAAATTACAACATCCATTTTTACTCTTGATCCACCAAGCCCCGAGAGGGATCAAATATTTTTTTCACTCTATGCTAGTTTGCATATCACAATATTTGATACCTCTCAGGGCTTAGTAGTTCTAGAGTAAAGATGGATCTATGCTGGTTTAATTCCCCCATTTAAATAGGCTACATTCCATGTGAATACTATGGGTCAAAACCATGTGCCATTTTTATTTTTATTAAGGTTAATAATGTTTTTTGCATGGTATTAATAATAATCTAGCCCATGGTATTTGGCCCATATGTTTCAGCTAAATATAACGCATTTTTTGAGTGTTCGTAAATATAAAGTGATTTATGGAGTAAATATAAAAAAATATTTTATTTGTTTACCATACCTCTCGTTTATTTATATTTTTATTAATTTACCATACCTCTTTTACAAATATGGTATTTGTCCCATAGGATTCACTTAAATAAAACCTCTTTTTTGAGCCTTCATAAATAGAAAGAGGGTTATGGACTAAATATAAAAAGAGGTTTTATTTATTTACCATACGTCTAGTTTATTTATATTTTTATTTATTTACCATACCTTTTGAGTAAGTATAAAAAGAGGTTTTATTTATTTACCATACCTCCACTTTATTTATATTTTTATTTGTTTACACCCTTGCATGTATATAAGGTGACTTACGGAGTAAATATAAAAAATGTTTTATTTATTTACCATACCTCTCATTTATTTATATTTTTATTAATTTACCATACCTCTTTTATAAATATGGTATTTGGCCCATAAGATTCACTTAAATAAAACCTATTCTTGAAAATTAGGGCGAATGGAAAGTTGCAACTCCTAATTTTAAGGGCTAAATTTACCTTTTTTACCCTCTCCCTTAAAATAAGGTGGGCTATTTGAGGCGATTTGTAAAAATGTACTATGATACAAAATTTTCGCCCACTAAAAATTTAAAACCCCTTAATTTCGCCAAAGGGTGAACATTCGCCCCTAAAATTTTCCTTGTAGGAGCATTAGGACATCCTATAGGAAGTGTTAGGACATCTTGTAGGATGACCTTTAGTGGCCTGTTTGAGGCCGATTTGTGGAAAAAGCATCTAGGAAGATAGGAGAAGACCCCTACTTGCCTCCCAAGCCATATGACCTTTCACCACCATCTCTAACCCACCTGCCACACCAACAAGAAGATTTAGCATTCACATTTTCACAAAAAAGGGACAAAAAGGAAAAAAGAGTTATTGTGTTCATTCATGTGCACAACAGTAGAATGTTTAGTTATTTCAGATTGCATGCTTAGGACAGTTAGGATTACACATATGTTAGCTTAGAATTCTTCTGAAGCACGATCTCTTATCTATTGGTTAGATGAGTGGTGTGTTTAAAGCATTAATTTCAGTCTTTCCTTATTGTAGTAGACAATACTTCAATTCTCCCAATTAGTGCAAAATTCCCCTTTTTTCATTGGTAATCAAACTTCTTCTGAATCAATAGAAGGATGGTTTGAGAAACCATAGTGGTCTATTTCCAGCTCATCAGTGACAAAGAGTGGACCCATCGCATCTGCATGTGTATACAACACTGCCACCTTCAAGTTTGTACGAACCCCGGGTTGATAAAGTAAAGTTGGTAGCCTAGGAGTTGCAACATTCTTGTTTCAATACTGGTGCTCATCACTTTTTGGCGCTGTTGTTGGGGAGGTGTCTGAGTAGATGTTATTTCTTCTTTCTTTCTTCCATTTCTTATCTCTTTCATTCAACTATTAGCTTCATTTACGCAAAAGTAATTGTAAGTTTCTTTCCTTTCCTTTCCATTTTGCAAGTAAGATTTCATTCAACAATTAGTTTCCATTCAGTTTGTTATTTCAATTCTATAATTAGTCTTAAATCTTGAAAAAAAAAACAAAACAAGAACACTTCTTTCATGCCTCGTAGGAATAGCGATAACTTAGGGAATTTTTTACCAAATACACCCACCACTTCCAATAGCCAACCTTCCCTCTTCTTTGGTGGCTGTGAATTGGAGGACCCCTTAGGCGAGCAACCATATATTTTTGAAGAGCCTACGGGGGGATAAGAAGAAGGAGAACACATTCCAACTGACCTAATGGATGAAAATAGAAATGATAGAGGAGATATAGAAAGAATTGAGGGTGCTTCTCCCATCAGAGAAACCAATGGGGATGCCAAGATGAAAAACATAAGCCCCTCTGCTCTTCCTCACTTCCATGGCTTGACCTCAGAAGATCGAGATAATTTCTTGTTTGAGTTCGCTGTCATATGTAGAACTTATGATTACACCACTGATTATCAGAATTTGAAATTATTCCCATCCAATCTTAAGGTAGCACCTTTGTGCTGGTTCATGGGTTTACCTAGGGATAACATCACAACCTAGGCTTAGATGCAACAAGCCTTCAACAATAAGTATCAGGACTACTGCAGGTCCAAAGACACTAAAGAGGAAATTTTTAGAATGACCTTGGGACATGATGAATCCTTAGAGGATTATGAGGAAAGATTCCAACTTAGCTACAAAAGGGCCAAGTGCACACTTGATCCTGAGTCATTGAAGCTAGTCCTACTCAAGGGGGTCAGGGAAGACCTTCTGGATACCCTAAACCTGCTAGTAGGAGGGGACATCTACCAGCTACCCTATGATGATATCAAGACTGTCTTTAAGAACCATTCTAGGGAAGCTAGGAAAAAGGGTAGGGGTAGTCAACCAATGGCCAACTCATCCTCTTCCAACACATCCATAAAAGGTGAAATTGGAAATATGATGGAAGATTTCAAGAGTGAAATGCTGCAAAACCTTGCCCTACAGATGGACACTATGCACATCAAGAGAAAAAAGGAGGAAAAAGAGAGAGCATTAGCCATCTTCTACCCTAGATGCACAAGGAGGAACCCTAGGAATGAATGTCCATTAAACCTTATATAAATTTGCTCGGTCTATGAGGAAAACCACTCCATAGACAAGTGCCCTTCTCTACTTGGACTAAAATTTGTGTACCAAGGAACTAAAGGGGTGACTAAACAACTCTACTACATAAATCAAAGGAGGCCTCATGGGCCTCGACCATACCAATAGAGCATGCAAGGGTCATCCTATGCATATTACAACCCTAACCAAAACACATCCATTCCCTCTTGGGGGCCCCTTGCTCATCCCTCTTGGTCTACACCCTCTCCTTTGTCTTTTGCACCTCAGTACCATTCCCAACCGACAAACCAGTCATTTCAGCCATATACTCCTCCGCAAAGCAATGGAATGCACCACCCCAGGGGTGGAGGGACCCATACAACAATGCTCCAGCTTTATTGCCTTCACCTCCTACTCAACCACAAATTTTACACCTTGATCCACTTAAGTAACCTTAGATGTCTGCCCAGCCTAATTCGAACCTGAACAATAGATAGGCACAATAAGTATATAGTGGAGAGACATCCTACCCTGCTTATGCTGTGGAAATTCAGGAAATAAACCTAATGTCTTAGAGAGTACTCACTGACAACCAACCTCCATCTCCACCTAGGGAGAGTGAGGAGGAAAGAGAGGAAAGTATGCCTAGAGTGAATCCATGACCCCTTCCTGAAAGATTAACTCATCCAGTCCATCCTACCCTAGAAGAGAATGAACTTCTGGGTGAATTGAAAAATCTATGTGTCAAAATTCCACTTCTCCAAGCCATTAAGGATGTACCTATTTACAACAATCTGATTAAAGAGAAGTGTTTCAAACATCCAGGGATGCGATAAAGAGACACCCCTACCATTAATGTCATTTGGCAGCTGTACGAATTAATGCTGGGGCAGGTAATTTTCCCAAAATACTTAAACCCTGGAAGCCTTGTAGTAGATGTGCACATCAATGGCACCATTGTCCCACACACATTGATTAATCTTGGGGCTGCCATTAATGTAATAAATAAGGACACTATGCTCAAGCTAAATCTCCAGGGTTCATTAAGAAAGACCAAAATAGTCTTGTAGCTTGCAGACCGTTCCACAGTATCCCCTGAGGGGATTGTTGAGGATGTGATGGTCTCCATTGACTCCTGGGAGTACCCTGCAGACTTCCTAGTTCTCCAGCCTAAGTCCAAGCTTAATGGTTATCCTATCATACTTGGGTGGCCTTGGTTAGCCACTGCCAATGCCTACATCAACTGCAGGGCTGGAAATATGACTATAAAAATGGGCATATGTCGAAGCAGTTGGTCTTGTACCCTCCTACTCGAACATCTTTAGAAGATGATTTACCTTTATGGCTAGAAGAGGAGGAAGAAGATGAAGTCTACTTAGCCCAACTTTACACCCTAGAAACTGCCATGGGAGGAGGACAACCAGATGAAGATGATTTGATTGAACACATACTCCAAAATCCAACTCCCAACACCTTGTCCTTAGAGGAAGTAGTAAAGCAGATTGATCTATGCTTAGCCAATTCAAACCCTAATCGTGTCAAGACAATAGAATTCGGTCCTAAAATAACTTTGAAAATGAACCCCTTTCTGTCTATACACCAAGAAGAAGAGTTGTGTAACATGCTAAGGGAACATCTGGATGCCTTTTCTTAGAGTTACAAAGAAATGAAGGGAGTGCACCCCTCGGTGTGTACTCACTAGATTTATATCAAAGAAGGTTGAAAACCAGTCCAACAACCCCAAAGGAAAATGAATCCAACTCTCAAGGATATAGTCAAAGAATAACTGCAAAAGCTGTTGGATGCATGATTGATTTACCCTATCTCGGACAGTGAGTGGGTTTATCCTTTGGTGCTAGTTCCAAAGAAAAATGGGAAGTGGAGGATTTGTGTCGATTACATAGAGTTAAACAAAAAGGACCATTTCCCTCTACCTTTGATTGACCAAGTGTTAGATGGCCTAGAAGGAAAAAGTTTTTCTCTTTCTTAGATGGGTTCAACGAGTACAATCAAATCTAGATTAGCCTAGAGGACTAGGATAAAACCACCTCCACTTGTCCTTGGGGTACTTTCGCTTATAGGGTCCTTCCTTTTGGCCTATGCAATGCCCTTGCCACTTTCTAGAGGGCAGTCCTGAGTATCTTTTCCAAGCTAGTTCATGATGTAGTGGAAATTTATATGGATGATTTTACACCCTATGGGTGTGATTTCCAAGAGGCTGTCTCCAACTTAAGTAAGGTGCTGAACAAATGCATTGAAATGGACTTGTCCCTTAGCCCTGAAAAATGTGAGTTGTTGATGACTGCAGGGACTGTTCTAGGTCATTCAATATCTCAGAAAGGACTGCAGGTGGACTCAAATAAGATAGCCATCATCCAAAGGGTCCCACCTATGCAAAAATAGAGGGATGCTATAAGTTTTCTAGGCTTAGCTGGATACTATAAGATATTTATAAAATACTTTAGCAAGTTAGCTTCTCCTTTATTTGGGTTATTGGCCAAAGAATCTGAATTTTTATGTTCAGAAACTGTCAAGAGGTCTTAGACACCCTAAAGGACAAGTTGACTACTGCTCCTATTCTCCGAGGCCCAAATTGGGCTCTTCCTTTCCATATACATGCTGATGCCTCTCACAAAGCCATAGGAGCAGCTCTAAGCTAGATAGATGACAAGCTACCTTATGCCATTTACTTCATCAGTAAGAATCTGTCAAAAGCCGAGCTGAACTACATAGTGACTGAGAAGGAGCTCCTAGCTGTTGTGGATTCATTGAATAAATTTAGGCATTACATTACATGTTACCAAACATTTGTACATAATGACCATGCTACAATTAGATACTTGATGAATAAACCTGATGTAAATGCCCAGATTTTTAGACGGTTACTTTTATTGCAACAATTTGATTTAACTATTATTGATAAGTCTGGAAAGGAGAATGTTGTTGCAATTTTTTTTTTTATTATCCAGATTGACTTTGCCCACAGGGGAGGAAGGAATGGTTGATGATCAGTTACCGGATGAACACTTAGTAACCATTTCAATTCTCTCTCCATGGTTTGTTGACATAGAAATTACTTGGTGTCTGCACAGTTTCCACCAAATTTGTCCTCTAAGGAAAATATCAAGATTGTGAGGAAGAGCGTCCCATTCACTTGGATTGGGGGAAACCTCTTCAAACTATGCCCGGATCAAATTCTGAGAAGATGTGTCAGGGAGGAGGAAGTATTTGACATCTTTCTGACCTGTCATGATGGGCCTTATGGAGGTCACTTTGCAACCAAAAGGACAACATTCAAGGTGCTACAAGCTGGTTATTATTGGCCCACTCTTCACCAAGATGTGAGGAGGTATACTAGTCAGTGTGATCGGTTCCAAAGGATGGGGAAACCTACCCCAAGGGATGAAATGTCTCTGCAACCTCAAGTGACTTTCAAGCCATTTGACAAGTGGGGCATGGATTTCATTGGACCCATTGACCCTCCCTCAAGGGAAAAAACAATACATCATTATGTGCACTGACTATTTAACCAACAGGGATGAAGGCAAGGCCATCAAAGAAGCAACAGAAGAGAAAGTGGTTGCGTTCTTAAGGGAAATGTATTTTATAAGTTTGGGTACCCTAGAGAACTGGTCACTGATCAAGGTAATCAATTTACATCTCATATGATTGAAAATTTGTTAAGTCAACACAAGATCAAGCATAGAACATCCACTCCTTACCACCCACAAGCTAATGGGCAAGTGGAGGTAACCAACAGAGCACTAGAAGACATTCTGACCAAAGTGATTAGCAGTAACAGAAAGGACTGGGCAAACAGATTAGTTGAGGCCACTTGGGCCTACAATACCACCTGGAAGACCACCACTAGATTCACTCCTTATGATTTGGTCTATGGGAAGAAGGCCCTGCTGTCCATTGAATTTGAATACAACACCTTAAGAATGGCAGCACAACTGGATCTAGATCTCACCAGGGCACAACAAGAAAGATTTCTCCAGCTGAATGGGTTAGATGAATTTAGGATGCAGGCCCTCCTGCACACAGAGGTGACTCAAGTTCAAAGGAAGATTTGGCATGACAAGAACATAAAGGACAAACAATTTCAAGAAGGTGATTGGGCTTTGTTGTATGATTCCAGATACAATGATTTTAAAGGAAAGTTAAGGAATAGATGGTTAGGGCCTTATGTCATAGAAAAATGTCATGATAATGGTTCAATATAGATAAGAACCATTGATGTAGAGACTATTCCTTTACTTGTCAACTGGTACAGATTGAAGGTCTACAAGAAACCCTTGTCAAGGCAAGAACTCATTAATGGCATCAGGAAGATAGTGATGGTGGTGGAGAAAATATCAACTTCTACCCCATCAAGTCCCTGAAAAAAAATAAAAGAAAAAAGAAAAAAAAGGAAAAAAAGAATAAAGAGACTCGGGTGAAAACCTCCATGAGGCACCTGAGTCCCACTGTTGGGTTGAAAATATCCTGAGGTGGCCCAATGGTGTGAAAAAAAGAAAAAAGAAAAATATCTATGGGTGAAAACCTATTTTGAGGCACCTAGGGCTAGGATGAAAACCTCCTTGGAGGCAGACTAGTTGTTTTCAAAAAAGAGAAAAAAAAAGAGAGAAAAAAAAAAGTTTGAAAATGTTGTTTGTAGGTTAGCAGGAGGAGGGTCAACACAACTTGAGAGGAACAGAAGGACCTACACAATCCATATTTTAATTCCTCCATCTCATATTCTTCATTATTCCATCAATCCTTCCATTTATGAACTCCTCCAACTCAGTTTACACAGGCTCTGTGTTTTCTACAGGATTCCCTGTAATCCTATAGGATTCCCTGAAAACCTACAGGAGTTTCCTGTAGGAATTACAGTGGCTTTGGAATCCCAAGAAAAGTGACCCTAGAGAAAGATTACTAGCCCGTGTCAAAAAATAAAATAATCACTCCACCACATCATCACCATGCCTTTCATCACCTTGTTACCCCTGCATCCATCCAATAAGTCAATTCAAAAAAAAAAATATACAGTTTTCAAAGAAGAAAAAAAACAAATAGAAGAGGGTGAGAATAGAGGATAGAGGGATAATAACTGAAGGCTATACCTCTCACCTACCATTCACTAGAACCCTTCTCTACTCATGTCAACAATCCTCATGGTCTAGAAGTGAAAAAGAATATGAAAGTTTAGGGGAGAAGCAGCTACAGGACATCCTGTAGGTTTCCTATAGGAAATCCTATAGTAGCCTATCCCACAAAGGAAATTTCACTGGGTTGCAGCCATCTTTGGCATAAATATTCCAAGGTTAAGGAAGCTTCTCCAGAGCTCAGTAGCAACAACAAGATCATTAACATCACTCTCTAGGACCTACACATCCGAGGAAACAAGCATCAAAAGAGGCCAAGACAAAAAATATGCAGCAAATACATAGCACAGGGACATCATTCTCCAACAAGCAACATCATCAAAGTATCTTACCCATAGGGATGTCATATTACTCATGCTCTCTCGTTAGCACGATATGATAAAAAATGTAGGATTATGTAAGAGTTGGTTTTTTATAAGAAAAGGTGGCCAGTTAACTTGGCCTCCTTCGGCTAGTCGATGAGGGGAAAACAGATAGACCACTCCACACGTGGCAGAAGTCAAATCAGAAGAACAAGGAGATGATGCCAAAAATGGTTAAGTTATGGAGGAAAAAAGTGGGAGATGATTACGAGGTAAGTGGAATGATGGACTGATAGTGGGACCAACGATCCAAAAGGAGGTGCTCGTACTTAGACAACCAACACACCATCCCACACGATCATCCATATAAGGAAATAAAACACTAATTACCACACTAAAAGAGCATTCAAAATCTCAAGGATTCATTGAAAAGAGGTTGCCTAGGCCTTCTTGAAGCAACACCTATAGGAGAGAGTGAGCATTTTGCAGCGTAGAAGCACCTACATGATCCTACAGGATCCTAGAGGAGGACCTACAAGATATAGAGCAATCGTCTATAAGATTATCAGTGGGCACTAAGGAAGGAGAGATCGAATATTTTCCTCATTAGAATGTAACTAGTGAGGTAGGAGCTATACCTTCCCATGTTTTCCTGTTAAAAAGAAGAAAAAATCCTCATTTGGTTAAGGGAGTTGCAGTCTAGGAGAATTATATTGCAGAGTTAACATTTAGATCTCTCTCACCCACCATAATTCTTGAATTATATCCATACAAGCCTCCACAATTACTAGGGAAAGATGACAGGGGGTTTTAACAAGAGGGAACCTCCAAACACAGTAAGAATTCATTAGCACCCTCCTGTAGTAGAAATTTTCACAAGGCACAATTGGATGGGGTTCTTTGAAAGAATAAGAGGATATAATGATGAGGTGGATAGAGACTTTGCTCTCTCACTCATAACCCTCACTAGGACCCTTGCCAATGTTGTGGTGAAAGGCCTATCAGTAGTAATGACCCCTGAAGTTATAAGAAGAATCACCAGACTCCCTTTAGGGTTACCTTGGAGAAAAGAAGATAAGGGTAACAACACCCTTGCAAAGAAGAAATTATTTTTGGAAGAGGAGGAGGAAATGGAGGACCAAAATGGGGTCAGAAGAGAAAACGTTCCATACCCTTGGAATGAAGTTAGTTACCACCTCATTAAATATATATCATGTGAAGGGAGATACAATGTGGTGTATGGATACCATTTCATACTCCTCCAAGAACTAAAATTTGGAGCAGATACACCTCCTCAAAATAGATTAAGTATACCCTACTTTCTTCTTTAATCAATGATAGATATGAGCATCAAAGTGAAGGAGGGAAAACATCAACAACTAGCCCATCATGGGTTGATCAAACTTATCATAGAATATGCTGTACAAAACCTAAGACTCCCTATTACATGGACAAGTTTCAGAGACATGCAGGCAGAGGGAGCAATTCAAGCTCTTGAATATGACAAAATCCCCACTACTAGTGAGCGGAATGAAGAAACAAAAGGAGAAAATGAAGAAGAAAAAGAGGAGGAAAAATATGAAGAAAAGGAAGAGGAAACAAAAGAAGAGACAGATGAGAAGACTGAGGAACTAGAGAAACAAGAGAAAGAGAAAGACAGGATGAGAAGGAGAATGGAAAAGAGGAAGCATAATAGAAAGAAGAATAGAGGGTTACAATTGAAGGCAAATAAGGGGAATAATCACCAAAGGTATCTCTAGAACTCACAGATAAATAGGTAGCAACTGCTCTTACTGCCCTAAGTACACCTATCAAGTCAAAAGGGAAAAGACAAAGACAAACCCCACTATACTTTAGGACAAGAAAGATCACAATGATTAGGCAAGGAAGACCTCAAACACCCACCAAAACTCCTATTGTCATTGAAGACTCACCAAAGTAGCAAGAAAATATAGCTTCTCTTGAGAAAAATCAAGGAGAAGGATCATCGGGACAAGCCTCTCCCAAATATCCCATCACATATGTTAGGAGGCCTGTCACAATGTCTTCCTCATCAAAGGGAAAAGGTATCCTACAGGAGACACAAAAAGATCTACAGGAAGCAGAGGCCATCCTACAAGAAACTCTGTTAAACCTACAGGAAACTTAGAAAATGGACCAAGAATGTATCACTCAGCAAGAAACAAAGAAGGAAGACCCAGAACTCAAAGAGCCTAGTCCACAACCCAACCTCAACTCTTACTATAGGTTCATTGAAGGGGGTAGGGTCATCCCACAAAAGTTTTCCATCCCCTTATTCTTTGAACTTGAGAAAGAGAGGGCAAGGACACATAGGTGGATGCAAATTGCCAAATCAAAAGGAGTGGAGGATGTAGGCCACATGGAGGAGAAATTGAAGGAGATGGGCAGAGAACTGAGCAGCATAAGGGACAGAGAGGCAATGATGAAAGCTCAGTTAGAAGCAGATAATGCATGGCTAAGGGGACAATTACAAGAAAGGGAAAGCCAATTGGCAGCTATGGCCAGTTTATCCTTAGAGGAAATCTAGTGTAGGATGCCAACAAAGTCTTATGTCTTGTATCTCAAAGAACACTGGATACAATTCCAAATTAAGACTTTCGCACAGAGAGACACTATGCCCTTCCAAGACTATAGACAATTCATTGATCTCTGTGATCAAAGCACCTTGGAAGATAGAGCAAAAATGTCTGAGTTTTACCTACACAACTTGGCCTTGACAGATTTGAATGTGTGGGACCCAAATTCAAAGCTAGGAGACTTGCAATTGATGGCCTTAACATCATGGATGAATCATGAGGAGGCAAGAGCTACAAATATGAAAAAGGTAATGGCAAGAGAAGAGACAAAACCACTTATGATCAGAGCTGAACAATCCAATCCAATGGCTGTCATCAACACCCACAACCTGATTGCAAATGATCCTAAGATTGCACCTAAGTACCTTGCTGCAGAAGAGCTAGAAGTCACACACTTTGAAGACATTTTCAGATTGCTAGGAGATGACAACATGCAAGCTTTCCAAAGGAGATGGAACACCTTGCCTTACAACTTGAAAATCAGAGAATACCATTCTCCTCAGAGAATGAGAGAAGCACTAAACAAAACACCCATGTACAAGCAAGCTCTACAAAGACTCAAAGTCAATTGGATTGGCTTGAGACTCAGTCCACCACTACTTTTAGGAATGCTGGAAGGAAGGAAAGAAGAAGAAGAAAGAAAGCAATGGGAAGAGATAGAGATGAAGGAAAGATTTTATTCATAGGAAGAAGAAAGTACAACAGAATCACGGGATGCCAGGGAGGCCACCAGAGCAATGAAGGACATGGATCACCATATCCTTCTTTAAAATATAGATCCTCACCTTTTGTTGATATAAAGGGGGTAGAAACTATGGGATTGGTTTATGAAATTGAAGGTTCCCAAAACTCTATTTTCTTAATATGTGCTCCTAGTACAAATATCTTAGGAGATGTTGACCTCCATGGAGAAACTTTAGTTGATTCCTTCTTCGTAGTCACCTTTCCTTGAGTAGAAGATTATTCCTTGGATTTTGAAATGATCTCATGTAAGAAGGTTACTCTTCCCAAGTCCCGATTATTCTTCTTACTACCTTGTCCTCTTCCACCTGCATGGTCAGTTTTTTTGGGGGCACTGTATTTTTCTTCTTCACTACTCATACAATGAAATCCTAGGTGTCATGACTCCTACAAGGTCGATCCAACTTCAGTATGCTGAAGTGATGCACAAGTTATTACTGCTCATCTTATCGCTCAAAAAAATCAGACTCGAGAACACATCTACCACACTTTAATCAACACATGCAGATAAACTAGTCACACATATGCACCTCTAATAGCCTTCCTGAAAAATGACACCAAAATTTTGGGTGGAACAAATTTTATTTTTAATTTAAAACAACACGTCTAACTCTCACATTAATTGTCAATCTGGGAAGGCCTTCTTATTTCAAGGCTATCACACAAAGTATATGAAAGGACAAATGATGACTAATCTTAATGAATCTCAAACTCAATTTTTGTAATAACACTCTCAACAATCCAACACTTTGGTTGTTACACTCTCAAACCTTTCACACACTTTCAGGAAATAAACAAATAATGCAGAATAAACCACTCTATCACACAATCACTCTTATTTAGAAAGAAACAACACTCCTGGAAACCATTCACTCAAGAAAATGTTGAAACACACATTCAAATGAAATAAACACACCATCAAATTGAAATAGGAATTAAATAATTGTCATACTAACAAAATGATTGGTCCAGGACCTATGTTGTTACACAATATAGAGGTTAGAATTCCACAATTATTCAAGCATGAACAAGATTAACAATAACAGTAACAAGAATCATATATGAATCGTAATTGAGAGAAAATAAATTAATCTGTTGCAGTACCTTCCTAACTAGTGATCCCTACTAAGAAGGAGGGCCCTTCCTTCCTATCATGGGTGGATACACTACACAATACACAAGTTAGTTAGTAGAAAGGCATGTTACCATGAATGATTGAATTTGCATTAATGAAACATACATGATTACAATGATGGTTCTCTCCCCCTCTCTATGATTATCTATATGTATATCAATATCTCTTCTTGCGGTCAGAGAGCACACCTCTTTATAATTTCATATTACAAAGATAAGATCATCATGAGAATCTCTCGGTTCTCATGTGATCTAAATCGAGAATACATATTAACATTTTGATCACAATTTCCATGGTTGGGACAAAGTTGTAACAACTTTTCCATATTACAATATTTCATCTTATGGAAAATCCTAACTACTTTAGCCTCATTGTCCATGAATATCTCATTTCGTGGTTAAACTAACTATGACCAAATACTTTTCTAGATTGGTCTTCATTACTAATTAAAGGAGATCAATGTGTCCAAAATAAGTCTCGTGTGTATCAACAACATTCAATGAGTCCTTCTCCCAACCTTAGTGAGGCAAAAATGGAAAGTGAAATCCTGTAACTCAGTAGACCACATACCCTAAAACAATCCATTTGTTAGTTTTATAATAAAAATAGCCTAAATCAATAGTTCTCATTAGTCTATTCAATCTGTTGGGAGCTTCTAAGATCACAACCATGACTATTACAAATTACAAGCACACTTAGATCGTAAGGATGACATATAAAAAGAGACATGCTTAGGTTGGTAGTGGTTGTTACAGTGATAAAGTATGGCCTTGAGAATCAAAAAGGGTAAAGAAAGGATAAGAAAATGGATGCAAAAAGATGTCAATTCCACATCACAACAATTTTCATGACCTTTTTGAGATTAATTTGTGTGGGAGTTAATTGTGTTTATGACTTATTATCTTGTGGTGAAGAACTCACTCAATTTTGGTTTAATCATAAAATTTGAAATGTAGAACAATCTCTATGATTTTTGAGTTCTAAGATTGAACGTGTAAAGCATATTTGTAGAGGTTTTATGTGTTATTGCATGGACTGGGTAATCTCTTAACATAGTTGCAACAATTTCTTGTCCAACAAGCTCTGTTAAATAATGGTTCTGCCATGAATCATAAAAGTATTGTGTCATATTCATGAGTGATAGAGGTCAAATTCATATTGACGATTAGACAGTTTGAGCTGGAGCATTTGTGGCACGAGACTGATATGCTATGTGATGAAATGGTACTTGTAGATTGATGCCTCCAATGTCAAAGTCTGATAAGAACGTATGGATTATGAGTAATTAAATATGTCGTAGAGTGCACATGGTCAAAGACATAGAGAGATGATGGGTGGTTTAGGAATGTATGTGGTTGTGTGTTTGAAGTGTGGTGATTGTTGGTTCAAAACAGACATTCCAGTATAGAAAATGATTCACGTTGCATTGCAAAGATCTAATGCTAAATTTTGTCATAAAACTTGTAATAGAGTTCGTATTGTGCCTAGCCATTTGTCAAACTGAGAAAATCTAAACACGATATAATCATTACTGTTCTTACTCAGAGCTAGAGATTAATGCATCCACAAATTTGTAAATGAAGTATTTGAGTGTTAGAGGAACCATTGATCAACGTTCGTCTTGAGTGCTCTGTGTGTGTGGTGCATTGAGAATGATATAGTCTTTGTTATGAGATAGTCAACCAAAGGCTCTCTCTCTCTCTCTCTCTCGCTATCTCTCTCTCTCTCTCTCTCTCTCTCTCTATATATATATATATATATATATATATAACTCCTATTGTAAAGTTTATAAGGGGTCTGTAAAGTTTATAAGGGGCCTGTAAAAGTTTGAGTGGCTGCTATGTCCTACTAGTATACTATTATTTATATAGGGATTTTATGAATGCACCAAGAATATGACTGATCAATGTATTGTTGTTGATGACATTTAATTATGGAGGAGAGAAATTGTTTCCACCAAGTTTAAAGAATGTATTTCCATATTGTTAATTGTTGAGTGCATTGTCAATGATAATGTGAGAGTAAGATGCTACTTATATCGTGTAGAGAATATTTCCTTG
The DNA here is from genome assembly GCA_031772625.1 of Pinus tabuliformis. Taxonomy (NCBI): domain Eukaryota; kingdom Viridiplantae; phylum Streptophyta; class Pinopsida; order Pinales; family Pinaceae; genus Pinus; species Pinus tabuliformis. Next base: position 291,247,949 of record CM062809.1, on the reverse strand, counting down.
CATTTGGACTATTTCTAATGCCATGTGAAGCATAGAGTGGGTTGTAGGAAGACAACTCAAAATGTGTTGCTAGGGTTTGATCTCATCAGTGAGATAGATAACAGTATTGGTACCTATCTCAATAATGAGATCAAACTCTAGCAACAAAACACACAACTATGGTTTGTTCTCATCAGTGAGATAGGTAACAATATTGGTACTTATCTCACTCATGAGATCAATCCCTAGTAGCATGTTCTGAGTGGTAAAATTATTGGTACCAATTGGTCTGGCACCTGTACCAATAGCTATAGGCATCCTATACTAGCAGATTATAGGAGCCCAAAACTTATGAAATGGATTCTACAGGGCATATGATGGTTCATGGGTATTGACTAGTGCATTATAGTAGAGGACTGTGGCAGAGTATGCATGGAACACATAAGATACGAGCTTGTAATTTATGCTTGTATGTAGGGCACAAGTTGCTATATATATTGCTAATAATGTTTTGTGCAAGGTTGTCATGCTATATTGATATGTTGGTATATGTTAGTAGAGTAGTGTTGTGATTATGAACATTGAGAGCTGATGACAGAGAATTATGGGTAGGATCTTGATACAAGTTTGGGTTATGAGTCTTGAAGCAACTGTGTAGATCAAATGAATTAATGTGCCTATGATATATCATTGTTGTAGGACTAACAATATATAAATGTAGAGAATTGAATGTTGATATAAGTTGTTAGGGCTTGTTATTAATGTAACTTGGTAGAGGTTAACTAACTTTTTATGAAGCTAGGGTTTAATATTTTCAGCAGAGGAAGTTGTTATTATTGTTGACAGCCTTGTGTTAGTATTGTAGATTGACAAATTCAATAGATTGTTTTCGATGATTTTGATTTTGATTTTGATTTTGAGCACAGGTGAATCCAGTTTGAAAATTGTGAAACATGGTATGTTGCGGTGAATTGAAGATTTTATCCTTCAGGGCAAGTGGTGACTTGTTGATTAGGGTGGAAGGGTGGTGTAAGATAGAGATTGAATTCTCCTTCCGGTCGAAGCATAAAAACACTTCAGGGAGGCAGGGTGGTGCTAAGGCAATGATCGAGGATTTTTTTTTCTTATAGATGCATCAGAATTACATGTAACTGAGCTTACTAAAAACCATGAAACATAAGCTTATAAACGAAGAGTATAGACATAATCATGCACGATATCAAGACACAAAGATTTTATTATGGAGTTCGTCCAATTTGGACTATGTCTCTGGGCCTAGCTCAATAGTGGGGAGGCCTTCATTTATTAAGTGGCATGAAAAGAGAAGAAGTACAAGTAGATTTTACATAAACACCCTTATACCTCAAATCTGGAATATAGCTGAAAAATGGAGAGCCCAACTCTAGAAACATATAGCATCACTGAAATCCTAGTGAAAAATCGTGTAGAAACACCTATCCAAACGCCCAATTCTAATAATCGGGCTTCCTACACCTCTCAGAACCTTTAGATACTTGAGGCAAGGTTTCGGCCACCTACCAGGAGCAGGTGCCACTACTTTGCAATGGTATTCTAAGAAACCCCGCAGCCGTTCTCCCCCTTTTCCCGATGCAGATAGTCCTTTATATATGTTGGTGGTAAATCTCTCAATTACTGAGTAGTTCTAAACCAACGACAAGTTTAGCAGGCGGGTCTGTTTTATTTAATACAAAGGATCTCGAGTTCCACATAATATGCACAAAAAAACCTCATAAATATGGCAAAAATCTTAACTTCCCATTTAACCCAACAACCTTTTACTATCATCGTTTTTCCCATCGACGTTTCCAATCAACGGATAGACTAAAATCCCATACATCAGGCACCTTGCGATAACCGCAGACCCAACAAACTATTAACTACGATATATAATATATCGAGTACGGGAGTCCATATTGCAAATCACAGTTGGAAGAAACAAAAATTAATACAACATGCAACTGCTTCCCCTGTGCGAAACGTGATTGCGATATCGAAAATCAGAACATAATTTTGTGATTGCGATATATCGCATCGCAACTAGGACTTGTTTTGGGGGCCAATTCTTTCACCTTCTCCTTTTACAATGGGCAATTGCAATTTGATCACATCACAACCATGGCTTGCTTGGGACCGATTTTATTTAAGCCGCAACCTCTTCCTTCTGTGATCTGTGATATGCAAGACCAATGACAGCCTGCCACTTGGAGCTTTCCCATTCGCTAAGAGTGTCTATCGCGTCATCTCCTCCTGCCACCTGTCCAAGTCAAACATAAAATTTAACTTGTTCTAACTTCTTCATATGAACTCGGATTTGAGTGTCATTCAAACCGTTGGAATTAGGATGACAAGCACTTCGATTTGGTGCTAAGTTTTCCAAATTCTGCCACTTTGAATTTTTGAGCCTTTTACCATGCCACTGGTGCTTTTTAAAGATGTACTTGGATTAGGAAGGTTAGAGCCTATGCAGGGTGTTGGAGCATCCTTCTAGTTGGAGCTTGTAAATCAGGGCATGGAGTGTAATTCCAATTGGAACTGGTAAATCATGGCATTGGAGGCTCCTTCCTGTCGGAGCTAGTAAATTAGGGTGTTGGAGCATCCTTTCAATTGGAGTTGATAAATCAGGGGGTTGGATCCACCTTCTAATGGTTGCTGGAAAAATCTTGGAAGTTGGAGCTTCTCGTTGATGTAATCTCAAAGAGACCTATATTAAAAGTGTTCAATGGTTTTTCTCCCAAAAGGGTTTCCACCTAAAAAAATATCATGTCTATTGTCTTTGATAATGTGCATTGTTGAATGGTGTTGTTGATTTATGTCTTGATCTTATGCTAATGTTAATTAATTATCTAAAGATCAAAAATTAACTAATTGAAGTGATATATTGATTCACCCCCTTCTCAGTATTTCTAACACACATTTCAAATATTTCATACATTTAAGCCTAAAATTAGTATTTACAGAATATGAGAACTAATGTAATGCCCCTACTTTACCCCTGCAATGTAAGTACGTTGTATATGGGAAACTTAGGCTAGTGAGCCAAGGAGTATTTTTTAGGGTCTTCGTTCCTGTGTACATGTGTAATTGTTTTTTGGGGTTGGTATGCCCAAGTGAAAACGTTTTTATTTATGTATGTATGTTTTGTGGCTAGAAATATGGGAATTGTAAATATGATAACACGTGCATGTTATTAAAAATATTATGGCTACAGAGGGATGAAACAAAAAAGTATGGGGGGTTGAGACTCCATGCACAAAAAGGGGCTCATATGATTAAATAATCAAGTATGAAAAGTGCACATGTTTTATAACCATAGTCTAGGAAGTGGCTTTGGGTGTGCCAAGTGTCAGGATAAAGGCATGCACATAAAAAGGAAAGAGGTGGGAACTCTAGGAGGTAGTATGTGAGCCATCCAACCAATGAATGAGTTGGTTGGTCCATAAAAGATGGAAAAGCCCAAGATGGAAGTGAACCTCATAGAAGCCCTAGAGTTGAGAACGTCCCTATCTAGCTAAATAGACACCTTGGAAGGTGATGGCATAGCCCAAGGGACTACAGGAAAAAATGGGCACGCACCACTTCGGTGTGGGTTGATGGGGGGCGTAAGCATAGATGTTGGAGGTTGCCCAAGCTTGATGTGAAGGCTTGGAAGACCCATGAGAGAAGTGGAACTTTTGGAAGCCGTAGGGCTCTGGAACATCCCTGGTCGGTTGAGATAAGGATTGATGGAGGATGTGAGCCTACTAGTTAGAGGTTGTCCTACTCGACCCCCGTAATATAAGTAGCCTGTATATGTGAAAATTAGGTTGGTGAGCCAAGGATTTATTTTGAGAGCATTGTGCCTTTGTGCATGTGTGATTGTGTTTTTGGGTTGGTATGCACAGGTGCACATGTTTTCATTTATATATGTTTTGTGGCTAGAAAGCAAGGAATTGTAAATATTATAACACATGCATGTTAATAAAAATATTATCATTGCAAATTGATGAGACGAAAAATTATGGGGGGCTAAGATTCCATGGACAAAAAGGTGCTCATATGATAAAATAATCATATATGAAAAGTGAACATTTTTTTATAACCAAAGTCTAGGAAGTGACTCTAGGTGTGCCAAGTGTTAGGATAAAGGCAAGCACATAAAAAGCAAAAAGGTGGGAACTTTGGGAGGCAATCTATGAACCAACCAGCTAGTGAATGAGGTGGTTGGTCTGTAAGAGATGGAAAAATCCAAGATAACAACAGAACTCCTGGAAGTCCTAGAGTTAATATCATCCCTTTCCAACTAAATAAATTCCTTGGGAGGTGGTGGCACAACCTGAGTGACTGTAGGTAGAGAAGGGTGTGCACCACTTGGGTGTGGGATAATAAGGGATGTGAGCTTGGAGGTTGGAGGCTTCTAAGGTTTGATATGAAGGCTTGGAAGGGTACTTGGAAGACCTGTGAGAGTAGTGTAACTCCTGGAAGTCGCAGGGCTCTGTAACATCCCTAATCGATCGAGATAGGGGTCGATGGGGGATGTGAGCCTACTAGTTGGAGGTTGTCGGGTTTGGTACCTTTGCCAATGGACACTACTGGTCATATACTAGTATTTGGGAAAGATGATACCCATGGATTGAAAGCCTTGACTTGGGGGTGACATATTGTTGAGTGAAAATGAATAGTTTGGTATATGGCTAGGAGGAATGTTGAAAGTTTGTAGCTTGTTGGCAAAACGATAAGCAATATAAATTTTGTGTGTATTTGTTTTCCATTGCAATAATTCATATATTGTTGTGAAATTTATATGAATCTTAATTTAAAATATGTTGGTGCATATGCATTGCATATTAGCATGCATTTAGAAATGTATTCTAAGCCATAATTTCCCAGAATAAGGAGGGTTTTTTTAGAGTACAAGTTGCCAAGGATAACTGACACAAACTTGGGTCGTAGTTAGTGGTTTGTATAACCTAGAAATGGGTCAGGAAATATTACAGATGGTATCAGAGCCATGGATTCAACACTGGGCCTATATGTGCAAATGAAATATTACAATCAATGTATTCAACAAAATTCTAATAAATAAATGTGAATTTTAGTAATGCAATTATTGTTGTTATGTTTAGGAATGATAGGATAAAATGGCCTTGATTCCAACTTTTCCAAATGCAGGAACAAGACACCGAACATAACAATTTAATTTTCATCTCTATAATCAAGCTATGCATGGCAGACATGGAGATTTAGAACTTTCATATGAAGCATTTGACATAATGGCTGAAAGAAAATTTGGTAAAGGGGTTGAAAATGAAAGTCAGGCGGTGGATAGTCGTTGATCCACAATGGCACTAGATCTAATGGACAAGATCAACTATAGGGCCCCCTTGTGATAAAAGTTTAATGGGAGTGAAGAGTGGTTGGAAATAGTGCCCTCCTTATCATTTTTGATGAATGATTTACTATCTTCCATCAAAGGTAGATATTGAATACAAAACTCCCCTCATAGTCGATGTTTAGCAAGAGGGGGGGCATTGGGGGGGGGGGGGGGTGTGGGGGGCAGTTCGCAACACAGTTAGGATAAACACCAAACCACCTATCCTAGATCAATGTTCGAGATTAGCTATGAGTCCCCCTTCCTTATATTCAAAAACCGTTGTTGCAAGGGTCCACATTACTGGTGGTTTTCTAGGGGCAATTTTCACATGACCGCATGGTGCACAACTCTCGGTGGATAGGTAAGTGGTAGTGGTGAAACCACGTAGGCAAGGGGGATTTTGTATGTCTAAAGAGAATTACAAATATAGTTACAAGCGAATCAGACTGTTCCAGGGGAGTAAATGAACCACAATAGCAAAGTTTTCTAAATTTTTTCTAATTTTATAGATCATTCACTTGCAAGGCATTTTTGAGGGCCTAAACAATGTTTTCAAGTTGAGAAAAACCACAAATATGGTGGTACAAGAAATGTGTATTGATGGTACAAGTAGTGTCTACAGTTCCAATAAAAGAGCTTAAAGAAATATTTCCAACAACATATTGCAATCATGAAACAAAGTTAATATGAATAAGCTATGGCTAAAACAATATGAAGGAAAAATAAAGCATACAGTCACTTCAAAAGGTTGTAACTCAACAAATAGAGATATTGGGGTGTTAAAATAGTCAATGGAAATATAACGGACTATAGAACCCAACCATGGAGATAGATTTTAAAATTTGAATGCATAACCATCTAAGAAATTGGAAATGGCGTGTTGTGACAAACAAAGAAATTGGGGTAAATAAGCTAAAGCATTTAGTGCATAACTTCTAGCTTGGGAATCATATTTGGGAAAATAGATAGGCGGTAAAAATATTTCAACCAAGAATTTTGGATCAAGGTACAAAATTTCTTGACAATTTAAAAGGAAGATAATAAGTGACCTATAAGGTGGGACCAACATGAGGACCAAGAGTATGGGGGATACTTAGGGGTCTTAGTCATGAAGAAGTCGTTAGATCCATGAACATTAGCATGGGTAATGCTAGAACATAGTCAAATGGTCATGGAAAGGATATGCTAGAGGATAGAGGCCTAGAAGAGACCATGAGGAGTCTCAAAACGAAAGTGCTCAGCTATAAAGGTGATAATGAGAGATTGATAGGATAACAACGACAAAGAAATACTTTGATTTTGTAGAGTCTAAATAGATTGTAGATGAGAATAGACAAGGGGTCTAACTCTAGAAATCTAGAGGAACATGGCTAATGGGTTAAGGGGAGATATACTAGCGGTTATGTTATCACTCACTGCAAAATTTGTTTTAAGCTGACCAAAGTACAAAAGAACAAAAAGTTTGCAGCCATATTCCAAGCCCAAAAATCCCTCAAAGCTAAATGGTACCCCCACCATTGGATAGTGCTATGAATTATGCTTCCAATGGTATATGGAACTCCTCAAATGGACTTCAGAATCAAACGTTAGAGAAGATTCAAGTTGACCTGTTGAAAACTAGAAAACAAGGAGAAAATGCCTATGGGTAAAATCTTGGGTCCTGGCATATCAGCGATTAGAGGTCCCAAGGTGTAGCGCAACAACGGAATCATTTTATCAATATGTGATTAGCGATACCAAACATCGGAGATCCTACATATCGGAGGTCCAAGGTATCTAAGCATCAAGAGTTCGACACACCGCAATCGACAATCAAACAGGTGACATGTGGCAGAGGAGGACGTCACATCGGCGATCGACGATCGGAGGATGAGAATTGTTGCAACTCCATCATAAAACCTCTGATTGTGATCTGCCAATAAAGGGTCTCTGATACAAGGGCTGGCCCATGGTTACATAAAGAGTCGAGGAACCAAGGGCTAAGCACAAAGGGTGATCGATGATCACAAGTTTCAGGACGATGCACCAAGGACATGGATAGGAAATTGTCGATTTTCTGACCTTCGATATTTGGCCAAGCGTGAGGTCTATAGAGGAAAATAAAAGAGAAGGAGCCAAAATATTTAACAAAGGAAAATGGTTCTCGGAGACGAGTCCAAAGGCTCTAGCGCCTTAGTGCTAAGCCCCAAGTCACAAACCCCTGGTCACATGAGAAGAAATGTAGAAAGGGGCTAAACAAAAGGGGGCCAAAGGAGATTATAACTCATTGTTATTTAATGCCTTTAAGAGTAAAAGTCTCGATGCAGTAAAGTCTTGGTAGTATGGTACAAAAATCTGAATGTGTATGGGTCTGTAGTTGAAGTATTAAATGAAGGCATGGAGCAACGGTAAATCAGTATGGGGGCTCAGGAAGACTTAATGCCTCAGCATGGAGCTCCACCCAGTTGTACAATGTAGGACTACCAAGTCAATCTTCACTTCTGCTTTGTGACAAGCCAACAAAGTTGATCGCTACCAACTCCAGAGAGTGGTGAATCCAGACATTTAAGGCGAAAGCAAAAAGAACTGGTTGAGCAGCAGGAAAGGAACATCATGGCAGATACGTGGCCTTATCAGGGGAAATATCAGAAATGGCATAGGGATATTTCCTCCATCATCATCCAAATTTCATTTCCTTACTATTTCTATAATTTATGTTTATTCTGTATGTCTTGCACTTTAAAGAAGGAATCAAATCCTGATTAGAATCATTGTGGGCAATAGAGCCATCGCACGCCAAGCCAGCTAGTCAAATCGAACAACTGGCCCTTGGCTGAGATATTTTGTAACTATTAATTCAAATCTCCCCCTCTTCTTATAAATAGGGGGAAGAAACACTTATAGGGGGTTCCAGAATTCCGCACCTGAGAGGTCCAATTATGTGATTCCACTTTTGGTTACTTTCCTGTTCATGAGGGACTTGAGCAATACCTTGCTAAATGTAATGGTCTGGTGATTTGGACTTGAGGATTAATGAAACTATTCTGTTGATTCCTATCATAGCAATGTGCAATATTTTTTCTCCTTTGTTTATCACTTCATGTATGTTTTTTCCCTCTGAAATAGTGTAATGAAGCTACAGGTTTCACCCTTGTTCGTGGTTGTATATTTGTTGCTAAGTAGTAATAGTATTCGTGTTAGCTACAAATTTACTTATGTACCTGTAATGTGCACAAATTTATTTAATGTTAATTGGTGATAAATGTATCCATGATTAACGATCCACTGTTTTTTCCATTCCACCTCTTCAATCTTCCATACTTCTGCCGGAACATTGTTGCTTAGGATTTTGTTTTGATTACAACCCTATGAATCAATTTCCCTCCTTTCTTTCCTCCTATTCATGTTACTACAACGTCAATATTAAGGTTTCCTATTGTTGTGAGTCGGCCACCAGAGTCATTCATTTCTCTTTGAGATGATCTAGATCTACCACCTATGCATTTAGATCCATGTATGTGTTTGATTCTACTGTAATGAAAGACTATTGAACCAAGCCCCCTTTATTCTCTTTTTCCAATTACGTGACAATTGGAGTTCACCAGAAATACCTACTCATAATATTCAAAGCACTCCTCTCTTTAAGATGTCCTAGGCACTGGTCTATAATCAACGTAGAGGTTGTCTCTAGGAAGATTTCTATATCTCCTAAAGCACTTGTGCTACATGTGATAGAAAAAGAGACAACATCTTTCTGGCGCCATTTCCAAGGAACGGATTAGAATATTTTTCCTGGGTACGACAAATATTTAAATTCCCTCTGTTAGGTGAGCAAGGGAAGTGTGGGTTGAAGATATTTCACCTTAGCGACTCCACTGTTTCAATTTTATGGTAAACATCTTAGCGACTCCACTGTCTATATCTCTATTTAATCATCCTGCCTTTCAAGTAGCCTCATACTCTCTCTGATGCTAAAGCAGTCAAAAACTTTCCCTACCTTTGAACCTGAGATCACTCACCTAGGAAGGTTTTCAAAATGGCCATTCCTGCATTCCTGGCCAACAAATTTTCCCCACTGGATTTTTCTTCTATTGCTGGTTATCTCAATCACGTCCCTTCGTTTCATGAATGGAATATGTATTTTCCTAGATTCAATGGAAACACAAATAGAAGGTTGGACCAACACCTTAAGGATTTTCATGAATGCATGGAACAACAGGGTATTATTTTTTAAGATGCGCAAAATAAAATGTTCATGTAATCTTTAGAAGACGATGTTAGAATTTGGTATAGAACAATACCTCATGGTAGAATATCTTCCTTAAAGAGTTTTCACATAGCATTCAATCATTATTGCAAAAGATTATATCCTCTAGATGCTCTATTTGAAGATTGTTGTGCATATTACAATGATGAAAATATTCCCAAGGTTAATGACCCTGCTGAAGATGTTTGTGGAGCTCTGCTCCAAGAAAACATACACTTGCATCAAGAAGCATCACCCAATGACCAAGAAAGAGAAGAAGGAGACATCATAGAGATGAAAATAAACCCTCAGAGCTCTCATTCAGCTAAAGTTGATGATTCTCCTTATGATGTATATGAATCTGATGGAGAGTCAAGTGATGCACAGCCACAACAATCCCAGTCATGGGAAGCTACACAAGAAGAGGAGGCCCACCAGGAGGTCAACAAAGATGATCCAATTTATGACCCACATCCTTCAAATGGAGAATCAGTTGAAGAAGCTGATGTTAAAGTTGATGAAGATTCTCCGATTTATGACTCATATGATTTAGAGCAGGATGAGATGGTTGCATATTTTCAAAGGGATCTATTTACTAGCAAGTGGGGAGAAGGATTCCAGCAACAAATTTTTCAAGAAGAGCCCAAAGTTGAAGGATGTGACTGCCTCTTGTAAACATATTCCTTCCAGGAACCCTCAGTAGACCCTCCAGTCTATGACTCTTACAGTTCAGAAACTGAAGATTCTATTGCATATTTCCAGGAGGGTTATCCCGTTGACAAATGGGTAGCAAAAGATCAACAACAAGGTTTTCTTGAAAAATCTAAGGCTAAGGAGCTGAACAGTATTTGTGGCTGCCCTAACCAAGAAGATATTGGTCAACATACTTTTCATGAAGATAAGGCAGTTGCAAATTTTTCTTGTCAGTTCTATGACCCTGTAGCTGATTGCATGACCACATTCTTAGGTATGTAGCAGAGGTTGTCTTTGAAGTATGCATAAAGTTTTTTGTTTGAAGACTTTTCATGGTGCATGCTTGTTTTGATTTTTAAATTTCAGCAGCATGGAGGCATTAGGTCCAACACCCAAATGATGTCATGGTACCATCAGAGGGTTGAACTCACTTAGGTGAATTGATGCCCTATACATAAGCAGGAGTTGTATATAAATAACCTCACTAGCTAAGCATTTAATTTCCAGTTATTAGAGTTTATATTTCAGCATTTTGGTTTGATGAGGAAAGGACTCCCTGCAAACAAAGTTCCATGGAGATTTTCTGGTTGTATAAGTGCATTATAATTTTTTACTCCATTTCCAGCGGTGAAGGCAACTGGTCTGCAAGTTCTCAACACCTTGCCAACAAGGCATTGTCCCCAGTTGGAGCCAATGTTGTCACTCACTACAAAATTTGTTTTCAGTTGCCCAAAGTATAAAAGAACATAAAGTTTGCAGCCATATTCTAAGATATAGAATCCCTCAAAGATAAATTATACCCCCTCCATTGGATAGTGCTCCAAATTATCTTTCCAACAGTATATGGAACTCCTCAAATGGACTCTGGAATCAAAAGTTAGAGCAGATTCAAGTTTCCCTGTTGAAAACTAGAAAACAAGGAGAAAATGCCTATGGGTAAAATCCCAAGTCTCGACATATCAATGATTGGAGGTCCCAAGTTGCAGCGCAATAGTGGAAGTGTTTCACTGATATACAATTAGTGACCCCGCACATCAATGACCCTGCATATCGGAGGTCCAAGGAATCAGAGCATAAAGAGATCGGGGCATCACAATCGACAATCAAACAGGTGACATGTGGCAGAGGATGACATCACATCAGTGGTCGGAGGATGAGAATTTTCACAACTGCATAATAAAACCTTCGATTTCGATCCATCCATAAAGGGTCTCTGATACAGGGGCTGGCCCACGGTCACATAAAGAGCTAAGGAACTAAGGGCTAAGAAAAAGGGTGATCGACGATCACAAGTTTCAGGGGAATGCACCAAGATAGGAAATCGCCAATTTTCCGACCTCCGATATTTGGCCAAGCACATGGTCTATAGAGGAAAATAAAAGAAAAGGAGCCGAAATATTTAACAAAGGAAAAGGATTCCCGAACACGAGTCCAAAGGCTCTAGTGCCTTAGGGCTAAGACCCAGGTCACAACCCCCTAGTCATATGAGAAGAAATGCACAAAGAGGCTAAACCAAAGGGGTCCAAAGGAGATTGGGTTTTGTTGTTCTGTAATGCATTTAAGAGTAAAAGTCCGATGCAGTAAAGTCTCAGTAGTATGGTACAAAACTCTGAATGTGTATGGGTCTTCAACTGCGGTATTAAATGAAGGCATGGAGCAGTGGTAAATCAATATGGAGGTTTAGGAAGACTTAATGCCTCAATGTGGAGCTCCACTCAGTCATACAATGCAGGACTACTAGGTCAATACTCACTTCTACTATATGATAAGCCAACACAGTTGATTGCTACCAACTCTAGAGAGTGGTGAAGCCAAATAGTTAAGGCAAAAGCAACAAGAACCATCCGAGCAGCAAGAAAGGCACATCATGGTAGAGACGTGGCCTGATCAGGGGAAATATCATAAATGACATAGGGATACTTCCTCCATCATCATCCAATTTTCCTTTTCTTATTATTTTTGTATTTTTTGTTTATTCTATATGTCTTTCACTTTAAAGAAGGAATCAAATCCTGATTAGAATCATTGTGGGCAATAGAGCTATCACATGCCAAGACATCTAGTCAAATTGGACAACTGACCCTTGGCTGAGATATTTTGTAATTGTTAATTCAAAGCTCCCCCTCTTCTTATAAATAGGGGGAAGAAACACTTAGAGGGGGCTTCCAAAATTTTGCACCCGAGAGGTCCAAATTCTGTGATTCCATTTTTGGTTCTACTTGTCTGTTCATGAGGGACTTGAGCGATATCTTGCTAAATGCAATGGTCTAGTGATTTGGATTCAAGGATTAATGAAACTATTCTATTGATTCCTATAAGAGAAATGTGCAATATGTTTTCTCCTTTGTTTATCACTTCATGTATGTTTTTCTCCCTCTAAAATAGTGTAATGAAGTTGTAGGTTTCACCCTTGCTCATGGTTGTATATTTGTTGCTATGTAGTAACAGTACATGTGTTAGCTACATATTTACTTATGTACCTGTAATGTGCACAGATTTACTTAATGTTATTTGGTGATAAATGTATCCATGATTAACGCTCCACTATTTCTTCCATTCCACCTCTTCAATCTTCCATACTTCTTCCAGAACATTGTTGCTTAGGATTATGTTTTGTTTACAACCTTATGCATCAAATTCCCTCCTTTCTTTCCTCCTATTCATGTTGCTACAACACTAATATTAAGGTTACCTATTGTTGTGAGTCAGCCACCAGAGTCAGTCATTTCTCTTTGAGATGAACTAGATCTACCCCTTGTGCATTTAGATCCATGTATGTGTTTGAGTCTACTACAATGAAAGACTATTGAACCAAGACCCCTTTATTCTCTTTTTCCAAATAAGTGACAATTAGAGTGCAATAGAAAGCCCTACTCCTAATATCTAAAGCACTCCTCTCTTTAAGATGTCCTAGGCAATTGTCTACAATCAACCTAGAGGTTGTCTCTAGGAAGCTTTCTATATCTCCTGAATCACTTGTGCTACAGGTGCTAGAAAAAGCGACAACAAGTTCAAGAAACTCTACGAGTGTTGTTGGGAAGCCTCATCATGCATCAAGGAAATCCACTAAGAGAGTCCATGTTTCCTTAGGACGAAAAGGTAGTTCAAGCATTTGATCAGTAAGGTTGTTAAGACGAAGACCAGACCTGGATAGTTTGCAAGGGGAACTCAGAAAATTCAAGCAACCTAAATTTAATGGTGAGCATAAGAAGGGAGAAGAGGTTGAATATTGGTCGTTAGAAATGAGAAAATGCCTTCAGCTACATGATTATTCCTCCAATTAGAGACATGAATTTCCACATGTTATTTGAAGGGGAAAGAAAATTTATGGTGGGAGTAGCTTAAAGAAGTAAAAAAAATGGACAAAAAGAAGATTTCATGGAGGAAATTTAAAAAGTATTTCCAAAGGAAGTACCTATCTAAACATTATTATGAAATGAAAATGTAAGATTTCTTTGAACTCAAGTTGGGGAACATGACAATGGAAGAATATGACCGAAAATTCACTAATTTACTGATTTATGTAGATTTTATGAGAGATAAAAAGTTGAATATACAGACTCTATGTGAGTGGATGACCACCATTATATGGTGAAAAAATTAAATTTGATGAACCAAGGACTATGGATGAAGCTATGAGGAAGGCACAATACCTCTATGAACAGGGTAAAAGTAATTCAATTTTCCATAGGTCTTGGGCTAACAAGAAAAGAAGAAAGATGGAACAAAGGAAGAATGGGTCCAAACTCTCATCCTTCAAGAATGATTCTCAGGTGAAACGACAAACACAAGTAGCTCATAGTAAATCCAAGGGGGTTCATTCATTGAGAAAGAAACTAAAATTTTATTTCATCAGGTGTTGGGGTTGTGATGGAGAGAAAGGTATAGGGACTTCCCACACAAAGAGGGAACAATGGGGATTATACATCACATCTAAGGATCTCATACAGTGGAGGATGTGGGTATAATCATGCTCAACATTTATGCAGCAATGGACAATAAGCAGGCAGAACATCAGGCACACATGGTCGAAGTGGAAGACAGGTTAAATAATCATCCTATTACCATTTTAATTGATTATGGAGCTAGTCATAGTTATCTTGATCCTAAGTTGGTTGAAAATTTTAACTTGAAGAAAACCAAGAATGGCGAGGATTGGTTAGTTCAATTACCTACAAGAGTTAAAAGAAAAATAACAAATATAGTGAAGGAATGTTCCATCAATATGAATGGGTTAGATACACATATAGATTTAAACACAATACCATTGGGATAATATGGTTGTTTGATTGGCATGGATTGGTTGGAAAAGCATCATGTAGTACTAGACTATTACAACACACATCTACTTTCCTGGATGAAGAAGGGAAGTAAAGGCAAGTGCTGGGAATAGAAAGGCCAATTTCAATTAGGAAAATGCTAGCTATGTAATTAAAAATTAATTTTCAAAAAATATGCCAAATTTATTCATCCCACATGGAAGAGATGGCTAATGAACCAACACCATGTTTGGAAGAGCACCTAGTACTTAAGGAATTTGAATGTTTGTTTGCCCAAATTCCAGTGTTTCCACTTAAAAGAGGCATTGAATTCTTTGTACACTTGGTTTATCGAGTGGCACCAATGTCCAAAACACCATACAAGATGAGCACACCAGAACTGAACGAATTACAAATGCAGTTAGAAGAGCTCTTAAGGAAATGGTAAATATGCCCAAGTGTATCACCACAAGGTGCCTCGATCTTAAAAACACATAATAATTATGTTGGCATATTGAGCTAAAGTAAACATAGGAAGAGTAAATTAATTACTTTAGTGATTATGTTTTAATCTCGGCCCATGATCTCAACTGAGGCGATATCAAATGCCAACATTCAATCTATTTGGAAATTAGGGTTAGGGATTTAGCTTAATGTAAATTCATAAAAGTAAGGCTAAGGAAAAGGAGAAGATACACAATAAAGTAGCATGAGATTGAGAGAGGCATCTCAGTGAGTGTGTTGGATAGGAGGGTGGGGGCAAAAAGGATATCTAGATCAACCAAAGGGGGCATGATCAGTTGGATCATATGTAGTTGTTGTATGTATTTCCTTAGTTGGTTCATTTTCCCAGGACAAGATCCCAATTAATTTTTAAAAGTTAATGAAAAACTATGATTTGGTAAAATATGTTGTGTCCTTTATTCCGTGATTGAGATTGGTATATTTGGCTTCTGCTGAATTTTTGTGTTACTAGACCTAGCTTTACAATTAATCGGTAGATTTGTAATATGTTAGGGATCAAGTGTCAAGTGCTAGTGTTGTTTTTTGTAGCTTCAGATGGTTCTCTACATAGGTTGGATTTATGCATGCAAGAGAAGAATTCCTCTTTAGATAATTGTTTGAGAGGAGAAACTAATATTGTCTCCTTTCTAAGTTTTTACTTAGGAAAAAGTACATTGATTAATTATTTAATTAATGTTGAATTTGGGCTAATGTTTTTCTAAGGATGAATAATTAATTATTTAAGTGACTTAAATATAATCTCCACAATTGATCTAAGAAGGATGGGATTTAATCATAATCGTTTATCACTTTGGAGATTAGGGATTTGGTTCATAGAGAAATTATAAAGAGAACCTATAGGAGAGAATAAAGACACATTACATTTCTATTGTTGCAAGATCAATTTTTTGAGAGTGAGAGACTCCATGATTAAAGGAGAAATTTTAAGGGAGGTCAGAGTCTAGGAGAGAGAAGTTGAATTACTAAAGAGGAGGATTGAGTTCTAAAGGGAGGCTAAATTATCTAGGGGCTGATTTTTCTCTAGTACAAAGAGGTTGTATGAAGGAGAAAGAAAGTCCAAGCTAGTTGGTAGAGGAGGTTGATTTTCTAAGGCCAATATCTTCAAGAGGTTCAAATTCCTTGAGGCCAATTTTCTAGAGGGGTTGATTCTAGGTTCTAACAATTGTAATTTTTTTGTATTATCTATGAGTCTAGGCCCTAATTTTCCTGAGTAATTTAATGTGAAGGGTTTTTTTCTGCAGATTTTTTTTCCCTATATAATGTAATTGATTTTCTCTATTTTATTTACACTACAAATTTGATTTCTCAAAGTTAAAATACCAATGATTTATTTCAAATAGTTTTTAGATTTTATTGAGTATTGGTATAAAATTATTGTTGAGGTATAATTAAATCAAATCTAGTATTAGATATTTAACATGGTATTATAGAAATAGAAACTTTATGGGGGAGATCATATAACACAATGGTTTTACAACAACATATTATTTTACATGCATATTTTTTATTTTGCAACAAGGGTTTAGTGGCTGAAATTAATCTAGTGAGATGGCATCATCATGTTTGAGATTTGAAGACAAGATAGAGGGGGATGCAAACTTTAGTCCATGGAAGGAGAGGATCCCCATTGTTCTAATGGAAATTAGCTTGTGGGGAATTGCAAAAAAAAGATCCAATTTCCTTTGGTTCCTAGACAAGCAGATGAACATAATTTGAAAGATGTGAAGGCTACGTGTATCATATTGGAGGTTGTAAGGATCACATAATCCTTCACATATCAGGGAAGCATACTGCTCACCAAATGTGGTCAGTGTTGATGAACATGTATCAAAGTAACAACTAAAACAAGAAGATGGTGCTAAGAGAGAAACAAAGAAACATAAGAATGAACATATCTGAAAATGTAGCCTCACACTTCACAATAATCCAATAGGTTCATGAAGACCTATCAGTTGTTGGGAAAGCCTTGGATGAGGGTGAACTTGTTAAGATAGTCCTGAAAGGTTGTACCAAGAAATGGGCCATCTTTATAATAGATATCCTTGCTAGAGATAGACTTCCTTATTGGACTAGGTTATGGGAATACTTCACCCAAAAGGAGATTTGGGAGAGTTTGATATCTAGTGGATAGTGTAGAGGCGCAGGTGGAGATGAGGAAATGGCTCTCGCTGTGAAAGAAAAGAAGGGCAAGGGTAAATCCAAGTGGAAATAGAGTGGAGGATCTTCATAAGGAGAGGAAAAGAAGGACATTAGAAAAGTCAAGTGCTTTACATGTCATAAGTATGGTCATGATGTTGGACAATTCCCAAACTAGAAGAAATGCAAAGGGAAGACATCAATAGTTGCATCTACAAAAATGGATGAGTTAGATAAGGAATTTGAGTAGGAGTTTGCATTGATCTCATGTCACATGGTATATGGTTTGTGGAAAATGGAGATTCTCATCATTTTACAAGATCTCATGACCTCTTCACCAGTATGGCAAAGAAGCATCATGATCTTCATGTGGAGCTTGGTGATAATTCCAAGTATGCAGTGAAAGGAATTGGCAACATACAATTCCATCTAGAGTTTGGGATTCCTATGGAGGTGAAGGAAGTATTGTCTGTACCTATGTTGGAGAAGAACTTTCTCTCTATTCGGATATGGAGGATAAAGGACTTGAGGTCATCTTCACAAGAGGTGAGGTATCTATCAAGCCAAAAGGAGTTGATCCTAGTGTGAGGTGAGTGATAGACGGTAGAGAGAGCAACTTATATATTTTTGGAGGACAATGTTTGAGGAGACAAGAAACCAATAGGTTTGGAGGGAAACCATGATGGAAGAGTATAGTTCCATCAGGAGGAATGATGTGTGGAAGATAGTACCAAGGCTTGAGAGGAAGTTAGTGGTCACTTCTCTATGGATCTACAAGATAAAGCATGCAACAAATCACAATATTGAGAAGTACAAAGTGATGTTCATGGCGAGAGGTTTCTCCCAGAAGGAGGGAGTGAATTGGAAGGAGAAATTTGCTCCCATTGCCAAATATGCATCTTTCATGGTAGTTATTTCTATTGCCTCAGAGATGGGGTGGAGGACACATCAGATGTATGTGAATACTACCTTCCTTAATGGGGTAATTAGGAAGAGTTATATATTGATTAGTCTCAAAGACTTGAAGTGCAGGGGAGGGAGTCCCATGTATGTAGACTAAAGAAAAATTTATATAGACATAAGCAGGAACCTTATGCATGGTACACTAGGATTGATGGGTACCTACTTGGATTGGGCTTCACCAAGAGTGAGATGGACTCCAACTTGTTCTATGTACTTGTTCATGGTGAGTTGCTTATCTTGGTACTATATGTGGACAATATATTTTTGACAGAATCAAAGAATCTCTTAGGTATGTGCAAGGAGGACATTGCTTCGGAGTTCAAGATGAAGAATATTGGATTTATGAACTACTTTTTGGGACTCGAGTTGTGGTAGAAACCAGGAGATATTTTCCTAGGGAAGGGTAAGTATGTAGTTGAGATCCTAAAGAGATTTAGGATGGAGGATTGCAGGACAATGTCTAAACCCATGATTACCAACTTAAGGAAGCTTAATGTTTTTGAGAGTGAGTTGGTGGATCCCACACCATACAGGCAATTGATTGATTCGTTGATGTATTTGTTTAATACTAGACCGAATATGCTTTGTAGTGAATATACACATCTAGTTTATGGTGGAGCTGAGGAGGATCCATTGGGTGGTATTGAAACATGTGTTGAGGTATCTCTATGGTATAATGGAATTTTGACTGAAATATGTCAGAGTTGGTGGAGTGTAGTTGCAGGGATATACAGATTTAGTTTGGGTCGAGAGTGTAGTGGACAAGAAGAGTACAATTGGATGTTGTTTTAGTTTGGGGTTAGTAATGATCTTGTGGTTTAGTAGGAAGGAACAATTAGTAGCACTTATCTTAGCAGAGACCAATCACATGGCAACGAGTCAAGCAAGTTGTCACCCATATGGCTTCATGAGATGCTCTTAGGGTTGTTTGGTCTTGAGATGGTGTTAAGCCCTACGTTAACCTAAAATACCCTTATTAAGACCTAGATATTGAGTGATTACATTTAATTTGTATATTGTTATGTAGGTTAAAAATCCTCATGGTCTCGTTTTGTTGTAATTGTGTCATTTGTCTCCTTTATATAAAATAAGTAGACCTAGTCTTAGGATCATCAAATATTGTCTTGTTCATTATAAAAATAGGTTCCCCCCTTTAAAAGGACTATAATTATTGGTTTCTTATCATTTTTAAGGTGCAAGGATTATTACATTTGGTATTAGAGCTCACGATCTTAGGGTTTTATTACTTCAAACAAGTCATTGTGCCATTTTCGCTAAAACCCTTTTTTAGGGAGGTTTCAGATGGTGAAACTTGGAGTAGATTAAGAATACATCCTGGGAAATATTTGGTACAAGTTTCAAATCTTTCTTTTCTATATTTTTAGAGATATGTTCCAAGCAAGTCGGGGTTTTCTGAATGCTCCCAAAATGTCTCCAATAGTTCAGTTTGGCATTTTTGCTATAACCTTTTTTTTGTGTGAGGATTTAGACCTTAAAACTCGTACCATGTTGAGTTAAAATCATGGTGACTATCTGATTCAAGTTAGAGATCTTGGTTCACTATATTTTCAGACATATGCTCCAAGGAAGTTAGGGTTTATGTATGCTTCAGAAATCAGTGTCAAACAAGTTAGCTTGGCATTTTCACCATATTTTTTTTTTTTTTTGTAAGGCTTCAGAAAGTGAAACTTGGACCATATTAAAGTGAAATATTGGGGAAAATATGGTTCAAATTTCAAAATTGGTTTGTTGTACTTTCAGAGTTATACCCTATGAAAGTTAGGGTTTGTGAACAATCAAAAAATAAATTTTAAACAAGTCAACTCTGTACTTTTTCTATATCTTCCTGTCTAAGAATTTTTATACTTCTAGATTTGAGGCTTCTGTGATCTTCATTTTGTACAGTGTTATTTTCCAGAGTCATCGCATTCATGATTTTATTGTATCGACGTTTCGAACCAACCCCTGTGGTTCATCATCAAGATCAGATGTGTGAAAAAGTCAGTGAATAATGGACCAATAAATAGAGGATATGGTAGGGAAGATATTGAATGGAGCTGATAGGTTTGCTATTGCTCAGAAATAAATTTATTTTACTTAATTAATTAATTTTTTTTTTTTTTTTAGGGAAACTAAAGCTTATATAAATTAAAATTATTTGAATGTAGTTTCGATAAATAAAATTATTTAAATGTATTTTTTTTTAATATTTAATGTTATTTATTTAAACATTATTTGGTGTGATAATTATGATCTTATAATATTTCAAATATTATAATGTTTAACTAAAAGTTTCAATAATTAATTTGTTGAATTAATGATAAATAAAGGTTTCTGGTTAAATACTTATAATGTTTATTATATTAATAATGTTTTTTAGTGCTTGATTCGGTTAATTAGGTTTGAAAAACTAATTAAATTAAATTATTAGTTATAATGATTTTATGGATAGGTGAACCATTAGGAGATAAAGGGGCTAGGGGTAACTAGGGGGTAGTAGAATCCCTTGTTAGTGTAGGAATCCAATTTTCACTAATTTTCCAACCATCATCACGATTGAGGTTATTGGGGTGTTTTCCTATTTCTATAGTTTCTCTAAATTTTCTATGGTGATAATGATCAATTTTGGCCAAAACATTGGAGTTTTCAATGCAAATGTGATGATTGGTTTTACTAGAGTGCTCGACCAAGGCTGAGGTTTTGGAGCGGTTATGTTTGATGTCAGCAGCATGCTCTTGAATCCTAGTTAATATCGAACGACCCGTCTCACCAATGTAGGTTTTTCCACATGAATACAGAACCAAATAAACCCCTTTGTGGTGCCTAGGATCAATGGGATCTTTTACAGATTTCAGACATTTGTTAATTGTATTCAAGGGTTTGAAAGTGGTTTTTATATTATTCTTTTTTAAAATGTGTGAGATCTTATCAGTGGTGCCTTGAATGTAGGGAAGGTGAAATTTGCCTTCACAGTCATCCAATGGTTGTTTCTTTTTAGGATTCTCCGCTTTTTTGAAAGCTTTGATTCCTTGGTGTTTTCCATATCCATTCTTTACAAAAACATCTAAGAGGTGGTTCTTCTCTTGATCAAAATGATCATGATCTGAAATACAAACCGCCCTAGTAGCTAGAGTGTTGAGTACCCCGAATTTCTGAGCAGGATGATGGTGAGAGTTAGCATGTACGTAGTGTTCTGTGTGGGTTTTCTTGCGATAGACTTGGTGAGATATTGAGCCATCTTCATACTATGAAATCTTCAAAATATTTTAGGAAACATAGAGAAGTACCTCTTGTACAAGTTTCAAAATTATATTTCAAGAATTGAACATATGGCATGCTATACAAGTTTGCTTGTAACAAGAGGCTAGGAAATCAACAAGTTTTGGGAAAGATACCATAACTTTAAGTGAGAACATAAAATTCATTTCACACCTGTGGAATTGCAGAAAATACATATCAAAGTATTACAAAACAAGTTTTTAGATCCATAAGGCCTAAAATCTTAGAGATATATCAATAAAGCTTCATCCTTTTTTATATTCTCCAAATTAATTTATGCAACTTACTAGTGTCCTAATTGTTGATTAGAAGATCCATTTTTTTATTGTAACAAAGAGGAGTGTTATTATTATTTTCCAACATGCCTCCAAGGAAAGCTACTACACCAATTAAATCTATTGAAGGCCCATCCATTACTCATGAATAAAGTAAAGATTTAGAATTTAGGTTATCTCAATTAGAGAAAAAATTTAATGAAATGGATGGTAGTATGTTGAAAGAGTGGATTTCTCGAATTCTTAAGAAAAATTTAAAAGATAAATGGAAAAGAAAATGAATGAAAATAAGGAAGAAATACAAAAATCCATGATTTCTGTGGAAATATTCTCTTAAAGAGGCTTCCTAAAAGGGATCTGGAGATCCAAGGAAATCATGAACATAAGGAGAAGCATGTTGTCAAGAATCAATAACATATGGAAGGTATGCTATCACAATTGGAGATCACAAGATTTTAAATCACATAACCATAATCATGAAATTTCAATCCAAGATCCACATCATTAGTGCTTCAAGTCAACACCGATGAACTATTACATTCTGAAGATTGATATGAGGAAGCATGTTGTTGAGAATCAATATCATATTGGGTGTATGCTATCAAAATTGGAGAGCATAAATTTTAAATCACAAAACCATAATAATGAACTTTCAATACAAGATCCACATCATTAGGGCTTCAAGTCAGCGCCAAGGAACTACTACATTCTGAAGATCGATATGAGGAAATTTGATGGTAATGATCCTGTAACATGGATATTTTAGATGGATAAATACTTTGATATACACCAAGTACCATCCTTAAAAAAGGAAAATATTGCATCCATGTTTTTAGAACAAGACCAACATGTATGGTATCAATGGATTTGTGAAAGAAAAAATGATTATGTTATACCTTGGTCCATTTTTATAGAGGAATCAATAACACATTATGGGAATGTTAAGAGAAACACATTCTTTTGTCAATTGGTAAATCTTTGGAAAAAAGGTCTAGTTATAGAGCACATTCAACAATTCCAAAACTTGAGTCTCAGAGTAAAGAATATTTTGCAGAATAACTTATTAGACCTATTAGCCCTAAGGCGCAGTGCTGCTATTTTAACAAAAATATCCCCTGTTTTAGCTCTGATGGTCCACGTCTCCTCTTGCGCCACTTTGGCCATAAGCCGGAATTCAAAAATTATACATCCATGCTCATAAATATCGGCAAGTCCGCTCTCGGTTCATCTCCTTTCCGCTGCGCTCTCCATTCTCCGATCCCTGTCGTCGATCTTCCTATTGATTTGACAGTCCACACTTCATCTGGCCGTCATTATATGCTTGACCATTCACCATCATTAGATCATTTCTTCCAGATCTAACGGTTGTTGCGCATATCACTTGAGAAACAAGCGAGAGGGACACCCGCCCGATAAAAGCAGTTTCCTCGCTCTCCTCCACTGCTATGTGGCACGCGATGGATGGAATTGGGCGGGCTTTGACCTTTACCACTTGCCGCTCGATGACTGCTTGATAGAAACCATTCCGCTCGAATAAAACCACTCCTAGGCGTTATCCTGCGAGCACCTCCTCCGCTTGATAGCCATTCGATCTACCCATCTGAGATCTGATGGCTCAGAGTTATTCTTCTCCCACCACTACTTCAGGCCTCCGACAATTGGTCTCCTTCGTCCATTCCTCCCGATCCAACGGCCCTCATTCACGATCACCTCAATTCATTCTCCGCCACCTGACCAACATCCCGACTGTCGATCCACACCATCCAATGGCTCCAGGGCCCCCACACCCCACTTCCCTTCAGTCACCTTGGGAGGAAATTTTTTGGCTATGTTAATGTTTTTTGACAGTCGGAAAGTTGAATCGAAATAACAAAATGAATGGCCGGAAAGGGAAAAAGCCACAACACGATGCAGCCGAACCAACAGAAGTGATCATGGAGCATCGCTAGCACGAGCAAGCCACCTGAAAACGCAGTGAAATTACCAGAATCTGGTTACTATGTTTGTTAGAAGAAGAGCCCTCTGAGCTCATGTTTGTCTAGTTATGGCGTCAAGTAGTTAGAAGACAGAGGGGATAGATTAAGACATCTCGAGCCTCAGAGAGATTCGAGAGTATTGTAAAAAGCCTATAAATGGCTGAAAGTTCGAAGTAATACGGGTTCAACTTTTGGAGACTATGGATACTTTGTTCCTCCCAGCGTCTCATCTTCATTCCAGTAATACAAGCTTCTTTTGCTGTTACATGTTCAATCGCCATCTCCTCCTCTATTCTAAGCTTGCACTTGAATAGGTTATTCATGTTTTCTTCTGTGTTTAATGCCAGATAACTGTCATCTTATCTCTGTGTTGATAAATTAGATTTGCAAGCTTCATTTACTTTCTGTAGTTGGCCATTCATATGTGTTTATGTATGTATCTGCTGGTGCAGTCAGGATTCCCCATCTATTCATTGAATCTATAAACTATTGAGCATTAGTGGTCGAAAGCCTTGTCAAACTGAGGGTGTTCATGCATGTCTTGAGTGAAAACAGAGTTGAAACAGTCATCTGACTTGATCCAAACCCCAATCCATTCTAATAGTTCAGAGAACGATATTGAAGATTATATGTTACCAGGCATCTCCGAGCTACAACCTAGGAAACTTTCCTGGAGTGTTAACATAATTGGTGCCATTGTCGGGGAGAGGAGACTAAAGCTCATCTTCCCTAGGGGACGACACAGATCCAGCTTTGATGATAGACAAAGTCTGGACACTATTTGGGTTGTAATCATCTATCTGGTGACTCTACTAGAGATGAACCGCTTGGTGACTCCACTCCGTAGTTTTGGCTTAGTTTGTGAGGAATACTTGGAGAAATCCTTAGAAGCCACGAGCTGATCCAGTACCTGACCCTGAAAAAATCATCAAAGAAAGAAAGGCGTTGCAGAAATGAGCATCAGGTTCAGGTATCTCTAAACAATATTCTATATCTCTTCAAGAAAATCCTATAATAGAACAAATACATGTTGAGAGTATAGCATCTAATACTATGAGTGAAGAAAAAATCTCAGAGATTTATAGAGCTCCTTATTCTTTAGGTTCTCCTTTCATTCTAAGCCCAAAGGAAGCCTCTCCTCCTATCCATCATACTCCTTTAGTCCTATCAGTCACTCCTCAACCCTCTGTCATTTAGAATTTCAGTACCCTTATAGCCACCACAACTATGGCAGCACCTACCAAAATGGAAAGAAACATAGCTGCTAGGTATGGACCTCTAGTACTGCCCACTCCTTTGAATGCCATGCCTACTGGAGAATATAAGAAATATATGCCTAAGTTCACTGGGATTGAAGGTGTTACAGTTGAGGAACATCTTGAATCATTCTATAGCTATGATGATAACCTGGACATTAGTGAAGATGATGTATGGATGAGAGTGTTTGTCCAAAGTCTAGATGGAGAGGCTAGAAAATGGTTCAGAGAATAGACCCCAAGGTCTATAGCAGATATTGATGCTTTAGATGATGCATTCCTAAAGCATTGTGGGGATAACAAGGATCTAATCTACTACCACACCGAGTTTGGGAACTTAAAGAGGGAAAATGGTGAGTTGTTGTCTGATTTTAATAAGAGGTTTAACCGCATGTACAACAAGATACCAGTTGAAGTAAAACCCACCAGTACCTCTGCTAAACTTACCTATTCCAGTGCCTTTGATTCAGACTTCTGTCTACTGCTGAGGAAGAGACGATGTGCTACCTTGGTTGATATGCAGGTTGTAGCCTTGGAAGTAGAATCAAACATCATGGCCGCAGAGAAGCTTAAGGGGAATATTGATAGAAGGAGAGAGATGGGTGAATCTTCATCATCTTCAGATCCCAAGATAGATAAAATGACCAAGATGATAGAGTCATTAGCCTATGAAATCTCCAAATTAAAGGTTGAGCAGCACCCTGGGAAAGGAAGAGTTCCTAATACCTTTGCCCCTAGAAATCCAAATCCATATAGAAGAGCTAATTAGCAGTTGTAGATTCTGCAAAGAAGCAAAGATGCCAATGAAGACCAAAGGGCAAAGATCCTTTTCTAGAATGTAGTCATGGAAGAAGAGCAGTTTGAAGAAGATGACGAGATCCATTGTCTAGAAGACAAAGGCAGTGCCTCCTTTTTGACCTCAGCTGCCTATGAAAAGTCATTATTCAATGACCAGATCAACCAAGAGTGGGATGGTGAAGCTGTTATGCAAACTGATGATCGGCACAGATATGATCTAAGGTCGAAGATGAATAATGCCAAGGAAAATCCTGTTTAGAGAGCTGCTGTCCCTGCAATACAGCAAGCTAAAAAGCAGAAACGACTGGTAGTTGATCCCATCATCCTCAAAGCTCCAGCTCACGAGGTAAGAGGCCTTGATAAGTCTCCTTATCCTTTTAGTTTTGAATCAGAAATTTAGAAGCTAAGCATACCTATACCTCTTATTGAACTAGTGAAGAATGAGTCCTTCAAGAGATCTATCCTCGAGGCCCTTGAGCCTAAAGCCATCCAAGCCTCCACTGACTATGTAAATCTGCGAGACGACAAACCATCTATTGTTCTCAACCCAATGATTGAAAATTGTGATGACATCTCCCCATCATTCTATGTCTCTTTGACTATTCATGAAAAAATCCTTCACCACTGTCTTCTGGACACAGGAGCCCGCCATAATCTAATGCCCAAGGCTGTCATGGATGAGTTGGTTCTTGACGTTACCAAGTCTTATCATGACCTGTTTTCTTTTGACTTTAGAAAAGTGAAATGTTTGGGATTAATCAAAGACCTAGCCATCACCTTGTCTCAACTGCCCATGAAGAGCATGATGATGGATATTGTGGTAGTAGATGTACCCCCCAAGTTTGGAATGTTGCTTTCCAGAGGTTGGATCAAGAGATTAGGTGGAACGGTGCAAAATGATTTTTCCCATTCTACTGTCCTAGTTTTTGGAGGTGAGAGCAGGAGATTATACAGAGAAGCTCAGTTGGATTATATCATCAGTGATGAAAGGAATCCCACTAATCATCCCATCTATGCTGTCGACACTGATTTTGGAGCCTGTATTCTTCAGATTGAAGAATCCCAGTTGGCCTCTATGCAGCTTAGGAAACCGGTTTGCCAGATCACAGAGGAAGAAGGCCCACAAATTTGGGACATGTTCTTTGATGGAGCTTTCTCTAAGGAAGCCGTAAGGGCTGTTGTAGTCCTTGTGTCCCCCACACAAGAATGCATTAATTTATCTTTCAAGTTAACTTTTCAGGTCAAAAATAACATAGCAGAGTACGAAGCCTTGATATTGGGCTTAAACGCTGCTAAAGAAATGGGCATCAAAGGTCTGAAGGTGTTTGGAGATGCAGACCTTATCATTCAGCAGGTGAATAAAACTTTCCAAGCAAAGCATCCAAGTCCGAAAGCATACAGAGATGAGGTATGGAAGCTCAAGGGTTCTTTTGCTAGTTTCAACATTTCTTACATCCCTAGAATGAAGAACTAGTTTGCTAATTCCCTTGCTATGTTTGCTAGCACGTTTGTTTCTCCTTTGCCTCCTAAATTGACTTATGAAGTTCAGGTGAAATATAGACCATCTCTGCTTGACAATGTCAAATACTGGAAAGTTTTTGAAGATGATGATGAAATTAATAGGTTTTTACAAGTCATTGATGAATTTGTTGAAATGCACATTGACCAAGAAAATGAAACCATTGAAGAATGCAACCAGTCCAAGCTAAAGGACGAGATTGGTCAGGATAGCATTGTTCAGCTGCCTAGTAACCATATACCCAAAGGATTGGTGCCCCTAGAGAAGCTGTTTGATCATAATGATGTACCTTATAAGCCTACCAAAATAGAAAATGAGTCTGCAGTTCATAGACATAATGTAGGGAGTCCAGCCCATCCAAAGTACATAAATCTGTCCACTCACTTGTCTTCTGCCCAAAGTTCCGAGTATTGCACCCTGATGAAACAATTTTCTGATATTTTTTCTTGGGAGTACAGTGATCTTAAGACCTATGACACCAACATCATTCTGCATAAGATTCCACTGGAGAAGAACACCATCCATTTTAAGCATAAATTAAGACCTATCAGCCCTCTCTTATTACCTTTGATTCAAAAGAAAATCAAGAAGTTGTTGGATTCCAATATCATAGTTCCCCTAAGGTATTCAAAGTGGATATCTAACCTTGTGGTAGTAAGAAAGAAGAATAGAGAAATCATGATTTGTGTTGACTTCAAGAATCTGAACAAATGCTCTAAAAAAGACAACTACCCCCTGCCTAAGATGGAACACTTGCTGCAAAAAGTTTCAGGGGCTAGAGTCATGTCTTTCTTAGATGGATTTTCAGGTTACAATCAGATTGCTGTACATCCAGAAGATTAGGAAAAGACCACCTTCACTACTCCTTGGGGCACTTTCATGTACTCCAAGATGCCTTTTGGATTGATGAATGATAGGGCTACTTTTTAGAGGGCCATGGACACAACCTTTGTGGGAGAGAAGGACAAGTTTGTCCTTATTTACCTTGATGACAGAACAGTCTTTTCCAGCAGTCACAAGGATCATTTGTAGCATTTGAATAAGGTGTTTCTAAAATGCAGACGGTTTGGAATTTCTGTGAACCCAAAGAAGTCATAGTTTTCTCTAGAAGAAGGCAAACTTCTGGGACATATTGTTTCTGCTGAAGGTGTGAAGATCAATCCAGAAAGAGTTCAAGCAATTCAGACATTTTCCATCCCAAGGTCAAAAAGGGACATTCAATCTTTCCTGGGTAAGATTAACTTTTTCAAGAGGTTTATTCCAAACTTTGCAGAGCTAGTGAAGCACATCACTTCCATGCTGAAGAAAGGATCAGAAATAAAATGGACAGATGGTGCAAGAAGCTCTTTTGAAGCCATCAAACAAGCTATCATGGAAGCTCCCACTCTGATAAGTCCAGATTATACTAGGGAGTTTTATATCTTCTCTTTTGCCTCTTATGATACACTTGCAGCAGTTCTGTTGCAGAAAAATGATGAAGGTGTAGAGCACCCTGTGGCCTTTTTCAGCAAAACTCTGAGGGAGGCTGAACTAAGGTATGACCTTATTGAAAAACAAGCTTATGCTCTCATAAAATCTTTAAAGGCATTCAGAATTTATATTCTGCATTCCAAAGTGGTTGCATATGTACCTTCAGCCTCAGTAAAAGATGTCCTAACTCAGCCAGATATTGATGGAAAGAGAGCTAAATGGATTGCAAAATTCATAGAGTTCAACATAGAGGTGAAGCCCACCAATCTTGTCAAAGGCCAAGGCTTGGCTAAGCTTATGGCTGAGAAAAAATGCAGTTTGTTAGACATCAATTGCATAGCTTCAAATTCAGTTGGTGAGTGGACAGAGGAAGCAGCAGAAGAGCAAGAGTAGAATCGGTCTTTGGCTGAAAATCTAGCCACCTGTGAATGGTATTCCAGTGTAGTTCATTTTTTGCAGAAGCTAGAAGTCCCTCCAAGGCATAGCTCAAGTCAAGCCTGGGCCATTAAGCTCAGATCAACAAAATTCTGCATTAATAAAAACCTGCTTTATTGGAAAGACTCATCAAGGATCCTCTTGAGATGCCTAGACAAAGGACAATCTGTGGAAGTCATGCACCAGTTCCATTCTAGCATCTGTGGAGGGCATCATTATTGGAAAACCACAGCCCACAAGATCCTGAGAGCTAGGTATTATTGGCCTACTCTGTTCTCTGATGTGTTTTCTTTTGTGAAGTCTTGTGACAAATGTCAGAGGTTTGCAGGAAGACAATAGCTAAAATCTCTGCCCTTGAAGCCAGTACACGCCAATGGTCCCTTCCAATAGTGGGGCTTGGACTTCATAGGTGAGATCAATCCACATTCCAGTGGCCATCACAAATGGATCTTGGTAGCCACTGATTATTTCACCAAATGGATTGAGGCTATACCCACTAAAAATGCTAATCATCAGGTTATCATAAAGTTCTTGAATGAGAATATTTTCACTAGATTTGGTTGCCCAACCAAACTAGTCACTGATAATGCAGCAAATTTCAGAGCAGAAGAATTGGTGGACATGTGTGAATCCATGGGCATTAAATTGGTGCATTCTACCTCATATTATCCTCAAGGCAATGGCCTGGCAGAATCATCTAACAAGAGTTTTGTAAGGATAATAAAAAACTGTTGGAGGACAACAAAAAGAACTGGGATTCCAAATTGAAGTTTGCACTGTGGGCTGACAGAGTTACCAATAAGAAGTCCATAGGAAATTCTCCATTTAAGCTGGTTTATGGCGTTGATGCTGTTTTTCCTATCAAGTTGATTCTTCCTGTGGCCAAATTCTTGCAAGAAGAACAGGATGAAGAGAACGACATGACGAGGAGAATGAGTAACTTGGTTGAATTACATCAGATCAGAGAACAACTGATTGAGAAGTCAAGAATTCATCAGAAGAAGATCAAAGAAACCTTTGATAGAAAGGCGAAAATGGACGGTTTTCAGGTTGGTGACTGGGTTCTCAAATGGGATGCATAGAAGGAAAAAAAAAAGGGCAACCATGGTAAATTTGATGCCTTATGGATGGGACTGTTTGTCATTGCTCAAGTTTAGATGAAAAATACTTTTATTCTGCACAATTTGGAGGGGGAAGGTGTTTTTGATGGCCCAGTCAATGGGTGGTTTTTGAAACTTTACTTCATATAAGGCTTTAAGGCCTTAATATTGTAATAGGTTTTTTCAGTTTTTTGTTTTCTATGCAAATAAACTTCATGCCCAATGGAACACTAGGAGATAAGTTTGTTTTGGTTGTTACTGGAAAGGCAGTAGTCTGCAGTTCTTGAAACCTCACAGGGAGGCTTTCATCCCCAGAAGGAGCCAGTGTTAGCCCTAAGGTGCAATGCTGCTATTTTAACGGAAATATCCCATGTTTTAGCTCTGATGGTCCACATCTCCTCTTGTGTCGCTTTGGCCATAAGCTGGACTTCAAAAATTATACACTTGCGCTCATAAATATCAGCAAGTCCGCTCCCAGTTCATCTCCTTTCCGCTGCGCTCTCCATTCTATGATCCTCGCTGTCAATCTTCCCACTGATCTAACAGTCCACACTTCATCCTGCTGTCGTTATATGCTCGACCATTCACCATCGTTAGATCATTTCCGCCAGATCTAATGGTTGTCACGCATATCGATCGGGCAACAAGCGAGAGGGACACTCACCTGATAAAAGTGGTTTCCTCTCTCTCCTCCGCTGCTACGTGGCACACGATGGATGGAATCGGGTGGGCTCCAACCTTTACCACTTATCACCCGATAGAAACCATTCTGCTCGAATAAATCACTCCCGGGCGTTATCCTGCGAGCACCTCCTTTGCCCAACAGCCGTTCGATCTACCCATCTGAGATCTGAGGGCTCAAACTTATTTTGCTCCTGCCACTACTTCAGGTCTCCAACAATTGATCTCCTCCATCCATTCCTCCTGATCCAATGGACCTCGTTCATGATCACCTCAGTTCATTCTCTACTGCCTGATCAACATCCCGAACATCGATCCACACCATCCAACGATCCTGGGAGGAAATTTGTTGGCTTTGTCAGTGTTTTTTAATAGTCGGATAGTTGAACCGAAATAACGGAATGAATGGCCGGAAAGGGAAAAATCCACAACATGATGCAGCCGAACCAACAGAAGTGATCACGGAGCATCGCTGGCATGAGCGAGCCACCTCAACGCGGTGAAATTACCGTAATTTGGTTACTGTGTTTGTTAGAAGAAGAGCCCTCTGAGCTCATGTTTGTCTAGTTATGGCATCAAGTAGTTATAAGATAGAGGGGATAGATTAAGACATCTCGAGCCTCAGAGAGATTCGAGAGTATTATAGAAATCCTATAAATGGTTGAAAGTTCGAAGTAATATGGATTCAACTTTTGGGAGACTGTGGATACTTTGTTCCTCCCAGCGACTCATCTTCATTCCAGTAATACAAGATTCTTTTGATGTTACATGTTCAATCGCCATCTCCTCCTCTGTTCTAAGCTTGCACTTGCGTAGGTTATTCATGTTTTCTTCTGTGTCTAATGCTAGATAACTGTCATCTTATCTTTGCATTGATAAATTAGATTCGCAAGCTTCATTTACTTTCTGTAGCTGGCCATTCATATGTGTTTATGTATGTATCTGCTGGTACAGTCAAGATTCCCCATCTATTCATTAAATCTATAAACTATTGAGCATTAGTGGTCGAAAGCCTTGTCAAGCTGAGGGTGTTCATGCATGTCTTGAGTGAAAATAGAGTTGAAACAATCATCTGACTTGATCCAAACCCCAATCCATTCCAATAGTTTAGAGAATGAAATTGAAGATTATATGTTACTAGGCATGTCCAAGCTACAACCTAGGAGAGTTTCCCGGAGTGCTAACAAGACCTATTTATGGGAACTTTAAAGGAAAGCATCTGACATAAGGTGTGTCTCTTTGAACCTAAATCTCTAGAGCATGCTTTCAGTATGGCAAGGAAAGTTGAAAGTAAAAATATGGCCACTAGGAAATTGGTCACTAATAACTACAAAGAAAATCATGCTCCTTTTCCTAAACTGACAAGGTTGACTCCTAAGAAAATTAACAAAATAAGAGAAACGTGACTATTTTTCAACTGTAACAACAAATATAGTAAAGAGCATAAATGCAGTGAGAAGAAATTATTCTACATGGACTGTGAAAATGAAGAAGATAAAGAATTGGAAACTTCACAAGATCTAGAGTTAGAAGAGACTACTCCAATAATCTATTTTCATGCATTGGTCGACATCATTACTTAACAAACCCTCAAGATAGAAGGATATATCAAAAAGCAAAAGGTAACAATATTGATTGATTCAGGTAGCACCCACAACTTCATTAATTACAAATTGGAGAAAATTCTTAATCATTTTGTATATCCAACACCAAAATATCAAGTGATGATTGCATATGGAAGTAACATAAATTGTTTATGGAAATTCCATAATATGAAGTTAAATAAGGGGGGGGGGTATTTATTAGTTAGTACCATGATTGCAATTCAAAAGGGTGGTGTTGATGTTGTATTATGGGTCCAATGGTCAGAACAATTGGGAAGAGTGGTCATTAATTTCCAAGATCTTTTCATAATATTTTTCTCAGAAGGAAAGGAAATTGAGCTTAGAGGGATCCAAGGGAAACCCATTAAAGTGATAAGCTATAATAACATGACAAATTTGTTAAAAAAGGGACACCAATGTGTATTTGTACAATTGTGCCCATTAGATGTTCAAACATCTATATCCTCTGATCTAGTGGATCTTCAAAATATTATCAATAGTCATGCTAACATATTTGGAGAAATTCCTAAGGGTCTTCCAACTATCTGATATCACGACCATGCTATTCATTTGCAACCTAGAAGTGCACCACCTAAAATTAGGCCTTACAGATATCCACATGCACAAAAGAGTGAGATTGAGTGTCTGGTTCAAGAAATGTTAGAGACATGCATCATTCAACCTAGATAGAGTGATTTATCTTCACCAGTGGTGATGGTTATCAAGAAGGATAGTTCGTGGTGTATGTGTCCATACTACAAACAACTCAACAAAATGACAATCAAAGCTAAGTTTCTTATTACTGTCATTAATGAATTGTTAGATGAATTGCATGGAGCAATTTTTTTTACTAGGTTGAATATTCGTTCTGGATACCATCAAATAAGACCAAGGCGAGAAGACATTCTCAAAACAACTATTAGAATTTATAACACATGAAGTTCATTATGAGTTTTTGAGTATACGATTTGGACTTACAAATGCACCTTCAACGTTTCAAAGCTTGATGAATTCTTTTTTCAAACCCTTCCTTAGAAAATTTGTACTAGTATTTGTTTGATGACATACTAATCTACAACAAATATTGGGAAGATCATGTACAACATGTTGACAGGGTCTTGACACTATTGGAAGAACAACAACTATATGCAAATCCTTCCAAGTGTGTATTTGGGGTTCAAGAAGTGGAATATTTATGTCATGTTGAATCACATGATGGTGTCAAGGTGGATCCTAACAAAATCAAAGCTGTGAGGGAATGGACAATCCATAATACTTTGAATAAACTCAAAGGATTCTTAGGATTGAAAGGATATTATCGCAATTTTGTCAAGAATTATGGTCAAATAGCAGCACATCTAAAAAAAATTATTTAAGAATAAAGCATTTTCTTGGGGTAAAGAAGCAACAAAATAATTTGAAGAACTTAAAGAGGCTATGTGTACAACTCTGTTCTTGGCAACACCTGACTTCACAAAAATATTCATTGTGGAGTGCGATTCATGAGGCCATGGCATTGATGTAGTTTTGATGCAAGAAATACGACCCATTTCCTTTGAAAGTAACAGGATTAAAGGAAATAGCTTAAGTCAATTCCATCTATGAAAAAAAATGTTGGTCATACTACATGTAGTTAAGAAATGGTGTCCATACCTAATAGGAAGAAATTTCAAATTAAAAACAGATCATGATAGCCTTAAGTAATTCTTGGATAATAATTTTAATTCGTAAACTACCATTCCACCAGATAGCTTGTCATGACAAATTTGATAAAATTATAGTTAAAATCTAAAATCTACACTTTGAGGGTTTATTTCTCTTTAGATTTAAGGATCTGTAAATTATTGTTCATTGTGTATGTATGAAAATTATTATTATGTAGAAAATAGAGAACAAAATAGGAAACCCTTTCAAGAGAAAACCCAGCTAGAAGGTGAGGTCATTCTACTCTCTTTCTATAAATATAAAATGGATGTGAGTACAAAGAAACAAAACATGTGGCCCGCAGGATACTATAATGAACAAATCCTCGTTGTGTGCTCTCTCCTATCCCTCTCGGCTACTCTACTCATTTATGGAACAAATGCACTCGAAAATAATGGAAACTCTTTTCCTCCTAGTGGCCCAGTTATAACACATCCCAATAGGCTACCAGTAGTTACGTTTGACTCCATTAACTCTTAAATAGAGTTACAATATTGACTCTTATAGAGCATTATTCATCATGATCACACGGCTAGCCCCTTTTCCATGAATAATGGGGGATGACATGGCATCCTCTCGAATTATGGTGAACAAAACAAGGTGGTCAACATCTGAGTGGCATAACTTTGGCATATGGACTCTGATTTAGGTGATTATTGCGTCGTTTGAAAGGTCCCTGTGTAAAATATGAAAAAAAGGTGTTTCACTAAAGCAACAGATTTTGACCCCAAAACAATGTCCTTTGATGCCTCAAAATATTTCCGGAAGGTTTCAGACTCCAATTTGCTAAACTAGGTCTTGCTAGTAAAAATGGTACTATGAGTTGATTCTTCCACTTTTTCCACTTTGAAAGCATCGAGATGGATGAAAAATAATGTAATGATCCAATGTGAATCACGATTCCCCATTTTGAGAGGCTTTTTGTGTCCAAAAGCTTCTTCTAAATGAGGTGAGGAAATTTTTCCTCAACCTTCTCTCGGGTGTACCATTTAGCCTTACCTAGAAGTTGTCCTTTCACCTAAATTTCCCAAAGGTCATGTTGACCTTGTCCCTTGTCTTGTATTTATAGACTATCATTTGTCAACTCTTCTTGAGCATCTAGTTTCAAATCCTATACAAAAGGTAGGACATGTTCCTCTTCCTTCTCTAGCATGGAAGGCTCATAGAGTTTCAAATTCTATACATTCACAATTGAGTAAATGCACATGTATGGGGGTATAATGAGTCTATAGGTGTCATCTCCCACCTTTTCTAGTATCTCAAAGGGACCATATAACCTCTCCTTTTTCAATTGTAACCATCTTTTGTCTCACACCTTGAATGACTTCTTTGTCATGATCTTATTATACCCCGCCTTATATTTTTATTATGAATTTTGAAGTGTATCTTGTGCTTGCATGTGGATCTACATGACCTTCTCAACAAATTTTCCAGACCTCAAGGCATCTCCTATAAGATCCTCCCTTACTCCTATTTGTTTCCCATATGTAATATCCAAAGGTGAAGGTAAAAAATATATGAACCAATTTTCGAATGGGGACTTACTAGTAGAAGTGTGGATTGCTTTGTTATAAGATTGTTGTATATATACCAAATTTTCATCCCAGGTCTTTGGATGCTTCTTATTGTAACCCCTCAAAATTTGCACCAAAGTCCTGTTGACTACTTTTATCTTCCCATATTTCTATGGATGTAATGTTATATACCTCTTCAACTTTGTGTGCATATTCTTCCATAATGCAGTCCAAAACTCACTAAGAAATATTGTGTCGCTTCTTGAAACTATGCTCCTTGATATCCCAAAGTGCACCCATACCTGTCCAAAGAATAAATTTGTTTCTTCTTTGCTCATTCATGATCTTTTACAAGGCATCAGAACACACATCTTGTTGAACCTATCAACTACCATGAACATGTAGTCATGTTCCTTCCTGGTTGTTGGTAAACCTCACACAAATTCCATGGAAATGTTTTCCCATGGATGATTGGGTACAAGTAAGGGAGGATATAGACCCTATTTCCTACTACTATGATTGTTGTTACAACAAAGCATGCATCCTCCTATGAACCTAGCTATATGTTCTTGTATCTTTGGCAAATACACATACCTCTACAAGTTGGTCACTGTCTTCCCTACACCAACGTTCCTTGCAACCTTGGAGGTGTGATCCTCTCTAATCAGTTGCAATCACTCACCTTTAGGAACACATAACTTATCTAGATTGTAGACTAACTTTTCCTAGAGATGGTAGTCAAATGTGATGTTACCACTGTGCACATGAATCTGGCTCAACAACTACTGAAACACATATTTGAAGTCCTCATCCTCTGAATATGCCTCTTTATATGCATCATGTGTGAATGGCTCCATGTGCATAAGAGTTTCCAAAGCTATGATCTTTGATGTGGGTGGCCTTGAAAACATGCCAGCTAACTTGTTTGTGTTTCCCTTCTTGTATTTGATCACTACATGAAATTGTTGTAGAAACCCCATCCACTTGTAATGCTTGGTCGATTGTAGCTTACTTTGGGATTACAAGTACTGTAGTGGTTGGTGGTCTATGTGGATTATTTTCTCCTTCCACATCAAATAGTGTTTTCACTTCTTCACATCTTGCAACAAGGCATAGCGCTTCTTTTCATTGGTCGGGTAGTTAAGAACTTCCCCATGAAATGCTTCAGAATAGAAGCATACAGGTCTTCCTCCCTACATCAAGACCACTCCCATAGCATGCCCACTCGCATTTCTCTCCACTTCGAAGGGTTGCTGTAAATTTGATAATGCTAGAATTGGTGCTTAATTGATATTCATCTTTAGCTCCTAGAAGGCCCTATGTTGCCCCTTTTCCCATTGGAAAATATTTCCACTTATTGTATGGCATGGAGTGGTGTTGTTTCCATTGAAAATTAGGCTATGAAATTCCTCAGATACTATGTCAGCCTAACCAAAACTCCTAACCTCATAAATATTAGTAGGCACCGACCATTTCATGATGGCTTCCATCTTGGTAGGAATTAGTTTCAGCTATACTCCACCTATCACATACCTCAAATACACCAAATATTGTTGTGCAAACTCACACTTCTTGAAATTTTCTAGCAATTGGTACTACTTTAATTTCTCTAGCAACTACGTCAAATGTAAGATATGTTTCTCCCAAGTAGCATTGTATACCAACATATCTTCCAAATAGACAATAAAAAATGAATCTATATATGATTCATTAACCTAAAAATGTAGCTTGTGCATTACATAGGTCAAATGGAATGACTAACAACTCATAAAAACCTTGTTTGGTTTTGAAGATAGTCTTCCAAATATGTTCATCTTTAACTCAAACCTAGTAATATATGGAATTTAAGTCCATTTTGGTGAAGTATTTCACTTGTTGCAATTGATCAAGCAAATAATATATCCTAGGCAGGGGGTACTTGTTCTTGAGTGTGATTTTGTTCAACATCCTATAATCAATACACATTTTCCAAGTCCCATCCTTATTTGGCACAATGATTATGAGTGACCCATATGGTGATGTACTTAGTTGAATGACACCCTATTCCAGTAGTTGTTGCAACTATTTCTTTACCTCACTTGCTTCTATAATAGACTACTTGTATAACATAATGTTTGGCAATGGAGAGTCTGGAAATAACTTGATCTCGTGTTTCACCTCCCTTTTTTAGGCTCCAAAAACACATCCTTGTATGCATGTAGCAACTCTTCTAGTGGTTGTTTTTGTTTCTTATTACACCCATCCATGGATGTGGCCTTTGCTCTTATTGACTCTTCTATAGGTTGATTCTATATTAAAAACAATAAAACAAACTTCTTGTTAGAACTGATCAGTTTCTTGGCTTGGTTGGAACTTACCAACAAAAATGTTTACTTGCTTTTGTGCTTGTTGATGGTGAATGATTTTCTAGCCTTGATGAGCTAGTACTAGTTGGCTCTTTGCATGAATACTTCATCTTGCACATACATGTAGGGACTTCTAAACACCACTCCACATACATCAAGGAGAACTACATATTGTTATATTTCATCAATAAAATCAACATTGATAACAAATCTATTTTTTCCACTTTTTTGATACATTTAACTCCGCGTCCTTATTTACCCATCCCAATGGATATGGGTCTAGATGGTCATAAACTTCTAATCCCAATTTCTTGACTAGTTATGATTTAATGCATTACGGGAATTTTGATGTAAAAAATGGTTCTGAAAACAAAAAAATGTACTAACAAAATTAACTTTAAAAAAACCAATAGGATTCAAGATGGTGATGGCATCCCCATGGATAAATATTTTTGAGGGAAAAGAAGAAAATTGTTTTTTTAATAGTATTTCCGACTTGTCTCCTTATAGGTTTACTCAAATTTTAAGTGTAGACACTTGTTGGATGCAGAATTAAATTCCACATCCAATAGTACCCACTCTTCATACTTTTAAGTAGATCCACATAAAAAAATATTGAAAATACATAAAAAATTATTGAACACACTTTTTTCATGTATTTTCAATCTTTTTCCATGTGGGTCTAATTATAAGTATGTATAGTGAGTACTTTTTGGATGTGGATTTTAATTCCGCATCCAACCTGTGTCTACACTTTACATTTGATTAAACCTACAAGGATGCAAGCTAAAAATACAATAATAAATAGCTTATTTTCATTTTCCTTAAAAATTCATCTCTTATTTTATTATTATCCTTAGGAGGCCCATTTTAGACCTCAAAAGTCCCCTAAGGAGATTCCCCTGCGTTCCTGAGTCAAACAAAGCATAAATCTTTGTCTTCTTGACCTATATATTTATGTGGAAGAGTTTGGTCATTTCTTTCTCCACATGTTGTTCAGGGCTACTCAGATTAACCTTCTACACTAACGTATAGATGATCTTTCCATCCATGTCCGAGTTGTTTTCAATATGGTTGTTCAAATCAATGGCCATAAGAAAATTCTTCTTATTATCTTTCTTTTTGTTCTTCAATTTAATCTGTCGATGCAACTTATAGCACTTCTCCTCTACATGACCATCAATGTTGCAGTGGTTTTTTGGGTCCTTGTGCTGGTGCATTGTGGCTACTATATTTTTATCTTTTCCCCCTTTCCACTTCTTCTTCCCCTCCTTAGGATCATCCTAGTGCTCCTTTTCTTTGATCCACTTGATTTTCCTTTCTTCTGGCCTATTTTCTCTAGGTATTATGGCTATAAAAAATCCTCGTCCACAGATTGTGGCTTGAACAACATCACTTGCTTTTGCATATGGTTTTTTAGACCCCCCAAATACTTGAAAATTACATCTAGGTTTTTTGGGAAGATACCCAACATTAAGGCCATCTTTATGAACTCTGTGGTGTACACTTATGCACTCTGCCCTTGCTTCTACCTCAAGTAGTATCATTATATCCACTAGTCCTCTACATACCCAATAAGGTGAAATTTTGACTTTATGAGAATTTTAAAGTCCTCCCACATAATCACAGGAGGATCTGCGTCCAACCTCAAGGTCTCCATGTGGATTTCCCAGTAAATCAAGGCATAACCCTCTAATTTCAGTTGCATAAATGATTTTTTTTTTTCTTCCTCTATATGATGAACATTGAAATAAAATTTTAATTGTTGCAACTAGAGATTTAGATTTTGAGTGTCAATATCACCTTGGTATGGATTGATATCGATCTTGACTTCTATTTTGAATAGGGATTCTGAATGGTTCATGAAATTAATTGGGTTGATATTTTTTGGGTCATTTTTTTAGCTCATCCTTTGTTTCTTCCCGATCTCCCCTTTGATTGAACCTCTGCGTTAGAACCACCATCTTGTTCGAATAGCCCGAGCTTATTGGTTAGGGCCACTATGAGGAGATTCACATTAAGTTTTATATCTATAACTTATGCTTCCAACCACAAAAACCTCTCCTTTGTAGGATCATGAGGGTTATTCACAGATTCGTCGACCATGACTAGGGTTTTATGACTTTTGGCTTCTTCGACCTAGATCCCCTGCAAATATCCACAATATACCCAAAGAAACCTGCTCTTATACCAACATAGTTTTTAAACTGCCATGGATATTTGATTGGATAGTTTGTAACAACAAATCTGATAAAATTATACTTAAAATTTGAAATCTACACTTTGAGGGTTTATTTCTCTTTAAATCTATAGATCTATAAATTAATGTTTATTTCATATGCATGCAAATTATAATTATGTAGAAAATAGAGAACAATGAAATAAAAACTCACAAACCATGATTGATACAAGATATAACCTAAGAAACCCTTTTGGGAGAAAACCCAATTGGAAGGTGAGGTCACTCTTTTCTCTTTCTCTGAACAAGTTACGAGTAGAAAGAAATAAGGCTCTTGGCTCGTGGACTACTACAGTGCAAAAATCCTCTACGTGTCCTCTCCCTATCCCTCTCAGTTGTTATCCTTGTCTATGGAACAAACACACTCGAAAAGAATGGAACCCATTTTCCTCCTAGTGACTCAGTTATAACACATCCCGATGTTCGAAAATGTAACTAGATTCAGTCTTCATTAAATGTATTTGAGTCATCATGTAATGTGCTTGTCAAAATATTTACAAATATATTTTTATTATTATCATTATGACTTATTAAAGCATGGGTTTCATGCGTGGTTCATCATGTTTTAGGTCAAAGTCCCCATTGAGGACTTCTAGGATTTATTTTGAGTCAATAAAGTCATTGTACTTTTAAAGAGACCCTTATCGGGCTTTTGAATCATGTAAAAAGGTTAAGTATTGAGTCAAAGATGAATTATGTTGCCTCTGCATCAAGTAAACCTTAAGATGATCAAGTTGGCCTCAAAGAGGGATATTCGACCTCACCAAAGGACTATAAATGAAGCCGTTTGAATTCCATTTGATACACACTCACTCAAGCAAGTTCGATATCTCTTGAAGCTGGGAAAAAGTGCGAAATAGAGGAAGGAAGGAAAAAGTAGTGTGAGTTTGATCTAGGTGAAGGAAAGAAGGAAAATCAATTTTTGGTCCATCTATCTCTCTCTCTCGTGCCTTGGTTTGGAAGATTGAATTTCTTTAGTTGATGTCGTAGCTAGTTGATGCATGTTGTTGCTGCTATAGGTCAAAGTTGTTGGTTTCAAATGTTTCTACCTCCAGAAGTTGTATTGGGCCAAGATTGAAGTTTCTAAGTGAGGATCGAAGTCATTCTATGAAGATCGAAGTCTCCAAAGCAAGGTCGAAGTTGTTGGGTCGAAAAAAGTGTTGCTACTGCTGTTGTTTTTACCAGGTCAAGTAGGATCACCTGCAAAGGAAGAAGAAGGTTGACTTGGTGTGGAGGAAAGTTTGTGTCAATGCCTAGAGTCTTGGAATATCCCAGGAAAACTATTGAAGGAAGAATTACTGACTGGGTTTTCCCCCAAAAAGAGGGGTTTTCCCTTGGCTGTGAGCCTATATCTGGTGTCCATTGATTTATGTGCTATTGTTTGGTAATTGCTTGATGAACTAAAAGAAAGAAGATATAAAGGAACCTAATAAGAAATCAATAACATCACAAGTAATTACCAAGTATAAGAAAATATTTCTGCCTTTTTGATTTTCTAACATGGTTTCAGAGCTTTGGTAAAGAAAGAAGTTAAAGGCAGTCTCAAGCACTTTATCAAGGAATCATTCAAAAAGGATTATTTTAGGGAACAAGTCTACTATATCCAAGAAATACATCTAACACAATCAAGGGAGAGAAAAAACTCAAAGGAGCCTCTAACTACAGATCTTGGAAGAAGAGGATTGACCTCATCCTTGAAAAGAACAAGGTTCTAGACTTGGTGAAACGAAAAGTAAAGAAGCCTACAGAAGATTCCAGTGATGTTGATAACGTTAAGTTCAAAGATTTGGAATTAGTAGCCGTGAACCTAATCGTAAAAGGAATAAAGGACAATCTTGTCCCATTCATAGCCAACATTGATCATGCTTAAGAAATGTATGAGGCTTTGTCAAAGTTGTTCACTATTAAGAATATTGGTCAAGTAGCAAGCCTGAAGAATGAACTAAGGACCACAAAGATGACTAAAGAATATACAGTGGCCTCCTTCTTTGTGAAGATAGCAAGAATTAGAGATGATCTTTTGGCCATTGATGAAATAGTTCCAAACAAATAACTTGTGATCACTGTTATACTAGGATTGCCACCTACTTGGGGTACAATTGCTGCAGGACTCAACAGTTGGAAGGAAGTTCCAACTTTTGACGAACTATGGATAGCTTGCAGTTAATAAGAATTAACGATATCATTAGTTGCCAACCGTGAAGGAGTGGCAAATGCCTATGCTTCTCAACACAGAGGAAACTTCAAGAAAGGACCGAAGAGGAAATTTGATATGTCCAAAGTAGAATGTTATCAATGTCATAAGAAGGGTCACTACAAGAGTGATCTCCCGACAATCCAAGAAACAAGAAGAGAGAAATAGATCAAGCCAATGTTGCTGAAGAAGAAGACCTAAAGAAAACCAAACCTGAAGAATTTGATATAATGGACTTACACTATTAAGTCCTTTTCTTATAGTCTTA
This sequence comes from Pinus tabuliformis, assembly GCA_031772625.1. Lineage (NCBI taxonomy): Eukaryota > Viridiplantae > Streptophyta > Pinopsida > Pinales > Pinaceae > Pinus > Pinus tabuliformis. The sequence continues at coordinate 291,205,141 of CM062809.1, read as the reverse complement.
GATATTCTATTTTGTATTTTTGATGTTTAGAATTTACAGGTTTTAACATGTTTTAACATGTTTTTGGAAAAGACATTTTCCTTTTCTTTTATAATTTTATAGGTATCCCTCAAGCTTTGGATAGAACCCCCAAAATCTCCCAAAGATAAGTATCTCACTTCTTTTCAATTTCTGGTTTTATATACTTATTTAAGATTTGATTATATTAAATACTAATCACCATTCTCCCTCTATTGTCTTGATTAGGAAAACATATGCTATATCCTCAAGGAGTATGAAAGAGAGCCTCCCAAGACAAGGTTTGTCAAGAAACAAAGGTATGCCTCAAAACTACAAAACATTGATTTCTTTATAATAAATGTTCATTCATTTAACAATCTATTACTAACATTGTTATGTCTAGCTATATTGAATCTTAATGATTCTTGTTTTGGGTGATTCATCACTTGATAAATCTATCCCCTCCTCATATTCTTAATTGATCTTATAGAACCCTAGATAGGTTCTCTAGAAAACCCTAACCTAAGGGTATGTTAATATTAATGTCTAAAACCCTAATATTGCTTAGGATGATTGAGAAATGCTATTTGAAGTTTTTATTGATGATGTCATGTTTGGGATTTCGGTATGATCATAAAAACCTAACTTGTTAGGGTTGAAATGATGTTGTTTGAAATCCCGAACCTTTGAAATTTTGATATAGTAGAATTTGCTTTGTTATGTTATGAAACCCTAGATCTTTAGGGTTTGGTTGGGCCTATAAGAAAATTCCTTGTTAGGTATTTAAAGTCCTAGGAATGAAACCCTAGGTTTATATATGTATCCATGTGATCAGTGTATGTCTAATGTGTTAATAGTACCTGACATATGTTATGCTTATGATTAATGATGAATTCCTAAATATGTGTGTTAACCTAATTATTGTTGGTTATGGGTCTTAGGGATTAATATGAGCCCTTGTCTGAGTTTAATATTCTAGGATGATGTTCTTTGAATCTATATAGTGATTACTGAGAAATTGTAGATGGAAATCTAGGGTTTACATCAAAACCCTACTAGATGATAGTCATGATATTGATTATGTTGTGATTGGCTTTAATTGTTATGTATAAGATCTAGGGTTTACATGAAATCCTTGTTGGGAGTCTAACATATAAATTTTGAAAATTGTTAGATGCATTAAATATGATTTGTTTCCAGGGTTTGCTATATGAAAGATCGTGGCATGTCATTGAAAGAATATTGAAGCACTGGATATAATAAGTTTGATATCTTGATGAGCTATGGTTGTGATTGAGGGTTTGTAACTAAACCTAGGCAAGAAGTTGAAGTATAGTATCTTGTTGATTATGTCTAATGTTTCTGTTTTTATAAGATTTATGTTATGGCTAACTTCATGCTTCTATAGTTCTTATTGTACTATCTATCTAAGTTGTGCATGTACACTATCTTCAAGGTGGTGAAGATGATCGAAAGAAAAGTTGATGTGATAAGAATGATATGAATGGTAATGGTAATTATAACTATGATGAGAAGGATGGAAGCCACAAAAGATTATCGGATGCCGAAAAGAAGAAGTTGATTTCCCTTAGTTTAAGAGAGAGACTGGATAGAGAAAATCTCGTTGGTTGAGAGAGAGAGCATAGTTTTGATTGGAGAATGAAGATTAAAGGATGTGTTGTTGTATGAAAAGAAAAGTATCAAATATTCGGTTGATAGGCCTACCGTGTTTTGAAAAGAAACATTAGGAAAACCCTGAAGGTTTGTGTTTATTTATGAATATGTGAAAGTATATTATTGATTGGGGTTGTGTTTGTACAGGTGAATCTCTCGAAGGTTTTGATAGCATGTTGGTTACCAAGCAATTTGATTGCGAGATATTTTTTGTCCTTTATCTGCTGGATCAAGGAGTGTTGAAGCTTTGTGAGTGAAACATTGCCTGGGAGGACATATGGTCTACACTTTGTGTTGATGTCTAGGTCCCGAAGTTGGAAAGGTGGTGTTGATTGTAGAGATCTAATTTTTGGATACATGCTTGGATCCTTGGGTTGATGGTTAGCAAGTAAGCCTGATGGTACCTATAGAGGCTGAAAGCTTGAGTCCATATTTGTCCCACTTGGATAGATTTCCCTGGTCAGGAATCTAGTCCATGGCATTGTGGTGCCTAAAGTTATTCATGGTTCATATCGTTGAGATCTTTCATGTACGTGTATATAATGAATACCTCCCTAGTTAAGAGGGAGTGTTGGAAAATGTAACTAGGTTTAGTCTTCATTAAATGTATTTGAGTCATCGTGTAATGTACATGTAAAAAAAATAAATAAAATAATTTTTATTATTATCATTATGACTTATTAAAGCATGGGTTTCATACTTGGGTCATCATGTTTTAGGTCAAAGTCCCCATCAAGGATAGGATTTATTCTGAGTCAATAAAGTCATTGTACTTTTAAAGAGACCCTTCTTGGGATTTTGAATCATGTAAAAAGGTTAAGTATTAAGTCAAATATGAATTATTTTTCCTCCACATCAAGTTGAGATTAAGATGATCAAGTTGGCCTCAAAGAGGGCTATTCGACCTCACTAAAGGACTATAAATGAAGCAATTTGAACTCCAGTTGACACACACTCACTCAAGCAAGTTCGATATCTCTTGAAGCTAGGAAAAAGTGTGAAATAGAGGAAGGAAGGAAAAAGTAGTGCGAGTTTGGTCTAGGTGAAGGAAAGAAGGAAAATCAAAGTTTTTTTCCATCTATCTCTCTCTCTCTCGTGCCCTAGTTTGGAAGATCGAAGTTCTTTAGTTGATGTCATAGCCATGTGCTGCATGTTGCTACTACTATAGGTCAAAGTTGTTGGTGTTGGATGTTGCTACCTCAAGAAGCTATATTGGGCCAAGATCGAACTTGCTAAGTGAGGATCAGAGTCTTTCTATGAATATTGAAGTCTCCAAAGCAAGTTCAAAGTTGTTGGGTCAAAGAAAGTGTTGCTATTGTTGTTGTTGCTGCTAGGTCAAGTAGGAACATATGCAAAGGGAGAAGAAGGCTGACTTGGTGTGGATGAATTCAAGGTCTAGAGTCTTAGAATATCCCAGGAAAACTATTGAAGGAAGAATTACTGACTGGGTTTTCCCCTAGAGAGGGATTTTTCCCTAGTTGTGAGCCTATATCCGGTGGCCATTAATTTATGTGCTATTTCTTTGGTAATTGCTTGATGAACTAAAAGAAAGAACATATAAAGGAACCTAATAAGAAATCAATAACATTACAAGTAATTATCAAGTATAAGAAAATATTTTTTCCTTTCTTATTTTCTAACACCCGATAGACTACTAGTGGTTAGGTTTGACTCCTTCAACTCTTAAATAGAGTTACACTATTGACTCTTTTAGAGTCTTCTTCATTATGATAATGTGAATAGCCTATTTTCCGTTAATAATGGGGGTTGATGTGGCATCCTCTCGAATTATATGGGACAAAACAAGAAGGTCAACTTCCAAGTGGCATAACTTTTGCATACAGACTCCAATTAGGTGATTCTTGTGTCGTTTGAAAGGTATGTGTGTGTAAAATAGGAAAAAAAAAAGTTTCATGCTAAATCAACATAGCTTTTCCCAAAAAAAATCATTTGATGCCTCAACATGCTTCCAAAAGGTTTCAGGCACCAATTTTCCACACTTGGTCTCACTGGTAAAAATGGTCTCGTGAGTTGAATCCTCCATTTTTTCCATTATGAAAGCATCGAGATGGATGAAAAGAATATAATAATCTAATATATATCAAAGACCATCATCAAAAGAGAAAAAAAAATGGGTCACAAAGATGTTGTGTTATGGCTTTAAAAGTATATACAAAAAGGGAAAACAAAATATTGTGGTAGATGCGCTCTCAAAGAAAGAGGAAAAACAAATGGTTTACTATGTGATATTTCCATTCCATGGTCTAATTGGGTGGAATAAACAATGATAGAATGACAAAAATATGAGAAGATATGCAAGATCATTCAACAACTATAGGAGGACCTCGATGTAGTAAAAAAAATTATGTGGAAAAATGATTTGTTATGGTATCAAGAACACTCAGTACTTATGTAAGAATTCTCAACTCAAATAGAAGGTCCTTTTTTAATGACACACTTCTTTTGTAGGAGGACATTCAGGGTCCTTGAAGACATATCATAGGATAAAATAAAATAAAATTGAGAAGGTCTTAAAGCAACTACGCAAAAGTTTGTGGAGGAATTTGTGGTATGCCAACAAAATAAAGTAGGTATTATCAAGACGTTAGGGATCCTTCAACCATTAGCCATACCAAACCAGCATTGAGAATAAGTTTCAATGGATTTTATTGCAGTTTTACCCAAATCTAAAGGAAAGAATGTCATTATGATAGTGGTAGATTGAGTGACAAAGTATGCCCACTTTTTCTCTCTTTATCATCCTTTTAAAGCAAGTATTGTGGAAAAAGCATTCATGGAAATAGTACAAAAGCTATATGGAATACCAAATATTATTGTTAGTGACAGAGATCTAATTTTCACTGGAAATTTTTGGACTATTTTATTTTTTTGGGTACTCAATTTTTCCACATCTCATCTTACCATCCTCAATTTGATGAGAAAACTAAGATTGTGAATAAATGTTTAGGAGGTTATTTACATTGCTTTGAGTATGATAAACAGACACAATGGGTGAAATGGCTACCCTTGGAAGAATGGTGGCACAATACATCCTTCCATACTTCATCAAGAATGTCACATTTATGGACTTTATGGATATCATTCTCCATCCATCACATCACCCTTGAAAGGGACTATAAAGACTCAAGTAGTAGAGGACCACAGAGCACCAACAAGAGGTTCTCAAAATATAGAAGGACAACTTGGTTATGACACAAAATACAATAAAACAAACAAATAAACATCGCAATGAAAGGGAATTTGAAGTGGGGGATTTGGTATTTGTGAGACTACAACCATATATACATATGTCCCTCAAGAAAAAAAAGGACAATAAATTAAATTTGAGGTATTATGGCCCCTATAAGATGTTGCAAAGGATTGGAAGTATGGCTTACAAATTGGAGTTACCTCCATCTTCACATGTACATCCAGTCTTCCATGTTTCTTGCTTGAATAAGGTAATCGATGACAAGATCCCAGTCCAAACTATTCTACTAAAAATTAATGAGCAAGAGAAAATAATACTAGAACCAGATTTTTTTTTTTGGAAACAAGGGCTAAGTAGCTGAGAAATCGAGCAATCACTGAGTAGATCATCAAATGGAAGAACCCACAAGTGGAAGAAGTGACATGGGAAGATGAGTTGTTCATGTAAAAACACCACAGGTAGTAAAGTGTTGAGGACAACAATTCTTTGAAAGGGAGGGGCATGTTAATCCCTATATAAGCCCCATGTTAACCCAAAAACCACTTATTAAGTGCTAGATGTTAAGTGATTACAGTTATATTGTTATTTGTTATGTAGGCTAGATTCCCTCATGGTCCCATTTTATTATACTTGAACCATTTCACTTATATATATATATATATATATATATATATATATATATATATATATATATATATATATATATATATATATAGATATACGCACTAAGGAGACCTGGTCTTAGGATCATCAAATATTGTCTTGTACATTGTATTCTTTGTAAAAAGAGGTTTCCCCCTCAAAAAGAACTATAATTATTTGTTTCTTATCATTTTTAAGGCACAAGGATCATGATAAATGGGGCTTACAGTGATTCCCTGTGATAATCAAAGTTGCATCAAGATTTCAGAGAACCCCTTGTTTCATGACAACTCCAAGCACATAGATATTAGATATCACTTCATTAGATATAGCGTTTAGAGAGGCGTTATGAGATTGCAATACATTCCCACAAGGAAGAAAGTATATTCTTACCAAGCCCCTAGTGAAGGGGAAGTTTGTGTTTACAATGACAAGTTAAGGGTGGTGGAGAATTCCTTCCTTGTTGGGAGGGAGTGTTGATTTTGGTAGCTTTGGAATCTCTTCTTCATAGGTTAGTGTCCTGCATGGAGGAGAAGATGTCCTCTTTAGGTGGTTGTTCAACAAGAACAACCAATATGATCTCCTTTACATTGATTAATTATTTAATTTATGTTGACTTCGAGCTAATGTTTTTCTAAGAATAAATAAATAAATTATTTAAGTGACTTAGATCTAATCTTAGTTGTTGATCTAAGAAGGTTTGGATTTAATCTTAGTCATCTATCACTTTGGAGATTAAGGATTTGGCTCATTGAAAAATCATAAAGAGAACCTATGGAAGAGGGTGAAGACACATTACACTGATGTTGTTGAGAGTGATTTTCTCAAGGGAGAGAGAGACTCTAGGACTAAAGAGAAGGGAAAAGGATTGCAACAAGGGAATTTTAGAAGAAATTTTTAGGGAGGCCAAGTCTAGTAGAGAGAGGTTGAATTATTAAAGAGGGTTGAGTTATGAATGGAGGTCGACTTATCCATGGCCCAATTTTTCTCTAATACAAAAGGGTTGTAGGAAAGGAAAAAGAGGGGTTGAGCTTGTTGGTAGACGCGATTGATTTTCTAGGGCCGAAATCATCAAGAGGGTCGAATTCCTTGAGGCCAATTTTCCAGAGGAACCAATTTGTAGGTTCTAAAGTTGTACTTTTTTTGTGTATTCTATGTGGGTCTAGGCCATGATTTTCCTAAGTAATTTAATGTGAAGGAATATTGTTTTTGACTGAATGTTTCTACTATAGTGTGATTGATTTCCCCTATTTTATTACCACTACAAATTTAATTTTTGAAAGTTAAAATACTAGTGATTTTATTTTCTAGTAGTTTTCAGATTTTATAGAGTAAATAATTCCTAGGTATAAAATAATTGTTGATGTATAAATAAATCATATATGGTATTAAAGATTTAACAACTAGGTTTGTAGGGAATTCTAACATGGTAATAGAGTGTAAAGTTTGGAGAAAGTTTATCTCTAAATCCTAGGTGCTAGGTTTGTACAAGATTGTCAAGGCTAGGTTCGGCCATGATCATGCGAGGTAGAAATGGTTTTAAGAGGTCGAAGGAAATCAATTGTATGATGTAGGAATTTACAGGGTAAGTTCCTCAAATAGAACACCAAAGGACACCGCTCACAAATAGATCACAGATCAATACACCGTTGTTAAAACCCTCAAAGAGGGAAACAGTCCATGGCCTAAGCCAACGCAGCCACTTCAGGTAATTTATTAATGTAAAAGAAAGAAAATTTACATAAGCTTCTCTCATGAACGGTCACCTAACAAATGACCCTCCATGCTCCTTAAATAGAGATCATGGACCAATCGGGTTTTAAGCCACAGATCAAGTGTCGGTAATACAGAGGACTCCAACCATAAATCGAAGTTTAGTAAAATTCACCTCTGTGAGAGCCTTTGTAAAGATGTCTGCAACTTGATCATCAGTTGAACAATATTTCGCTTCAAGAAAATGGTCATGAATGAGCTTTTTGATGAAGTGCATGTGTAGTTCAATGTGATTGTTGCAATGATGTTGGACTGGATCTTTGCATAGTTGAACGACACTTTGATTATCACACCAAAGTGTATTCAGATGCTACCGCCGAAAACCAAACTCTGACAGGATTTGACGAAGCCACAAGGCTTCCTTACTAGCTTCAATGACGCCACGATACTCTGATTTTGTGGAAGAAAGAGAAATGGAACTTTTTCTTGCAAGCCCATGTAATAGGTCCAAAACCAAGAGTGAAGACATAACCTGCAGTAGACTTATGATCATCAAGGTCACTAGCCCAACCAGAATCAGTGAAATCAACCAATAGAGGAGATGCTTCTGCACTGTAATGAATCCCAAACTGAACTGTTCTTCGAACATAACAAAGTATTCTTTTAGCCGCTTTCCAATTAATTTCATGTGGATTTTTCATAAACGAGCAATAAGGCCAACAACAAAGGAAAGGTTAAGATGGGTATGGGTCAGATACAAATTTTTTCCAACAAGCTGACGGTATAAGGTAGCATCAACTTCAAGGGAAGTACAAGTGACTGAAAGTTTGGCTCCAGACTGAAAGGGAGAAGGGGTTGGATTACAGTCTTCCATGTGAAAGTGGCATAGAAGATCACAGGCATACTTGGATTGGGAAAGGGAAATACATTCTTTGGATTGCAAGACTTGAAGACCAATAAAATAATGCAAGTGTCCTAAGTCTGTCATTTCAAACTCCTTTTTAAGGCTGGACTTCAAATGGTTTATAAGGTTGGGATCACTACCAATAAGGATAAGATCATCAACATAAAGAACAAGAATGATAAGAGACTTACCCACTTTGTTGGTGTAGACAATATTGTCAGAATGACACCTAGAAAAGCCAGTATCTAAAAGAAAGCTATCCATTTTGGCATACCAAGCCTGAGGGGCTTGCTTGAGACCATAAAGGGATTTCTTAAGCTGACATACAAGGCTGGACTCTATTTGAATAAAGCCAAGAAGTTGTTCCATATAGATTTCTTCACGCATGTCCCCATGCAAGAAGGCAAATTTAACATCCATATGATGGACTTCCCATTTGAAAGAGTCAGCAAGGGAAAGAACAAGGCAAATAGAGTTCATTTTGGCAACAAGGGAGAAGGTTCTAATATAGTAAATGCCTTCAACTTGTGAAAAACCCTTAGCAACAAGACAATCTTTATGTTTATCAAATTTTCCATCTGGTCCAAACTTGGTTCTGTAAACCCATTTGCAACTAACAAGTTCTGGTCCCTTTGGAAGAGGAATAAGGTCCCATGTATCATTTGCCGATAATGAACGATATTCTTCATTCATAGCTACGTTTCAATTTGGATGGCCTAAAGCTTCTGCAAAGGTGTCAGGATCATAATTCGCTGAAGCTTCAGCGAGTAAAGAAGAGGCTCTATCGAACTCAGAACGTGTACGACGTTGATCTGTAGGATCACCTGCAAGAGCACCTGTTGCATCCCGATTAGTGCAGACCTATTTTGGAAGTTAAGGAGCTGAAGGAGGATCCTGAGTAGGTAGGGGAGGATTTTTATCCTCATTGTCATCATCTGAAGAAGGAATATTTTCAGAAGTAGAAGGGATAGAGAGATGTGGCACATCCGTAAAACTAGGCTCGCAGGCCGATATATTTTTAGAAAACTTTACATCTCTTCTAATGATAAATTTTTGGATTTAGGTTGAAGAAGTCTATATCCTTTGACATCTTCACAATATCCAACAAAAATAATTTTTTCACTCTTAGGTTCTAAGGCTTTATGTTTCGGTTGACGGTGCTAGACTCGCTAACATGTCAGGGGATCTCCCCGGTAAGAAGTTCCAATTAGACCTCAAATTGTTTGATGTTGGAGTCCCAGTAGTGGGTCGTACAGTATCGCCTTGACCGTGGTTTCAAACAGAGGCAAGTAAGATGTCCCTGTTGGTAGCAAGGGTGTGACAACTGTGGAAAGTCAAGGAAGGTGCATGAACGGTTCTAACACATGAAAAGTGGGGTGAGTGCATCCCTTGGAAACTTGTGATAGCACGCGGCTTGTATGGGAACACACGAGCGAAGATGCATCACAAACTAGAAAGCAAGTTAGTGAGCAATCCAAAGTGATGGCTAAAGCAATCAGTGAATTTAAGTGAGATTCATACATACTTATACAGAATAGTCCATACATGCATGCATAAGCAAACAAATACATATATCATTTAGAGTAAATAAGATTGCTGGAATACAATACGACATATACATGAAATGTGCTGGCTCTTGTTAAGAAGTGTAAGTTCTGGTCATACAATACATCCATGTCCATCCACTAGTTTTGATAGTGGAATGTTACAGTCACAACCACTTGCTCCTCCAAAGAGATATACTAGCTCTGCACAGTGGAGAAGCCAAGGCTCGTTACAATACTGTCCAAGCTTTCTCTAAGATACTCCTATTGGAAGCTCGGCTGAACAAAAGCCTATACAATGAATTATAAGGGACTATATATAGAAAAGGATGGGGTGGTCCTTGACATTCCCCTTTGTTACAGTTCATCTACCCTCATGACTCTTCATCTACTCTATGATTGTTACATCCAACTATCGACACTTGAACTTACACTTGAGAAGACATTACATACAATCTGCACATGTACCCATGTGAGACAAAATAGGCTTGAGAAAGCCATACAAGACATCACTATAACTTGGACAACTATGAGAAGACCAGATCTTCAACATCCTCTTGGTGGTCGACAGTACCGAATTGATGCCAAGTTCGGTAGTCTGTGATGGTGTCCATGTACTCTAAGGTGACATCCTTTTGGAAAAGAATTCTTTCCTCCATAGCATTCGAGTACACTGCTCAAGCTCCTCTATCCAACTCATCTGATAACATGCACATCATTGTCTTGAGTGCTGCTGAACCAACAACATACTTGTGCATGGTGTCTGCACTGATCACCAAGTCTGGGCTGGTGGCTATGCGCATCAACTCGTCAAAGTATGAGTCAATCTCCAGTCGGACTTGTGCCTTTGTCTTCACCTGGGTGAGTGTCCCAATAGATGGGATCGCATGTGCACGAACAACAACATCCATACTCTTGAATACGTGCATGGGAAGCCTATAGACTAGTGATGAGCTGTGGGAGATCTTCATAGTTTCGGATCTAACTCCGGATGCGTGCCTTCAACTCGACTGCTCTGGGCTTCATCATCTTAGGCAAGTGTAGCGGGGCTCCCTTGTATCTCATTGTCCATGTTTGCATGTAATCAACAACAACATGCATGTTCGACAAGATATGTGCTCTCCTAGCACATTGTTGTTGCCAACCGTTGAGATGGACAACTGCCTTATGCACGGTACCAAACTTGGAATACAACGCCCGCATGACTATGTCAAGGGAAAATACTTCATCCAATATTGCCTTCTTCAACTCTGCTCGGGCAGATGCTGTAACCAATTCTCCTCCCTGCTTGGCCGTCTGTAATTCCTTAGCCATTCGCTCATTCTCAGCTATCAGGAAGTGAACACTCGAGCTAGTGGCTTCGACATATGCTCTGGTAGCATCGGCCAATGCTGCTGGATGTTTGCACACATCAAACACGATCACTCATTCCTCAAACTGCGCAGGAGATGTGTGATCATCCGGAGTCGACACTCTGCGAGATTGCACAACTCTATGTTGGGACTCATCGAATGAGATGTTGTGCATCTCTCCCTCTGGATTGTCTCCAAGGATTTCAGTGTCTCCTTGGTCGCTTGGGACTTGCTCTTCTTCTGGATGCGGTGAAGCTGGTGGGTCGACCTCTTGGTGGTGAGGCATGAGGTCGATGTCTTGCTCTAACTCCTGTTGCTCCATGCTTGTATCCATCTGCACAAGTGCTTGTTCAATCTCTTGAGAAAATCCCTTCTCCTGCAATGGCTCACCCTGTCTGCCTGATGCCAACTATTCAGATGAGTCGACTACTTGTATGGGCATAGTTTCATCTGTTTGTACATGTTGTGCCCCCTGTTGTACCTGCTCCTACTGCGCTTCCTTCTCCTGTGTGCGCAACTCCTAATCCTCCTAGAGTTTCTCCTTCAACTCATGCAACTCCTTCTTTGTTTCCTCCATTCTAAGCTTTTCTCTCTGCCTTTGCGCATTCCTCTTGTCGCGTTGTTGCCTCTTCGCCTCTAGCCAAAGCTTCTTTCTGCACAAGTGGGTATGCTTGAAACTTGCAACTTTGTTCCTCCTCCATGATGTCGACAATCTTCCTCTTTCCCTTGTCAGGCACTACTATGTTTACCTCTGTTGTTGCTACTCTCCGGGATGTTTCTTCACGCTATTTCGTTAACCATTCCACAACGATGTTGAATGGTTCATTAGGCTCAGAGAAGTTGTAACAATATCTCCATGGGTCCTCCTCCGCCCAATGACATGCCACGTGGATCCACTGAAACTGTACTCTCGTGCAGTGATATTTTACAAGACAATGCGGGTCATACAAACTGTAGCTTCAGGGTTCGAATGGATATTTCTTGATCTCCTCTGCTTCGACATCTGCATGCTTGAAATTCCTTATCTCGTATAACCCGATCTGTAACAGAAGAGCGGGCCAAGGTGCCTTCTTATTCCTGTGTTGCCTAGCTGTCAATCCTGCCGAGATGTGATATGATACTTCCTGCATGACGAGTTTGTCCAAGGAATACTTCGGTAGAACATGCGGAGGCTTCTCTGCGCTATACATTTGTATGAAGGTGCCAGACGGTGAGGCATACCAATATACTATATCGATCAGTGTCTCCATTGTTGCCTTCGACATGCAGGGTGGATCATGTTCAAATATCATATTGTACACCGGGGTGACAAAATGATCGGATAACTGTGTGATAACCCCTCTGAAGATGCATTCGGACAACATCTTACAATAAGTGTTCACAGAGGTCTCCACCGATGTTCATGTCCACTTCAAGCTCGGGAACCACTGACGGACACAGATCACATCCAAGATGTAGGTGGACATGTATATTTATGTCTACTGACCTTTGGGTGGCTGTGGAGCTCTTGTTACTTGTTCCTTCAGCTGGTGAGCCAATATGTTGGACTAGTTGCATGCTTTGCCTTCTCTAGCTAGTTGGTCCAATGCGATCACCCAACTCTGCATGAAGGTTTCCGTGCTCTCTTGGCCATAAAAGCGACATACAAAGATGAACAAGTATTGATACAACTTCCACAATATCTTCACCTTATAGACCTGGTTGGGTGTCATCCTAAATTTGGTCAGCTCCTTCACCTAGTTCTGCAAGATATCTCTAGAGTTGGCATTGTTTTTGGGTGTCTCCATGGTGATCACAGGCTTCAACATATGGTACATATGTTCATAATCCTATGTGATGAAGGTAGCAATTTCCATCCTGCTCACACTGCTCAATGTCATCGTCTCATGATCAGTGTGCGAGACGATCCAATGTATCATGTCCATGCATGGGAACATGAGATACCTGCATGCAATCTGGTACACACCGGACTTGTGGATGTTCACATAGACTTGGCAGTCTTCGAGATCTTCCCTAAATGTGCCTACAAATGCATCATTGACCTCTGGCCATTTCAACTTGATGTCCTTGCCTACAATCAGCATGGTGTCTTCATAGATTAGCAAACTTGTAGACACTCGCTCAACTGTTGCTCGAGTTTCTCTTTCGTCAGTATCCTTCGATCTTGCTCTCTTGGAGGCCATTGATTCTATACTGCTAACGAGCGGACGAACACCTACTAGATCTGGAGACATAGTGACATGGATGGCAAGAAATATGTCTACTAAAACCAAAGAAAACTTGAGGAACGTCATGCAACATACCTGGGGATTGACTGGCAAGGATTGCACAATTTTTCCTGGGAGGCCAGGAGACTAGCTGCCAGAACTTCGCAAAAGGCAGTCCGGGTTGCTGGAATTGTGCAATGCGCAATCCAGACTGGCTTACTGGTTGCTGGAATTTTGTATTGTGAAATTTCTGCTGGCAATGGTTGTAGGCCCAGTGACTGCATTGCGCAATTTTCTAGGCCAGCAGTCACTGCCCCTCAGAATTGCGCAATGCAAGACTGGAGGACAGTCATTGGGCAGAAATGCGCATTTTATGAGAGGAAGGAAGCCTTCCCTCTCAGCATCGCGCAATGCTCTCTTGGTGAGGTAGAGTCCGGGCCAAGCTTGCCCAAACCCACCACAGGTCAACTGAAAGCAAATGTGAAAGTGAATGCATGAAAATACTGAGTGTAAGCAGGAGTGAATGACCGTGCATGCAAACAATGAATGAAAGATTCAGAAAATGGAACAACATGCATGTGTGTGAAGCGAGTCGCTGAATCAATGACCGTTTGTGCAAAATAGTGTCATGCATGCGATAACAGTAAGATGTTAACGAAAATTGAAATGGTGCTAGTACAAGCTAATATGCATGCAAACGATAGTAAGCATTCACAGAAATCAAGCAAACAACACTCACACAAGCCAAAACACAAAAAGTGATAGAAATGCTGCAAAAGACAAGTTAAGAGGACTTACCCGTAAATATTTGAGTTGGATGTGTCGAAGACTCCTGGATGTGTTGTGGGATGTCAGAGCTCCAAGATCGATGTGAATAAGTGAGCTCTGATGCATCGAATAAATAAGTTTGAGGCTCATGACGTGCATGCCACGAATCTAGGGAAAAGTGACACTTGGAGGAAAGATTCTAAAACGATCTTTGCATGTAACATCCACCTGCTAAAAAGAACTCCCTAAAATCTAGGGATGTTTTTTGCATGTTTATTTTTTCTATTTCAAGAAAAAGAAGCCCATGCATGCAAGTCAAGTTTTCTTGGTCCCGGGTGGAACTGGTCAACCCAATGGCACATGCAACAGCCTGCTTGACTGAGGGGAAAATTTGCGCATTTCTAGGAGGGAGCTGGGCTGGCTGCCCAGAGGGATTGCGCAATTTCGGGGCTGAGCAGTTGATTGCTGCCCAGAATTACGCAATTTCTGTGCTGAGAAGTCTTGCTGGGACAGATTGCACATTTTTTCTAGGGAAGGTTGATAGGTATTATTACGCAATTCTGGAGCCCAGGAGGCTGCCAGTAAGGATTGAGTAATTTCTGGAGGGAAGGTTGGTTCCCCTCCATAATTGCACAATTTCTTGAGGGATCTACTCAGCTTGCAGCTGGACAAAGTCCAGAGAAATAACCTGTTAGTGGGATGCAACAAGATATCATGCACAGGCTGACCATCTGCTAGAAAACCACTGAAGCTTGTGTACTTGACAGTGCAAGACATGCTGCTGAGGATGGTTGGTAGGGAGGCTCAAAAACAAAGTTAATGCAAATTTTTTTAGGGTGGTTGTAGCCGTTACAACACTTGGCGACACACTAGTAGAAATCCAGCTCTTTGAATGGACCTTGTTCGTGAAAAGCAAGTCTAGCACCTCTGGAAGTATTGTTCAGTTCTCATTTCGTCTTGGCTTCCACAATTGCTTGATTGTAAGATGTAGCATCTGCCAAGATCTTGGTCGGTCAACACCCATTCCAAGCCAATCCAACATAGTTGTTTCAATTAGGGTTGAGGGGTATATTGGTGCACAAGCAGTATAGTCGTCAGAGTCTTAGTTTCATCTCTAGTGTTGCTCTGCTGCCAGCAAGCGTGGACAGTACCCCGACAAAGTCACATAGGAACACAAACATTGCTCCGCTGCCAGCGAGGCTGGTCAGTACCCCGGTAAAGTTACTTGCATCACCTCTCTGCGTAGGAAGCCTTTCTCTTCTTTCACCTTGTTCATTTTTCATTTTTTGAAATTTTTCACTTTTCTTTTTTTCATTTTTCATAACTATACATAACACTTATTCATTTCAGAGGTGGAAGAGGGTTCCCGCCTTATTGAGAGCAGAAGAGGTTATTCCTTTAGAGAAGTAGTTTACATGTATACCTCTGACGTGATTGTTAAGGTTTCCTCCATCACCTTACTCTACTTGACTGAGCTGCCAAGGGTTAACCCAAAAACAACCGACTAGAGTAGGTGACACTAGTTAGCGCAGCGTTGTGTTTTCACCAAGGTTCACTTCGAACAATACGTATTTTCCATCAATGTATGATGGACTGAAGATAACATGTTCTTACATAAGAGAGGAGACAACATATAACCAAATGTTGATAGTTGTACAAGTCCTCTTGTACTTTACCCAACTTGTTTCAATAGTCATGCATGGTTTCATGCTAAGTTGCAGGAAACGCAGGGTAGGAGGCCGTTTCCGTATGGAAACGGAAACAAAACCCTGAAACGCGTGTGGTATGGCTGTGAAATGCGTTTCCGGCCGTACTGGCATGTTTCTCGATGTGGAAACGTGGCCGGTACGACTGGAAACGCGTTTCACTGCCATACGACGCCCGTTTCCACTTGTAACTTGTGTTTTTTATTATTATTTGTTTTATAATTTATTATTATGTTTTCCTAATGACTTCTAGTTGCTTTTAGATGCTTGTCTAAAGTTATAAAAGTGAACTTTTGCCCTAGTGTTGATATGAAATTCATCAGGAAGTAAAAGTGATATTCTCCTTTATTTTTCATTTTCATCATTTTACTTAAATTTTTAACATTACCGTGAAATGACTCGGGATGTTTGAGAGTGGTTTCGCCCTCATTGGATTTCATATGGAGAAAGTAGAATTTTAGATCTCACTCAAAATCCAACAGACTTATCTGTTTTTCAGGATTTCAGGATTGTGGGGATTGCAATGTTTCCATTGGATTTTATCATGTACTAGGGTATGGAACTTGTATTTAATCAAGAGAACCAAGCCCTCTACGCAGGGGAGACTCCCAATAATCAAGAGCATGTAGGGTACTAGGGTATGAAACTTGTATTTAATAAAGAGCACTAAGGTCATTTGACTATGTAGGAGGAGACTCCCAATTAAGCATGAGACAAGAAATTAGAAATTTCTTGTGGCTGATTTTGGATATTTCTATTTTCATTATGTGATCATTCATGAGTAAATGTGATGTAAATTTAGAGACTTATAGTTTATGCATTGACAATTGACAATTTTATCATAATGTAATAAATTAGAATGTATCATATATGCTTTATGATTGCACATATTTCTTAAATGTCCTAATATATATATATATATATATATATATATATATATATATATATATATATATATATATATATATATATATATATATATATATATATATCACGTTTCCCCGTTTCGTGCAACCTTGGTTTCATGTGAAACTAACCTACAAGCGCAAAACAAGTAAACAAACATAAAACGAAGTGAAAGCAGAAGTAAACGTGAAAGCCAAGCAAGTAAGCAAACAAGCAAGCAGAAAAACAAACATGCAAAGTAAGTAAGCATGCAAGAAAACAACCAAAAGAAAACACTACTCCTAGTCCTAAGCTAACGGTGCATGGCCCTGATCACATGAAGTGATACTTCCAATGCATCCACTATCGCATTGGTTGATGCATGTTAGTGAAGGCATGGTCCGCGAGCAACTCAGTTGTGCGAACCAACAAACAAGAAAGATATAAAAATGAAGACAAACACACTCTGTGTTTCAATGTGTCCACAGAACATAAGTGAGTGCAAGTACATGACATGTAGTCCGTGGACTTGTCACAGTGTTGTGCGACACTATGTGCAGCTATTAAGAATACACATACTCTTGATTGTGACATGCAAGCAAATGAAAGAAACAAAGACAACTTGCGTCGTGCACGTGTGCTTGCAATGTAAGATTCCTCCAATGCATGAGCGATGGGATTGTGCAGTTCGAGTGGAGGAAGTATGATCTGTGTGTGAGATTGATCTTCAATGCATATAGATGAGTGATGAGGAGCCTTGGGTGTTTCAAAAATTTCCTGATCGGAAGTGAAACCAACCTCAGAACAGCGAGGGCCTGACATAACCATCAGCTCGGGCTGAAGTGCCTCGACAGTCTGGGGGGTTTCGACTTCGTTCTTAGATAGATCATCATAAATTGATGGCTTCGAAATGTTGACTGCGATAGAATCATCATCATGATCGAATATGGGAGAAAATAGATCACGACTGCTATGATAAGAAAAATCAATGATTTCATCGGCATTCTCATGATCTGATGAATCAAATAGAGGGGTAGATGAGAAACAGAAAAATTCACCCTTTGTGTTTCCGGAAAAGGCAAATGAAAAATCAAGTGGATTTTCAATTAATAATTTATCCTCTTCGTTGTCGGATGATGGGTTGACATCCAGTGTGTCCTGTAAGAGATCAACAATGGGTGCATCCGTAGATGGAGATACACATGCGAAATCATGGATGGCAGGTTCACCAAAGAGGTCAGGGAAGAACGGAGGAGGCTCAGATAGAAAGGAGTCATCCTTCACCAAGTGTTGATGCTCAAAATCCCATCCATACTCTTCATGAATGACAATGCATGTTGGTTGTGCAACACCAACTCCATCGATGGCTTGATCCTCATTCACAACAAGTGTAAAGTCCGGAATGGAAGAACACAAGACAGTATCATCCAAAGGATCATCGAGTATGAAGACAAAGGTTGTGGTACAAAATTCATGTGACAACTCGATGACCTCACAACCAAATCTGCACAAAAATTGAGGGAAGTGATGTTGGGAGGATGTGACAGTTGAATAGATGTGTGTTCTTGTTCTCCTACATCGCTCTGCAGTGGTGGAGTTGTTTGATCAAGGGACGGCAGACAATCACTTGTGACAATGATCGTGTCTGTCTGTGATTGCACAGCTCCATCACTAAAGTATGTTGAGTGAGGCTTGGGCTCAAACTTCTTCTTGGGATGGACTGATTTGTTAAGACAATACTCAAATCTATCCCAAAGATAAGGAAATTTCATCTGGCTTTTTGGAGCTTGAAACTACAAATCACGAAAGCGCTGCCAAAAATCCATAGGAAATTCATACGGAGCCTTCCGTTGTTGTAACTGTTTTTGGTCAAGATATTCTAGATCAAAATGATGGAAAGTATCTTCAATGAAATCACATAAATTCTCAAGTGAGTGCACGTTGGCAGCCTGTAGACTGCAACACCATCTTCATGGGGATTCGTGAAGTGTGTGTGCAAGCAGCAAGCTGGCTTATTCGTCAGAACATCCATATTCCTCGTAAAGCATGGCAAGGAAGTCATGTATGAACACAGGCCATGCCACTTCACCTTCACCATCATACTTCAATTCGGACAAGAGATCTTTGAACTCCCTCGTGATGTGGAGAGGTTCAGCATGTGAAAGAGATCGTGGAGGGACGAGTGTAACAACACCATGATAGATGTGCAAAGGTTCAAAACAAGATGAGAGGACACAAATCGTCATCTAGCCCTCCTTCTAGTGCCAGAAATGTTGGCGGTGTTGGACCCGCCAACATGTGAGGGGATCTCCTCGGTAAGAAGTCCCAATTAGACCTCAGACCATTTGGTGTAGGAGTCCTAGTAGTGGGTCGTATAGTATCGTCTTGACCGCAGTTTTTCACAGAGGCAAGTAAGGTGTCCTTATTGGTAGCAAAGGTGTGACAACTGCGACAAGTCAAGGAAGGTGCATGAACAGTTCTAACACACGGAAAGTGGGGTGAGTGCGCCCCTTGGAAACCTGTGATAGCACGCAACTTGGAAGGGAACAAACGAGTGAAGATGCATCACAAATTGGAAAGCAAGTTAGCGAGAAATACAAAGTGATGGTTAAACCAATCAACACATTTCAGTAAGATTCATACATACTTATACAGAATAGTCCATACATGCATGCGTAAGAAAACCGATACATATATCATTTAGAGTAAACAAGATAGTTGGAATACAATACGACATATGCATGAAACGTGTTGGCTCTTGTTAAGAAGTGTACGTTCTGGTCATACAATACATCCATGTCCATCTAGTAGATCTGATAACGAAACGTTACAATCACAACTGCCTGCTCCTCCAAAGAGATATACTAGCTCTTCACAGTGGAGAAGCCAAGGCTCGTTATAATATTGTCCAAGCTTTCTCTAAGATACTCCTATCGGAAGCTTGGCTGACCAAAAGCCAATATAATGAGCTATGAGGGACTATATATAGCAAAGGGTGGGGTGGCCCTTGACATTCCCCTTTGTGACAGTGCATCTACATTCATGACTCTTCATCTACTCTATGGCTGTTACATCCAACTATTGACACTTGAACTTACACTTGACAAGACATTACAAACAATCTACACATGTACCCATGTGAGACAAAATAGGCTTGAGCAAGCCATGCAAGACATCACTATGACTTGGACAACTGTGAGAAGACCAACTCTCTAATATCCTTATGGTGGTCGACAATAGCGAACTGATGCCAAGCTCGGTAGTCTGCGATGGTGTCCGTGTACTCTAAGGTGACATCCTTCTGGAAACGAACTCTTGCCTCCATAACATCTAGGTACACTGCTCAAGCTCCTATGTCAAACTCGTCTGATAATATGTGCATCATTTTCTTGAGTGTGTCCAAACCGGCAACATACTTGTGCATGGTGTCTGCACTGATCACTAAGTCTGGGCTGGTGGCTATGCGCATCAACTTGTCAAAGTACAAGTCAAGCTCCAGTCAGACCCATGCCTTTGTCTTCACCTGGGTGAGTGTCCCAATAGATGGCATCGCATGTGCGTACACAACAACATCCACAACCCTGAATACCCGTGCATGGGAAGTCTGTAGGCTAGTGATGAGCTGCGGAACACCTTCATAGTTTTGGATCTGACTTCGGATTGGTGCCTTCAGCTCAACCGCTCTGGGATTAATCATCTTAGGCAAGTGTAGCAGGGCTCCCTTGTATCTCATTGTCCATGTTTGCATGTAATCAAAAGCAACATGCACATTTGACAAGATATGTGCTCTCCTAGCACATCGATGTTGCGAATCATTGAGATGGACAACTGCCTTATGCACGGTACCAAACTTGGAATACAATGCTCGCATGACTATGTCAAGGGATAATACTTCATCTAGTATTTCCTAATTCAAATATGCTCGAGCGGATGTTGTAACCAATTCTCCTCCATGCTTGGCCGTCTATAATTCCTTAGCCATTCGCTCGTTCTCAGCTATCATGAAGCGAACACTCGAGCTAGTGGCTTCGCATATGCTCTGGTAACATCGGTCAATGCTGTTGGATGTTTGTGCATGTCAGACACGATCAGTCATTCCTCAAACTACACAGGAGATGTGCGATCTTCCAGATTCGACACTCTGCGAGATTGCACAAATCTATTTTGGGACTCATCGAATGAGATGTTGTGCATCTCTCCCTCTAGATTGTCTCCAAGGATTTCAGTGTCTCCTTGGTCGCTTGGGACTTTCTCCTCTTCTGGATGCGGTGAAGCTGGTGGGTTGAACTCTTAGTGGTGAGGCATGAGGTCGATGTCTTGCTCTAACTATTGTTGCTCCATGTCCGTATCCATCTGCTCAAGTGCTTGTTCAATCTCTTGAGAAAAGTCATGCTCCTACGATGGCCCACCCTGTCTTCCTGATGCCAGATGTTCGGATGAGTTGACTACCTGTACGGGCGCAGTTTCATCTATCTATACATGTTGCGCCCCTTGTTGTACCTGTTCTTGCTGCACTTCTTTCTCATGTCTATGTAGCCCCTGTTCCTTCCAGAGTTTCTCCTTCAACTCATGTAACTCCTTCTCTGTTTCCTCCATTCTCCGTTTTCCTCTCTGCCTTTACGCGTTCCTCTTGACGCGTTGTTGCCTCTTAGCCTCTATTGCCAAATATTCTTTCTGCACAAGTGGGTATGCTCAGAATTTACAGCTTTGTTCCTCCTCCATGCTATCGACAATCTTCCTCTTTCCCTTGTCGCGCACTGGTATGTTTACCTCTGTTGCTGGTGCTCTCCAGGATGTTTCTTCACACTGTTTCGTTAACCATTCCACAGTGATGCCGACCAATTCATTGGGTCTGGAGAAGTTGTAACAATATCTCCATGGGTCCTCCTCCGCCCAATGATATGCCTCGTGGATCCACTGAAACTATACTCTTGTGAAGTTATCTTTTACAAGGCAATGTGGGTCATACGGACTGTAGCTTCAGGCGTCGAATGGATATTTCTTTATCGCCTCTGCTTCGACATCCGCATGCTTGAAATTCCTTATCTCGTATAACCTGATCCACAACAGAAGAGCTAGCCAAGGTGCCTTATTCTTCCGGTGCAGCCTAACTGTCAATCCTGTCGAGATGTGATATGATACTTCCTGCATGATGAGTTTGTCCAAGGAAAACTTCGGTAGAACATGTGGAGGCTTCTCCACGCTGTACATTCGTATGAAGGTGTTGGATTGTGAGGTATACCAATCTTCTATATCAATCAGTGCCTCCATTGCTTCCTTCAATATGTAGGGTGGATCATGTTCAAATATCATCTTGTACACCAGGGTGACAAAATAATTGGATATTTGTGTGATAACTCCTCTGAAGTTGCATTCGGACAACATCTTACAATAAGTGTTCATAGAGGTCTCCGTCGATGTCCATGCCCACTTCAAGCCCAAGAACTCCTGACGAGCACAGATCACATCCAAGATGTAGGTGGACATGTATATTTCTGCCTGTTGACCTTTGGGCAGTTGTCGAGCTCTTGTTACCTCTTCCTTCAGCTGGTGAGCCAACATGTCGGAATAGTTGCATGCTTTGCCTTCTCTGGTCAATTGATCTAATGCAATCACCCAACTTTGTGGGATGGTTTCAGTGCTCTCTTGGCCATACAAGCGACATGAAAGGATGACCAAGTATTTATATGCCTTCTGCAGTATCTTCGTCTTATAGACCTGGTAGGGTGTCATCCTGAATTTGGCTGACTTCTTCACCCAATTCTTCAAGATATCTCTGGAGTTGGCATTGTTGTTGGGTATGCTGAAGGGTGTCTCCATGGTGATCACGGGCTTCAACATATGGTACATCTGTTCATAATCCTGTGCCCTGAAGGTAGTAATCTTTGTCTTGCTCACATTGCTTAATGTCATCGTCTCAGGATCAATGTGCGAGACGATCCAATGTATCATGCCCACGCATGGGAACACAGGATACCTGCATGCAATCCGGTATAAGCCGGACTTGTGGATGTTCACATAGACTTGGAAATCTTCGAGATCTTCCCCAAATGTGCTTGCAAATGCATCATTAACCTCTTTCCATTTCAACTTGATGTCCTTGTCTACAATTAGCTTGGTGTCTTCATAGATCGGCAAACTTGTAGACACTCACTCAACTGTTGCTCCAGTTGCACTTTTGTCAGTGTCCTTCGGTCTTATTCTCTTGGAGGCCATTGATTCTGAACTGCTGAGAGGCGGACGAACACATGCTAGATCTCGAGACATAGCACATGCATGGCAATAAATCTGTCAGCTAAAACCAAAGAAAACTTGAGGAACGATATGCAACATACCTGGGGATTGACTGGTAAGGACTGCGCAATTATTCCTAGGAGGCCGGGAGACTAGCTGCTAGAATTGCGTGAAAGGCAGTCCGGGCTCCTGGGAGGTTGGTTGGCTGCTAGAATTGCATAATGTGCAATCCAGATTGGCTTGCTGGCTTTTGGAATTACGCAATGCGCAATTTCTGCTGGAAATGGTTGTAGGCCCAATGATTGCATTGCCCAATTTTCTGGGCCAGCAGTCACTGCCCCTCAGAATTGTGCAATGCAAGACTAGAGGACAGTCACTGGGAAGAAATGCGCATTTTCTAAGAGGAAGGCAGATCCTTCCCTCTCAGGATTGCACATTGCTGTCTTGGTGAGGCAGAGTCCGGGCCAAGGTTCCCTAGACCCGCCGACGGGCAACTAAAAGCAAATGTGAAAGTGAATGCATGGTGACACTGAGTGTAATTAGGAGTGAATGAATGAAATATTCAGAAAATGGAACAACATGCATGTGTGTGAAGCGAGTCGCCAAATCGGCGACCGTTTGTGAAAAACAGTGTCATGCATGCGACAATAGTGAGATGCTAACGAAAATTGAAATGGTGCTAGTACAAGCTAATATGCATGCAAACTATAAAAATCATTCATAGAAATCAAGAAAACAACACTCACACAAGCCAAAACACAAAAAGCAACAGAAATGCTGCAAAAGACAAGTTAAGAGGACTTACTTGTAAATAGTTGATTTGGATGTGTCGAAGACTCCTCGATGTGTTGTGGGATGTCAGAGCTCCAAGATTGATGTGAATAAGTGAGCTCTGAAACATCGAATAAATAAGTTTGAGGCTCATGACGCGCATGCCACAAATCTAGGGAAAAGCGACACTTGGAGGAAAGATTCTAAAACGATCTTTGCATGAAACCTCCACCTGCTAAAAATAGCTCCCTAAAATCTAGGGGTTCTATTTGCATCTTGCTTTTTTCTATTTTAGGAAAATGCTGTCCATGCATGCAAGTCAAGTTTTCTCGGTCCCGAGTGGAACCGGTCAACCCAATGGCACATGAAATAACTTGCTTGACTGAGGAGAAAATTTACGCATTTTTGGGAGGGAGTTGGGCTGGCTGCCCAAAAGGATTGTGCAATTTCTGGGCTGAGCAGCTGACTGCTGCCCAGAATTGCGCAATTTTTGGGCTAAGCAGTCCTGCTGGGACAGATTGTGTAATTTTTCCAAGGAAGGTTGACAGGTAGAATTGCACAATTTTGGAGCCTAGCAGGTTTCCAGTTAGGATTGCACAATTTCTGGAGGGAAGGTTGGTTCCCCTCCAAAATTACGCGAATTCATGAGGGAGTTGCTCAGCCTGCAGCTGGACCAAGTTTGGAGAAACAGTCAATGAGGGGGATGCAACAAGCTATCATGCACAGGCTGGCCTTTTGCTAAAAAACCACTGAAGCTTGTGTACTTGATTGTGCAAGACATGCTGCTGAGGATGGTTGGTAGGGAGGCTCCAAAACGAAGTGAAGGAAAAATTTTGGAGGGTGGTTGTAGCTGCCACAATAATTTTTCATCTGGAATATGGGCCCATATTTTACTTCCAAAAACATGAAAGTGACTTACATCTGGTTTAATTGAGCTCCATGCTTCTTCTAGAGTGAGATTCTTTAAAACCTTAGTAGGAGTGCGATTTACTATGTAATTTGCAGAGTTAATTTATTTTGCCCAAAAATTAAGACTAAGTACTTTAGATTGAAGCATACAATTAGCCATTTCCTTTATGGTTTCATTCTTCCTTTCAAATACACCATTTTGTTGTGGAGTATATGGAATAGTATGTTGCAATTGAATTCCATGCTCAGTGCAAAAGTTGATGAATTTGTTGTTAACATATTCTCCGCCATTATCAGATCTTAGCTTAAGAATTTGATGTCCAGATTGTTTCTCAACAAAGGCCTTAAAGGCCAAGAACATGTTAAAGACTTCACTCTTGAGTTTTAAGAAGTATACCCAAGTGCGTCTGGAGAAATCATCAATGAAAGTTAAGAAATACTTGTAGCTAGAGAATGAAACAACTGGAAGTGGACCACATAAATCAATATGCACAAGTTGTAAAGGGGATGAGGCATGCCAAGAGGCACATTTTTCAAAACTATCCCAATAATGTTTTCCGAGTACACCTCCAGAACAAACACAATCTTTGCAAGATACCATAGGAAGACATGTCACCATATTTTCTTTACATAGATTTTGAAGGGAGCGATAGTTTAAGTGACCAAATCGCGCATGCCAAAGTTTGCTCACTTCATCATTATGAGCAAAAAATACCTAGGGAAGAGTTGATGACCCAAAGTTGTTAAATTTATACAACCTTGTAGAATCATCAACAATGGCAGTAGCTAAAATATGTCTACGATCTCTTAGGTCCTTAATTACAACATCATGAGGTGAAAACTAAACATTTTTACCTTCACCTGAATGAGTTATCTGATATACAGATAGAAGGTTGCAGGATAAGGTAGGAACACATAATACATCATTAAATTGTCCATTGTTTAGATGAATTGTTTCAGTCCCTACAACACTAAGATATCTATCATCACCAACATAAATATTTTTTGTGCTACAATCATTTAAAGAAGAAAACATGGCAAGTTTGTTTTTGGCAATGTGATAAGAAGATCCAGAATCAATGAGTCACTCATGAGAATGAGAAGAAAACGATACATTTAGTGCATAACTAGACCGAGATGCTTGACAACCACATGCAGAAAGTGTTATTCCTGAAGATGAAGTTGAAGTTGAAGAGTGCTCCAAATGGATGTCATGCTTCTTCATGGCTGCTTCCAAGGCTTCCATCTTCTTAAAGCATTTGTATTCTAAGTGGCCATCATGATTACAAAAGTTGCAATGTCTATCAGTCTTTTTCCCTTTGTTTTCATTTGCCTTATCATTTTGTTGAATTGATTTTTCATTTTAAGACTGAAATTGCTTAGGACTATTGTTTGGTTTATGATCATTCTTTTTAGGATGTTGCTTCTTAGGATTATTTGAATTTGGTTGATGTTGGGCTGTTAAGGCTTTCTTAGAAGAATTTCTAGTATTAAGAAGACCAAGATGTAAGAGTTTTTCTTGTTCTCTTATTAAAGAATCACAAAAGGCATCAAAAGAGGGGGACTTGTAGTCTTTTCCTTGAGAAATAAAGGCTTCTCTAGTAGAATGGAAAGTGGAAACAAAACACAGAGTAGGTTGGTCCTAACTTTGTAAGAATGGAATAGATAAGTCTATCATCTTCTTTCTTAACCTTAACACCTTCCAAGAGAAGTCTAAGGTTATTGAACTTGGACAAAAAATCTTCAATGGAAGAAAAATTATTGGGGTCCAACGTAAGCAACTCATTTTCAAGTTGATGGGCTCTAATTTCATTTTTTATTCCAAAAAGTTTATTGAGTTGTTTCATTGCTTCATCGAGAGTATCAATTTCTGCGATATGGGATCTAAGGTCTAGAGAAAGAGACATCCCTATCAACCCACGTGCTTGACCTTGCTTATTTTCTCATTTGGCTTGTTTATCTTCATCTTTAGGTTTAGACTCTTGGCCTGAGGCCATTCTATAAAGATCTTTACTTCTAAGTAAATCCACAATGTAGGATAGCCATTGGAAGTAGCTAGTGCTGTCAAGAATAACTAGGCATGAAATTTCCATTTTAAAAGAAACTGAAGTTGTAGATGTTGAAACTAAGTGTTCCAATCGAAATATGTCAAAAAATTAGGCCGATTAAAAAAAACGGCTCTGAAAACAGCTTCCGGATGAAGAAGTTATGGCTTTTTGAAGAAAAGTTGTTGAAGATACCGATGAACTACATGAATGTTGGGAAGTGAATTATAATGTTATATTTAAAAAAAAACCCCCCCTTCCCAAAATTAATCTAATTAGCTCACTTAAAAAAAAACATATATATTTTATGTGACCCACTTTTATAAGTAAGTCAAAGTCACTTTTATAATGGTACTTTATGAACTATCCACTAAATTGTAACTTGAATAAAAGATAAAGAAACTTTAGAATTATAAGTGACTCACTTTTTATAATGAGTGAGAACACTATGTGCTTTTTATAAAAGTAACTCAACAAAAAAAAGACATGAACCCAAGACCTCTATTCTCATAAAGTAACTTTGGACCAAGTGAGCTAGTTTAAAAGTTAGTAATTTTTTGAAAGGAGGAACGATTTTTTTTTTTACCTCACTGAAGCTTTGGAGTGTGTGCTTGCTTGAAAAACCCATTTTTTTCCTACAAAACAAAAAAAACCACACAACCCAAAACGAACAAGAAAAATTATTCCAAGCCTTACAGCTTAAAGTTAGATTTGACCGAAAACTAAATATTTTTCTCAATGATTTTGATTTTCCAAGATCATACTAAGGTGCAAGGGAAAAGAGCATACGCATGAGAAAAATCGTTTCTTTATGTTTTTGGTTTGCCTAGATCACACAAAGTCGCGGGGTAAAGAGCATACGCAAAAATGAAAGGTATAGATCCGGTACATAAAAAACAGAGAGATAAATACCTATAACTGCAAATAAAGTTTGTATACCTCCAGATCTTAAAAATGATGTAGCTAGGGCTACCAGAAACTTTTTTGCATCAAACGAAAGGGGTTTCTCACTGGAACAGATGCTCCTAACGCAATAAAAAAGTCCTCTCGGCCCAAAAGAAGTCAGAAACAATAGATCTGGGAAATAACAGTTGGATGCAGTTGTATCAACTTCGGATTTGGATCAACAACGGATGTGACCCTCGAATAGCTATGATACCATGTAGGATTTACTGGGTAATTTCCTTAGATAGAACACCAAAGGACACCGCTCACAAACAAATCACAAATCAATACACCAGTATGCTTGACATGGTTAAAACCCTCAAAGAGGGAAGCAGTCCACGGCCTGAGCCAACGCGACCACTTCAGGCAATTTATTAATGTAAAAGAAATAAAATTTACATAAGCTTCTCTCATGAATGATCACTTAACAAATGACCCTCCATGCTCTTTAAATATAGATCATGGACCAAACGGGTGTTAATCCACGAATCAAGTGTCGGTAATATCGAGGAGAGAATGAACCGTCAGATCACTTCATGTTTAGAACATATCGTGACCGTCAGATTGTAAGTTACAAAAAGTACATACTAAAGAAACATGCTTTACCTAACTATACACTAGACCAAGTTATACTTAATTATTTCCTATGTGTTGGAATATCATAACATATGACTACATCGTTGAAGGGAATTTTTTAGGGGCCAAAAACATAGTTTTAAAGAAAAAGTAAAAAATAAAACAATAAGGAGAGGGGGTGGCAGACAGGCAGTTGAATAGACCACCCACACCTAGTCGCCAACCACCAAGGGATATGGTGGCTGACAGTCGTCCAATTAAGTAATGGGTGAAGACTAGGTGTTGAGAAATCTAGGGCAGTAGCATTAGGTGATTTCTCTTTTATTAGTTACTTCTTGTGAATGCCTTTTACTTCTTTAGATTAGGATCTTCTTCTTGTTAGATTATTAGTGTTCTTCTTCATCAAATAGTAAAAAATGCATGAACATAAATTGACAAGAGACACAACATGTAGGCTATGAGCCAGGGCCAAAACCTCTCACTCTTTGATAGGAAAACCCGCACAAATTATTCTTCTAGAGATTCCAATTGGTGAATACCAAGACCAAGACCATTGACCTATTAGCCACTCCAAGACCAAGCCACCAGTCCTCTTGAATATCTTCTCTTCTATTGACTCCTCTTCCCATTTGATCTTCTGAGCATTGAAACATTGACATCACTGAGATCTCATCTAGATCTTTTCTTGTGGGACCTTTTTACTGTCATCATCAACCAATTGAAGATGTCCTAGTTGTCTCTACCTTCTCTATATGTGCTTCATCTCCTATACTGAACCCAGGCACCTGAACTGTACTCAAGAGGGATCTAAAATCCATTTATCACATAACTATAGCCTTCTTCACTGAGTAGGAGACCTGAGATAGAGCGGATTTGATTTTTCTTTGCTGCCACTGTTTATTAGACTTATTTGTTGTCCTTTCATTAACTTCCTTGCTACTCCTTCCAACTGAGTTCATTTTTGTTTAGAGATTCAAATTGATCTCTATAATACCCAATAGAAGGTTCAGAGAGATGCGAAGATCTGAAATTTCCTTCATTTCCTTTTGTTAAAATTGGCAACCAGGGAAAAACTTCATGTGGGTCATCTTATTCATGGCTGATAATATTTTTATTAGATTCCTCTCGTCGAGAGGTGTAAGATTGATATAAAGATCATCCGGTTCCGATAATTATTCATGGAGATATGAATTTATTTTGATTATGGAATTATTATCAAGCCGACCTACAACTCATGTAGGCTTAGAAGCCCAACAGTCGCATCTATTCACCCACCAACGTTGTGTATAAATATAAGAGGACTTTTCCTCATTTGGACTCACTCATCTCATCACATCTCTCTCTCTCTACTGCGCAGATATGAGTCTCTTCTCTACTGCGCTGAAATGGGTCTCTCTCTCTCACACATTTGAAGCCGGAAACTGTTGAAATTGAAGCTGCAACTGCAGAAGTAAAGATTGACTTGCGTGGCCTAGAAGATCTCCTATTTGGAACTGCATTGTAGGTTCATCTGAACCTCCTTTGAAAGCCGCAATTTTTGGTGGTGGAATGAAGTCAATCCGACGAACGGTTTGCAAGATATCGGCTGCCCTAGTTTGAAGCCGGAAACTGCTGAAACTGAAGTTGCAACTGCAGAAGTAAAGATTGACTTGCGTGGCCTAGAAGATCTCCTCATCTGAACTGCGTTGTAGGTTCATCTGAACCTCCTCTGGAAGCCAAAACTTTTGGTGGTGGAATGAAGTCAATCCGACGAACGGATTGCAAGATATCGTCTGCCCTAGTTTGATAATGAAGCCGCTAATGCTGATACTGCTGATCTAGGGTTTGCTACTGCTAATATGAATCAGATTTATTGTATTATTTCTCTCTGATGAATTATTGAAGATAAAAGAAGATTTGATCAAAGGGTTTCCCCACACATTGTGGGGTTTGTCCCTGGCTAGCTGCCACATCTTGTGTCTCTTGTCTTGGCTTGTTTTCTGTCGATCGTTTAATGTTTTATCTGCACTTTACTTTATGTACATGTGATTGCTAATCGGTGGAATATAATAAGAAAAAGAAGTAAACTATTATAAGCATAGAACATACCATAACTTAACATGGTATCAGAGCTGAGGTGAAGACAAATCCCGAGCAAGAGCAAGAGCAATCATTGAAGAGAAGATTGGCAAGGCTATTCTAAAAGAACTATGGGGTCCTCAACACTCTTTCCTGCTGAAGACAAGCTCCGTGAGAAAGCTGACTATCACAGATGGAAGATGTCTATTGATCTAACCCTTGAGAATCAAGGAGTGTTGGATCATGTGAGAGGAAATATTGTTGAGCCTCCATCAAATGCATCTGCTGCTGCCTGGAACAAATGAAAAATGGAGAAGTCAAAACAATAGAAGATCATTCGGGACTCTATCGACAAGCACTTGGTGGCCTACATCTTTGAACTGGACACCTCCAAGGAAATCTACGATAGACTGGTGAGTTTATTTAAAGTTAATGATGCAGATCAAGTTTTGTTTCTTAGAAGTAAGATGAGGGAAATCAAGAAGGGTAAAGATGAAAGTATGCAAGCATACTTCTTAAGAATCACCGAGATCAAGAATGATCTCCTATCTATTGGGGAAACTATTACTGACAGAGAAATGGCACTCACAACTCTTGGAGGATTGCCATTTGAATGGTATGTGTTCAAGACTACTCTTTTGAACTATAATGTAATTCCTAGTTTCGAGGAATTAATGGCTAGATGCATTCAAGAACAACAAGGGTAGAAGAGCAGGAAATGCCCATGCCTAAAGGTCCTCCTGCTGTCTTTTCTTCTCATGCAAAGAAAAGAAATAATTCCGGGACTAAATCAAAAGGAAAGGCTGGACCTAAGGCTAGAAGAAAATGACGATGTTACATTTGCGATAAAGCAAGTCACTATGTATGAGATCATGAGCATCATGATGAATGAGATCATGGACATAAAGGGCAACATGAGATCATGGACATATAGGATAGCATGATGATGATGCACACTAGTTTGAGTAGCATTATGATGGATAAAATCATGGACATGGGTAGCATGATGATAATCATGATTAGAGAAGCATGATACAATATGCAGTGGTGCAACTCGAAATCCCTCTGATGGCAATCAAAGGAATGACAAATTCAACAACAAAGGTAAGAGGAGAGTTGGGAATCAAGGAAGAGGACAAGCATTCAAGAAGGCTAGAAATTCTAGGAGGTATTAAATGCACCTAACCTCAAAAGGAACCTAGTGTCCATCTTGTCAATGGAAGACAGAGGCTACAAGGTAACCTTCAGCAATGGCAAGGTATGTATATGGAAAAATATGTCAAAGATGCCTTTACTCTTGGGTTTAGTGTTTATTCATTATATCAGGTCGATGGAAGTCCGCTAGGTGTCATGTCTTGTGACACAACTCTTTAGTCCGAACTTTGGCATCGGAGGTTTGCCCACCTTCATTACAAAGCTCTGCCCGATGTAAGACAGATGGTAACAGGGATGCCCGACTTCCAAGTAGAGAAAGAAGGTGTATGTCCGGGATGTGCCAAAGGAAAGCTCAAAAGGGGACCATTCCCCTCAAGCCAAAGCAAGACCTCTGATATATTACAATTGGTTTACTCAGGCATACCTGAGGTTGGCATTAAGAGGGAGACTACTACACCACATACTCCTGAGCAGAATGGTGTGGTGGGAAGGAAGAACCACACATGGAAGCTGTCCAGGCCATGCTACATGATCAAAGACTTCCAAAGTTTCTATGGGTTGAAACTGTAGACACTGCCGTATATGTACAAAATCGATGCCCTCATCAAGCATTGGGTTCCAAGACTCCTGAAGAAAAATTCACCGATAAGAAACCTGATGTTTCTCATTTTAAAATTTTTGGAAGCCCTGTATACTTTCATGTGCCGAAAGAGAAAAGAAATAAATTGGGAGCATCTGGAAAGAAGGGAATTTTCGTGGGCTATGGTGAAAATACTAAAGGCTATAGAATCTATGTAGCCGGTCAAAGGGAAGTCATAATTAGTCATGATGTCACCTTTGACGAAGATATGGCTCTCAGCAAGGTGATCAATCTTCCGACTTTGAGGAGCTCTCAAGAAGCCGACACCAGGGAACCGAAAGAAAAGGATGATGAATCAATGCCTGATGTAGAAGAACCCATGGATCCGATTGATCCTCCTCCATATGAGCCTTCCTCTTCTAGGAAGAGGCCTTCATGGCTTAAGGGGTTACTTGATGATGTTGAAGGACATGCTGCATCCCGAGGAACCTTTCGTGAAAGTAAGAAACCTAATAGGTATCAAGGATACCTGACCATCATGAGCACGATCATACAAAATGAGCCTTCGTCATTCTCAGATGCCGTCAAGCATCAAGTATGGAAGGATGCTATGACCGAAGAATATGAGTCTATCATAAAGAATGATGTTTGGGAAGTAGTTCCCAGACCCCAGGACAAGACTGTTGTTACTTCCAAATGGCTTTACAAGATAAAGCATGCAGCAAATGGAAGTATGGAAAAGTATAAGGTTCATTTTGTTGCTTGTGGTTTATCCCAGAAGGGAGGTATAGACTATGATATTTGCACCTGTTGCCAGATATACGACCATCCGCTTGATCATAGCCCTTGTGGCTTCACAAGGATGGAACCTACATCAGATGGATGTTAAGATCGCGTTCTTGCATGGTTCTATCAAAGAAGAGGTCTATGTGGAGCAACCTGAAGGATTTGAGATTTATGATTGAAAATCTCATGTATGCAGGTTGAAGAAGGCTCTCTATGGGCTGAAGCAAGCACCCCGAGCATGGTATGAGAGGATCGATAGCTACTTGATGAAGCTGGGATTCACTAGGAGTGAAGCTGATCCTAACCTTTACTTTAAGTTTGAAGATGACAAGCCTCTCATACTGGTGTTGTATGTGGATGACCTCTTTCTAACAAGTGCAAACCCTCTCATTCACAAATGTAAGAGGTAGATGGCTTCTAAATTTGAAATGAAGGACCAAGGACTTGAAGTGTGGTAGAAGCCAAGGGAAATTTTCCTATCTCAAGGAAAATATGTGGTAAATATATTGGAAAGATTCGGTATGATGGACTGCAAGCCTGTGACTACCTCGAGGATCTTAACTTTTAGAAGTTATATGGTAGTGATGTCGGACCAGACTTGGGAAATGCCACTGAGTTTCAAAAACTCATTCGCATTGATGTTCTTGGTGAACCTCCGTTCGAACATATGTTTTGCAGTTAGCATTGTGAGCTCATATTTGGTTGAGCCTCACTGGATTGATGCCAGGAATCTTCTGAGATGTCTTCAAGACACAATCTCTCATGGATTAAGATACACTGTCGAAGATGTGAGACTACTTGGATATACTGATGTTGATTGGGCAGGCAGTGTGGTGGACCGTAAGAGCACTTCCGGGTACTATTTCACCTTGGGATCTGCTTCGATATCCTGGATGAGCAGGAAGTAGAAGTCGGTGGCTTTGAGCACCGCCGAAGCAGGATATATTGCTGCTAGCATAACCTCGTGTGAGGCAGTCTGGTTGCGAAAGCTCTTCAGTGAGCTATTTGGATTTACATTGGATACCACTGTGATTCTCTGTAACAACCAGAGGTGGGATTCGATTATTGAGGAATCTCGTATTCGTCAATTGCTCCAGCAGATAGACATCATCTGGGATATGGTACGTCGATGAGCAAGGAAGCTCCATCACATTAAGATGATGTACAGGTTGATACACCTTGTCAAAGCCCCGAGGAAAGATCTAATCTGTGATTTTCCCAAACGACTTGGAGTCAGCAAGAAACCTTTGTACAAGGGTCCTGCATGTTGCATACATTGAGCTCTGAGGGCTTGCGGTTCCTACTGGAGCAACATATGACCACAGGGTGACTCACCCTCCCCTGGTGGTGCACACTGGAACAAGATGATTCGCTCTCTTGTGGGACAAGATGATTCGCTCTCTTGTGGAACAGGATGATTCGCTCTCCTATGTAGCAGGATGATTAGTTCTCCTGTGAGGCCTGGATTGATGTGTTCTCCATGGCAGCCTGGATTGATGTGTTCTCCACGGCGATTGTAGCAGGATTGATGTGTTCTCCTGTGAGGCCTGGATTGATGTGTTCTCCATGGAAATTGTAGCAGGATTGATGTGTTCTCCTGTGAGGACAGGATTGATTAGTTCTCCTGTCGAGGCATCCTACCCATGCAGTCTGGGACTCATGGGAAGTACCTCTCATCTGATCAATGAGTAGGGAAATGAAGTTAGGGACCATAGTAGTACCGATGGATGCATCGTTGTATCTACCGTACTCCCTACGCTAGGATGACCTCCATTGATTTGGGATCAATGATACTGGTCTGGGACCAGTGGTAGGAGTTGTACCATACTATGACGCTGACTTCGGGTCGGTTGAGACTGGTCTGGGATCAGTGGTACATACTCTGAGACTGACTTTGAGTCAGTGGAGGATGATATTGGTCTGGGACCATTGGAGTTGTACTCACTATGACGCTGACTTTGGGTTGGTTGAGACTGGTCTGGGACCAATGGTACATACTCTGAGACTGACTTTGAGTCAGTATGATACATCCTCGATCATTTCTTCTTCTTCATAATTCGAACAAAAGCAGAGCAGAACAGAGCAAAACAATACAGATCAGTGTAGGGCAGAACAAGACAAAGTAGAACAGGCAGAATAGAGCAGAGCAGGGCAAGGGTCAGGCTATACAGGGCAGTGCATTTGATGGATGAATAGTAACAACCGATAGACAGATTGCAGATGAAGTTCTCCATGGTTGAGAGGGAGTGTTAAAATTGGAAACCAGGGCAAAACTTCATGTGGGTCATCTTATTCATGGCTGATAATATTTTTATTAGATTCCTCTCGTCGAGAGGTGTAAGATTGATATAAACATCATCCGATTCCGATAAGTATTCATGGAGATATGAATTTATTTTGATTATGGAATTATTATCAAGTCGACCTACAACTCATGTAGGCTCAGAAGCCCAACAGTCGCATCTATTCACCCACCAACGTTGTGTATAAATATAAGAGGAATTTTCCTCATTTGGACTCACTCATCTCATCACATCTCTCTCTCTCTACTGCGCAGATATGAGTCTCTTCTCTACTGCGCTGAAATGGGTCTCTCTCTCTCACACATTTGAAGCCGGAAACTACTGAAATTGAAGCTGCAACTGCATAAGTAAAGATTGACTTGCGTGGCCTAGAAGATCTCCTATTTGGAACTGCGTTGTAGGTTCATCTGAACCTCCTTTGAAAGCTGCAACTTTTGGTGGTGGAATGAAGTCAATCCGACGAACGGTTTGCAAGATATCGACTGCCCTAGTTTGAAGCCGGAAACTGCTGAAACTAAAGTTGCAACTGCAGAAGTAAAGATTGACTTGCGTGGCCTAGAAGATCTCCTCATCTAAACTGCGCTGTAGGTTCATATGAACCTCCTCTGGAAGCCGAAACTTTTGGTGGTGGAATGAAGTCAATCCGACGAACGGATTGCAAGATATCGTCTGCCCTAGTTTGATAATGAAGCCGCTAATGCTGATACTGCTGATCTAGGGTTTGCTACTGCTGATATGAATCAGATTTATTGTACTATTTCTCTCTGATGAATTATTGAAGATAAAAGAAGATTTGATCAAAGGGTTTCCCCACACATTGTGGGGTTTGTCCCTGGCTAGCTGCCACATCTTGTGTCTCTTGTCTTGGCTTGTTTTCTGTCGATCGTTTAATGTTCTATCTGCACTTTACTTTATGTACATGTGATTGCTAATCGGTGGAATATAATAAGAAAAAGAAGTAAACTGTTATAAGCATAGAACATACCATAACTTAACACCTTTTGTCCTTCGAAATCACAGAAAGACCATCGAACTTCTTCACTGCCTCTGTTCACCCGAAATCTCAAGGGGATGTCTGAAATTCACTACTTCTGTGGAACAAGTCGAGGTCCCTTTATATAGTGGTCAGCCTATGTATATTAACCGACATGATCTAGTGAAATGATGTGTCTCCAAAATAAGTGAGGTTACATGTGCTTCTATTTCTTCTTAAGGCTGACATGAAGAGGAGAGCTTATGCTTGTTGTTGGAGGGCTTTCTAGACATTTTATAGACTCATATACATTGTTATATCCCTAAGAAGGGTTATTCATACATGACATCGAATCTTTGACTCTAATGGAAAATATTAAAGCTCTCAATGGGATCCATCTAAAATAAAATCACTTTGTCATGAAACCCATGAAGCAAGGCTTACAAAAATAATTTTATTTTTCTTCATTACATCATTTACAAAGGTCACAATTACATGTCATTATGAAGACCGCACTTAGTTACACTTTTCAACACTCTCTCTTTACTAGGGAGGTATTCATAATGGTACTTGGTAATTCTCAATCTGAAGAATTTATCATAAGAAGAATTCAGATTTGTAACTCATTTGTATAGCATCATATCAACCAACATTGTTATATAGCAAGGCCTTGACTAACAACTCTATATCTCCACAAGATCAAAGCACAATGATGGTGAGACCAATGATTTATAGACATACTCATCATTGTCTGTCTAGAAACATGCCCCACTCGGGTTCACTCAGGATATGCTCCATAAGGACTATTCTTTTCTTGGACTCCCCAGTCCCACAAAGAATATCGGTCCTCCACGACTAGTCTTATTGTTGGATGCCCTATCTCATCCTCAAAGAGAATCGGATGCCAAATGATTACACAATCCTCCATTTTGTCTTCCTAGGTGAAGAACAAAACGAAATGTCTATCTCTCATTTTCAAACCAGGAGGACATATTCCATTAAAGGAATGTACTCATTTCTATAACAAAGGAATGTACCTAAGCTCCCTGCTTAGGAATTTTCCAAGTTTCTTCCAAGTAAAAACCTAATTTCAGGCTCCCTCTTAACCAGGGACCTATCGCAGCTCCTCATGTGGAGATCTTGAAACAAACAGCTGCTTGAAGAGATCCTTCCTTTGATGTCATAAATTTCTTCTTCGTCAAGGAGTCTTCATCCTTGGGGACTTCTACATAGGGCACAAATCATCCATCACTTTTATCCATGAGTTAGTCATGTTCTTAAATCATCAGAAAGTGATCCATTATATTTTCCATCTGGCTTTGCTTCATGTCATTCTTCTTTCATGCCATAATTTTCAAAAGGACATTACATCCTTCTATATGGTCTTCTTGGAAGTCATTCACAGATCTTCCCTTTGACAATCCTACATAAGCCCAACCAAATGTTAGTTAAAAAATAAGAAATGAGCACTTCAAACCAAAATTACCTTTGTGATGATCTTTCACCATGACATCTTCCTGTAAGTATCAACATCCTGCATGCAGATTGACACATCTCCCACAGATATTCAGTGTCAAGGGTCTTTATATTTTTCTGACTTCCATCAAAGTCTTCACATATTTCCAGGAGATATTCTAGTCACATCTTCTTGGACTTCGGATGTTGAATGCCTTCTACCATATTATCACAATCTCTTCCTGTCTCTTCACACACTTCATTCTCAGGAGCTTCCAATCAAAGTTCCTCAATCGTATTCAACCACCTCATACTTCATATGAGGACATATTATGTTCATTTCATCTAGTGTGACTCATACCTTCCGACATTCTTTCATAGGAGGAGATTCTTTTCCTTTGATCATGCTTTAGGTCATCTTGGTTTTTTTCAGCAGTGTCCTTGATTGAAAAGATCTTCAACCCCTTGATCTACTTCATCTCTCATGTCATCATACCATCATCCCATGAACTCCACAAATTGGAGTTTCTGATGAAACACTTGCTTTCTCTCTAGATCGATGAATCCTCCAATGAGGATTCCATCTCGCATATTCTTATTCAACATATGTTTCCCTTTTAAATAGATGTATGATGAGACTTGTCTTG
The DNA here is from genome assembly GCA_031772625.1 of Pinus tabuliformis. Classification (NCBI taxonomy): domain Eukaryota; kingdom Viridiplantae; phylum Streptophyta; class Pinopsida; order Pinales; family Pinaceae; genus Pinus; species Pinus tabuliformis. The sequence goes on along the minus strand of CM062809.1, from coordinate 291,167,098 downwards.
GATGACTTCTTCCTTTGATTTTTCAATGAGGTCACCAAGAGCTATATCCTTCAAAGTTGACTATCAGACATCATTCATGTTTCTTATGGTGATGTCACGAGCTCTTGTTTATAATGTGTCCATGATGCCATGATACATATTATTTATTATAGCCATATCCTATAAGGTTTAGGAGATATGAAAAAAAAAATTGTGAGGAAGAATATCTCAATCCATATCATTTACTTCCTCTTTTCTTGGACTTCCTTTCTTCAGCTTCCTCCACTCCTTCGGTGATATGGGCTTCTTTTCTTTCTTTTGATATTGTCCCTTTAGGACAATTTATCTTGTAAAGTCCATAGTCTTTACTTCCATAACATTGAATCTCAGCTATGCTCTTCTTTCTTTTCCGAGGACCAGAATTTTCCAAACTTCCTATCCTGCAAATGTTTGAGCCCTTTAACCTTCAACACTTTTTCCCTCAACTTGTCTTCTTCTATCTTGCATAGAAACCACAAGTTGTTGAATGAGGTAACTTTCTTATCCCCATGGACATTTGTTACATTGTTCATCAATTAGTGCATTTAGAACAATGATGATTATCTTCTTATCATTTCTCCTAGATCTCGTAGTTGAGATCTTATGAATATATCCCTTCATTCTTTGATACCTTCAATTTGTGTAAATCAGATTTCAGTCGTGACCTTCTTTATTGCGCCTTCAAAGAATATTCTTACGAGTTTACCATATACATCTCTTTGATATCTCCAATATTGCTATGTGAGGGGACCTTTCATAAGAATCCCTTTATGTGAATTCAGAGGAGACCCTTTCCATTTATGTGTTCAATGACTTCACATTCTTCGAGGACTATGTCTATCCTCCTTTTTCATGCAAGGAATTTTGATGACCCAACTAGCTTATAGATCTCCTTGCAAACATGAAGTCATTTTACCAAATTTGATTAAAGAATGAAAGATACTTACTTGACAAGTGAAGATTAAATATTCATCTTGATCACTTTGATGATGGTTGAAGAAGATGTATTTCTTGCTTCCTTGGATGATCTTCTTCAAGGATCCTTCCTTCAATAAGAGGGAATTTGCCTTATAGCTTTGGATATGATGATAATGCCTTCTTACCTTTAAGATACTTCAAATTCTCTCGTAGTGTAGATCAGAAATGATTCTAGGATTTTGACTCTCTTTAAGGTGATGTGATATTCAACTTTAAAGTACTTCGAGCTTTCTTGCTTTGTATATAACTTGATGAGGGTCTTTGTGATCTTTTGATGATGACTATAGGATCAAAAGCTCTTGTTGTTGTATATTGCTTCTTCGATCTAGGGTTATATTTTTCAATGTATATCTTGATCTTTTTCTTTGATAACCTTCGACTTTCTTTGATGCCTTTCTTGAAACTCGATCCTTGAAAGTCTCTTTGATTAGATTCCCTTCCTTTGACTTCATCACCTTAGATCTAACACCATGTTGAGAAATCTAGGGCAGTAGCATTAGGTGATTTCTCTTTTATTAGTTATTGCTTTTGAATGATTTTTACTTCTTTATATTAGGATCTTCTTCTTGTTAGATTATTAGTGTTCTTCTTCATCAAACAGTAACCAATGCATGAACATAAATAGACAAGAGACATAACATGTAGGCTATGAGCCAAGGCCAAAACCTATTACTCTTTGAGAGGAAAAGATTCACAAATTCTTCTTCTAGAGATTCAAATTGAAGAATACCAAGACCAAGACCCTTGACCTATTAGCCACTCCAAGACCAAGCCGTAAGTCCTCTTGACTATATTCTCTTCTCTTGACTCCTCTTCCTGTTTGATCACCTGAGCATTGAAACAATGACATCATTGAGGTCTCATCTAGATATTTTCTCGTGGGACCTTCTTACTGTCATCATCAATGAACTGAAGATGTCCTAGCTGTCTCTACCTTCTCTATCTGAGTTTCATCTCATGTACTGAACCCAGACACCCGAACTATACTCAAGAGGGATCTGAATTCCCTTTATCACAAAACTATAGCCTTCTTCACTGAGTAGGAGACCTGAATCAGAGGGGATCTAGTTTTTCTTTGTTGCCACTGTTTATTAGACTTCTTCGTTGTCCTTTCATTAACTTCCTTCTGTCTCCTTCTAACTGAGTTCATCTCTGTTTAGAGATATGAATTGATCTTTGTAATACCAAATAGAATATTCAAAGAGATGCGAAGATCTGAACTTTCCTTCACTGCCTCTTGTCCTTCGAAATCACAGAAAGACCATCAAACTTCTTTGCTGCCTCTGTTCACCCGAAATCTCAGAGGGATGTCTGAATTCACTACTTTTTTGGAACAAGCTGAGGTACCTTTATATATTGGTTTGACTATGTATATTAGCCGACATGATCTAGTGAAGTGATGTGTCTCCAAAATAAGTGAGCCGACATGTGTTTCTATTTCTTCTTAATGTTGACATGAAGAGGAGAGCTTGTGCTTGTCGTTGGAGGGATCTCTAGACTCATATACATCGTGATATCCCTAAGAAGGGTTCTTCATACATGACATAGACTCTTTGACTCTAATGACAAATACTAAGGCTCTCAATGGGATCCATCTAAAATAAAATCACTTGCTCATGAAACCCATGAAGCAAGGCTTAAAAAAATAATTTTATTTTCTTCATTACATCATTTACAATGGTCACAATTACATGTCATTATTATAAAGGCCGAACCTATTTACACTTTTCAACACTAGGTAGGGGGAGCCATCACACAAGGACGCACTCATCTTGTTACAGGGAAAAGTGTCTACTCATAACTGCTTATCCCACTAAGGTGTGATAGCTGCCTTAGAAACAAACAAAGTAAAGCTACTTTCGTTTTTCTTTTATGAAGTATAGATAGAGAGGAACAAAGAAGACCAACCTCTGTCTCGCGTTAATCTCCTGGTTCGATTCCTCTCTTCCTTGATAGTCTTTCGCTACTTGTTCCCTTACACGCCCAGCTTCACAGAGTACCTGTAAGATCACAGTAGCATAGCACTATACAAGAACATGGATCTATAATCATAAACAATCTAGGATCAGATGTAAATTGACCATACAAATGCAGCAAACATAAGTGACACAAGAGTATGGAGGAAAACTTGAATAGCTTTTATTAATAAACAAGAAAGAGCCAAGAGGAGTTACAACCAGTTGTTCTGACCCAGCATCAACCTCTCAGCAAGGAAGCCCCTCTTCACCTCATACAAAGCTTAGATCACCCAACAATCTGATGTTTATCTCAAGAAACCAACAGCAATTCCTTACAATATGAAAAATTCCAGCCTCTGGATCTCTGGGATGAGGGATCCATATATAGATATCTGTAATGGAGATGAGTCAGCTTGAGATTTGATTAGTGTCTTCCCTCTGATAGTTCTTGCTTCCACTTGCAGATTGATGATCTCTTACTCATCCTTGGTCGAATTCAGAGAGGCAAGTGTCACAGGAGAAGTTTCTGGAAGCTTCCATTGCCTCTCCACCTCGCGGAATGACACTGCCATTTGTCATTTCTCGCCCATCACACCCCATAGAAGGGCTTTTTGAAATGCAACGCACCCACCCAATGTATTTAGGTGAGATGCAACGCACTTGGCCTTTGGAGCAGCTGAAATGATCCTGTTTTGACCAATTCTGAGTAGTTTTTTATGGAGAACTTCTGGGAGAAGCTGTAATCAGTTGACCTTGTTCCTTTAGGGGTTAGAACAACACTTTTAGGGACTTAGGAGCCCTTGGTTTATGGACATTTCATGCTTGGAGTTGCAGTGCCCAAAAATGTCTATAACAGTTGCCCCCTAAAGCATGAGGTCGTTAATCTTTTGATGTCGGGTGAAATGCTTTATTATGAGGATCCGAAGTTCTTTCAAGCTGGGAGGAGACCTGTAATAAGATACAATACAATACATTATCTTCATAATATTTTCATGATCTAGCTGAGGCGGGCATCCCCATGCTCAGCTTTATAAATTCATTTTCATGTACATAAGACAGACAATCGTCTGAGTGTAGACTGATGATTCTGATAGAGCCATCATCCCTTTGATTGGATGATTATCTGTGCAGCAATGATGTACATTTGATGTCTTTATTTTCCTGAATATATATCGCAACCCGGATGGATGAAACTAGATCCGGGGTCTTCAATCTCGTTCGATCTTCACTCGAAGTACAAGTCTATCCATGTGAGAGATGTTCTGGAGTCGAACATGGAAAGACATCGCTTGATTACCAGCCAATGATATAAGCTGTTAACAAGCGCGAGAGGAATCACCGATAATGATAATGACCCTCAAGGTACTGCAGTACAATTCACGTGGTGTGAATAAAGGACTTGGCGTCGAACACCACGCAAAATCTTTCAGTCGAAGGTCATTGATGTAAACCTGTCGCTGGAAGTGAGAAACTTGCCATTGAGGCATGCAAGCTTCAAAGTACTGAATGGGGTGTTCCTAGATCAACTTCTTGGATAATGAGCTGATGTCGACAAGAAGTGATCCGTCACAGGAGGGCCTTAATGAATCCCACATCAATGACACGGAACGGAGCAAATGATTTTAATGGAGGTGAAAACGATCTGGTGATATAAGGCTCAGGGTGGCGGTCATGAAAGAATGGAGTATAAATGTATTGTAGTGGGTGAGACACAGGTGAATTCTCTGAATGACTTCTCTTGAACATATCGGCGACACTGACGTGATGGATTGGTAGCATTAACCCCAAATGTGGATGGTATGATGGGACCATGGTGATGTGACCGGTGAATGAAACAACCCAACCCGACTTGGATGCGGAGTGAAAGTGTCATGTTCAAGAGCGACTTGCTACCAACAAAGTTTCTTCAAGTTTTCTTCCCAATTTTTCCCCAGTCATTGCTGACCAGTACCTCTTTATTTTTATCAAGCTTGAGGAGGATAACATATGCTTGTTCTATAATTTTCCCTTCGGGCAAACCCATCGCTATGTTTTAACGAGCCTAGCGATAGTGAAACTCGTTCTCGTCTATAGACAAGTTTGTCGCTATTAAAATTTTAACGAGTTTAACGACAAAGATAACTCAGTCCTTTTCAATTTTAGAGAGTCTAAAAAGGAACGTAAAGGAAACTCCAAAATTCCTTTTTCGTCATCTAATCCCTTAAGTCCGAAAAAGTATAAAACAATACATAAGGGATGAATTTTCGATACTTTTAACAAGCCGAACAAAACAAGCGCTCGATCTTTTTGTGTAATAATCCCTCAGGTCCAAAAAGATTAAAATTTAGAGGAGGGATAGCACTTCCGGTCCCTTTAACGAGCTGGAGAGGCCAATGGCTCGGTAATCTTTTCATATTTTACGAGTCAATTGAAAAGAGCTTAAAGGAGACTCGTCTTTTGAGAAACGAGTGATAAAATGGGTAGCAACTGATTCCAGGTAAGGTTTGGAATTTTCCAATCACGGCAGTGTTACAAGGATGGCTAGCATGATCACTCTTCACAGCTGTTCCTCAAAATGGGTAAACAATCAAATGGAGGTGAATGATCGGCCAATGCAAAAGTGGAGGTGACGGTGCAAACACGACCAAGGCTTTAAAGGCTGAAGTATTACATTCACGATGGTTATTTACCGGAAATTGGTTCATTTTTTAATGAGCTTAAACTCTGGGGGAACATGTGCTCATTGCTTATGTTTATTTTTTAACGAGCATGAAGTCCGCACTAAAACTGCTCGATTAATCCAGTCGTGTGATAAGAATGTCTCATATATAAAAATGGCAACTTTTAGAGTTTTGCCCCACATCCTTTCTTTATGAAAGTTAGGAAACGGCCAATCCTACGAGTTTAAAGGGTTAGAGGACCTACAAATTTAAAAAAAAAAATAGTCGCTCTTCGCTTGCATGCCAAAAGGATTGCATGCCCCCAGGTATAAAACAGAGTTTCAAGGTTACCCCTTCTTCCTTCCGTTAAAACATTTGTTTTACCGGGAGAGGTCTACCTCTTACAGGTTACCAAAGATTATTCTATTTACTATGTAAACAAACACTTATTCGGCGATGTTTATCGAAATAAACAAAGGTGAGTGGCGATGCTTGCCAACCCACATAACTTTGACAAGAGAATCTTATTCCAGAATAACCCCCTCTTCCAATCACGGATGGGAGTACAGACTAGTCATATTTTCTCGCGGAAACCTACCCTATACCTGAAGTTTTCCTGCCGAAGCAGGCTAGGGTGCATGCCCCTTGGGTTTCAGTCATGTCCCCCGAATCACTCGCGCTCATCAGGCGGATGGACTGGAGGTTGAGACATTTCTTGCGTGAAAAGACCATTCAGGGATGGTATATGACTATTTGCTCTGTGTGATCCGGGAAACGAAAGCTGGTCTACGAGCTTGACCATTCTTCTTTCATGCGGAAAACACATTACTCTAAAGAGTGAGGAGACAATCGCTCCCATGCAATAAATATAGTCTCGTCCAAGGAGTAGATCATAATCCAGGGGTCCTTGAACTACCATTACGTTCATTTGAACGGTTTTCCCTCTCAATGTTATGGGTACATTGGGAAGGATCCCTAATGGTCGACTGGTTCCTTTGTCAAAGCCTGTTAGATTTATCATCTCAGGCAAAAGCGATGGTGAACCAAGCGCTTTCCAAGCAGTCGAGGAAAGGATAATCACAAAAGCCCCTTCATCTATGATGGTACTAGCCATAACCATTCTATATATTTGAACAATGATTCAGAATGGTATACTAGCTGGTAAACGGGGTCTGCCTAGTTGATTCCAATCAAAGGAGACAACTAGGTTGCTTGGAGGTGGGACCGAATAGACGGCCGGGTATGACTCTGACGAACTTCCTTCCTGCGGTAAAGGAACGGGTAAATTGCCCCCATGTTCATTGGAGTCTGTGCTTACGAAAAGAATTTGGACGGTGTCATCCTTGTTCTCTTCGGTGACTGTATCATCTGAAGATGGAACCTCTGAAGGCAAGACCGGGTCAACTGCCACCTCGACCTTTTGACTTTCGTCTGGTATGGGTTCAGATGGTTTGTCTTCAATGATAGATGCTTCAGCCGACCACCTGAGTGGGCCAGCCGGATTTTCAACTAGTGACGGACTCGGCAAGAGTTTTTTATATCCAGGAGGAAGTCGTAACGGTGAAACCGAATGATCGTCCAAAACTCTTTTAGCCTCATCTAAGAAGGGACAACAGTGGATGACATGATCGTCTTCGCACAGTTTACAAGGAAATCTATATTTTCCTTTTTGTCCTGGGGCTTCACTTTCACTAGTCGACGGTGTGTTTTCAACATGATCACCAGAGGTTGACGACACCGGGTTGTGCAAACGAGGAGACCAGTCCCTTAAGATCCGAGGGATGCAAGGACAATCTCTATGATAGTGGTCTCCTTTGCAAATGACACATGGCGATTTAGGCCTGGTCGGTGCAGTGTGTGGATTTTCGCTAGACGACGCTCGTTTGCCCCCATTCGCTTTTGGCTCCTTCTTCTTCTTCTCTTTCTTCTTCTTTTCCTTCTTCTTCTCAGGTACTTGAATTTTGGCTTTACCAGCCCCATCAAGCGAAGAGGAAGGAGGAGAGGAAGAATTGGAGGAAGTAGAAGGTTGGTGGGTAACTCTGGAATCGTCTAGTTGCTGACTCGATTGTTCAGGAATTGCGGTGTTCTGAACGACAGAGGTTGAGAAGAGCCATACAGGCAAGCCGATTGTCAGTCCTGGAAGCGACAATGTGGCCATATGGGGTGCACCAACATCTCCCCAAGAGGAGAAGGGACTAGGATTTCCTCCAAGGGGAATTCCTTGGTTGGTGGATTCCATTTTCTCAACCCAAGATCAACGTAGGAAAGGGTAATGAATATTCCTTTTAAAATAAATTTTAGACGCTTTGACACAACTTGTTTTTTCAATTTTTAAGAGTCGAGAAAAAACAAAAGATGACTCTAGTCGCCTTCGATTTTTAATGAGCCTGAAGTGACAAGTGCTCAAATGGACCTTTTCCGTTAAAGAGTCTGAAAAGGAACGAAAGGGACTGCTCTGGAAATCTAGGTAGAGGGATTACCAAACCAATCGCAAAACTGCAGAATACTTTTTACGGTACGGCAGTCAATCTTCCCGAATGCTGTGTTCAGTGCATTGCGATCGATAGGGTGGCAGACACGGCTTCCTATGGATAAAGGATTAAGCCTATTGTGGTCTCCCAAAATATACTCGACAGTACGTGGGAGCACAAGTCCGTACTGGCACTTATCGTCTCAAAGTGGAGGAATCACCCAAACATCAGTGAGAACAACAGTTACCAGGCTTTACGACGCCGGAATACGTCTCTAGCCTAGACTTCTAAATGTTGTGCGTTAGGTTCCAAAGCGTTGTTAGATTCATTGAATTTATTTTATAGTTGATCTTGTTTATGAAGTTTGCCTTTCAGTTTCACCGCGAGATGTAGATGTAATTCCTAAAATGCAATCTAAGATGATAAACAATCTTTTTATCTTCTTTGTGCAATGAAAATCCTAGCTACTAAGGAAAGAAAGACAGAATCCTTTCACAAAGAGCAAAGAGCACACTCTAAATGCACTTTCCTAAATCAAACCAATCAGACTGTCTAAATGCAAATGCACATGCATATATTTGTTTTCAACTTTCTTAGTATATGAATGATAAAAAGAAAATTGATGCACAAATCTGAATTTCTTTTCAAGCGACAAATATCAACAAGTTTCTTTTCGAAATAAAAAATGGAGACAATCACAACACCTTACAATTTTGAAATGAATACTTGTTTTCGACACTAGAAAAATTACAAATTTAGACCAAAAACAATAGTAACAGGATAATCGACTATCAACAGCAATCAAACTCTTTCCTATGATTGAAATCGACACTTGCGACACTTTCAAATCAAAGGATGACAGTACGATTACGCTACTTTTGCAAAGGAGAACTGAAAATGACTCAACAAACACACAAAAACATTTACAGTTCTTTTGTACAAAGGAGGCGGAATAACAGCAAGGAAAAGGGGTTTCAAACAGACATATACTGATTACAGGCAGCAAAATTCACGAATAGAACTGGAAAGAATGAATCACAAAAACCAACACTGCACAAAGCCTAGTCTGATCAGCGCACCTGTAACACAGGGAATTTGAAATGCAGCACACCTTCTACACTCGGGAAGTGCGCTGAATTTCAGATTCTCAGAACAGTACCTGCGCTGGGCCAGAAACAAGACTTTGCTTGGGTTCCGGCTCACAGTTTGCAGTTCAGTTCATGGGTTTTGGCCGAGCAAATGGTAATTAGTAATTCAACAATCAGGGGTAGATCTAAGGAGGATCTAAGAGCTATCACAAGGGCAATCAGAGAGTTTGTGAATCAGTTGTTTAAATCATAAATAGATCCCGGAGATGGAATGAAGTGGCATTTATCTACTTTGCATTTGCTATGGCAAATGCAGTTCGAATGCTACCTGGCACGACTTCAGACTCTGTCTGTAAGTTTATGAAATAGACAATAGGGAAGATAAACAAACAAACTAATTCGTCCCCAGCGGAGTCGCCATTTTGTTACAGGGAAAAGTGTCTACTCAGAACTGCTTATCCCACTAAGGTGTGATAGCTGCCTTAGAAACAAACAAAGTAAAGCTACTTTTGTTTTTCCTTTATGAAGTATAGATAGAGAGGAACAAAGAAGACCAACCTCTGTCTCGCGTTAATCTCCTGGTTCGATTCCTCTCTTCCTTGATAGTCTTTCGCTACTTGTTCCCTTACACGCCCAGCTTCACAGAGTACCTATAAGATCACAGTAGCATAGCACTATACAAGAACATGGATCTATAATCATAAACAATCTAGGATCAGATGTAAATTGACCATACAAATGCAGCAAACATAAATGACACAAGAGTATGGAGGAAAACTTGAATAGCTTTTATTGATAAACAAGAAAGAGCCAAGAGGAGTTACAACTAGTTGTTCTGACCCAGCATCAACCTCTCAGCAAGGAAGCCCCTCTTCACCTCATACAAAGCTTAGATCACCCAACAATCTGATGTTTATCTCAAGAAACCAACAGCAATTCCTTACAATATGCAAAATTCCAGTCTCTGGATCTCTGGGATGAGGGATCCATATATAGATATCTGTAATGGAGATGAGTCAGCTTGAGATTTGATTAGTGTCTTCCCTTTGATAGTTCTTGCTTCCACTTGGAGATTGATGATCTCTTACTCATCCTTGGTCGAATTCAGAGAGGCAAGTGTCACAGGAGAAGTTTCTGGAAGCTTCCATTGCCTCTCCACCTCGCGGAATGACACTGCCATTTGTCATTTCTTGCCCATCGCAGCCCATAGAAGGGCTTTTTGAAATGCAACACACCCACCCAGTGTATTTAGGTGAGATGCAACGCACTTGGCCTGTGGAGCAGCTGAAATGATCCTGTTTTGACCAATTCTGAGCCGTTTTTTATGGAGAACTTCTGGGAGAAGCTGTAATCAGTTGACCTTGTTCCTTTAGGGGTTAGAACAACACTTTTAGGGACTTAGGAGCCCTTGGTTTATGGACATTTCATGCTTGGGCTTGCAGTGCCCAAAAATGTCTATAACACACCTAACAGTTGATTAGACCATGGCAACAGGAGATTGGGGTAGAGATCAGTTGAAGGTAGTGCAAAGGCAAAGGAACAATAACAATTGAGGTTTTTAAGCACAGAGGGAGTAGGTGGACCATGGGACAGAGCTATCGAGCTATAGATGCTAATAGTTGAAAGAGTGAGGCCAAGTAGATATCAAGGAAAAAGGGTTTCGACCAATAGTTTGGTTCGACTGACGTAAGGGAAAAAAGAGTTGATGGTTGTGGCAAAGGGACCCGTAGGTGGAAAAGGAAATGATAGGAGCACGACACATGCAGATTAGTTGTTGAGGTATAAGATAGTTAGTGACAGTAGCAAGAGGGTTGAGCACGTAGATGCCAAGGAAAAGGCAACCTATTGGAAGAGAATTTGACTACGCAAGTGAAGGTGCTAGTGAGCAAAGTCATCTTGAGTGAAAATACACAAGTCTACAGAAGTAGTAGAAAACATGGTGTTTCAAAAGATTATCATAATAGTGACAGGGAAACATAAGTTTTCAGGAGAATAACTTAGGCACAACTGGCATCCTGGTCATGACATAACCAAATTACACAACAACAAAACAAAATAAAAACTAATTAACCGTCATCTAAGAAAATCGAGCAAGAGTACAACCACATGAGGTAGGCAACCCCGCCATCTGAATTGTTGTAGACAATTCAAGAAATCAGTGCCATGGTTCAGCCGACAAGAAGCCAAAGTTAGTAGAGCCATAGGTTGACACAACAAGCAAAGGGTGAAGCTATCATGAGTTGGGTGCAGTCACGATAGTCAAAAAATTTCAATAGATTTTCCAATTTCAGGATGGCAACAAACAATCTGAGGTTTGAGAAAACGTTGGATGGCATTTACAATTTCAGTCCATGGAAGGAGAGGATAATGTTGGTTCTAAAAGGATCCCATGGGAGTTCGCAAACACCCAAGTTACAACTCCTTTAGACACTACAACGCTAGTAGCCCACAAATTGAAATATGTAAAGGCTACACGTATCATCATGGATAGGGTGAAGGATCACGTGATCACTCACATATCAAGGTATAATAATTCTCATGAGTTGTGGAATGCTCTTATTGTTGGAAAATGTAATTAGGTTCAGTCTTCATAATTATTATTGTATTTATGTCATTGTATATTTTATGTAAAATCAAAAAGAAGAAAAAAAAAATTCAAGCATGGGTTTCATGCTCAAGTCAAATTATTATTTTATTGAAACATGTTCTTCATGCTCATTATTATTTGTATTAGTCAAAGTCAAAATCTTATTTATAGTTGGAAAAAGATTTTTCAAATATGTAATTTGGGTCAAAATTTCCTCTAGATGTCAAGTTGGCCCTACCCAAAATACACGTCTATTCGAACCCCTCTGGACAATATAAATACAGGGAGAGTTGAGCTCATTTGGACATACACCATTCATATGATTGGTTCTAAAATTTAGCAGAAGGAAGGAAGCGTTGAAGTCTAAAATTGACAAGTGAAGAAGGGTTTATCTTAAACTCATATTTGTGGAAGTTTTTCCTTGATGTATCTCTTGTTGAAGATCTATTTTTGATAATGTACATGTTTTTGGTTTCTTGTTGTTGATGAATTTTCTATGTGGAAGGAGTTGATGAATTTTCTATGTGGAAGGAGAGCTTGACTTGGCATTTTGAGGGTTGGAGTCTCTTTATGGTCATGGATCTTGGATATCGCACTTTGATTTATTCTCTAAGAAGAGGATTTTCTAGGTTTTCCCCCTTGTGGGGTTTTTGCCCTGGCTTAGAGCCTATATCTTGTGTTTTTTGTTTCTTGTGATATTCATGTTATGTACATTTGGTAATTGTTTTATGAAGAAAACCATAATTAATATTAATAGGAAGCTAATAAAATTATCAAAGATGAGAAATCTACCCTAATTCATAAGCCTCTCGATTTCTCAACACTTATCAATCTACATCAGAGTGGCAATCAAAATAAAATACTGGTGTTAAGAGAGAAGCTCAAGAACACCAAGATGGTTGAATCAGACACAATGGTATCATATCGCACAAGGATTTAGCAAGCCCCTAGATAAGCTTGGAGTTGTTAAGGTAGCCTTGCCATATGATGAACTTGCAATGACAACCCTGAGTGGATTCTCAAAACCTTGGGCTACTATTGTGATAGGCATTCTGGCATAAGAAAAACTACCAGATTGGAACATATTGTAGCATGACTTCACCTAGAAGGAGATCTGAAAGAAATCATTATCTAGAGGATAACAGAAGATTGGGGATGATGAGCCTTGCTCTTTCCAGTTGGGCAATGAGGAGCAAAGATTCAAGCAGTAGGGGTGAGGAATCAACCTCACAACATAAGAAAAAGGAGAACTTGACTAAGGTCAAATGTTTTTCTTGTCATAATATTGGACACTATGCTTCATATTGTTTGAAGAAGAAGAAGGGTGGAAAGGATACACAGGTAACTATAGTTGCATCAGCAGAAGCTTGAGAGCAATTTTCCAGGAAGTTCAAGACCAAATTTGTACGTCTTTCCTACCTCACCCTAAGCAAATTAACAATAGGTGTGTGCCTGCTAGATAAGAGCCACAAGGCATATGACATGAGCACAGACAGTTTGATAGTCTAACCCAATGGGACTTAGAATTGCATCTGGAGTTTGGAGTTGATACCAAACATGTAGTGAAGGGAGTTGGAATATTTATATTCCAACTCAATTCAATGGACGGGATGGAAGTGAAGGATGTGTTGTCAGTGTCGAGACTCATGTGGAATTTTATCTCAATCTCTATGATGGAGAAGAAGGGGTTTTGTATGACATTCTAGGATGAGAGGGTGTTAATCAAACCAGGGGATCTAGCTCTTATGAGGGACATGTCATGGTAGTTAAATAGAGCACCTATATAGGTTAGAGGGCCATCCTATTTTAGCGACCTTAGTCTCTATGATGGAGAAGAAGGAGTTTTTTATCGCATTCTAGGATGAGAAGGTGTTGACTAGACCTGTGGGATCTAGTTTTGATGAGGGACATGTCATGGTAGTTAGAGAGAGAAACATGTATAAGCTAAAGGGCCAACCTATTCAAGCAGTGGCACGAAGCATAGCAGTGACAAAAAACAAGGAACAAGTAGCTCTGAAGGTTGAGTAGCCCAAAGGGAGTCAACCTTCATGTTTAGGATGGGAGGAGCAGTTAAAAGATTCCTCCAAACTTGTCAAGAAGTTCTCTTGGTACGAGATGACCTTACAAAATGTTCAAGAACGAAAGGCTTCTAGGAACTCAGCTAAGGAAAATGAGACTTTGAGGATGTTTCTATAATAGCCCTAGGTTAAAAGTTCATATAATAAAGGATAATAAAGGAAAAATAAGACCAAGGTCATGAGACACGTATTCCAAGTTGAATGTTGGGAAAATCACTATAGTGGGCATCACTTTTAGTTTATTTATGGCTAAGGAAATTAGCAAAGGCAAGAGGCATTAATTGGTATTTATTTATGAAAATAAAGGAAAATAGGAGATGAAGGGTCACAGATTTGCATGAGAGGAAAATGAAAGAAATACCGAGGTGTCAAGCCACGGATCAAGTGTCGGTAATACCGAGGTGAGAGTGAACCGTCGGATCACTACATATCGTGACCGTCGGATTGTAAGTTACAAAATGTACAACGGTAAAGAAACACACTTTACCTAACTCTAACCTAACTCTATACTAGACCAAGTTGAACTTAACTATATCCTATGTGTCGGAATATCCTAACATCCCCCCTTAAGAACAACTTGGGATAGGATTGAAGGATTTACAAATATGACACAATAGGAGAAGGAAGGAGGCACTAGAGCCTATCCCCCCTTAGTGACAACTTCCTGAACTCCAAGCATATATCGAAGTTTAGTGAACTTCGCCTCTGTGAGAGCCTTTGTGAAGATGTCTGCAACCTGATCATCTGTTGGACAATATTGCACTTCAAGAACATGGTCATGAATGAGCTTTCTGATGAAGTGCATGTGTAGTTCGATGTGTTTGCTGCGCTGATGCTGGACTGGATCTTTGCATAGATGAATGGCACTTTGATTATCACACCAAAGTGTGGTTGGATGCTGCTGCTCAAAGCCAAACTCTGATAGGATCTGACGAAGCCACAAGGCTTCCTTACTAGCTTCCACGGCACCACGATACTCTGTTTCTGCTGACGAAAGAGAAATGGCAGCCTGTTTCTTACAAGCCCATGTAATAGGTCTTGAACCAAGAGTGAAGACATAACCGGCAGTAGACTTCCGATCATCAGGGTCACCAGCCCAATCAGAATCAGTGAAACCAACTAACAGAGGAGCTGCTTTGGCACTGTAACGAATCCCAAACTGTACTGTACCTCGAACATAACGAAGTATTCTTTTGGCTGCTTTCCAATGACTTTCACGGGGGTTTTGCATAAAACGAGCAACAAGGCCAACAGCAAAGGAAAGATCAGGACGAGTATGGGTTAAGTACAAGAGTTTTCCTACAAGTTGACGGTATAAGGTAGCATCAACTTCAGGAGAAGTACAAGAGACTGAAAGTTTGACTCCAGACTGAAAGGGAGAAGGGGCTGGCTTACAGTCTTCCATGTGAAAATGACGAAGAATATCACAAGCATACTTGGACTGGGAAAGGGAAATACCCTCCTTGGATTGCAAGACTTGAAGACCGAGAAAATAGTGTAAGTGTCCTAAGTCTGTCATTTCAAATTTCTTTTTAAGGATAGACTTCACATGGTTTATAAGGTTGGGATCACTACCAGTAAGGATAAGATCATCAACATAAAGAACAAGGATGATAAGAGAGTCACCCA
Organism: Pinus tabuliformis; assembly: GCA_031772625.1. Taxonomy (NCBI): domain Eukaryota; kingdom Viridiplantae; phylum Streptophyta; class Pinopsida; order Pinales; family Pinaceae; genus Pinus; species Pinus tabuliformis. The sequence goes on along the minus strand of CM062809.1, from coordinate 291,151,652 downwards.
CTTTCTTGGTGTAGACAGTATTGTCAGAATGACACCTAGAAAAGCCAGATTCTAAAAGAAAGCTATCCATTTTGGCATACCAAGCCCGAGGAGCTTGCTTGAGACCATAAAGGGATTTCTTAAGTCGACACACAAGGCTGGAGTCTGTTTGTATGAAGCCAATGGGTTGTTCCATATAGATTTCTTCCTGCAAGTCCCCATGCAAGAAGGCAGATTTAACATCCATCTGATGGACTTCCCATTTTAAAGAGGCAGCAAGGGAAAGAACAAGGCGGATAGAGTTCATTTTGGCAACAGGGGCGAAGGTTTCAGTGTAGTCAATGCCTTCAACCTGTGAAAAGCCCTTAGCAACAAGACGAGCTTTATGTTTATCAATTTTGCCATCTGGTCCATACTTGGTTCTGTAAACCCATTTACATCTAACAAGTTTGCGTCCCTTTGGTAGAGGAACAAGATCCCATGTATCATTTGTCATTAATGAATGATATTCTTCATTCATAGTTGCTTCCCAATGTGGATGGCCTGAAGCTTCTGCAAAAGTGTCAGGATCATGATTTACTGGAGCTTGAGCCAGTAAAGAAGAGGCTCTTTCAAACTGAGAACGTGTACGTCGCTGATCTGTAGGATCACCGGCAAGATCACCTGCTGCATCCCGAGTAGCACGGACCCATCTTGGAAGTTGAGGATCCTGAGAAGGTGGGGGAGGATTATCATCCTCGCTTTCATCATCTGAAGAAGAAAGGTTTTCAAAAGTAGAAGAGATAGGAAGAGGTGGCACATCCGCCGGACTAGGCTCGCAGGCCAATTTATTTTCATCAAATTTTACATCTCTTCTAATGATAACATTTTTGGACTTAAATGGAATAAGTCTATAACCTTTTACATCTTCAGAATATCCAACAAAAGTACATTTCTCACTCTTAGGTTCTAAAGCTTTATGCTTTTCATCTGGAATATGGGCCCATGCTTCACTTCCAAACACACGAAAGTGACTTACATCTGGTTTAATGGAACTCCAAACTTCTTCTGGAGTGATATTCTCTAGAACCTTAGTAGGAGTGCGATTGATTATATAATTTGCACAATTAATTGCTTCGGCCCAAAAACTAAGACTGAGTCCTTTAGATTGCAGCATACAATTAGCCATTTCCTTTAAGGTGCGATTTTTCCTTTCAGCTACACCATTTTGTTGTGGAGTGTATGGAACAGTATGTTGCATTTGAATTCCATTTTCGGTGCAAAAGTTGATGAATGTGTTTTTAACATATTCTCCACCATTATCAGTTCTTAGCTTAAGAATTTGATGTCCAGATTGTTTTTCAACAAAGGCTTTGAAGGCCAAAAAAGTGTTAAATACTTCGCTCTTGAGTTTTAAGAAGTATACCCAAGTGCGTCTGGAGAAATCATCAATGAAAGTTAAGAAGTACTTGCAGCCAGAGAATGAAGCAACAGGAAGAGGACCACATAAATCACTGTGCACAAGCTGTAAAGGGGCTGAGGCGTGCCAAGAGGCACGTTTGTCAAAACTGTCCCGATGATGTTTTCCGAGTACACATCCGGAACAAACACCATCTCTGCAAGATACCATAGGAAGACCTGTCACCATATTTTCTTTACATAGATGCTGAAGGGAGCGATAGTTTAAGTGACCAAATCGCTCATGCCAAAGTTTGCTCACTTCATCATTATGAGCAACAAATACTGAGGGAAGATTGGATGACCCAAAGTTGTGAAACTTATACAACCTTTTGGAATCATCAGCAAGACCAGTAGCTAGAATCTGTTTAGGATCTTTTAGATCCTTGATTACAACATCATGAGGTGAAAATTCAACAATTTTACCTTCACCTGAGTGGGTTATCTGATAGACAGATAGAAGGTTGCAGGATAAGGTTGGAACACATAATACATCATTAAACTGACCATTGTCTAGATGAACAGTTCCAGTCCCTACAACATTAAGAGATCTATCATCACCAATATATATATTTTTGGTGTTACAATCATTTAAAGAAGAAAACATGGCTTGATTTTTGGCCATGTGACAAGAGGCTCCAGAATCAATGAGCCACTCATGAGAATGAGAAGAAGAAGAAGATACATTTAATGCATAACCAGACTGAGATGATTGATAATGACATGCAGAAAGTGCCATTCCAGAAGTTGAAGTTGAAGTAGGCTCCACATGGATGTTATGTTTCTTCATTGCGGCTTCCAAGGCTTCCATCTTCTTAAAGCATTTAGATTCTAAGTGGCCATCTCGATTACAAAAGTTACAATGTCTATCAGACTTCTTCCATTTGTTTTTATTGGTCTTATCATTTTGCTGAAATGATCTTTCATTTTGAGGCTGAGATGGTTTAGGACCATTCTTTTGAGGATATGACTTCTTAGGATTCTTTGAATTTGGTTGCTGCTGGGCGGCTAACGCTTTCGTGGAAGAGTTTCCAAGATTAAGAAGACCAAGGTGTAAGAGTTTTTCTTGTTCTCTTATTAAGGAATCACAAAAGGAGTCAAAGGAAGGGGCCTTGTATTCTTGTCCTTGACAAATGAAAGCTTCCCTTGTAGAATGGAAAGTGGAAACAAATACAGAGTAGGCTGGTCCCAACTTAGTAAGGATGGAATAAATAAGGTTACCATCTTCCTTCTTAACTTTAACACCTTCCAAGAGATATCTAAGGGTCTTGAATTTGGACAAGAAATCTTCAATGCAAGAAAAATTATTAGGATCCAAAGTAAGCAGCTCATTTTCAAGTTGATGGGCTCTAATTTCATTTTTAATTCCAAAAACTTTAGCAAGTTTTTCTAATGCTTCATGAGGAGTCTCAAGTTCTGCAATGTGGAATCTAAGATCAGGAGAAACAGACATCCCTATCAAACCACGTGCTTGATCTTGTCTATTTTCCCATTTTGCCGCCTTGTCTTCATCTTTTGGTTTCTTCTCTTGGTCTGTGGCTATTCTGTAGAGACCTTTACTTCTAAGTAAATCTCCCATGTAGGCTACCCATTGGAAGTAGTTAGTGCTGTCAAGAATGACTTGGCATGGACTTTCCATTTTTTTTTTTTAAACTGAAGCTGAAGATGCTGAAAGTAAGTGTTCCAATGAATAGATCTCGAAAAAATAGGCGGTTTTAAAAAAAACGGCTCTGAAAAAGGCTTCCGGATGAAGAAGTTATGGCTTTTTGAAAAAAAATTGTTGACGTTGCCGGCAAAGTGCGCGAATGTGCGGGAATGAAAAAATCCGCCCCCACAAAATGGAGACTTGAACCCAAGACCTCTACTCTCTTAAAATAGCTTTGAACCAATTGATCTATACAAAAAATTTGAGAGAGAGAGAGAGAGAGAGAGAGAGAGAGGGGGGGGGGCCTTGGTTTGCGTGCTTGCCTTGAGAAAGCTCTTTTTCCCTACAAAACACAAAACACAAAACCCAACACGAATATGCAAAGAAAAACGAACCTTACGGCTCGAAGTTAGCTTTAGCCAAAAAACTAGAAATTTTTAAAAAAAATCTCAAAGTTAGCTTTAGCCGAAAAACTAAATATTTTTCTCAATGTTTCTGATTTTCCGAGATCACACTAAGGTGCAGGGAAAAGAGCATACGCATGAGAAAAATCCTTCCTTTCTGTTTCTGGTTTGCCCAGATCGCACAGAGTCGCAGGGCAAAGAGCATACGCAGAAATGAAAGGTATAGATCCGGTTAAAAAAAAAGGCTAAATAAACTGAGACCGAAATAAGCAGAGAGAAAATAACAGTAAACTGCAAAAAAAACACTGTATACCTCCCGATCTTAAAAATGACGCAGCTAGGGCTACCGGAAACCTTTTCGCGTGAAACGAAAGGGGTTCCTCACTGGAACAGATGCTCCGAACGCAACAGAGTAGTCCTCTCGGCCCGAAAGCAGTCAGAAATAGCAGATCTAGGAAACGACAGCCACATGCAGTTCTACCGGCTTCAGATTTGGATCACCAACGGACGCGGCCCTCAAATAGCTCCGATACCATGTAAGAATTTACAGGGTAAGTTCCACAGAAAGAATACCAAAAGGACACCGCTCACAACCAGATCTCAAATCAATACACCAGTATTTTTGACGTGGTTAAAACCCTCAGAGTGCAAGGAGGGAAACAGTCCACGGCCTGTCCCAACGTGGGTACTACAGGCAATTTATTAATCAAAGAATGAAAATTTACATAAGCTTCTCTCATGCACGGATTACCCGAACAATGACCCTCCATGTGCTTTAAATAGAACTCATGGACCAATCGGGTGTCAAGCCACGGATCAAGTGTCGGTAATACCGAGGTGAGAGTGAACCGTCGGATCACTACATATCGTGACCGTCGGATTGTAAGTTACAAAATGTACAACGGTAAAGAAACACACTTTACCTAACTCTATACTAGACCAAGTTGAACTTAACTATATCCTATGTGTCGGAATATCCTAACAGAGGCCTCAATGATAAAAAGGATTTTGAGGATGAGTTCACAACTTTTTGTTAGTTTGGCTTTGGAATTAGTTTCAGAGAGAGAAGAGAACCAAGAGGAGAAAGAAAGAAAGCAAAAGAAGGAAAAGTACAAGCAAGGAAATCAAAGGAAAGCAAGGAGAAGGTTGGATTAGTGGCTTCAGCCGGAGGATTTTGCAGGTAACAGGTACATGTGTGATTTCCTAGCTGAGGTGTACATGCATTTGTTCATTTGGTTCACATGTTGTCATGACATGGGTTTTTCCAAGTTTGACAGTGGTTTCAGCCTTGCTTTATAATTTCATGGATAGCCATGGTATGATGGGATTCAATTTTGGTTAAGATTTGGATTGTAAAAAGGTTTTGGAACAGCGTGAGGTGGTCCCAGAAAAATTCCCAAGGGTTGGGGGTGGAGATGGTTTTCTTTGGGAAGCCTTCAACAGGTGGGTGGAGACAAGCAAATTCCTCAATGTATGGTGAAGGAATTCTGAGGCATCCAAGCTTGTTTTGGTTTTTTGATCTCTTGCCAGTTTTGGTGAGACCGCGGTAGTTTGAGGGTGGAGGACATTTAATCTCTAGATTCTCTTGGTTTTAATGCCTTGGCTTATCCCATGAGATCCCACATTCATGCTTGAAATATGGAACGGGGGTGATTGGCTGAAAGAAAGATGTGGTTCATCCCAATCTATGGTCCGGTGGTATGTGGAAATCCCTGTTGAAAAGTAACTAGGTTTGTTCTTCATAATGACATGTGTAATTTTGATTTTATGTAATTGATGAGAAGAAGCAAAATAAAATTATTATTATGCTTGTCACATTGGTTTCATGAGTAGGGAATTTTATTTTAGTATGACTCTCATTGCGAGTCCTTATGATGGGTCATAAAATCAATTTGAGTCTAATTCATGTATGAAGGACCCTTCTTGGGCATATTACACTTATGTATGAATCAATAGGATTGTCAAGTAGCCCTCCAAGACAAGCACAAGAAATCCCTCTTCAAGTCGGCTTCCATAAGTGACATCATGTCAGCCTAACCATTAAATGGAGACACAACTATTCATAAACTCATGTCGGCCTATTTCATGGACAAACAACTATATATATATATATATATATATAGAACTTTGCATCAAACACAGTCAAGAAGTTTAGATCACCTCTGAAATTTGGATGACTATTACAGAGACAAGTTCGGATGACAATTGCAGAGGTAAGTATTTTCGGTAAAGGAACTCGGATAGGTGATCTGAACTTCGGTAATATCATAGTAAACAAACTTCAGTGTTATCACAAGCTCATTGTTACCACAGTAACCAAAGTAACCACATTTTTGATGCTACATTTTGGTGCTATCACATGTATGGTTCAGTGCTCTTTCAATGAGAATATTTTGGTGCTACTATAGCAAGGGTTTTTTAGCACAGACACAGTGATGAAGTCTCACCACAGTGCCACAATCTCGGTGAAATCTCAGTAAAGGATTTTGGTGACATCTCAAGGTCAAGGTCTTGGTGCTATCTCAGGGAGAAGGTATCGGTACTATCTCAGGAAAAAGTCTCGGTGCTACCACAAAGGGCAGTGACTTCAGTTCGGTGTTGTGACTTCAATTTCGGTGTTATTGCAGAAGGAGAGGTTCGGTGTCATTGCAGAGATAAACTCAATGACCACAGGATTCGGTACTATTACAGTGACCTTAATTTGATGCCATCACATGACCACAGTCATCTCATACAGTGTGAAATCTAAAGCTTAAGTGCAGTATAAGGAACCGAAAAAGAGTAAACAAGAAAGTGGAAGAGGACTTGTGTCTTGGTCTTGGAGAGGAAAATAGGTCAAGGGTCTTGGTCTTGGTATTCATCAATTGGAATCTCTATAACAAGAATTTGTGTGGGTTTTCCTCTCAAAGAGTGAGAGGTTTTGGCCCTGGATGATAGCCTATATTTTGTGTCTCTTGTCTCTTTATGGTTTGTGCATTGGTAGTAGTTTGATGAAGAAGAAAAATAGTAACCTAAGTAAAAGAAGATCATAGTCTAAAGAAGTAAAAGGTACTCACAAGCAATTACTAATTGAAGAGAAATCACTTAATTGTTATGCCCTAGATTTCTCAACAGTCCCTGACTTGGTTGGCTTTGCATATGTACTTAACATTTATTTGCATAATATGATTAATGAGCACATATGCTTGTTATTATGTTGATTATATGGCAGATTTTTCATGGTCCTTATTATGGTTATATGTTGGTTACAAGCATGGTTCTATGATGCACTCTAGTTTTGGCTCTTGTTCATGATTTGACAAGCTAATGATTCATTGATGAATGCATGGGCTAACAAGAGTTATTTTAGTTATTAAGAGAGGGTATTAGACCTTCTCGATGATTCTCAAATGAGGTTCAAACTCTTAAGATCAAATACACATTCATGACCTGTAACTCACATGTTCACCATATGTTTGACGAAATAACTATCATGGTTAGGCTTGGTTGGGTCAAGTTCTTGTTCAAGTTTTGCATGAATATCTTTGTCATTATGTCATTTATCATTCTAAAAAGTTACAGGCAATTTTGGGCAATGGTCTGGAGGCTAACCTAGAAAAGTGGCTCAGAGCTTGATACTGTGTTGAAGAATCTAAGGCAAGATGATATTAATGATTCTTCTAACTATGATAATTGTTTGTGATGTATTTTTATTTATTATGATTATCTTCTTCTTATTATTATAGTGTGTTTTTCAATCATCAAACAACTACCAAAACAAGAAGATCAACAAGATACAAGTACACAAGATGTAGGCTCCAAGCCAAGGCAAAACCTCTCCTCTTGAGAGGAAAACCCTTCAATCTCTTCTTATAGATTCTTTATTGACGAATACCAAGACCCTTGACCAAAACCGAAGCCCTTCCAATACCAAGATCAGCTTCTCAAGAATGTGCTTGCTTCACTGCTTTCCAACCCCAGCAGAATCTCTTCTGGCAACACTACTTCGTCCTCCAGCCACAAATTTTTGGCCCTAATTGCAGATCTACAACTTCGCCCCCCCAGCGACAGCTTCTACTTCGCACATGTGGACTAGAACTGCTTCTTCTTTGCCTCTAGTTGCCTCGCTTGACCTAATTTTTCTTCTGGATATAGAAGGGGACTTTTTTGGCCCTTCCTTCAGCGCTTTTTCACCAGATCAGACCTCCTCAACAAAACCCTAGCCCAACAGTAGAAACCCTAGTGAAAAACTGCAGAATTTCAGCCCTCTTCTTCACATGTGTGGAGAAAAAGAGAGAGAGAGGAACCCAAAACACTTCTTCTCTTTCTTCTGCCTTCTTTTCTTGCTCTTTTTAGCTTCTTCCTTTGCATGAGAGAGAGAGGAATGAAATGTGTCCAAATGAGGTCGAACTGTCACCTATATATAGGTCTTCCAGGGGTACGAATTCCAGCTTCTAGGCCGACTTGACAGGCTGGTAGGCCGACTTGGTCTTGTTAGGCTCAGTAAAATAGAAAAATAATTCTTTTTACAATTTACAAGATGCCCGATGGGGTCTTCATATTACGACAATGTCCCTATTTGACTTCTTGACCTAGGACAATCCTAGAAGCACTTTCAATTAGTGTTTGACCTATAAAAAAAAATTATTGGGCAAGAAACCCAAGCTTAATAATAATAATAATACTCATTTTTCTTTCTTTTACAAAATACAAGAATCAAAAGTACATTTCATATTTATGAAGACCGAACCTAGTTAGACTTTCTTCAACACTCCCTCTTACCTAGGGAGGTATTCATAAATGGTGCATGGCTATTCTCAATACTGAAGAGATCTCATAAGAAGAGTCAGACTATTAATCCATCTATATAGCATCATTATAACCGACATTGTCACATAGCAAGGACTTGATTAACAACTCTATCTCTCAATAGATCAGAGCACAATGTTGGTGAGACCAATGATTATAGACACCTTCGTCATTATCTCTCAAGATACATACCAACCCGGGTGTTCACCGAGTATGACCTTCTAGGACTATTCTTTTCTTAGGTCCCCAGTCCTCAAAGAATAGTGTTCCTCTTTCCTACTCTTATCTTGGATGTCCTAACACATCCTCAAAGAATATTGGATGTCAGATGATTACTCAATCCTCCATTTTGTCTTCCAAAATGAAGACAAGAATGATGTGTCTATATCTCCCTATCAACTATGGAAGATATGTCAACCAATCCAAGCTTGTTTCTAAAATACACAAGCTTCTTATTGGGAAGATATTTTGTCAAAATATCAACAGTTTGATCATCGGTGGGGATATACTCCAACTTCAGTATACCATCTTGTACAAACTTTTGAATGTAGTGGTACTTCTTGTTTATCTGCTTCGTCTTTCCATGAAATACCGGATCCTTATATAGTCTTATACAACTGGTATTATCACAATGTATTATGGTAGGATCCAACGGTCCTGCAAACAGATTAGATAACATCTTACTTAACCAAATTGCTTCCCTACTCACTTCACTAGTTGCAATGTACTCGGCCTCAACACTACTCAAAGCCATTATCTCTTTTTTCTACTCATCCAAGAGACCATGGAGGATTATTGAATTAAAGCTTCTACGATCCATATCAAGCTAAAACATCCTCCTATAGTGCTTCTTCCATCCTTTTCGTTGCCTCCCCAATTGGAATCGGTAAATCCTTCAAGATGAACATCTTTTCCTTTTTCACACTTCAGGCAGTAATGTATAGTTCCCTACGGATATATCAGTATATGCTTGCCAGTATTCCAATGATCATGTCTTGGCTCCATTTGAAATTGACTGAGAACATTTACTGCAAAACATATGTTTGGCCGAGAATTCACCAGATACATCAAGGAGCCAATCAGTTGTATGTACTTAGTATGATCCACTGGACTAGATTAAGAATTCCTTTACATTTTCAAGTTTGTGATCATCAGAGTTGTCATGGGTTTGCATTCCATCATATCAAACCTCTTCAATAGCTTGATCACATACTTTCCTTGTCCTAGGAAGATTTCATTCGGTTCCTTCCATACTTCCAGTCCCAGATAATAATGCATAAGTCCTAGATCCTTCATATCGAATTCAGTTGCCAACATTTTCTTAAACTCTTGAATTCTTTCTACATTACAAGTTAATAGAAGACCATCTACATATAGAATAATGATGACAGGTTCATCATTCTCTACTTTGATGTATAGATTTGGATCTGTCATGCTTTTCCTGAAACCCAACCTTTGCAAGTATGCATCCATTCTAGCATACCATGCCCTAGGATTTTGCTAGAGGCCATAAAGTGCCTTCTTCAATCTGCAAACATGAGTTTCTCTATCCTTTACCTCGAATCCCAATGGTTGCTCTATGTAGACTTCTTCATCTATGGTACCATTCAAGAATGTTGTTTTGACATCCATTTGATGTACCTTCCAACCCATTGATGCTACTAGAGATATCAGAGATGGATTGTCGTATACCTTGTTTTGACAACCATTTGATGTACCTTCCAACCCATTGATGCTACTAGAGATATCAGAGATGGATTGTCGTATACCTTGTTGTGGGAGCAAAGGTTTCTTCATAGTCAATGCCTTCTCCCTGAGAGAAGCCTCGAGCCACGAATCTAGCCTTGAATTTATCTATGCTTCCATCTACATCATGCTTGATCTTATACACTCACTTAGAGGTTACCAATGATTTGCTTTCCAGTCTTGGGACAATTTCCCAGACTCCATTCTTCATAATAGATTGGTATTCCTCATTCATTCCATTCTTCCATTCTCGGTGTTTGGCTGCTTCTTCGAAAGTGGAAGGTTCATTTTCAATGAGCTTTGACATGTATGCTGCATATCCTGAGTATCTTTTCGATTTCTTGCTCTCCCTGAATCTTCCTCTTGCAGTGTGACATTTTGCTTCTTGAAGTGTAGAAGTTAACCAGTTAGGTCTCTTTCTTCCTTTAGGGAGAGAGATTGGTTCACTAGGACCTTCTTCATGATGAGAGACTTCTTCTTCCTTATTAGCTTCTTCCTCAAACATAGGAAGATCCTCCTCATCAAAATCGGATGGGAGATCTTTAAATTTCTTGAAGGCAATTCTCTCATCAAAATTACATCTCTACTTACTTTTATTTGATGTCCTTCCTTTATGTAGATCCTGTAAGCCTTGGAAGAGTTGTTATATCCAACAATTATTCCTTTCTTGCTTGCGAGATCTAGCTTCTTTCTCTTGTCCTTGGGAATGTGAATATATATAGGACATCCAAATATTCGGAGATGATCAATATTTGGTTTCTTCCCAGTGAAGACTTCTTCTGGAGTAATATTGCCAAGTGAGCTGTGAGGATTTCTATTTTGAATGTATACTGCAATCTTTGTTGCTCCTCCCTATAGGAATTTCGATATATCTTGATCATGGAGCATAGCCTTGACACTTTCTTCTATAGCTCTATTCTTTCGTTCAGCTACTCCATTATGCTTAGGATTGTATGGAACTATAAGCTCCCTCTTAATCCCAACCTCCTTACAGAAAGCAATGAGTTCTTTGGAAGTATACTCGCCTCCATTGTCTGACCTTAGAATATTTATCTTTCTTTCTGTAAGATTTTCTACCTCTGCCTTGAATTCTTGAAATTTTATGAATACTTCGTCTTTAGATTTAAGTAAAGAAACCCAAGTTTTCCTTGAATGATCATCAATGAAAGTAACATAATATAGATGACCTCCAAGTGATTTAGACATGGGACCACATACATCAGAGTGGATGAGATCTAGAATCTCTTGAGCTCTAGATGTACTATTTGCAAATGGTTTCTTTGCATTCTTTCCCAGAGCACAACCTTTGCAGACTCCTTCATGGTCTTCTTTGAGATTTGGTATCCCATTTACAATAGAGTTTAGAGTTGGCAAGATCTTGTAATGAATATGGCCCTATCTTCTATGCCAAAGTTCACATGGACTTATCTCAATGTGGACGAGTGCTTGATTTAAAGGAGATGAGAGTCTGTAGAGTCTTCCTTCTCGAACTCCAATGGTTCTAACTTTTTCAATGCTAGAATCTTTAGCCCAAACCACTACTTTACTATCTATAAAAGCAACTATATCTCCTTTTTATTCTAATGATGAAACATAAATAATATTTTTGCACAAACCTAGAACATATAAGATGTTGTTGAGATGAATGTTACCTCCTCCTTCCAGCTCAATTGATGTAGATCCAATGCCTTTTACTGAATAGCTCTTGTTGTCACCAAGCTCCACAGAGTATGAGGACTTCCGTTTGGATAGGGTTTTGAGTTGCTTGTGATATCCAGTCATGTGTCTTGAAGCTCCACTATCTATCACCCATATATTTTCATCTTGAAATGTTTTGATGAGGGCTAAGAACAATCCTTCATTCTTTGAAGATATGAGATCTTTGGAAGAGAAGAGACTATTTCATACTGCCTTGAGACTTTGCTCGATGAGACTTGTTAGTGATGAACACTTCTTTTCAAGCTTCTTCATAATATGGTTGACCTTCTTCATGCCTTGTGCGAACCATAGCTCTGATACCATGCTGAAGAATCTAAGGCAAGATGATATTAATGATTCTTCTAGCTATGATAATTGTTTGTGATGTCTTTTTACTTATTACAATTATCTTCTTCTTATTATTATAGTGTGTTATTCAATCATCAAACAACTACCACTACTCCACTACCAAAACAAGAAGATCAACAAGATACAAGTACACAAGATGTAGGCTCCAAGTCGGGTCAAAACCTCTCCTCTTAAGAGGAAAACCCTTCAATCTCTTCTTATAGATTCTTTATTGACGAATACCAAGACCCTTGACCAATATTGAAGCCCTTCCAAGACCAAGATCATCTTCTCAAGAATGTGTTTGCTTCAATTCTTTCCAAACCCAACATAATCTCTTTCGGCAACACTACTTCGTCCTCCAGCCACAACTTTTTGGCCCTAACTGCAGATCTACAACTTCGCCCCCCCGGTAGTAGCGTCTACTTCACACGTGTGGACTAGAACTGCTTCTTTTTTGCCTCCAGCTTCCTCGCTTGACCTAATTTGACTTTTGGATCTAGAAGGGAACTTTGTTGACCCTTCCTTTAGCTCTTTTTCACCAAATCGAACCTCCTCAATGAAACCCTAGCTCGACAACAGAAACCCTAGCAAAAAACTACAGAATTTCAGCCCTCTTCTTTGCACATGTGGAGAGAAAGAGAGAGAGAGGAACCCAGAACACTTATTCTCTTTCTTCTACCTTCTTCGCTTGCTCTTTTATGCTTCTTCCTTCGCATGAGAGAGAGAGTAATGAACTGTGTCCAAATGAGGTCGAATTGTCTCCTATATATAAGTCTCCCAGGGGTACGAATTCTAGCTTCTAGGTCGACTTGACAGGTTGGCAGGCCGACTTGGTCTTGGAAGGCTCAGTAAAATACAAAAATAATTCCTTTTACCATTTACACGATGCCCGATCGGGTTTTCATATTATGACAATGCCCCTATTTGACTTCTTGACTAAGGACAATCCTAGAAGCACTTTCAATTAGTGTTTGACCTATAAAACAAATTTCTTAGGCAAGAAACCCAAGCTCAATAATAATAATAATAATCATTTTTCTTTCTTTTAAAAAATACAAGAATCAAAAGTACATTTCATATTTATGAAGACCGAACCTAGTTACACTTTCTTCAATGGATCGCACCCTCTGAACTAGAGATTTTGGTCTATAACCGTAGGGAAGAAGGCTTGTGCATGCAGTTGGAGGCCTATAACCACACCCTTGACTTGTCATGCATGCAGTTGTGGACCCAGGTCAGTGAAAAAGCAATCCAACTTAGGGCTTTGGGCACTTGGGGTGGTTGTTTTGCTCCTAGGTGGTCTGTAACCCCTGAGGAAGGTGAGAAAGGTTTAAGTTTGTAGGCCCCACTTCCTTAACTGGAATTTGGAGGCCGAGTCATGTCATAGAGGCACTCCACTTCACATTTACTCGGAGGGCTTGTAAAAACGAGTAAATGTGGGGTGGCAATGTTACAATTTCTAGACTAGATGGTAGGGACAACTTCTAGTTTAGAGGGAGTAGCCATGGCAGCGGACGCAGTTCCAGAATTAAAGTCAATTCCAAGTGGAAAAAGTACCTCTCACTAAGAGGGAGTGCTGATGTTTTTAACTCAGTCAGGTACTTTTACATAGACCTAAGTGTTTAGGTGTATGGAAATTGCCCAAGATCTCCTTTAAACACTTGATTTAATGTGTGCAAGTTGTACTTGTAACTTAGCCTAAGTTAGACTTAAGAAAAACACATAATTATTATGTTGGCTTAGTGAGCTAAAATAAACTTAGGAAAAGTGAATTAATTACTTTAGTGATTATGTTTTGATATAAGCCCTTAATCTCAGGTGAGGTGAGATCTAATCTTAGCCGTCAGTCACTTTGGAGATTATGGTTAGGAATTTAGCTCAATATAAAGTTATAAAAGCAAGGCTAAGAAGGGAAAGACACACCATACAACAACACAAGATTGCGACAAACATCTCAATGAGTATGTTGGGTTCAAGGAAGGGGACAACAAGAATACCCAATCAACCAAAGAGGGCTTGACTATTTGGATCAAATCCAATTGTATTATTTCTTCATTTGGGCCATTTTCCAAGATGAGAGCCCAAGTTTTGAAAGTTAATGAAAAATTGTAAATGGGTAGTGTTGTCACACAGAATGTCTAGGCATCGGGACAACGGCTTAGATCGGGGATTGTCACCCTGATCCTCAATCTCTTTGTTTAAGCTATCTCCCAATAGAAGACTAAGGGTGGTAGACCCTATGGAAATGGAATGAAGGAGAACTAGTTTTGAACTAACTAGTTCAGGAGACACAATGAAGCGACCAAGTACTTGTTTTATATTTAGCAAGACTTATAGGATTCGATTAGATCTAGATATTGAGACCAATGCCTTATGGAGTCAACTATCTTGCTAGGAAATTTAGGACCAAGTAATTGATGAGTAAATGTTGCTTGGATGAATTACTATCTTATATGAAATGTAGATCCTAAAACTAAGGTGAGATGTAGGAATCTTGGTTAATTTTAGTTAAATGCATATTCTAAGTTTATACCCTTTAATCCTTTCTATATCGAGCCTAATTTCGTAGAGTAGCAGAGAGAAGATAAGGTGAAGCACACTAAGGTGTGATTAACAATACCTCTCCTGAAAATTTAGCAGACCTGGTGCCTTTAGCGCTCCAGAGAGTTCTAGCTTTGACGACTGCGAGGTCACCGTTTTCAATACTATTAAAAGCAGACTTCTGAAGCAAAGATGGATGGGTACCTATTTTTTTATCAACCAAGCTTATGCTTAGAAGTAAATTTTTATTATGCAAGACTAACTTAATATGCAAATGCACGAGATGATTAGAAACGAGATGAAGCTAAATCAAGGATTGAAAGTGCTTATGCCACGATCTATTTCTGAGCTATAAGCCAAAGTCTTTAATCGCCCAAATAAATATTCACTTCACTAGACTGAAAGATAAACTTCTCTGCAATATGTTTAAAATATCACAATATAATGCCCAATTAAATCACAAGCTTATCACTTTAATTTATCTAGATTCTTTCCAATGCAATTATAGCTCAAAGAGAAAAAAATCCTCTTCACAATTCTTTAATATCAATGCCAATTATATAGATGTTCAAAAATACTCAGTTTAGGAAACAAAAGATATGCAATTTACCACAATTCCATGAAAGAGTACTTAACAATTACTTGAAAAATTCTCAAAGATTTAATATGCAATAAATATCCAATAACTCAAGTAATTATTCCACGCTTAGAGTTACTTAAACAATGAGCAATCTCAATAGATGTCAAGCACAAAAATATTTGAAACCCAATGTCAATAATTATAAAACTTAGCATGCAAAGACTTAAGCACTTAAACTTCGAAATTTAATTACCATGAAGACCCATGAAATTCAAATGCTAAACACTTCAAGCAATTCCGGAATTAAAATGATTTTCTTAAGTTCTTCAATCAAAAAAAAAAAAAAAAGATTCCTACAGTCAAACTTTAGAGATAATTTAAAAATATTTAAATGTGCCTTTACTAGAGAAGAAAAAAAATTACACCACAAAAACCCCAAAAATGAATTTTAGATTTAAAAAAATTATATTATTCCTTTGGCAAATTTAATGTGATAAATTTTATGAATAAAAAGTAAAATTTTAATGTGCCAATTATGAGAATCAAAAGGCTTTAATTAATTAAAATTTAAAATGCCACATAAAAAAAATAATTTGAAATGTTGAAGACTTAAAATTTTTCTTTTAGATTAATTCTTTTCAAACATCAAAAACCACACTAAAAATGAAAATCGAAATTTTAAATCTTTCTTTTTTTAAAACCCAAACAAAATCAAAATCAAAATAAAAACAAGAAAATTAAAAAACTGGATTTCTTCTTGTTTTTTAAACTTAACCCTAAAGAAAAAATAAACAAAGTATGAAAGGAAAGTCAAAAAAGGGAGTCGAGAGAAATGTATGCAGGTAAGAGCGATGGCAAGGAAGAAATGCAGGTCGAAGGATGGATGCTAAGATGAGGGAGCAACGACGGGCGAGGGTTTATAGGTAGCAAAAGAGGGAAATGCGAGCATCGAAGGGAAGAAAGGGAATGCGGGGTGAAGGATAAGGAGGCGGAAGGAAGAGGGAGGAGCTGGGACGCGGAAGAGTGAGCAACGACAGGTGAAGAGGAGGATCGAGCTACGGTCGCAGGTAAAGAAAGATGCAGAGAGGGGCAGCGAGGGTGAGGGAGCTCGAGCAGCCGACAGGGACATGGACATGAGGGAAAATGCAGAGAAAAGAAATAGGAGAAACCCACGCGAAAGAAGGGAGAGCCAAGGAGAAACTGTGAGGGTTTGTAGAGAGAGGAAGAACTAGCGAGGGAGAGAAATACATAGATAATGAAGGCTATCAGCAAAAACGTAGAGAAATCAAGCAGTGAATTTACATAGGATGAGGAGAAGGCAACGAGATGAGGGAAAAATGCAAAGGGTGAGGCCCAAAAATTCAAAAGAAACTGCCGAGAAATTTATTTTAAAGATCTCAGAGAAATTTTATGAACAACCCTAGCTTTAAAATTATTTCCTACACACAAAATATTTCTGAGACAAGATCTTGCTCTCTAGGGCCTAGATCTGTCTCAAATCTTGAAAATACCAGATCAACACCTACAAAATGAAAAAACAAAAATACCCAGATCCCAATATATACAAAAAAACTAATGAAAACCCCAGAAACTAAAGTTAGAAAAATCTTCAGATATATAAAAAATATTTACAGATCTATCAGATCTGAAGAGTATGAGTCCAACTCCGCTCTCAGATCTGATGATCTAAGGGTATTCCTAGCCAGATCTATCAAAATTTCCACAAAATATTTTTTTTAAATGACTTTTCAGAGAGGTACTAACCCAAAAACATCATGCATCAAAAATTAATCGTTAGATAAATCCCGAAGCTTATATGAGGTAGGCTCTTCAAAAAATATGTGTTGAGAGTTCGCTGATCCAACCGAAGACTATCCCCAAACGCTCAATGCAAACCTGAGAGATCTTCTGTAAACACTAGATCAACCATCAAACCAAGTAGAGAATTAGAATAAAAATAAAATTATGAAGAAATAGAGACACTTGTTAATTCAATCAAAATTAAAAATGTTACCCTGGATCCAACAAACTGAGTAAGATCTCTGTATTCAAATTGTTCTAAGAGAGTTATTGATTGATAGTTTTCACATAATATTAAGCATAAATTAAAACAATGTTGCCATAGATTCATGAAGAGAAACACCACTGGAAATTAAAACCCCAAAGACTTGCATTTATTCCAAAAAATAGACAAGAGCGCTTGAGAGCTTAGTACACGATTCAAATATCGAATGAAAAATAGACCGACGCTGACCTCTAATTTATAAATAAATTCTCCAATGGCTAGTTCATTTGATCCCCGTCAAAGTAATCTCGACCGTTGAAAAATATTTTATTATCTTTTAATCTTGTTCGTCGAAATTATTTATTTTTTGAAGAATTTCAAATTTTTCATTTAATTCTTTTTTAAATAACTCGAAAATAATAATTTTGATATTGAGTTAATTACCTAACAAATTTGACTTTGACTTAACTACCAAGGTTCAAGGGTCCAAGATTTCTTAAAATTTTCAATATTCCCTTGGCCCGGGACCTTTAAAAAATTATATTTTTAAGACCCACAAATTTTGTCTTTGGAGAATTTAAGCTTACCTAGGAAATAAAATTAATTAAATTTATGGATTAAGATTTTTAATTTAATTTAGTCAGAAATTTAATTAATTGACTTACGAGGGATTAATTATTTTTCCAACCCTCTAATATTTAGCCACGGTGTCTAATTATGAGGGACCATGCACCAAATATTTTTTACATCAAGATTTTACATTTTAATACATGAAGGGGGGAAACTCATTCATTATAGATTGATCCAAATGGATCCTAGAACACTCTCTAAGTTTTCATGAACTCCTTAAAAATTATGCCAAAGATTAAAAATTCTTATAAAGATCAAGTTATCGAAGGGAATCCTCAGACAGTTGCAATGGTGATCAGCGCAGATCAACGAGGGTCGTCGATCTAGCGCGTAGAACGGTGAACCATGGTAATGCATGCTGACACCAACCAGCAAATGCAGGGACAAATTTAAGCAGCGGAGGTAGTTTCTGATATGCGATTAGCGACAAGTCGCTAATCGCATATCGTAGGGCAAACCTCTCAGTGAAGAGAAGCCCCAAGCACCCGGACCCGAAATAACTATAAAAGGCGGAAAATAATGTTTCGGTTCCATCGGAGCGGGATTTTACAAAACCGACAGAATATCGGAGGGGCTTCGAGAAGTAAGTGGTTTAGACCGAGTTCTGCCCGATACCACACAGCGATCGCCACGCGTCCCGGGGAAGAGAGAGAGAACCGCTCACATCGGATGGGTAAACATCATGTTACTTAGCCGCCCGATATGAACGATGACCGTCGGATCTGGGGCCCCTAGATCAACGACGGAGACGCGTTCCAATGGATGACCGGATTTGACAAGGTTATGAAGCGAGATCACATAGGATTTGAAGTCCGATATGGACGATGCGTTGGCAGAAGGTTGTGTTTCGCAAGCATTCTTGGAGTTAACAGAAGAAATGATCGTTTCAAATATGTCCAAGAGAACTGACACTCATCCGTTATGAAATAGGTGGCCACCTCCCTGTGAGGCGTTATAAATGACTGATTATGCAAGGCAGAGGGATTCAAACGGACAGAGGCAGGGGAACCGGAAAGCCGGGAAGCGGAAATGAACAATCGGGAAGTGGATCCGCTTTAAAGCCATAAACTGACAGAGAGAGAGGTGAGCAGTAAACGAAGAGCAGTAGGCAGTAAACCGAAAGCAGAGAGAAGAAGTTGAGCTGACCTACAGAAGAAAAGGCAGCATCGAGCCAGAGTTAAGACAGAGATAGAGAGAGTCAGAGAGTCTGTGCACTCCAGAGAAGGCTTGAGAGGTTCAAGCGCACTCCTCTGTAATGTCTGTCATGTATGAGTCTCAGATTGGGCTCATACTATTGTGACCAATAGAGGTCAAGAGTTCAGTGAGGGGAGTCTGTGTACTCCAAAGACTTGGGGAATCCAAGTACAGTCTTACTGATTTGTATCTGCTGAGTGAGATTCAAATTGAGCTCACTGTTGTAAAAACTCTGCTTTGAAAACATAATAGAGAGGCCACCATTGAAGGCTGGACTGGGAGATGTAGCCTAAGAGTATTAGGTGAACTCCTTATTAAACTTGTTATGTTTATATGTTTGCATGTTATGTTTTCTTTAAATGCTTCATTGCCTGTGTATTTCGCAATCTTATCGATCCGTTGCATAAAATAACATAGGCACATCCATGCACATGAGTATGTAATACCTTATTAATTGTCTTAGATCAATTCCAGATCAAGTCGTATCAGAGCTCTAGGTTGCTAAGGTTAGACAAGCTTGTGCTAGATTCTTTTTGTTGAATGCTAACTAGGACAA
Organism: Pinus tabuliformis; assembly: GCA_031772625.1. Taxonomy (NCBI): domain Eukaryota; kingdom Viridiplantae; phylum Streptophyta; class Pinopsida; order Pinales; family Pinaceae; genus Pinus; species Pinus tabuliformis. The sequence continues at coordinate 291,132,098 of CM062809.1, read as the reverse complement.
AGCTTAAATTAGGAGAAGGAGAGTTGGTTGAAGCTAACCCAGAAATTGGAAGAGTCTATCCTAGGAGGAAAATGTCAGAAGAAAGTCCCTTGGAATCAGACTCCTAGTTCATGGACAGTTTCATGATCATGAGAGCCATGGTAGAAAAAATGTATTGAGAATTTAAGAGAGGTAGAGGTGAAGAGTCATCAACCTCCAAATAAGATAAAGGAGTAGAAGAACCTCTTCTAGTTGCCCACCCAGCAGGCAAAGGAAAAGAAGAGAAGCCCTCTCCACCATCTCCCCCATCATTGCCTTCATCATCATCTTCTTCACACAAAGAAAGCCCTGAAAAGAAAAAGAAGAAACCTTCTTTGATTAAATTAGATGTGAAGTTTGATTTGCCAGTTTATGACGGAGAATTGAATGCAAAAAAGCTTGATAACTGGATTAGACGGATTGATGTATATTGCAGAGTGCAAAACATCGATTCAGAAAGGAGAAAGATTCAGCTAGCTAGCCTACGCCTTGGAGGCACCGCCCTGGTATGGTGGGAAGGCAAGACAGAAGTTGATTTAAAGAAGCATGGTAAAATTCTTTCTACCTGGAATGAATTTGTTTCTGCCATTAAAAAACAATTCTATCCACTAGCTTATATGCAGCAAGCTATGATGAGTTGGCAAACTCTTCGCCAATTGAAAGGACAAAGTGTACAAAGTTACACCCAAAAATTTAGAAAAAGAGCTTTGATTCTAGGCATTTCTTTAGACTCACCTGAACTTTGCTGAAGTATATAGGTGGTCTACATAATTATTTGAGACATACCTTTCTCATGTTTAATCCCACTAGCATAGATGAGGTATCTGTTCAAGCTACACATCTAGAGGCTAGAGGCAAGAATGTGAACCCAAAAGTTGGGGGATTATCAAAACCCACTGCAAACAATAACAAGGAAAAGAGAAAGCAGAAATGGAAAGAGAGGAAGACAAGTGATGTACAAAAAACCAAACCTTCATGCATTCACTGCAAGAAGGATGGTCATGATGATGAACACTGCTGGATTCTGCATCCGGAGCTGAAACCCAAGAAGTACGATGGCAAAAAGAAGAAGATTGTTGCAGCTATTCATAAGGATTTGGGGTTAGACTCAGGGGATAAAACAATAATCACAGCCACAAGTATAAAAGGTAAAAATTCTGAAGCATCTACTAGTAATTCTGCAGAATCTACTGATAATGAAGAAAATGAGAGGAAAAGACATGAGCTTTTTCATATTAGAGTTATTTCCAAGCACCAAAAGATTAATACTTTGTTTGATAGTGGCTCGCAAGTAAACTTAATTTCTGAAGCAACTGTAAAGAAACTGGGGTTACTAACCCCACCTCACAAGAAGCCATATCCATTGGGTTGGTTATGTGATAAAGCAAAGCTACAAGTGACTAAACAATGTAAACTTAGGTTTTCTTTTGGGTCAGCATTTGTAGATGAGGTTGAGTTAGATATTGTTCCCTTGGACATATGTGGAATTGTTTTAGGAAGTCCTTACTTGTATGATAGAAAAACCATTTTCTATAGAGCTTAAAACAAGTATCAACTCGTTAAAGATGGAATTGAATATATTGTAAGAGCTTATAACTTACGAATAATTATACTCTCATAAACTCAAGGCAGATGAAAAAAATTGTAAATTCATGCAAACAACTTTTACTGATGGTTGTAAAGGAAAAGAAACCTGATAAAACCAATGTATTTGAAAGTTGTAATGCTAAACAGCAAGTTGATTTAGAAAAAGTTGTTTCAAAATATGATATGCTATTTCAAGAACCTAAAGGTCTACCACCCAAAAAGAAAATAGTACATGATATTAATTTACAGCAAGATGCAGCCCACGGGGCTTTGGATTGATGGTGAATGGGTGCATTGTTAAGGCACTCCTTGCGATAGGTCACCGGTTCAAATCCCCCGTGGGTACTTAGGTTAGTCTTAACTTAGAAAAAAAAAATTACAGCAAGATGCTCAATTGCCTATCATCGGAATGTACAGGTTGTCTGCTTTAGAGAATGCAAAAATCAAGAAGCACGTACAGGAGCTACTCGAGAAAGGGTTTATAAGACCTAGCACATCGCCATGTGGGTCTCCAATTGTCTTGGTGAGAAAGAAAGATGGCTCATGGAGAATGTGCATTGATTACCGAGCACTGAATAAGATAACCATAAAAAATCGCTATCCCCTTCCTCACATAGATGATCTATTAGATTAGTTCAAAGAAGTCATTTACTTTTCCAAGTTGTACTTGCATAGTGGCTACCATCAAGTTAGAGTCACAGAGCAAGATGCATGGAAGATTGCTTTCAAAACAAAACAGAGATTGTATGAGTGGTTAGTTATGTCTTTTGGCTTAACTAATGCTCCTGCCACTTTCATGAGAGTAATGAATGATGTACTCAGGGCTTTCATTGATGATTTTGTCATTGTATATCTAAATGACATTCTTGTATTTAGTAAAACATGGGAAGAACATTTAAAGCATGTAAAGCAAACTCTAGATGTTTTGAAAAGAGAAAATCTTTATGTTAAGCTATCAAAGTGTGAACTTGGCAAAACATCTTTGAATTATTTAGGTCATATTGTAGGGGGTGGTGAATTGAAGATAGATCCCTCTAAGGTTGCAGTCACTGTAAACTGGCCTAAACCCAAATCTGCTACAGAAGTTAGAAGCTTCCTAGGAGCAACACAATATTGGATAAAATTTATTGCTAACTTTTCCTTGATTGCAACGCCCTTACATGCTTTAACAGGATTGAACAATGTGTTTCAGTGGGGAGGCAAACAACAGAAAGCCTTCGACACCTTAAAAGAAAAGATTAGTACAACACTAGTACTAGCACTGCCCGGTCTTCAAAAACCCTTTGAGATTGAAACGGATGCCAATGATTATGCCATGGGAGCAGTGTGATGCAGCACGGTAAACCCATATGTTATCATTTTGAGACATTTAATTCTGCAGTGGTTAATTATCCCACATATGATAAAGAATTGTATGCATTAGTACAGAGTGTGAAAAAGTGGAAACATCATCTAATGGGCAAAGAAACAGTTATACATACTAATCATCAACCACTTCAATATTTACACTCACAAACTAAGTTGCAGCAATCAAGACACTATAGGTGGATGGGTTTTCCACAACAGTTTCATCTTGTCATCAGATATAAAAAGGGTATACACAATAAAGTTGCAGATATGTTGTCCAGACCAATCATAAATGCATCCACTAAAGCAAAATTCAGTATTGCATGAAAGCTACATTGAACAGTATGCTCAAGATATAGATTTGAAAGATGTATATGCAACTTTAAGTCATGGCAAACAAGTAGAAGAATTAGATTATCATGTTAAGGACCAACTCTTGTATCATTTTGGAAAGTTATGTATTCCTCAAACTGAAAGAGTAAAGATAATTCGAAAAGCACACACTTCTCTAATATCAGGTCACTTTGGTGTAAGTAAAACAGTTGCACAGCTGCAAAGATTTTGTTATTGGCCCAAAATGAATGAGACAGTTTCTAGATATATAAGAGGGTGTACCATGTGTGCTAAACGCAAGCCCAACAATAGAAAACTAGGCTTGTACACTCTACTACCAGTTCCTTCTCATCCTTGGGAAAGTATTTCCATGGACTTTGTTGGGGGATTGCATAAATCTAGAAAAGGTCATGACTACTTATATGTTATTGTGGATAGGTTCAGCAAAATGTGTATTTTAATACCTTGTAACAAACAGATTACAGCGGAACAAACAACGAAGTTGTTCTTTCAGCATGTATGGATTCATTTTGGATTACCAACTTCCATTGTATCTGATCGAGATTCCTGATTTGTTGGGAAGTTTTGGTCAAGTCTGTGGGAATTAATGGACACCAGACTGAAGAAGAGCACAACCTTTCATCCACAAACAGATGTCCAAACAGAGGTGGTCAACAGGACAGTGATCTAGTTGCTCAGATGATATTGCAGCAAGCATCCCAAGCTTTGGGATGAACATTTGTGTTATGTGCAACATGCTTACAACCGGGCTAAACATTCTTCTAAACAGAGATCTCCTTTTGAGACTTGTTTTGGTTTTATACCAAGGTCTCCCTTGGATTTTGTCTTTGGTAAAGACATAGCGGTTGATGGACACAGTGATGTAGACAAGGAAACCAAGTTCATTGAACAAATCCAAGAGATTCACCAGGCAATACAGGAACAACTGGAAAAGAGCCAAGCTAAGTATAAGGTAAGGCATGATAAGCATCGGATTGAGCATAGTTTCCAAGTTGGTGATCAAGTCTGGTTGTATATTAGCAAAGACAGAATGCAAGGTGAAGGTAAGAAGCTAAAGCCGATAAGGTATGGACCTTTCAAGATACTTGAGAAAATCGGTGAGAATGCTTTTCGTTTTGATTTTCCAGCTTACATGCACATCTATTCAGTAGTTAATGCAGAAAGCTTGAGACTATTTGAACCTTCATTGATTGAAGATCACAAAGAGCATAGTCAATTGCCTTCTATTGATGATCTGTTGCCTGAATATCTCAATGAATTGCAGGAAGATACAATTCTGGACAGGAAGGTGAGAACTACATGCAGAGGGGATATTGAGTACCTCAGGATTGAGCTCAAAGGTTCAAAACCAGGCAGTGCAAGATGAATGGAATTTGGGCAAGCTAGGAATCTATATCCTCACTTGATTAATGCTTAAAAACCAACTTTTGGTGGTCCAAAAGCTTTTTCAGTGGGAAGGCGTGATAAAAATGGATCCTAGAACACTCTCTAAGTTTTCATGAACTATTTAAAAATTATGCCAAAGATTAAAAAGTCTTATAAAGATCAAACTATCAGAGGGAATCCTCAGACAGTTGCAATGGCGATCAGCACGGATCAACGAGGGTCGTCGATTTAGCGTGCAAAGCGACGAACCATGGTAACACGCACTGACACCAACCAACAAATGCAGGGACAAATTTAAGCAACGGACGTAGTTTCTAATATGCGATTAGCAACAAGTTGTTAATCGCATATCGTAGGGCAAACCTCTCAGTGAAGAGAAGCCCCTAACGCTCAGACCTTATGTTAGGTCCCTATACTACTAGTGTAACCCCTTATTGTTATTAGTACAACCCCCTTATTATGTTGTTGTGCCCATGTAGTCCCCATATTGTTATGATTATGACCCATAGAAGCCCACTATTTATTATTGTTCCCTTACATTATTATTGTTATGTCGGCTCTGATTATATTATAACCCCTTAGACTCCTATATATAGAAAGGAGGTATTGTCATTTGTATCATCCAAGAATTGTTCATTTGTGTAATGTAAAGGAGGTTGCCCCCTCGAAGAGGCTGAATTCTAAGGTGTTCAACTATCTTTTCTATCTTTTTGTGAGCTGGTTTCATAACATTTGGTATCAGAGATTTGGATTCTAGGGTTTCACTGCTCTAAACAGGTCATCATAGCATTTGAGCTATAACTTTTTTTCTGCGACATTTCAGATGCAAAAAAAAAAACCCATTTGGGCCGAAATCATTTTGAACATCGAGTCCGGCTTTCAGAGCTTTTCGCACTATATTTGCGGAGATATGATTTGAGGAAGTTGGCCTTTTTGCAGACTCCCGAATTACATTCCAAACAGGTGACCTGGGGAAAATCGTCATAACTTTTGTTTTGAGCATCAGATTGAAATTTCGTAAGAAGTTACAAAAGGAGGACAGACTGTAGTTTCCTGTGTATAATTTTCAAATTCGAAGGTCAAAACAGTGACACGTGGCACTTCTTACAAGTTAGCTCTTTTGAAAAGGTATATAATCAGGTCATCTTGGGAGATTGTGCATAACTCTTCCTTGTAGAATCCAATTTTGATTAGACTGGGGGCATTAGTAAGAGGACATAGAGGGCTACTACAGATCGCAATTTCAGAGCTGGAAGAGCCGAAATTACAGAGTTATAGTCGTTCCAAGATCGAGCTCCTAAAATCAAGAAAAGAAAATATGAGGAAGTTTGCTGGCAAGGATCTGGTAAATTGGATACTACAGATGGAGCAATATTTCGATCTACATGAGGTGCAACTATTACAAAAAGGTACGTATTGCATCTTCATATTTAGAATCGGATCAATTTTTATGGTATAAAGGGTTTTGTTCTCGTAAAACACGTGTTACGTGATCATTTTCACAGAGGAAATGATAACACATTATGAGGATACAAAGAGAAACTCCTTCTTTAGCCAATTGATAAATCTCAAACAAAAGGGTTCAATGGAAGAGCACATTGAGGACTTTCAAAAATTGAATAGAAAGGTAAATTATATTCCAAAGAAGCAAAGGATTAATGTTTTCATATGGACTTTAAAGGATAACGTTCAACATGAGGTTCGTTTTTGGGAATCTGATTCATTGGAGGAGGCATTCGGGTTGGCAAGAAAAATTGAAAGCAAAATTATGGAAACAAGGAATCCCACCACTCATGACTATAATTATGAAAGTGTTTCTTCTCCTAGCCTTCCACAACCTACAAGGCCCACACCACAACAATTGGAAGAAAAAAGAGAAAAAGGGATTTGTTACAATTGTGATAGAAAATGCACTAAAGGTCATAAGTGTGCTGAGAAGAAATTATTTTACATAGAGTATGAAGAGGAGAAGAAAAGGATCAAGAAACATCTAAAGAAGAGAATTTATGCCAAGACCCAACCCCAGAGAAAGAAGAAATGAATCCAAACATATCTTGTAATGCATTGGCCGAAATTACCACTCCTCAAGCTATCAAGATAGAAGGACATATCAAGAAGAAAAATGTTCAAGAAGTGAAAGCTCACATCAAGCATCAAGAAATGAATCCGACCATATTTTGTAAAACATTGGAAGAAATTACCACTCCTCAAACTCTCAAGCTAAAAGGACATATCAAGAAGAAAAAGGTTCAAGAAGTGAAAGATCACATCGATAAAGAAGAAATAAATCCAACCATATCTTGTAATGCATTGGCTGGAATTACCACTCCTCAAACTATCAAGATAGAAGGGCATATCAAGAAGAAAAATGTTCAAGAAGTGAAAGATCACATCAAGCATCAAGAAATAATCCAACCATATCTTGTAAAGGACTGGAAGAAATTACCACTCCTCAAACTCTAAAGATAGAAGGACATATCAAGAAGAAAAGGGTTCAAGTAGTGAAAAATCACATCGAGCATCAACAACAAGTTCTCCAACTTTTAAAGGATAACACCACTTTGGTGTAGAATCGAAGGAAACAACGGGTAGATCAACATCACAGTGAAAAATGTTTTGATGTAGGTGATTGGGTATTTTTACAGCTACATCTCAAGCAAGCTATTTATGAGAAGGAAATGTTGGCAATACTACATAAGAAATGGCGACCTTACCCAATGGGAAGACACTTCAAGGTAAAAATGGATCATAATAGTCTTAAATACTTTTTAGAGCAAATATTATCTTTAGAAGAACAGAAAAAATGGGTCACAAATATGTTGGGTTATGACTTTGACATCATCTATAGAAAAGAGAAGCAAAATTTTGTTGCAGATGCACTCTCAAGAAAGAATGAGGATGTGGAAGCATTGTTGTGTGCTATTTCTATTATCCAACCAGATTAGATAAATGAAGCAAAGGATGAATGGAAGAAGGATGAAGAATGGCCACTCATTTAAAAGTTGCAGAAAATCCCAGTGCAAACAATATTGCTAGAACTTGATGAGGAAAGAAAAATCATATTGGAACCTGGAGCAGTCACAGAAACAAGAACCCGACAACTACGAAATCAATCAATTTCAAAGTATCTCATTAAGTGGAAGAACTTACCTTCTGAAGATTCCACATGGAAGGACAAGAATTTTATACAGAAGCATCAAGAACTACTAAAGCGTTGAGAGCAACACTTTTTGAAGGAGAGGGGCATGTTAGGTCCCTATACTATTAGTGTAACCCCTTATTGTTATTAGTACAACCCCCTTATTATGTTGTTGTGCCCATGTAGTCCCCATATTGTTATGATTATGCCCCATAGAAGCCCATTATTGTTATTATTGTGCCCTTACATTATTATTGTTATGTCAGCTCTGATTATATTATGACCCCTTAGACTCCTATATATAAAAAGGAGGTATGGTCATTTGTATAATCCAAGAATTGTTCATTTATGTAATGTAAAGGAGGTTGTCCCTCTCGAAGATGTTGAATTCTAAGGCATTCAACTATCTTTTCTATCTTTTTGTGAGCTGGTTTCATAACACCCGAAATAACTATAAAACGCGGAAAATAATGTTTCGGTTCCGTCGAAGCGGGATTCCACAAAATTGGCAGAATATCGGAGGGGCTTCGAGCAGTAAGCGGTTTAGGCTGAATTCCGCCCGATGCCACACAGCGATCGCCACGCGTCCCAGGGAAGAGAGGGAGAACCGCTCACATCGGACGGGTAAACATCATGTTACTTAGCCACCCGATATGAACGATGGCCATCGGATCTAGGGCCCCCAGATCAACGTCCGATGGATGATAGGATTTGACAAGGTTATGAAGCGAGATCACATAGGATTTGAAGTCCGATATGGACGATGCGTTGGCGAAAGGTCGTGTTTCGCGGGCATTCTTGGAGTTAACAGGAAAACGGTCGTTTCAAATATGTCCAAGAGAACTGACACTCATCCGTTATGAAATAGGTGGCCACCTCCCTGTGAGGTGTTATACAGTGACTGATTACGCAGGACAGAGGGATTCAAACGGACAGAGGCAGGGGAACTGGAAAGCCGGGAAGCGGAAACGAATAGTCAGAAAGCATATTGGCTTTAAAGCCATAAACTGACAGAGAGAGAGAGGCAAGCAGGTAGCGAAGAGCAATAGGCAGTAAATTGAAAGCAGAGAGAAGAAGCTGAGCTGACCTATAGAAGAAAAGGCAGCATCGAGCCAGAGTTAAGACAGAGATAGAGAGAGTCAGAGAGTCTGTGCACTCCAGAGAAGGCTTGAGAGGTTCAAGCGCACTCCTCTATAATGCCTGTCATGTATGAGTCTCAGATTGGGCTCATACTACTACGATCAATAGAGGTCAAGAGTTCAGTGAGGGGAATCTATGTACTCCAGAGACTTGGGGAATCCAAGTACAGTCTTACTGATTTGTATATGCTCAGTGAGACTCAAATTGAGCTCACTGTTGTAAAAACTCTGCTTTGAAAACATAATAGAGAGGCCACCACTAAAGGCTGGACCGGGAGACGTAGCCCAGAAGTATTAGGTGAACTCCTTATTAAACTTGTTGTGTTTATATGTTTGTCTGTTATGTTTTCTTTAAATGCTTCATTGCCTGTGTATTTCGCAATCTTATCGATCCGTTGCATAAAATAACGTAGGCACATCCATGCACGAGTCTGTAATACCTTATTAATTGTCTTAGATCAATTCCAGATCATAGACCCTAAAAAAATATTCATTTCTGCGACACAAAATAAATCCAGTAGACCAAGTGACTTGTAATAAAATAATCTAGCCAATTAGTTAGGATTATTCTCAAATCACTTTTACATAGATTCGATCTAAAACACTAGGACTCGCCTAAGATCTTAGCGACAAAATCAACTCTAGCTTTGGGATAAGAGTGGAGGGAAAAACTATGCCAGTCATTTGTGTTTAGAGACACAGATGAATCAGCGAGACAAACAACCTCCTGGATGGAGATCGTCACCAAAACCATAGGTTTACCTAGGCTCTTACATACAGACGCGATTATACTAAGATTATTTACATTTTACATATGCAGAATGGGCTGACATATTCATAAAATTGTCGGTTGATGATGAAGTCTGAATGGCACAGACACTCAAACATGATGGATCTCTTTTGCACAAAAAGGGGTGTACTGCTATGGGGTTGTTGACACAGAGTGGTCAACAGGTAGAATATGTTGGGTCATTTATTTCATGATTGAGATTGGTATATTTTGCTTCCATTGAATTTTTGTGGTAATGAAACTAGTTGTGCAATTAATCAATAAATCTAATAATATGTTATGAATTAAGTGTCAAGTGCTAGGTTTGCAAGAAATTCAGACACCAAGGCCCTAAGAAATTAACCCCCAAGTATGTGCAAACCATGGTAATTTCAATCTCGTCTCCTCAATAGTAAGAAGTGGTAGACAAAGGGAGCATATTGAAAATATTGAAGATTGTAACCCTAGTTTCACTAAGATTATTTGTCCATTGTTGAAGATCACAAAAACTAGATTGGGCATCAATATATCCTTTACAGACCCTTGACTTAGGAGGCCACAAGGATCATATTGTCAACAAATATAAAAGGGGAGAACAAGACATATAGAGGACAATTGTCAACCTCACTCCATGAGAAAGGACTCCAGTGCATCATTTTGAATTCCAAAGAGAATTAATGAGAAGATGCAAAGCTATTTGACCCCGACGTTGCTCCTAATGAAGTCTAAGAGTTCATGAGTAGGGAAAATTCGATCAAGTATCCACTCATATAGTCTCGTTATGGCCACCAAAAAGGTCTGTGAAATATTAATGTCACGCTAACCTCTAGAAAAGAACCTCTCTTTGAAACAATTCAAACACCTTCCCAAAGTCCACAAAACAACACAAGGTTTTCGAAGGCAAAGATCAAGACTTCTCGATAATGCCTAGAGAGTGAAGAGGTGATCAATGCTCTAGCACCCCAAATGAAATCTTCCCTATCCTTTAGCCCATAGATGTCCCTTCTCTAGCTCATTCAGTAACCACATATGAAGTATTCTACGATATATTTTGGCAAAAGTATGTCCAACAATGATGGTCCTATCATTGTTGGTCTATTAAGTAATACCCAATTTAAAAAAGGGTGGATGATATCGTGGTACTAAGGAGGGAACCCTAAACAAACAACAAGATTAAAGAAATCAGCTATGTGGACATCAAGAAAGTGAATACCATATTTGACGAACTCATTGAAAACCTTCCTCATTGGCAACCAAACTTGTGCTCATTAATCTAGTAGCTTGCCTAATGTTGCCATGGGAGAATATATGGAAATAAGGGGAGGATATGCTAATTCATGATGGTTAAGTGACATGATAGATCTGAGAGGATCAAACAATTTTGACTAAATCATTTCTCCAAGTGGACTTCAACTACTCCCATAGTAATAATTTTACTCACATTATGCTTTGGAGAGACTAGTGCTTTAGGATGGTTTCCAAACGAAATTTCAAATTGTTAACACTAATCTTATATTGACATATTTGAGGTTTATTATATTCTCCATCATAGAAAATGATTCATGACCAACCTATTCGATTCAAGTGCCTGCAAATCTGACTGATTAATTGTACCTAAGACTACATTATTACGGATCTTGGGGTCTTGGGGCCATTTTTCTCTCCTTATGTGAATACCAATGCTCTCTTGGAGCTCGGTTGAGCTAGATGAAGTAAGAAATCCATATATATAAGTGAAGTAAGAAATCCATCTATATGAGAGTATTTAAGCCCAAGGGGTTAGCTCAACTAAATATCACCAATGTCACAAGCATTTGGTTAACTCCATGCTAGTATGTGCCAATTCAAATCCCCCATGGGTTAGGCATACTAGTCTATGTCAACAAGTTTATTAGAGATGCCCTCATATATATATATATATATATATATATATGGATATTTCAAACACTTCGTCAATTAAGACAATTTTTTTAACCAACTTGCATTCGTTATAAGTCTAAATTCATGAGAGGTGATCAGCTTGTATTGACATGGAGACCTAGGTCACCCACCAACCTCCCCTCCCCCGAAAGTGGGTGCGGATGAAGTCAAGGAAAGCCATGTATACTATATCGGTATGCCTCTCATACTGACAACTTAGCCAAAGGGATTCTACAAGTATTTCCATATATATATATATATATATATATATATATATGAAGTTCAACAGATATACACACCCATAACTTAATATGAGATGTCTACAATTATTTCCATATATATATATATATATATTCAAAAAATAGATAAATCTATTTTAAAATTCTACAGATATACACACCCTAACTTCATATGAGATATTTCATCCTAAAAAAATAGGACACCCGGAAAAGGAGGCTCAATCAAGTACCTACTTCGTCACCTGTCCAAGCAAGGACAGAAACACTGGCATTCAACATGTAAATATAGTTCCTTCTGTTCTTTCAAAGAACATGCTCGTTGATGATTAGGACAAGAAAGAATCCAGAAAGGTGAAAGAGACGGGCAATTATTCTAAAAATACAGAGTTAATGATAAATACAAGATTAAATAAAACAAAACCAATTTACAGAACGGTCTTGGAATTAAATATAAATGTGTGACTGCAGTATTGGAATATGCATGATAGTATAGATCTTGATCAGAAGAACTGACCAAATTGTTGCACAAGTGTCCCTCATATTTTCTAGCTGCTATAGATATAATTTTCATTGGATTCGGATTAGGGAAATATATTGACTCGTTCTTCCAAAATTTCCGAAAAGGAAGCATAGTAAAAGAATCCTACCTAAACGATCTAGAAAATCCTCCTAAAGCAATTTTAGTTAAATTGTGAAATATTATACAAATTCTCAGTTACAACCTTAAGTAACTGAAAATTTTGAATTTGGTTTATGACTTTCTTGAGTCAACCAAATAAACAGGAAAACAAAACGAAAATGATTCCATTGTTGTTCTAATGCATAGGGAAGCATGCACAGAAGCATGTAGAGTATAATCTGTGAATGTTTCCATGGTGATCTTATGAATGTGCGAATGTAAACCAGATGAATAATTTGTAAACCATACTGTATAATAATCAGCATTATATACAGTGTCAGAATATGGTTCTCATCCTAAAGGCCCATACGAGAATGTAGTTGTGAGTTTCCAAGGTTTCATCCAACTCCCTATGTTATATCCTGAAATAATGAAGTTAATAAGCCATCAACAACCAACTCCAAGAAACATATACACTAGATAAGATGTAGAAACTAGCTCGAATTCATTTAGTAACCATTAGGCAACCATTTCTGCTTCTTGGGAATCTGGAATGACAATATCCAGCCTCATCATGGCTTTGTATCGCTCAGGTATTGTTGCACCTGCCTGCACACAAAGCTCCACTATAGCAGGTGCTTTACCATAAAATCGCTTCAGGTGATTGCTTAAAGGAGGTCCAGCCAAATCATGGACATGCCAGACATAATTTGGAGGTATCAGTTCATCAAGAGTTGCTTCCTGCCAACCATGCTTTCCATCACGCCACTGATGCTTAAAAGCTCCACAAAGTTTGACCCTGTGTCCCCATGGGCCAACATGCACTTCTGAACAATACCCACATGCCTTGACAGGATACTTCTTTAGAAGTTTCCGAGCTCCACCTCTCATTGTATCCCATGCCTGAAGTGCACATTCTGCAGCTTCCTGGATTTCCTGTGAAGATAGAGGTGGAGGATTGGTTTGTGGGCGTATTCCACATGGATCCAATTCCTCACTTAGTCCTCCTTGCTTTGTGTGTTTGGGTTCATCCATAATGCCATCAGGGTCTAATACCCTTTTTCCAATCATACGCACTGGTTTTACTCTCCTCCTTGTTGGGTATTCTGGAAGATCCACACCTGCTTGGATGCAAAGCTCTACAACTGCTGGTATTCTATCTACTTCAAACCTCCTCTCATGATTAATGCGCTTTCCAAGACGATCAAAAGGTGAAAGGACTCAATAGGAACAAGAATGTCATCAATATAACCTTTCATCCAGACATGTGATGAATTTCGAGCTCCATTGTCTGGACCATGACAAGTTCTGATCTCATTTCCAACGGAACCAATGTGAACCTCTGAGCAGTATCTGCATCAAAGACAATGAAAAAGCTTCATACCATCAAAACAGCAACAGAGATTGAAGTTCTTTTTTAGCAGTCACAACTTTATTTCAATGAACATCTTGATCTATTTAAATTAGTGTCTCAAATGCTCACGCGAACAAGATAAAACTTGAGTGTGGCAGCAATTTCATTGCATTTTACCTGCAGGCAATGACAGGAATCACATCTAGAAGCTTTAAAATATTCTTTATCAAGATTTTTCTTGCTTCCAAGACATCATGTGCAACTGGTATTAATTCAGGAACCAATAATCCATTTTCTGGAGGCTCCAGAACTCTTTCTTCATGGCTTGTTCCCTCTAGCTTTCTCTTCTTTTCTTTTTCCCTTGCAACACGCCTTATTTCTTTGATAGGTGTGGGAAATGGCTTTTTTTTCCTTTTTGGCAAGACCGGTGGAAGGTCCACATTCTGATGATAGTTCGCTGCAATTATTCTAAGCGACTGAAGTGACCCAGAAGGAAGTAAACGATATGGAACGCCTTGGGAAAGCAATGAAACCATTTCTCCTTTACTCTTTACCACATGCCATTTCTGTAGAAAAGAAGATTATAGGGATTGTTTGAGTTTTCCAACTTAAAAATCTATTAAAATGGCACTGAAAAAATTGTCAACACTTCGAGAAAATAAGCTTATAAGGTCCAAGAACCTCTTGCTATCTAATTCTCAACCTCGTTTCTTTCTTCAATCATAGACTCGGAGTGGGGCACTAGCACCCCAAGGAAATTTCTTTCAGTTCAGGAGTTTCAGAAAATCAAAATCACTCAACAAGCTACAACAACATTAGGAAAATCTTCACAAAAGACTAGGAAGGAAAGAATAAAACAGTAGATGTTCGCCTAAGTTGCACTGAAACATTTACAGAAACGAATGGCAAACAGATATAGCCAATTTGCAGAATGTGGGGAATGGCAAATACAACACAAACAAATTCACATATATACGATATGATACATAAAAACCTCAGATTACCATTCATCAATTAGAAGTTAGAAGCCTAAAAGAGAGTTATCATTGTAGATCACTGTCACCACTATCTGGTATCAGTGTGTAGAGTTGTATCTAGTGGAACTGATATCAAGGATTCAAGAATGAAGATTCGAGGATCAAGAGCAGCCTCAGACCCTTAGCAAATACCAACTTGTACTCCACCAATGCCCCAACCAGCCACAAAGCCTCAAGAAAAGAACTGCATGTCACCAACTTTTCTCCTGACAAGAATAAAACTCAGATTTAAAGAAGTTATGATACTCCTTTTCAGATTTTTGGTTGCTGTGCATCAATTTAGCTATTTTAGTGGGCTCACTAATGGTTTTTTGTCAGTTTTTCAGATTGAAATGCAGGCTTTTTGGCTACATACATTTTTTAAACAACAAAATGTTTCACCGGAGTGCTTGAAACATCCCTAAAATCTGACACGTTTCTAGAAAGCTGATATGGCCCTAAAATGTTTCAGGGGAGTACCCCCTCCATTTCAGACTCCACAATGAAAAGTGGCATATCAGGCATCTTTAGCAGTTGTTTCCAATAACACAGATAATGCCTCAATCCCCTCCATTTCAAACTCGAAAATGAAAAGTGGCATATCAGGCATCTTTAGCAGTTGTTTCCAATAACACAGATAATGCATCTTTAGCAGTTGTTTCCTTTTCAGATTTTTGGTTGCTGTGCTTCAATTTAGCTATTTTAGTGGCCTCACTAATGGTTTTTTGTCAGTTTTTCAGATTGAAATGCAGGCTTTTTGGCTACATACATTTTTTAAATAACAAAATGTTTCACCGGAGTGCTTGAAACATCCCTAAAATCTGACACATTTCTAGAAGCTGATATGGCCCTGAAATATTTCAGGGGAGTATCCCCTCCATTTCGGACTCCACAATGAAAAGTGGCATATCAGGTATCTTTAGCAGTTGTTTCCAATAACACAGATAATGACCCATCTTGTGCTTAATTTTGATACATTTTACCTCCTAGGCTCCAGACCTTCCTAAAACCATCAGTACTTTTGATCAACGTTGCAAATATCATTTGGGGGAATATATTGGCAAGGTCAGGAAATAAAATTGTTGAAAAAAACAATATATCAGAAATTATTGGAAAAGCATAAGCATGAAGCTGAAAAAGAAAATATCAAAAACATCGGCAAGCTGAAAAACTAGAAAAATAAAAAATATCGTGTTGGACACCTAATCCGCTAAGGGTTATGGTGTGGAATTTGAACAGTCATTGGAATCCAAGAGACCACTTAGAATATGAAAACCAAGGGTCATAAGATTGTATAAATATGTAAATCTTTGTGAATAAAATGCATCTCACGATTTATCTTATCTACTGTCTATCATTTGTAAGTTTAACATGGTATCAAAGCAGGTTGGTCAGACCTGCCCCTCTGCCACTGAGATATGTGATCAGAGCTTGAATTGTCTTAATTATCTATGCCCGAACTATCAACGTTTCCTTTCGTGCCAGCGATCTTGTCTCTGCAACATTCGCTATCTCTACTGTGCATAGAAACGCCCCTCGTCAAACCTGCTACAGTGTGCATTACTCCAATATTATCCACTCTAACATCAGCCCAGTCTACAACCGGGAAAAGAACCATACGCATAAGATATGTGTTACTCTGCGCTCTTAGCTCTACCATCACTGAAACCTGTCACTCTACCATCGTTCAACCCTAAGGCTCCTACCCCAAAAAGTAACGGCCATCCGAACAGGCAACCATGTTGACGAGCTTAGGAAACAATAACTGCAGTTCAATTAGTTTTGTGAGTTGCAGGCATTGCAAACTAAGGTCCGTAAGTTTTCTTCTGCACGCTCAAATAGCTACGAACCTCCGTGTCTTTCTACATGCTAGAGTCGAGAGTAGATACCAAGAATTGAATTGCAAAGATAGGGGAATGTTGAGCACCTAGTCGTGAAGTTTAATTCCAGATCGTAGTCCCTCATCATTTTCTTAAACGCCATGTAGCTACAAAAAGCAACCATAACTCTCCTGTCTGTGGGATCAATTAAAGGTTTCTTCACTTAGAGGATATCGCAACGACTAGAATGAATGATGCTCCCCCGAAACTATGCATACCCTCGGTATCTAGAAATGATGGGTTTTGCGTTTTCCCTGCTCACAACCATGAGCCATCGACAAAGCCCCTCAGGACATTGTTGATGATGTGGATGGTAGTGATGTGCAACAGTTTGTGCTGGCCTTGAAGAAATTCATGGGAGTTGAAACCATCACACTGAAAAAAACAGTCCCCCTTGGAATGGTGTTCTTCTGCATTCTTTTCAACTACATGATTCTAAGAGACACTGAGGAACATGCCAGAGGGTGACAATCCCGTGGCTTTGTTTGCTTATTTCACTTAGTGCCTAGACATCAAATTTCTTGACACGGTTAAAGATTTAATGATTTTCCATTGGCATAATATTTTTATGTGTGTGGCATATCTTCATCTGCACTCTTACTTGGTGCTAGTTTTATTCATTCTAGCTATTGAAGACATGAGATTTGGATACTTATTTCACTTAGTGCCTAGACATCAAATTTCTTGACACGGTTAAAGATTTAATGATTTTCCATTGGCATAATATTTTTATGTGTGTGGCATATCTTCATCTGCACTCTTACTTGGTGCTAGTTTTATTCATTCTAGCTATTGAAGACATGAGATTTGGCGTATCCAAATATTGCTCTTCAAATCTTGAATGTTTGATCTTCATCAAATACAAGCTATTCAAATGCAGTTATGGAGGTGGCCTTCCAGGATTGTCCTAGCCTACAACACCAAAACAGTGGATAGGATAATCATTTGGAAGAATGTATTAGGCTCAAAATTTGAATGTGTTGTTGAAAGCCATAGTTGGCTTAAAAAAAAAGACCTCACAGAAAACTCATTACATTGCTTCATTACATGCTTCCCACAATTTTGGATATACTACTAATAGGGTGGAGAGTGCTATATATTTTTGCATTTTAGTACTACTACCATTTTGAGACTAGGTCTTTTGCCTTGCATTCATTACAGCTAGAGAAGTTTTCCTTCTACAACTGCTCCAACATTTGTTCACTGTTTTGATTCATAATACATTTGTCTTTTGTATGCTTACGGGTGCATTTTCAATTGAAGCCGACAACCTTTCAAAGTTGATTGCAAGTGTTTCATGTGTTGTAACTGTTGTTAATAAAATGGCCAGACCAGGTGATTTGTTCGAATTATTAAGCACTCTAATCCTGTCCACTGCTGACAACACAGTCAAAGTCAGCAAGGAAACTCTCCCTAACATTAGAACCTATTTGCAAGATGCACATGAAAAGATCGAGTTTCTACAACTCGAAGCTCAATTACATCAAGATGAGTTACAACAGAAGAGTTATCATTCTGAACTGGCTTTTGTTCAGAACAATCCTCTATTTGAGTTTGAGATGGACTCCCATCAGCAACCAGAAACAAATCAAATCAGTGAAGTTGAGGTCAATTCAGTGCCCAGTGCAAGAGCAGATTTGCATGCAAGTGCAAAAGTTCAATTTGCCCTTCCCAAGCCCATCATCAAACCTTGGGGAGATCTTGTCAACAACAGGAACATAACCGGTCTTGGATATGACAAGGATGTGCCCTTTCATATTCTGGACTATCCCAAGCCCATCAAGTTTCGGAGTTCTGGATTTCTTCAAGATGGTTCATATTCCCCTGTTCCATATCCTGCTCCTATTCCACAACAACCACAGATTGTCAAATGCCAACACTGTAATCAAGTTGGCCATGTGAAAGATCATTGTTTTGATCTTCACTTGTGTGAGCATTGTCATAAAAATACTCATCATTCAAACAGATGCTTCAGAAACAAGCCTCCTGCAAGAACGAAGATTCACCTTGGATGGATTGCTTCTTGGCAATGGGATTCAACAACCAAGAAGATATTTTTTTATTTTTGGTAGCATCGGATGTGCTCTAGCCACGAAATTTGGTGGAGAGGCTAAGGCACATGAGATCTCCAAGACCCAGAAATCGTTTGGAGATATTCCACTCGAATGAAGAGATATTAAAATAATTAATATTTGTAATGGGTCCCTAAGTCTAAACTTAGGAAAATAAAAATATTAATGTGTATTGATATAAAATGGGTGAGAAAGTTCTATGTGACAAGGATCAAGTCAATTCTAATATGAGCCGTTGATTAGGGACTTAATCTTGGCCATTGAATCGTCAACAGGAAAAGTATAAGAGGAGGCTTGAAAGTCAGTTGGAGACACACCAAGAGAGATCAAGAATTCGATTTTCTAGGTTTGGGTTTGCTGAGGAAATCGAGTTAGAGATTAGTTGCAGTGAGGGGAAATTCAGCAAGGGATTTCGATCCAAGGCTAAAGAATACATAGCAAAGAGGCAGTGAAGTGCCAAAAGAGGCAGCGCAGGCCCAAGAAGGGCTAATGCAGAGGCCTGAGGAGCCGATGCAGAGGGTCGTAGAGGCTAACGCAGAAGCCATAGAGGCTGACACAGAGGACGCAGAGGGCTTCAGAGGCAGCACTGGGAGATTCTGTGGGGCAGACTGGGAGTTGATCAGCAGATCCTGAGCTGGGAGAGGGTGACGCAATTCTAGAGCAGTGCTTGGAGCAGCTTTCGCTATCCAGCACAAGGAACAGTTAAAGTCACTGTGGGGTTGATCATCTGGTTGCTGATTTGCCGGAATATCTATCTCCGGAGAGAGGTACTACCACCAAGGAAATTCTCTGTTGGGTGAGCCAATTCTGGCACCCTAGTTGTATTCAGAAATCTGCTTAATAATAAAACCCTCATATATGCTGCATTGGTTTTCCTGTATTGGGTTTTTCCGGGTACGATTGTCCAAAAATAACGGTGTCCCTTGTGTTATTGTTTTTGTGTACTTCAGTGCATGATTTGTATATCTGTGAAGATTGCATTTGTGTTTACTTCGATGTTTATGTAATTAAATAACTTGTTAATGTAAAGAACAAGTAGGAGATAGTAAACCAGAAATTGCAGTAGGGGTTTCTGATGTGTTAGATCAAAAATTTTCACAATATTTTGCTCATATCACGAAATTTGTTCTCAAGTATTGACACGTCTCGCAATTGAGATCTCTTCATCTTCTCACCTTGTATCTGACAGGGGGGATTGATGGTCATCTACAAGCTTCAAAGATACATTAAGCAAGCCTAAGCCACAACTTGGGCCTGCTACCTGAGCCTAGAGCTAGAGTCAGACATACCCAGATTCAAAGTTGTAGCTAGAGACAGAGTCATGGCCCATGAGCATACATTTTGGTTGGTGGCCTTCCTTAAACCACCACAGGTTGAGACCTCAATGGTCTCCCTTTTTAGAATACTTCCTCTAGCAGAAGACTTTAGGTTCTAGCCATATTTGGAACTTTTCCAAAAACTGCATCAAGCGTTCCAGGTTGAGACCTCAATTGTGTCCCTTTTCACAACATTAGGGAGCACTTCCTCTAGCAAAAAACTCCAGCTTCTAGCCAGATTTGGCACTGTTCCAAGAACTGCCCCAAGCATTCTAGTGTTGGTGGTCAGCCTTGAACCACCACCGGTTGAGACCTCAAGTTCTCCCACCTTATACAATCATTTCAAAGAGCACAATCAGCCAATTGTTGCCATGCATCTTTTTCATTTTTTGTATTTTGATTATATTCTTTCCACTGTCTAGGAAAGGCACAAAAAAGAGGCATTGATTGATGTTGCATGTCAAGGGTAATCCATACTTAACACTTTCCATCTCTCCCTTAAATCCATGTCCATCTTTGGGTTGATTGCTATTTGTCACTAGTATTGGTTCCTTGTTTTCCTCATCCTTGAGTAGAGGCCCAGAAACATTGCCCTAAGAGGTTGATGCAGTAGGAAGAAAGGAAAATGCATGTGCCATAACGATGAAATGCAAAATATTGGCAAGGATAAATAAATTTGCATGAACAAAAGCCTAGTCTAAGCTCTACCTCCCTCATTGGCCCTCACCCAAATCCTAGCTAATGCATGAGCTATCAAAAAAAAAGGAACTTTGAATACCCAACACCAATGAACAATGAAATACTTCATCTTAAAGGGGATAATAAATCAATGAAAAATTGAAACTCAAGCTATGCAAGGAAAAGAAAATCAATGGAGAAAAATGCGCACAAGAGGGGTAGTAAAAATAGGTCGAGGCAAAGAGGAACTCAGTTCTCATGATTGCTCCCTCTTCACATCATAATGCTCAAGGATGATGAAATTTCATAGTTGGTACAAAGATTGGCATCCTCCATGAAGTAAACCCCACCATGTCACTAACTACTTACACCTACTTATTGATGAGTTGGCCTAGGAACTATTACTCCCCTTAGGGTTGGAAGCACCTAATAGGTCCTTTTGACGATCCTCCCATATCTAAGCATGGTAACTTGTTTCCAATCATAGGTTAGGAAGACATTTGAAAATAATGCTTGTGTGAAGTACTTTGATGGCTTTTGCATTAAATATGGCCCACTCTGATACTCTTACGGTTTTTTCACCCATGACGTTGATTTCACTTGATTTTGTAGTATGTTTCAAATGCTTGCTCCCAGGTACAGCTACTACCCCTTGAGGAACTGTATGATGTTTGTCCAGCACTTCAAAGAGATCGACTAACCCCATTTGATGATCACATTTGACACCACTGCCAGGACGTTGACCACCTTTTGAGGAGCATTGATATTGGGATGTATCTAGCACTATTGATGGCCCTCTCCTCTCCCTCTAGAGCCTCAAACATTGCAAATTTGAGTCAACACTTTACCTAGGGAGCTAATGTACACTTGAGATGACAAGAAATCCCCAGGCTAGCATTGCAACTTCTTGATGGACTTTTCCCTTTTTTTTAGTTGATTTGACGATGATGATGGTGATGACTTGAGATCGCTCTAGAGGGGATGGTACACTTCTCTAGATGATGACATCATGCCCTAGCCTTATGACATCCTTTTCATGTGACTAGGATTGATGGCATAAGCTCATGATGATGTCTTGTTGAAGGAGCCATTACTTGATGATTGGCCACCTTTTTGATGAGGAGATATGGCATTTGTTGAGGATCACCATTTTGACTCATCCATGGCATATTTTGATGAAAACATGCACTTTTACAAGATGGCATACCCTTGGAGGCCTTTTTGTCACAAGTGTGGATTAAAAAGAGGCTTATTTTTATGGTTTGTCATTGAGATAGCTATCTTTAAGGTCATCTTCTAACCTACTTAACTTGTGATGACATATACTATTATTTTTAGCTAAATTGACTCGGTTGCCCTCTATAAATAGAGAGAATTCAATTTAGTGGAAGATCATTGCAACACAATCACTCACAAATTTGAAGAGTGTGCACTAGTTCTCTTTTCTCTTGATCGCTATGGAGCATTGAATGAGCAAATTGTCATGGGGAGGATATTGTAATTGGAAGGAATTTTCTCTTGGACGATAAATGTGATTCTATGGTGATTTTATGCAATTTTATTATATCTTCTTCCATCTTGTAATTGTTGTAGAACTAGGCTTTCACTGAAATTTTGTCCATATGTGTTGAATCTTTTATGGCTCTAACATCAAGTTTCCATCAAGGGACTTTAGTATAGCCTCCTTGCCCTTTTTATCTCCAATCAATTGAAAGTCACAAGGGTTTTTGAGAAGAGAAACCTCATTGTCGAATTTTCTCTCATAACTCTTTTCAATTGACCCTCTTCCATAGATCTCGATTTTTACTCCATTAGCCCATTGATTGAAAAAGGCACTAGTCCACTAGTGTGCCAATCATCTTAAAATAAAATTTAGAACCCTAAATTTATCTTTTATGTTTTCTAGGGTAAATTAGGGTTAGGCTACAAAAAAAAATATGCATTAAATAGCATAAAACACCTTGAATTTTATAGTCCTAGAGTTAGGCTTTGCATGTACTAAATTGGAAAAGCATAAACATCATTTTTCATGCATTTTTCAACCATTAATTAAGCTTGATGTCTAGGGTTTTATTATTTTATGCATTTTCAGCCATTGAAATTTGTTGTAATCTATTTCCTTATTTATCCATTAAATAGCCTTTGTTTATTGCTTATTATCAATTTTAGGCTATGTTTGTTTATTATCGTTGTAAATTTTGCATGCTACAGATTGTGTTGCCAAAAACCCTATTTATAACAACAATTTGTAATTTAACGGTAGCATATATTTGGAAGCCTATTTGAGGCTCTATAGGTCTATTTGAGCTCTCTAGATTTAGCCATAGGGTCCTTTGAACTTGTTACCTTAGAAGTACATCTCATCTCACTTGTGGCCTTATATATTGAACATTATCCTTGGGTGATTTTATTAGTAGAATTCTTAGCGGTATTTTGCCTAGGAATACTTAGGTTATCTAATCTCTAGGATCTACTAGGGAAGCCTCCATTGTGGGGATAATATCCAACCGCAAAATAGCAGAAGAAATATTGAAAATGTAACTAGTTTTGGTCTTCATAATTGTTGTTGTACTCATTTCAATATGTATCCTATGTAACAAACAAGAGAAGAAAAGAAAAAGTTATTATTATTAAAGCATGGGTTTCATGCTATTGATGGTCTTTTAGGTAAAAGCATGTTCTTCGTGCTTCTATGGTTTGTTAGGTCTTAAGATTTATTGTCATGAGTTAAAGGAGTCAACATCATGTTTATAAGACCCTTCCGGGCAAAATGTAATTGTAAAAAGAATTATTTTTTAGTCTAGAAAGTCCTGGAAACTCCAAAAGTACAAGTCGGCCCTGGCAATTACAAGTCAACCTAAAGGAGGGAATTCGACCCCTTAGGAAGGCTATATAAAGAAGCAATTCGACCTCATTTAGCACTCATTCATACACAAGTTCAATCTATCAAGAAAGAAGTTCAATCTAAAGCTGGGAGAAGCAGAAAAGAAGAGCGAAGGTCTAGGAGAAGAAGGAAGGACGAAATATCTTGTTTTTGGGCTCTATCTCTCTCACACATGCAAAGTTGTAGGGTTTCTGGTGCTGCAGAAGGAGGCCGAAGTTGCAGGTCTGAGTTGCAAGAGGACGAAGTGCAGAACCTTGTAGCTAGAAGGAAGAATATCCTACTTTGACCTCATTGACCTTGGGAAGAGTTGTCTTGCTCTGGGAATGTCTGAGGAGGTTGGATTAGGGTTTCCATAGAAGTTGTAAGGCCGAAATTGCAGGATCAAAGTAGCAATACGAGTTGCAGAGTTGAAGTTGGCAGGTCGAAGTTACAATATTGAAGCTAGTTGGTGCAGAATCAGGGAAAGACTTGTTAGAGAGCTGACTTGGTACTTGGAAAAGGACTTGGTCTAGGGTTTGGATTTTTGTGTCTCATTTTGAAGCAGATTCTACAAGAAGAGAAGAGTTTACCGGGTTTTCCCCTTGGAGGGGTTTTGCCTTGGCTGAGAACCTAATTTTTGTGTTTTTTGCTGTGGTTTCGTTCTTGATATTTGTTTAATGAAAAGATCTAACTAAAGAACATAAAGAAGATTAATTAAGTTCACAAGCAAATATTGAGGTTAAGGAAACTAAGATGTAATAAGCTGCCACATTGCACATTTTCCAACAGGAATAATTGCTAAGGTGGCAGTGGTGACTTCCCTTAACCTAGTGTACAGAGTGAGGTTTTGCACTGAGGTGCTAGATTTTGCAGTTGCAGGACCTGTTCAACGAAAGGATATAGTAACCCTCTTGTCTTTTCATTTCTTGTCCTTGCAATTTTGTTTTAGAGTAGACAAACCCCTATAGAAGCAGAGTATTAATTTTATCTCATTTTATTTTTCAACAATACTTGCATTTCCTATATTTCTTTAAGAAAGACTTTCATTTCATGTATTTCTTCAATTGCTTTTAATTTAAAACCTCAACAATTTAAAATGGATCTTATGAATCTAACAAGTGATTGCTAGTGTCAAAAGGATTGACTAGCCTAGAAGAAGCAAAAGGATAATTGATTCAAATACACCACCTCATTTAATTAATTTTTCACCCAAGAGGCGGTGACCTTAGACATTAATCTATCTTCTACATATTGTCAAAGCCTCAATGGACATAGGAGAGAAATTCATATAACCAAGTGCATGAGAAGTAAAGTAGAATGAGCTATCAAAGTTGATCATTTGCCTTGTCATAGTTTCATTAGGATTAGTAGTTTAGATTTGACTTTTACGATTTGCATATAGCATAGAACAACTCGTATGTTTATAGTTTGCATGATCCCTGGGTTGATAATTAAAGTAAAGCTAAGATGTTCAACATCTTTTGTTGTAATTCTTTGGCCCAATACTTTTTGATCTTTCCTCATAAACTTCCAAGGATTCGTTGTCAACACAATGTAAACTAAAAGTGCATTATATAAGTTTCAATTCAACAACATGTCACAAGGCATGATCAAAGCAAAAACTAAGATGTCGCATCAAAAGACAAACGAAGAAGACAAGGCACATCGTAATTATGCCATGATATGGCTACTATGCATCATCATTTCAATTAAAAGTTTGAATCACTACAAGTCACCCTCAAAGCCATAAACCACAGTTAGCTCATTCTCGAAGGCAAAAAGTTGGATGTCGAGACCTAAATTAGAAGATGCTAACTTGCATTTTTCCATAGAAGGCTTGATATATATATATATATAAACGAAGAAGACAAGGCATGGCTACTATGCATCATCATTTCAATTAAAAATTTGAATCACTACAAGTCACCCTCGAAGCCATAACCCACAACTAGCTCATTCTCGAAGGCAGTAAAATTGGATGTCGAGACCGAAATTACAAGATACTAACTTGCATTTTTCCACAGAAGGATTGATATATATATATATATATATATATATAGTGCCTCCATTAAAATTCCTTTTGGCATCCAAGTTACTTTTTAGAAACGTAGAGGATTTGGCATCTACAATTGTTTGCTAAGGATCATTCACCAAGTAAAGAAGATTATTGCAAAGGATAAAGGAAAGGGGCAGGCAAAGAAGAAATCTCCAACACTAGACCTATGGAAAAAGAGGTAAGAGGCCTTGTTAACCACCCAAGTGGGTGACCCCTAGGAGAAAACTTTTCTCCTACTTGTTCAATTTTCTAGCCAACAGCACTATGATGATCTGCAAATGACTATCCCTTATAGCCCTCCAACCATGCTCCGATTAGTGTCGTTAACATCTAGCTTACTTCTTGAAGGAAGGTGTGTCATCTATCATAAGATACCCTAACCATTTCTATAATCATGTGCTTTCATTTAATGTTAAGGACGCTCTCATATGCATCACCACTTAAGTTGGGTGACTGACTGCTCTTGATTGTATTCTTATTCCCACACTTCACCTTTGTGATTATCCCTTGCCCTTAATCCAGTGTGAACTTCTTTAAGGCCTTTCTTTCCACTATCCAAGAGGGGCATGAATAGTAGGCACCAATTGACATAGCATTTCCATTCTATATCCATACTACCATTTTTTTTGTCCCTTATAATCCATCTCCATCCTTTAGTTTGATTGTTATTTGTCATTGGTATTGGCTCCCGTTCATCCTCATCTTTAAGCAAGGGTCTGAAAACTTTGCCCTTAAGAGGTTGATGCAGCTTGTTGTCGCATAGAATGTGTAGGCACCGCAACAACGGCTCAAATCAGGGGTTGTCACCCTGATCTCCAATCTCTCTGTTTAAGTTGTCTCCCAAGAGCAGAGTGAGGAGGGTAGACCCTACGAAAATGGAATGAAGGAGAACTAGTTGGGAACCAACCAATTCGGGAGACACGGTTAAACGACCAAGTACTTGTTTTAGATTTAGCAAGACTTATAGGATTCGATTCGATTTAGACGATTGATACCAATGCCTTATGGAGTCAACTATCTTGCTAGGAAATTTAGAATCAAGTAATTGATGAGCAACTGCTGCTTGGATGAATAACTATCTTATATGAAATGCAGATCCTAAAACTAATGTGAGATGCAGGAATCTTAGTTAATTTTAGTTAAATGCCTATCTAAGTTTTAACCCTTCAATCCTTTCTATATTGATCCTGATTCTGTAGTAAGTGGCAGAAAGAAGATAAGGTGAAGCACAGTAAGGTGTGATTAACGATACCTCTACTAAAAATCTAACATACCCAGTGCCTTTGGCATTGCAGAAAACTGTGGCTCTGACGACTGCAAGGTCATTGTTTTAATTACTAAGAGAAATAGGCTTCTCAAGCAAAGATGGATGGGTACCTATCTTTCTATCGACCAAGCTTATGCTTGGAAGTAAATTTTAATTATGCAAAACTAACTTAATATGCAAGTGCACGAGATGATTAGAAGATGGAGCGAGATGAAGCTAGATCAAGGATCACAATTTATTTCTGAGTTAAATGTCAAATCCTTAATTGCAAAAATAAATATTCACTTCACAAAACAGTGGCTGAAAGATAAACTTCTCAGCAATATGCTTAAAATATCACAGTATAATGCCCAATATGAAGTTAAATCACAAGCTTATCACTTCAATTTATCTAGATTCTTTCCAATGCAATTATAGCTCAAAGAGAACAGTAACTTTTTCACAATTCTTCAAAATCACCCTCCTTGGGAATTTTCCAAGATAATGCCAATTATGTAGATGCTCAAAATACTCAAGAAATGAAAGATATACAATTTTCCGTAAGTCCACGATATAGTATTCAATAATTACTTGAAAATTTCTCAATTTTTTTTTTGATAAGCAAGAGACGAATCTTCTATTAATCTAAACCAAATTACTTAGTTTACAAGTGTCCCAGTCAGCAGGGACTGCAGAAAACCAGGGACCGAGGCCCACAAAGCCTTACAAGCATCCCACCAGGGGTCCACAAGGGGACCCACGGTGTACCAAACTGCACCCAACAAAAAGGACCCGACGACAACTAAAGAATGGATCCACTAAACAAGTTCAGGTCCGGAACCCTTCAACAACAAGCACGAACCAATCCCTGTCGTTGAATACACAACCCCGATCCAACGGCCATCAATGATATCGCGCGGACGAAAAGCGCGGAGGTTAACCACCTAATGAGGGCAGTTTCCTCTCACCTCTCGTGGCCACTTGTCACACACTGAGTGGAATCGGAGGCAACTTCCAAAAAACCAGATACCATCTATGTCCCGCACGATATACCATTTGTGGTTTTGTACCCTACTACACCCAACAAAACAGACCCGATGGCAACAATAGAATGGGTCCACTAAACAAGTTCGGGTTCGGAACCCTCCATCAACAAGCACGAACCAATCCCCGCCGTTGAATACACAACCCCGATCCAACGGCCATCATTGATATCGCGCGGACGAAAAGCGTTGAGGTTAACCGCCCGATGAGGGCAGTTTTCTCTCAACTCTCGAAGCCACTTGTCACACACTGAGTGGAATCGGAGGCAACTTGCAAAAAACCAGATACCATCTGTGTCCCACGCGATATACCAATTGTGGATTTGAGTCTGTGGTTTCGCAGAAAAACCAGAACGCTCTGTCGCCAGGTAAAGACCTTCCGACCATTCCGGCCGACAATTCTGAGCCTTCCGCCTGGAGTCTCCATCAAAAACCCACTGAGCCAAAAGCACACAGGCCACCAGATCTTTGGCGCTGCCCGAATCGTAACCTTCATCCTTCATCCGAAAGCGAACAGAGAAGTGGAGAGCAACCAAAACCAACAAACGAAGACGACTTAGGTGATGCCATCCTCACGCCTGTCTCCTGACTCCCTTTGCTCAGTACTGTTCATCCATAGTTCCAAATCTTTGGTGGCCAGGAAGAAACAGTCCTCTCGCAGTTTTCCATCTGGTAACGACTCCCAAGCACGCCGAGAATCCCTGTCCTTATTGGCCACTCCTTCGTTGGCCAACCGATCCGCTAGCATATTTGCCTTCCTTCTAACATGTACAAATCTTATTGTTCTAAGGGTTTGCAAGTGAGAGTGGATGCGGTAAAAAATCTGCAGTAGCCTCTAGTGCTTCGACACTTTATCTGGCGAAGTTCCATTGTGAATCTTCTTGGCTGCTCTAATGATCAATTCCAAATCTGCTTCAATGATAACATTCTGTAGATTTGCCTCCACTAGGATCTCCAAGCATTGTTCTAATGCCAGAAGTTCAGCCATATTGTTGGTACCCTTTCCCAAGTGGCCATGGAAGATGTATTTTGTGTGCCCCTGATGATCTCTTATCGCACCCCCAAAGCCAGCTACCCCTGGATTGCCCTTAGAAGCTCCATCGATGTTTACTTTGAAGAAGCCCTATGGAGGGGGCTACCAACTACTGGCCCCTGTATTTATTGATCTCACTTCCTTTCTTGTACCTTCAGGACTGATGGATTGTAGTCCTAAATTAAGAATAATATTCTCCTCGTGAGGCAGGGGAGGATCCTTAGGACTTGACCTCAAAAGGCTTTTAACTGTTTCTTTAAGCTGTTTTTGAATTTGATTGATTATGTACTGGGGCTCGCTAGCTTTAATTTTGAAAATCCTCCTGTTGCGTTCTTTCCATACATTCCAAATGACAAAGCCTGGAACTAGCATGAGCCACAGAGGTGACATTTGGAAGGGCCAATGAAGCCTTTCTTTAGAAGGTTTTCCCAAGTAAGGATCTTTCTTTGATGCACCAACCAAATGGATAACTTTATTTTCATCCAGTGAGGAGTTTGCAAAGCTTCTTCCATACTTGTTCTGTATTTACAAAGTTAAAACCTGTTACTGCCTGTTTTGCTTCTTTGAGGTTAAAGTTGCCTTCATTGTTCTTCCCCCATCTTAGTTGGTCAGGTAAGGAGGAAACCAGAATTTGCCTATGCTCTAAATCCTGGGTAAGAGCATCTGCTTTGGCCCTCAACAGATTCTCATCACTGTAACCTAGGTCCTTCCATTTTCTCCATTTAACATTATTACTTCCCTGGTCCCAGAAATCTTTTACCAATAACAGACCTTTATTCTTTGTGTCTCTCTTGAGGGCTGCTAAGTCATTCCTGTTCAGGATGGGTTCCTGTTGCCAACTGTCCTCCCAAAATCGAGCCCGATCCCCTGCTCGGATTTCCCAGAAACAGTGCTGCTGAACTATGCTTTTATTCTCCCAAGAAAGTTTCCAAATGTGTGAGCCTCTAATCTGTCCTGACATCCTGATATGATCATTTTCCTACCAATCCTTGGCATACTTTTGTTTCCAAATTTTGGCCCAGGAGGCATTCGGCTCCTTGATCCATCTCCACCAGAGCTTGGCTCCCAAAACTTTGCTAAGAGTTTCCGGGTCATGCAGCCCTAAGCCGCCATGGCTTTTGGGCCTACAAAGCTTGTCCCAGGCCACTAAAGCCCACTTCTTCTTCTCCTCCCCTTTGCCCCACAGAAAGTCCCTTTGTATGCTCCTTATCTGTTGCTTAATACCTTGAGGTGCAGGGAGAGCTGCAAGCATGAAAATTGGAATGGCCTGTAGGACCGCCTGTGTGAGCACAAGTTGCCCTGCTAGGTTTAGGGATCTGTAAGTCCATTTCTTGATCTTACCCTGAAGCTTATTTAAAGTTTATTCCCATATTTTCTTGCTTAGAGGTTTGTCAATAAGGGGAATGCCGAGATATTTGGACGGTAACTGTTCCCTTTGAAAACCAAGAATCCTAGTAATGTTTCTTGTTAAACACACATGGAAAACATAGAATAGGAAAGATAAATCAGTGAGTACATTTTTTATTAACATCAGATATACATTTATAGTACAATATGTGACCGTTGGGATTCACATCCCAAGGTCTCTTGGACTACTTTTGTCCATTCGACTTCCACACTAACCCATTTAGGATTAGGTGTCCAACATTCCCCCCCTTAATCCGAAGGGTTATGTATGAGTCCAAGAAGAGAGCTGTAATACAAAATGTGCAAAAAAATGCATGGCAGCGCTAGGCTGAATGTGCTCTATGAAATGTTGGTAAAAAGGGCGATGGTTTAAGGATGACCACCAACACTGGAACGCTTAGTGCAGTTCTCGGAACTCTTCCAAAACTGGCAAGAAACTGAAGTTTTCTGCTAGAGGAAGTGATCCTATTGTTTTAAAGAGGGAAACCTTCAACCATAAAAGGGAGGTCTCACCCCGCATAAAAGGTAAAACTTCAACCTGAAAAGGGAAGTCTCAACCTGTGATGGTTTAAGGATAACCAACAACTCTGGAATGCTTAATGCAATTCCTGGAACTCTTCCAAAACTGGCAAGAAGCTGGAGTCTTCTGCTAGAGGAAGTGTTCTCAATTGTGTTCCTGGAACTCTTCCAAAACTGGCAAGAAGCTGAAGTCTTCTGCTAGAGGAAGTGTCCCAGATTGCCGACTGAAGGCATGTTCACGGGCATCTTAGTCTCTGGCTACAACTCTGAAACTGGTGTGGCAGGTTGTGGCTCAGGCTCGCTTGATGTGACTTTGAAGCTTGTAGATGACCATCATTTCCCCCCCTGTCAGATACAAGGTGAGATGATGGAGAAAACTCAACTGCAAGATTGTTCAATACTCTGGAACAAGTTCTGACATGTGTTTGGAATATCTTCTTGGTTGTTGATGCCCATTGCCAAGAAGCGATCCATCCAAGATGAATCTTTGTTCTTGCAGGACGTTTGTTTCTGAAGCATCTGTGTGAAGAATGGCTGGTTTTATGACAGTGCTTACATGGATGAAGATCAAAACAGTGATCTTTCAAATGGCCAACTCGGTCACAATGTTGGCATTTTACAATCTGTGGTTGTTGTTGTTGCTGTGGAAGAGGAGTAGAATCTGGAAGAGCTGAAGCTGAACTGTCATGAGGAGCAGGTGAACTGTCATGAATGAATCCGGCACTCTGAAATTGAATGGGCTTGGCGTAGTCTGGAATATGAAAGGACAAGTCCTTGTCATATCCAAGACCAGTTCTGTGCTTGTTGTGGACAAGCTGTTCCCAAGGTCTGATGATGGGCTTGGGAAGTGCAGACTGAGTTTCTGCATCTGCATATACAACTGTTGCTTTATTTGAATGAATTGTACCATTATTAACAAGCTGCTGATGGGTGTTTTTCTCAATGTTCTGAACAAAAACAGGTTCAGAATGATGTCTATTTTGGTGTAGCTCTTCTTGCTGTAGCTGTGATTCAAGCTGCAAAAAATCGATCTTTTCCTGTGCATTTTGTAGACATGTCTGAATTTCTAAGAGAGATCCTTTGCTGATTTGTAATGTGTCATCAACAGTAGATAATATCAGAGTTTTAAGGAACTGTAATACTTCACTGGTTCTGGCCATTTTCTTCAATGTCTGATTTACACCTTAAAAACTGATCACAACTACTACTCAATGCAGAAAAGTAATATCTACTCACAGTAGAAAGACACAGAAAAATCCTTTGTAAATGTGCAGCAAATGAATCAAGGAACAGAAACTATAATGAGTTTTAAATATAGTTCCACAACTGGGGTAGAAGCAACTGCAAACTTGCTTGGATCCTTCAAGTACTTCTTCAGAAATGATGGTTATCAAAACTTCAATAATTATAACACCATGTCATGGGCATTCTTTGAACTGTAATTTACAGCGATCAACCTCGGCAAAGCATTTAAAAATATGAATGACACCAGCAATCAAATCAGATCCAACTATAGGGACAGAAGCACAAAATCTTGGTTGCAAATGGAATTCACAGAATCTTGGTTGCAGATGGGATTCAAAGAATTCAAAGTGTATTTGAAACAAATCACCATACCATTGGATCGTATACCATTCAGGCCTCATACGAACTTATTTAAAACAGCAACTTCAACGTCAGGCAGCATCAAAACGTATTCAGGCAGCATATTTTGTATCTAACTACAAATATTCTTGATAGATATCTTTCTATTCAATATATATCAAGGAGCGACTGTCAATTAGTAGGTGCTACTGCACTGCTTCTAGCTTCCAAGTACGAGGAAATTTGGGCTCCGGAGATAGATGAATTTCTCGCAATCTTAGAAACAAATTTTGAGAGGAAACATGTACTGCTTTATGGAAAAGACAATGCTCAACAAACTGAAATTTCACCTCACAGTCCCAACCCCATATGTATTCCTTGTCCGGTTCCTCAAGGTTGCAGACTCTGACGGAGAGATGGCAAATTTGGTATTCTTCTTTATGGAACTGAGCTTGATGGAATATGTGATGATAAAGTTCCCCCCATCAATGCTTGTTGCTGCTGCAGTCTACACTGCTCAATGCACTTTGGAAAGGAAGCCGCTCTGGAATGATGTACTTAAAAGCCATTCAGGCTACTCTGAAACAGACCTCAAGGAATGTGTAACACTGATGGTCGAATTCCGTCGGAGTTCAGTAGAATGCAAAGTGGAAGAGCACCAGGTGTTCCAGACGGCGCCAAGTTTTCAAAAAGCGTGAAGAAGGTATATTGCCACCATGCTCTTCATCAACTTTCACTTCGGGTTCACCAAATGCGAAACAGGTGAACAAGCTCGTAGTATTGCACTACCAGAGTGGACACATGGAACAGACAAAGTCACAAAACGAGTGTAACTGGCCAGGTCCAGTCGTTGGGAACTTCCTCAACAATATGTGTCAACAGGCGAAGGCGCTTATCCAGCGTCGCAGTTCTTCGGAAGCTATAGAGATACTAAAGAGGCTGCAACGTGAAGCTTTCTTAGATTTGATGAAAATGAGGGACAAACTAGAGATTATTGAGAAATGGTTCACTCATCATGCATCAAATAATCAGGCAAGTTCATTAGGAGGAGCTAAAACTCAATTTAAAGGTGATATTAAGACAGGTGGTGCTTTCATATTGATGGAACATGAGAGCAGTCAGCAATTGTATTCTTCGTTGGATCAAGCGAGGATGAAAACTGGAATTGAAGTGAAATTTACTTTTGAGACTTTTTTTAGAGAGAGACCTGCTTGTAACAGAATGTGTTGCAGGTCAAAGCTGTAAAAATGATAGCAATGTTGTTGGAGGTCCGTTCACTTTGAGCAAAGTTCTCTAGTCTGCACATATCAATGATTACTTGTCATTGTCTGTTGTTCCACTTGGAGCTAAGGGAAAGGATATAGCTGCAAGTCTCAACCCTGGAATTCTGATTAAAGAATAAGAGATGCTCGCAGGGAACCGAAGAAGCCCTGAGAAGATCCGACGATTAAATAACTGACAAAAAATACACACGCGCACATACTGTCATAACTTGAATTTCAACACTATTCCAGAGTACTCAGCTGGGTGGCGCCACCACTGTAATATGGAGTCAGTCAACAGGATTGAATTGGAAAACAGCTTCAGACAGCTTCCAAAACAGCGTCCAAAAACGCATTCAATAATTTATTCAGGCAGCGCAAAAAAAAGTTTATTGAAACAGCGCATTCAAACTTATTGAAACAGCGCATGTCAGCAAAAGACACCAAAATGCCCGAAAAAACTGCAAGAAAGCCCGAATCCGCCTTTTCCCGTAAGATTTGGCCTCGACTGACAAATAATAACATTTGCACAGCTTTGAATAGAAATTGACGATTCTTTTAAGATTTTTGCGAAAAAATGCTGGATTCTCCGCCGGTTCCAGCAAGAGAAATCAAAAAAAATTGCCGATTTGGAAGTCGACGCCGTAAATTTAAGGCAAACGGAGCTTTTCAGGCCATGGTTCGATGCGCAGCAGCAGCCTCAAAAACATATAAAATGACCATTCTTCCAGGTGATGGCACAGAGATTATGTCTGTCGCGAAAATGTGCTGCGTCTCGTGGGTGGAGCTAGTCAAGCTTGTGGGTGGAGCGGAGTTACAGAGAAAGGCATGCGGCCATGAATGAAGCGTTTACGCAGGACAATCAATGATACTATGGTAGCGGGATGCTTGGAAACGTTTACCCAGCAGATGCGCAGGGAATCAATGTCAGAGCCAGGCAGAGGCAGAGCAGGTGTGGCAGATGCAGGTCAGAGCTCTGGCAGTTAATGCGCAGAGAGACAAAGGACAACAGCAGAAATGAATCAATGCGCTAACGTTCAGGGCAGAGTAGCGCTCAGGACTGAGCAGTGCTCAAGACAGAGGCGTTGATGACAGAGGCGTTATAAGGCAGTGCTTGAAAAGAATATGGCAGAGGGCCAGGACTGCTCACAACAGAGGAATGGCAGCGCTGAAACAGGTGGCTCACAATGGAACAGGGCAGGAGATCACCCGCTCTGATACCATGTTAAACACACATGGAAAACATAGAATAGGAAAGATAAATCAGTGAGTACATTTTTTTATTAACATCAGATATACATTTATAGTACAATATGTGACCGTTGGGATTCACATCCCAAGGTCTCTTGGACTACTTTTGTCCATTCGACTTCCACACTAACCCATTTAGGATTAGGTGTCCAACATTTCTTTGTATAGCAAGATTGGTATTAAAGAAAAAAACTTGTGACTTGTTGAGGCTTACCTCTGTTCCTACTGCCATAGCAAAGTCGTCTAGAATGTTTTTGATTGCTCTTGCTTCCTTAACTGTGGGGATGCCCTGCAACATAGTATCATCCACAAATTGTTGATGAGTGTTAGCCTCTCCATCCGGGGTGAGCTTAATACCCTGAATTCGACCAGCAACATTTGCCATTTTGATTGCCCTACCTAGCCCTTCCATCATGAGGACAAAGTGGAAAGGTGAGAGCAGATCTCCTTGTCTGAGCCCTCTGGAAGGTGAGAAGGTACTTGAAGGCACTCCATTAAGCAGAATGGAGAAGCTGGTTGTGGTGACTAGTGCCATAATCCATCTTATCCAGTTATGGTCAAAGCCATAGGCTTTTAGAATAGCTCTGATATAAGACCAGCTAAGTTTGTCATAGGCTTTCGCAAGGTCCAAATGAATGATCATGCCTGCTTGCTTGTTGCAATTAAGAGAGTGTATCACCTCATGTGCTTGGATGATGTTGTTGAGAATTTGTCTTCCTTCCACATAGCCTGTTTGTTCTTTCGAGATGAGGAAAGATAGCAGGGGCTTGAGTCTATTAGCTATCACTTTGGAGATGATTTTATACACCACATTGCATAACGCTATGGGTCAAAATCCATCCGGAGTCATAGCATTTTCCTTTTTGGGGATTAAGGCTATGAAGGTGGCATTCAGTGCTTTCAGAACCCTTTTGGATTTTCTCGAGTCTTCCACAATCTCAAGGATGTCCTGCTTGACTGTATCCCAACAGGCTTTGAAGAAGTCTACATTGAATCCATTCGGGCCTAGTGCTTTTCCACTTTGCATTTCCTTAATCACCTCACTGACCTCCTCTTCCGAGACTGGTCTGTTGAGATTGTGGTTGTCCTCTCTGGTGACTAGCTTGGGAATATACTGGGTGAATTGATCAATGTATCTGGATCTATCCTCCAAAGGCTCCTTTGCAATATTGGAAAAGTGTTGAACTAGACTCGATTCCATGTCACTATGAGATACAAGCTCAATACCTTGAGAATCCTTAATCTTTGTGATTCTGTTGTGTGCCCTGTGTGCCATAGTGGATTTGTGAAATAACTTTGTGTTTCTTTCTCCCTCTTTGATCCATTGAATTCTAGATTTCTGTCTACAGAAAATTTCCGCTTGCAGACAGCGATCCTCCCATTTTTCCGGCAAAGAGTGAGTTAGTTTTTGCCTCTCTTCATTGAAGCCCTCTATGATGTTGATCTGATTGATTTCCTGTAATTTCTGCTCAGTTTCTATTCGGGCCTTGAGGATATCCCCAAATTCCTCTCTGTTCCAAGCTTTGAGTTTCGATTTGATATTTTCGAGTCTTTGCTGGAGCATGGACATTTTGGTCCCCTGTATGTTTAACTCCTCTCTCCACCATTTGTCAATGTTACTAATGAATTTGGGGTGAGAGAGCCAGGCATTTTCGAATCTGAAGGGCCTGTATCTCGGAGTGCCCATAAAGGTAGCTTCTAGCTGAACTGGCCAGTGATCCGAACCACCAAAGGGTAGAATGGAAGCGGTGATTGCTGGTCTAGTGAGGAGGAGATCCTCAGAAATAAGAACTCTGTCAAGTTTGGTAGCCACTTGAGAAGCCCCTCCCCGTTTATTGTTCCAAGTGAAGGTTCCATTTATAGTTTCAGTATCCACTAGTCCCATGTTCCTAATGAAATCCTGAAAGGCTTCAGAGTCTCTGCCTAGCTGTCTAGTACCTCCTTTTTTTTCCGAAAGAGATCTTATCATGTTGAAATCACCTGCGGCTATCCAAGGCATATTAGGATGTCTTGCTCTTAGATCTTCCAGAGAGGTAAGAAGCTTGAGTTTATCCGCTTGCTTCTGAGGTCCATAAACATTTGTTATCATGTAAGTATCCTTATCACCCACAGGACTACACACCAAAGATAGATAGTTCCTGGATGCTTCAGCCTCCAGGATTCCAAATTTTTGTGGATCCCACAGCATTAGAATCCCCCCTGCCGAGTTATTTGCCTTAACCTCTAAATAATCATACTTGATTAACCATTTACTATGAATTTCTCTTATTTTTTCCATTGAACATTTAGTCTCTTGAATAAAGACCATATCTAGTTTTTCCTCTTTTATTCTGTTACTCAGATTCCTTTGTTTCCTTCTACTACCTAAACCTCTAATGTTCCATGTTGTAAGCTTCATTAAGAAAGGTTAGTGAAGGAATAGCTGGTAAGATCTTTCATCTTACCTGAGTTAATCAATAGTTGTCCACATTCGTTTAGCAGTTCATTCTGTCTTTTCCTTCCTCGTTTCCTTCTTGAGTTCTTTGGAGATTGTACCTGTAAGTTCTCCATCCTTTTGACCCCACTCTACTCCTGGCTTTCGTGGTTTCTCTTGACACCAGTTCCCTTTGTTTGAGCCCTCCATAGAAAGAGTTGTTGAACTCTATCGTATTCTTCTTTTGGCAATGAGTCCACTCCTTTGTTCCTGCCTTGTTCCAGAAATAGTTCTAGATCCAGATTTTCCCTGTCTAGAATCTCCTGTAGTTCATGGTCCTCTGTTCCTGCCTCACTTGGAGTCATCTCATAGTCTTTGCTTATCTCCATGCCACTTGGTAGATCCTCCTTCTGTTGGTTGTTTATTGTGATATCCTCCATTTCAACTTCCGTTTCCTGCTCCTTAGATGCTTTCTCCCTGTCCTGGATTATCTCCACATTCTCCTCTACTTCCTCTAGGATTTTAAAACTATTGTGTCTGGTATTTCTGTCTTCAGAGCTTTTCTTGTGTGGTCGTTTACCCCTTTCCCTTTGGCTCCAACCTTGGTAAAACCCTCGTGATCTTTATCCAAAGAGGTTTTCCCATTGCCTTCCATACTATTTGTTGGGCAGTCTCTAAATAGATGTCCGTGTTCATGACATTTGTGGCATCTAAAAGGTATGTGCTCATATTCCACCGTTTGTACCCAATCTTCATCATAAACCTCTAAAATGATTGCTTCTGGAAGGGCTCCTGATAGATCCATTTCCACACATATTCGGGCAAAGGAGGTGTATTTACCTTTGAGAGTTGCCTCTGATATCTTCAGAAAATGCCCTAGCTTGTTGCCTATGGTTTTCAACGATTCTAGTAGCCAGTAATCTAGAGGTAGTGAGTATAATCTGATCCAAACTGGTACAGATGTAAATGTTTCCCGTTCCGGGACAAAGTTCATCATCCATGGCCGCATGTAGAGTCCTGCCACAGCATAGAAATAAGGTCCCCCTTCAAACACTCTGTCTTTGTCCTCTAGGTTCACGAACACCACTGTGAAGAAGCCCTTAGAGCCCAGATGTAAATGTATTTCTCCCTTTGGCTTCCAGTGGCTTCTAATCCAGATATGTAAGGCTCTCTCCGTTGGCCATAGCCCCATGAACTTGCAGATGATTGCATGCTCTTTCATATGGTCCCTGTGCGCTTGAATCGCTGGATCACTCAATATGACCCAGGGGATGATGCTCGATTTGGGTTTGCAGACTCCCTTGGTTCTTGTGGAAGTCGTTTTTCCGTTGTCACCTTCCTTCTCCTTTTCTTTACCTGTTTCCTGTTGATTCCCTTCCTGACCCTGGGATTCGTTTCTTCCAACTGTCTCCTTGCCTCTTGCTTCTGAACTCTTTTCTGCCAGTTTTTTGAAATGCCTCCCTACTACTTCCTTGCCCCCTTCTGTGACTACCTGACTGTAGGAGGGAGCGGCGCTCCCCCCTGCACGTCCCGCCATGGAACCCTAATACAAAACCCTAGCGTCAACTTCGATCATTGTTCAGGTTCTTCTTCCTCCGCCCTCGAATTACCGAAATTTGAAAATTTCTCAAAATTAAATATACAAGAAATATCCAATAATTCAAGTAAATAAACCCACACTTAGAATTAATTTTCCTTTAAAACAATGAGCGATCTCAATAGATATCAGGCATCAAAAATAAAACCCAATGCCAATGATCATGAAACTTAGCCGAAACATGCAAAAGCCTTGAGCACTTAAATTTCAATAATTAATTACCAAGAAAAAACATGAAATTCGAATGCTAAATAATTCTTCAAGCAGTTCTGGAATTAAAATGATTTTCTAAATGACTCAAATCTAGAAAAAAAATTCCTTTCCTATAGTCAAACTTAGAAAAAAAAAATTAAAAAACTACATGTACCTTGACTATAGAAGAAATTTTTAAATTTTAACCCTCAAAAATATTTCAAAGATTTAAAACCCCCAAAACTTCTATCACAAAATTTAAAAAAAAAACTTAGAACTTGAAATTTTATGTCACACTTTAATGTGATAAAGTTTATAGAGGAAATTAAAAAAAAATTAAGGGGAAAATGTGAAAAATCAAAAAAGGTTTAATTAATTAATTTTTTTAATGGGCCAAAGGCCACATAAAAAATTTAATTTGAAATGTTAAAGCGTTAAGGTAAGTGCTTACCTAAAAAATTAAATCAAAGGTGAAACCATTGAGCAATGAGGTTACGTTGAAAAAGTCGAGGGTGAGGAGCTAGGGTTGAGAAAAGAGAGAAATTACGCAGAGGAAGAAAAGTAGAGCAGCGAATAGGCAGCGAGGAGGAAAGAGGCAAATGCAG
Organism: Pinus tabuliformis; assembly: GCA_031772625.1. Classification (NCBI taxonomy): domain Eukaryota; kingdom Viridiplantae; phylum Streptophyta; class Pinopsida; order Pinales; family Pinaceae; genus Pinus; species Pinus tabuliformis. The sequence goes on along the minus strand of CM062809.1, from coordinate 291,092,194 downwards.
CAAGGAGCAAGGGATGTGGGGAGCTGCGAGTTAGGGAAGAGATAGATGCAAAATGGAAGAGGAGCCATGACAGGGATTTAAGGTAGTGAAAGGGAATGAAGGAGCTAACGCACAAAGGGATGAGGGAGATGGAAGCTCGGGAAAGCTTAGCTACGCAGAGGAGAAGAGACATCCTGCTAGAAAGCGAAGGGAGGATGCAACAAATTAGAAAGGGCCGACGCAGGAAAAGAAAGGCAGCGGGAGGAAACCTTTAACATGGGTAGACAGATTTGCAGAGAAAGGAACTCGCATGGAAAAAACTGTGAGTTAAGGCTGCGGATAAGAGGGTACAAGCAGAGGAGAGCATGTGAAAGAGGGGAGTGAGGAGATGATGAAGGGTTGCGGGAATAAGGAGATGCAGGAGGAGGGAAAGAAATGCAGAAGAGGGAGCAGCGGGGAGATAAGGAAGAAACGGTACGCGGACAGAAGGGAGAAGCAAGGATCGCGTGAGAGAGGGTTAGGAGAATGGAGCAAGGTGAAGGCAGCGGAGAAAAGAGGATAGGGTCGTAGGGAGAAAAGAAAATGCAGGACGAGGGTTGATTGCAGAGGAGAAGAGGGGCGTGGGTAGAGAAAACACAGGAAAAGGGAAAGGAAACGAAGTTAGGATTAGGGGGCAGGCTTGAGGGATTTTAAAAAATCGAAAAACCCCTACAATTTTTTTAAAAAGAAAACCCAGATCTAAAATAAAATTAATTGAATGATTTTGATTGAAACTTTTCCCTGCAAAAAATTGTTTCTGAGACAAGTTCTTAACCTCCAGGGCCTAGATCTGTCTCAAATCTTGAAAAATATCCTTGTAGAACTTTAGATCTGCTCCTGCACCGTTGAAAAACGAAATCCCAAGACCCAATACATATACAGAAATCTAAAATCAAACCCAAATCTCAAGTTAGAAAACAAAAAATAAAAAATTAATTTTCCAGATCTATACACTTAAATTACATATCTATCAGATCTGAAAAGTATGAGTCCAACTCTGCTCCCAGATCTGTAGATTTGAGACTCTTTCTAGTCAGATCTAACAATTTAGCATAATATTTTGAAGATAGATTATTGTTTAAAATTTAAGTACTAACCCAACACACCCCTACAAAATATAATTCGTTAGATAATCTAGGAACTTTAATTTGGAAGGCTCTCCAGATCTTAAGTTTCGAGAGTCGACTAGTTCAACCGAGAACTTCCCTAAATGCCCAAAAAATTCTAAATCAAATGATTTATGCATACTTATAAAATAAGTTGTCAAACCAACAAAGGTATAGAATAACTATTAAATCTTTAAAGATTAGAGATACCTGCTAATCAATTAAAAATCTTAATGCTATCTTAAAACCCAACAACCTAAGCAAGATACCTTTGCAATAGATTGATCCACAAGAGCTATTAACCACAACTTATAAATAAGATCAGCAAAATTTTAAATACAAGTTACCATAAAATACAAGAGAGGAACACTGTCATTAAGTAAAACTTCAAAGACTTTGCGTTGTATTATTCCAGAAAAGTTTACAAGAGCTTCAAAAGCTAGTACACGATTCAATGATCAGATCTTTTCGAATGACAAATGACCCCTAATTTATAGATTAATTCTCCAATGGCTAGTTGGCTTGATCCCTGTCAAAGTAATCTCAACCGTTAAAAAAGATTTAATTATCTTTTAATTTCCTCTGTTGAAATTATTTTATTTTTTGAGGAAATTCGATTTTTTCATTTAATTGAATTTTAATCAACTTAAAATTAATTATTTTGAGTTGATTTCCTCAAAAAATTGACTTTGACTTAACTACCAAGGCCCAGGTGTCCAAAATCTCTTGAAATTTTCAATATTCCTTGGCCCAAGAGTCCAAAATCTTTTGAAATTTTCAATATTCCCTTAGTCGTGGACCTCCAAAAATTAATTCTTCTAGAACCCACGAATTTTTTAATTTGGAGAATTAATTTTTCCTAGGACATAAAATTAATTAGCTTATAATTTTAATTTACTTTTGCCAAAAAAATTAATTAATTGACTTATGAGGGGATTAATAATTTTTCCAACCCTCAAATAATTTAGCCATGGTGTCTAAATATGAGGGACCATGCACTAAAATATTTTTTACATCAAGATATTACAATTTAATACATGAAGGGGGAACACCCGTTTGTTATAGACCCTCAATCATTTACCCAATTCTATGACTCAAATATGATCTAACAAACCAAGTAATTTGTAATAAAGCAATTTAGCCAATTAACTTAAATTACTCCCAAATTACTTTACAGAAGACTCGACTAGAACACTAAGACTTACCTAAGATCTTGACGACAAAATCCACCCTAGCTTTGGGGTGAGGTTGGAGGGAAAAACTTTGTCAATCATCCGTATTTAGAAACACACATGAATCAGTGATACAAAAAACCTCGTAGGATAGAAATCGTCACCAAAATGGTATGATTACCTAGGTTTTTACATACATAGATAGTCTTACTAGGATCATTTATATTATAAACTTGCAGAATGAGTTGACAACTTTTACCAAAAGATCACTAAAAATGAAGATGAAATCTGGATAATATTCACTGCCCGAGCATGATGAAATCTACTTGCGAAAATGTACACTGCTATAGTGATGGCCGGGGTGCAGGCGTAAGTGACAATCGTTCAAAACCCAACACTATTTCTTCAAGTTTTGGCAGAATTTCTTCTTGGATTTCCCTCGGGGTCTCTGTCATTTACCTCCAGAGTTAGATACACTACTAAATTAGCAGAACCGCTAATTTAGCCGCAACCGCCAAATGTTAGACAAACCCTCTAACCATCGCATATCGCAATCGCAAGCTCACCAGACAGGTTGCCTTTATTTGTTAACGTTGTGACGTGATATTTATCGGCGCGCTTGTATCGCATGTCGCATTTCGCAACTCCGTTAAGCCAGGTCCCTTCACTTATAGCCAATGCGATGCGAAATTATAACCGATGCGATGCGAGATCCATCCGACGATCAACATTCATCGGTGATCCAACGATCACCATGATATCGCACAAAGATCTACATGACGTTACCGTCTCACGAAGCCGATAGGCTTATAAAACCCAATTTATAACTCCTCAAATCGGACTTGAGATTAACACCGATGACAGAGGGTTTTCAAAATCTACAGCTCGCGGGACTTTGATTAACACGAGATTTAATAACAAGGCCAAACCCCGCTGTTGACTATGCCACAATGCGTTGAAAATAAAATCAACGGTTAACAATGAGTGCGAGAGTTCAGTCCTAGATCAAAAATTCCTGTGCTTCTAACCCCGCAGTCGCAAATACACAACAGAAAGAAACTAAATACGAACATACCAGATCAATAGAACTCAGTGTTTTTTAAGTCAAACTGGAAATTCAAAGATACACAGAGACATTGCGGAGGGACACGACTCCTCCAGGATTGACCAATTTCACAACACAAATACACAGAGTTATGTTGCTGCAACTTAATCATATATGGCTAAAACAAGCCGAATCAGTCAAAATCCCCTTACAATGATCTGGAACTTACATAAGTATCGGTTCATTTAACAACTAGATCCTAAATCAAAGGATCGAATTAACTAATCCTATCTAATCTGCATAATATTCTCCTCGAGAATCTCCACTACATCTAACTACTTGAATTTATTACATGATAATCCAAATCCTAGATTCTAGTTTAAACCCTAACTAGAAAGCTTTGTAAATTGATAGCTAAAGGACCCCACTCCTTTGCTTGTAGACTTTTTTTGTATTTTTGGAATAAGTTTGAAGCCTTTTGCCTTTAAGCCTCATGCTCCTGCATCATATAGGGTAGTTGACACTGAGTGGTCAACACAGCTGAAAGAAAGTTAGAAGCCTATATAGCCACAATGTAAGAAAATGATAATGGAAAAATATGGTAGGAACAATATTGTAGTGTGTGGAGCCCATGGGGCGTAGAATAGACAATGATAGGGTGTTCAGTTAAGACACTTTGTGGTGGAAAGGTTATCGGTTTGAAACCTCGTGCGCAAAAATCCAACCATGCTAAGAGTTGGTGTGACCTAAGCTAGGTGCGATCCCCAGGTGATTTTGACGACTTAGATGCCTCTAGGTCGAGATTACTCAAGCCACAGGTTAGGTGTGCTAGTCATCTCAGGACTCACTTTACCTAACAAACAAACAAACAACAATATTGTAGTGCGTAGAAAAAACCCTAGCATGAGCTCTACCCCCTCATTAGCCCTCCATCTAGTTCCTGACATATCATATCTATCTAAATAAAAGGAACTTTGAATGTCCCAACCCCGATGAGCAATGAAATGCTACATCTTTAAGGCGTAGCTGATGCATATATTGAATCCCGTAACTCAAGTTATGCTATGTAAAGAAGAGAAAATCATTGAAGTAAAAGGCACGCTAGATGGGTCATAAAAATAGGCCAAGGAAAGGGGTAACTCATGCCCCATGATTGCTCCCTCTTCACATTATTCACTCAAGATGTTGGAACTCCATAAGCCAATACCAAGACTATGGCATTCTTCCATGAAGTTTGTCCCACTCCATGACCACTTTTCACATGCACCTATTGATTGATGGGTCAGCCTAGGAATCGTCCCTCCCCTTAGGTTGGAAGCACTTAATACGCATTTTGGAAAACCCTCACATATCTAAGTGTGTAACTTGTTTACAAATCATTAGTTAGAAAGACTTTGAAGACAATGCTTGTGTAAAGTACTTTTGTGCCTCTTGTATTAAATATGGTCCAGTGTGATACTTTTATGGTTATTTTACCTATGACGATGATATCGCTTGACCTTGAGAGTATGTTTCAAATGTTGCTTCCCAGGTACACTTGATGATCCCTTGAATGATGGTTGAGACTTCTCCAGTACCTCAATGAGGACATCCGGTCCAACGTGATGGCACTTCTACACCTTGTTGCCACAATGTTGACCACCTTGAGATAAGTGTTGACCTTGGGATTGATCCAACGCGGATATTTGTCACCTTCTCTCTTAAAAAGCTAAAATGTTGCACAAAGAAGCTAGGACATTGCTAGGATTGAAAATATCGCCCAATGAGCCCAGGACACCCCTAGGATGGCCTTGCACGTACTTGATGGACATTGCCTTGTTCCTGGACCCTCTTAATGATGAGGATGACTTGTGATCCCTTCGGTGGGATGGTACTCTGCTTCTTGATGATGGCGTCATGCTCTAGGGCAAGGACGTCAGCCTTGCATTGCATAGAGAGATGATGTGGGGCTTACTGATATGGTTGAGGGGAGATATGGCTTGATGATGCATGCTTGATGTTGCGGATATGACCTGAACCATTTCTAGCACCTTGCTTGAGGAAGGTCTTCACCTATGTCGAATGACATCATGCTTGGAGGACCTTTTACGCACACTTATGGGTTAAAAGGAAGCTTTCGTTTATGTTATTTCATCAAGATATCTACCCTTGAGGTCGTCTTGTGACCTATTTTAGTTGTAAACACTTAAATTTATCTTTTTGGAGCTTTTAGTGCAAATTAAGGCTAATTCAACTTGGTTGCCCTCATATAAATACAGGGAGTTGCTATAGCCTTGAATCATTGTCACGCACACTTATACATTTTCTTGTAAAGGAGAGTGCACTAGCTCTTTTCTCTCTCTTCAACATAATGGATCACTAGGCTAGCAAATTGTCTTACAAAAGATAAAATTGCATGGATGGACTTTCTTTGGGTTGATGAAGTGATGCTTTGGTGAATGGTGCTAATAGATTGTGAGCTTTTTTCTTCCATTTGATTAATGTTGTAGAATTAGGGTTTTATGAAGTCTTCATGATATTTGTATCTTTATTGGCTTTAAAATCTCCATATGCAAGATTTGTCACCAAGTATCCATCAAGAAAACTTAGAATAGCATTCCTTGACCTTAAATATCCTTTTTGTGAAAGTTGTTAGGGTTAGATTGAGAGGTTTTCCTCTATTTTTCTCTCTCCATTCAAGGTCTTCCACCTTAGACCTTGCCCTTTTGACTCCATATACCCAATTGATTGAAGGCACTAGTCATTTTGTGTCAATCTTTTATAATTTTCTATTTTTCTTATTTGTCATCGTAAACTAGGGTAGGGTTTTGTAAAATTTGCATTAAATAGCATAAAATACCTTCAATGTCAAATACCTAGGGTTAGGGTTTTCCTCTATTAAACTGAAAAATGAATAATATCATTTTATGCATTTTCAGCTCTAATTCTAGGGCTAACGTCTAGGGTTTCCTAGTTTTCTGCATTTTCAGCCATTGAAGAAAATTGTTTTATCCTTTCTCTTATTTACCTATTAAATAGCCTTTGATATTTTACTATCTATCATCAACTATGGGTTATTTTTATTGTTGTTATCATAAATTATGCATGTTGTAAAGTGTTTTTATCTCAAACCCTAATTAATAACAACAATTGTTTAATTAATGGTAGCATGTGTTTGGAATCTATTTGAACATCTCCAGGACTTACCCCAACCCTTTAGACATAGCCATAGGTTCTTTGAACTCACTACCTTATTTTCACCCATAGCCAAACCTTATTGAATATATTTATGGGGTGTATAATTAACATGTTCCTAGAAGGGTATTTAGCCTGGGATTCCTTGTGTTACTTAATCTCTGAAGCCTGTGGGGATGCCTCCCTTGTGGGGATAATATCTAACAACAAAACAACAACGTTGAAGTATGTAACTCCTACGTATATTAGGTGTGATAACATTTATGGTTGTTTTATTATTGGTCATGTTTTGGTATAATTCATCTCTACATAGAGAGACAATTCCTAGTTTCTAGATGGTTAGATCTAGTTGGCTTGAGATGAATTCTCCAACTGGTTAGCTTCCTAGATTGGTGTGTGGTTGAGATATTCTCTCAACTGAGTGATTATGTCTCTACGATAGTTTGTCTATCATAGACAACTTTCACGTATTTATACTTGTAATATTGGATTGTTTAATAGAGCGTGCAATACAATTTTGGTGTGTAATAAGTATCTACTCTTTATTCTAACATGGTATCAAAGATGGATTGGGCGTAACTCCCTTACAGGAGTGCCTAGGAACATGCGAAGAGTAGATTGTGTGTTGTGAGCTTTTTGTTTTTTCATCATTTTAAAAAGAGTTGTCTATTACGAGGGTTGGCATTGATCTTTAGCTAACCAAGAGTTGGTTGAGTTACTCGAATATGTCATGGAATATAAGATAGTCCATGAACTGCTAACTACATCACCAGTGCACTATATGGATTGATAGACGAGGAGGCTATCCAAATGTGTGGAGTCAAAGGTAAGCCTATTGGATACACAAGTAGATAAAGAAGAAAAGTAATCCATGTCTTAATAATTTGGAGGCACAGCATGTTGCCAATAGTGAAAACTTGGTCTCTATGGAAGATGGCAGTGGGAATGGCGATGGAAATAATGGAAATGGAAGTAGTGGGAACATTCTGAAACCATTCTACACAAATGGGGGTTCAAAGTTGCA